>CM059599.1:289083753-290432503 GCA_030412105.1 Cyclura pinguis | reverse complement strand
CGGACTGAGGTACGGAACTACAAAAAGTAGTCCGCCCCAGTCCACTCCACAGTGCAGAAGACCTCCGTCGGAGGTCGCTCTGCACCGTTTTAATAACCCGGTGCGGAAATGGTCTAAGTTAACACAGAAACATCTATAATGAGCCAGCACGGGGTGGTGGTTTGGGTGTTGGACTATGACTCTGCAGACCAGTGTTCAAATCTTCATTCAGCCATGGAAACCCATTGGGTGACCTTGCACAAGTCTCACTCTCTCTCAGCCTCAGATGCAATGCAAGCCCACTCTTGCCAATCTTGCCGAGACTTGAAGGTACACAGCAACAATAACACAGAAACAATTGTAAGAATCACCTGCAAAAAGAACCATGTGTCTTATTTTCAAAAAAGCTAATGCTAGAACGCTTGTTTTAACTCCCTTGTGGGAACAGCTGAAGAATCGTTCAGTTAACTTTTAACATTTGTGGTTTTGGATCCAGCCTGCAGACTGAAATAAAATCCCTACAAGGCTTGACATTTTCAGGGAGTTTGTTCTCTTTGTAGTAGTGTCAGATAATTAAAAATATTTTGGATATTTTACAACTCCCCCCAGCCAGCCAGCCAGCCACCCACACATACACATATATTCCCAAGAATGAGGTTTTACCTTCTTCTGAATTAAGTTTAAGCAACTGTGTTCATTCTCTTCCTTTAGCCTTGGAGCACATAAATAGGTTAGCAGATGTCATTCACAGAGAGTAAAAGCCTTGATGTAAGGCTAGATGGTGAGGATATTACAGTGTGGAAAACCAATGCTCCACAGCATTGGTGTATGTATAAAGCCTACTTTTAAAAAAATATTTTCATTCCAAGGAAAATTTTATCTACGATAACATGAGGCATATAGTAAATGCCTATCTTTGCCTCATGACCGTGAAACCTAAACCTCTGAAACTTTGCATGCATATTAAGGAAATCCCTAAAGTGTGCATCTCTATTTTGTTTTTCAAGCACATTGATCTTAATAAAATACAAAAGCTTCTAGTACCGTATTGGTTTCTAAATCAAATTCAGCCACTAGGCTATTAGTTGGCAGACACCAGGTTCCTGAGAAGTGAGAGAGCTCCTAAGAAGTATGTCTCTCTTCAAAAGTAAGTGGTCTCCTCAAGAGAAGTAATTTTTATGGTGTGGTCTAACTCCTTGCAGTTAGATATGAACGGAGGTATCCAAAATCAGACTACAAAAATATTCCTTTCTTGCTTTGCCACAGCTGGAGTAAAGTATGCCCCACTGTTGTGTTTTATTTTTTTTCTGATATGCATACATGTTTGTATTGTGTGGGAAACTCAGAGATGACAGGAAAAACAAACATTTTTTACTTTATGGTACCTGTTTCCTTTGTTTCTTTCTCTCCTTGGCTCAATGGCATCTTTTGTATTTTGCTTACATCGGGAGAGAGAATGGTAAAGGTCTCTCTTCAGAGATGCTTCATCTTGGGCTGCAAATCAATCCAATATTAACTTACTCAAGAGTAAGTCCCATCAAATAGAGTGGTACTTCTGTGTAGACACAAATAGGACTTCATTGTTCATTCTCTTTTAAAGAGAACTTTATGTTAACGGCAGATAGCCTTTTACATTTTTTCAGAGGCAATTGCTCCTTGAGCCTATTTTTGCAAAGAGAACCTCAAAAGAGAAACCCTGAGGAAAAGTACTCTAGAGAGGCATTATTGAATTCTGTCACTGCTATTATTATATAGCATTGCTACTATTAACGTTTCACATTTCAAATCTATTTTTGAGCACTCTCTACCTTATCTCAGTAATCCTGGTTGACTCTAGCTGTAGAGGTTACTATTTGGATTTATCTTTCTTCTGAAATTTCTTTTTTTCATTATTATTATTATTATTATTATTATTAGAACTTTGTGTGAATTATTAGTGGGTTGTTAATTTAGTATATCTCTGTTACTGTGAGATATTCAGCCTATTGTATGATTATTTAAGTCTTGAGTTGTAAGTGTTAACTGAACTATCAGGAAAGTGCAGTGGTGTTTAACTTCTTGGTGATGTTAATGTCAGCCACTTTAACCGTGGATTTACTGTAAGAAAACAACATGCAGTCAGCTCTCAGCATTTGTGGGTTTCACTTTTGCAGATCTGATCATTCACAGATTATTTGCTGTCACCTCTTCTGCCTCCCTATGCCATTTTTAATAAGGATTGCAAGCCCCCCGAGACTGAGAAACTGTGAATGAGGCTTGTTAAGTCCCTATTAGAAATGACGTGGGGCAGCAGTGGAAGTGGCAGTAAGTCTCACCAGTCACCCATTTCTGCCTTGTGAAGGAACCCAGATGCCTCAAAGGAATCCACAGTGGGTTGAATATGGTGATTTTTGTGTGTTAAATATGGTTTGGGAGGGCCTAGAGTTGTCCATGTTTTTTTTCACTTTCACAGGAGTCCTGTGCCCCTAAACCTAGCAAATGTGAAGGGATGACTGTAAACATAGTGACTCTATTGGTGAACTTGGATAATTTTAGAGGACCTCAAACAGAATCCCAAACTTTTAAGGATCCCCGTTCCTGAGAAAGCTATGTCTATTGAATATTGGCATCTCCTGAAGCTCTTAAAGACACAAGACCCCTGTGAGGAGAACAGGTGGTTATGGAGGTACACAAAACACATTGAGCTATGGCTTGTGACTTTCTCTGTTAAGTGTAAAGACCTGGAGAAAACAGGAAAAGTTTTTTGTTTTCTCACTATATAGCAACTTTGCAAGAAGTGCTTCTGAATGAGAAATCAGTGGGTTATGTATATGTGCTGACCATCACTTTTATGGTCCACATTTGATTTGCATAATCAAACCTGCATGAAACTAAATGTGGATGGGCGGATTTAGGAAACTAGAATATGGCAACAGGAGATTTTGGAAGAGAGGAGATTCAAAGGCTGAATTAACACCAGGCTAGAAGAGAAGAAACAGTAGGGGAGGACTGAAGAGAAACAACATAGAAGAAAGGTGAAAAGAGGGTTGTAGCCCAGGCAAAACCAGTACAGGCTGAAAGATATCAGGAGAGAGAGAGAGAGAGAGAGAACATTGGCAGTGGGGGAGAAAAGAGAGAGCATTTGTGTGAAGGTGGGAAACAATACTTTTTTCAAGCCTAATCAAGCAGGATATTTTAAAAATTGTTGACTATGGAGACAAAAGGCAAGGCCTGCTTTCTCTTCTTTCAGACTGGGATAGCAGCTTTCCTCGCCTCACTTTATGCACAGCTATGGCCTTCCTTAGGAGCCCCAAGTTTGTGTAAACAGGGTAAAGCCTTTCAGTTGCTATTAAAACTCCTTTGATGGTTCATGGTAGCATGGTTCTGAATGGCAATAACCACTGAGAATCATTCAGTTGAGACCAACAAGAAACAGAAGAACATATTGGTTTTAGACATTATGTCCAAGTTCAAACAGATCTTCAGAGTGTCCTAGGAGGGACATGGCCTGCTTTCTGCTCCCTGATCTAGTCTGCTACCCTGAGGACCATACTGTGCTATCACCAGTTTCAAAATAAAATTCATCTGCCAGCCTGATCAGCTTCTGTATATGGAATGGGGGCACCATGTTGTCCTTTGCCTCAGATAGCAAAAAAGTCTTAGATCACTTCTATGTCTTCTTCACAGAAGGACTTCTGGCTAGAGTGCTCTTTTGTACAGGAGTAATCCCTAAGTAGGGCAAGTAATCACAGGAATAATGCACAGTAAAGTTGCTGCCTCTCCAACCATCCACTCCTTCTCTTGTTAACACTTCTGACTTCTAGACTCTTTTGAATAGTCTTCCCAACTTATTGCCCTGCATATGTATCAGACTACAACTCCAATTGTCCCTGCCCAGTATTAATATGTTGGTTCAAGATAGTGGGGGTTGAATCCAAGACATCTGGAAGATACCATGGGGGAGGCTGCTATATGACACATGGGTGTACTGATTTAGCACCACTGTGCTGAATTTTCATATATTTGCAGGCAAGACAGGAAAAGGTCTCGTACCTTATCTTGTACTTTGTCTGAGGGCCTTAGTTCTCACACATAAGAATACTTGAATTTCTGTAGCTGCTAAGATACTGTGGGCAGTTTATACTTCCTGAGACCAAAGAAGTATAACCAAAAGGAGCAATTCACCAGACAAAAGTCAAAGGCTTTCACAGCCAGAATCCATAGGTTGTTGTGGGTTTTCTGGCTTTGAGGCTGTGTTCTATTAGTATTTTCTCCTGATGTTTCGCCTGCATCTGTGGCTGGCATCTTCAGAGGATCTGGAGATGGTTCCGTGATCCCCTGAAGATGCCAGCCACAGATGCAGGTGAAAAGTCAGGAGAAAATACTAATAGAACACGGCCTCAAAGCCAGAAAACCCACAACAACCTATAATTCACCAGATGCTGTAGCTAAACACTCCCAGATCTTTTAAGTGGGCCTCAGCAAATACATACAGCAGCAGTGCTTGACTGCATATGTGTCCTTGAAATTTAAAATGAAATTGAGCAGGAGGTTGGGACCAGTGGCCCATGGGGCCCCTTTCAGCTCTATCATTCTATGCAATCTCATCTGGAATACTACAGCCTCATATAAGAACAAATAGGTACAGTGGAAGGTGTGGTCCTGTCTGGCTTTACTTGTCAGTAAAGTGGAATTTCTACCTTGTGGCTTAAATAGTCGGGTAAAGTTGCCACTCTAGACCCAGGCTATGGCTGAACATTCCATCACAAAACTTCTAAAAGTGGTTTTGGTCATTTTTGCGTTTCAGTAAAATGTAGACCTTCACATGTAAGCTTATGATTTAACATGTTGCTATGGAGCAAACTGGGACAAAATAGTGGTTGCCATGCACACTGGTAGTTGTTTGAATGTTAGCATTTGAACTCAATGGCATCCAAGTTAAAAATTAACTTTTGAATCTATAGTATCTTACAAGAAATTCAATTGCTGTTCTGTATCTTGTAAGCATTCATATACCTTCTTACATACACATCATTGGTTTTTACTTTGAGTGCAAGATAAGAAAAGAGTAATTTAAAGTATTTTCTTGCCTTTTTTATAGTTTCTGCCATTAGCACTAATTGACATTTATTGCTTGCTATGTCACTTCAAAACCCATTTAAGATTTCTATTGTTCTCTGTGCCACTTAAATGGAAAACCATTTAGGGCTTCTAACTGAGTAATAATTATCTTGGCACTCTGAGTCCAGTCACGATACCTTTGCTTCTCTGCAGCTCTGTTCCCAGCTTGGAGAATGATATTAATCAATGAGGGATAAACACTTAGGCTTAGCTTTATAACAAGGTGCACCAAATAGCTCATCTTATTTTTTTTTCTTCTTAGTTTAAAAAATGAATAACTGTTTCGCCACTTTCTTTTGCATTGGTTCCTTTGTCCTGCTCTTGCTATTGATTTTTGAATCTTGTTAAGCATTTTCTGAACCAAAGAATTAATGAACCAACAGGATAACATCAGCTGCTGCCTTTTCAGACCTACATTTGCATTTTAATTTGTTAACTCTGGTTTTCATCAGAGCTGGTGGTATTAAAGCCTAACAGTGGAAGCAGCACCTGAATTCCTCAAGGCAATATGAAAAGGAGCTTTTCACAAAGGGTGTGTGTGTGTTAAAAAGACACATACCTCAGTCTCTGCAGATTTATGATAGGGTTCATTATTTCCCTGAAACACAGTTCCATTTTCTTCCTCCAGGACTCCTGTACAACCATTCACCCATGGGAGAAATAGAACTTGGATACTTTACTTTTCTGGACTACAACTCCCGGAATCTCCCAACTAGCATGGCTACTGAAAATGATGAATGGAACTGGATGGGGGAGAGGACTGGAGTAGGAGAGAGGAGATGATAGGATCTTTCCTGACCCTGGAGACTCAAGGAAAAGCAAACTGCTACAGCCCCTCCTAGCTTGTTCATTCTTTCTCATTTATAAGTTTTGCCATCTTGATCACACTCTGATGTAGCCACATATTAGTACTTTTTGGCTATGAAATGTCCCTACATATACTGAAAATGGAAATATAATCTCTCCCCGGTTATCAAAACTCAAAGAATCAAAAGGTTGGAAGGTTCTAGTCCAAGCCCCTGCCATGCACATTCCCCAGAGGAGAGAGCAGAGGGGGAGCTAGGTCTGTGAAGACATCCTAGACCAGGTGTGTTTACAGGCTTGTGGGGCAGTGCTTGTTTGTCTGTTTGTTTGCTTGTTTTTCTTTAGTCTCCTTGTGCTGGCCGTGTGCTCTCCCTGAGCACATGGTCTGACTAACGAGGGGGAGGAGCCAGCTAGGGGGGAGGAGTCTTATTAGGAGCTCTCTATGGCATGCACCTTTGGCACGTGCTGTTAAAGTCCTCTACTTCCATCCTTCAAGTTTAACCCTTCACAATCAGTAGAGCAGACGTAGCTTATACAGCTGAATTTGAGAAAGAAAGCCCAGTTATTCTTTCTAGAACTGCTTCCTGTACTGCTCTCTGTAGTATCTAGGATGGAAGGTGAGGGAGCTGCCGTGGTCACCTGTAGCACTTGTGGGATGTTCCTTTTCTTGCCACAAGATGTTGTCGGGTACACCTGCGCCAAGTGCAAGCTGGTGACCTTCTTGGAGGAGAAGGTTTGCCAGCTGGAGGCACGAGTTTCTAATCTTCATCTTATTAGGGAAGGGGAGGAGTTTTTGGATAGGGCAGAGAAGACATACCAGAAGACCGAATGCACAGAGGAGCTGCCAGATCAGGAAGTCAACACACTGTGCCAGGAAACGGAGGCTTGGAGGAATGTCACACGTAGAAGCAGAAGGTCCAGGAAGGTAACAGAGACTCTCAACCTACACAATCACTTCAAAGTTCTTGGCCTTACGAACGATGAGGAGCACCAGGAGGAGGGAACAGAATGTCAACAAGAAGGAATCCAACTTTGGCAACGGGAACTAGATCAATGCTCCCAGTCTCAACAGAACGCCCAGGCAGTCCTAGAAGAACATGCTCATCAAGGAACCCTGGAGAAGCCTCAGAGGAGGCGAATTCTGGTTGTTGGTGACTCCTTGCTCAGAGGAACCGAAACGGCAATTTGCAAACCGGACAAGCTCAATCGAGAAGTCTGCTGTCTTCCTGGGGCCAAGATCAACCATATAACGGAGAGGCTAACCAGGCTAGTCAAGTCCACTGACCATAAGCCCCTCATTTTGGTTCATGTCGGAACCAATGACACTGCTGGGAGCAGCTTTTATCACATTGCACAGGACAACAAGCTTATGGGGACGAAGCTTAAGGACCTTGGTGCACAGGTGGTTATTTCGTCTCTCCTCCCCGTTCAAGGATATGGCGCACGTAGGGAAAGGGCAATAGCAGAGGTCAACAACTGACTCTGCACATGGTGCTGCCGGCAACGGTTTGGGTTTTTGGAACACGGCCTGAATTTCCATGAACGTGGGCTTCTGGTAAGGGATGGGTTGCACCTCACGAAACTTGGCAGGAACGTTTTTGCAAACAATCTCGCAAGGAGGATTCAGAGGTCTTTAAACTAAGTTCCGCTGGGGAGGGAGACAATATTATTCAAGGCCAGGACTTGGCGAGTGCAGGAGGAAAAGGCCCAAATGATATTGGACAAGTAGTACAAGCGGCCAGTGGCGGGAGGAGTAGAAACTATAGTACAGGACTTGCAGGAAGGGCCCGGGGACTTAAGTGTCTCTACACTAATGCATGGAGTATGGGAAACAAGCAAGATGAACTTGAACTCCTAGTACAACAAAATAAATACGATTTGATAGGCATCACTGAGACCTGGTGGGATGAGTCTCATGATTGGAATGTAGGAATAGAGGGGTATAACCTATTTTGTAAAAATAGACCAAACAAGAAAGGAGGAGGAGTAGCCTTGTTTGTCAAGGATGTTTTCACCTGTGAAGAGATCTGTGACTTAAACCCAGAAAGCCAGGTCGAGAGCATCTGGGTAAGAATTAAGGGAGTGAGAAACAATAGGGATATTCTGGTGTGGGTTTACTACAGACCTCCAACCCAGACTGAGGACCTTGATGATGCCTTGCTCAACCAAATGACCGCACATTCAAAAAGGAGAGATACAGTAATAATAGAAGATTTCAATTACCCGGATATATGTTGGCAGTCAAACTCTGCCAAGACAGCAAGGTCCAGCAAGTTTCTTGCTTGTCTTGCAGACAGTTTCATGGTCCAGAAGGTGGAAGAGGTGACAAGGGGATCAAATATTCTAGATCTGATCCTGACCAACAGGGATGACCTTGTTAATGAGGTAGAAGTGGTTGGATCTTTAGGGGAGAGTGACCATGCCCTATTGGAATTTGGCATTCAGTGGGAAGGAGAAGATAAGTGTAGCCAGACACTCATCTTAGATTTTAAAAAAGCGGACTTCTGTAAACTTAGGGAGCTGCTGGCTGGAATTCAGTGGTCAAGAATAGTGAAAGGGAAAGGAGTTCAGGAGGCATGGGAGTTCCTTACAAGGGAGATACTGAAGGCACAGTCTAAAACTGTGCCAATAAGGAGGAAAAATGGAAGGCATCTGAAGAAACCAGAATGGTTGACTAAAGAACTCTCAGTTGAGCTAAGTGTTAAGAGAAATATGTACAGGAAATGGAAGAAGGAGGAAACCACCAAAGAAGAATTTAAGCAAGTAGCTAGGAGATGTAGGGAGGAGGTGAGAAAGGCTAAAGCACAGAACGAACTTAGGCTGGCCAGAGACATTAAAAACAATAAAAAGGGCTTTTTTAAATATGTCTGTAGCAAAAAGAAAAAGAAGGAGGTGATAGGGTCGCTGCGCAGAGAAGATGGCGAATTACTACCAGGGGGAAGAGAAAAGGCAGAACTGCTTAACACCTTCTTTGCCTCAGTTTTTTCCCAGAAGGATACAAGCACTCAACCTGACGGTTGGGGAGCAGGGGGGGAAGCAGGGGAAATGAGCCACATAATAGGTAGAGAGGTGGTACAGGAATACCTGGCCACACTGGATGAATTCAAGTCTCCAGGGCCAGATGAAGTGCATCCTAAGATATTAAAAGAACTGGCAGAGGTCATTTCGGAACCGCTTGCTATAATCTTTGAGAAATCTTGGAGGACAGGAGAAGTTCCAGCAGACTGGAAGAGGGCAAATGTTGTCCCCATCTTCAAGAAGGGAAAAAAAGAGGACCCAAATAATTATCGCCCAGTCAGCCTGACATCAGTACCCAGAAAGATTCTGGAGGAGATCATTAAGCAGTCAGTTTCTAATCACTTAGAAAGCAATGCGGTAATCACGAGAAGTCAACATGGATTTCTCAAAAATAAGTCATGCCAGACTAATCTTATCTCTTTTTATGATAGAGTTACTAGCTTGATAGATGAAGGGAATGCTGTGGATGTAGCATTTCTCAATTTCAGTAAGGCCTTTGACAAAGTTCCCCATGACATTCTTGCAAAGAAGCTAGTAAAATGCGGGCTGGACAGGGCTACTGTTAGTTGGATTTGTAACTGGTTGACTGACCGAACTCAAAGGGTGATCACGAGTGGCTGCTTTTCATCCTGGAGAGAAGTGACTAGCGGGGTGCCACAGGGTTCTCTCCTGGGCCCAGTGCTGTTCAATATCTTCATCAACGACTTGGATGAAGGAATAGAGGGCATGCTCATCAAATTTGCAGATGACACCAAATTGGGAGGGGTTGCTAATATGCCAGAGGACAGGATCAAAATTCAAAATGACCTGGATAGATTGGAGAGCTGGGCCAAAGCTAACAAAATGAAATTCAACAGAGAGAAGTGTAAGGTCCTACCCTTAGGTAGAAAAAATGGAATATAGAAATATAGGATGGGGGACACGTGGCTGGATAGCAGTACGTGTGAAAGGGATCTAGGAGTTTTAATAGACCACAAGCTGAACATGAGTCAGCAGTGTGATGCAGCAGCCAAGAAAGCCAACGCAATTCTCGGCTGCATCAATAGGAGTATGGTGTCTAGATCAAGGGAGGTACTGGTACCACTCTACTCTGCTTTGGTTAGACCTCATCTTGAATCCTATGTCCAGTTCTGGGCACCCCAATTCAAGAAGGTCAGGCTGGAGCAGGTCCAGAGGAGGGCAACCAAAATGGTGAGAGGCCTGGAAGCCATGCCCTATGAGGATAGACTTAGAGAGCTGGGTATGTTTAGTCTGCAGAAGAGAAGGTTAAGAGGGGACATGATAGCCATGTTTAAATATTTGAAGGGATGCCATGTAGAGGAAGGAGAGGGCTTGTTTTCTGCTGCTCCAGAGACCAGAACAAGGAGCAATGGATTCAAGCTGCAGGAAAGGAGATTCCACCTGAACCTCAGGAAGAACTTCCTGACAGTCAGGGCTGTCCGGCAGTGGAATATGCTGCCTCGGAGTGTGGTGGAGTCTCCTTCTTTGGAGGTTTTTAAGCAGAGGCTGGATGGCCATCTGTCGGGAGTGCTTTGAGGGTGTTCCTGCATGGCAGGGGGTTGGACTGGATGGCCCGTGTGGTCTCTTCCAACTCTACATTTCTATGATTCTATGATTCTATGATTCATGTAGGAATACATAGCTAAAACATGTCCAAGAGACATGTTTAAAGATTCCTGTCCACCCAAAATGTGGGGGACTTAGGAGTCCACCCATGATGCCAGTACCTCCACACAACAATGGGAAATTTATTAGCCCAAAATTAGGAGACCTGCAAGATGGGGGTAACTTACTAAGATCTTTCCATGAACGTTTACAGGGTTCTAGCAGAAAAGAACCAGCCAGAGATTCAAAAGTAAACTAAACATGTGTTTTATTGAGGGGAATTTAGTCCTGCATGCACACAAGATACAAACAGTTACACATTCACATAAGAGCTAACCAAAGGATAAAGGGAGGAAAAATTATGGATAGCAAGGCTGAGGTTTTTGGGTTATAATTACCAATCCAGAAGAGAAGTGAAGAAGCAGCAATATGGCTGAGACTTGCATATCTAAGGGTAGTACACAGCTGGGAATCAAAGTGGCAGGGCAACATTCAGCAACTGGTGAACTGCAAAGTAGTTGCTCAAAACTGGGGATTTTTATGCTCCCCTGACAGTTTCCTACTCCTGCCCTACAGGGACTTGCAGGGGTAGGAAACTGTCAGGGGAGCATATTGGTCTTCCAGAAAACCTTGGAGTGCCAAGCCCTGTTGCACCTCCCCCCCCCCCAGCAAAAATTTAAAAAGTTTTGTCCTCCCAATGCACTTTAATGTGCAGGGGAGGCATTTTACCATGTTTGTGGTCCTCTCTAGGCTGTTTTAGGTTTAAGAGAAGCCATTTTTACAATACCAAGTGACTGCTAAAACAAAAGGGGGGTATTTGCTAGGCCTAAAAGGCATCTGGGGGCAAAAAAATGGTTTTGAAAAACAATTTTTAAAAATGGACCCTGGGGTGGACCACAAAACATATCTGGTGGGCACACTTCCCTCATACTTGTTCTGGTGAATGGCATTGTGACTGTGAGGCAGAAGGACTAGTTCTCTCGAGATGCAGAAGCACTTCCCTTTTCACTTTAGCAGAAGAATTAACTGCAGCAACAAAGACACATTTCCTATAGGAGCTCCTTATGAGCACTGTGATTCCTGCCTGATCTGTTCAAATATAATAACCATTTCACACTGTTCTGTATAAACATCTATGTGCCATTTTCCAACTATACAATGTACAGTAGAGTACTCTAATTTATCCATTGCAGTTTAATGTGTAACAGAACACATCAATTATTTAAAAAAAAAATAAAAACTTCTGCAAATACTCAGTTAAAATAAACTATCCTATCCTAAATGGCCAAATCACAGAATGGACATCTACAACCAACACGCTTCAGAAGGATACATGGCGAATTCAGCTGGTATAAATTCCAATATTAGCTAATCCACACTTCGAAGGCCAGTACATGGATTGGAATTTCCGTTATCTACCTCTCTTCACATTTCTGATACAGCTCTCAGAAATATGTGTGTGTGTGTGTGTATGTGTGTGTTTCAAAATACATTTTGAAAGAAAATATATTTTGAGAGGAAATACATTTTAATGGCATGTTTTGCAAAAGTGTGTTTAGAAATATGTATTCCTATGCAATTGCTATGTGGATTATTTTTTTAGGCAGATTAAAATGGGATCAGGATAGAGCTGATTCAATGGATGGATGGATGAGAAAAAACATAGAACAGAAATAAACTGATTCTCTCTCTCCCTCTGTCTCACATACACATGTACTCACTCGCATACACACACACACATACACACAGACTGCTTTGGTCTCAGCTAAGCAACTGCAAGATGCATTTTAAACTGCATGATGAGAAAAGACCATGGGACAGAAATAAATCCCCCCCTCCTCACAAACACACACACAAAATGTGTTTTTAAGCCAGGCAATGAGATTAACTTCTCATCAAGTATGGTTAAATATAAATTCCATGCTTTCCATTTCCACCAGTTTTGGCATCCACAGAGCAAAATATCACTGAATAAGACAATATCCTTACAGGCACATTTACACTTTTAAAGCACTGATGTTTTTCAGACTGCATAATTGCATATGATACTTTCATTGGGAATAAGCCTTCTAAATTAAAGGCAGAAATATTAATCACTGGCAAATAGAAAATAGTCTGCATTGTTATTTCAGAAATAATGTATCCCACTTGAAACAGAAACAATTAAGGTGGTTGGCATGAAAAATGCAATGACAATAACCTAAAGGAACCAGAATTGAGACAACTGGTCTGATTTTAATCAAAACATTTATTAAACTTCAGAACACAGCTCCATTGAATATTGCAGTGGGGGAAATTTTCATTACTTTGTCAGTGCTATTTACAAGACTCTAGCTTCACAAGGAAACTAAGAATGATTGGTCTCTGTGCTTCAGGCCATCTTGTATTCTGCAAATGACGTGACTGTGAAATTCCACTATAAATTGATCCTGTGATGCCTTAAGAGGAAAAAATGCAACAGTTATTCCTGCTATTTTCACAGCATCAGTAGTCATCACTTGACATTACCCTCTCTAGGAGGGTCACTGTGATATGACAGCTAACTATTATCCTAATCTACAATCACTCTGCCATATAATGCATTAGATAAGTATGATACTGAATATCTAGGCAGTTTCTGTTTAATCAAAACTGATGCATGCTATTACACAAGTCAGCATATATCAAAGAAAATTCACTATAGAAGAACTGGAAACGAGATGAAACGGGAGGGGGGGAATAAAACTGCTTTCTCTTCTCAAGGGCAAAGCAATGGTAAAGGGTGTTCTGCTGGTGTCACCTATTTGTTCCTGGGAGTTTTTGCAACACTGCAGAACTTTGACTCTGACACATTGGAGGCCTGTGGCCTGAGTGGGCTGAGAGGCTAATCCTGAAGTGGCAAAGGGAGGTGTGCCTCCTGCTCATACCATGTATCCCTGGGTGCTTGAAATCTACTGTTCTGGAGAGATGGATGTCAAAATTCTGTTTTGAGCATTTGACTGCAAAACTCATAACTTAGAAGGACACAGTGGCCAGTTTGCATTTCACATGAGAAAATTTAGTATTGATTACAGTCAACAGCATTTGTAGATTTATGATTTTACATAGTTATACAACTCATTAATACAAAGGCCAGTGATTGAATGTAAATATAACCATTCTTCCGTGTTTCAAACCATTCATCAACTTTACAGCAGCTGTGCAATTCTATTCAGGTCTTTCTTCAGCCAATCAGTATTTGATTACATAACATCCAACACAATATCTTCAGTGCCAGCATTCTCAACTAGTCTAACATTATAGATAAGGTTCCATAAATGTAGTTGTTGACAGCATGGGGTCAGATGAAATCTCCTGCTCCTCTCCCCAGCAATTAACTTGAAGCTGTGAGAGGGCCAAGTCTCTTCCCCCCTCCCACAGCTTAGAAATCAGCTCCCAGAATCCTTCAGCCAGACTGGCCAGATGACTCCGGGAATTGATGTTTTTTTAAAAAAAAAAAATTACCAGGCTCTGCTCAAACAGTTCAGAACTGATAGGAGAGTGGAGGCTCCATGTGCCTCTATGTCCACGCGGTGCTTAATCATAGCAAAGCACACCAGCCTCACATCTCCAGCTCAGAGCTGACAAGTAGACATAGGGAGGCATCTCTTTGTTCTGCTACTGTGCTTGCCAAGCTCAGACCTTCTGTGAGGTGTAGAGCTACCTGCCTTCTTTCTCCAGCTCTGAAGTGGAGATGAAAATTGACTTGTTATGGTTCTGCACTTACACCAGGGAAGTATAGAACCAAAACAAATCCCAGGTTTAAGATGATCTTTGAGATGGAGAGGGACCAGGATTTTTCCCTTCTTCTCCATAGATCCAGACTGAAATGAAGCCGCCAGTTCATCTCACTTAACCATGGCCTGCAGTCAACTCTCTTCCCATTCTATGCTAAAAGAAATAAGGTGGAGAGAAATGGACTCCAGAGTAGAATCTATACACTGACCATACGGACTCACAGAAAGGAGGTGTGAAAATTGGAGGAAGAAACATCAACAATTTAAGATACACAGATGACATCATACTACTAGCAGAAAATAGCAAAGACTTGGAACGATTACTGAAGAAAGTCAAGGAAGAAAGTGCAAAGAAAGGTTTACAATTGACTCTTCAGAAAACAAAAATAATGACCACAGACCACATTGTCTAACTTTAAAGTAGACAATGAAGACATTGAAATAGTACAAGATTTTGCACACCTTGTCTCAGTTGTTAATCAGAATAGAGACAAGAAATCAGAGGAAAACCAGGATGTAGAAGGGTAGCTATGAAGGAACTAGACAACATCCTCAAATGTAAAAAGATATTATTGCATACTAAAGTTAGGATTGTCCATGCCTTCGTATTTCTAGTTTCTATGTATGGTAGAGAAAGCTAAACTGTGAAGAAAGCTAATGAGAAGAAAATCAATTCATTTGCAAAATGAATTCATTAGCAGCCCATGGTATCTACAGATATCATGGACTGCTAAAAAGACAAATAAACGCATTCTAGAGCAAATCAAGCCTGAATTCTTGCTAGAAGTCCAGATGACTGAAGTGAGACTATTGTACTTTGGACATATCAGGAGAAAACCTGACTCACTAGAAAAAACGATAATGCTTGGTAAGGTAGAAGGCGGTAGGAAAAAAGGAAGACCACATTCCAGGTGGATAGATTCAATCAAGGAAACCACGGCTCTGAGTCTGCAAGAACTGAGCAGGACTCTTAATGTTAGCACTAACTGGAGGTCTCTCAGTGATAGAATTACAATATGTTGAAGTCAACTTGACAGCAGTTAACAACAACAGTCCACATTTAAACCATGAGTGGTTAACATCCCAAGTTTAAATATCCTATTCATTGCTTTTTTTAAGCAGGGCCCTACCATTCTGGGAAAAAAGTTTCTCAAATACCCAAAAGCACAGATCTTGGAAAGAGTGATCACACTCCAAAAAAAATGTTCAACCAGAGGAGCACCTCATCTTCTGTTCCTGCTATTACTGAGATGTTCCCCTATACTGACTTTCAAGGCCCTAGAGGTTTTTCTTATATACAGTTTACTGCAGGGATACCTGACAGCATAGATCACATATGGAATGGTACAAATTGAAAATTGTTTTAGGACAGTATTTTTTTTTCATTAGGATCTAGAGACTCAGTTATCTTGAAGGTGTAGTTGCAATAAGCACAAAGTCCACATGGGTGATAACCTCTAGGCGCTGCTGTTGATGTAGAATGTTGGGGTGGGTGTGTTGGGGTGCTCTGAAATCACATTTTATTAGTATATTATGGATGCTCTGAGTTCTGTTGAAAAGAATAAGGTTTTTTTTCCTTGTTTATTGAAAATGAGAACAGGAACTTGGAGATATATCTAGAGCTCATGGTCCAGGGCCTTCTGTTGTTATTGTGTGCTTTCCAATAGTTTCTGACTTATGGCAAGCATACAGCTAACCTATCATGGGGTTCAGAGGAGGTTTGCCTTTGCCTTTCTCTGAGGCTGAGAGAATGTTACTTGCCCAAGGTCACCTAGTGGGTTTCCATGGCTGAGTGGGAATTCGTACCCTGGTCTCTGGAGTTATAGTACAACACTCAATCCACTATACCACACTGGCCTATAAATGAGAGGTGCCCAACTCACCCTATCATCAACAACTCTGCTCAGGTCTGGCAGACTCAAGGACATGGCTTCCTTGATTGAGTCTATCTATCTGTAATGCAGTCTTCCTCTTTTCAAAGTGCCTTCTACCTTACCAACCATCATTGTCTTTTCTAGTCAATCATGCCTTCTCATGATAAGTCCAAAGTGCTACAGTCTCAGTTTGGCACTTCAGCAGTTAATCAAAAGCATGAAATAAAATTTTGAAAGATGCCACTTTGTATCTTTTGCATAACATACTTTGATGAGTACAGTATAACTCCTTCACTCCCCTTTCCCAATCCTGTTTGTCACTTGGACTAAGATATTCATGAACTTCATCACTGCAGCTGCAACTTGGGGATTAAAGCTGCATTCCATGGGCATTCCAAAGCCTGGACCAACTGCTAGTACAGATATGTCCTGAAAGTCAAAAGTCATTTCCACTGTTACCTTTAACAGACACCCATCTTTAATTCTTGTGCCTCAAGATGCATACAGAAAGCCAATTAAGAATAGTCAAATGTTCACTTATTTTGTGGGGTGGGACATTTTCATGGTGTGATTTTCTTCTTTGCTTCTAAAGAAAGAAACATTAAACAAATTTAGCTGCATAAAGCAAAGAAGATATTATTACAGTTATAACCAAATGTTTCTTATTTTTTTCATCACCAATTGTAATCTCAGATAGAAATCAGAGCAAAAACTCAACATTAGTCCTGGAAGGGGTTTTGTCCAAACAGTACAGTTGTAAGACTGCTATGTGGTCAGAACGTACAAAAGATATCATGTGGTAAGAAGGTTATTTGTTTATTTCTATTTATAGCTCACCCTTCATAAAAATCCCAGACCAGGTAACTCAAGTGGTAAAACAGCACTAAAAGCTTCAATAAAAGCCAAAAAATATATATCTAACAGAAACAAGATGCATTGTAAGAGCAGCAAACCAGCTATAAACACCCAGATAAGGAGATTGGCCCTAGCCTTACACCAAAATATCAATAAAGGAAGTGCTACATGATACTCTTAGGGCTGGCATTATTGCGATGCAACACTACCACAGAGAATGCTCTATATATTGTCACCTCCTTATATACTTTCTTACAGCCTGAATGCTACTTTGGAGTATGATTTATAGTAAGCAGATGACTTGCATATAGAAAGAAGAAACCCTATATTCACACTATAATTGGTATAATCGGACCTGAGTGGATTGAAACAATTATTTGTTGGCAGACAGATGACATAGCAATGGTCAGTGATTCATCCCTTATAGGTGGCTGGAAAAATCTCAGTTCCCATTAGAAGAGAAGGGTTTTGTTCACATTAACAAGGTTTGGTAAAAATTTGTAAAATTGATTTCCTATTGGTTGGTAAGGGCTGAGGAGGGGGATAAGGAAATTATAAAAGATGCCCCTTGAGACACAACAGTTAGGCTGCTTGCACAGCTTCCAGTACAGTCAGACCTTGCTGCCTATGACAGCTTTTATGTTGCTGGTGCTGTTCCTTGCTGGTAAATAGCCTTAAAATTCTAGTAAGAGAGCGGAGAGAAAACCTCTTCTCTTAATATGAAATAGGCTACGTAAATAGATAATATAGATAAATACCTATTATAGGAATATATAATGGATGCTTCAATGGATTGCAATAGCTGTGGGAAACCATTAATTTCCATGGATGCCAGTTAAAGATACCAATACCTACTTGTTTCATCCACAGAAGACACATAAAGGTTCAATTTCTTACAAATATATGACTGCATGGCTGTCTCATGGTGATGTTTGCCAAGATGAATTTAATGTAAGATGTATAATGCCTTACATGAAATGTAAAATCAAAGATAAAATATGTGTCTAGATAATGAGAACCCTATGTTCCTCCCTAAAGGGAGTTGTTTGTATATGTTTGCTCATTAAGCTGTGGTTTGTATATATTTGCTCATTAAGCTGCCCACTCATTCTCCCATATTAAAAATCTTGAAAGTGCAATACTTCAGAGTGCTTATGTAGGGTGCTGAGGCTAACTCTGCCTGTTTGGATTATATCACTGATTATGAGTTAAGAGCCAAGGTAACCAGAGAATGATGAGAAGGATCTCCAAACAGATACAAATTAGTTGACTAACAGCAAAGATCCCTCAGTCCTTCAGTCTAAAGAGATAGGGATGAGAAACCATGCCTGTTTCAACTTCTTCCTAATGATATGATAATGAGATGAACCTTCCCTCAGGATCTAAGACCATGGGAAGGATTATATCCTCCACATACCAGAACATCACATCATTTAGTGCTTTGTAGGTCAAAACCAGCACCTTGAATTCAGCCGAGAAACTGACAGGAATCAATATAACTCTTTTAGGATTGGGATTATTTGCTTCCTGACAGAGCTGTTCCTATGAACGGCCTGGCTGTTGCATTTTGAAATACATCTGATGGGCAACAGGTTAGGAGAAACCTACAGTAGGGTGCTTCCAGGTGAACCTTTTATTGTGCTAGTAGTCTCCTTCAAACATGGAATTTTATGATGGGTCTGGTGATAATGTCTTCCATCTGTAATCTTCCCATGTTTTCTTATACCTTCTTCTGACTTAAAAAATATATATAATAAAAACTCTACACTTCTCATGTGACCTCCAAAGAATAGTATTTCTGTCACAAGCCACTTACCTCTAGTTTCTGTTGGAATTTCCAGGTACCTGCTTCTCTCACACAAATGAGTGTCTAGAGCCTATGACGAGTCTGCTCAAAACGAAAAAGAGTGCAGTAAATAAACCACAAGCAGAAGTATATTTTCCCCTGAAGAATACTTATTTCTTTTGCAGGAGCTGAAATTTCATGTCACCCTCTTGCTCTGCTTTGAAGAAGACAGTAGTTTCTGTTTTGAACCCATTACCTTGGTTCACTGCACAGTTCCAATATATTACCTTGGCTATGTGTTCTTCTTAGGTATGTTTTCCTCTTAGGTAGTTCTACATCCAGTTATAATAGGCATTTTTTCAATTTATTGGCTTTGCCATTCTGGGCTCCTCAAACTGGCAGTGTTCTTATTTGCCACCTAATACTCTTTCCTTAATTACCTTCTTTTATTTCTTGATCAGACATTTTTATCATCATCTGTACATGCTTTTTGCTCTTTTGCTAATTTCTTCCTTCTTATGGCATCCCAGCTGTAATTTTAGTTTAGGCTATCTCACTATCAGAATGAAATAAACAGACCACGTAGAAAGAGAATGAAACAGACCAATTAACAATGAAACATAGCAGGGCTACCTAATCTACACAGATTTAAGGAATGAGATGGGAAATCTGATTAGGTAAAGGGCAGATCAATCTCATCAAGATCAACATCTAATCAATTACATGCACTTGAGGTAAGCAATTTGATGCCTTCCAGAAGTTTTTGGACTACAAGTTCCAAAAATCACAGCCAGCATGACCCATAGCCAGGGATTATAAGAATTGCAGTGCCAAATATCTGGAGAGTGCCCATCCCTGATACAAACTGTCTGGAATAGTTTTCACATTGTGGCTGTAACCATTGACCAGTGGTCTCAATATGCTGGCACCATTCATGGTGCTTCTATACCACAAATAGTCACTCTAGAATGAGCGTAATTGGCAGAGAATATTTTTAGGAAAAGGTGGACATGATGTGGGGAATCATAGCTCATAATTTATAATTATCACATGAACCAGTTGTTTCTTCATAATTCATGGCAATTGCAAGATGTAGCTTTGTAGTTTACAAGGCCTTTACACAGGAATTGGTGGGAACCCTGTATCAGGAGATATATGTCTGGCATATGGTTACCTCTGCATAGCTTTTTCTTCTGGTGTTAACCCCCAAAAAACCCACCTTTTAAGAGATACAGCCCCTGCAACATAGGCCATTTCTGCACTGCACTATTATTCCACTTTCAACATCCTATGGAATCCTGGGGTTTGCAGTTTCAGGGAGGGTATTTAAAATTCTCAGCCAGAGAGTTCTTTGGCCTCAGTAAACTACAAACCCCAGGATTCCATGAGATGTTGAAAGTGGAATAATAGCACTATAACAACGTAGGACAGAAATGGTTATAGTCATTTCCATGTCATTGGAAAGGGAGGAATCAATGGAAACACACCAAGCTATTTTCTTGTAAGCTGGACAGACTGCAACAGGTGTCCACAGGTACTCTCTTTTAGGGGGCCCTGCAGAGAGCAACTTTGCCATGCATCCAGCTACAGAAAAATAGCTAGACACATTTGCACTGCTCCCTTGCTCTCCAATGACAGAGAAATAGCCATTTGTGGGGAGCTGTGTTGCTAAAAAGTAGTTGGGATGGGAAAGGGGGATTTAGAATGGTTAGAGATGGAAACAACAGAAATTAAGAGGAGATTAGAAAATATCTTTTTTTGGAACTTTGGTAAGAGAGAAACAGAAAAAATAGAAAACCCTTTTTGAAAAATATATTAGAAATCTGGAAGAAAAATAAGGAAAAATTAATGCCAGCTATTTCACCATTAACCCCAGTAGTGATGATGGGAAAATGTCCAAAGAATTTGAAAGATGAATTAGAGAAGGAATTAAAGAAGCAGAGAATATATAAGTTAAAAGATTGGATGAATATGAGGACGAATAAAGATAAAATAAAATAGAGATTGCAGGGTACTAAGATACCATGGTTTAATTATATTCAGTTAGAGCAGTGGACATGGAATTGGAAAAGTAATAATAAAGATGTTAGAGAAAACACATTTGAACAAATGATTAAGCAAAGAGATGGAATGGATTAGAGATGGGCCAACTGAATCCTTGAATCCTTGGGAAGGATTCGAGATTCGTGAATCCAAATCCCTGGGCCAGAACAGGCGAATCGAATCTTTCGAATCCCTGCATGGCTGGGGCCTGAGTGCCCTGGATCAGGCCTGCGCAGGCCCGCAGGGCCAGCGAGAGCGACTTTCCTGCATGCCTGGAGGCCTGAGCCGGCGCAAGAGCCCCAGATCAGGCCCATGCGGGCGCGCAGGGCCTCCGAGAGCTACTTTCCTGCATGCTCAGAGGCCTGAACTGGCACAACAGCCCCGGATCAGGCCCGCACGGGCACACAGGGCCAAGGAGAGCCACCTTCCTGCACGCCAGGAGGCCTGAGCCAGTGTGAGAGCCCCAGATCAGGCCCACACAGGCGTGCAGGGGCAGCCAGAGCTGCTTTCCTGCATGCCCGGAGGCCTGAGCTGGTGCAAGAGCTGGCATGAGAGCCCCGGATCAGGCCCACGTGGGCATGCAGGGGCAGCAAGAGCCACTTTCCTGCATGCCTGGAGACCTGAGCTGGCACGAGAGCTCCAGATCAGGCCCGTGCAAGGCATGCAAAGGCGGCGAGTGCCACTTTCCTTCACGCCCGGAGGCTTGAGCTGGCACAAGAGCCCTGAATCAGGCCCATGCAGGCGTGCAAGGGTGGTGAGAACCGCTTTCCTGCATGCCTGGAGGCCTGAGCTGGCACGAGAGCTGGCACAAGAGCCCCGGATCAGGCCCACGCTTCTGCTGCTTGTCCCTGTGGCTGCCTCCCTCTGCAAGGTAATTATTCTCTTCTTCCTATTCTTTTGACTTGAGACTGGAGGGTGGGGATTGGGACTGGACAAGAGGTTGGTGTTAGTTCGTTTTTGTTAAGTGCCTTCCTTGTTGCAGGACTTGAGACTGGACATCAGGGTAGAGAATTGAGACTGGGCTACAGGCTGGTGTTTTGTTTTGTTTTTTAAGTGCCTTCCTTGTTGCAGGACTTGAGACTTGACTGGAAAATATAGTGTTCTTGAGATTTCAAGGACAGCTGAAGAAGATTCCTTTGCATGGCTTCCTTGCAAAGCACTTTCATACACAATTCTGGAGTTTGTAGTTGGACAAGGTGTCACAGCCTTCTCTGCCAAAGTGTGCTAGTGCATCGTCAAACTACAAACCCCAGGATGCCAGAAGGAGCTATGCAAAGAAAAGCCAATTTTTACCTGGATTATCTCTGTACTGTAGCATGTGGCCCTGTTTACACTGGCAGGAAAATGGTGGATTAATAATCCACATTTTCCTGCTTGTGTAGAAAGGGCCTTCATGTCATTTTCAATCTGAGGAGATCCTGAGGAAAACTATGACAATTGTCCTGGCCAGATTTCTTCAGAGGGAGGCTTGCCTTTGCCTAGGCTTTTGCTAAGGCTGAGAGAGTGTGTCTTTCACAAGATTATCCTTGCCCTTTTTTTTTTTTTTTTTTGGTAATAGTCAACCCAGGAGATGGCATCATCTTGAGCATCCTCCAACATCTGGAGCTACTTCCAAATTATATGTAATTCTTAATAAGAAGTATATGGGTATGTTTTCCTGAAAGTGAAAACTATTATTTAATTTATTTTTCATTAAACAAAGATGTCGAATTCTGCTTCAAAACACTTTTCAGTAGAAGTGCTTTGTTTCCCTTGCTTTTTAAACCTTTTTGTAAAAAAGGATTTGAAAGAGTCAAGATTCGTGACATTCATGGATTCCCAGAACCTTCCAGGGACTCGGATTTGGAAAATTCTGGATTCGTCCCATCTCTTGAATGAATGAAAATGAAAGATTGAAGGGTACCACAGGTGAAATATATAAAATATTGTCAATATATGAAGATGAATATCTTAGAAAAATATGGGAGGAAGAACTAGCACAAAATATAGATATTCAAGAATGGGGAAAGATTTGGAATCAGCATCATTTAAAAAATTTATCCGTAAGGATAAAAGAGAATTATTATAAATCGGTCTGGAGATGATACCTAAAACCAGTAAGGTTAAACCATATTGATAAGAAACACTCAAGGTTATGTTGAAGGGGTTGCCAAGAGATTGGCACATACATTCATATGTGGTGGAATTGTGAAGGTGTACAGAAATTTTGGCAAACTGTGTTTAAAGAGATAAAAGAGATAACAGGAATTGACTTACAAATATGTCCGAGTATAGCATTATTATCTATATTTGATAAGGTTAATTGTACTCAGGCAATGAAGGATTTAATTACAAATTTATTAACCGCAGCAAGGTTAATTGTATCAAGAAAACAGAAAATGCAAGAAGATTTTCAAATAAAGAATTGGGATAAAGAAGTGTGGAAAATAGCAATTAATGATAAGCTAACATATCAAATTAAAGTCAAAAAAGGAATAATGAAAGAGAATGATTTTGAAGAAATATGGAAGATATTTGTGGAAAAATTCCTAATAAAAGAGGGAAGCTGTAAGGCCCCGCTTTGGGGGTCCCCAATATCAGTATGGTTTGGATGGGCACCATACCTAATTGACATCAAATGTAATTGGCAACACATTTTATTGGCTCTGATATCAAATCCAAGCCTAAGAGGTGACAGAGAGGTCAAACTGAGCGAAGGAAAGGATTTGACTGTAAATGTGAGAAGCATAGGTCAACTCCAAAATTCCTCCAGGTAAGACTGAGTCATCTGTCAGGCAAATACGCACCATTCCTGTGGATAATAGGCTTAAACAGAAGCTGGAATTTTCTGGGGAATCCAACTGTGAGGAGCCCACCAGGACACTGATTGACAGATATCCATCCCTTGTACACCTGGATTCTTTCCTCTGTCCTCACAGCACTCACAATAGACAGCTATTACAACATTCCTCACGTCTGTGTCAATCAAAGCGCTAAGCCCATCAACAGGTGAAAGACTGATTGTCCACAGTAGGTTCCCTTTGTCTTGCATCTGGAACCTTCACAGCCACAAGCCATTTTCAGGGTACAAATACCCCTGATTTGAGGAGGCCCAGTGCAGTCTCTTGAAGGCGTACCCGTCACTCTGTCCGTCTGGCTCCTGAATGAGAACTGTCCTTAGGTCCTACCTAAGCCAAAATACATTTCTGCTCTTCACTACTCTTCTGGACTGGTAATTATAAATCCCCCCAAATCCCTCAGCCTCTCTATAATTTTTCCTCCCTTCCTCTTTCAGCTAGCTCTTGTGTGAATGTGTGATTGTGTGTATCTTGTGTGCATGCATGAGTGAATTCCCCTCAATAAAATCATTCTATTAGACAATTCTGCTTGGTTTTTGGCTTGGCCTGACCCCGTAAAAATTGTGTTGAAAGATCTTGCTAGGTTACCTTGCCTCTCGTAGTGCTACAGCTTGTGCTCTGGCTAATTCCCATTCCCCATTATTTGGAGCACATTGAGGTGTCCCCCACGGGACCCCAGAAATCAGGGTAACAGAATGTCACACCTCCACAAGAAGAATTACAATTCTGGAAAGTAGAGTAAGCTAAAAATAACTAGCTTGGGGGATGAGTTTACACTTAGTGTTAGGGCTCACATTTAAAGTTTCATTTAAGGTTATATTTAAGGTTACATTTAAAGTTAGGGTTAGTATTAATATGTTCAGTAATAGCATCATATTTAGCAACAGCAATAGGTTAAACATATATGAAAAGGACAGACTTAAGAATGTAGCAAAAATATATAAGCAATATGATATATAACACGTGGAATAAGTAGATGATGATAAAGGATCTGGAAACAAATAACAATGTAAGCTATTTCGTTGTAATGTTTTCTTTTTCACTTTTATGGTAATCACATGGTGTTATGTTTTGTTTTTTTCTTTATAATTAAAACATTTAAAAAAAAAGTAGTTGGGAGGTTGATTCTGATGCAGCTGGTAAAGAATTCTGACCACCACCACCACCACCACCACCACCACCAAAAAAGTGGATTATAGTGGCATAAATTGGGCTTAAGCTGCTGTGACTCACTAACAGTAATTGCTGCACACAGGACTGTGTTTACTAATAAAAGCAAAGGCTCCATTTCACACAGCTGTAGACATGGGTTAAAGGATGGGTGGAAAACATGCTGCCTGACATGCGATCATTTGCCACGTTCTTATGCCCTGTTTTGCAAAATCAGCCATGTTATAGTAGCATCCCAAGTGTTTAGTCTGAAGTCAGTGGTAGTACCAACTGCTGAAGTTAAGCAGATTTGCTGTTTCTTCTTTCACTGGATGGGGGACCACCTCAGGAACCTTATGGTTCTGTTTGGAAAAGGTAGGATATAAATTTAATATTAACAGAAAAACTATAAAGTCAATTCCTAGTAAATTAACAAAACAAAACAAAAAAACACTTCAGCTTTAGCTATGTTTAGTGTCTAGGAAATTTTACAGTGGGCCCTCCTTATATGCAGGAGTTCTGTTCCAGGAACCCAGCATAAAAGAAGAAATGTGAATGCCCATCTGCCATAATACCTAATGGGCTGCAACATGCACACTCGTGCCCATTGCTGCCATTCTACATATAGGGATGCAATGCTTCACTCAAACACAAATTCACATATGTGGAAGTCATGTGTGAGGATGACCTGCTGCATAATCAACCTTCTTCAAAGCTAAAATAGGCCAATTAGATTTGAAAAGCTTTGTCAAATATGCTTCATGATAATCTACACACTTTTGTTTAGCTGCTATATCAGTACTGTAAGTGAGGTGATGTTTCCAAGCCTTTCTTTGGAGCAAAAACACCTTTCTGGTTTGTCAGAGCTGCACACAGATTCATTTCACATCTGAGCTTTGCAAGCCGAGGTGATGCCTTATAAGCTGTTCATTAAGAGCTAGACTGGGGCCACAAACTCATTTCAGACATGCCAGTCAAAGGCCATTAGACCAAAAGTAACTCAGATGTATTTGCATTCTAGCCTTGCTTGCAAATGACCTTGACACAAACCTGCTTAGGGTAGCAGCCTCTCGAGTCATCCAATCCCATTTAAGGGCATTTTGGGTATATACTGAGTTCGCTTAACTCAATGAAAATAAATCATTTCACACATTTAGTCCTCCTTAATTGCCCCTATTTATATGTTGTGTTATGTTACTGCCCATACAATTGGGAACATTTGCACAGTTCACAAAACAACCATTTGAACAGCTCTCAAAATAGCCCATTTGCCATGCTTTAGTGAGATTACACAACACGTATAGCAAAGTCAGGCACACTTTAGAAAGGATGTGGAACATGTCACTTTCCAGATATTGTTGGACTATGACTCCCATCATCACTCACCATTCTCTTCTCTGGATTAGGCTGCTGGGAGTTGCAGTCTACCAATATCAGAAGGGCCATGCTGTCTATAACTTTACTGTTAATAACAGTTAAGATCTACCCATAGCTCTAAGTATTCCTTTAAAAATAATGAAAAAGAATGTGGACAGTGGGCAGTGTGTGCACTGTGGACACACTGGACAGTGGACACACTGGACAGTGACACTCCCTTGTTCTAAAAGATTTTGGCAGGAATTTTGTTGACATACATGTGTGTAACTTGAGATTACATGCATCTATATTAGGGTGGGAACTGCATGGGATGCAGCGGTCAGTGGGCTTCCCCCCCCATCTCATAGGAAACCTAAATACCTTGTGTCACTTCAAGTTACCATTTTGAGAGGGACTGAAGGAGAGAATAGAGGTATTTTGGTAATATGGGGTTCTAGGGTGCTTGTGGGAAGTGGAGGCTATTTTTGCATGATTTCATAGACTGAGATGGTTCTGAGTCTTTGAGGGGCAAAAAATGCCCCAAAATAACACAGATTTCTTCTCTCTCTCTCTTTTTTTCTCTTTTTTATTTTCAGTGGAGGGTTCAGGGACTGTGGTGACTTCAGAGGCCACAAAAGTTGGATCTAGGCATCCACAGGCCACAATTTGCCCAGACGTCAATACATGTCTTGTTTAGGACATTGAACAATATCCAAAATCTCCACTCAAAAGCAATGGTGATGCCCCAGTTGGCAATGCTGTAGCTGTTTAGTGGCTACCAGGGAACTCAGGGAAGAGAAATCAAGGCACTTACCCTTCTCTCCAGGAGAGCAAGTTCACTTCCCTTCCTGGCAACTGCAACACTGTCTAGTTGTCTTCAGTAACTGCAGTAGTGTCACCCAGAGCTTGACAGCTACCTTAAGGAAGGTAAACTACATGGAACTGAGCATGTAGAATGTTATGCTTCCTATGCTCTCAGCTCTTATTTGAGCTGCAGGGCTCAAGAGTAATAAGCCACTTTGTTATGAGGTTAGTTTGATAAGACTATCCTCTACTTATTAGGTCAGACTCAGAACTGGAGCTCATCTTATGGAAAATCTTTCCCTTCACATAATACATCTATTTGATTCTTTTTTTCAGGGCAGAACTGTGAAACTGCATGATCCCTAAATGATTAGGGTTGCCTCTGTAAGGGAAACTTAGGCCCTTTTCACATGTCGGGGGGGAAACGGGCAAAAACGCCCAAAAACGGAGCTTACCTCCAGCAAGGTAAGTCCGTTGCCACGTGGAGCAGCGCAAGCTCGTGCTTTACACTCCTCCGGCATCGCAGATGGCAGCTTCCGGTTGGTGGAGGCTCTCCACCAACCGGAGAAGCTCGCCAGCTGGAAGCCCGCTCCTGGCAGATCTGCAGGCACGCACTTGCGCACGCCTGCAGATCCACTTTAGAGCCGGGTGACAGAGCGGCACGGGGCTGCACGCTCCATGCTTTTTAAAAACCTCTAAAAAGAGGTTTTTAAAAAACACGCAGCCCGGCTAGTTCCGGCCGCTCCTGAGTGGATTCTGGTGTGGAACTACGAAAAGTAGTCCACGCCAGTCCACTCTACGGTGTAGATGACCTCCGTGAGAGGTCGCTCTACACGTTCCCCCCCCCTACATGTGAAAAGGGCCTTAGAAAACAATTATTACTGCCAGTCTGGAAAACAACGTGTTTCTGCCTTCAAAAGCAAATTAACAAACATCATGGACGAGAATAAGCCCCATTCCATTTAGTGTAAAGGACATCAGTGTACAAAATCAGTACAGTTAATTGAATATATTTGAATATATAATTGAATATATTTATAGTGCATTCCTAGGCATGTGTATTCAAAAGTAACCCTACATAGGTGAAGAGAACTTAACTCTTCAGATAGTATAGGCTGACATTTATTTTGGTATAAGTCACACTGAATCAAAAGAGGCTTCTTTTGGTTCAATAAATACAGATGGGTGGAACTGCATGGCTAATGTCAAGTAACATCAAGGTTTTCAGAAATTAAAGAGAAAAAAAATAACTCCAGCAGATACAAGAAGGAACTGTTGAGCATGACTGAAATACCAGTCCACCCTTGTTTTCTGGGTAGAATTAGGGAGCTGAAATTGGGCCCTGACTCAGGTTGGAAAGTAGTCTCTCTCCCCCTCTCTCTCCCTCCCACACCCACCCACACATACAAGCACATACATTACACATAATTATTCTTGGGGAGGAAACATCTCATCAGCTCCTGCTGTCAGTTTGGTTGCAGGCAGTAGTCTAAGGAAGATGAACAGAGCTTTATTGAAACATCAGAATTTTTATAGAGCATCCAAAGAGACAAAATGTGCACAAGAGTTGCTTAACATAAATTGCAAGACAGGGGAATGGGTAACAGATCATTCTAACATTCTAACATAGGCATTTTTCTTTCTGTGAACAAACACATGTTCTCAATCAGTTATCTCAATTGACTTTGGGCACAGTTCTTGCAAGAAGACAGAATGGCTTGTTTAGAATTGCTTAGCAACTCAGAAACAAAACAATAAGTGCTTGGAAAACTTTTTACCCCCGAAAGAATAAACTTCTAAATCAGGCTCAATGTAACTATTTCAAGAAGCACTTCTGCATTTAACCTAGCGGCTTTCAGCCAACCAAGGCCTTGAAAATCTCCTCCATCCCAATGAACTTCCATTAATCCTGCTAAAAAAGGAAAATCAATTATTTTATGATATAATCTATGCCATTGTTCTAATACCGTCCCTTATCTTAAACTTATTTGCATGGCTAGCACCTAGCACATCTCACACTAAGGACAAAAAGAAAGATTAGTATACTCACTAGGTCTAGAAACACAGGATGAAGAGTGCAAGATGGCATACACAGGTGGCCAAAAGCCTACATAGATACCATCCAGCAGCACAGCTGAATGATCAAATGGAAATATTTTGACTTTGATGTTAGTGAGCATCTCTTTCTTTGATGGCAGGGACGTAGGTGATGCTGAAAAGTACAGAGCGGAAAGCAGGAAAAGAGCAGAGGAGGCAGTCACCAGAGGTGGGGAGCCAAAAGGTGGATAAAACGAGAGTCAAGAGGATGAATGATACGGCAACAGGAAAACGAAGATCACTTTCCTGTACACATTCCTGCCATTTCATAGATATCATATAACAATGTGCTGATACAATCCATGAAATCCTAACTTTTAAAAATACCTATTCATGCATCACTCATACATCTTTTGTTTCAGTTATCCTGATGTTCCCCACTCTTGCCTCAAGAAATATATATACTTCAAGGACCTTGTTATGTACTAACAGTACATTCCTCTGGCAACATTTGCTGCAAAACTGTAAAACATTTTAAAAGTCATGCAGCAGCCATGTACCTTGTAGAGATACGGGCACATGCTATGGGAGACACTGAAATGAGGTGGAGCTATCTCCACCTCATTTCAGTGTCTTCCACAGAATGTGCCCGTATCTCTACAAGGTACATGCTGTGCATCTCATATTGTACTGATGTCACACATAATAGAAGGAATGGGAAACTGCTCCTTTACCTTCAAATATCTGAATAGAATGCAGAACGTTCTGCGTGTTTATCTCTAAAGGCATATAGGCTCCATGCTGACCTTCAAGGGCAAGAATGGGAATCAGGAACACTACCAAATGTGGTTAGACTGCAGTTCCCATGACCCCTCTCCCTTGGTTATGCCAGCTACAGCTGATGAGAGATGCAGTCAAACATATGGAGAGCCCAATATTCCCTAGCCCATTCCAATGGATGCCGGGCAGGAAGTGATCCTTTCCCTCTAAGACACATACCTTGATCCACTGATGAGAAACTGAATAGACCATAAATTCACACTGAGGTAAAAGGAGAGCACAGAATGGCACCATTTGAAAGTAAATAGCCTTCCTGTATGAGCTGAAAGCTAAACATTAGAAATTCAAGATTGACTCAAAAATGTCCACAACAGTCAAAACAACATTGTGTATCATTAGACTATTCTCACAGAATTAGAATTAGGCTGATTAGGCTAAAAGCTGAAAAAAGAATGGGGTTTTAAATACAATTATCTATACGATTGATTTAGAATACATGTTTTATAAAGGTGTTTATGGCCCTAAATGATTTATCATGCAAATGCAGAGAAATAATTGCTAAGGATAGTGTCCAGGTTTGATGCTTTACTGTTGACTTCTTAAGATAGGCTTGTGAAGTCTGAAGCAGCCAGTTGGGCTGATCAAGCTAAAGGCCTTGCTTTAGATTCCTACTCTGTGCTTGGCTTCCTTTGCTGACAGAGCCCCTTTCTGAGACTCAGCTTCCTCCTCAATTAAATAAAGAAAAATAGCATGCACCTATTGCATATCAAGAGAGAATAATTTAGATAAGAGAACATCAGGAGTTCAGTTACCAAGACAACAAGAAATTTAAAAGCACCACCGATTATATGTTCACTTGTGTTTTTTTCTGTGTTTTATCTTGTAAGTGCTACATTTTTCAGACTACTCCAGAATGTAATAGCATTTCCTTGAAAAGAATCTTTCCTGAAAGCATTCTACATTTTCTGTCTGACCATCCTCTAACTGGGGTGGGCAACAGCTGGAATTTGGGAGGCTGCTCCTGCAAAGCTCCCTGCAAAGCTGTGTAAACACTGAGGGACATGGCAGTAGGTATGGGTATGCACTCAAACTGGGCAGTAGGTGTGGGTATGCACTCAATTTTGGTGCCCACAGTCCCTGATGCTGCATTCCAGATGAAAGAGCCTCAGTGGTAGGCATGCTTGCACACCCAAACTGTTTGCAAATGAGGGAGCAGTTGTGGCACATGGACTCTCCCTGCTGCTGCATCCTTGACAAAAGGGATATGGTGGCAGGTGTGTGCACACACCCAAACTATGACTGTATGACTCTGGAGACCAGGGTTTGAATCTCCACTCAGCCATGGAAACCCAATGGGTGCCCTCGGGCAAGTCACATTCTCTCAGCCTCAGAGAAAACCAAAGGCAACAAATCTTGCCAAGAAAACCTCCAGAAGTCCATTTTAAAGGTGGAGAGACATGGTGGCTGGAAAGAAACTCCCCCTGTGAGTGGCATTTTGTTGTTGTGTTCAATTCACTTCAAATCTGACCAGATTTGTTCAGAGAGGGCTTGCCTTTGCCTTCCTCTGCTGCTGAGAGAATGTGACTTGCTTAAATGTCACCCAGCATCTCAGCTGGGTTTTGAATCCTAGTCTCCAGAATAAATAAATGGCTGAATAAATAAATAAATAAATATCTGAATACATAAATAAATATTTGAATATTTAAATCTAAATTTAAATATTTAAATCTTGTGTTAAGTCATCAAGGTCCCCAGCAACAAATTATATTTACAGGGGGTCCCCAGTAAAGAAAAGTTTAAGAACCACTGCTCTATCCTGTTGTTTTGATTTGTTTTTTTGGGGGGATGGGACAACCGAATCCTCGAATCCTAGGAAGGATTCGAGATTTATGGATTGGAATCCCTGGGTCAAAATAGGCGAATTGAATCTTTTGAATCCACACCTCCTCCTGCCCCCACCAGTGCAATCGGGCCAGGGGCAGGGGGGAAGAGGAACATGATCTCGCGCTCCCCACTCTATTCCTGCCCACTGCCACCACGATCAGGCCCACAGCGGGGGGAGGAGGTGGCAGGGAGCACTATCTGGCGCTCCCCGCTCTTTTGCTGCCCGCCCCCCGTGCGATCCTGCCCAGGGCTGGCGGCAGAAGGTTGTGGGGAGTACAATCTCATGCTTGCTGGTCTTCTCCTGCCCCCCCTTCCCAGGGAAGATTCAAAAGATTCAGATTCATGAGATTCGTGGATTCACAGAATCTTCCAGGGATTCAGATCCAGATTCAGATTCAGAAAATTCTGGATTCATCCCATCCCTCTTTTTTTCCCTCTCCTTTAAAGTCCATTCTTTCCAAGTGCAGTAGGCTATACTAGAAGAGAAGCAGGGAGGGAGATTTGAGATAGGTAGGTAGGTAGGTAGATAGACAGACAGACAGACAGACAGACAGATTTTCATGCCTAATTCTAAAACCAGCTAGGACCCTGTAGAGGAGGTTGCGTACTGACTTGATTGCTATTGGATTCTTGTCCAGATGATGCGGCAAACAGCAGAGTGATAGATTCTTTCCATATCTATAACTTTGCTGTTTGTCACACCACCTGAACAAGAATCCAATAGCAATCAAGTCAGTATGCAACAGCCTTTAAAGTATGCAAGCTGGTTTCAGAATTAGGCATGGAAAGCTCTCTTTCCTCTGTACTTAGAATGCTAATCAATAGTTTTATTCAGTGCAGGCAGGGAGAGGCAGGAGAGGGAGGCATTACAAAATGCATCCAACTGCATCAGCTCCTACAAAGGTTAACATGAAACTCAAATCCTTTTTAGTTGGGATGCAAATAAGGCTATTACAAGAGCAAAACAATGGCACTTCACTTTGAAATGTAAAGCGCCTGCTAGTCTTCTGCTTCCCAGTATGACAACTGCACCCTATTTAACATCCAACCTATTGATCTGAGGATTTCAAAACTTAATTACTTTGAGACTTCTCTCTCCCTTATATTGTCAGTCATGTGGGATCCAGGGGCAGCGGGGAGAGATAAAGAAGTTCCAAGACTGTGACATATCAGAGTTTATACTTAGTCTAACCCCTCGCCTGCTGCAGGAAATCCAGAGCTAAAATATCTCAAGCAAGTAGCTGTTGTGTCTCCACCTGAGGACCTCCAGTTAGACCATAATGTATCTATACAGCAGTATGAAGAAAATGAATTTATCCTATAGACCAGTCCAGCTTCAGACTAATACCTAGGATAAAGTATGGAGCCTTCTGTTTTATCCCTGAACACAGACAAATCTCATGTACTTCTCAGAAGCCTTAGGCCTCTGCTTGGCAAAGCTGGGTGGAAAGTGAAAGGAATTTCGTTAGTGACATCAAGAAGGACTTGTAGACCTCCCTTGCATTTTGGGTTGAATTCAAAGCAAGACAAGAGAGTGCTAGTCCATAGATACAGCAACAGAAATGCTCCAGTATTAGACATGCCATTCTAATATCCATAACCATTCACAATCAGCCGTCCTTGAAAGACTGAGATGAAGCAAACTCTAAGAACCTGAGGATATCAAGTCTGGTCAGCCAGAAAAGAAGACACTCAACTCTAGCTCAGAAAAAAAAAAGCTGCATAAAAAGTTGTTGAAACTACAGTGCTCTATAGAGCTTTGTTCACTTTAGCCCCTGGGCTGCCAGGGTGAAAACCAGAGACAGCTCCTGTCCTTTTAATGGTTGGGGAGAGAGGAGGGAAGTTCAGGGGAGGTAATTTCAGCAGGTGTTGCTTGTCACCTGGTTGCATTACAAGAAACATCTGTTGAAACTCCTGCTTCTACACAACCATTAACGGACAGGACCTGTCTCCAGTTTTCACTCTGGCAACCTGATACAGATGTCTGAGCCTCAGAAATGCACGGGATTCATTCCCCCACTTCACAAAAGCTTGCTGTGGCCTCAGAACAATCAACTTCTGCACAAACACTTCCCTGAAGTGAGACCTTCACATGTGCACAATGGAAATTGTGGTTATTTGTGGAAATTGTGGTTATTTGTACTGAGGGTTGTTGGGTTTGTTTGTTTTCTCAGTCAAATGGCAGCATCTCAGAACAAATTACCCTCTCCCTGTCCCTCAGGGAAATGTCACCTACTGCTTACCATTTTTCTTTTCTTCACTTCCACGCTCCGTGTGACTTTTGTTGTCTGGGTAGCTAATAACTTCTGTGTTGTTCCTAGTTTCTGTCCATAGCCATGCTTTAAAATAGAAACACAAGAAACAATGTTTAAAATGGTCAAAATGATTCTAAACAGGCCTCACTGCAAATGTGCTTCTTTTCCTCTCAAGAGGAATTCATTGCTGACAATACAAAAGCCTTTCTAGTGTTTTTGAAATGTGCTGTCATCTGCTTTTACAATGTCCAGCCCATGCTAAGCAGCAGTCCTAAGTGGGTGTTCTCAGCGCTAGTTGTCATTGTTTTGGCAGGCGCAAGCCATTTGCTGTTTCCCTTTGTCGTGTTGCATTGCTTCAGTAATGGAACCACCAGTCTTCTCAATATACTCTCTTGCCAAGGAGACATTCTCACAGCCATCAAACAAAAGGAGACTCTAGCTATGAGCTACCCAGAAAATAAAAGTCACACAGCATGTGTGAGTCAAGGAAAGAAGAACGGCATGGAGTATAGCTGGCATGGTGACATTTGTCTCAGGAGAGAAAGTAAATCCCATTAAGGAAGTGAACAGAAGCAAATAATGTAACAAAGCATCAAACTGTGAAGGCTTTTTGGCTTAACCCGAATAGCATCACAGAAAACTCAACACACAGCTTGCAAGAACTGATTTTTCTTTTAAATCCCAGCACCTTTCCAGAGGAAATACATTTTCAGCTAATAACTCTCCATCTCATTGCCAGTACAAGCCTGAGGCGCTTATCTGAAAAAATCTTTAACATGTATGCCCCCTAAAATTTTTAGCAAGGTTTCCTCAGAGTACAGGTCACAACTTGAATATCTTATTTGACTTTGAAAGGCATGTAGGAATTAACAAACAATAGGGGAATTACAGGAAAAGCAGGTTGGTTTTCTAGGACAAAAACCAAACAGACAAAATCAGATCCTATGTACAACTATGGACCTCAGGTCTGGTCCTACCACGAGGCCAAGAGATGTGGCTGCCTCAGGCACCAGATGTAGGGTGTTATGAATGAACAGCTAATTGTTAACTATTTAATTTTTAAATATCTTAATTATATTTGCATTTTTACTGATAGATGGAAGGAGGTCCCTGTGGGGTTTCTGCCTCATTGGCAAAAATTACTTAGTAGGCCTTTGTACTGGTCATTGGGCTTTCTTAGTCTGCAATTATTGGGGGTTGTTTTTTAACAATGCTGTTCTATGATAATTACTGCTTCTTTTCTTACTGTTAGGATTATTTGATTAATATTTGATTAATTTATTTTTATTTGTTAAATTGTTTAAATTTCCTTAAATTAATCTTTACTGTTTTAAATTTAAAATTGATTTCAATTGTTTAGATTGATTTTAATTGGACAAAAGAGCCCCTATGAGAAGCCACATGCATATCCAAAAGTACTCACCCCCATGAGCACAGCAGCTTTGTTTGGGGAAAAAACTCCTACTTTTATATGAAAACTTTTCTAAGTCTAATGTTGCCATGAGAGTGGGGAACTGGGGGGCAATTTCACCATGCATGTTGAACTTTCCTTGCCTAGTTTTGTATTCCTCCCCAACATTCTCTACAGATTATAATTAGGATAAAGAAAAGATTTGTCACCAGTGGAAGCTTTTTCAAAAGTCCAACCTTTGTATGGTGGGCAGGAAACAAGGCTCCTTGGGCAGAGATTGAAAATCTTGTCTTTTTAGAATACTCTTACCAGACTCGCCCATCCAACACTGCGGATTCTGGGAATTACAGGCCAAAATGGTAATTTTTTCAATTCTATCTGTGGGTTCCCCATCCATAAGGTTTTTTGTACAGCATTAGCGACAGGGCATTAAAATGCAAGATTTCTCCTTTATTGGGATTATTCTTTGCCTTTTCTTATGTATACTGTCATGGCAGGGCTATGCAGTAAGAAGCAGCATAGAAATCTTTAAAATAAATAAAACACAGCTTTTTTTTTTCAGTAAACATAAGCAAATTTCACATCTTCACCCCAGATAGCTCACTCCCACTTATCTCTCTTTTCACCTCTCTGAGGAAAAAGACTAACTTTTCCCCCTTCAGCTTTAACTTCTGTTATGTGGGGCAGAATAACTGAGGCCAAGACAGGGCAACCCAGTGTTTATTAGAAAAGGATTGAATCTTAAACCTGTGGCTTGAAAACGATGCACCTAATCCTAAATCATATCCTTTCTATCCTAAGAAAAAATGCCTTGTGTACCCAGGCGACTCTTGTATTAAATATATCAAAGAAATGTAAGCCTCCAGTACGCAATCATTTTTTTCTTTTAATATCAGATATTAAACACAAATCTGGTGGCTAAGCTGTCAGATGGTCTGGACCACAGCCAAAGGGAGGGGGCTGAGTCTAGTCACTACTTAGGTCATCTATTTCATCTCTACACATTTTTTTTTTAACGAAACCAACTAGATCCATCTCCTATGAGATGGGTCGATGACATATCTAGAAAATTCCAATGCAAAAAACTAGTACATATGTCCATTTAAAAAAGAAAAGAAAAACACCAAGGAAGACATTTTACTTATAACCTGATTAACAGAGACATAATTATTACATCTTATCACAAACCTCATCATCAGACCCATAAACCTTTTCTTCCTTTATTCCAATTTCTTGTGTATGACATTGTGAAGCTGAGCTATCCTTTTTGATTTCTGACATGAATAACATTGTTGCAGATTGTGCATCTCAATAAGGTCACTCTACTGATAGAGTAGGACAAGTTTTCTCATGCTTTTTGCTCCTCTAATTAAAATTCCAGGCTTTGAATAACTTATCATGCCTAGAGACAGAGATAAATGGATGAATAGATGGAGAGATCCATACACCACAGGCGTGGAATAACATTCTGTGCTAGCAGACAAGAGAAGGTGGAATTAATAACTGTTCTTTGAATGATAACAATTCAAAAATGCCAGTAGAACTAGGCCTCTGTATGCAAGCTCTCTCTTTTGTTTGTGCATCTGTGATTCAGAAGAGAAAAGTTCATTTTAAAAACTACTCAAGGAGACATTTTAAAAGTTCACTCAAAGAGCCTATGGAATGCAAAGTAGTTGTTCTTTGTACAGGTAGCCAAAGTCACTGCAGCATTGCAACAGAAATGAAGACACAGCACCAAGTTCATGTTTTTGATGCAGTCCCCAAGCTCAGCCTCCCCCATTCTCTAAAATAAAATATAAAATATAAAAAAATTTAAAATATAAAATATAAAATCAAGGGTTATCTTCCCCAGCCAAATTGTTACCCTTACTTCTGGGGGTCCTGTTGGGGACACCTTGATTCGCTCCAAGTTATAAAGGTTGGGGAAATTAGCAGAGCGCTGGCATTAGCAAAATGAGGGGCAGGGTAACCCAGCAGGATCTTTTACCCAACTTTACGGGATCAGACCAAGCCAAAAAGCCAGACAAATGTATCAAATAAATGAATTTTATTAAATGAATATATTATCACGCACCAACGCACTCACTCACTCATGTACACAAGGCCTATTGAGAAGGAAACGAGGTGAAAAATGGATAGGGGATATAGCAAAGGGAATGTAGGGGCAGTGATACTGCACCTATCCTGAAGTCTTTGGTCTGGGAAGCAGCAAGATGAATGGAGCTCAGCGAAGCGATGGCTGAGAGGATCATTCTACTAACAGAGTGCCACTCTGCTAGCATGGCAAGGAGTTCTCTAAGGAGACCCTCAAAAACTAGGACTACTTATAGGGCAGAATATACCTCAAGGGCAGGCCCTCTCCCAGGAAGAACAATGGCCACAACAAAGGAAGGAATGCCAAACAATGGCAACTTGGTCGTTTGCATGATTGGTTTATGCTGGGTTGCTGTGTTACCCTGATTTCTGGGGTCCCGTGGGGGACACCTCAATGTGCTCCAAATAATGGGGAATGGGAATTAACCAGAGCACAAGCTATAGCACTACGAGAGGCAGGGTAACCTAGCAGGATCTTTGACCCAATGTTTACGGGGTGAGGCCGAGTCAAGATCATGACACAATAAAGTTCTAATTTAGTTATTTTATTTGTAAAGTCACAGCGCACTTGCATTCTCACTCACACGGAACTAAGAGATACTGCGTACTTGTGTACTCACACACACAGACCTAAGAAAATAAAGGGAGGAAAGCAGATAGGGGATTGTAAGAGGGAGTTTTTGGGGAAATACGACACCTGATCCTGTAGCCCAGGTGGTCTGAAGAAGGTCTGTAGGAGCAGAGGTTCTCAGCACGTGGAAGCTGAGGGGAAGGTTCGGCGAACGGAGTGGCACCAAGGCGGTATGGAAGCCAAGAGCGATCCAAAGAAGCGCTCAAAATCAGGGATTCTTATAGAGGAAAATGTGCCTGTAGGGTAGTCAGTTCCCAGGGAAAACAATGGGTTTCCGGTTGGAGACAAAGCCTCCGAAAGGTCAGTTTTTAGTATGATTGGATTTTGATGGCACTGTCAATAGCGCAGACAGTATGCAAATGGAGAGTGCTTGACAGTTGAGTAGTCAGAAGCGCTAATCTCATCAAGCTGCCTATTCGGGGCAGAGAATCCTTTGTATGCCTCGTGCATACTTAATGTAGTTTTAAAGTGTACGTGCCTGGAGGTCTCCTGAAGCTGCATGCTGGAAAATTGCTGGCCTGCCTGGATTTGTTTTGTATTTTTCAGCTTGTTCGGCCGTGTCTGTGTGCGTGCTCGTCCAGGGGTCTCGCAAGCATGTGGCAGGGAGCAGTTTGGAATGGCCAATTCTTTAATATAAAATTACATTTCGTGGATCTCGGGCTCAGACTGTGCACCACAGTAACAGCTGGTGTGTAGGGTTGCGGTTGTGCAGGGTTGCTCTTGTGCAGGGTTGCAGTATTGGTTTATGTAGATGGACCTCACCTTGTCAGATTTTCCAGAGTCAAAGTTGCTCAACCTGGGGAAAGCACGCTAATCCCCTCAAGTTGGCTATTCTTGGCTGAGAACCCTTTGTTTATGTGGATGTGTATAGCCTGAGGTCTACATGACTGGGGATTTTTCTGGTCTTGACCTGTTTTGGTCGTTTGACCTCTTAGCCTACGTACCCACCCAGTCAACCTCTGCGGCATGGCGGGCATATCTGATATCAAATCTATAGTCCCCAGGGTAGGGTATGCCAGTGGCGTAACAAAATGTTGGCAAAATTCACTCTCAGAATTCATGCAGGCTGTGAAACAGAGGATCACATCTTATCTGAGTCCTGATTCTGCAAAATATAAATAGATGTGATGATGAGATTTGTAACAAAACTAACTCTGTGTGTGTATGTTGTGTTTGCACATCTGTGTCTGTGTCTTCCCAGATTTAACCTTACTGAGCTGGTTTAATATTGAATGCAAATATTCAAAATCTGTCATCAGAATAAAATGGCAATGCTGGCATGCCAAACTCCTACTTCAAACATGGCAGCAGTCCTTGAAGAACAAGTTTACTTGCCCCTCCCACCCCCCACTGCTATCACACCAAATCAGGAAGCTCCCAATTACTTTAACAAATTGTTTACAGGAAGCCCCCACTTTTTGATGCTGACAAATCACCCTTTTCTCTGACAAATACTCTTTTGATGTTTCCAAATTAAGGACAAGTTCCATTAATTCAACAGGAATTCTGCTCTTCCATCATTTCTTCTTGCCTACAGAGGCTCACTTGGAACCACTCACACACACGCACAGCTTGCAAAGTGAGCTTGGGAAGAAGAAAGGTACTAAGCCAGTTGAAAGAATTTGCAAGCAGCACACACACAGTTGATAACAAGTGAACCTCCATAAGTCTTTCATGTTCCCTACAGTACAGTACATGGGTTCGGCTTTTCAAACAATTCTGTTTTCTGACAGAACTCTGTCCCTAGCCTGTTAGATAAGTGGGAGAAGCCTGTATAGTGAACACTTAGATAGACATATTCAGTGTTTAGATCACTTCTCATAACCCAATCATCTTCACAATAAACATGCAAAATTGGCACATATTATTATCCCAGTGTTACTGAAGATGAGGGGGAGGAGCAGAGCTGAAAGCGCAATAGCATGTCTAATAGTGCCCAGTAGGGCTGTTTATAGGCTGCCCAATCTGATTCAAGGCCTGGTGTGGTGATCTGGATCATTTCCTAGTACAATGCAATTGCAGTCAATGAAATCAATGCAATTGATCTGCACCTGATCTGATCTGGAGTCCAAAACCAGATCACAATTCCGGAATCTGGATCACAGCTCCTCCCATTCATTTCTAGTGGTATTTTCTGTTTCTTTCCACATTGCAGGGAAACATGGAAGCATGGCAGACACTAAAAATATGATTAACTGTGTGTCAGCCTGCCAACAGGTGGCTTCAGGGGGTTTTGTGTCAGACAGCTGTTTTTTAAAAGTGTTGTTTCCACTGGAAGGTATTATTTCCAAAACCAGTTCCCAATTCATGCAGTTTTACCACTAAACAAGGATGTGTCTACATGTCTTTCTGCATTGATCTGTGATGACCAAAAATACTGAGTGACTAAATTTAATAAATAAGCAGACCCCAGATTAATGGTGAGCACAGAAGAGATTGCCCAAGCCCTAACCAGAAAAGCAGTGCAGTAGTTACAGTGAAACCTGAAGAAAGTGCTCCAAATAATGATTCACATATACATACTTTCCTTCACCTAGTCAAAAGCAGGTGATTCTTTAACCAAAATAAGAAAATCAAAACAAAGAAATGCAGTAAGCCTTTCCTGTCTCATAAACACATCTACACTTGAAGCTCCAAAGCAGTTAGATCAAACCTAAAGACAAACAACAAGTGTCAACCCCTCAACAACCTCTTTCATGATCTGCTACTAACATAGGCCCTTTCCGCATGTGGGGGGGGGGACGGGCAAAAACACCCTAAAACGGAGCTTGCCGGCAGCCGGGTAAGTCCATCGCCACGCGCAGCAGTGCAAGCTCGCTGCTCCGCAGTCCTCCGGCGTCCCAAATGGCGGCTTCCAGTGGTGGAGGCTCTCCACCAACCGGAGAAGCCCGCCAGCCAGAAGCCCACCCCCGCAGATCTGCAGGCACGCACTTGCGCGCGCCTGCAAATCCGCGTCGGAGCCAGGCGACGGAGCAGCACGGGGCTGCGCGCTCCGTGCTTTTTAAAAACCTCGAAAAAGAGGTTTTTAAAAAACACGCAGCACGGCTAGTTCTGGCCGCTCCTGAGTGGATTCTGGTGTGGAACTACAAAAAGTAGTCCACGCCAGTCCACTCTACGGTGCAGAAGACCTCCGTGAGAGGTCGCTCTGCACCATTACAGAAGCCCGGTGCGGAAATGGCCATAGTTAAATCTAGCAAATCAATGAAGAGGTCCCAAAGGACTTCACAAAAATGTTCCCTATAAGCCCTGTGATTGTTGACTGCTGGTGAGATTTCCCCCAGATTACACAACAGAAGTGCCAACGAGCAAAATCCATCTCCCCTCCCCTCCCTCCGCATCACATCACCTTGCATTTTACTTATACAGCCATGCAGGAACAGAACAGAGTTCAGCAAGATTTTATTGCTCACATAAGGTTCATCTGGAACACCTTTACATTCCTTTGAGCTCCAAAGGAGCTAATAATCAGGCTGATGGGGAGAGTCTGTCCAGAAGGCTGTTTGCTAAGAAGCTGCCACCTGCCATTTCAGTGGTTCACCACAAGAGAAGTCACACACAAGTCCAGCATCTCTCAATATTTACCTTGAAAAGTAGCATATAAATTTGTTAAACAAAAAAATAAAAATAAGCCATATAAAATAAAGATCAGAGAGAGAGATGATGATGGTGACGGTGGTGGTGATCTTTATTTATAGTCCACATTTTCCCCAAAATTGGGACTCAAGATAATACTGAGAGACTGAAAAAAGTAGCTGTTATGACTATGGCCAGTATAACTAAGGGCCAAGTGTGCCTGAAAAGGTTGAGGCGCTTGCCCCTTTTGATCTGGAACAATGAATATAAAGGTCTGTGCCTAACCACAGTAAGTCTCAACTCACACAGAATCTAAATCATGTCCTGATTTGATGACCAAAACTGGAGTAGGGGCTAATATAAGGAGAAGAGGTTTCTGGCATATGTGTAGTACAGCCCCTGATGGACTTTTCCAGCACTATTACAGAACTGTATATGCTCAAGTCACCACCTGATATAAGTTTAGGTGCGCTTACATCCACTGAAATGAACTGGCTTAAACATATCTATGTTGTAAACACATCTCCTACAACTTGTGAAATATAAAAAGAACAGAGTTAAGTGTCAAACAGAAATAACGTGAAATATGAAAAGAACAGAAAGTTAAGTGTCAAATAGAAAGAACATAGCATGCTTGTTTTTCTTCAGGAACTTAACTCAGCAAACATTTTTTTTCACCTGAAACAGCATTCCAGCAAAACTGCCCACTTGTTCCTGTATTTGGCTAAGTGATTTCCTATTTCACAGAATAAACACTTCTCATGTAATGGATGTGTGTACTGAAGCATTCTGAGACTGAGCAGCTTGTGAGTTCAGGTCATCACTTTGTCATCACCTTATTACAAAGAGGGAGGGAGACCAGTGGTGTTTGGAAATGTGGAGCAGTTGATCTGCTTTGGTTTTATTTTGAAAATTTAAAGGAGCTATCCAAAGTGCTGAAATTACTTGGAAGACAGGGCTCAGCACTCTGGATAGCTCCGTTAAAATTAACTTTCCCACTGACATCAGAGCCACCATCCACCACAATATGGAATGTCGTGTATAGCCAAGCAAATGGGCAGACTGTCAAGTGGCTCACTGGAATTCCTTTACCTCATTCTTCCTTCATGTCACTCATTTTATGTTCTTACTGTTAGGATTCCAAGCAGGGAACCCTGGGAAAATGATCAGCCCACTGCAAAGATGTTGCATCATGCCCCAACTGTGGGTAATTGCAAGGTTGCATAAGAAACTGGGGTCATGTGCAGATGGTAGAGGGAGGTGTGCAAACCTCTACCTGATTGTTTGTAGATATGTATATAACAAAGCAACGCCAGTATGTATTTGTCTGTTGACCAAACCTGGTGCCTGGCGCAAGCTTTTGTCCATCTGTCCTATGTTTTGTATATAATGGAACTTTGCTGCAAGATAAAGCGCCTCCTGTTTTGGAAGAAACTCCTCTGTGTGTGAGTATCCTTACTGGGGAACAAGGCTGCTGCTGTTGGCTCGCTGAACTCTGGTTTTTCCACTGCGTTTCCGTGGGGCTGAAACTCCTATCATCCCCAATAGTGGTTATGGGCCCAGGCCCAGAGTGCACAGCATCCACAGCGCACCTGTAGTTGTTTTTCCCCTGGATACCGGGACTGTTTTTGACTGTTTGCCTGGCTCTCTGGTGCTTCGGGAGTCTGTGTTTTGGCAGAGAGACAGTTAATCTTCAGTTCGGAGCTCATCAAGGTCACTGCGGCCAGCTGCTTTATTTGTTGAATTTTCCTTACAAAGGCAGCAGCATGGCTGAGGGAGGTTATCTGCGTTTTGAAAAGTTGACCGACGCTAATTATCAAAGCGGGCAAATTTATGTGAGAGCCGCTTTGACGAAGGAAAACTTGTGGCACGTTTTGGAAAATGAGGGACAGCCCCCAGAAGGAGCAACTGCTGCTCAAATAGCAGTGTTCAGGGTTGCTGATGAAAAAGCCAAAGCAGTTATTTTGCTTACTTTAAGTCCTTCCCAGTTGATTCACGCTGCTGCTGCGGACACAGCATATCAGCTCTGGGAGGCTCTGAAGCGTGTGCATCAATCTTCCTCGTGTTCGTCCAAAATACTGTGGACGAAAAGACTGTATAACACAAAGTTATGTCCCGGAAGCTGTGTAAGAGAGCACCTCATGCTGATGAAACAGTTATTTCAAGAGGGAGCCAACAGACGGGTAAATATCCCAGAAATGCAGAAAAGTTTTATTCTGCTGGGAAGCCTCACTAAGGAGTGGGACTTTTTGATGTACAGCCTCCAGGGTGTGCGTGAGGAAGAGCTGACTGTAGATTTGGTAGCCGGGAGGATTTTGGGGGAAGTCCAACGTAAGCAGTTCGATTCCAGACTGCAGTCAGAGGGGAGAAAAGCCAGTCGCCAGGAGGGAGAGGCAGCTCCGGAGGTGGCATCTGACCGGGAAGAAGGAGTGTGCAGCTATGCCAGACACTGCTACAGATGTAAGAGAGTCAGCCATCTCCAGAAGGACTGCAGAATGCCAGCGCCAAGCAGAGGGAAGAAGACAGCCCAGAAGTGGAGGGACGTGTCATCACAGGCTGAAGGCCATGTGTTTGTGGCAAAAGAACAGTCTGAGAGTGGTGTGTGGTTGCTAGACAGTGGTGCAACTCACCACATGGTGAACAATTTAAAGCTGTTGAGTAATGTTACAAATGCAAATATAACAGCAATTTCCCTTGCAGATGGGGCACCAAGCAAGGTGCAGAAGATGGGTACTGCACATGTGTCATGTTTTGGGAAATCGTTTAATAATGTATTGTGCGTGACAAATTTGCAGAACTGTATTTTGAGTGTCTCCCAACTGGCCAGTGAGGGTTACAAAGTGGTGTTTGAAGGGGAGAAATGTACAATAACTGCAAATGGTGTGTTTTGTGCAAAAGGGGTAAAAAAGCAGGGGTTGTACCACATGTTGCCCAAAGGAAAAGTGGCAAACGTTAACCCTTTGTGTAACAAACCTCTACATGAAAAGTGTGTACATTATCTCCATAGAGTGATGAGACATGCCAGCTACAAAGGTTTGCAAGAGTTGGCAAAGGTATGCCCTGGGTTACAGGTCAGAAATTGCCCTAAGTTCTTAGAGTACTCTGTATGCAAAAAGGTTAAGGTAAAGGCTTACCCCATTGTCAAGAAAAGCAAGTGTGTCACCCAACGTCCTTTTGAGGTTGTACATGCAGATTTGGCTGGGCCATTCAAGCCAACTGAAGGGTAAAATAGGTTTTTCCTGGTAATTGTAGACAGACACACCAGGTACTCCTATGTCTATCTGCTGAAAGAGAAAAGTCAAGCAGCTGAAAAGTTCCAAGAGTGGGTGAATGCTGTTGAGAGGGAATTTCCTTATAAAGTAGCTAGTCTGGTGTCAGACAGAGGGGGAGAATTCCTGTCCAATAGCCTGCAAGCCTGGATGCGTAAGAAAGGCATAAGGCATAAAACCACAAACCCCGCATCTCCCGGGGAGGATGGTCTTGCAGAAAGAAAAATTGGGCTGTTAAAACAAATGAAGGACTGTATGATGGAGGATGCCCAAGCCCCAGCAGGACTTTGGGGAGAAGCAATAGTGACAGCAAACTACCACTTAAACAGGATGTGGTGTTCAAGTGTGAAGCAAACTCCATATTACCTATTGTATGGTAGAGTGCCAAACCTGCAGCATCTACGTGTTTGGGGTCAGTTTGCTAGTGTGTATGTTCCCCCAAGTTTCAGAAAGTCTGGAGAGGAGAAATCTAGACAGTTACGCTTTGTGGGATATGAAGGTAACAAATATAGATTTCTACACCATGCTGGCAAAATAGTGTATTCTAGGAGTGCAAACTTCGAAATCCATTCAGGATGGGAGAGACTGCACTGTAACCAAGAGGTTTTGATTCCCCTGGGTAAAAGTGTGAAAAGTGTTCCCGAAATTCCTGAGAATGAAGGGGCAGTGAAGTCTGATGATGAAAAGGAAGAAAAACCTGGAACCTCACACGACTCCTCACCACCACCTAGCTTCAAACCTGGGATTGCACTCAAAGAAAAACCTCACACTGAGAGCAGCAGTAGTCCTAGCGAAACTGAGCCAGGAAGAACTAAGGTGCTCATTCCTAGGAGATCCAAGAGGGTAAGAAAAGCCCCTGTCAGATTTGTTGTTCAAGGGGCCAAGCTGTTCAGTGTTGTGGCTAGTGAGCCTGAAAGTTATCAGGAACTGTTAGAGTATCCCAAGGAGGAACAGGAAAAGTGGAACACTGCCATGGACTCTGAGTTCCAGTCACTTGTCGAAAGAAAGGTCTTCCAGGTGGTAGACAGGCCCAAAGACCAGAAGGTAGCCGGTTGCAGGTGGGTGTTTAAATTAAAGGACATGCCTGATGGTACACAGAAGTATAAGGCACACCTGATTGCAAAGGGTTTCTCCCAGGAAAGGCTCACCAACTTTGACAGGACTTTTTCTCCCACAGCCAAACCAGAAAGTCTGAGGATGGTATTAGCTGTTGCTGCCAAGAGGAAAATGGTTGTTCAACATTTTGATTTTGCGACAGCTTACCTGAACGCTGATCTAGAAGAAACAGTCTACATGGAACAACCACCAGGGTATGATGGCGCAAAAGACAACAAAGCAAAGCTCTCTATGGTCTTCGCCAAAGCACTCGTTGTTGGAACAAATGCATTGATCAGCAATTGGTGGCACTTGGGTATACGAGGAGCATCGTGGATGCATGCGTATATACCAAGGGGGCAGGTGACAACTGCATCATAATAGTGATATATGTTGATGACCTTTGTGTTGCAGCCAGAAGCAACAGTGATGTAAAGCGCATGCAGATGGAATTAGAGAAACGATTCAGGCTAAAAGATCTAGGCAGTCTGAAGTGTTAATTTAGGTGTTAACATGGAGAGAACCAGTGATGGTGAGATTTTTCTGAGCCAAAAGAAAAAGATCGACAGTCCTGTTGCTAAATGTGGTCTGTGTGATGCAAAGACAGTCAGAACTCCCGTGACAATAGACTTCGCAAATTTGGAAGCAAGTGAGCTGTTCGTGAACCCTCAGCTATACCATTCTGTCATTGGAAGCCTGTTATTCATTGCCAACAACATGAGACCAGACATCAGTTTCGCTGTTGGATTGTTAAGCAGGAGAGCTTCCAAACCCAGACAGATAGATTGGGTGGCTGTAAAACGAATCATCAGATATCTCAAAGGGACAAGAGATCTGTGTTTGAGAATGGTGGGAAGCCAAAAAACACTGGAATGCTATGTCGATAGCCTTTTTGCTGCTGACCCAGCAGACAGGAAGTCAGTGACTGGGTTGGTAGCCAGGCATGCGGAGAGTCCCATAGTATGGAGATCAAGAAAACAGAGTTGTGTGGCACTAAGCACAACAGAGGCTGAATCTGCAGCATTGTCAGAAATGGCTAGCAAAGTACAGTGGCTAAGACAAATGCTGACAGACATATAAGAGCCTTGCAGCATACCTCTGGAAATACATGAAGACTCACAAGCTTGCATAGCAATGGCTGAGGCAGAAAACTTAAAGTGTAGAACTAAATACATTGGGGTACGGTACCAAAATGTAAGGCAAATGATCCAGGATGGGATTTTGTGTTTGCGGTATTGTCCATCTGAACACAATATTACGGATTTGCTTACAAAGGCCCTTCCAATAGTAGGCCATGAGAAGTTGGCAAGTAAACTGGGCCTTGCCACCAGGGTGTAAGGTGGAAGATGAATTGTACCCTTGAATGTATGTACTATATGTATTGTGTAACATGTATTGTATGACATGTATGGATTATGAAAATGTCCTACACAGTGGCCTGACCATTTTGGAGGGGATTGTCAGGGATTCCAGGCAGGGAACCCTGGGAAAATGATCAGCCCACTGCAAAGATGTTGCATCATGCCCCAGCTGTGGGTAATTGCAAGGTTGCATAAGAAACTGGGGTCGTGTGCAGATGGTAGAGGGAAGTGTGCAAACCTCTACCTGATTGGTTGTAGATATGTATATAACAAAGCAACGCCAGTATGTATTTGTCTGTTGACCAAACCTGGTGCCTGGCGCAAGCTTTTGTCCGTCTGTCCTATGTTTTGTATATAACGGAACTTTGCTGCAAGATAAAGTGCCTCCTGTTTTGGAAGAAACTCCTCCGTGTGTGAGTATCCTTACTGGGGAACAAGGCTGCTGCTGTTGGCTCGCTGAACTCTGGTTTTTCCACTGCGTTTCCGTGGGGCTGAAACTCCTATCATTCCCAACACTTACCACTGTAGCAATATGCTGCCTCTGGTACTAAAACTCTACCTGAGCTAGTAATTGCAATAAGGAAACAAGATATAAAGACAGTGAACTGACCATAAACATTTTGCCACCAGGAACAAAGGACAAGTTGGTGCCCTTTGCCTTTACATATACATATGCTGACCCCAGTGGCGGTTTAATTTTCTTTGACTCTCAATGGGCAAACAGCTTCTATTGCACTTAAAGGCTCCAGAGTAAGCGAGAGGGTGCAAAGAAGGCCATATGTCACACAAAGCTCTATCCTACAACATCTGTTTCTCCCATTCCTTACCATCTGCTACCTAACTCAGTCACCTCATTTTGACCAGTGACTGGACACATCTTGTAAAGGAGATATGTCACTCATTTTTTTCATCAAATATGAAGAAGCTATTACTCACTATACATCATTCTGTTATATGCTACACACACACACGCACACACACACACACACATATACATGTGCCTACCTACCTACCTACATAAGGTATGGATTGCCTGTATCTTCCTGCTACAGGGTGATAGAATCTAGAAAATATCACTTGACCATATGATCAGACATTATGGATAGATACTCAGCCTCCCACATGGATATCACAGTAAGCATCCACAGAGAACTACAAGTTTGTAGCTGCCCAAGGCAAGATCATATTGAATGAAACCAATGGCTGGTTTGCCTGCTTTTTTTCTGAGCCAGAAAGGGAAGGGGGAGAGATGGCAAAAATGATCCTGTTTTTGATCTATCAGTTACTAAAGTTCTCAGGGGTTTTTTCAAACACCCACATGACTTTTCATGGAACATCCACAGGCCATTCCCAGACCAAACAGAAACATTTTATTCCTATATGGTGACTGGGGTTTTTGAAAATTAAAAATCTTTCTAAAGGAGATATGATTCTCTAGTTTCCATTAAGGTCTCTTCTCTGAATTGGAGGAGGGCCACAAGGCCTTTATCCTGGAACAGTAAGATTTTAGGAATATTGTACCTTAAAAAAAAAGAAAAGAAAAGCATATCCATCCAGAGCTAACAGTGAGCAATGACAGAGAAAAGATCTATGATTAGCCAATTGTCTATAACATTATGAAATCTGAATATTTATAGGCCAAATTGCCTGCCCAGTGTTTGTCATTCTCCCTTCTCTCCTCCCTGACTGGAGTGGTCAGTGTGAATTGAAACTACTTTTCCAGGAAGTCCCAACCAGTAATAAATGAGACTTCTGTTGGTCTTTCATGTAACTGTGGCCATTTCCACACTACACTACACTGTTATAGTGCTATTATTCCACTTTCAACATCCTATGGCATCCTGGGGTTTGCAGTTTAGGGAGGGGCATTTAGAATTCTCAGCCAGAGAGCTCTTTGGCCTCAGTAAACTACAAACCCCAGAACTCCACAGGATGTTCAAAGTGGAATAACAGCACTATAACAGTGTAGTGTAGTGTGGAAATGGCCTTTATGTAGGTGAGCATCTTTAAATACCTGCTGAATTCCCATCAAATTCACCAGGAATGTTAAGGATCTATCTTTCTGGGTAGTAAGGATCTAGTGAAGTGTCAATGACATCCCTAGAATCATACTTCATAATACAATCAGCAACAGCAATTAATTCATTATCTTTGGAAAAGACATGTTTTTCCAGGAACAAAATACTCTGAGCATTTCAGTGTTGGCAGAAAATGATGGTGTACTGCAAACTGATCATTTGGAAAGATTTCCACCCTCATTTATCCTATTTTGGCCCACAGAGAGCAAGATCATATTGTTTACAAAATGGACTCTTCTTTCCTAGAAATGTTTAATTTGGATTTAGTAGACAAATATGTAAAAGAAAAATGGGGCTACCTCCAAATTACATTTAGAAGACAAATAGAAGAAACAGCTGACGCACACATGAAGCATGGTGAGCTGAGAATGAGGTGGTAGAGTTGTGCATTATCCTAACAAATATATGGCTTCAGACTGTTGACAGGAAATTCCCTGTAACAAGAAAACTAAAATGCAAGGATTGGGAGGCTGGAGGTTCTCCCTTACATGCTAGATGTTTATAAAAATTGTCTTCTACTTCATTTGTTTGTTTGTTTCATTTCTTCGCCCCCTTTCTCTTGGAGTGGAACCCAAAGCAGCTCCCAAAGAGAATCATTAAAAAACTATAACAGTAAAAGTTTTTAAACAATTAAAATCACTGCATTGAACAGATTAGCATCATTTAAAAGACATACAAAACTTTAAAAATACATAAAACACATATTCCAATAAGAAGCTTCCCTGCTTACGTGTTAAGAGCCTGCTTCAACAAAACAACAACAACAAAAAGTCTTTGCCTGCTGATGAAAAGAAAGCAAGGAAGGGGCTGACCTAGTTTCCTCTGGGAGGGAATATCAGAAGGTGGGTGCATCCTCTCATGTCCTCACTAGGCAAACTTGTGATGGTGGAGGGTCTGAGAGAAAGCCCTCCCCACTAGAGCTTAAAACTCTGGCAGATTCAGATATGGAGATATCATCTTTAAGATATTCTCAACCTAAGCCGTAAAAGGCTTTATAGGTCATGACTAGCATTTTGAATTATGCCCGGAAACTAACATTTAGAACTGTGGTGGCAGCAGTGATCATTTCAGGTAGATTGGTTGGTAGTTGGCATGCATCAGGAAACTATAGTTAAATGCAGCCTTCGATCTGTGGCAGCTAGTGGATCTGATATCAGTAGGATAGTAAATCTATCCTGGAATGTAGTGTGAATGTTAAAGGAGATCTGCAAAATGCCAAACCTATTTTGGGGAAAGGTTTCAATGCCTCAGATAATTCCTTTAAAATTAGGTCTAAAGTCAAACCAAATTCATCATCTCACTCACATTAGAGCCACTAGCCACTACTGAGTGGCAGGTACAATTCATTCTTCTTCTTGCTGTGTGCCTTCAAGTCATTTCCACTTCATAGGGTTTTCTCAGCAAGATTTATTCAGAGGATATTTGCCATTGCCCTCCTCTAAGCCTGAGACAGTGTCATTCGCCAGTGTGGGGGCATATGGGGATTTGAACCCTGGTTTCCCAGAGTCCTAATCCAAAATTCAAGCCTACATTGGCTTTCCTACAACTCATTCCAGAATATCTGAATTCTCCCATTAATACACCAGGTTGTATTAATGAGCCCAGGGGGGCTGTTGTATAGCTCTGAGCTGTGCTTTGGAGCCTCGGAATCTGTTTCACTGGAGGAACCCCTTGAGTAATGCACAGAGGTGAGCTGTTTGAATAATTGAAAGCTGTTGCACAGGGACTTACTACAGAGTTGTTGTTCCTGTGTGCCTTCAAGCTGCTTCTGACTTATGGGGAACCTAATGAGAACCTATCATGGGGTTTTCTGGGGCTTAGAGTGTGTATTGCACCCAAGGTCACCCTGTGAGTTTTCATGGTTACTTCAATTCAAACTGTGCATTAGGCATTGAACAGAACAAATCTTGATCCATTCATCTAATATGTGTGTGTGTGTGCGCGCGCGCGCGTGTGTGTGTGTGTGTGTGCATGCTCACACACACACACACACATATGTTTATATATTGATATTTATACATATACATACAGTTAGTGGATTCTGTAACACATATTCAGCACAGGTTTGAAGAAAAACAGTCATTTATGTCTTCTGATTCAGTGAGATCATCACCCTGGTGCCCACACAACCCAAAAGGTACTGAATATCCTGAAGAAATGATGTTGTTGTAATGAGACTCATTCTACAGGTTACAAAAGTGGTGATCAGGCAAAGTACTCCCCTATTAGACTTTTGACCCTCATATTCTACTAAGTGTAATGATGTTTTGTTATGATTCTGCTTGAAAATAATTCTCTTTTGCTTAAAAAAAAAATATGCAGTCTGGAACAAATCAATTTTAAGGGCTTTCTGTGTTTCAGTTATTATGGAACATACTTCCACCCTGTCCATTATGGAAGCAATATTATATGTTTATATCAGTTAGAAGGAAAGGAACAGAAAGGGAAACATGGCTGAGACTTTACTATGGTAAGGATAATTAACTGAGATGAAAGCAGCTGGGAGAGTAAGAAGACATTGCTCAAGTACCACATTGTAGAAGTTGCTGTGTTAGAGTAAGTTAAGATATAACTGTCTTCTGTTTTTTGGCATAAATCTAGAGGAAGCTCTAAAGTAGGGAAGAAAATCTTGCAATTCACCATCCCAGATGTTTTTGGACTGTAGCTCAGCATTTTCTAGGGCCGGTGGGACTCTATTATCAAAGAACAGTTGGAAAATTACATGATTTTGACTTTAAAGCAAAAGATGTACATCTCTCCATCTGACTGACCATTCAGGAAATATGGAGGAAAACAGATTATATTTTGTGATGTCTGAGTTATTCAATAATACACAGCCATTGTCCTGGAATGTGGTCTTGGTTGTCTGACAATCTGAATCTGTGCTATGTTCCATCTTTATACTGGATGTGAGGGTGACTAGCTGCAACATCTGTCACCCCATTGATCGCCGGGGTTGATTCGGCTGATCTGGCTGGCTAGATGGGTGTCCTCTTCCCCCCTCACCGCTCCATGTGCATCCGTCTCAAAGCTGCACACTCAGTGGAAGAGGATGACCATCCCAGATAGAAGAAGTGTCCATCTTTATACCTTTTCTTTGCCCCATTGGTAAGAATTCCAAGGCATTACTTACTCAGATCCTGAACTTGGAAAAGTTATTTTTTGGACTACAACTTTTACAATCCCTTAACCAGTGGTTATGCTAGCTATCATTCTAGAAGTTGTGGTCTAGAAAGTAAATTTTCCACATTCTTAACAGTTGTAGCACAATCTTTATGTTTAAATGAAAAGGGGAATTATTAACGCACAACACAACACATGGGAGAAAAAGGTATATATTAGAAGATGTTAAGATACAGAAACAAATATAGATATAAATATTATGTTCCTAAGTATCAAAGAAAAAAGACATTGATCAAAAGAGAAAAGCTGAAGGAATTAATCTGTTTGTGATAATGTAGTTGTTATTATTCTAACAGAGTCATTCTTTACTTGACCATGAACACAAAGAGAACAAATCATTGGTACTCACTCCGAATGTTTTCTACGCTTGTGGAGAAGGAATCGTTCAACTAGGTCTGGCTCCTCCCTCATGCTTCAGAGACAGGGTTTTCAATCTGTCAGTCATCCTTGCCACCCTAAGAGTGAGAGCAAGTCCCACCTTCCCAGTGATGTTATGACAGAGTTCTGAAGAAACAAAAAGGATACCGCCAGTGACCTAAGACGCAAACCATCCACCAACCAGGGTGGGAAGGATTCCCTCTCTACAACTGCAGAAAAGGGCCTTTCACAGTGAGTACCAATCTTCCATTTTCCTACAGTGTGAAGAGACAATCTTTCATGCTTAGACCTACACAAGTGGTTATCTCAGCATCTGGGCAGGTTACTCTCCAATTACAGTGACACAACCAAGGCCAATTCAATACAAAGCTTTAACCAATGAGACGAGGTAAAAAAGAACACCCACAGTCCTTTAGTTTTTTTTCTCGAAAAGACACAAACAAAAATTCAGATTCACAAAAGTCTTAAGAGCTCTACATAGCCAATTTTTTGCCACTCTTTCTCCTGCTCTGCTTTTGGATTGAGGCAAAAAGAAGACAGAACAATCTCTTGAGATCAATGGAATTCTAAAATCATTTTAACACAAAAGAGGGATCTAACCAAAGAACTGAATCCTTATGAAGAACATAACAACTCCTCAAGAAATGACAACACCCTCAACATAACGAATTTCAAGTCTACTGACTCTAAGGTTAAAAAGGAGCTTTTGGAAAAGGCCACAATACCACACACAGATTCCTAAAAGGAAAATGATGGTCTGTACCCAATCAAAGCAAAAACACTCCCTTCAAAAGCTTCACACAAGGATGGAATTTGAGCACTATTTCCCTGCTTCTCTTTTAAGATGGAACCCAAAGAAGACATATATCTTCTGAGGGCATTGGTACTGAGACCTTTGTTCAATCCTGCTTGCAAAAAGGCCAAAACTGATCCTACTGAAGCCAACTGAGGACACACTGCTTTACATCTGCACTATCAACAAAAAGGCCTCATTGTGTGTAGACTCATACATACATTTAGTGGAAGGTCTCCTAGCCAAGAAGATGGACTGACTAACATCTGCCTCATACCTTTCAGCCTCTAACCTTTCCTGCTCAAGCTCAAGGCATGTAACTATAAACAACCTAGCTTGGGATACAAAACACACAGCCAAGCTGGTAGACAGCAACTCTCCTTAACCTGCATGCTATTTCTGAAAAACATGGCTGACTAGGCCGTCTGGGTGCTATCAAAATCATGTTCATTCCATCCATCCCTTTTTTCCACAGCATTTTGGATAGAAGCACCACTGGAGGAAAGGCGTAGCACAACACCCTTGGCCAAAGTGATTGTCAGAACACTTAAAGCTAAAACCTCCCCTTTCCAAAACCTCAACATAAATTAAGAAAGTTTGTGGCTCTCCTGCAAAGCCAAAAGATTCATCCATGGGTTGCCAAACCTTTGGACTTCTCTATGAAAGACCATCAAGTTCAGGACCCAGTCACCCTGACCCATACATTCCTTGCTCAGTCAATCAGCCTGGCAATTCCGCTACCCTTTGATATATTCTCCTCTCAGAATCTGAAGATGAGACTCCTCCCATTGCAACACATCAGGGACTATGACCATGTCTCCCCTTGCTTGATTATGTGAGCTTTAGTGGACATTTCCATCTGGACCAACATATGCTTGCCCTGAACTTTCTCTTGCAGACTGAGTAGTGCCAGACACATTGCCCATAGCTCCAGACAGTTAAGACTATGTATCCTTTTGTGGGGTGACTACAGGCCCTGTGCTTTCTGCCCATTGCAGTGCATTCCTCATCCTCATAGATTGGCATTGGTGGTGATCTTTACTCTTCTTGGCTGTCTGATGGGCATATCCACCCCTAGCACTTTGGACAGCCACCAATCTAGAGATTACCTCACATTCAGGGGAATTTGCACACTCCACCAACCATTCATGGCAATCTTGTCCTGGAAGGGCAAGAGAACGCACTGCAGCCCCTCAGATGGAACCTGGCCCAAAGAACTGAGTCAATGCACAGCATCATCAATCCTAATAATCTGGCCAGCTCCATCAGCCCCAACACCAAATGATTCAACACTACATTTACAAGGGACTGCAGCTTCTCCCTCCTGTCTACCAGCAGAAATACAATGTGAGGCATCATGTCTATGATGATTCCCAAATGTTGGATCTAGGTGGCTCTTCTGTTGATCACAAACCCATGAAACTCCAGACAGTCCACAGTGGCTCACACATCCATCCTGGCCTTGTTCAGGGATGGTAAATAAACTAGCACATCACCAAGATATGTGTGAATGTGCACGACATTCACACGTTGAACCTCAGATGAGCCAATAGAGCCACTAACACCTTTCTAAACACCTGAGTAGAAACCAAAAGACCAAAGGACAGAGCCCTGTACTGATAGTGGTACTCCACATAAGCAAACCTGAGATATCTCCTGTGAGAAGGGTGAGCCAGGACATGCAATATACCTCCTGGAGTTCGAGGGACAGTGGCTAATACCCCACTCACACCCATTCCAGACAAAACCAAAGGTTCTCCATGAAGAACTTCCACTTGAGCATGAATTGATTGAAACTACAAGACGAACAAATGGAGTGGAAAGTAATAATAATTATATTAGATATGATATGATATGATATGATATGATATGATATGATATAGAATAACAACAACAAAAATAATAAATGGAAAGAAATAATGGTTCTGGCAACCCTGAAGACTACTGCTGTCCAGCCAGAGGCCTGGGAGAATTCTAATTAGATTGATAAGATCTGAACTCCTGCTATCTGAGCTGGGTTCAAAAGGCTGAAAGAATTGCACCCCAGAATGAAATGGCTTCTTTTCTTCCTTCCCAGCCAGTAATAATAGAGCTTTTTTTTTCCTTTGGTTTCCACCAAGAAATCATCCAGGGCATCTCCAAATTATTTAGCTCTCTTAAATGGACAAGTGGCCAAATTTGCCTTAAATTTGGTATTTGCCTTCCAATATTTTATCCATAATTGATGCCTGGCAGCAACATCAGCCACCATAGCCCTGGAAGCAAATTAAACCAAGTCCAGAATAGCATTCAGTGTAAAGTCCAAAGCCTTTGCCAACTTATTTACACCCTGAGTGAGTTTAGTTTCCTCCCTGGGAATCAGTGGCTGCAGGTCCTTAGCCCACCTAATAGCAGCTCTGGCAAATCATCAGACAATCTAAGCAGCTCTGACAGTCAGAGCACTCACTTCATCAGATCTGTGCAGGAAAGCATCCAACCTCCTATCTTCAGGATTTTTGGAGATATCATCTGCATCTTTAGAGGAAAGAGTTCCCAAAACTAACCCTTTCACAGGGGTATCAATGTGGAGTAACTTTAATTCCTCTATGACCTCCTGAAGTAAAGAATAGAAACATTTAGACAAGGGTCACCCTGACCACACCTGGATGAGACCATTCCTCTTCCATAACACAAGTAATAATAACTAGAAAATGTATAACACAAGACTCTTGCTTAGCCTTTGATATGATTTCTGGTATCCCTTCAACCATATAAGCAGAGATCTGGATCTTAGAAGTCAAATTCAGATTTTTTTCCCAATTTCCTGAGAAGGCTTGGAAATTCATCCAGTTCAAACTGATGAATAGAAACATGCTTAGGAGAAAATCCCCCCTCATCTGGGTACCACTCTCCCTCTTCCTCATCTGAAGCTAGAATTACACACCACACTGATGTCCATGTTCCCCTTCTCTCCTGTTCCCTTGTTGCCTTTCATGCCCTTGCTTTTGAGAGCTTCCCATGATCTCACCATAATAACAATATAGGCTGATGGCCTCTGCAGAAAAGTTGTTGAGAGTGCATGTAGAAGGAGAGGACCCCTACCAATTCTGCTACAAAGCAGTTCCATCAGTGGGGGAAAAAACCTCATTAGGTTCTGGCATTAATTCTTCCCTTTAATGACAAGCTGTTGTGTGCACCAGCTCACAAGTGCCTCAGTTCCTCAAGTGTGATTTGCAAAAATATTTCTTTCTGCAAAAAGAGAGCATTCTATTTCATAGATGGCTTTGAGCTCAAAGCTCCTGCAATGCACCAAAGAAAATAATTTAGCACAGATCTCACTATGATTATAAAAGATTAGTTTGTAAATAGCCAATATTAGTTCAGTGGTATGTAAATTTAATCGCCTAATATAATCTAAGCATTTTGTATCAAAAATGGGCACCAGGGTATATTCCAACATAACCTATCCTTTGCCTGCTAAATCCTTCAGAAACACTCAGCAAGCATTTAAAAGTATATTTCTGTATCTAAACAAATTTAGAATTATCTCCCCTGTGTAATCAAGCCAGTTCCCAAGAACAAAAATAGATGTGAGGCAATATGATGATTTCAAACTATATTCGGCTGTTAAAGAATGAAGCCATTTTGAAAATTGATTGGGATTAAGTGGAGAGCATGCCACATTCTATGACTTGATCAGCTAATACAGCAGCGTTGATTTCATGCTGAAAGCACTGCTGAGATAAACAACAGACATCAATTTGGGGTGGGGAGAGGAAATGTCCTATTTTTCAAATGACAACCCAGCATCCTATCCAGGCCCTGTGTCCATTTTCTATTTGTTGGATAGCCAAAGTGGACAAGTCTACTGAAACAGAAAAAGAATAGGAAAAGTGGCAAATCACCAACAATAGAAGCAAATTTATTGATATGTTGAACTGTCTAGTGCCCCATCAGTCCTGGCACTCTATAGATTCATTGCATGCAGATGGAAGCTATAGATGTGATATTCCTGTCTCATGGTGGAAACTGTACCAGGGATTCGTGGGGGAATGAAAATGAGAAAGATGCTGAAACAATAGAAGAAGGAAAGGAAACAAAGGGGTTGTCCTGTGCCAGCAACTAGCCAAGGGTTACAGCTCTTCAATTAGTCTTTTATCAGCAGCTGTGAGTAAAGTTTATAACAATTGGTTATCCAGTTACCAGTCATTTTTTTCACTGAGTCCATAGTAAATTCAGAGTGACAGTCTAGTAGTGCAGTCCATACACAAGGCGAGGGTCAAGGTTTCTAGGAACATAAGCAAGGGATCCCAACATGAGGCATGTTGCTTCCACTGATAAAACCAGTTGTCAGCAATAGCTTCTTCCCATCCTTTTCCCTGTTTATATAGGCTGACAGCCTCTCCAGCTATTTGTCTAACTGATACATCCTTGCCATATAAACACTCTGAGTCTCCTGGGCTCTCTCTTTTTCACTTTTTCTGGCTACAGTACCTATAGTCCCACTCATATCTCTGTGTTGTGCCTGTTGGGAAATGTTCTGTCTGGGTTCTGGGATGGGGGACTCTGTGTTCCTTAAGCAAATGGGGCATACTAGCAAGTTTGTAACCTCTACAAGTAGCCTTTTGCTCCTCCTGGACTCCTATAGTTGCCCCACTAGCTCATACTACCCATTATAAGTCCAGAAACTCTACAACCTATAGTAAGCTTTTTGCAACTGCTAGTGTGCCAGTGTGCCATCTCACATCATGTGACCATATGACATTACTCTGATTTCTGGGGTCCCATGGGGATGCCTTAATGTGCTCCATATAATGGGGAATGGAAACTAGCCAGAGCACAAGCAATAGCAATGCAAGAGGCAGGGTAACCTAACGGGGTCTTTTTACCCAGTTTTTACGGGGTCAGGCCAAGCCAAAAACCAAACAAAAATGTCTAATAAATGATTTTATTGAATGAAAGTCTCATGCAACAACGCAATCACTCACACACTCACTCAAGACCTATTAAGAAGCAAAAGAGAGGAAACTGGATAGGGGGAATATTGAAGGGATTGTAGCTGGGGTAATACTGCACCTTTTCCTGAAGTCCTTGGTCTGGGAAAAACAGCAAAGAAGTGGAGCTCAGCATGGAGAGGGCTGAGGGGATTACTCAATGGACGGGAAAACAGTCTGCTGGGATGACTGGGAGTGATCCAAAGAACTGCTCAAAACTGGGACTATTTGTAGGGGAAAAGGTACCTGGAGGGCTAATCCTTTCTTGGGGAGAGCAATGGGTGTTGCAACGGAAAAGAAGCTCCACGATGGCAACTCCTTTTGCATGATGAGATCACAAGGTGTTGCCAAAGTTTCAGGATCTTCAGTTGCACTGGGTTGTGGTGCGAATTTATGTAGATGGTCCTTGCCTGATAGGATTTTGCTCAACTTGGGGCAAATACACTAATCCCCTTAAGTTGGCTTCTCAGAGGCTGAGGACCCTTTGTCTGCTGTGGGTTTGCACAGCTTGAGGTCTCCTGGGGCTATGTGACAGGGGATTTTACTGGCCTGACCTGGTTTTCGATCATTCAACCGTGGCTGCCTACATGCCCATCCAGGTGACCTCTCAGGCGCATTGAATCATATTTTAATATCAAAATTGTAGACGCCGGGACAGGTTTACCAGTGAGGTAACAATGAAGCATTATCTTCAGTTAGATCAGTTAGATCATTGCTCTAGACTAGGACTATTTGCTCTCCAAAATTTCAGACACAGGTCTTTTCAGATCCTGCTACCTTCTGTCCTTTTCAAGTAGAGAATACCAAGAATAGAAACTAGGAGTTTCTTCATACCAAACATGTACTCTACTACTGGACTATAGGACCTACACTAGGGATACTCATGAGGTGTGTTTGAAAGGTGAAACCCCATGATGTAAACAACACAGTTATACAGGACACTTTTTGCCTGCAGAAGATAGAGCTATGACCTGCTGAGTAAAGGAAACATGCTGAGCTGCTACCTGAATTCCCATACCCAGGAGAATATATTTTATGGCCATGAATGCCTGGGCTTGATCTTGATATGCAACTTGTGTTCCCCTTGGCCATGTGCTATTTTTGGTTACTTGTCTATCCAGAATCCTTCCCACAGAAGAAGGAAGATTGGTGATGCAGGTGAGTTTGGTGACTGAGGCATCTGTGAAAGATAATGGGAGTGATTTTAGTTTAGTCTAGTCATTCCTATCATCTTAATATGAGTCTTCAAGGTATATAACCATCTAGCTAAAAGTATGATTGTATGACCACAGCAGTAATATCTTATCTGTAATGGAATGACCACTGGAAGATCATTGCATAAATCCATAATGCAAATCAGATGCCACTTTCAAAAATTTTAAAACAGATTTTGGAACACAAGTGAAAGACCTCAAATCCAACATTGTTGGATGTGGGGAACCTCTGTGATAGGCATTAAACACCAAAAGCACCTGAAAATTGTGGTAGCAAAATTAAAGCTGTGCATTGACAACTACTGTTTGGTGACCTAGACAGCTGTCATGGTTTGAGTCATATACTTCTCTCCCTTCTCATTCCCTATGTACATTGGTTTTGAATACACTGAAAGTCTATGTCTGTTTGGCGTGTTGTTAAGTGAGAGTTCTTTCATACTACATGGTTATAGCACTGTAATTCCACTTTAATGTCATGGTTGCATCCCATAGAATCCTGGGGTCTGTAATTCGATAAGGCACTTGAGCTTTCTGGCTGAGAATTCTAAGTTGTTGTTGTGAGCCTTCAAGTTGCTTCTGATTTACGGTGACCCTAAGGCATGCCTATCACAGGGTTTTCTGGAGCTGAGTGCGTGTGATGAACCCAAGGTCATCCATTGGGTTTCCACAGCCATGTGGGGAATCAAACTCTGGTCTCCAAGGCCCATAGTCCAAAGCTGAAACCACCACACCATGTTGGCTCTCTACGTAGCCCTCCCTAAACTGCAAATCCTAGAATTCTACAGGATGTTGCCATAACAATTGAAGTGGAATGATAATGCTATAATGTGTAGTGTGAAAAGGCCATGAGTTGCAAGGATTATTGGAACCTATGTTGAAGGACTACTAAACAAAATGGCTGTTGCATGTGTACACACCACTTCTGAAGTTTCAGAGGTTCCAGTGCTCATTCAGGACCAGTTCCTATGGGAAAAAGTCATGGAAGTATTTTGTGTTTCTGTGATTATGACAGTATAACTTGAGTACAAGATGAGGGTTCACACCACTAGCATCACAAGAGATTCCTGTTCCTGATCAGATATCTAAGTCAACCATAGCGCCAAGGGCCTGGCTCTTCATTGAGCCAGTCTAGCTTGTCATCTCCTTTTCCGAATGAGTTCCCATAATAAGGCACTTCCTAATACTCACACAGCCCTTCTTCAGCCTCTCCTCTTGTTTAGTGACTGGGGAGAGAAAAGCAAATCATCTCATATCATCATATATGCCTTCTTAGGCATCCTTATTAACGCTGAAACACATCGTCTGAATGCTGCCAGTTTTTGTTTGGTGTTGCCTCAGAACTCCTTGACTAATAGGTCCATTAAAAGAGTCAAGAATTACAGAAAATGAAAAGTGTGTGCAGTGATCAGAGATCTTGATTAAGGAGCAAAGATACCAATGGCATAGAGAAACAAACTAAAGGCTTTATTATGGGAACTCCATCCTAAAATAGGAAAGTTACTCAGGTTATTAATCCAATCTAGCTTATTCTGTGGAGTAACTGAGAGAGGACTGGCTGGAACAGAAAAGGGAGAAAACATCCCTAAATGTATCAGTTTACATCACAGAGGGGTCAAGATAGGTAGACAAGAAGGAAAGACACTTTGAGACACTCAAACTATCTAACCCTATTACTACTGCCCACTCAGTGCTAAGTGTTGTTGCACTTCTAACATTTCAGATGTTGTTGAACTACAACTCCCATTGTTCCTCACCATTAGCTGTGCTGGCTAGGACCAACTGTAGTCCAGCTACATACGGAGGGCCACAAGTAACCCATCCTAGACCAGATCAACCTGATCCAATTTCTAGATCTGTTGCTAGGGATGACGGTAAGCATACAACTAGAGATTAGGGAAACTGAGGCCCTTTCCGCATGTGGGGGGAGAAACGGGCAAAAACACCCTAAAACGGAGCTTACCTGAAGTCGGGTAAGTCCGTCGCCACGCGGAGCAGCGCGAGCTCGCTGCTCCGTAGTCCTCTGGTGTCCCAAATGGCGGCTTCCGGTTGGTGGAGGCTCTCCACCAACCGGAGAAGCTCGCCAGCCGGAAGCCCGCCCCCGGCAGATCTGCGCGCACCTGCAAATCCGCGTCGGAGCCGGGCAACGGAACAGCACAGGGCTGCGCGCTCCACGCTTTTTAAAAACCTCGAAAAAGAGGTTTTTAAAAAACACGCAGCGCGGCTAGTTCCAGCCGCTCCTGAGTGGATTCTGGTGTGGAACTACGAAAAGTAGTCCATGCCAGTCCACTCTACGGTGCAGAAGACCTCCGTGAGAAGTCGCTCTGCACCATTACAGAAGCCCGGTGTGGAAATGGCCTGAGTAGACAGTCTTCCTCCTCTCCTCAGTTATGTTTATATAAGCAAGCCCTACTGGGCCCAATCAAGAATCACTTCTTTGAAGGGGAGGTGTCACTCTTGTTTCTCAACAACAGTGACTATCTGCACACAAAATCCATTTTGGAGAACACTTGCAAGTTTTACAATACAAACTTTTTTTCCATGCTGTTTTCTTTCATGATATTTCTTTAGACCATAATTGTAACTTACAAAAAAGCAGCCTGTTTACTCTTTTGTAACACCAGGTCCATCCTGACTCCATGATTGACACTGAAGGGCAGTGACCCAGAAGAGTAATTCTGTCTTCTTTCCACTCTGCTGAACTGTTATGAAACCAAGTAAGTAGCCGATAAAAACTTCACTCTGGGATTGAGGTAGGGGGATGAATAAGAATTTTTGTTCTCGTAGCCTATCAAGAAAATGTAAAGCCATTGGATATCTTGTTCACAATTGTACCAATGAAATATAATCAGCTAACCCAGATATTCTTTCTCTCCACCTCCTTCTCCTCCTCTTCTCATATTCATTGCCAATAGTTTTCTAACCTATGTCACTTATAACTAAGATGTTGCAAAGTATGAAACATTAGACGCTGAACTCATATTAACTTTTGAGTGAGGAAAATATGATGTCTCTACAGTGTGGGAATAATCGATCATCAAAGCCATACACACAATGCAGAAATCCTCCTCTTTAGTCTTCACCAAATCTTCTTCAGATTTCTGCTCCTAGGCAGGCTTTTCTATAACCACATTGTCTAGAGACATGCTTTTTTTCAATTTCATTTTTTTTTAACATAATGTTCTTGGAATTCTGCTTATACCATCATATTCAGGAAAAGTAGGGACTTTCTCTGTTGTGTGACATCATTGCTGAGACCTTCCAAATGCAGGTTTTGGCAAGGTGGGGGAGACCAAGAAAGGAGATACTGCATTATACTGAATCAAAATAGTGGAACACCTGGCCACATCATGGCTAATGTAATTAAATGTAGCTTTCAAAAATTTCACGCAAGGGCCAGAATCCTGTTAGTAAATTATGATGGCATAGGTTGGACTTACACCATTCCAACTCCCATTTTTGGTCATCGTGGAGGTCAGAATACTTTATCAGCCATAGAATAACCAAAATTCCCCCTGTGCCTTTTTAAGCAACACAGCCTCCCATGGCCATTTCCATGGCATTAGAGAGCAGATAGGATCAGTAGAGATGAGTCCACCTATTTTCCTGTAGCTGCATGTTCTGCAAGGATGTCATCCTTAGGGACCTCCCAAGGATCCCCAGAGGTCCCTGCAGATGGAGGCAGAGCTACAGGAAGAATAGCAGCTCATCTGCATATCTTTCCCAACAGCCTTTGCTGAAGCTGCCACAAGCAAAAGGGAAGCTGAATTTTATGCCAAACTTGTCAGGGTTCATTCAAGAATACAGATTAGTATCCTTTTCTCCTTATTCATGTGAAGAACATCTTTGAGCAAATCACCTCAGACTATGAACAGATTATACTTTTGCCAATTTTGCCAGTGAAGGACAGAAGACCACATGGAACAGGAAGATACTGCAAGTGAATGACTGGCTATGCAGATGATATTGGCAAGAGAGGTTTGGCTTCTGGTATTCTGGACTTTGCTTATTCAATGGCAAACTACTGGGTACAAATGGCCTGCACCTTACAAAGACTGGGAAGAATGTATTTGGCAGAAGTATGGCAAGTCTGATCAAGAGGACTTTAAACAAAATTTGTAGGGCGGGGTGGAGGGGATAGCTGAAACAGACAAGCTGTAAACACAAAGATGAGAAGCTGAAGAGGAGGATGGGGGCCATAGCCAAATTCACAGTAAATAAAAGGTGAGTACAAACAAGGCCTTAGATATTTACACACCAATACACAAAGTTTGGGAAACAAACAAGCTGAGCTTGAAGTCCTAGTGCAGAAAAGTAAATATGACTTTATAAATATAACAGACATTTAATGGGAAGTCTGCCATGATTGCAAAATAACAACCGAAGGATATAACCCTTTCAAAAAGAATAAAAAGGAAAGGAAAAGAGGGGGAGGAAAATTATATGTCAAAGACAAATTCACTAGTATGGAAATCTACAAGAGTGATCAGAGCAGTAGAGAGCATTTGAGTAAAAATAAATGCAGGAAAGAAATAAAAACAACATTGTGGTGGGAATTTACTGCAGGCCACCGAAGCAAGAGGAGGTGCTAGATGATGCTTTTCTGAAACAAATTTCCAAGATGCAAGAATCAGTAGTTATGGGGGACTTCAGTTATGCTGATATCTGCTGAGATACTAACTCTGCTACGGACAGGCTCTCTACCAAACTCCTCATGTGCCTTGCAGATAATTACCTCTTACAAGAGGTACAGGAAGGAACAGAGCAATCCTGGACTTGATCCTAACCAACAGGGATGATTTGGTCACTGGAATAACAACAGTTGATACTTTCAGGGGAAGTGACAACATAATACTAAAATTCATGATTGTGTGACAAGACAAAGAAGAATGTGGTCAAACATGGACCCTGGATTTCAGGAAAGTTGATTTTTATCAAGCTCAGAGAAATACTAGATGTTACCATCAGCATCAGCTCATGGGGATGTTCAGCTTGGTGAAGAGAAGACTGAGGGGTGACATGATTGCACTCTTCAAATTTCTAAATATCTAAAGGGCTGTCACAGAGAGGACGGTGTAGCTTTGTTGTCTGCTTGTTTGTTGTTCCCAGATGATAGGACCAGGTCTAATGGTTTTAAGTTACAGGAGGATAGATTTCAATTGAACATTAGAAGTAACTTCTTGACAGTAAGAGCAATTCAGCAACGAAACCAATTGCTAGAGAGGTATTGAGGTCTTCTTCTCTAGACATCTTCAAAACAGAGGCTGGACAGCTAAGTTCTGGGAATGCTCTAGCTGGACATCCTGCATTGAACAGGAGGTTAGACTTGATGGCCCCTTGGACCCCTTCCTACTCTATGATTCTATGCCTGTTGGAGCACATAGAACTACAGAAAAATAGATGGACATATGCCCACTTTTCTTCCTGCTCTCTAGTGAGATGGAAATGGCCATGTGGGAAGGCATTAAAGTATGTTCAGCAGATGTAGCTATGGATATATAGAGGCATGCCACAGAGATGCAGCTACATGCCAAATGTATGTCTCCCAGTGCAAAATCCAGCTAGGAGTTGTATTATTATCCTTCATTCATATCCTGCCTTCCTCATAGCAATGCAACTAATAATAGCTTCCAACTGAAGAACACCAATATAATTAAACATAAAACAAATAAAACCATAAAAGTATCAAACACAATAAAAAAAAAGTAAAATTAAAATACAGCGCTCTTCCATTAAAAGCTCCCTGTGCAGCAAATAAAGGAATATTTTTCATACTCATTTTGAAATCCTTTTACATGGGCTGTATCTGAAATATTTTAAACAAAGAGGCCTAAATCCCTTCACTTTTCACAATTACAACACACCCACTGAGAGAATGGGATTTACACTAGTTCTAGTTTGCACTCAGCGATTGATCCAATAGGTCTACTCTAACTGGGGCTAACAACTGGATCCTACATTATCCTAGTGGAGTGCAAAGCTCTAGAAGATGTAGCTTTTACAATTGAGTTTTCTGCTTCTGGAGTGCCCCCTGTGGCTGTTTAGCAACTGGGGCAGGGTGGCAATAACCAAGCAACGGCTGACTATGTTTCTGTAGTCAAACGCACAACAAAAACATCAGATCTCTGGAAGACCCCTGGGAGATCCAGGAGGATGCTATCATCTTCTTCATGTCTCCAGCTGCAGGAACAATGGCAACCAATGTCTGGCCATCACCACCCCCATACACCAAACAATAGAAAGTTAAGTTACAAGCCTGTTGGGTCATTGCACAAAGAAGGTGCTGAATACCTCCTTCTGCAATGACCATAAGAAGAAATCTGCAGATGTAATGTCTGCATGTGCCACAAACAGGATTCTGGCCCATGCCAGGGAACCCTTTCAATTGTCTGGGTTTGCAGGAGAGTGTTGGTTTCTTCTCAAACTACTAGAGAAAGATGGGTAGCTCAGAAGCTTCTATAGTTCTATATTATATAGTTCAAAAGCCAGGCATTGTTGATAACTATTTGCCAGATGTTGTAGGAGAGAAAAAGATGAAACAACACAGTCCTTGTAAGTAGTGCTTTAAAGACTGAGTGTTCAAGAGAGCATAAAGGCTTTGGGGTGTCTCTGATGGATCTTTCATTACCAAGACATGTTACTGGCAGAGATGCAGGCAATCTTCATACAAGGTTTTCCACGGTTGACAAAGAACCAGATGGAGTCTCTGAAGAACAAAATAAGGAGTGAGAACAAAAGTACCCTTACACAGATCTGTTCCAAATTGACTTCTGTTGATAAGAGACAACAGAGAGAAGGAAAACCTGCAGAAACAGAAGGCAAAAATGGAAAATCAAAATCAAATATATAAAAAAATAGAGACAAAGTTACAAAAATCTCCATACTGTAAGCAAAACACTACAATCAAAATATGTAACAGTGATAGAAGTGATAAAAGTTATGTGGTTCATTACGTAAGTTGTGCTGGAGCTAATTAGTAGGAAAAGTACCCATGCAAAAACAGAACAGTCACCAGTTAATAAATAATCATCTAGAAGTCCTATACCAAACAGAAGAAAAGCAATTTATTAAGTAAAATCCTGAAATCAGGCTGAAACTCTGAAACATGATGGCAATGTTGGATGCGTGTTGCCATTTCACAGTATAAACATAAGTAGCAGTATAAACAAAAGTATCAGTAGCTAAAGGAATCTCAAAAATGGCAAGTCCAGTCTGGGAAACAAATCTTCACAAGTTCATATTCTTGTTGGGAAAAAATACCTCGGCCTAATATAATGGTAGGCCTAATCAATGACACGAAGCATATATCATGTGGCTGCCGTAGGCACATACACTCTGGGAGTTTATAAATAATTGAATCCAAGACAGATTGGAGATGACTTACAGGAGCAGAGGCTAATAATATAAAATGAAAGGTTAGTGAAAGCAAAGCAATCAACTAACAGTAAGGCAAGCAGAGAAAAATAAAGCACCAAATAACCTTCAAATTCAGGTCCAAGATGTGGGGACACTATACATAACCATGGTTAAAGGTAACGTGGGGAAAAATTAGAAGAATTATAGGAAAAAAAAGACCATTTCAATCTATCATTTAAATCCATAGGTATGATAGGTTTGAGTTGTTGGCCCTAAAAAGCCTCTCTGCTCAATAAATGTTATTTTAAAGAAACACATTCACATAAACTGACTCCAACGTGCTCCAGAGCAAAAGGTCTTAACTCCAGTGAATGATTTTGAGTTATGAAATGGTCTATAACAGCTCTTACTTGTTCAGTAATTCTAAGTCTGAGAGATCCCAAACTTTTTCCAGTGTACATGTTTAGGCATGGACACATTATAACATGAATCATGCAACCAGAATTTCAATTTATGAAATATTTTAAAGCATATTTACAATTTCAACAGAATTACAGGGCTTCTTCCTCTGCCAATTTTGTGAACAGAATCCACATTATGAAAAGCCCCATTATGCAAGTAGAAAATGATAATATGAATCATTTTATCCAACCAATTCCAATTCCTACAGAAGCCAGCTGATGAGGTGCCATCACGCTTGGGCAATCCTGCACTAAGTGTCAATGTTTTAGGAACACATTATAAAGCAAATGGCTGTACTTCAGTGACCAAAATAGACAACTCATCTTTGGACTATGGTATAGCTTAAACAAAGACTACTTGTTTATCTTATCAGGAAAGCTTTCATACACAGAAATAATCTGACAGGGGAAATCCCTGTGAATTAATGCTTGTGAGAGGAAAAGACCAATATTTAACTTACATGTGAATTCTGTGGTGTTGTTTCTTTTAAGTCAGTATATTGCAACCTGTATGATGTGGGGGACTGGCATTTTTTTGTTACCAGAGTGCCAGGGACCATTACCCTATCTGTGGCTATTGGTTAAAACTCTTTCTTTCTTTCCTGAAAACTCACCAGAAGCCAATGGCTCAAGGACTAAAACTAGTCCATGAACTCTGACTCTGAGTAGCACTGTTTTAGGTTACCAAAAATTCCATCTGAGAATTTTTTTTTCTTGAGATGGTTTGGACACTAACTGCAGAAATATAGAATGAAATTCTTAGCAGAAGACAGGATACAATTTTGTACACATCCTTCAGAAATACATACCATGCCATCTAAAAATGGGGTTTCCATACATCAGTATGACAACCAAATGTAATGTGAATTAATCCAATTGGAAAAAATGTAATGAGATTTTGAGAGAAAATAATAAATATATCATCAATATACTATGCATAAAACTTGGAAGGGGGGAAATCTCTGCTAGAGATTAACCAAAGAATTTAGTATTTAATATATTTTCCAAAAAGATAGCAATAAGATTTGATGGAGGAGAGTGCAATATCATGGAAAATGGGTGTGACAGTGATCCTGATATCATTGAAGAAAGGTAGACCAAGGGTGAAACCAAGGAAACAATGATAATAGACTTCAATAGCCATAGTGGGAAGAATAAGTATACAATAACAAAAGTTCAGATCCCAATGGTGTTTGTAAAATGTACATTGCTGAGACCAGCCACTATATCACGGAAAATAATAACAGGAGATTAATAATACATTGGAGGCTCTTTCCAAAGAGGTTCATGATAAGATGTATTACATTTGATTGACTTCTGGCTTGTACGATGAAAGAAATGTCCCCTATAACTGTAATCTCCTTGGGTTGGTGAACCCTGTCAAACAGAATGAGGGCCTGATGAAGCATATCTCTGTGACTGGTGAGATGAACAACAGTGAACAGGGGCCAGCAACTTCTCTCTGATTTCCTTGTCCAAGTAAGAACCAAGACAGAGAACTTCATCCAAAAAATCTCTAGTCCATTTGAAAGCATTCCAGGACTGTGACCAAAGACTGCAAATGAAGGAAAGCCAACATCAAAAAACAGTTGGTACTGTTGGATGTACTGCAGATGAGCACAGTGGAAACCATGACAAATTGAGTTAATGCTATGAGTAAAGGGTTCTCATCAAATAAAAGGAGTACAGTCATTGGGAGAGAAAGGGACACAATTGAAGGTTGCACAATGAAGTAACAGCAAGAGACACTGTATGATACCAGACAGATGGGCTTCTTGTCTTTCTTTTGTTGCTTCTTCTATTTTCTGATGGAGAGAAAAAACACTGACATTTAGGGCTGTCTTTTCTGTGAAGCTTTGCAGAAAGGGCCTTGCCTGCTGGGTGTTGATGGTGGAGAGGAAATTGAAGTGGAAGGCACCACCTGTGTAGAAGAAACTGAAACTGCCCACTAAGAGTACAGAGAACATGATATTAAAGTAGGCTGGGAAACAGAGATTGTTGGCACTGATCTGGAGGCAAAAGCCATGGAAACCTGTGTTTAAGCTGATCATATTGGTGTTGAAGATCAAACCAATTCCCCTACAGTTCTCTATTTTAGGAAAGATTCCCTGAGGAAGTATGCAAAGACATTTTGGGACCACTTGATTAGGTTATACTACTCTTAAGGCAACTAAGAAGAGAAACCAAAAAAACCTGATATGTACCAAGCCAAAAGGAAAAGCAAAAGAACTGTCAAAAGAAACCAAAGTCAAAGTACTAGAGACACAGTCTGGAAAAGGAAGCTATTTAGCAGTTGAGGTGGCAATCAATGACAATAGAGAAAGTTGCTACTCTTGCAGTTGACAAAGACGAATGAAAGAAATAATTTTTGGACACAAGTAGGTATGCACGCCATAAGCTCAGATGTGGGCTTCTTTCCAAAAGCTACTCAGCAATATAATGTGGTTCTATGCAGGTGCAGGACAGAGACCACAAAGAAAAACTTGAAAATTTGTTTCAAGATGCTTCAAAAATGTCCTTTAAAAATGCCTATCAAAAATGACTTGGATATGTTACTCATTAAATTAAAAAGGCAGATGATGCCATTACCACTTGTTGCATTACTTCTGAAAGTTGGAATGGCTTTGATTTATCCTTCCCATTCTGATTCAATATCAATCTAATTACAAAAAAGTCAAACCTGCCTTATTTATTTCATATAAGCAATGTATGGAATATATGACTAGGCAATGAGACCACAGTTAGTTTGATTTGTATAGAGTGACCTTGTATATAGCAGACTTCCCAAATGTCATAGCAGCAGTGCTTCATGATAAAACATGCAATAAAACATGCAATATTGTTGTTAATAGGGATCTAAATACCCTAAAGGCACCAAATACCAGCTGATCTTGGAAACTAAACAGAGTCAGCCCTGTCTAGTATTTGGATAAGAGACTGCCAATGAATACTAGGTACTGTAGGCTGTATTTCAGTGGAGAGAACTCACAAAATCACCTCTGAGTATTCCTTGCCTAAGAAAACCCTATGAAATTCATGGGGCCACCAACAGGCAACTTGAAGGCGCGCGCACACGCACACACACACACTGTTGTTAATGGGGAAGGCACATTATACAGCAACCCATCCTAACCAAAGGCCTGCTTGAAAAAAATGTATTTGCCTGTAAGTGGAAGGATGACAAGGTCTGCCTAGCATCCCTTGGTAAGAAGTTTCGGTGCTGGGGAACAGACAGAGAAAAAGCCTATCACTTCCTCACCCCATGTGCTTCTAATGGTGATGGGATCAAGGGAAGGGCCTTCTGCAAAATCTCAAAGCCTGGGAGAGACTTATTGTAAAGAATACATCTCCTCAGGTAACCTGGATCCAAGTCATATGCAGCATGATAGACAGATTAGCACTTCAAACTGTGAGTGGAAATTGAAAGTGAAGTTGTTGCAGCAAGGGAGTTGTGTACTCCCTATTATCACACCTCATGAATAGTCTGGCTGCATAATTCTGTTCTGGGGGACCTTCATACTATGCAATTATTGCACTATGATTCCACTTTACTTGCCATGACTGCATCCTATGGAATCCTGGGGTTCATCACCATGAGTCACCAGAGCTTTCTGGCTAAGAAGTGTAAATCACTTCCCTAAACTGGAAACCCCAGGATTTCACCATCTAATCCCTTGAAAATACATTGCAGTTGCACTTAACTCACTTAACAGACAATCCACAATTTTGTGGGAAACCTTTAAAAGGGCCAAGTTATCTGAGAAACTTCATTCTTCTTTACAGAGTTCACTCTGAGAAAGAGACCCTGCTTACTGGACTGCCTCATAGTGAGGAATGTTTGGTTGTGGTACAGAAGAAACTCCCACCATGTATAACAATCTAACCATTGAGATCTAACAGGGCCACAGCATGGGGCATTATTGGTGCCAACTGAAGAATCATTTGTTTGTCCATGCATTTTCCTTATTGTTCCTCTTTCCAGTTATCCCTAGGAATCAGAATGATGTATTTTATTGTCCAGACAGTATTATTGTTATTGTTGTTGTTATTGTTAATTGATGGTTTTCATTATTGCCAACTCTTTTGAGATTTTTTATTATAAAACTAAGTAGCTATATATTTATGCTCTTAAATAAATAAATAATAAAGGACTTCTTTCCCCCACATTTCCTCAGATTTTTTTAAGCCTTAGGTGATACAGCAAGTTCACAGTAGTAAAGCTAACCTTATTATTCCGCTCAGAATTCTTCTTGGAATACAAACATGTTTCACCAGTGTTTAGGACTACAATGGTTGCCATTAGTAATGGGAAGAAGGAACTGCATTTCAAAAAATAAAAAAAGAAGAGGGAACCATGCTGATTTCCCCATAAAATGCTCAGCAGGTTCACCAGTAGAGACTGATGTAGCAGCAACCACAAAGTCCCAGTGGAACTGATTAAATTGGATGTTTGCACAGTGCCTCAGTACTCAATAGCTTGCCATGGCAGTTTTATTTCACCTCACCAGGATGTTGTACAAATATAGGAAGCCATTTTCAGACACCAGCATGACCAAAGAATATATTCTTCCCATAACAGACTCCCTACCACCTGGTAACAGGTGTGTTAAAGCATAGTTTATCAGATATATCTGCTGCCTGACAGATTAATGGGTTTTAAGCATCAGAAGAGGCAGGTCCTGCCAATGACAATGAACTTGGGTCTCCATTAGTAACTATAGCAATGAGGGTTGAGTCAAATGAGAGTGCTGAGCCTACCAAGTGTTTTCTGATTTCTCTCTCACCCCTTGTTCTCCAGTGCCTGAGCAATGAGATAGGCAAAAGGTCTCACAATCCTGTTCCATAAATTGATGCAAAAGAACTGGGAAAATACTGAAAGCCAGGACTAAGATATCCAAGAATGATATTAAAGAATTCTTATAATCCTCAAGGGAAACAAAGTTAATGTTCAGTGGATTGTTTCTTCAGAAGAAATCCTACTGCTACCCCTATTACAGAACAAAGCCCACTCTGAAAGGGACATCAATGTTTTTCCATACCAGGGCTTCACATTAGGTCTAGCCTAAAACATTTTATTGCCTGAGGCAAAGGTCAAAATAGAACCCATAGTGATTCCAGGTTTTCTCAAAATAAATATAGGATATGTGAAGCAAGCTACACAAGGCCACCTCAAACCTCATGAGAGATGGATCTCTTGTAATGTCTCAGAGCTCTAAGCTCCCATGAAATTTCAAATTTTGCAGGAACCTGAAAACCCATGGAAATCTCATGATGGCAGGTCAACCATCATGAAATGAACATTTTACTCTACTGCTTGGCATCAGTCCAGTTGGACTGAGAGGCGGAAGAGGAGCACCATGCTAGTCATGATCCCAGCAAATGGACCCCTAGAATTTGATATGTATGAGCTGGTTACTGCATACGTACTATATGCTTGGGGATTGTTCTGATGGGAATGCAGCTAGTGCCCAATATCAGATGCAGGATCTGAGGTATGCAGTTTCACCCTGCCACACAATGAGACTTTAGAACCTGAAATACAGCATGTCACATAGAAAATGAGACACCTGGGAGTCCTATGTACCACTCTAATTCCACCTATGGAAGTCACCCAAATTGGCAGTGGAATCTTACATAACACACTGATAACGGACAGTGAAAACCACCTCACCTGAGGACGGTATATTGGTTTAAGGAGAATAGTTGAGAAGACCTGCATGTAACAGACAGACTGGCCTTCCAACAGAAAGGAACAGTAAGTGGAAGGCTGCTCCTCCATACCACCTATCATCTGCCATTTTAGGTGACTGACACACTCTGCTCAGTGGTAGATCCAGACATACTCCCTACTTAACTTGTTTGGCAGCTTTAATAAACCAAGATGGGTCAGAGATAAAAATATGAACAGACTGAGCTTCATTTCTCCAAGTATCATGCGCACATCCTAAAGCTAAACTGATAGATACTCATCAAAACTGAACAAGATCCTGCATTGAACCTGTTACAAATAAAGTTTTCAAGTCAACATATAAATTAATGGATGTAGTCACAATGTTCATTTCCAGGCCACAGCATTTATTCATGACCAAATCTTGGATGGCACACGCCACTCAACAGCATCATTAGAAGACTCAATGAGTCAGTGAGATGCTGACTAAGAGTTTCCAAAGTGGAAAATAGCCATCTTTGGATTTCTGGGTGAGATCATGGTGGGCTAAGAGCCCTCCACAAAAAGTCCCATGAATGTGAAAGTTGCAGAGGCAACATCACAAGGGGCAAATTCCAGCTAGTGATTCTCTCCCTGGACAAGGCAAGAGCATAGAGACCACCCAAGATGGGTTTGGGATCCACATTATGCTTGCAGAGCCATAGGAGTCAAATGCAAACAAAGTGGTGGAGGACCACAGGAAAATTCCATCAAGCTCATGCCATTGTAAAGCTCATACCTTTAAAAGTACACTAAGGCTGCATCTCACTTTCTTAAGCACTTTTTATAATATCTTGAGAATTCTTTGAGCTAATAGAGATCTTTGATTCAGCAGTGACATCCTTACCTCAGTGAGTTTCCTGATTTCCATACTAATAAACCTAATGTTAAGAGTTATTTTCAAGACTTTTAAGATCATATTTGGAAAGCAGAAAGTTTAATAAGAGCGTGAACTAAACAAAAAGCCTTCTTAGATATATAAAAGACTTGATAATACTAAAAGTTAGAAAGGTGCTTTTTAAAGTTGGAAGACTGATTTTTAAGTGTTCTGTAAATAAAAGTGGACCAAAAAAAAGAGATTGATTTTATATGGGTAAGTGAATCTGTTTTGTTTAGGAAAGGGACCCCACTGAGAACAATCAGAATAAGAAGATAAACTAATTAGCCAGGCTGTGTCCTTGTAACATTGTAGCAGAGGAATCCTTGTGGAGACAAAGGTGTTAACTCTATTTGTGCAAAGTTTTTGTTTGATAGAAATAATAGGAATGATTCAACCCCTAGAAGGGGAATGTGATCCAGCAATTTGGCAGGATATTTTGGAGGAACTAGAATTGCTGAAAAATGATCTTAAGAGCTTTAGGCTGATGATATGATGGAAATATTGGAGGCTATAATGGAAATTGTGGACAATGATGTGCTGCCAGACTAATGTAATTTTGGATCAGAAGTGATCCCAGAGGAGCCACAGGAGAATACTGGGTATACTGAAAATGATCAAGAGAGGATTAACAGTGAAGCCATGGAAAAGGAGAAGAGAAGTTGGATCTTTTTCCTGAGAGACATTCGAGATGATGGAGGGAGGAATGCTGTGATCTACAATAAAATCTGAGAGGAAAGTCTCAGGAGTCTTTGGAAAGACATTGAGGATATTTGGTTTTCACCTAGATGGTGGGAAGGGGAGAAAGAAGAAGAAAAAGACAACAAGATAAGTAGGAAGGAGGTTTCCTCCTCAGGTCTTACGAAATTTGATGAGTGATGTTCGATCTGTACAATTGCAGAAGTTCAGCAAAACGTCAAAGGTTAAATTTAAAATATGAATGGGTAAAGAAATAAGGAGTGGGTTTACTGGATTGTAGATGTTATTTTGCTGTTTGACATTCAAGGTTGCCCTAGTGTAAAGGAAGTAGTTCTAAAACAAGGCTCTTGAGGGGTATATGAAACATAAGAAACTGTTTAAAATGACATTAAAGTTGATTTATATGAGGGCTAGGGGTTAGATAACTGCAAAGTACATAATTATGAGAGGGGGTGCAATTGAGAAATAGCCAACGAAAATTCAAAGGGAAAAAGAAAATTCTTATAATGAGGTTGAATTCCGTTCTTTGGAAGACACAGCCAGAAATGAGTTAGAGAGAGGGACAACAAGTTGGAAAAGAACTGGGAATTCAGTTTAAAGAAGATGAAAAGATTTAATATTTGATACTTTATATGATGGTGGATTGTTGCTAAATCAGAATGAAAAGGGTTGATTTGTTTAGAATACCAGTAGCTCCTGTTAATAAAGTACTAACCTTTATTATCTTCCTGTAGAGAATATATACAAGATTTTATGTTTGGATTTAGATATTAGTAGATATACATTATAGAAAGGAGGATGAAAAATTATTGTGATAGACGAGAGAAGTGCAGATTAATGGTATACTTAACTTCTGAAGAAAAGACTGGAAGTCACTTATACGCTTTTTGTTTCTTTTCCTCTTATCTATGTTTTTTCCCTTATCTTCCTCTCTCTCTTTTTCTTTCTTTTCTGTTTTTTTAATTCTGTTTACTGTTGTGCTTAAAATTTTTTTGTATATCAAAAAATCTTAATAAAAAGTATAAAAATAAAGAAAAGTCCACTGAATTAATTTTTTTTAAAAAAGGAAAATAGCCATCTTTAAGTATCTGAAGTGATGTCAAGTAGAACACAGAGCAAGTTCATTTTCTGCTGCTGAAGATGGCAGGACATTAATCAATAGCTTCAAATTACAAGAAAAGATATTCTACTTTAAACATTAGGAAGAACTGTCTGTTGGTAAGAGCTGTTTGACAGTGAAATAGACTGCCAGGACTCTTCTTTTTTGGAGACTGTAAACTGAGATTGGATGGCCATTTCTCTGGCTTGCTTTAGTACTGTATTCCTGCATGGCAGGGAGTTGGAATACATGGCCCCTGAGGTACTTTCCAACTTTATGATTCTATAACTTTATGAGAAAGAAATGTCAAGGGTGGCAGAGTGCTTTACAGATCAGTCCCAGCAGACCATTATCTCCCCCAAATGATGGGCAAACAATTAAAATGGGCAGGCTGTTAAACAAGATACCTGGAAAGGGAAAGGAATCACAACAGATCACATCTCCATCAGTCAAGTCCCCATCATGTAGACCCAAAATCTTGATTAATATAGTCTAAAAAAGTTATCACTCCAACCTCAAAACAGGCCTCAGTGATGCAATGAAATGCAAGCTACAGGAACCTGGGAATTATGTGATGCCTTCTGGGGATTCTGATGAGGAATACAATGCTGGCTGCTTGTAGAAGTGCTTTAGGTGTTGGAGTCCACCCATTGTCCTGTTTAATATGGAAGTGAATAGGTAAATGTACCTACAACCACAAGAACAGAGGGGAGAAAACCATGCCAATTCCAGGTCATACATAGGGTGACCATGGAAGCAGAAACAAGGTTGAAGCAATCCTAGGTACAAAACAATCCTAAGCAGGGTCCACAGCAAATAAGGGACTCACCAGAGACATATATCCAAAGTACATGCCAAAGGTCAGAGATCCACAAAGCCAGCCATATCAGACAAGATAACAAGAGAATGTTGGAGCAATGTTTGCAGTAATGGAGCAGCCTCCACTGAGCTAATTAGACTAATTAGGCTTTCAAAATGGATCAAGATATTTCCTGTCCCTCTGCAACCAGCATTTTAATTTACAATGCTCTACTGGGTGAAGTGCCTCTGTGTTTTTATCTTATCTGCAGATGCTGCATAGGATAGACCAAGCTCAGTTTTTCCCAGGGCCATTCTGGAACAGCCAGCCTTCTCTGGCTATGACTGGAGCCTGCTACCTTGGCTTTCCCTTTCCCTTACACATCTGAGGAGGCCTGCTCCAGATAAGACATGACTCCTATACTGAACTTACATATATCCAGATACTACAAAGGTACCATGACATTACTAGAAGACAACCTTTAGAAAGCATTGCAATAGAATTTCTCACTGCCCAAGATAGTGGGAAGTACATAACCATACTAGTAGAGGTACTTGCATTTTACTCTGAAAAGGGCTAATAATTTCCAGGGTTGATATTGACTAGGGAAATGGTACAAGAAAGGATTAGCCACCCTTTCCCTATACATCCAAGCATATTTTCTTCAGTGCTGTCCCCTTCCCACCGCAGTGTGGCTTTTGAACTTATTTTTTAAAAAGGACAGAGGGTAGATAAGTTCCTATTTGATCAATTGTTTGGCCCTAACAGAGTTACTATGCTGTGAGTATTCATAGGTTGTATTTTACTTGTTTGGATGTCTGGCTGATGGCACATACATTTGATGAAGAAAGATCTTGTCTATGAAACTCTGCCCCAATACATTTATTTGTCTTTAAGGTGTTGAAGGATAATTTGAGCTGGATCTAACTATACCCTTGTAGAAAAACAATAGATCCCTCCTTTCAGAGAGAAGACTGAAATGCACCATCCCCCACAGGGACACACACACTACTCTGGAATATTCTCCAATCCACCAGAGCAGCTTTTTAGGCAGATGGGAGTGGTTGGAAGGATGGATCAGTGGAAATCACGTCCTCCTCTGCTTCACTCCATCAGAACACCCCAGGAGCAGAGTTCTGCTGCTCACAGTAAATCCTGATCCAACCTTTTGTTATTTTTATCCATAACATGGAAGGGGTCCAATTAACCTAACCAGAACGAATAAAAGGCTGCTTTTAAAAGCTGGACTAAATGAGCAAGAGGAAGCAGCTGCTACCTCTAATCAGGGCAAGGAGCTATCAAGGCTATTGCTGTTTTCTGAAGAGCAGCCAATAATTGGTCACTTCAGCAAAAAACAAGGCTTTCCAACTACACATCAGCTTTTATCACTGGCACATGAATTCAGACTCAGTGCCAGAGAATGAGGTATACAGGTCTCCTCCAAGAAATATTAATATTAACTGCATACACAACAAGTTCATGTACATATGTAGTAAAACCATTGACTAAAGTAGTTCCATTTAAAAAGAATTATCACATTCATACAATAGCCATAAAAAGAGCAAATGATTTAGGAGCCACCAGAAATCCTAGTATGTCACATTTGGTAAAGCAGATTTCTCATTAGACCTCCAATGTGTTAAAACAAAGAAAACATCTCCTCCTTAGCAGGCCACCATTTAAAATTGAAACATTGAACAGATGAATGCACGGATAGATGGTTGAACAAATGTGCAGACAGATATCCTCAGAAAGAAAGAGGAAAAGAGAACGAATAGCAAGGAAGTGAGAGACAGAGATTTGTCAACATTTAGGTAAGTCACATGGATTCGGTAACCTGCTCCAGCTGAGACCACCAAATACATATAGCCTTTAGCATACACAGTACACATTTCCTTAAAACTGTTTGACTTTGGTTGGATATAAATATAAACAAAATCATGTATAAATAAGGTTCTCATTTCTTGTTCCGTTTGTTTACTTATCTCACATTGGAAAGGAGATAAACATATTTTTGAGGCTTCATGCCCTTAATTACAACTTATTTTTCTGGTACTAACTAATCTATTGTGACACAACATTTCACACGGTAGAACCAACTCTGTGAGATGCATAATTCTTTATTTTCTACTAGTTTGTTTACCCGGCACTGGCCAGGATTTTATTTTCCTCTTAAGAACTCACCCAACTGTCTCCCCCAGTACCTGTAACTTTTCCCCATATTTCCCAATGCATTCTGTATTTAGAGTTATTTACATACACAGTTTGGGTTCTTGAGGGAAATACACTGCTCTCCTCCTTGCTGTTAGGCCTTGTCTTCATAGCAACTGGCCTATTCCAGCACCTGTAACTTTTCCCCATAGTCCCTAATCCAATCCGTGTCCTCTGGTGACGTTGATGTACTGGTTTTTGATTTTTTTGCTTTCTGTTGAATTTGTGCAATGGCTTTATGTTTTTCTCGAAGCATTTCTTGTTTTGAATTTCAACTTTAAGATTTCTCACATATGGAACCCATGCAATCTGCTGTTTGAGGCAAGAAGACCTTGTAACTATATTGTGTATGTCAGTTTAATTTTTCTCACATATGCCTCTCAAAAGTTTTCTGGCATCCTTATTGATGGTAGGCCTCATCTCCATAGCAACCAGCCTGAGGCCCAAGAGCTCTCTGGCTGAGAATTCTAAAGGCCCCTCCCTGAACTGCCAACCCCAGGATTCCATAGAATCTTCACAGCCAGCCAATCATATGAGGTCCTCTCATCTCACACAGCCAATCATATGAGGTCTTCGCCTGCCTGATGCAGATAAACAAACATTGACTTTTATACAGTAGATTGGTCTGTATATATTTAAATGTAAACAGTAAAGTAATATGCTGTAATTAAGTATATGCAAAATAAGTTAAGTGACCATTACGATGGCCATTTCCACATGGTCTTAAAGAAACGGTGCAGAGCGTCCTCCAGGGAGGACGTCTGCACCTGGGAGCGGACTGGGTCGGACCTACTTACTGTAGTTCCGCATCTCAGCCCGCTCCCGAACAACCCGAAGTGGTCGTCCAGCGTGCTTTTGAAAGACCGCATAAAACAGGTCTTTCAAAAGCATGGAGCGCGCCACTCTGTCCCCGCGCTCCGGTGCAGATTTGCAGGCTCGCACCAGTGCGAGCCTGCGACCTGCCGGGGGCGGACTTTAGGCTGGCGAGCTTCAGCGGTTGGTTGAGACCCTTGACCAACCGGAGGTCGCCATTTTCGTCCCCGGAGCAGTGTGCAGCAACGAGCATGCACTGCTCCGGAGCACCGAGGACCGGACCGGGGAGCCAGGAAGTCCGGTAAGTACGGGCACGGGGTGATTCCCTCGCCCCGTGCGGAAATGGCCATTGTTACAGAGATGCTGAACTGGAAATTTTAATCATTTGAATGTGAGACAAAGTAAACTGATGGATTTGCTCATCTGGTCATAGGATTTTTGCATACTTGAAATGGTAATAAATCAATATTTCCTTCAATTTTTATTATTGTATTTTTATTGCAAGGCAGTGGGAGTAATGCTTTTGGAATTTTCAGCCATATGATTTAGTGTAGGCTCATAGTGGTGATTAGCATCCTTTCTTTTATCTCAGGACGCTTATTTCTTGGCTGATCTTGCCACAGTGGGCCACCCACTGGGCCTAGAGCACCACATATGGTTGAGCAGCTCAGGAAGACACCAAAATATTTCTAACACAGGGGTAGCTTTGTGGTGTTGCTGAGTCATTTTGCCCCACCCTCTCAACACTCGCACAAAAACAAAATAGGGGAACATATTCTTCCTCTAGCACAGTTTTAGTGGCGCTGGGGTGCAGGAGAGAGATGAACTGTTCTCTCATGGTACAAAACCACAAGCAAAGCTTGGTAATGTTTCTGTCACTGAAGGAAGCTTTAAAGAAGTTTCTGCTACCGAACAAATGAAAAAACAGCACTACTGAGAAGCCATAGCAGTGTGATTTTGTTGCCACAGCTTGTAGCAGTGGTCAATTCAGCAGCAGTAGAACCACAAAAAAGCAAACAAGGGATGCATGCAGCTTGCAGACCACATGTTGCCAGCCTCTGATCTAAAGGTAACATTAGAGGAGCTGTGACATCTTATTAGCCTTTACAAAGCATATTCTTTTATCATTTCACAAACATTAACATGCATTAAAGACACATAATCAGGGTGTTCCTCTGCCAACTTTTCAATTAGCATATGTGAAAGAACTTGGAATACTAAGTTAAAGATGTGTTTTAAATTTTAGTTTCATTAAACAGGAATAGCTGTATAATCATGAAGCTGTATGAGAATATTGCTCTTCCTTTTTAGATATTCTGCATGAAAGGATGGGGAAAAATTGCTGGTGTGTGCAAACAAAAAAAAAGTGTTGGCTTCTCCTCAGGGTTAATTAGTGCACATCAATTAATATTGCAAACGCCTCTTCAGAAAGGTTATGCTACCTGAAAATCTAATTATCTTGGAGGAAGACTAAACTTTACCTGAATATGTAACAGATGGTCTAGGGATATAAATCGGTCATGTATTTTATGGCTTTTTAATGTCTGTCCAGCCATGAATGATGTTAGTGAATGTGGCTCTAAAGTGGATTGCACATTCTGTTCGGAAATCTCTCAGACTTCATTTTCAATGTTCTCAAAATGAATGTGAATCATATACTCATATTCCTAGCAAAAAGGCATATTTGTTCAACCACCACCACTCCCCAAAGTCCAAAATGAAAGTACCCACATCATCACCATATGATTTAATAGATTTTATATTTTCACATTTTATGTAAAGGATATTTCGAGCTAGAAATGCTGAGAACTGGAAAGGATATGGCAAGGCATCGCCATTTTCAGTAATGTTTTTTGTTACTTCTTTTGTCTTATTGTTGTCTCCAGAAAACATGTTTTTCTTTTCAGGTTTTTGAACCACTATACAAATCTACAAAACCTGTTGATCAGAAATGATGGCAGCATGACAAGTTTGCTCACCTCAGGCAAGAAGGACACTTTTGTAACAGCTTTACTTTTCAGGAGTAACCTTGCCTAAGGAACATGAATAACAAGGGTGGATCAACTGATGGAGAGGAAAGCTAAATGTTGGACACAGTGCCTAGTCCCTGGCCTCTTGGCTTCTTGGTGGGCCTCTTTATATTTCTCATTTGTCTTCTATTTCTCCTTTCATCATCTATTGCAGCTACAGGATTGAGATTGCTGATAGGGCTCAAGCTCAGTGACCTCCAATGATGATGACTGTTTGAATGCTCCCCTTTTTGCTTCTTCTTATTCCTTCTGCCAACTAGTTTTTCTTGCCATCCCCTTGGTAAATCCAGATTCCCATAGGTGTATGAGCCAAGGAGCTCACAGATCTCTTTACTGTGCAAATTGATGGCTGAATCTTTTCTCCTCGAGAAGTCTACCTGCTGTGACAAACTTCTTAGCAAAGTGTAAGCATATCATCAAAGCTCAGCCACTACCTTGCCTATTTGTGTGCTGAGGAGATGGGTTATCCCATGGGCCTGGGTATCAAGCACAGTTGTTGTATTTATTTATCTTTTAAAAATGTATTTCATGCCTTTCTCCTGACATGGGACCCAAGCTGGCTAACAACATATGTTAATACAAAGTACAGTTTAAAGGATAATAATAAAAAGTTTAAAATCAATTAAAGGATGTAAAGGATGTCATTAATTTTAAATAAAACATTTACATTCATAACAATAAGAATAAAAATACAGCACATACAACCCATTAGAAGCTCTTCTGAATAATCAGATAATTGCCAAATGCCGAAACAGAGAAGGAACCAGTTTCTCTTCCTGCAAGCAATAATTCCAGAACCTAGGAGCAGCCACTAAGGAACTAATGGGAATTTTCATTTCTGTTTTCAGTGTTCAAAAGTGAAACACAGGGCACAGTTACTGGTGGTGAGTAGGATACCAATTAAGCTGTCTACCCCATCAGTTACCTGCCCCTTTCAACACAACCATTCCTTCAAATGTGTTTGGCCTCACCATGACCAGAGCTTGGGAAAGTTATCTTCTGGACTACAACTCCCAGAATCCCCCCCAAAAGCATGGAAGTAATGCTGGTTGGGGGATTCTGGGAGTTATAGTCCCTGACAATAACTTTCCCAACTACTACTGGCCTTGACACAGTAAAACTTCTGATTCTCTATGACAGCACAAAAAAGCACGAGGCAATCTCAATATGATTCATTTCAACTCATGCAGCGCTTGGCCAGATTGTACCTTTAGAAAAATAACAGTCTATATTGAGTGAAAAGAGAAATACTTCACAAATGCCATCTACTTCTAAAAGCTTCGTGACAGATTACCTGTTAGAAAGTTTTAATAACTACCCGGCTGCCTTATTTCTAATTTCCATATCTGTCCATATCTATGAAATGCTCCCTGTTTAAATCTGTCTAGAATTCAGTTCACAAAATCTCATTTTGCTATTGCAAATAGGTAATTTGTCCTGCTTTCCCAGATAGTAAGACAGTCCCTGTAGCACACACAACCTCTCTTCTTTTCTTTTTTTGACAAATTACTACCATTATTTAGAAAGAGCAAATATTGTTTCCCAGGGAAGAAACTTGTAAGACCTGCCAACAATTAGATTCTGTGAAATATGTCATTTCTTCCTCTTGTCACTAAATGAAACAAACAAACAAACAAACTCTTTACTTTCTGTATCTCAGATATCCAACCATTGTATGATAGTAGTTGTCACATTTACTACTGCTGTCTGTTGGCTGTGTACCCTAATTATGTCAGGACAGACGAAGGAGCGGGGTGGCCCTTACCTAGCTTCTTGCAGCCTGGATGACGATGAGACCCCTTAGCAGTCTGAGAGGAAACCAGGACCAACTGAGTCACGTTGATTGGCTCCAAGGACAAGATCTCTGGAGCAGACCTGGAAGGCATACCCACCTGTGGCATTTAAAGAAGCCTCCCACATGGCTTTGGCCATTGATGTCACACTGTCTTCATCAGAGGAGGAGCTCCGACTTTCTGACCCACCAGTTTCTTTATACTCCCACAGTCCTTGTTGAGGATGTACAATATATAGGGCAATGGGCTCAGGAAGGAATTTTAGCCTTGGTATAGGGAAAGCTTTGCTTTCTCCATACCAACATAGGAGTAAATAGTTACATCTCTGCTCTGCTTTGCTGCCTTTACCAGCTGGAGAAGTGGATGAATTAGGCCAGATCCCTTTTGGAGACACTTGAGGTATGGCAACCTGCTTCAAAAAAAGGAGTCCCCATGAGGTGCAGCTTACATTAGGGCCTGTCCCCACCTGCCTCCCACCCCCACATAGCAGGAGGCTCCCTGTGATCAGAACATGATGTAATGGACCCCAATAATTCCAACAGCGTACCAGCAGTCAAGCTGCCCAGTGGTTTGATCCAGCCCCTACTCCATTACAAATTTATGTAAGCAGTAGCTAATAAAGGTTGTGACCCATTTCAACCTGGTATGTGTCTTCTGCCCACCTATCACCCCACCCAGGTATTGCTTCTGCAATGATATGTCTCAAATTGATTCTTTTGCCAGGAGAGTTGATACCATCACAATATTTATTATCAATAGTTCAAACTATTGATGACATGGTACATGATAAGAGTATAGGAAAATCATAGGGTTGGAAAAATATTTCACATTTTTATATTAAGGAGTGTTAGAAGCAGGAAAGTAACCAATGAGATAGTATGACCATTCAGTCAAAAATGAATATTGAAGGAAGACGGAGGAAGCCATCTTTTTGCATCAGCTTTCACTGCTGTAGATTGTCGTATATTATTTGTCCAAGATATGGCAGTAACTTCAATCTCTGTCAAACTGAGCTGACAGAAGAAGTGTCTGCCTCTGTTTACTGTTCTCGCATCTGTTTTGGTTTTGTTCATTACAGCATTTCAAGTTCTAACAGAACCTCAATTAAAGTAGTCTTTAAATTTTCATTTCCTGTTAAGTAGATGTTCTGCCTAATTAAAATTCACATCTTTCCCATTTTTGAGAGAAAAGACCTGACTTGTAATTAATACCAAACTTTTTCAAAAAAAAAAAAAGATGGCCCAGAAATGTAAATATAGAGAGGGAGCTACCCTTTCTTATCTGGATATATAAGTCTAGTAGGAAAAAAATCATGTTGAATCAGCTTAGAACAACAATACCAGAGTGACTAATTTTTGTTTGTCGTAGGATTACCCTACCTTGGGATATATCTCAGTGCATTCAAGAAACAATATCAAAGCTCAGCCAAAAGTAGGGACGTTCACAACCAGTTAGTTCTCTGTGGAAAGCCAAATGCTACAATTCAGTACATGCAAATTTAATGCAACAACAAGCTCCAGCTTTTGAGAGGCACTGTAACTTTTAAGAGATGATACAACAGGCTTACATCTTTTGTTTTCCAAGAAGGCTGAAAACTCTGTTGTTTGCTTTCCAAATGAGGAAAAGGCATACCAGATGGTCTTTGTGCACAATATGGCCTTTCATTTCACTTGGAATAAATGAAGAAAGTTTCATGCTCCTGCATGTTAAGTACTGTCCTACTTTGTTGCTGTTGTTCTTCTATATCTTCAAGTCATCTCCAATTTATGGTGATGTTAAAGCATACCTATCATGAGATTTTCTGGGGCTGAGTGTGTGTGACACACCCAAGGTCACCCAGTGGTCTCCAGGGTTGTAGTCCAATGTTCAAACCACTACACTACACTGGTTGTCTACTACCTTACTATACATAAAATATTTCCAGAGGTAAAACTGTATAAACCAGTGCTTGCAGCATTTCCAGGCACAGAACCTAGCAGAGAAGCCATGGCTTATATTACCCAAGGTTTATTATTTTAGCCACAATTGTCCTACTGACAACCAAAACAAAAATCATTTGTTGTTATTTTTATTTATATTCCTCCTTTCCCCCAAAATCAGGACTTAAGGAAGCTTGATGTTGGAAGTTTGCTCTCTGCACATCTGATTTGTTTCTCTCCTGCACTTCTTGATAGTTCCTGTTTCAAAGTGGATATCTGTGGGAACTAGCTAAGTTCTGACTTTCAATGTAACAACTGTTGGAAGAGAGAGCAGTTTCTGCACCTGTTCTTGCTGCTCTCTTGTCCAGTAGCTATAAGATAGCTTAGACGGAGAGGGATTGGGATCTTTGTCTTCCTTTCCTGCTTGTTTTTGCTTCCTCTTTCAGCCACCTATCTCAAAAGTGTTAAGGGAAGATAACTTGTCTGGTTCAGACAGTTAATTGACTGCCCTCTATCGTAAAGAAAAGGACCCAGATCAAACCCTCTGCTTTGTGTTTCCTCTCTTTCCATCTGCTCTTTGATATGAAAGGCCATGCTGCAGTGTGTCTCTCTCTCATCCTTTTCTCTTTTAGTTTAGGAAAAATCAGGCTGCTTCTATCAAAGAGTGTAGTTCTTTAATAAGTATTCCTCCTGTTGATGAATCTAAACTTATTTTCTGCCTGTTCTTTAAATCCATCATCCTAAAACAAGCACTTCTGCTGCTGGTGGAGTAAAGGCCCTAACAGGCCTTTCACTCCAGTAATAATACCTCAATATCCATTCTCTCTGACAACAACAAGCAATGGTTTAAACAAGCTAGAGTTTGTAAGCACACAATAAAATATTTATGGGATTTTTTTGCAAATGCAGATCCAATCATAAAAAATTGATCAGAGTTCAAAATGAGGCTTACCGCCAACATGCAAGTCCACTCAAATGAGGAGCACACCAGTTCCAGGAAAAGTGTACTAAACACATTTCAGAGGTACTTGTGTGATAACCTTTTTGTCCAATAACTATTTTGCCACCTGGGTGTATCCTCATAGATTATAAGATCAACATGAGATCAGCACTATGCATGCCTTATGCAATGATTCAGCATGTCAGTAACACAAAAAACATACACAAAAATAGAGATGGCACCACATAGATCAATATACTGTGCATGTATATAAAATACATGTATCAATAGTTGTGACAATGTCCTTCATCCTTAATAATATTTGCCATCTTAACCTCATTCAGATGTTTAGCTGCATTTGTTCTGGTTTTCAACTTTGAAATGTTGGGGGGTAGGCATTAGAAGATTATAGGGAGTCCCCACATGTACAGCTGTATGTCTAGAACTCTTTTTCTGCATAATTGGCAGTCCTGCTTCTTTTGAACATATGGATGATTCTTGCAGATGTTCTAATGAGCATCTATCAGTTGAAGCAGAATCTGTTACTTTCTTAACTGAGTTCACTGAATGCTGTTTGAATGTTTGAACAGAGCCTATATTCAGCTGAATTCCTCTTGTGAATTTTCACAATTGCTCAGGACAGGAAGCAAAAGAACCCAAATACTAACCCAATAAAATGCAGGTTACATTTCAGAAATTAAAATGGCACTCCATGCCTGCCATTAAATGTTAGATGGATTTTTTTGGTCCTATCTATACCCTACATGAGTTGGTTTTCTGTTTAAGAGCATATTTAGAATTCAATCAGAATAAGCAATATTCTGTTCTTTGTAGCACTCAGTCAGGAGTGCTTTGGATATGGTGTCACCCCCACCCAAAGTGCTGCATGAAATGGTACCTAAGGAAGAATTTTGTTTCCAACAATTTCATTCTCTTTCAGAATCCATAAAATTACTAAATAATCATAAAACTACTTTTGGATGATATGTGCCTGCAATACCTTGCATGTAGAAGTCTGTCCAGATGATAGCATTCCTTCACATCAGTCATCTTTCCTCCCATCGTACACACCATTTACTCAAGCTATGTGTTAGCAAGATAATTTTTTGACCCTAAGTAAATATCCTCTTGAAAGTCATTTTAGTTGCTGCCAATGAACCAAAGTGCTCATTAATTGGAGCAATGTCCTGTAATGCTCCATTTGAAGCAGCAATTCAAAATCCATCATATGTAGCTTTTGTTTGCCTCTGTTCCATTAAGCTGTCATGGGATGCTTCTGGTTTTGTGGCATTTCATTTTGCAAGGCTCTTTAGGGTCAAAAACTCAGGTGCACACAGCTGTCCTTTATAATTGCATTTTCAATGACACACATTAGATTTTTCCCCCCTTTTTGGCTCAACACTTTAGCAATATCAGCGTTTCAACAGTCCCAAGAGAGTGTGAAATTAACATTCCTTTAAGGTGAATTGGAAAATTCCCTTCTCTGGTGCCCAAATTTTTGAACATTTCCATGCAACTAGGTGGAGAATGAAACTCAAACAGTACAGACAGCTGCCTTTGAACCTCTTCCTTCACTTTAACCATGCACTGGATTTGGATGTTACTCTTTTAGAATACAATGATCAGAATTCCTAGGGGATTCTGGAAGGTATAGCCAAAAAGCAGTTTTTGCCAAGCTCTGGTTCTACATTAAATATCAGCTCTGTCTGTAGCATGGCCAGCGAATGGAATACAAACTGCCCAAACAGGATGGGATGCATATTCATCAGTACAAACACAACGCAATTGTATGCATTTTTTTTTCAGAAGTACATCCCATTCTGTTCTGTTACCCTGATTTCTGGGGTCCCTTGGAGGACACCTCAGTGTGCTCCACGTGATGGGGAATGGAAACTAGCCAGAGCACGGGCTATAGCAATGCAAAAGGCAGGGTAACCTAGAGGGGTCTTTTTACCCAGTTTTTACAGGGTCAGGCCAAGCCAAAAACCAAACAAAAATGTCCAATAAATGATTTTATTGAAGGAAAGTCTCACGCAGCAATGCAATCACTCACACACTCACTCAAGACCTATTAAGAAGCAAAAGAGAGGAAACTGGATAGGGGAATATTGAAGGGGTGTAGCTGGGGTGATACTGCACCTTTGTCCTGAAATCCTTTGTCCGGGAAAAACAGCAGAGAAGTGGGGCTCAGCACGGAGAGGGCTGAGGGGATCACTCAACAGATGGAGCAATGGTCTGCTGGGATGACCGGGGGTGATCCAAAGAACTGCTCAAAAACTGGGACTATTTGTAGGGGAAAAGGTACCTGGAGGACTAATCCTTTCCCGGGGAGAATAATGGGTGTTGGAGCACTAATGAAGCTCCACTATGGTAATTACCTTCATGTGATGGGATTGCCAAAGTCTCAGGATCTTTGGCTGTGTTAGTTTGTGGTGTGACTTCATGTAAATGGTCCTCGCCTGATGGAATATTTGCTCAACTTGGGGCAGACACGCTAATCCCCTCAAGTCAGCTTCTCGAGGCTGAGGACCCTTTGTTTATTGTGGGTTTACACATCTTGAGGTCTTCTGGGGCTACGTGACTGGGGATTTTACTGGCCTGACCTGGTTTTCGATCTTTGACCATTGCTGCCTACGTGCCCATCCGGGTGACCTCTCAGGCACATTGAATCATATTTTAATATCAAAATTGTAGACCGCGGGATAGGGTTTTTCCAGTGGAGTAACAGTTAACTGGAACATAAAGATTTTAGGCTTACAACTCATCTAAAAATAATGTTAAATGACTAAATGTGTATAGATGTGCAGGGAAGCTTGTCCAACTTCTTCAGAATCAGTCCTTTTTCTGGGAGAATCAGCCTGCTTTCGCCTTCCCTTTCGCTTTTTGCCATCTTGCAGGGTTACTTCCTCTACCTCCTGTGTGTACATAGGGACTCCATCCCCTGATAATAAGGGACAACCTTGAATATTTTAATCCTGAAGGGTTCTGAGGCATGGTTTGAACAAACCTCCCTTTTAAAGTTGTCCAGTTGCACAAGTGCTTCAGAGTGTAAAGCACAGAAGGAAGGCCTAGGTTTTGCTGATTTCTAGTTGTTTCTCTCCTGTTTTGTGCCAGTGGTGTGTATGTGCCATCCAGATCCAGCTTTGGACACATCTTCAAAGACTACCCTATGTATGGGTCAGAGGTGGTATGCCAAAAGCCAGATCTGGATTGGCATGGGGCAAGAGCTGAACTGACATGATTAACTAAATTATATTGCCTACCACAGTTTGTTACTTAACAAGCCAAGCCTCACCTAGTATTCTGCATAGCTCTTCCAGGGCCAGATAAACTTCCTGCTACCTACTTGCAGGGGTAGAAGGACAAACTAAAAATAGTCATGTCATCAAGCCACTGGCACAGCACAGTGGATCAAGTGACAGAGCTTGACAACGTTACTTTTTGGACTAGAGCCCACCAGAGAGAATAGCCACTGGGGATTCTGGGAGTCATAGTCCAAAAAGTGACATTGCCAAGCTCTAGTAGTGGCTTATAAACATCTCCACTTGTCCAGATAATCCATTTAAAATGTGCTCAGAAAGGAAAGTCTGCACTGTTGAAACTTTGTCCTTGCAGGGTCTTAATCTTCTTCATGTTCTTATGTTTTTTGCAATTTGCCTGAAAACATGCTGAAAGGACTGCTATAAAGCATTGTGATTTTTATCTTATCTCCTATCCAGTGCCTATGGGTGGCAGGGTGGGGGACGGTAAATGGAGATTTTCTGCCTCCAGGGCAAGAAAAAGACCAAAGAGGTTTTTAAAAAAAACACTATTTGATTCAGAGGTTAACAATGGCATGGTTGAAACCTGGAGGTTCTGAATGTAAATAGTACCATGCTATGCTAACAGGAAGAAAATAAGTTCATCTGAAATGTGGTGCTGGAGAAGAGTTCTACTAATACCACAGACTGCTAAAAAGATAAATGAATGGGACTTAGAGCAAATCAAGCCTGAACTCTCAGGAGAAGGAAAGATGACTAAACTGAGGCTGTTGTACTTTGTCATACTTCCTTGTACTTTGGAAATATCTGTCACACTTTGGACATACCATAAGATGACAGGACTCATTGGAAAAGATGATAATGCTCAGTAAAGCAGAAGGCAGTAGGAAAAGAGGAAGACCATACTACCAGTGGCTGGATTTAATGAAGAAAGCCATGGTCCTGAGCCTGCAACTCCTGAACAGGGCAGTTCATGACCTGGGATCTAGAAGGTCCATTTTCATATGGTTGACATAAGCTGAAGTCAGATGGCAAATAACAACAACAAATGCATTCCATGCCCTTATTTCTTCTTAAAGCTTATTCTACCCCATGGAATGAAAACGGAATTTTTCCCCCAAAATGCAAGCAGTTTTCTCTCTTCTCTATCCAGCATCCCTACAGCTTTCTCATTACTAGAAACAGAATCCCCCCCCCAAAAAAAATAAGTGTATGCTCTAATGTGGGATTATTTTAGTCCATTTGCCATTTCATTTTGGGTATATGCATATGAGATGCATACTGTATAACATTTCATGGATTAAAACTGGGAGACCTGAGGCCAAGCAACGTCAGAGTATGGTCAAGATAGCAAAAGTTTTAAGGAGGAAGGACACACAGGTTAGAAGAGGTTGCAGCAGTTAGCTTTTGTCTGAGCCTACTGTGAAGAGTAAGATTCTACCCTTCTCTACTCTCCCTCTGCTGAGTTGAGTGCAAACTACTTTTGCACTTTGAAATCCCTTTGCAGTAACTAAAGTAAGCTGAGGACAAAAAGGGAATGTGAGAGGAGGAGGAGGAGGAGGAGGAGAAAGAGAAACTGAGACCTTTTAAAAGCAGTTGAAAAAGGTAAATGATGGAGAGTTAATTAGGACTGTCCCTGCCAAATTGAGACAGTTGGAGGCTATGCAGACTTTTTTTTTTAATTGCAATGAACACAGAACCAGTTGTTTCCATGTCTGAGTAGGGACTGAAATCCTGGTCTCCCAGAGTTTTAATCCAACACTCAAACCACAATACCACACTAGCTCTCACAATATTGTACAGTCGCATTAAATTCTGAAGTGCTATTTCCAGTGCTTAGACTGCAGCTAGGGGAAGCTGCAGTAGTTTGCTTTTGCTGAAGCCTAGTAAGAAAGGCAAGATTCCATTCTTCCTCTTTTCTGCTAAGCAAACTGAGTGCAAATTGCTTTTGCACTTTGAAATCAGTTTGCAGTAATTGTAGTGTTGGACTAAGGCCCTTTTCACATGTGGGGGGGGAAACGGTGTAGAGCGACCTCTCACGGAGGTCGTCTACACCGTAGAGTGGACTGGCGTCGACTACTTTTCACAGTTTCACACCAGAATCCACTCAGGAGCAGCCGGCACTAGCCGGGCTGCGTGTTTTTTAAAAACCTCTTTTTAGAGGTTTTTAAAAGCGTGGAGCGCGCAGCCCCGCGCCGCTGCGTCGCCCGGCTCTAAAGTGGATCTGCAGGCGCACACAAGTGCGTGCCTGCAGATCTGCCGGGGGTGGGCTTCCGGTTGGCAAGCTTCTCCGGTTGGTGGAGAGCCTCCACCAACCGGAAGCTGCCATCTGCAACGCCGGAGGAGTGTGGAGCAGTGAGTTCACGCTGCTCCATGCAGCGACGGACTTACCCGGCTGGAGGTAAGCTCCGTTTTTGGGCGTTTTCACCCGTTTCCCCCCCGATATGTGAAAAGGGCCTAAGACTCTGGGAGACCAGAGTGTGAATCCATGCTTAGCTATGGAAACCCACTAGATGATCTTAGGTTCATGGCAACCTCCCTCTGAACAAACACTGCCAAAAAACCCACTATGATTGGATCACCATAAGTTGGAGTCCACATGAAGGAACATAATAATAGCTTTACCCAAATAAATGAAATGTGTGTGAATGGTTGCCCATGGGTTTTTTCCAACAGTCAACAAGAAAAACAAAATCTATTTTATAACTATACAATTATCTCTCTAAAAACTTATAGAAGCGTACATTCAGATTTACCACCACCACAATAAAGGCAGCCAAAGCTACCAACAATAGCCAAAATCATATTGTTGGCCCCCACTAGTTAAACATGTTGAATCAATGGAACTTATGCAAATATTGGCTTACCAAGTTCCTATCGATTCTGTGAGTCTACTGTAGTGGGAAATAACAATTGGTTATATAGCAGGGATGGCATACCCTGGTATTTCACAGATGAAAACAGGGACATGTATGGCCAGGCAACATGAGAGTGTGGTCAAGATGGCAAAAGTTATTAATAAAGAAGAACATAAAGTCTAAGAGAGGCTGCTGCAATGGTTTGCATTTTCCAGAGCCTACTGAGAAGAGCATTTTCTCCCTTCTCTGCTCTCCTCTTCCTGAGTTAACTGAGCACAAGCAACTTTTGCAAGTTGAATTCAGTTGGCAGCAATCGAAGTACACAGACAAAAAAGAGAAACGTGTAAGAATAGAGAAACTGGAACACTTCAAAGCAGCTTTTTAAAAAGCAGCATGAGAGAGGATTGATCAGGACTGTCAATGCCAAGTCAGGACACTTGGAGGGTGTGCTAATTATACCCCAAGGTCAGTGACTGTCACCCTCTCCATCTACCTGTTACTAGCTGCATTCACTGAACAGATTTTGGGTGCCTCAACAGGATGTGGACATAGCTTCCCAAGATTGCACAGGTGCATAGGGCAGTGGAATCTTCATTGTTTTAGAAGAGGGTGCTACAGAAAGTACACCACAGGAACTAAGAGCAAGGGTGGGCAATCCGTAGTCCTGTATGTTTGAGGACTTCAGCTCCTATTAGTCTCAGCCATTAACTTTGCCGGCTATGGTTACTGAGAGTTGACTTTCAAAAATATCTGGAGGACCACAAGTTGCCCACCCTGGATTTAGAAGATACCAGTCTTTTAAATATATATTCTGATTGAACAATTTCATTGAGGCCCAGAAACTTTGATGTGCACACCAAACAACTATACCAGGAATAGTTTCCAATTCATTTCAGTGGGTAATGCCCAACCCTATGAGCATCTCTTTGCTTATTTATGGCCTTCCACTGAAATGCTTCACATCAAAAGACAGCATGTGCTTAGCTGCCAGAGATTACTGGTACTTTCCATGTCAATGGAATAGCGAATCCATTCCAGATTTTAGTCCAGGCTTTAAATATACTATCCAAGGTGCTGAATCATTATCCTCCAATTTGATTTGGCACTTTGGATAGCTCTTTTAACATTCCAACTAAAACTGGGAGCAGATTTCAACACTTCCACTAACATGGGAGCCACTAGCCACCCTAGCAGCTAAGCACATGCCATCTTTTTATGAGGGGAAGTGTCTCTAAGAAAGAATAGTCCAATATTTGGCAGATTGAAGCCAACCATCCTTTTGTCCTCTGGGAGGTAGGAGACAAATGACAGCTCAGCACAAGGTACAAAGATTGGGAAGTTGATGAAAACTGTCAAGTCACAGGATGATAGCTGTTCAGCCTCAAAACCAGACACAAGATCCAATAGAAGATTACCAGGAAACAGAACATAAATGTACCCTCACAAGCTATTCCTACTACTGGTGCCACACCCAGCGTCTGAATTGCAGGGAAATGAGGGGGCCTGACATGCTCAAGTTTTGTCATACTGTTATTTTGACACATCTAAAAGATATGTATGTGATTTGACCAAAACTGAGAGAAAGTCAAAGTTTTGGCATTTGTAGGCTTATTCAAAACACTGGAAGGGATGAAGATCCTCATCCCTTTTGTACAGCTATTCGGTGACAAGCTGGGAAGTACCAAAATGCTATGCATTCTTAGAATAAAAATATACTTTGTTGTGTTAATTGTGCCACTTGCCGTCATCAAAGGATTTTAAAAAACTAAGCCTCTTGTACACCTGTCATGTACTGAATGACTCGAAATCCACAAAGGCACTGTGAAATTTCCAGTAATTTTAATTCAAGGATTAAAAAGAGCAACTGCAGCATATCTCCACATAAGTTGCTGAAACTGATTAACATGAGCAGTTTACTTCTTTTATAAGTTATCAGTATATATTTAAGTGTGCAAAGCATCCATTAGTTACTACATGTGACAAATGCCCACCAAACATTTTCCCATGGTGGTACCTAGTTCTAATTGCCTTGTCTTTGAACACTGCATGCTTTCCCCAGTCATCTCTATTCTATTCCCTTCTAATAACAACCTGGCACCAGGTAGTATTCACTTTCACTTTTCTTCATTTGCTCCCATCCATCAATTACTAAGTAACAACAAATGGTCTATAGGATACAATGTAGCAGCAATTAGCACTGTTTAACATAAGTGATACTTTCCATCCCTTAGCAATGGTTCTATGCATTGCAAGCTGTTAGCTAAGCTTGCCAAGCATACGCATTCGAATGCACAATACACCTGCCCTCAAATGATGGTTTCCACCCTCCCTTTCACTCCTAAATAACATGACAAGGATGCACTGCAACCTGCCAGTATCCCACTGCAAAGGTCCCTCTTATTTGTCTAGTAAGCAGAGACAGCAGGTAGTTTGGTGCAAAAATTGCGGTAACCACCATCCCCCTCCACACACTTTGACTTTTAGTACAGTTATGCCAACCATCAGTTGACATCTTTGCTTATAACCCATGTGATAGATCTGCAACTGGTGTTTCAACATGTCAATCACCTGCCAAAACAATCAGACAGCTGACATCTGGAAACACCCTGATCCACAGTGTTTTAAATTCCCATTTACACTGCATTAAGCAGATCATAACCTCACATTTCCAGACCCACAAACATACATGCAGACACATCCACATCCACATACAGAGAGAAAGAGAGAGAGAGAGAGAGAGAGAGTCAGTGGTAAGATTTAAAAACTTAAAAACAAATGTTATCTTTACATTCTATGGGGCAGATAAGAAACCTTCACATAATAACAACTGAAAAGCATAAAACTGTAAAGAAATATTTATGTTTTATTTCTACTGCTAGAAATTCAGGATAGTAGAGAACTAAGCTAAGGGCGACACCTAGTGGATTGTCTCTTAAGCTTTTTTCTCTTTGATATTGCTTTAACTGAAGCATGCAAAAGGCGGGACGGGAGGACCTATAAATGGGGTAGATATAAAAATGTTAGAATGGCAGAATAATATTTCCTCTTATTCTAAAAACAGAATTTAGATAGATTATCTAACTGGTAAACTGGTAAATATCTAACTGGAGTATATTTTCATGCACGTGGAGCTTATTTTTATACTTGGCTGTTCTACATTTGTTACTGAGGCCTTTGTTTTTTGGTGCTCCTGTTCTGAATGTATCATGGGCTTCTGTGTCTCTTTCAAGGTATGGTTCTACAGAGTAAATTCATTAATCTTTTACAAATCTGTCAAACTTTTTTACATGTCAAATAACAGATCAATTAATTTAGCATGCAATGGAGTTTACTGATGCTTCAACAAACAGTAACAAATCCTTCAGGTTAATGATTGATAAATTAAAATCTCGAAACCACTAAACCTATCTAAATAGGACAAACTGACTTCTCTCTGGACCACTCCACAACTGTCAGTGAGGTAAGTGGCTAACTTATCTCTGAAGATTAAAAATGGTCCATTTTACAAATTGTAGATTCCGAAAAGAATTCCATACCACTACCACCACCACCACCATCAGAAGAGTCACATAAACTGAGTACAAGAATATTCTTAAGCTATGAATCTGAATGACCAATAGAGGCAAGTCTGCATTAGGATAGTTACCTTCATTCCCAGAAGAATAATTACAATAATAATTACAATAATTTCAGTCACACCTGGATTGAGCTTCAACAGGCTTATCAGTACCGATTTCCAAAGTGAGCACCCCACCATCAATCAGTATTAGTGTCATAATGGGACAGAATATATGGAGCACTGTGTTGTGGAAAGCACTGGGAATCATCTGTCAAGAAGGTTTCCAGAATGGGTCGCAAATGGTAGCCATAGCCTCCCAGACATAAAACATTATAAGGACCCCAGGTTTTCAGCAAATTTGAAGTGGTTACTCTACTGGACAAGTCTGTGTTGATCTGTGGGTTCAATACAGAAAAGCATGAGTGGTCTTCCTTATTAATTATTAAATTAAAACATCCAGTCAGAGATATAAAAAATAAAACAGTAAAGATATATTGTATAGTAAATAAAATAAACATCTAGTATTGTGTTGGTTCCATGTACAGTAACACCAGTGTCTCAAACACATAATACGTCTCCCTGAACTTTCTCCACATTCTCATCTCCCAAAAACCTGAATCAGATGTCCTCCATTCCCCCTTTTCTACTTGGTCTTATCCAACTAATCTTTTTAAGATTTAATTTATTCCTATGTGACCTGTTTCTATTTTCCAACTGGCCCTGTTTTACTGTTTAACAGACAAACCTCTATTTTATGTCCTTTCCTCCAAGGTCCACTTGCACAGATTTCCAAAACTATGACTGGCTGACTCTTCCCAGGCTTGCCCAGCTACTTGCTTCACCGTAACTAACAAATAAATACTTTGGGGTAGCTTTGGAACTGGACATAACTGCTTTTAAAATCATTTCCAAGATCTAGGGCCTGAATCCAGCTGGTAATACCATCTATGGTAGACCCACTGAATCAACTGCTGAACAGCAGCTCAACATGTATATCAATGGGTTTACTCTAGTTGGAATCAATGGGTTTACTCTAGTTGGAACTGACACTTGGCCTAAATCCCCCAGGGTGGAACATGCTCCATGGTCTCTCTTTGCAAAATGTAAAGAATTGTTGATAATTAGAACAAATAATAACATCCTGGGATAGAAGTAGTTTCCGCATCTCCACAAGCCAAGTTATATGGTGCTGAAAAGAGGATAAACCTCCTTGTCAAGCTTTTAGATTAGCAGATAAGTGAAGGATTAAAGAGAAAGAGAGAGACAGAGAGAGCTGGGCATAATTCCCAGATGGTATGCTTTTTGGCTAACATCAACTAGCAAAAGAGATGAAAGCCAGATAAATTCAGTTCAAATGTGAAAAGCATTAAAATCTTTTGAGCTGTTCTGGAGAAAATATGTAAAGCAAATAAGTAGACATTAAAATGTTTTTATTTCTAGAAGAAGAGAGGACATATTAAGCAGAAATAACATTAAATCATAAGAAGAAAATATCTGAAGCAATGTGTTAGAAAAAAAGAGGATCAGACTTCAGGACTGCAAAACAAAGAGTTTAGTGGGAAAGCCTTTTTATATGGATAGGACCTTGATTCCATTCAAGAAAAAGTAGCATCCAACTAATATACTTTCTTATTGTGATTAGTGAGGAGTTGTGATTCATGGATCCAATGAAAATATTCTTCTGCTTCTGTTTTATATTTTCCGTCCATTCCTCCCCCCACTTTTTTTTTTTTTACAAAGGTGAGCCCATCAATCACATATCGATAAAATATGAACTTATAAACAAAGATTTTATAAAATGTGTAACACCTTGACGTAAAATGCCCGCTTCAGTTGCTAATAGAGTATGTTAGTACAGTACACTTGTACATTAAAATGCCAGGCATATCCACCCAAATACCATGGAAAAGAAAAACCCAGGAAGAATGTAAAGATATGCAACTGGAACATTAAATATATGGACAGGATGAAGTGGATAGATAACGCAAACACAGGTGCCTTCTGTGCTCTGCTTCTACACAGAAAGCAGAAAGGGATGCCTGTATCACTTGAAGGAAACTAGTGTACATCTGTTCAACAGCCTCTGAGGAAATGCAAAGGTGATCATTATTTTCTTTCAAGCATTCAATAGTATGGTTAAATATCCAGGGAGGAGGGGGAGGACAAGGTAAAGTCATAAATGCATTGTCAACTTTAAAAAAAAGGAGGGACACTAGCACTAACAACATTTTTATTCTAAAATGAGAAGAAAAGACACATTTAATTCCCTGAAAATTATAATTCTGGTATATTGCTTCCCATCATGCAATAACACTGAGCAATGTCACTAAATGTCAAAATTCACTAGAAAGAGTTGGAGAGGGGAGAAAACATTTCCAATCAAGATAAGTATCCTGAAGCACTTGGAAGAACAAGGAAAGTGTCATATTTTTTCAATTCCATCATACAGAGAACAAATGAACAGAACAGACAGTTACAGACATTACTGTATGCCACTTCCTCTCCAGTTCCCAGATGAAATAAAGACAGTACACCATAATGAAATCCAGCCTTATTTTATATGATCCACGATGTCCTTAACATTCTCTTTGCTCACTGTTTAGAACATAAATGTGTGTGTTTCTATTTGAAAAGAGCTGGGGGGAAAAGTTAGATTCTAACTCAAGTGAGGAGCGTGTGGCATTCCAGATATTGTTTTATTGCAGTTCCCATCAGCTCCACCTGAAAGATAATAAGGGAGAAGGATAAGAGAAGGTGTAGCCCTCATCCCTCCTTGCTCTAAAATAAAATTGTTGTTGTGTGCCTTCAAGTCGTTTCCCTATGGCAAACCTATCACAGAGTTTTCAGGGCTAAGAGCATGTGATGCACCCAAAGTCACCCGATGGGTTTCCATGTCTGAGAATGAATTGAATCTTAAAGTTTCCAGAGTTGTAGTACAATATCAAACCACTACACCACACTGGCTCTCTATAATAAAATTATCCTTCTATTAAAAATATATAATGGGGCGGCGGGAATCATGTGGATTTTCGAGGAAAAATCAGTGAACAGGAGGCATCAGAGGTCAATTTATCTCTTTTACACAAACCTAAAAAGTTCGGGATCTTCTGAACATAATATCTTTCTCCTCACACAAGGGATACATCTGTGGAAGGAAGCCATTATCTCAGTTCAGCCCCAGGTTATTTTCTTTTTCAGATTTCTACCTCATTCTTCCTTCAAGGAATTCAGGGTTGCATGTACAAGATGATCTCATTTTGTTCTCACTAACTCAGTATGAGGTATCTTCAGCTGAGAAAGTGACACAATGCACACAGTAGATCTGAGCCTAGGTTTTCCCAGCTCGTATATGCCTGGTTCATACGGAATTACAATGCAAGAAGTGAATACAATGAGCAGCAGAACAGATGGGAAGATTGAACAATATATCATGCTTAATTAATGTAGTCTTGGAGAAACATTAAGCCTATACGTAATACTAATAATTTGTTTTCAAGTAGTATCTTGTCAGTCTCGGGGAAAAAATGATGACACTCTGGATTTAGCTTAGTTTCTATTTACATGGAAAAGCAAAACTATAAAGAGATGAATAGACTAGCCAAAGATCAATCACTGAGGAATAAGAAGATGGTTTTCAAATTACCGAACGACATACAGCACTGAAAGTTTCTTTGAATAATTAATGAGTATAAGTAAATGTAAAAAATGTTTCAGAGAAGCTATGGTTTGCCAAAAAGGATTCAGTAATAACTAGAAGAGATGGGACCTGGACTTAAAAATATTTTAACCCAAATCATCAAGTTCACAGTGTGAAACCATCTCTCACACTTTGAGATACATCTAGTTTAATCCACTTGTCTATCTGCTTTCAGCCATAACCTAAAACATGCCATCCTGTTTTCTTTTTACACTGAAATAAACCAATTTTGGATGGGAGGGGTGGGAATCACTTTCCTAAATGCTATCCTTCTTATGAATTGTGATTGTAAGATTTCCAGTGTAGAAGACTTCCAAAAGCCAAAGAAAATTGCACAGACTGTGTTTAAAATACCAATCAACCAATACTGCTAGTCAATCACATACAAATTGGTATTGCATTGACAGATAAAGTCATTGCCATCATAATTCTAGTACTGGTACTTATTGTTGTTGTTGAAGACTTTTGTTCTATTATCCTGCTCAAGATCCTAAAAATGGATTCTAGTAGCCCTTGTTAATAATGTTAAAAAGTAAATTAGCTCTCCTTTCAAAGGTTGCTAAAGACTATATATATAAAAAAAATTGAATCTGTTCATCTTTGCTCTATTTCATCCGGGTCTGAAAGGACACACTTGCTGCTTATGGGTCCACTCTGAAATGGGAACTCTGAAATTGGAAGCGGGAGTACTCCACCCTGCATATGCAGCATGTTTTATCTTCCTCAGGAAAAAAAATGAGGAACGAAAAGATTTTGTTGCTTAGCAACTGAAGGCTTCATTTTCCAAAACTGCTTTCCCTTCCGCAAAAGTGGCAAAACAGATGACCTGGAGGGGGGATATTGAATCAAAACATTGACAGCAGAGACACTAAAAAATAATCCCACCTCTTCTAACTGTTCACCCCTTTCATAAGCCTTCTCAGGATCAAAAAGTGATGGACGCTCTCCCTTTCCATATATTCAACCCATTCACATAAAACTGCTTTGAGATACTGTCAGATATAAGAAGTAACATACAAACAGGAAACAAAAAAGGCCTTGGCCCAGCCATAATTGAGATATTACTTGACCACAAATTTAGTCTAGTTATGGGACTAAGACTGACCTGGACATTTGATCTTTTAAAAAATAACATAATGGAATACCCATTTAAGTTAACATCCTCACTTGAAAGAAGCAGCCTTAAAAACCACCCATAGATAGCAGTGGACTCCAGCCAAGCTCCACAAGATTCATCCCGCCGTATCACCACTATGTTGGAGAAACTGTAGAAAGCACGGCTCACTAATACACCTGTGGACTGAATATCCTAAACTTTTAGTCCTTTGGACAGAACTCCATATTGCAGTACAGGACCTATCACTAAAAAAAAAAAAATCAACTCTGTGATCAGTTGCTATTGTTACTGTTGTGGTATTCCTTCAAATGGTCTCTGACTTATAGCAATCCTAAGGTGAACCTATCACAGAGTTTTCTTGACAAGATTTGTTCAGAGGAGGTTTGCCTTTGCCTTCCCCTAAGGCTGAGAGTGTGTGACTTGCCCAAGGTCACCCACTGGGTTTCTATGGATGAGCAAGGAGTCAGACCCTGGCCTCCAGAGTTCTGGTCTGGCACTCAAATAACAAAACCTCTCCGTCCTCTCAATTGCTACTACTATTAATTTTTGTTAGTGATGCTGCAGCCCTCTCCATATTCTTAATGAAAGTTAGATTGGACATCACTAGATGCTGGAAAAAGTTGGCAAAATTCAACATCCAATCTTGGATGAAAAAATGCAGCCTATTGCTCCTAATGAATAATTAACTTGCTATAAAAGGAATAAATGCAAGTGACAACTTTTTTTGCAACATAGTTTTGTTTGTTTTTTTGTTACATCTGTAATAAGGACCACTTTCCATGCTCACCAAATGATGACGTCTAGGCAAACCAGATTCTCATTAATAGGAGACAAGGACACTTGACAGACACTGGTATGAATTATTCTGTGGAGAAATGATGTGGAAGTTTACCAGCATGTGCTATACCATTAACATTCTTCTTGGATCCATGTATATCTTAGACTGTAAATATCCCCAGTTATGATGCCCTATTTGCACATTGTTTTTGTAATATAGCTATTTTTTTTTTATTTATACCTTTTTGGAATATTGAATTATATTGGAAATATTTTTTTTAAACAATGGCACAAGAAGGACGAGGAGGACTGGAGAATTCACTGGTCATATTTTGATTTGAAATCCAAATCATATCCTAAATTTTTTGATGTGGCCATCTTACCTTAGGAGCAAAGGAGCACATCAGTGAGGGAAGTGCATGTCCCTTAGCATTTACAGCCTTGTAAATCCATTGCCCTTTTCTCTGTTCCTGGCTTATTTGCAAGTGCTGGAGCTGAGAACGGAGACAGATAACAAGAGCAATTGACTCAAAAGAAATCAGGGATAGGGCAACAAGGATACAGTGCCTCTGCTTCATCCTGCCCTTCCTTTTACGGTTGTGAAAGACCTCATATCTTTGTATTATATGTGAAGAGGGTTGATTGATAAATAATGGTCCTTGGGCATATGGCATCATTGTCAGTTAGGTACAATATATGCTCATGGTTTCCATTCAGGTCTCTCTGCTGGTTATAAGATACGGTCTATTCAAGACAGCTGGAACCCTCACAGCAGAGAGAGAGAGAGGAAGAAAGCACATCAGGATATATGTGAACCTCATAGCTTATCTGCTTTGTCAGTTATCGGTATAGAAATACCATCAGAGCCAACAATGCTAGGGGAGGAAAAAGAGAGAAAGTCTGGCCTGAATCATATTGGTTAGTGTCAACAAGAGCAGACCCATAGACTTACTATACAGCCTCAGGTTAGAAGACAAGACCTAGCATCATTCATCCATTTTGAAATATACCAACCTTCCATAAACTGTCACCTGGGCTACTGCACTTTGATTCAAAGTGGGCAAAGAAGGTAGACGCCTAAACAGAAAGTCTAGAGGTTTTTAATATTTCTATTTTGTTAGTCCCTCTATTAACTATAATTGCATTTATCTGGGATCCAGAATGGGCTTTTCTACAGTGCTATTAAATGCTTTAAATATCATGCACAAACAAAAGTTGCAGCTAGTGCCTCCTCCGTATAGGACTCCAAGTCAAAGAAGCACTGGTTATGGACACTCAAGATGTTCAGCACCAGCAAATAAACTTTCTTTGCCTAAAGTCCTACATGGTTTGGGTGCAGGTTACCTACAAGACCCCCTCCTCTCATATAATCTGCCCTGCACACACAGGTCCTCTGAGGATATTTACTCTAGTCAGCCAGGATTAGGTTGGCAACTATCACTCAGAGGAACTTTTGTTTAGCTGCCCCTAGACCGTGGAACAACCTGCCAGAAGAGATTCAACAGCTGAATACACTGTTCGAATTTAAAACATTCCGGCAGGCCTATCTCTTCCAACAGGCCTAGCCACATGAATTTGAAATTATGAATCTGAAAGTATGTACTGATTAATATGTAAGTATTACATGTTCTTTTGAACAGATGTTATGTGTTTTAACTGGTTTGTGTGTTTTTATCTGATGTCATGTCGTGTAATTTAATCTGTTGTTCGTCACCTTGATCCATGGGGAATCAAATATTACCAATGCAGTCCTTACCAATTCTGTAATTAAATGCTTCTATTAAAAGGCTAGAGGGTAGATAATGTTTATTTTTTTCAGATCAGCCTTTATTTTACCCATTAGCAACTGGCCCTAATCTTGTTCTACATAACATACTAGGTGCAGAATTATCAAACTCTTATTTCTTACTGCAGGCAAACAAAAATGCTTCTTCCTTAATGGCTGTGTAGAGACAATGTAGAGCAGATGAAAAGATCAGGGGATGGAGTCTAACTCTAGTGCCTTATACAAAGTTCTAATATTCAACTGAGCAAGGATCATATTAATATATAGGACTGCTTTTTTTTTTAGAATTACTGAGGGAAGCTGTGGGCCCAGGGGTGTAGCTTTGCAGGGAGAGGAAAAATGAGGACATTTTCTTCTCAGTAAGAGCATACCCTCCAACTGTTCCAATTTGGCATAAACAGTCCCAATTAATCCAGTTTGGCATAGACAGTCCTGATTAATCCTCTGTTGTTCTCTCTTTAACAGCTGTTTTTAAAAAGTCCCAGTTTCCCTCTCCTCCCTCCGCTTTCCCACTTTGTCCTCAACTTACTTCAGCTGCTGCAAACTGGACAAAAGTAATTTGTACTCAGTTTAACTCAGCAGACAGAGAGGAGAGGAGGGAGTGGAACCTTGCTCTTTCCAGGAGGCTCAACCAAAAGCAAACTGCTGCAGAATATCCTAGCCTGTGTGTTCTTTGTCAGCTTCAGCCATATTAACCACACTTTGATGTTGCTTGGCCACATGTGTCCTGGTTTTCATCAGTGAAATGTTGGAGGGCATGTAAGAACTGTGCTCCTCCCTATGACATTTTCGTTCAGCCCTCGAATTTTTAGAATTGCCATTACTCAAAACTTCCATTGGATATTTAGGCCATTTCCGCACCACACTGTTACAGTGCATTTAGAATTCTTAGTCAAAGAGCTCTTTGGCCTCAGTAAACTGCAAATTCCAGGATTCCATAGGATGTTGAAAGTGGAATAATAGGACTGTAACAATGTAATGCAGAAATGGCCCTAGAAATATAGTTTAGACATTTAAAGAAAAGGGGTAGGCAAAGATGCCAAGGAATGTGAACACAGCAATAGGTTCTTTACCTTGAAGAGGTTCTTTGAAATTCAGATTAGAATACAGACAAGATTCATCACCTTGATGACACTGGTGAATCACTGAAGTAATTAGTGGGATTATGATCATGAAAAAAACACCCTCAGGCAAGGAAAGTTTTGTGCAAACAGATTTTAGGAAGCTCCCCCATGGGTTTTCTAAAGTGTTCAGAGGACACTATTCTTAAAACAAGCTGTCATTCTTTAAATGTGGGCTATCAACATCAGTGGTATTATAAATTAAACAGAGAATTCTCTCTCCCAAAACAATTCTGGGGTAAAGCACAGCTGAGGGGGTCAACCATGTGTTCCTCTCCTGCCATCGCTAAAGCTGTATGTACATAGAGGTTGCATCTCTCTCTCCATCTTCCCAAATCAACCTTGTTTTCCCTGTAGCTGGACAATTAATTAGAACAAAGAATGGTCACCCTGCATATCTTTTAAATGACTACTAAAGTTTCAGGGCTTTTTAAGCCTGAGATCTTGTATCTAATCTCCTTCTTTCTAGATCCCTGCTGCATCCCGCAACATCAAGTTTTTCAAGTACAATTGGGTTATCTGTTCTGCAACAGAAAGAAATCTAAGATCAGTTCAACCAATTATTCTCTCCTCTTTGGCCATTTCCACACGGGCTTAAAAAACCGGTGTACAGCGTCCTCCAGAGAGGACGTCTGCACCTGGGAGCGGACTGGGTCGGACTACTTTACATAGTTCCAGACCTCAGTCCACTCCGGAACGACCCAAAGTGTTTGTGCAGTGTGCTTTTTAAAAACCTGTTTCTTCAGGTTTTTAAAAAGCACGGAGTGCGCCACTCCGTGCCACTCCGTTCCCGCGCTCCAGTGCAGAATTGCAGGCTCGCACCAGTGCGAGCCTGCAGATCTGCCGGGGGTGGGCTTTAGGCTGGCGAGCTTCAGCGGTTGGTGGAGAGCCTCCACCAACCGGAAGCCGCCATTTTCGTCCCCGGAGCAGTGCAGAGCGGCAGCCATGCACTGCTCCGGAGCAGCCTGGACCCGAACGTCGAGCCAAGAAGTCCGGTAAGTACCGGACCGGGGCTTTTCCATCGCCACGTGCGGAAATGGCCTTTGCCTCTCCCATGAACAATTTATATACAGTGACTTCATAATACATGACATCATAGAAGTAACTTGTGATGTCAGAAACACCTCACTGCTGGCTAAGCAGGAAGAAAGGCTAAAGAAGAAACATAAAACAATTCTGGGAATTATCCTGTGTAGCTGGGAAGAACAAACAGACAGAATCATAACTGAACGGTAAGCTGTCATAACATCCTTAAATTTGAACAAACATTTCTTCCTGTGTTCAGTTTCTCCACTGTGATGCTCAGTAATTATGGGCTATATGAGCAAACTGACATTCTTTAAGTGATCTAATTATTTTGCCAAAAATGTAATACTGATTCTAGAGGAGCTTGTTCTAAATAACAAGAGTGTTTTCTCCATCCGATTTGCCACAATGGAACACACCAGATCATGTCTGATTTTGGAAGCTAAGCAGTGTCAGGTTGGTTTAGTAGTTGGATGGATGACCACCAGGTCATACCAAGGGTCTCCAGGTAGGAGTGGAAAAGAATCCTGGTGAGCTGCTGCCAGTCAGAGATGATAGTACAGGAGTAGACGGACCAGTGATCAGACTCTGTAGAGAATACAGCTCCTAGCATTCCTCTGAAATGCCCCTGGACCTATGTACTAAGACAGGTTGTGTACTATTTGATTTTTAAATATAATATCTAACAATAACAGAAGGTGCATATCAGTTTGCCACTTATCCAAGAGGTATCTTAATTGATTAAATTAAAGCTTTAATTAATCAATTAAGTTAATTAAATTAAGCTTTTAAAATTCCCTGGTTTGACAGAATCAGTACATTTTTTCATAATTATCTTGCTTTCTAACATGTACGTATCTTAACATGCTAATAGATGCATAATATATTCATATTAGAACATATCAACCATAAGCTACAGTTTTGTTTTTATTTATACTGCCGTTTGTGGCTTTTATCACACTGCATATTACCCTGTAAAAACAAGTCAGGGGCAGCAAGAACAGCAAGCCTTTACAAATTTTATTCCTTTCCCTCCTTCCTCCCAACTTTGGTCTACACACCCTGGGCTGGAATCATTCTTTCAACTGCAAAGGAAAGTTCAGTCCATTTTCTAATGTGACTGCCACAGGGCATTCCCTACTTTGCCATTTCTTAAAAAAAAGAAAAATGAAGATATGAAGCCAGTGGCACTTGGTGACTTCCCTGTCAGTGAAGCAGAGAATCCACTTTGTGTTTTAGTTGAAACTTCAAAGGAGATATCCAGGATACTGAACCCTCTCCCCAAAAATAGATTCAGTACCTAGGATAGCTTCAGATTAAAACTCAGTGGATTTAATCCACCTCCCCAGTAACCTGAGAGCCACCAGCCTTCTCTGTGTACAGCTGTGCCACCCCATCCTCTGTATTATCCCACTGCTATTATTTGAGGCCCTTTGCATCAAGCACAAAAAGTCTCCTGCTACAACAGGCAGAGTCCAGAGAACTGGAATGTTAATTTCCATAATCCAGGACTGAGGACAACATCAATAAGGAGCTTTTCTTTTATCAAATTTACGAAATCCACAAAGCAACCTTGACAGGGGGAAAGTTGAAAAGGTGGGTATAAAGCCACTGCTTTGCCTTCAGTTTGGGTTTTTGCCTCCCACGTTGATGCCTTGATTGAAATTCCAGCCCTTTGATTCTGCCTGGGATTGGGTAACAGGTTTCTGCAGCTGCCTGTGAATTACAGCATGGCCTCTGTAGAGTTATCTCAACATGAAAGCCTATTACCTTCTCAATTTAAAAAAAAAAATCTCACAGCTGCGCCAAGCAAAATGTATCCATTGTGGAAGGTTTCTGGTATAGTTCTTATCAGCAGGCTGTGACATAATATAACAGAGCATGCCTTTAGGCAAAACTATAGTCTGAAGGGCGACATTTCCATACCTGGTAGCCTTTGCTGTCAACTACAATCCATCTCTCTCTCCTTGTAAACTGAACTAGTAGCTGGACCTTCTAGAATAGCAGAAAAATGTGTGTTCAAGTTTCAGGTTATGCTAGAGTGGTTCCTAATACGATTAGAATGAATATGGTGACAACCTAGTTAAAATCTCAGCAGAAATGAAAAGGTTTTGGTTTGTTTGTTTTTTGTTTTTTTGAGCAAGCAATGAAATTATTTTTAGCATTAGTATGCAGATAAGAGAAATTAATCAAGCAGGATAATGGTAGGAATGGGAAATGTGTCACACAAAGTTAGTTCAAAGGACCTCTAGAAGAATTCTACTATTTTATTTTATATTGTGGGTATTCATCTTACATTCAAGGAGTCCAATCCAAGCAAAATGTAGGCCATTTCTGGACTACACTGTTATAGTGCTATTACTCCACTTTCAACATCCTATGGAATCCTGGGGTTTGCAGTTTGGGGAGGGGCATTTAGAATTCTCAGCCAAAGAGCTCTTTGGCCTCTGTAAACTACAAATCGCAGGATTCCATAGGATGTTGAAAGTGGAATAATAGCACTATAACAGTGTAGTGTGGAAACGGCCGTAGAAAGGGCGGAACAGAATTGCTGGGATTACAGGGGAGAAATAATAGGATGGTGAAAGCACAAATGATGAAATGGGGTATTCTTTTCTTTTTTTCTAAAATAGAAATGTATAATAGCAGTTTTGCATACCTTTGACCTGAAACAAGACATGCTTCAGTGCAGCACAATAGTACTGAATTAAAGAATGAAAAGCCTCTATTGAATCAAATTTGGGGAAAGGTTCGAACTTTTTCATTTATTTATAATTAGTTAGATTTATATTTTGCATTTCCTCCAGTGAGATCAAGATAAACTACATAAGCCACCTTCTGTCCACTTTTATCCTCATAAGAACCAGGGGAGTTAGGTTATGGTGAGAGAGAGTGAATGGCCCAAGATCAATCAATATATTTCATGGCTGAGCAGGGACTTCAACCTGGATCTCCCAACTGATTAACTTTTACACTAAGTTCTTTCTTCCTCCACTTGCAGTCCAAGAACCACATGCTGCTTCTACATTGGACTTTTTATCTAAAATTGACTCCATCCATTCACTGGTTTCTGAGAATCCTGGTCATGGATCTCCCAAACTTCTACATTTCCATATATACAATGTATTTCCTAGTCCCTTAATGTAGTGGGGTCTGAAGTGATCTATGCAGCTTTAGGTATGAACTAACTTGGTGCTATTATATGACCTGGTATGGATCTGTGACCAGCTACACCGTGTTTGATAATGGTATGCAACCTTTACTGTGGCTACCAGACCAACAATATTTGTTCCAAAAGAACAGTGTGTTGGGAATGTGAGCAATAGTGGGGTCTCTCACAAGCACTGTAATTAGTATTTACAAGAAGATCAGCAACAACCAGTCCCACACTACCACATTCCCAGGACACACAGGCTCTAGCAGAGAAATAAAGAAAGCTAGGTCTTCTTTGTAAAGCCATATGAAATTATTTTACTTAGAAATACTAAAGATTTCTTAATATCTCATAGTCAGAGGCTCTGCAACACGTGTTTTTCATATATGTAGGAGAGAGAGAGTGCAAGAACTGCAAACTACAACATGGAGGTCAAACAAATTTAGGTTTCTGAGTGTGTGCCTTTAAGTCATCTGTTGGCTTACAGCTACCCTATAAATTTCATAGGTTTTCCTCAAGCAAAGAATATTCAGAGGTGGTTTTGCCAGTTCCTTCTTCTGAAATACAACCTACAGATTTACTGCAGAGCAACTGATGCCAGAAGAAAGAAGGTGTGGCTAAGACCAGCTAGCAGGTCTTGAAATGAACACATGCTAGGTCTAAATGCTTACACACATAAATTAACAACTACCAAGTATAGGCATGCTAGGTTTGGTCCCTCTCTGTTGGAATTAAAATGGTAACATGCACTGTGATGGCTTTAAAACAAACATAACATTATATTGACAAGGATTGTGGAGATTTTATCTTAAAAAAAAAACATTGATATTTGTAGCGGAACTACAAAGGTGAAAGGAGCAGGTTTGTCATGTTTACATCTACACCCAGCCTGACTCCAGGGCAGATACTCATATGTTGCTTTTGATAGAGACAAGCAAGAGTGACAAGACCTCTTTCTGTTACCTCTGCAGCCTAGAAGTTAAGAAAAATACAGAAGAACCTAATCAATTGCACCTGCCTCCAAAATGCTATGAGACCAATGACAAGGAAGCACTTATAGGGCAATTGAAGGAGCCCAATTAGTTCCTGGCAGGAATTCCTCTGTCATCAAAGTGGAAACCTGTAGGAATATTTGGTATCTATAGTAAGCAGAGTGCAGTGGACTCATGCAATATGAGCTTGTGGTAGAAACATGAGAAATGACTCTGGATGTTCTTGTAAGGTTAAAAAAAAGGGGGGGGGAAGACCCCTTATGTTTATTGTCTCAGGAAATCTATCTTAGGATAGTAAAGGAAACAGGCAAAAGAAGTTGACTTACATTTGGTTAGAAGAACCCCTGAAAGGTGGTCCTCATGTATAGGTTTAAGCTAGCATCCATTGTTGCGAGTGGAGGCCCACGGATTGTCCTTCCAGACAAAGGAAACAAAAACTTAGGGCCTTTCCACACTACATTGTTATAGTGCGATTATTCCACTTTCAACATCCTGTGGAATTCTAGGGTTTGTAGTTTACTGAGGTCCTCTAAATGCCCCTCCCTAAACTGCAAACCCCAGGATTCCATAGGATGTTGAAAGTGGAATAATAGCACTATAACAGTGTAGTATGGAAAGGTCCTCTAACTAACTTCTTGAGAGAAGTGGGAAGTGATATCTGCAGGTAAGAAGGAAGCAAAAGGCTTGAGTACATAGTGCAGTGTAGTGGTTTGAGCATTGGACTACGACTCTGAAGGCCAGGGTTCAAATTCCGCTCAGCGATGGAAACCCACTGGATGACCGTGGGCAAGTCACATTCCCCCAAACTCAGAGGATGTCAAAACTAAACTCCTTCTAAATAAATCTTGCCAAAAAAGAGCCCATTATAGGGTCATCTTAGGGTGGTTGTAAGTCAGAAACAACTTTATGCAAGTGTTAGTGCTTCTTTGCTTCCAACAAAAATAATACCCATATTCTTGCAAAGAAGCTAGTAAAATGCGGGCTGAGCAGGGCTACTGTTAGGTGGATTTGTAATTGGTTGACCAACCGAACCCAAAGGGTGCTCACCAATGGCTGCTTTTCATCCTGGAGAGAAGTGACTAGTGAGGTGCCACAGGGTTCTGTCGTGGGCCCAGTGCTATTCAACATCTTCATCAATGACTTGGATGAAGGAGTGGAGGGCATGCTGATCAAATTTGCAGATGACACCAAATTGGAAGGGGTTGCTAATACACCAGTGGACAGGATCAAATTTTAAAACAACCTTGACAGATTGGAGAGCTGGGCCAAAGCTAACAAAATGAATTTCAACAGAGAGAAATGTAAGGTCCTACACTTAGGCAGAAAAAATGGAATCCACAAATATAGGATGGGGGACACGTGACTGGATAACAGTACATGTGAAAGGGATCTAGGAGTCTTGGTAGATCACAAGCTGGACATGAGTCAGCAGTGTGATGCGGCAGCCAAGAAAGCCAATGCGATTCTTGCTTGCATCAATAGGAGTATGGTGTCCAGATCGAGGGAGGTAATGGTACCACTCTATTCTACATTGGTTGTGCCTCATTTGGAATACTATGTACAGTTCTGGGCACCTCAATTCAAGGAGGATATTGACAAGCTGGAATGTGTCCAGAGGAGGGTTACCAAAATGCTGAAGGGTCTGGAAGCCATGCCCTGTGAAGAATGGCTTAGAGAACTGGGAACGTTTAGTCTGCAGAAGAGAAGGTTAAGAGGGGACATATGATAGCCATGTTTAAATATTTGAAGGCATGTCATGTTGAGGAGGGAGCGGACTTGCTCTCTACCACTCCAGAGACTAGGACAAGGAGCAATGGATTCAAGCTGCAGGAAAGGAGATTCCACTTGAACCTCAGGAAGAACTTTCTGATGGTCAGAGCTTTCCAGCACTGGAATATGCTGTCTCGGAGTGTGGTAGAGTCTCCTTCTCTGGAGGTTTTTAAGCAGAGGCTGGATAGCCGTCTGTTGGGAATACTTTGATGGGTGTTCTTGCATGGCAGGAGGTTGGACTGGATGGCCCCTGGGGTCTCTTCCAACTCTATGATTCTATGCCAGCGTATAAGAAGCACCCCCCCCAAATAACTTTTGAAAATGGGGTGCATCTTATATGCCGGGTGCGTCATTGTGACCCCTCCTTTCGCCATCCCTCCCTCCCTCCCTCTCCCCATTGAGGCAAAATGCATAGGAAAGGGAGGGGCAAAAGGAGCACTCACACAAAGCCTTCCCCACCTCCCTTTCCCTTCTGTTTTGCCCTTGTGGGGAAAACTACTCACGAAGGCAAAATGCATAGGAAAGGGAGAGGAAGGTCTAGGAAACCTCCTTGCCAGCTCTGGTTCCACCCCCTGTACCTCCTCCTTCCCTTCCTATGCATTTTGTTTATGCATAGAAAAGAGAGGGGAGGGTCTAGGGAAGCCCTGCACCAGCACTGGTTCTGACCCCTGGACCCCTTCCTCCCTTTCCTATGCATTTTGCTAGAATTCAAACCTTGGTCTGCCACAGTCCTAGTTCAACACTCAAACTACTACACCACATTGGCTTTCTGTAAAGCCATGACTGCAAAATATTACTGTAGAAGCCTTGAACTTTTTGTCATGAAGCTTCTTTTGCTAATCAGCCCCTATAGATCTTTTCAGTATGAGTAGCTGATAAATTCTAAAGAAAATTCAAACAGGTGAGGTGCCAAAAATTCAAGTGATTTGATTGATGCCCATCAGGCTGTGTGAGTAATACATGATATATATAATAAAACTAAAATATAAACTACAGATATAGAATTCCAGAACAGTACTAAAGCAATCAAAATAAAGCAGAAATAGGGAAAGTTTTTTTTAAAAAAAGTCCCAAAGTCCCCTATTGACTCTGCAACTTTTCCTACTTCTGAAATAAAAACACTGACAGCTAAAACCATACCTAACAGAGGTCCACAAGCCTAAAACATCTGAAAGAGTAAAAAAAGATTGTCCCCCCCCCCCAAAAAAATTGTGTGTGAAAATGTTAAAATGCCTTTACTTGGCAAAGACTGATAAACAGAATATAGAGTGATCATCACTGTCCATAAACAATGGGCTGCTGCTGATAAGGCACCTTGAACACATAAGCTCTATTGGGTGGCCAGTGTAAGGTAGCACAGCTTCCTTTGAGTAGGCTTGCCTCAAAAAGGGGGTCAGATCAAAGCTCATAATGCACCTCAGTTTCTCATTATCTATCCCACCCTTTCCATTTCCCCAGAGAAACAAAGGGCTATTGTCAAGTTACAAATGAGATAAATGAGTCCATGAGCTACATCAGGACTGGAATGGTATGACCCACTGGCTGCATGCAATCTAGCAGAACTGTTTTTGCGGTTGCCCATAACTAAGAATTTAAAAAAATACATATGGCCCCCAAATGCTTCCAGATACCCTCAAAATACCCTCAAACACTTCACCACACACATACCCCTGGAAATTTTAGACTCTCTGTTCTGTACGTTCGATATATTCCTATTAGTAAAGTTTTTAAGTTCTGTGCTTTCTGTGCTTCAAGATCTGGGTAGCAAAAGCAATGTAACAACCCACTCAGCCAGGATCTTTTAGCCCCCCATGGTTACATTTTATTGCAGAACTCACAAAGAAGTAGACCTAGCAGGTAGCAGGTAGGTTTTTTATGACATTGCCACCTGAAGAGAGGTAAACAGTGTCACTGAGATTCAGATGCATGCCATGTATAGTTTTGTTTTTTGTTCTTGTCGCTTTTTACAGACAAAATATTGTTCCAACAAATCTATTGGTTTATAGCATGACTATGTGTATGTGCAGACACACACACACACACACACACACACACACACACTTGCTTGCTTGCTTGCTTGCTTGCTTGCTTGCTTGCTTGCTTGCTTGCTTGTTAGCTGGTCTCAGCTTTAGTTGGGAAAAAAGGTCCCCTTCAGCAAGCCATGAAGCAGAATCAGAGGTGACATATTCTGGTTTGTCAGGAGGCTGACACCATTTGGTGGATGGGGGTGGCACTGGGATTCTTAATGGATTCAGGAAATATGAGCTGTGTAAAACTAAACTTTCCACTAATCCTAATCCTCAACACATAACACAATGCATACATTTTTAAAAATCCACCTAGATGAGGATTAAAAGAGTATTCAAATGAACAAAGAGACACTGTGTACAGTGCAATTTGCTATTCGCATTTTATGAACACAAGTCCATTTTTAAAAAATATATTTATTTAATTTATATACCATATTTCTCCCCAATAAAGGATCCAAGACAATTCACAATTTGAGTTACAGGAAAATACAGTAAAAACCCCTGTATAATACAAAAGTTTAAAACAATAAACAAACAATAGTATTAAAATCATTAATTTAAAGCAGCTTCTTAAAGGCCATTAAATTATGATAATGATGATAATACAAACACAACAGATCCCAATTAAAAAATCTTCTGCAAGGAGCAGTTAACATTTCAAGGCACCAATACAGTGGCCCCTCTGCTTTTGCGAGAGTTCAGGAGGCAAAACACTTGTGAAAGTGGAAAAAACACAAATAACACTCCTCCTGATCCCCCTCCCATTCCCTTTGCCTGGGCACGTGTGCCTTCCTTCTCTGTGCACAAATGAGAGAGGGGAGCCCCCTATACAGAGAAAGTGTGCGTGAGCCTTCCCCCCATTCCTTCCTCCCATTCCCTTGCCTTTTGCCCAGGCACACATGCCTTCCTTCCACACACCTGGGCAAAAAGCAAGCTAACAGGAGGGAGGAGCCCCGCCTGCGGAGAAAGCAAACACATGACTCCCCCCTTCTTCCCTCCCATTCCCTTGCCTTGCATAGAGAAGGAAGGCACACACACCTAGGCAAAAGGTAAGGGGAAGGGAGAGAATGGGGGGAAGACAAGTGGACGCCTCATGAATAATTAAATTCACAAAAGTCAAGCCCATGAATGTGGAAGAAGGACTTTAAACAGAAAATCCTCTACCTACTGCTAGAAAAAAAGCAAGGAGAGGGCCAACACAGCTTCATGTGGAAAGGAGTTCCATGTGCAGTGCATTCCTGTTTTACACAGAAGTTCATGTGTGTTCACTGAAGTTTATACACATGAAAGCATGCATAGGATTGTAGCCTGATGAAATAATTCTTTATACATCCCTTCCCAGCTACTTCACTTGTACTTTTTTCTCACATGCAGTACAGAGAAACAAGAGTCCTGCTTCCCTCTGTCTGGTAAGAGGCAGATGTACCTAGAAACCAAACAAAGGTGATGGAAACTTTACATTTTATTAACATTTCCCACCCCACCCCCCCAAAAAACACTAAAAATACTGCAAATACATAAATGAATATATAAAAGAAACAGGACAAAATATCTAAGCACGCATAAAAACATATGAATAAAAGTTAACAGGTAACAGAAAGAAAATGAAAGAAAGAAAGAGAGAGAGAGAGAGAGGAAAAAAGAAAAGCAAATAGTAAAACATCCATTCCCCCTTCCTTTAGATGGTGTATAGCCTACAACTTGTTCCAAGCATCTCAAAAAAGAATGTCTAATCTTCTCTTCTTTCCCTTGCTACAATTAATACTTTCTAAAAGAGAAAGCAGATACATATGTTAACAAAACAAGAAAGTATAACACCATATCTCCATATTTCTTCTATTACATCCTATCATAACATACTTGTCAGGGATTCCAGGCAGGGAACCCTGGGAAAATGATCAGCCCACTGCAAAGATGTTGCATCACGCTCCAGCTGTGGGTAATTGCAAGGTTGCATAAGAAACTGGGGTTGTGTGCAGATGGCAGAGGGAGGTGTGCAAACCTCTACCTGATTGGTTGTAGATATGTATATAACAAAGCAGCGACAGTATGTATTTGTCTGTTGACCAAACCTGGTGCAAGCTTTTGTCCGTCTGTCCTATGTTTTGTATATAATGGAACTTTGCCGCAAGATAAAGCGCCTCCTGTTTTGGAAGAAACTCCTCTGTGTGTGAGTATCCTTACTGGGAAATAAGGCTGCTGCTGTTGGCTTGCTGAACTCTGGTTTTTCCGCTGCGTTTCCGTGGGGCTGAAACTTCTATCATCCCCAACTATACTTGCATAGTACAAAAAATTACACAATAAATAACTGCTAGTTTTTAAAATCTTTCTCGCCCCTCCTTCAGTCATGCAAACAGATTCAACTTGATTTTGTTCAGTTTGCATACAGACCCAAATTAAATTCATCCCTTCCTCTTCTTCCCTCCTTGAGGTGAAATCTCCCTTTCACCAGCCAAAATTACCTGATCATAAATCTCTCTTAAAGCAGAAACTCTTTCCATAAACTGTTTCTGCTTGTCCCACTAGATGGTTTACATCTTGTTTCTCTTCCATGTCCAATTTTATATCTTTCTCTGTATCTTGTCTTTTCCTCTTATCTCTCATTTTAGTTCCTTGAATTCTTGCCTCATGATTTTAACCATAATTTTTGAATTCTCCACATATTTCCCCCATTGTCCATTGCAGAAGATTATAAAGTTAACAATTTGCTTCCCTGGAATCTGACTAGAGGCAACCAAGTAAATAAAACCAATTGATAATCAGTATTTTCTCATGCTTTGATTTCCTTATTATAGTTCTTTTGCAAGTAAAATGCAACTCAATCTATTCACAAAGTAATGCACTTAGATTTTTTGTTCTTCTTTTCTTAAATTGTCCAGCCCACTTTTTAAATTCAACTGTCCCTGTGTCACAGAGCAAAGAAACTTAGTTCTTGATTGCAGAAAGAAGGCAGCTGTAAGAGGCTTCTTCACTTTAATGACTTCCAAAGTTAATTAAGTTAATTAATTAAAGTTAATTAAGAGCTCTTCTTTTAAAAAGGCAGGTTGCTGGCCTGGGACAATCAGAACTTGCAATCTAAACAGCTGCATATCATAGCAAGAGCAAGGTGTTATTCTCTTAGTACGTTTCCTTCACAGTGCATTTACTGAGAAGTATATGCCTATAATGAGAATTCTGGACCCAGATTGGTAATCTTCCACTCCCTTTTTATCCAGGGGGCTAACAATTCTAGCAAGAGATCTCTCTGGCTGGCACTTTACCACAAACGCTCTCCTGGATGTTAAAAAGCTTCCAGGAGCTACTACCCGCTAGCCTGCTGGAAGTCAAATATGAAGCTGATGGGAATTTGAAAACAATGACTTTTGCTTACTTGAAATCATTTTGAGAAGATGCACATGTTTTGCCTCAAGACAATGTTAGAATATAGACAAGACTTACAACTTCAATCATTATAGGCTTAATGCTGTATTAGTGAGATAGAGAGGACCTTCAGCTGTAAATGTTATTCAAAGCTGCTGTGAAGCCTCTATAAGACTAGCATTTTCCTTTAGTGAGCTCATCTGCTGCTGCTGTTTGTCTTTGTATTCTGTTTGATCCTGCTTCATTGTGGTATTTTGCAGTTTGATATTTTGCTATTTTGCATTTTTGTATTTTTACTTGCCTATATTGCTCACATTCATTTTAACCGTTTTGACTACGTTTTCCCTTTTGTGTATTGTCTTTATATAAATATCTTTGTGTGCTGTTTTTATCTTTAAATAGAATAGACAAAAGAATATTTTTATTATCCATTTTGTTTTCTGAATTTCTATTTTACAACAGACAGCATTGTAGTAATTTGTGTGTGTGTGTGCGTGCGAGAGAGAGAGAGAGAGAGTTTGAAACTGCTATAGCATGTACAGCATACTCTCCAACTATTCTGATCTGGCACGAATAAACCCAGTTAATCCTCTGTCATCCCACTCTTTCAACTGCTTTTAAAATGTTCCATTTTCTTTCTTCTCCTCCCACTTTGCCCTTTGTCCTCAACTGAGACAAACTGAGTTCAATGCACAAAAGCAGTTTGCACTCAATAACCTAGAAAGAGGAAGCAGAGAGGAGGAGTCAAATCTTGCCCCTCCCAGTAGGCTCACTCAAAAGCAAACTGCTGCAGCCTCTCCTAACTTGTGTAGTCTTCCTCATTAATAATGTTTGCCATATTGAGCATATTCTGATGTTACTTGACCACATGTCCTGATTTTTAACTATGAAATGCTGGAGGGTACATATATAGCCTGGTCCTTATGGTCTAATCCAGGTAATTCATTGTCTTTCCTTTAGAATACAGAACCGACAGAGTAATGATGCTATTAGAACAAATTGGGACACATGTAGCCATTAATGGTTTGGCAAAGGGAAATGTATTTGTTATCCAAAGGGTCTAATGTTTTTGTATTTTATGCTGTGTGACACCCAACAACACAAAATGCCTCAATAAGGAAACATCACATTTCCAGTGACTTCCCAAGGCACCTATTGTCATCTTGAAAATCTACAATCAGTTCAGATAGCTGCAACAGACAGCAAATTGGTGTGGCAGAAATGGGCAAAATGTCCACACTCATCACATACAGTAAGCAGAGCAGTGGAAGTTGTCGGATCCAGGAAACAGACATCAAATAATTTTCTCTCTCATTTCTCTCATCTCTTCTCTATATTTCTTTAAATACTTATCTTTCTCCTCCTCTGTTTCAAAGCTTCATACCTAACTACTGGTCCCTTCCCCTACCCTGCTTCATGAATGTACTACCCCTAAACAGAATAGAGACCCAACACAACCTGTCAAGCTGACTGCTCCCTCCTAACTGTTCTCCTTATTGGGCTACCATATACAGTTCATAGGTACATATTATACAGACCTGTCTGCACGAAGCAAGATTACTTCCCATTCATTGACACCCACAATGTCAGTATCTCATATGAGGAAAAAGATGGCCATTCTAGGCCAAGAATTTAAGAGGTGCTAAAAACTATGGGAAATATATCAACAACAGAGAAATTATGGCTTGCCAAGCTTTCATTCATGAAGAATAGCATACACACACACACACACACACACACACACCAACTGACGCATTGTATTAGCAATTCACTTTTTATAAGCAATTTCTTTGGCCCAGTTTTAAGGCCCTTTCACACTATACTGCTGGAATGTAGAACACATGTGCACACTCTGCATTAATTGCACTTTTTACACAGTTTGGAAATCTGTATGTTTAGTCATCTTCAGGGTCTTTACACATGACACAGTTGTAGCACTAGGATGTTACTTTAACTGCCATGGCTGAATCCTGTGGAATTCTGGGGTTTGCCAGCTTAGGGGAAGTTATTCAGAATTTTCAGCCAGAGAGCTCTTGTGTCTCATGAAACTGAAAATCCCAGATTCAATAGGATTTTGCCAAGGCAGTCAACATGGAATCAGAATGCTATTACTGTATAGTGTAAAGGAGCCTCTGAAAACCACTAAATGCACATACTTCCAAAAGATATAAAAGTTGCAATGAATGAGGAGTGTACACATCTGTTCCAAATTCCAGTACAGTATCTTAAAGGAAACAGAAATCTGTAATGGAGCTGTAGTGTAGATATGTACGTGCAAAATTCAAGTGGTAGATAACTGATCTGTCCCTGCCCCACACGCATACTCCACATTCAGTTTAATCCAGCAAACCAGTAATTTCTCCAGCTACAAACCCAATTTGGCACTAACTGAATTTTTAAATGTAGTCTCCTGGTACCTGTTGAGATCTGAATGCATCATTGTAACTCATAAGTCCTGCATGCACACAGAACCCTAAAATATCATTCACTGGCTGCATGGTAGTCAAACACCTTTGTCTGACCATCCCTTTTTGTTACCTTCTGGATGCTGTGGCACTGCCACTCCCATCATCTCCCATCATGAGGGCTAATTGGAACCAGAGGCCAACAATAACTGAAAAATCACAATTTGCCCATGCCTGACTGATTAATTGTTTGACTGGAATATTTATATCTCATTCTATATCCAAAGACCTCAGGGAAGCATACAATAAAATTAATTTAAAATAATTTAAAATGTAAACAGTAAAAAAAAAAAAGCTACCATCAAAAAAGTGATGGCCAATTGACCCCAGGCACTTGGAGCTTATCTGGGCTTGTAGTGACAGAGCTAGATCTAGGAATATTCCTAAGTTACATACCTGCTCTTTCAAAGGGGAGAGCAACTCTCATCCAGGGCATGTTGCTTACCCAATTCCCAGACCCAAGAACCACTAATCCGCTAAGCTGCTCTCTTACTGGGATTCAGGTTCAGTTTATCAACGGAAGCTTGATTCTACCCTATTCCTTTGCCACCATGCTGATGGTAGAAACATTTTTACTGGAGCAACACAGGCATTCAGGATCTTGGAAATGATAGCTGCCAGCCAGGCTTTGACAAAGCTGTTCATCAGGGTAATTATGGTAATAGGCCCTTTCAGGCCTAGAAAGTGAACAAGGTGATAATGAGGCTTTTAAGTTTTTATGTTGTTTGTGACCAGATTAGCTCAAATTCAAAAGATAAGAAAGTAGACTGGCTCAATTTCCAATCTTTGTAGGAGAATACTATCTGATCAGTAGGATCAACCAGATAACTCAGATTTTATAAAAGAGCGGGTGAATAGACAGGAAAGCTTTTGATTTTCTCTCTTTTACAATGATTGAGAGAACTGGACTGATGGAATTGCGGCATCAGGCTAGCTGTGCAGGTGTAACACTTCTTTGCAACATTATAATCCTAATTAAACACAAAGATTGGTTGACTGAAGAAGATTCTTCATTAATGCTCCATGCGTTTTAACTCAGAGGGCAGGAGGATTCTAAGAGCTATAATTCAGCAAAGTAACCAGCCTTGTTCAAAAAGAGACATATACACATGTGTAAACCATGCTTAAGTGCCTGTATGTCACTAACAAGATGTCACCCACAGAAACTAAAGCTGGCTCATACAAATTAACTGGCAACCAAGCCCAGCTGTAATTGGTAGACATATTCCAAGCATCCAAGCACCTTGCAATATTGCTATATTGAACATTTTAAGTATTAAGAAAGGAAGGAGATGGGGAAGAAAGAGACAGGTGCTTCTTTTTGACCAAGCATGTGGATGGCATGGGGAGAGGCTTTCTTTTAAAAGAAAATTCTTTATATATCACTGCTTTCTCCCAGGAGCTGGTAACATAAGCATTAATGCAGTAGTACATTCAGCAATAGTAATGGGGCTGCTGGCTTGGTACCTTTTCAGTCTGTTTCCAGCACATCAGCCAGAGCAGATCAAGGCTATGATAGCAACTTCAGCTAGCAGGCTGTGTCATAAGCAGACACAGCTTCAGTGTGACTAGTAAGGCAGGCCCTCATTCCTATAAAAAGTGTATAAGAGCTGCCAATATTTTCCATTTAATTATGGTGTCCATGACAGTTCTCTTGTCAGATACACTAGCTATCTAGGAATACTGCATACATGGGGGTAGGGCTCCATCACAAGGCAATATGAATATTTTTCTGGAATGTAATCATATAGATAGCTAGTGTGATGTGGTTTTGAGTATTGAATTAAGGCTTTGGGAGATGAGGTTCAGATCCCTGCTTGGCCATGAACACCTACTGGGTGACCTTGTGTAAGTCATACTCTCTCAGCCTTAGAGGATGACAATGGCAAACCACTTGTGAATTAATTTTGCCAAGAAAATCCTATGAGAGGGTCACCATAATTCAGAGTCAACACGAGGGCGCACACCACCACCACCACAACAACATAACAAGTACTGCTACCATTTTCCATAGTGATAAATAGTCTATGGAAGATTTAGTTAAACTGGCCCTGAAGCAAGCAGATTATTGGACTGAGCTTCTCTGTTTCACAAAATTTGTACAATAGTGACAGCTGTCCACTAAAGCTTGGGAGAGTCACTTTTTGAACTACAACTGCCCAGTGGCCAGGCTAAGTGAGGGATTCAGGGAATTGTAGTCCAAAAAGTAATGTTTCCAAGGTCTCCCTAAGAATCAGTACTTTTCTAAGCCTGCTCTGTCTCTTTCTCAAAATAAAAGGGGAAATATATTAATAAATTTAAATCAAGCATTTTGATGACTCATCACAATATCACTCCATAAGAATATCCAAACAAATCCAACAAGTCAACCTAAAGCAGTGCCAAGGAATTACAAAACATTATTGGAAATGAATTAATACTTTTTATAGCCTTTTGTTGCTAGAATTCTGATTAATATATCTGAGAGAATGGACTGGTCAGAGATCTCTTGCAGGTCAAACAGCAGAGATGTGGAGGGGGGATTACCAACTTACATTTGAGCACAATGCAAACTGATTCCTTTCATTGTAGAACAGATCGTTACAAGCTGTTAGGAAATGCCTGAGGCATTTATACTGTTTGCAATGCAGCAATGCTTCCTAATATTTATTTATCTTGACTGGGAAATTAGTACACAAGGTCATAGGGCAATACTCTTATTATTTAATTACTTTTATTTATTAATTCAGAAAAGCTCAGTCTTCAGGCCAAAACTGTTTTGCAGAAGTAGTAGAGCTATTTTTTTGACTGCACAGAGTTTGGTCCTAGCATTTTTAAAACTACCTAACATGCATACACACATACATGCATATATAGAACAATCACAGTGAATTCTTTTTAGAAAATGTTAATTTCTTTCATTTACATCTCAGTCTTCTCAGAGAATTGGGACTCAAGGCAGCTCATAAGAAAACTGAAAGAAACAGATATAAATTAGATTTTTAAAAGGGAACAAATAAAACTGATACAAAAGTGATCACACTGAAATGCAATTAAACTATAGTATAATATGGTTTGCTCTGTACTATAACATAGTTTTCTAGTTGAACTATAATATAATTTGTTCGTCACCACAAATGTATAGCTACCACAAATTATGCAGTCAAATTTCCCACATTTAGAGAAATTGCAGAGGTCAGCATCCTCAGAGTGTAATGAATGAACCACTTATGAATTAAAAAGCCATTTTCAAACACAACAGTGAAAAACCCAGTGCCAATTCATTAAAAGACTTTCCTCAGCAGCCAATGAATTGCCAAAATCTTGCTAGAATAAAGAGGTTTTTGACATCAGGTCCTGAAGTAGAAAGGAAAAGCATTTTATGAATGCTGAGAGTGACTACAAGTCACTTCTGGTTTTAGTGTATCTTCATTGTTAACTGTTTGGGGCCCTTTTTCCTTTGAGGGTGTTGGGGAGTGATGGTGGTAGGGTCTGGGGGCTTTGACAGATCAAAAATGGGATTTTGGACTGCATCTAGCCAATGAACCACACTTCCCTGCTTTAGATTGAAGGAGTTGCCATGGTACATATACTCCCACAATAAAATAATGCTTCCCTATAACTATCCTCTACTCTTGTTATCTCTGGCATGCTCCCCATGAGATCCATTTTAAGGAATACAGATATACTCGATGAAGACTTCAGTAATTTTGATCTGCCATTATTAAGCATGGGCTAATCTAACTCAACACAAGGTTAATTTTGAGGATAACGCAGGGGTATTGTCAGGTAGTACTGTGTCACATGATACATCCAGGGCTGTGCTACATGCTACAGTAGCCTGCACTTTATTATTTTACATTCAGGTAAGCCCCAGTCCAGATCAGGATCATCTCATGTGGATAGGGGAGTTTTCAATCTCCCCACCCCCAGCTACTTTTCCAAATTTCAAAATTCATTCCCACCACTGTGCAATATGAAAAAAAGAGAAAAAGAAAAGAAAAAACAGAACTTCCATTTACACTAATGGGATTTTTTTCGATTGACACGAAATATATAAAAACAGCTGGGCAGGAGTTTTAAACCTCTCCCCTCTCCCACATACAATAATCATGATCCAGATGAGGGCCTCGCATGCTGACCTGAATGAAAAAATTGTTGTTGTGTGCCTTCAAGTTGTTTCCAACTTATGGCAACCTAAGGTGACCCTATCATGGGGTTTTCTGGGACTGTGGCCATTTCCATACCGGGCTTCTAAAACGGTGTAGAGCGACCTCTAACGGAGGTCTTCTACACCGTAGAGTGGACTGGCGTGGACTACTTTTCGTAGTTCCACACCAGAATCCACTCAGGAGCGGCCGGAACTAGCCGGGCTGCGTGTTTTTTAAAAACTTCTTTTTCGAGGTTTTTAAAAAGCACGGCGCTCGCAGCCCCGTGCCGCTCCATCGCCCGGCTCTAAAGTGGATTTGCAGGCGCGCGCAAGTGCGTGCCTGCAGATCTGCCGGGGGCGGGCTTCCGGCTGGCAAGCTTCTCCGGTTGGTGGAGAGCCTCCACCAACCGGAAGCTGCCATCTGGGACGCCAGAGGAGTGTGGAGCAGCGAGCTCGCGCTGCTCCGCGTGGCGACGGACTTACCCGGCTGCGGGTAAGCTCCGTTTTAGCGTGTTTTCACCCGTTTCCCCACCACCACATGTGAAAAGGGCCTGAGAGTATGTGATGCACTCAAGGTCATCCAGTGGGTTTCCATGGCCAATCAGGGAATCAAACCTTGCTCTCCAGGGCCACAGTCCAGCGCTCAAGCCACTATACCACACTGATCTCGTGTAAAAATAAGGACCCTAAATTATCTGCTACCTAGTTAACACAGCACACAGTTTAACTCACAACTCTAAAAACTGTTTTTCACAATGTCATACTCAGCAGTCACAATCCTCAATTTACCCCTGCTAATCGATTTTGTTTAGGTGACAAGTTTTGGCCTGGCACTTACAAGTTAGTTGAGATTGCCAGCTCCCACACATAAATAAGTATTCAAGAAGTGCTTTATTGTATTAACTTTCCTTTTGGATACTTCAAAGGAGAACACAGAATGCTAGCTGTGCAGACTGGTCCTGGCCTTACAGGTGAACAGGGAGCAGGTCAGAACATGATAGTGCATAGTACATATTTGAAACTGGGGTGGGTAGGTAAAAACTGCTGAAATAACCAAGCCAGTCCAAATCAGATGAATTATGAAAGGATGTGCAGATATAAAGAACCATCTTATGGTCTAAATAGCACTAAGCAATGCCCCTGGTTAACATTCGGTTCTGTTTCATGCAAAATATTAATCCATCCAGGTGGCTCTTGTTTTAACACACACATGTTGCTAAAATTCATCAGAGACGCTTGAAAGATTTGACTTAGGTTGGAAGGACACCAAGTGGCAGAGTAGTGAATAATAATAATAATAATAAAAATGAACTCAAAAACCCTTTCCAAAATTTCCTGATAACATCCTTTTTTAAAGAAGTGCCAGGCCCAGGAATGCAGGATTTTTAATGAATTTGGATGTTACCTGTTACTTTGAAATGAGGTTTGTTTCCACATGATGTTGATATTGTACAATTGTTCTGTGTCAGTCTCTGAATTCGGGGATGGGAAGAGGGCACCCAAATACCATTGTCCTCTATTTGCAGCATTTCCTGTTTTCCTCATCATTTCTTTCCTCATTTTCTTACCAGTAAATACACACACACACACACACACACACACACTACAGTGAAAAAGGTAGAATACCTGCACAATGCCTTTTTACTGGTGCCAGCAGGACTATCTGAAAGCACTCTTTGTGTTCTTTCTAGGGACATCTCTTAGGCTGCTGCAATTTAGAAATGTACTAGCAGACATCACATTGTATGGTGTGGCAGCTAGTGGCTCCAGAGTCAAGGAGGCAGAGAATCCACCCTGGGTTTAAAAAAACTTAAAGGAGCTACCTGCATTATTGAATATATTTAGGGGATGGAGTTCAGCACTTTGGATAGCTTCTTTAAAGGCCAGATTAAAACCAAAAGTAGATTCGCTGCTCCAATGATGTTGTTGTTGCTCATATAGCACCATCAATATACATGGTGCTTTACAAGTAAAACAACGAAAAACAGTGGGTCCTAGCAAAGGCATACATCAGAGCCACCAGCTGTCACTTCCTGTATAGAGTTGCACTGTTCATTTTTTAGCCTTGGTAGTTATTCTGAAAATGACAACACCAAAAGCATAGATAGAAATGTGCCTGTCTTTCTTACTATGATTACATAAAGCTTAATTTGGCTCAGATCCAGAGAAGTGCTGGCAGAAAGGAGCGGGCAGACTTTGCCACCCCTTCCCCTCCAGTACCACACAAATCAACTTCCCTTTCCTAGTCTACAAAAAAAAAAAAAAAAGCTTGAATATGTTGGAAATGATTCCCCCTTCTTCCTTAGGCCCCTGTACCACAGCCATTCCATTCTGGAAGGATCCACCATTCTTGGAAAAGGTTTTTGGAACATGGAGGGGGTAATCAGTGTTCTGCCAGTATTTTTCTGGATCCAGCTCGAAACCCCCATGGCCCAGACCTATGAACTCCTAAACACACACCTTGGAGCAATAAACTAAGGACAGATTTTCAGCCAATACTTTGTACCAGGTGCATCTGATCAAACGAAAAATACATGTGCGACTTGCATATCTGTATAAATCAAAACACTTGGGAGACATGATTCTTTCCAGATCCCTATTTTGGCAAGGGAGACAAATTAGAAAGCACATGAAACAACATTAACAGCACAATCTCATACATTTATACAGAGAAGTAATTTCCATTTTGTTCAATATCATATATGGATTTCCTATATATTCTGCCCCTCCTTCCTCTTTGAACTGAGTGAGAAATCTTTTCATTGTAATTACCTATTTATAATGCTTATATCCCACCCTCTCTTTGTGCAGTTAACAATGAAAACTCTACCATACAGCAACAAACAAAAAAGCCACCAGATAAAGGCAAATAAAAACAGAAAGTTTCATAGAGGTGAAAGAAGTACCTAACAATTATGTCATGACAAATCAGGCGTTCTCCAGATGGGCCAATAGATCTCACATTTGGGTTGGGCCAGCCCTTTGGCCAATACTGGTACCATGCCCCTACCTGTCCCACACAGAAGTATCCTCAGATATAGCACTAGGGAAAATAAACTATAATATCAATCCGTACAACATTCACTGCAGAAAAGCAGAGTAAAATTGAACAGAACTAAGTAAAGACTATCTATCTATCTATTTATAGATGCCAGGAATCATAATTTAGTCAAAGAACCATGCCCAACTCTTGTGCTGTACCTGATCTTTGTAGATACATGTGAGTTATGTAGCCTTTGGGCATAGCTCAAGAGAATATACCTGATTTTTCCAGATAGATTACATTCTACTTTCTGCTATTGCAGTTTTCAGAATGACAAGCCATACACATAGGCAGTTTCTGCACAATACTTCCAGGGTAAAACAGTAACATATATCCCGCATGTACAAAACAGACAAAAGGAGCGTGTGGAGAACATTTTTAATCAAGAAATCAGTGCTAGGGAAAAGGTTATATGAATATATTCAGTGATACTGCTGTAATCCAATTCATGTCACTTCCTGGCTGCTTTTTACAATTAAAAAAAAAAGCTGGGAAATCATATCATACATTTGACTGCTAACATAGACACTGCAACATGGTTGCAAGATTCATGACCAGGACTGATCAACTAGAACACAACTCACCAATTCTTAAACATCCTTACTAGTTACTGATCCATTTCTGAGCACTTTCTAGTTCTTATCTGGCCTGGGACCAGTAAAGGAATGGTTGTCTATAAATAAGCCTGTCCAAGTTAAAATCACCATTGGAGGCCATCAAAAAGTTAAAACAACGCATACCCTCCAAATGGCTGCCATTCTACTTTTCCAGCTACTATTAAAATGTCCCAAGTTGTCTGTCCTCCTCCCACCTTCCCCTTTGTCCTCAGCCTACGTCATTTGCTGAAAACTGAGTTCAACAAGCAAAAGCAATTTGCACTCACTTAACTCAGCACAGGTGCAGGGAGAGGAGAGGAATGGGTGGAATATTGCCTTTCCTGGAAGACTCAGACAAAATCATAGCTCTGTAGCCAATTCTTCCTCATTAATAACTTTTGCCATCTTGATGTTACTTAGCCACATATGTCTGTTTTCATCTGGGAAATGTTGGAAGGTATGACAACAGATAAAATTAGCAGCAAGAGTTAACCAGAGTTTAAGTTAAAACACTTGTGAATATTTTAAAAATGTCTTTGACTAGCATTGAGGACAAGAAAGCTGGTTGCTCAGTGAGGTTCCTCGGGACCAAACTACATAACTTAAATGTCAGAACTGTGAAGACCATGTGTGCATTTGCCACTCACCTTACCTCAACCTTTAACAGCAAGGCATCATTATAAGCATGATCTTCTATGTTGCGTCTGTCTTGCTGCTAAGGATTCCATTCAGCACACGTTTACTTGCTGTAAGTTTTGCTGAATCCAGAAACCATTTATGATGAATAATTGTCCTTTATGAGCTATAAGTACAGTCCTATGGACCTTTACTTGAGAATAAGTTTAATCAAGCACAGTGGGATTTCTTTCTAAGCAAGCATTGCTAGGAATAGGTGTTAAAACATTAGAGCACTGCAGAAAAACAGGGTTAAAAGGCATATAAATAAACTTTTTGTGATGTATAGGTGCCATAATTATAATTTAGTCAGAAATGCACAATTAAGGCAGGTTCCTAATGTGGGTAGGACACAATTGGGAATTCATCATAAACAAACCAATACACGCAGAGAACTATACACTCAAAGGCTCAAAGATAAGGTGTCATCTCGGCCAGCTTCTTAGGCCAAGCGAGGATTAAAATCTTCTTCAGTGGGTTCCAGTTTTTCTTTAGTGTGTTTATTATCAGTGTGTTCCACTTATTAGTGTGTTCCACAAGAACCACTACTAAAAGTTTTAATTTACTTTCTGAGCATCCTTCTACACAAGGGATGGGAACTGTATACCCTTCAAATATCCCAATTGGGAACAGATGGTCTCAATTAATCCTCTGTCATCCCTCTCTTCTAGCTGTTTTTAAAATGTCCTAATTTCACTCTCTTCTTCCCACTTTTTCCCTTGGACCTCGGATTACTTCAGTTGCTGCAAACTGCATTCAAGGTGCAAAAATTGTTTGCATTCAATTAACTCAGCAGGTGAAAGAGGAGAGAAGAGGGTGAAATCTTGCTCTTCCCAGTGGACTCAAGCAAAAGCAACTGCAGCCTCTTCTAGCTTATCTGTTCATCCTCATTAATATCTTTTGTCATCTTGACCGCACTCTGATGTTGCTTGGCCACATGCCCAGTTTTCATCTATAAAATATTAAAAAATATGAAACTGTATGTAGCCCACAGATTGATTTGTCACAGTCTTTTGTGTGGCTCCTGACTACAGCTCTGGAGCTCTTTTATTTTGGTAAAAAATGAGAACCATTCTTGCAGAAGCCTCAGAAGATACAATTCTCCTATTAGATATTACTGTGGGCCCTTCCATATCGTCTTTTGACACCAAATTGCATCTTAAGGAAACCAGATATAACCTCTGATCTCTTCTGTTTTTTTCCTTAGGTCTAGGGGAGGGAAGAGAGTCAAGTCTTCCCCCAGGACCCTCCATAATTGCTCACTCCTTCTTTACACATTTGTCTTTTTAAGCCAAAAGCAGAAGATCATAGCCTAAAGTCATTTCTGCACTAGACTGTTATAGCACTATTATTCCACTTTCAACATCTTATGGAATCCTGGGGTTTGCAGTTTGAGAAGGGGCCAGCCTCCCAAATTTTTTGCTATCATCAGGGTAATAAGGTAGACACAGTGACAACATCATTCTTTTATCAACAAGCACAAGGGAATCAAGTCATCACCTCATGCTAACAAAATCAGTGTTAATTGTATTTTTAGGAAATATGCCTCTAACATGACATCAGACAAATAGTAATTCACATAACACTTACAGTGGTCCCTTCTTTACTGCAACTTCTGCATGCACCCATTGCACACATTGACTATAATGGGACATGACGCTTCATGTTTTTTGTTATACACAGAGATTCCAGGAACAGAACCTCCACATATATGGAGGGCACACTGTATTGTGAATGAGCAAATGGACAAACTAAATCGCTTTTCATGAAAGAATCCACATAGATCAAGTCCTCCAAATTCACCAGGAACAGGCTATGCAAGTGACAGACCTCACTGCTGTCACTAAAGGACTAATCGCCCAAGGAACGAATCTCTGGGCCCAATTATTTGTGACTTAGTCATCTCTTGTTTAGAGTCTGGTCGTACATTCTGGCCCTTTATAAGTGTCTAGAAAGAACCACTAGTGTAAAATGAAGCTTTTTGTGAGAGGCTAGATTTTTGACATAGGGTGCAGTCTGTTGGTCTTCGAACAGTTTTACTGATTTCCCAGTTGTTTCTGTTTACACTTCAGTGTGCTAGTTTTGACTCACCAAATCCCTATATGGTTTATGGATAGGATATCTGAAGGATCAACTAACTCCCTCCACGTAATCAACAATTTGTCATCATCTTCAGAGACCCTACTATATGTTTTACCAGTTAGAGAAACTAGGTTGGTGGATACTCAGAACGTTTTTCGGTAGCAGCTCCACGACTGTGGAACTCCTTTATGAGGGAAGTAAGCCTGGCTCTTTATTTTGTTTCAGCCAGGCAGTAAACACTGTCTGTTGTGTCAGGATTTCATTTTTTATAATGTTTTGTTACATTTCAATTTTAATTCCACTCTCTAATTTTATGGTATTTTGTTGTTGCTGTTCCTTGGCTTTAATTTTATTTTTAGGGTACCTCACCAAAGATGTCTGATAGATTAGTGGTATGATCTATAAATGTAATAAATAATAATTTCAAATAATTAAGTAGCTTCAACTACTTTATTATAATTACTTATTTTCCACCCCTTTCCTGACTGAAAAAAGATTGTTTAAAAGTTGTTAAATATGTCAAACAAATATTTTGTTGAAGTTTAGAGACATTGATTCAGACACTGATTCAGATAATCCAAGGAAATCTTTATCTACTGGTATAAAAGTTAAATCATTCATGTAAGAACTGAAATTTGTTTCTACACCACTTTCAGAAAGGAATTAATTAAGATTTCAGTTTTAAACACACACACATATCTAGCAATAAGTCCCACTGAACCCAGTAGGGCTTACTTCTAAGTAGACATATATGGGATCATTCTGGATGGCTAAGATACTTTATACAGTTATCTGGGAGTCAGCTCATTATGAACACAGTGGGATTTACTTGTGAGTACACATGCAAAGGATTGCACCATTAGGCTTTGTCCTCACCCAGCACATATCTATGAACAATCAAAGCAGACTCCAAGCAGGTCTCCTTCCAGTCCTTGTAGTGCTTCTGCTCTCTTCCTGGCCAGATTTTTAGGATATTTTGAGTGTTGTCAACCACCATAGGAATGCTACACACTAAACATGTTTCTACCAAGACGCTGTAGATAGGAATGGAAAGAGAGGGTTGCCACATATTCAGCTGGTAATTGCTGGCATGCTTGTGTTCCTCTATTGACCAAACTGGTATTCTGACAAGCAAAGTTTTCAACACTAGAGAATGCTTTAATTAAATAATAGTAGACAGCATCTTAATGACTCCAGGAACTCTCAGCACTAATTTGGGGAATAACTGACAGTACATGATCATTCACTGCAGCGTTTTGCTTTTGTTCCATGATAGGCAATATGTTTGTCTTCCAATATGTTCTAGACTACAACTCCCTTGAGTTTTTGGGAGCTGTAGATCAAGCCTTCTGGAAGGCATCAGGTTGCCTACTCCTAGTTTATTTAAAAAAAAAAAGCCTGAGAGGGACTGGCTGAGTGGGTGGATGGAGTGGTTAATGCCTCAGTTAAACAGAGTTCTAGCTTGCCTGAAGGAAGCACTTATAAAACCATTACTGAAAAAGCCCTTCCTGGACCCCACCATATTGGGTAATTATATGTCACTCTCCAATAGTCTATTTTTGGATAAGAATGGAATCCGTGGTGGCCTCCTAGCTACAGGAGTTTCTGGATAAGGTCCATTTCAATATGATTTCATGAAACAGAGGTAGCTTTGGTTGTCTTGGTAGATGACCGACCTCAGGAACTGGACAGAGAGAGTATATCCTTATTGGTTCTGCTGGGATTCTTTTGATACTATCAACCATGGTATCATTGTGTGCTGCCTTGCTGGGCTGGGACTTGGAGATATTGTTTTACAATTGCTTTACTCCTTCCTGGAGCGGCAAACCCAGAAGGTAGTGCTGGGGGACTCCTGTTCAATTCCCTGGCTGTTGGCCTGTGGGGTCCCTCAGTGTTCAGTTCTGTCCCCCATGCTATTTAACATTTACTTGAAACTACCGGTTATCCAAAGTTCTGGGGTCCAGTGCCATCAGTAGGCAGATGACACCCAGCTCTGTTTCTCATTTCCACCTCAATCCAAGGAAACCATTTTTATCCTAAACTGGTGCCTGTTATCAATGACAGATGAAGACCAACAAATTGAAAATTTGCGTTCCTGGTCAGTTGAAAGGCACATCAAGGAATAAAGATTCAGCCTGTGCTGGACAGGGATACATTCCCCCTTGAAGGTGCAGGTCCACAGCTTGGGTGTATTCCTGGATTCAACTCCGAGTCTAGAAATTAGAATCTCAGCAGTAGCCAGGAATGCTTTTGCACAGTTAAGGCTTATGTGCCAGTTGTACCCATTCCCTGAGATTTGGCCAGAGAGACACATACCTTAGTTACATCCCAGCTGGATTACAATAACACAGTCTATGTGGAGCTGCCTTTGAAGAGTGTTCAGAAACTTCAGCTGGTCCAAAGAAGTACAGCCAGCTTGTTATCTGTGGGTAGCTACAAGAAACATACAAATCCCTTGTTGCAGCAGCTGCAATGGCTGCTGACCCATTTCTAGGCATATTTCAAAGTGCTGGTGATGACCAATAAAACCCTATGCAGTTCAAGTCCAGGTTATTTGAAAGACTGTATTCTCCCATACAAACCTGTCCATGTTTTGATATCTTCTGTAGAGCCCCTTCTCTCTTTCTCATCACTCCCACAGGTACCTTTAGTGGCAACACAGGAGAGGACTGTTTCAGTTTCTTTATTTCTTTAAAATCCTGCTTTTCTCTCAGATGGGATTCAAAGTGGTCTACAGTATAAATGAAAAGGAATATCTAAACACATATGAAGTATAAAACTTCTTTAAAAATCAAATAATACATTCAATTAAAACACTAGTTTTAAACCATTAAAAATTAAAAATAATTAAAACACTTAACATACACATTACAAATTAAAACAGCATACCCAGTTGCATATCTCTTTACCCTAGTCAGCCAAGGCTAAAGGCCTTTTAAGCAAAAAGATCTTTGCCTGTCAGCTAAACAACAACTGAGAGGGAACACATCAAACCACCCCTAGGAGGGAATGTCATATCCTAGGAGCAGCCACCAAGAAGGCTTTCTCCATTTCCTTACCAGCCAAGCTTGGGAAGAAAGAGAAAGCCCTCCGGCAAAATTGTAAGACTTGGGCAGGCTTGTATGGGGAGAAATGTGCTATTAGATAGTCTGGATCTAAGCTGTATAGCGCTTTATAGGTCCAAACCAACACTTTGAATTATGCCCTGAATCAGACCAGCAGCCACTGAACGTTTTTCAACAAGGGAGTTACATGCTCCCGCTAACCAGCCCCAGTCGCAGTCTAGCTGCAGCATTCTGAACCTTTGAAATTTCTAAACAGTCTCCAAAGGCAGCCTCATGTCGAGTGCATTACAGTAATTCAAATGGGATGTAATCAAAGCATGTCTTACAGTGGCCAGATCTGACTTCTCAAAAAAATCGATAGAGGTAGAACACTAGTTTTAACCACACAAACACATTCTGGTCACCGCCAAAACCTGGGCATCGAGATTCATGGATGAATCCAAGAGTACAGCCAAGCTATGAAGCTGAGATTTCAAGGGAAGTATAATCCTGTCCACCACAGTTGAATCCCTATTTTCTGATTGGCCTTGCAACTTACCAGGAGCACCTTTGTCTTGTCTGGATTAAGCTTCAGATTGTTAGCTCTCTTCCAGTCCATTACTGGCAACAGACAGACACTGGTTTAGCACCAAGGCAGCTTCCTTGGAGTAAGATGGAAAGGATAAACAGAGCCTTACCCAGATGCTATCTCCCCCGGTTGCCCCATAACTACTATTAGGATAAGATGGAGGCTCACCTTAGGTCACAGCTCAGAGGAGGCAACAGACTTTTCCTACACACCACCTCTTCTGTAAGCTGCCATTGGCAATAGAGCAACAGAAAGCGCCCTTCCTTGGGCCTTTCTCTTGTGGGTTGCTTGCCCGTTTTGACACAAGCTGCAGCATTTACGGGGAAGAATGTTCAAGCGTATACATGCCCTGTTGATATTTGTAGTGGTAAAAACATGTGGGAGAATTATGTCCCCTCAGTAATAAAAAACACATGGCCTCTAAATAATAAAAATTAAAGTTTCACAAATGGCAGAGTGGTGGAAAAGGAGAAGGTAACCTTCATATTTTTATTGCAAACTCTAATACCATGAACCTTAGTAAGTGCTTAGAGTAGTGGCAGTGAACTGATTGGAGATTTTTTAATTAAACCCTTTACCGTTTGTAAAGAGTTTTAATACATGGAGTAGAAAATTTTGTTCATTTTATCTCATTAGCTTTATAGTAAGTGAAGAACTGTGTGCGTGTGTGCGCACACACACAAGCTAATTTCAACTAAAGGGTAATATTTCAGTAAAAGCCCTTTTGTTAGTTGAGAGTAGACTACTGTTTCTGTAAAAAATCACCCTTGCTTTGTTTTGCCAGTTCACTTTCTTCTTTTACAGGAATAGCTTGTTCCTGATGTAAATTTTTAATTCTGAACTGATGCTGAATACAAATATGAAAGTGGAAATGGAAAGATACATGAAGTCAGACTGGGAACTGGTAAAACTGGAGAGAACTGTAGCGAATTAATTAATGCTATTAAAGCTTAGCATTTCTACAAACAATCTTGTACAACCTGTTGTTCCAAAGTGTCTGGCAGTGATTAAGTGATTAGGTAAAATGGTCTGATGAATGAAAGATCACAAGGCAAATCCAAAGGCACTGAAGTCTAAGAATTTGTTGGCTGCTGAGAAAGAAGGATGATATGACAATCTAAATGGAGAACTGATTAACTGTATTCTCATGCAAGCAATAATAGAGCTGTCATATTGGTGCCCTTCTTGACTAAAGCATAGCCACAGTGGTCTCTATTGATTTCATACTGGGAATGGAAACTCACTGAGATTATAGCTGTAACCAGCAAGACAGGTCTGTTGATCTGTTCATGTTTGCTGTATGGATTCCATACCAATTCAGATCTGCCAGACATCCTTTGAAGAACATTAATAAACTCTGATCTAGCATCCGTCTACCTCTCCTCCTCACAAAGAGGTATCTTAAGGACTCTTCTTTACATGTTAGACTGAACATGTATAGAGCAGGGAGTAGGATCACTTGCATCTCCTGTGCATGTTTAGCATAACTGGAGGAAAACCCTATGTGTGTACAAAGGCCTGAATCCTGTTGTTAATTGCAACTACAGTAGACCCATTGAATTGATGGGATATACTTCTCACCATTCAACAACTGGACCTCTAGATTTTGTAAGACTGCAAATCCCAGCATTACTTAACTTTGGCTATGCTGGCTAAGGTTGTTGGAACTTCCAATCCCACCACATCTGGAGAACCATGCAATTCCTGTCCTGGGTGCACACAAATAGGTTTGTTAGTGCATGAATTAGAATTGCAGAGCATACATACAGACCCTATGTAAATACACGTTGATGCAGGCCCTTTCACAGGGGATGCTGAATGGATTTAGGATGAGCTACAGTGCCAGTTGGTATAATCCATTCCTTCCTTTACACCTATATACATTCAACATATTACATGAATCACCCTTTAAGCGTTTTGAGAACTGTGAGATGTTCATGCAAATGATTTTGACTTAAGGCTTTATTAGACATTGGTTTGTTGCACAATTACATTAGCGTAGTTCTATTTTTGATCTCTCCTTTTCACATGATGGTGTCAGTCTCCTGTTGTTTAATTGCATTCCCATTGTTATTAGGTTGTCTCTTTTCATTCACAGGAAATACCCATGAATGGCTCCAATAACAATGTATTTCCACTATTATGTATTGGTGAAATCTTTCCAGTGCAACTGCAATATAGTGGCACTCATGTGGTCTCAATGGGTGTTGTTCTCCCCTTTCCCCCTCCCTATCCCCAAGCAGGTGAGCTCACGGTCCAGTCTGCTGTCTCGACATCATGGTGCAGGTGAACAGTGTTGTTTTTAGTCCGTTCTCCTGTACTTTTTAAAAAATTACTTTTGGTATAATTGCCTGGTGGCTACCAGCACGCATTTATATCATTACAGCAAAACAGACATGACTCTGGAAAAGCAAAATGCTGAAATGGTGGCACAACAGGAAAACGCAATGCTGAAATTACATGGAGGAAGTAGAGGATATGATGAAATTATGCAAAGGAAAAAATCTAGGACATGCACTAGGTAGCATAGATAGGGGAAGGGAGGCAGGTTCAGTGTGGTGGTACAGAAGCCCAATTGCAGGAATGTGCATCACCAAACCTGCGGCATAGCATTATTGCAGAGATGGTGATTGTTTCTATATCAGTATGTTTTCTTAAATAATGCAATAGCTGTGAGACAACAGGCTGACGTGATAAAGCCCTGGGAACAGACTTTCTCCAAATGTTGTCCCATCCATCCAGTGACAAATGTGCAGTAGCTTTTGTTGTCATGGGGCAGAGCTTGGAAAACAGGTTTTTGAATTATAATTGTTTGGGATTTGTAATTTTAAAAAAAACTTTTCATGGTCTACACACAGCTGTGCATCTTTTCTGTTACCTGTGACACTTAGCACTATTGCCTGTAGGAAAATCTCAGGGCCAGCATTCTAGTCAGGTGGCTTCTGCTTTACCTGCTCTTTTTCAACAGAGAATAGGTCCAGTTACTGACATAATGATCATGTGTTATTTGGCATTCCTACTCTTGTCCTAATGGGATCTGGTAACTATGTGGAGAGCCAGTGTGGTATAGTGGTTCTGAGCACTGGACTATGACTCTGGCGACCAGGATCTGAATTCCTGCTAGGCCACCATGTGACCTTGGGCAAGTCATATTCTCTCAGCCTCAGAGGAAGGCAATGGCAAACCTCCTCTGAACAAATGTTGCCAAGAAAACTTTTAGTTAAAGTTTTATCTCATTCAGACTCAGCAATCAAAGAAGTTAAATCACATTATTTCCATTTTAATGAAGCAAATTGTCATATTGCAGAGGCTGAACAAGCTAATAAAAAAGTAAGCATCCTGTTGCTTTAATGAAAAATAACCTATATTTGCACTGCTTACCTCTGTGTGACCTATGGTTTTATTAAAAATGCTTCTTAAATTGGTTATCAGTTCTACTATGAATTAGGGAAATCATTACGCTTTTAGCCTATATGTTTAAAAACGTAATTAATATTCTCTGCCCCTTATCCTGCTGTTACCTTTTATCTTTACATCTTTATCTTCCTGTTCCATTGCTGCCTCCCAATTTTATGTAAAGGCCAGCTATAGAGTCTGACAGCAGAGGATGTTTTCTCTGATGATGAACAACCTGAACCAAAAAGGTAACAACAGTACAAATACCATTCATTCCCAACTATACCTTTAACTGTGACATTAAGATCACAAAACATATAAACAGTTGCTTTCTCATACTCGGAAGAAATATCAAATACAACTTAGACTGCTTAAAATGCATGCCTACCTCAATGGCCATTTTCAATTAGTGAAGATTTTCACCAAGCACAAAACAACTCGGGGGGGTATTTGCCAAGTCCTTCAGATTAGATCAGTGATGCAGGAAATCTCAGAACAATGTAGACTGAAGGGCGAGGTTCAAAAGTGCAACTACTGTATGCATTAACACCACAGCATGCCTAAAATAATCCCACAGACTAAAAACATGCTCCCAATATTACTTTTATTATTGCTTGGTTAAGCCTCACGCCTCAGCAACAGATGTAAGCATATCAGACTATCATAGATCTGTTTAGTCTAGGGATATATGGTTCTTCAGGTGTTGCTGGACTGCAGCTCCCATCATCTGTCACCAGTGGTTATGCTAGTAAGAGCTGATGAGTTTTACAGTCCATCAACATCTACAGCACAACCCATTTCTTAGTCTACGCTATGCCTGAAGACTGGATTTTAGGAGGACTCAAAGACCTCTTTTTCTGAACACTCATTTTTAGAGGAGCCCAAAACGTTTTTTTTAAATCAGAGGGTTCAGTCCATTGCTTTTTTCTCTTCTCTTCTTGTAATAACTATTGCTTCCTTAAGAGAATCCAATACCTCACAAACCTCAAGGCATTCAAACTCTTAACATAGCTCTAGAAGATCTAATGGGCCAGCATGGTGTAGTGGTTTAAGTGCTGAACTGGAACATTGGGAGACCAGGGTTTGAATCCCTGCTCAGCCATCGAAACCCACTGGGTGACCTTGGGCACGTCACACTCTCTTAGCCTCAAAGGAAGACAAGGACAAACCCCCTCTGAACAAATTCTGCCAAGACAACCTGTGATAGGGTCGCCATAAGTCAGAAATGACATGAAGGCACCTGATAACAGCAACAAGCTCAAATCAGCCACTAAATTCATGGTGAGATGTGTCCTCATCTTCCAAGAAAAATAAAATGACTGGACAAAGCTTTAGTACCAGAACAAACAATGGCCACACTGTGTGAGTGAAAACAGAACACAAGAAAGAAACTATCTGCTCAAAAAGCACTGCTGGCCAAGACTGGAGGAACCCAAGCACAAATGGGAATGGCTGCCAAGCCGATCACAGAGCAAAGCAGATGTGATTTTCTAGAAAGATTAAGTTATATCCACAATATACAATTTTCATACCACTTTAATTGTCATATTTTCCCTATATGGAATATTGGGATTTGTTATTTTATGAAGTACTTAGCATTTACTCTCAGAAAGTTCTAAAGCTGTAGTTCATGGGAATGAGCTATACAATTGGGTGAGTAAGCATCTCAGCAAACAACAAACCCCAGGATTCAACATGACGGAGCCAAGGCAGTTAAAGTGGCATGAAGTTGCTATAAATGTGCTGTGTGCAGCTACACTCATCGCAAACACTGAACATATACAACAGCAGTGGAGCGATAAAGAGTTCTTTACCACCATCAATAGGGTCTAAAACAAAGTGGATCTTTATCCCATGTTCAGTCACATTTGCCCTGAATCATCCACCATTTGTGTGCTCATTTAAAATTTTCTTTCCAATTTTACTGAACCCAGTTGCTTAACAAGATGCTGAGATCCTTTGCTGCTGCCGATGGGGCTGATAAAAAAAAATCTCACAAATCATGTTGCTGGTGCTGCACTTCCTGTTTTGCTTCAAATAGCCTACATTATACACCAAATTGTATAATGTACTCACTGTCTTTCTCCCCACACCCAACTCCAATTCTGGCTTTCTGGTGCCTCGGCAGGCACAAGTGTGACATACATGCACATACCTTTGAGATGAGCCAGAGAGCCCCAGTGCCAACTGGGAACAGGTGAATGTGGGTGTCACTGACTTTATGGCCACAAAAATAAAACTTTCTCCTCCTCCAGTGCTGTATGCCCCAAAGTCTGTCTCCGTAGCTAGAACTCTGAAGCAGCATAGCCCAGAGACTTGTCAACCCTTCCTGTTAAAATTCATCCAAGGTTAGACTGCAGCGCACCAGCTGAAGAGCATTTTACCTAATTCATCAGTCATTTCAGCTGGAAAATCTCCTGCAGATATCAGGAGTAAAGGATCCTTGCATATTTGCATAATCTCAATGTAATCATTTGTCCAGGTAACGATTCATCCAAGACAAGAAAACCATGTCTGATTCTTATGTTCCTAGACTATCTTACTGTGGCCCAGGGAAAAAAAAATCCATAATGGGACTTCTGCATTTGCTGTAACCAGCAGGAAAGACTTTAAATGAGGAATTTTCTTCATTTTCTAGTAAAATATTGTAGTTGAAAGTACATTTGCAGTGAGAAAACAGAACACATTTGACAAAGAACCTCTTTTGATAGAAACAAAGTAAAATCTAATTGCCAAACATACAAGTTCTTTTTTCTCTTTCCTTCTTTCTTTCCTTCTTTCTTTCTTTCTTTGTGTGCTGATTGTCCCCTTCCCTGTTCTGTAGTTGCCACTGGATCTAGCCTGGTGAGAGGTTTGCTGCTTTGGTATGCATCTAATTCAGCCAGTGGGAAAAAGAGTACCTACAAAAGTTTTCTAACCTCAGCTATTAGTAGGCAGCAGCTTGTTTCTCTTCTAAGCCAATAATAGAGTTGTAGCACTGTGTCATGACAGCACTGAGCTTCATTTTGCCTCTTTCTATTATTGTTATACTGTATTCTGTTTAACAGGAATCAAAATCAGATTACAAGGCTGCTGAAATGTTTAAAGAGAATAAACACATTATGTTTCTAGGTAACCAGTTTCGAGACAGAATGGGAAAACATAGTCCTCCATAACTATAGTACAGTGTAATTATAAAGCTTCTTAAACAGAAAAAGAAGGAAGCCAAATGCATTTTTAAAAACAAGCATTTGAAAGTACAAGCTGACATCATAAGAGAAACAGAATCACTGTGACTCTTAGTTCCTATCTTCTCTCTTTTTCAAAAGGGTAAGTTTTACACTATTCCCTCTGCATGACCTCCATCTCACTTCATTGGCTACTGGAAAAAGATGCAGATGTCTAATTCAACTCTGACAAACCAGGGGAAGCTCAACAGTCACAAATGCTATCCCATACCTTCAAATAGTGAAGCGGTGAGAGCACTGAAATAGGTGAAAGAAGTCAGAGTCAAAACTGCACTGAATTATGAGCTCTACTCCTTCAAATCCCCACTTAACCAAGTTCCAAAGAACATGGTAAAGTACTCATGGGGCTAAACTAATTGGGGGATTCTGAGAGTTATCATCCAAAAAAGTAACTTTCCCAAATTCTTCCTCATCAAGTGACCTTGATCAAATTACCACCAGCCTAATCTACATCACAATTATAAGGTTCTATAGGCTAACCTGAGCTCGTTGAAAGAAAGACAGATTACAGCTGTAATGAAAACAAAATCATGCACAAACAAATATGGAGAGATCCTAGACAAGAAGAAACTGTTAAATAAAATCCATTCTATTTCACAATTCATCACCAAAATTATTCTTTCCTTATTACAGGTAATTCCAGGAGTTGAGGAACCTTCTTCCTCAGAATTGCTTCTTATCCAGACTCTAGATCAAAAGTGGGCAACATGTGGCTCTCCAGATGTTGTTGGGTTACAACTTCCATCAGCCCTCACAGTTTGCTAGGGCCGAAGGGAGATGCAGTCAAAGGATATCTGAAGGACCAATGTTGCCACTTGCACTCAACACAATAGCCAGCAAAGGCATGGGTTAAGGACCAATGTACATATCTGCTCTTTTCAGTGATGCAGTCCCACACAGCTTCAGAGAGATACCTAGGAAAGAAATGCCCATGGCCTTAATCAAAAGTTACATAATGAACATATGCATCAACTCCAAGATCTGCTTTTTATAGAGGCAAATGTCAACACCAATAGCCTGCCACAAAAGTAAAATTTCTGTTGGTGTCGTGCTTCGCAATAACAACTACAATGCTCACCTCAGATGCTCCAGAGTACAGAGATTTCTCTGTTAGACAGCAGTAATTGGTGACTTCCATGTCAGCAACTCTGTTTTGGGTTTTAGTCTGACTTTTAAAGGCACTATCAAAGTAATGATCCTTATCCTCATAATAGGTTCAGCTACTTGGATTCAGTTCATCAATTCAACTCATTTAGAGTTGAGACTAAAACTGGGAGCAGCTCTGCCCACTCTCAATAACATCAGAGCTATCATTTACAGTTCCTGAGAATTTATTCTTGCCTCATGGAACTAGAGCTTCCATTGCTCAGAGAAGTGGGAATGGTTGCTATTCAGGCAATTTATCTATAGTTCAGAAATACTCCAAGCAGAAATTGGGCTGCCTGCTTGCAGCTCAGTCCTTACACACATACATACATGCACACACTTCCTTTCCATTGTGAGGAAGAAGACATTTATGTCATGTATAAAGAAGGGTAGAGTATAATCTCGAAAACATACATCTGCATTCATTACAGAGGTATCCTCTGTATCCAGCAGGGGAGGACAACTGTGTGACCCTCCCAACGTTATTAGACTACAGCTTTCATCAGTTCTGGCCAGCCTATCCAATCCTGAGTGGTGAGGGGAGCTACAGTCCACTAACATCAGAATGGCCAGATATTGGCCACATCAGGTCTCCAATGGGTCCTTATCACACTACACTATAGCACTATTATTTTTCTTTGATTGCTAGAGCAACATCCTACAGAATCCTGGGATGTGCAGTTTAGGGAGGGGCATTTGGAATTCTAAGTCAGAGAGCTCTTGGGCCCCACCAAACTACAAACCCCAGATTCCGTCGGTTGTTGTCATGGCAGTTAAAGTGGAATATAGTGCTATAACAGTGCAGCATGTAAGAAAGCAATTCTAGAAGCTGATAACCAAATCCAACTGTCCGTAGAATTGATAGGATTCTCCCATGAACCATTCTCTCCTAGTCCTCAGAACAGTTTTGCCCCTTAATTGTTTTAATGAATAAGGTGATGAATTAACAGATAAATATGGTTGCTCAAGCATCATTTTTAATCATTAAATGGGTGGACTGAGGTCTTGACAGAGGCAGGGACAAAAGTAATAGCTGAGCTAGCACCAGACCAAGGGCAAGTTAGCTGAGGATGAGAGAAGTTGTAGTCTGTATACATGTGCACAGTGCCAGGTTGGGGAAAGCTGAGTTATGGCCTGGCCAGTTAAGGACAGCTCACAGCCCAATTTCTCTGCATCACAAACCTTCTCCCAATGCCCCCCACACACCCAACGAAGGAGATGGGCAAAATAAAGGAAGTGTAGCACCACTGTGCCGACCCACCCCTTTTCCCTGACATGGTTTGGACCCTGGGTGCCCACTTTCCCCAACAGGCCTCAGCCACCTTCCCACAAACAGACACACACATATCTTGATATTGGCGATTTTTCCAATTTACAGGGGTCCTGTGCCCCTAACCCTAGCAAATGTGGAAGGCCAACTGTACCTTCACTCTGAGAATTATTACTGCAGAGTTAACAGCATTGCAATGATGAAATTCAGTGTTGCTCAAAATAGTGCTCTGCACACCAGTGCCCATTCAACAAGCCATTGGCTGCCAGTCTGCATACAGGGTGTTTTTTTTCGGGGGGTGGGAATGAATAATATAGAATACATATAGCATCAATCTTTGGTACATTGGGGGGGGAATTGCTGATCTAACACACTAAACAGTTTGAGGGCCTCTCCGCACTACACTGTTACAGTGCTATTCTTCCACTTTCAACATTCTGTGGAATTCTGGGGTTTGTAGCTCACTGAGGCTACAAACTGGATGAGAATTCTAAATGTCTTTCCTTAAACTGCAAACCCCAGGATTCCATAGCATGTTGAAAGTGGAATAATAGCACTATAATAGTGTAGTGCAGAAAGGCCCTGAGAAGCAGGTGCAAAGCTTCACAAGACTGAAACGCCAGGATTTTTTGATTAGCAGTGACAGTGGTGTCTTCCACCAGCCCCCTCAGATATCCCCACGAGCTTGTCTGCAATACTTACTGTAATTAGAAGAAATGAGCATTGTCATGAACAATATTTGTGAGCTACACTGCTGTAATGCAACATATTCTGTGGTGGTTGGATCTTGAAGGAGTAAATAAGACTCAGTGACTTAAAAAAGACCTCCTCTTGATAGAAATTGCTATGGTTGGATCAATATAGCTGTCTGAATTCTTGAACGCTCCATGGAGATATGGCTATGGGGATTGTAATGATGAACATTTGCACTTCAAATTTATCACCATACCACACCACTGCACAGTTAACAAAGATTGTTTCAGCAAGCCATCTGAACTTTCTACAGCAGAGAGCTATTTTGCCTTTGATCACATTCAGAACACTGCAACAGGAACTTCTTTTAATCAGTTTTATTAATTGACTGGCTCCTCTTCTCCCCTTTTAACTATTTAGTCTAGTAACTCTGTTATGAACTTAATGGAGCCAGACAGACAGCACGATTGCAATTTTTTAAAAGAAAAAGAAAAATCACTTTATTTTAAAAATGAGATCTACAGTCTTTTTAGTTCATTTTTTGCTGGAGACACACTCCGTATAATTATATTAATAAAATCCATAAGCAAAGCAAAAACTAAAACCCTGCAAATTTAATTAGATTTTTTTGTTCAACTTCATATGTGAAGTCCCAACAAAGAATAGTAAGTGTAAGTGTGAATTTTAAGACGTTAAGCTAGGGCTTCCTACGCCACAGCTGATGAAGAAGGAAGGGGAGAAAGCTGGGGTTCAACAACCTAAAGGACCATGTGGTAGTCTTAAACCTGTTAGTTCCTTCAGAAATTCACTCTGTGCCCATTCAGACAACCAAGCCACTTCAGGATAAATTCCTTCCTCATGTAATCATGTGATTGTCAGAACTGTTCTGCAAAGAAGAATGTGTCAAGAGTGTCAGATACAGAGGTGTGGTGATATTTGCAATACAATAGTCATCTATCACTGATCTTTGTCACAGGTTCTGAACTGTACAAGCCCTTCTATTGGAACTGGCCACCCCATAAGTGTTTAAAGCTTGTTTTCACCAGTAGTATTGTAATTGCTCCAGTGCAACTGCTCCCTTGTCTTTGAGATAATATGAGACTTCCCAGAATACATGATCATTCTCAGCCAGCACTAATCTTCCAGGCAGAAATTATGTGCCTACAACAGATTCCCCACCATATCTTCTGCCTAATGTGAGATTGGGGGAATACATTTTGCCAGGTACAATCAAGTCCTTTGCCATTCCCTGGGGCCATTAGAGAAAAATGTTTTCAGTGTTACCTGAGTGATTTCTACAAAGTGCTTCGATCCTATCCACCACCCTCAAAAACTTGTTTTTAGTAGCATTGACCTGACTTTATTGATTTCACAGATAGCCAACACTTAACATCTAAAATCAGAAGTGCTACACTTTGCTGTCTGATTTCAAGCCAAACTGACTGGCCTGAAATTACAAATTTGTGTGAGATGACTAAGTGGTTAAGTCAACAGGAAGAAAATGCACTCTGGACATGCTTCAAGTCATTCTTACCATTATATCACACTAACTTGGTAAAAATATATCAGGGCTAGAGCCCAGGCTAGCCAAATTCAAATTAAACAGCTGAAGCTCTGTTTTAGAATCTGAGCATGGAAAAGTTGTATTTTTGGACTGCATCTCTCAGACTAAAACTTCTCATTAGCATCACCACTAGCCATGTTGGCCAGCTAATTCCAAGAGTTGCAATCCAGAAAATAAAGATGAATTGTCCTAGTGCTAGTATAAACTCTGAAAATAAGATCAATCTATTTTACTGTCAGTGGCTTTACTGTCTGTTTTAGAAGGTGAGGGGTCCATAACCAGCATATAAGGTTGCCAGCTTCTGTCCTGTATCTTGTTACCGTTGCCAAACATGAAAACAACTGAAACTTTTTCTGATATATTAACAATGAAAGCTCATGTGCTGGATTTCTACTTGGCATGCAGTTAAAGGCACGAAACCATGCATAGAGTAAAATGTTACCAATATACCATCACTCCATGTGAATAAAAGCATGATTTCATCTTTGTTTATAGGCACTGCTAAATGAGAAGTTAATTCTTCGCCAGCTAGTCTGTTATTGTTCACAGGTGTTTTTGGTGCAACCTGACTATACAACTATAGATACAAGCTTCCCCCTCTTATCTGACAGGTTAGGGACCAGAGCATGGAATGGAATTGGTTGAAAAGTGGAACCCAGGTACTGTACTGTGGGCAGTATGAAGGACTTACGAGACTCACTCAGGATCAACGAGGTGTGTGCTACTTGCAAAATCTCTCTGCTGACTTAGTACATTTTTCCCCCTCTCAGCTTGCTTTGCAAGCAGCATGCATGTGCGAGTGGTTCCAAGCGAGCATCCTTAGGCAAGAAGAACTGATGCAAGAGTGAACCCCCATTGATTTAATGGAACTTGTCCTTAATTTGGAAGCATCAAAAGAGTCAGTTGTCAGATAACAGGGTGTCAAAAGGTGGGGCTACCTGTAGCTGAAAGAAAAATACAGGAGAAATATTGAGAACTGTAGGTTTCAAAAGGGAAAGGGATTTGGTCTGATTGCTGAATCTATAAATATATTAATAAGCATGTTTATTGGGGGTGGGTAGTTTTAAATATCATGCTGAGTCATTCTAACTATATACATTCTAACTATATACAGATGGAGAACTGGAGACAGTTTATGCTTATGATCACAAAAGCTAGTTATTTAGCTTTCCCAAGTACTTACACAGTGTTAGGCTTCTAGAATGACTCAGCATGATATTTAACAGTCTGAGTCTACTTTGGGCATTGTGTAGATATTTGAGTATATTTGCAAATACAAAAAAAAATGTAAGTTGATCGCAACATCCTCACAGCAAAGCAAATCCCGTCTCACCTCAGATGCCCCAGAGAAAGGCAGCCCCGACAATGTTTATGGATACTGAAGCTCAGTTCGTTATTTCAAACAGCACTTTTTATTGTTTCTTTTCACATAAATTTATTAGATTGTATCGTGCTTAGCAGAGGGGGGGGGCGAGAGGCCCCCTACCTCTGTTTCTGATGACGTTTTCTTGTTTAGAACATTCCCGAGTGTTTCTGTGTCAAGAAGCAATAGTTTCTGCATTTGCTTTCCCTGGAGAGATGGAACACTGAAGACCATGGAGCCTGAATAAATTCTATCATTATCAGTACAACTTTGTCAGGTCCAAAAACTCTGTTTGGGTTTGGCCTTAGGACAACCCACAGTGATAAATATACTTATTCATTTTGACTTCCAGATGTTCTTCACATTGCCATTTAGACTTCCATCAAATTTCAACTATATTTTAGGAATGAAGACACCAATTAATTCCTCTAAATTATCTTTCTTCTAAAATATCTTAATATCTTTCAATATGCAAGTGTTTTCTCCTGCTGTAAACTGCACATGAGTCCTTAAAATATTATGTCATGTGCAGCACAGGACTAAGCAAATAAGTTAGTAGTTAATAGTTACTAGTTAGTAGTAAGTCTCATTGTGAGGCCTTACTTAGGATACTTCGAATGATAATTTGGGGTGAGTGTCACTTGAGAACTGGATGTCGTGCTGCTGATCTTTTTCTCTGATGTTGGTGTCATTTACCAACAGCAAATCCCGATAGCATTTCTATTGTCTTTCTGTTCCTACAGCCTGCAGGTGCCATGTGAATTAAAAAAAAATGCTGTTGGCTCATGATGATATTTTGAGCTTCGGCCACAACTTTAGTAGTATTTTTCAAAGTTTGAGATAGCAAAGCATTACTTTTTCATCTGATTTGGAGCTTGATGACAATGTACAACACCACTCATTTCCATTATCTGACCAGCTCTCCACCACTTCTGATTCTAACATGTGGTTTTTCTGTTGTGGAATTTCTAGAGTGAAAACTATTACTGTCCTGCTATAGTGTAAGAGCAAAACTAAGGTAAAAATTGAACATGAATTTTCAGTCTCTTCCTCAGCGTGCCCTTGAAGGGTTGCAGCAACGAGAGAAGAAACTTCTCAGTGTTCTACATTAAAATAAATGACTCCGTGATGCTATGTTTTGCTAAAGGAGATGTCATAGATTTTGACAGAGTAGGGGAGAAATTGGCATGGCTTGGCATTCTGTATCGTTACAGGAAGCCCTGTTCATATCAGAGAGAAAAGTAAAACTGACAAATTCATTGAGCTGCACCTCACTTTTGCCTTCTCTCCGTCTCTCTCTCTCTCTCCATAGATAAATAATAGCAGTTATAGCAACTGATTTTTATGGGTAAAGGTGGGGAAAGTGAAATATTCACACATACGCAAGCCGCAGGTGGCAGAGGCTCTAAACCGAGAGGAGGAATTCTTCAGCAGTTATCTCTTGTGAAAAAAAGGTGATCCATCACAATAGTGTTTCTGTCATCCGGAAACTCCTTAGAATGTTTTGAAGCTTCCTCAAAACATCTGCATTGCACCTAACATCAGGGAAGAGATACAGTAAGGCAGGGACACACCCAGAGGTAACACAAACCCCATAACTGGGCATTTAATGCATAGCTTGTTGAACAATGAGATCCTTGGGACTGGATTGATCATAGTTCTGTAGCAGAGCAGAGTACCTACTGAGTATCCAAAAGATTCAGTCCCTGTATTTGCCACCAGGACTCCTGCGTGAAACTCTGGGAAGCTTCAACTAACAGCCATTGTAGATGATTTAATCCCCAAATATCTCATGGCTTTCTTTATCCTGTGGTGGCCAATCTTTTTGAGAAAAGTGCCAAAGATCAAGTTGGTGGTATGCAATAATGCCTCTCTATTGTACACTACAGAACATCTGCGGTCCCCAGTAGCTCGATATAGCTTTGCCAATAATCTGCTCAACTATGGAGCAAGCAGGAACTCAGTGCAGGACATAAGTAAAGAATGTAGGCCCAAGTACAAGGCCCTACAAGCCTTGCTGCTGCTGTCAAACTATACCAATCCTTCCACCGCTGGTGCTTGTGTCATCTTTGGAACACATGCCACAAATTAGCCAACTGCACCTCTAGCAGAATTTTAAATGGACAGAGAAAGAAAGACTCAAGTAAGTAGGTCACAACCTTTGATTCTTTTATATATTATGCTGTATTGTATTGTATAGTATTCTATACCATAATAGATCATATTTTACTATATGAAGGAAATTGGTTGAATGTTCTAAGTGAAGCACGTACAATTTAGGCTGTATAGGAGAAAGCTGTTACTGAGAAGGTGTCCACCCCGATCAGTGCTAACTGAGTGTTATGTAAAATCCATACACTAAATAGAATTCTATCTCAGCTCAGCATATTTAAGGGAACTGTGTCCTGAGGTGCAGGGGCTCAGGAAGCAAGTAGCTGTGCCTTTTACACTGACTGACAGTGTAGGCAGAAGTGCCAGTTCAGTGAATCCAATGGGAAATGGTATCACTGCTTTTCACTAAAAGAATAAAGAAGGAGAAAAACAGACAATGAGACAACCAGATACACTATATATTATATACCTTGTCCCGCATTGGGAGAAAAATGTCAGTCTTCAAAGCCTGAAAATGTTATTTTTGGGGACTACATCTCCCAGAATCCCTCAGAGAGCAAATATATTAATTTAGGCATGAGGGATCGTAAATTTAGGAAGGAAATGACTGAGATAGACAATGCTAGTCTCATGAGAAGCAGTGTGTCTTCAGAGCCCTTCCAAGCCACTTTGTTCCTGGCCAGCAGCAACAGTGCTTATTGCATGATGCTGTTATACCATTATAGTGGTGGATTAATCCCACCTTTGCCTCAGTTGTAGAGTCAGTGGGAATTCAGGGTTTGTTTTGTTTTGTTTTGTTTTTTAATGCTGGAAATAATCTGTTAATGACCTCCTTCTCCTGCTTTGGTTAAGTAACCAGTTACAGTGTGAATGACTCATTCCATTTCACTGCAAAAATTATTGCCCAATGGGCATAGTGTGGGCGTGGCCTAGTATGGGTATCCCTCCCTTGGGGATTCCCGAGGAAATCTCCACCAGACTCAGCCTCAGACTATTTACAGTGCTTGGGCATGGAGTTTAAGACTTCCTAAGAAAATAGCTGTGTTTCCTGGTCAGTTTTCTGTGCTCTGCACTCTTGAAATCCTTTTTACATTTTCTGTAGTAAACACACCCACACTGTTTGCTGTTATAATGCAGTAATAGTGCAGTCCTGACCTGTTAACCTTTTGAAGTCAATATTCAGATGGGGATAGAGTCATAGAATCATTGAATGGAAGGGGCCTCATGGATCATCTAGTCCAAACCCCTGCTCAATGCAGGAGCTCCAGCTAAAGCATCCCCAGCAGGTCCAGCCTCTTTTTGACGGCATCCAAAGCAGAAGACCCCACCAGGGGTCTCTAGGCAATTCTGTTGCCAGACTGCTGTTACTATCAAGAAGTTCCTTCCTGTGATCAAAATTTACTCTCCTGCACCTTCAAACCAAAGAACAGGTTTGCTCCCCTCTCTGTGACAGCCCTTGAGGTATTCAAAGACTGCCATCATGTCACACCTCAATCTTCTCTTCATCAGACTGAACACACCCAGCTCCTTCAACCTTTCTTCATATATTTTGGTCTCCATATCTCTCATCATCCTTTAATAATAATTAATAATATTCCATTTTGGGGCAAATTCTAGAGTGTGTGGTGGTCTTCCAGCTCCAAGGGTTTCTGGATGAAATGGAGTGTCTAGATTCATTTCAATCTGGCGTCAGACCTGGTTATGGGACAGAGACAGCTTTGGTCACCTTGGTGGACGACCTACACAGGGAACTAGACAGGGGAATGTGTGTCCCTGTCGGTTCTGCTGGGCCTCTCAGCTTCTGGGACAACTGTCTGGGACAGGGGCACTGTTATGCAGTGGTTCCAGACATTCCTGTAGAAACAAACTCAGTGGTGCTGGGGGACTCCTGTTTGACTCCCTGGCCACTGGCCTATGGGGTCCCTCAGGGCTCTGTTTTGTCCCCCATGCTGTTTAACATCTACATGAAACCACTGGGAGAAGTCATCCAGAGTTTTTGGTTCAGTATCACCAATATGCTGATGACACACAGGTCTGCCTCTCCTTTCCATCTGATTCCAAAGAGGCAGTGCCAGTACTGAACCAACGTTTGTTGTCAGTAATGTACTGGATGAGGGCAAACAAACTGAAGCCTAACTGAGACAAGATGGAGGTGCTCCTGGTCAGTTGAAAGGCAGATCAGGAAATAGAGACTCTCCTATGCTGGATGGGGCTACACTCCCCCATGAAATCTTAGCTTGCAGCTTGGGTGTTTTCCTGGACTTGACTCTGAGCCTGCATGCCCATGTAGCCAGAAGTGCATTTGCACAGTTAAAACTTGTGGCCAGCTGTGCCCGTTCCTTCAGACATCAGATCTGGCTACAGTGAGACACACTTTGATTGCATCTCAGTTGGACTACTGTAACACACTCTACATTGGGCTGCCTTTGGAACTTCAGGTTCAAAACGCAGCAGCCAGAATGCTGACTGGGACTAGTTACAGGGAGCATGTAACTCCCTTGTTCAAACAGCTTCGCTGCCTGCCTGTTCATTTCCAGGCACAATTCAAAGTTCCGGTCATGACCTATAAACCCCTACATGGCTTAGTCCATACTATTTGAAAGATCATATCTCCCTATATGAACCTGCCAAGATTGGCAGGGCAAGGCTTCTCTTGGTCCCATTATCATCCCAGGCTTGCCTGGTGAGGACACAGAAAACAGCCTTCTCAGCAGCTGCTCCCACCCTCTGAACCTCCCTTCCTTGGGAAGCTAGGCTGCCTCTTTCCCTGCTTTCCTTTTGCCAGCAGGCAAAAACATTATTTAAGCAGGCTTTTAATATGTAAGTAGGTGGGCTTTTAATTTATCAAGATGTTTTTAAAATTTTTGTCAGTTTTTATAATTTTATGTTTTTTTAAATGTTTTATTAATGTTTTTAACTTTTTTGGGAGCCATCTTGGGTCCTACTCTGGGAGAAAGACAGCAAATAAATAAATAAATCCATCCATCCATCCATTCATCCTTGTTGCCCTTCTCGGAACCTGCTCCAACTTGTCTATATCCTTCTGAAATAAGGTGCTCTGAACTGAACACAGTATTCCAGATGAGGCCTGACTAGCCCAGAATACAGGATTACTACTGCCCTCAACTTGGAAACTATGTTTCTGTTAATACAGGCTAAAATAGCATTTGCCTTCTTTGCTGCAGTATCACAACGCTGGCTCATGTTCAACTTATGATCAACAACAATCCCAAGGTCCTTTTCACATGTAGTACTGCTGAGCTATGTATCCCCCATCCTATACCTATGCATTTAGTTTCTGTGGCCTATATGCAGACTTTTGCATTTGTCTTCATGGCAAAAGTGGAGGCTGGTACGTGACTGGGTTTTCCCCAGACTTGCCCACCTCTCCCCAATGCAGTGGAAATAGTAATGCTACCACCAACTCCCTTCTTGGAGATCCAATCTCCCTTTCCTTCTTCTCTAAGATCTGGAGAATGTAAGGACTCAACACTCTCCGCTCTCCCTTATGTTTTTGAGATAAAAGGAGAAAAAATAGTATTTGACAAGTTCCTTGTAGACATTGCCATGGAGATGTGTGACCAGACCTTCCCATTCTCCCTCAAGGAACAAGCAAGATTGTTACAAGTGCAACACCTTAATAATTTTAAAAAATACGAAAATAGCATACTAAGTATTAATAGAAGATATATCAAGCAACTCAACTAGCTTAAAACACTGGCTCTCTGTGCACCATCCTCCTGACTGCAAGAGGAAGAACGAAACCCACACGAACAGGCATAAGGAAAAGAAATTACTCCTCAATTCCAGGTCGCCTTCCCCAGCCCTCCAATCCCTTTTGTTCTAACACAGATAGCTAGGTACAAGCTTATACCACATAGCTTCCCTTCCTTCTTCATCCCAGAAATTTTCAGTTCTTCCTCTTCTCACTTCCCATTGGCTAAAGAATATCAAGGCCAATCCAATTTCTCCCCCATGATCCTTTGCTCAGATCTCCTGAGTTAACCCTTTCTATAGCCTGGCCATTATTAAATCTCATTTTACTAATTTCTGCCCAATTTTCCAGCTTGTTTGTTTGAATTCTGTTCCTGTGTTCCAATGTGTTAAGCCACCCCTCCCAGTTTTCTGTCATCTGAAAATTTGATAATCCCTCTACCTGTCATCTAAGTCACTGACAAAATTGTTGAAGAGCAATGGCCCTAGGATAAAACTCTGAGGCACTCCATTTGAGACCTCCTCCTAGCATGAAGTGCAACATTGATAACGACTCGTTGAGCATGGTTTTCCAACCAATTGTGGATGATTCTGACAGTGCTCCCATCTAGTCTATATTTAATCAGTTTGCTAATCAAAACATTATGGGGGATCTTATCAAATGCTTTGCTGAAATGCAGATAAATGACATCCACAGCATTCCCACCATCTATTAAACATGATAAAAAAAAAGGATATCAGATTAGTTTGGCAGGATTTGTTCTTGAAAAACCCAAGTTGGCTCCTATTGACCACTGCAATGTCATCAAGATACTTGCAGACAGACTCGTGTATAATCCATTCTAATATTTTTCCTGATATAGAGGTTAGGCTGATTAGTCTATAGTTTCCTGGATCTTTTCTTTTTCTCTTTCTTTCTTTTTGCCTTTTTTGAAGAGAGACAATATTTGCCCTTCTCCAGTCATTTGACACATCACTTGTCCTCCAAGATTTCTCAAAAATGACGACAAAGTTCCTTCAGTACTCATAGGATGCTGTTCTTCGAGATCTACAGATCTGAATTCATTTAGGTTAGGTGATTCCTAACTAACTCCCTACCAAACTTGTTTTGCAATCCAGATCCCTTGTCAAAGTCTCTGCTGTTGCATGGACATAAAGGCTTCTCTTTTTTTGGAAAAAAAACTGAAGCAAAATAGATATTGAGTAGTTCTGCCTTTTCATTACGATCTGTATTTTGGCATCCTTATTTAACAGCTGTCCCACCATGTCCTTTTCTCTTGCCTCAAATGTATCTGAAAACCCCATTTTTGTTGTTCTTTGCTCGCCTAGCCACAGTCTCAGATTGCTCTGAGCTTTAGCTTTCCTTATACTATTCCTGCAAACTTGGACTACACACCTATACTCTTCCTTGGTGATTTGTCCTTCCTTTCATTTTATATATATACTCCTTTTTTATTTCTTCGAGTTTGTTATACAGCCACATCGGTTTTTTCAGATGTTGCCTATTTTTCTTATTCTATGGGATTGTTTGTGATTGTGCTTTTTGCAACTCCTTCAAGAACGTCTTTTTTCTTTCAGCATGTCAAGCCATGGGATTCTGCCCAATAATTCCAAAGATCTCTCCTTTGCTTTCCTGTGGTACCACATGCTACTTTTTTAAAAAAATGTAATGTTTTAAAAGGCAGTAGTATATTGGGGCTGTGGCATCATGCCATAATTGCATTATAATGGCTTGATTTGGGAAAATGGAAAATGATCATGAGTCAGGAGTTAAGGTAAACAGGTTGGTGCAAACAACATTGTCAGTATTTTGGAACTTAACAATGCAGAAGAGAAAACAGTGAAAGTTATGCTATTAAAGCAGAAATGTGGTGAAGGTTGATACACAGGCCATTGCTGCATTACACTGTTATAGTGCTATTATTCCACTTTCAACATCCTGTGGAATTCTGGAGTTTGTAATAACTGAGGCCAAAGAGCTCTCTGGCTGAGAATTCTAAATGCCCCTCCCTAAACTGCAAAGCCCAGGATTCCATACGATGTTGAAAGTGGAATAATAGCACTATAACAGTGTAGTGTGGAAACAGCTACAATATCAGCATTCAGCTGCCTTCACAAGTATGGGTAAAGCAGTTTTCGATGGGACAATCCATAACAACTGACTACTGTGATAAACACCCAGATCTCTTTTTTCTTACTAGCTAGGTGGCTGTGCTGTGATTATCAAACTATTTCTCTCTATCGCTTACTAAAATCACTAGCCAGGGAGGAGCAGCCATCTAGATTGTCAACGCTCACTTAAGCAAGTATCTTTGAGCCAACAAAGTAGCATCTTTAGCTGTTCAGTGCTATATACTGGCCGAGAAAATGATTCTCCTTATGCTGCTTATGACTGTTGCTGTCATGTGCCTTCAAGTTGTTTCCAATTTATGGTGACTCTTAAGGGTGAACCTATCATGAGGTTTTTGGGGGCTGAGTGTGACGCGCCTAAGGTCACACAGTGGTTTTCCATGGCCACGCAGGGAATCAAACCTTGATCCCCAGAGTTGTAGTCCAGCACTCATACAACTATACCATGCTGGCTTGCTGTTCATGACTGTTGATATCTTGTGCCTTCAAGTCATTTCCCACTTATGATGATCCTAAGGCATGGCCATGGCAGGATATTTAGCATTCCTACAACCAGAACCTGAACAGTTTTCTCCAAAACACCTTCAGCATGTGAAATGAAATCTGTTGTTTTGCAACTCCAGTTCACTGATGACGTGTTATAAACATTTAAATTCAGGTTATCTGGAATCACGAGCTATGAAATCACTCAGTTGCACAAGTATGATTTGGAATGGATCATTGTGTAACTGTGGCTAGGCTGGAGAGAGTTATGTGCAGGAGTAAAATGACACCATGACTAACAGTTACCGCTAAAGGCATAAACTGTTTCAGGTAAAAGGAACCACTGCTCCAATTATCTGTCAAGAAATGTACAGTAATAATAATGCAGCATACACTTCCTTTAATTTCGTTGTGGGTCTTTCAATTTGTTATCCTAGTTAGCACGGAAAATCAGGATGCATTACCTTTCTGAATTTCCTTACTTCACGCGGGAGACAGTGGTTTTGTAGGTCAGACAACACCATAACTTGTGGAATATTCATTACTCTGATTGTGAGCCCATGCCGATCTACCGAGTCTCGGTAACATTAATTTTTTAAAAGGGAATGCCTTGCTAAATGAATCAGAGCCAAAAGCCTTGAGCTATTTCTTTTCCTTTCTAGAACTCTGTTCTGCACCAAGTCCCTGAGAAATTGATTCAGAACACTACGGTCACCGAGATGAGATGCGGGCATAGCGCTTCCAAATCAGGAATGCTAAAAGGCTGGGCACTTCTCTAAAATATCCATCCATCCATCTTTAGGAAATCGGTTCCACGTAATTTTCAAGAGGTTTCGCCCAGACTAGAAAGGGCCTGCAGCCACATGCCCGCTGCTGCTACCTAACGTTAGCACCTCAATCCTCAAAATTTGTATCTCTCGGAACAAAGCCAAAGACCGACTTTACCAAAAACCATTTGTAAGGCCATCCTTCCCCCCACACACATACATTACGCCCCAAACCGGACGAGGCGAACCCTCTCGTCGGACAGAAAGGAGGACAACCGCTATTGAAATCCCTCAGAGCTGCCTCCCGGTTTCTGCCCCTGGAGGAAACTCGGAGACCGAAAGAAATCCAAGCAGCCCCAATTGACCCGTTGCGCCATTTGCGCAGCCTAGCCCCCCAAATAACTTTCTACGCAGCCCAGAAGCTGCGCCCGTCTTTGTGAATGCGGTGCTGCACTGCGGCGGTGCTTCCTCTCAACCTAACATCCGCCTCGAATCTGTGCCCACCCCCTTTGCTCGTTGTGATTGGCTGTCTAGGAAAAGTTTGTGGCTGCGATTGGAAGCCGCCGTGTTGAGGAGGGTTTGGCTGCCCGCTGTGTAATAAAGTTAGTGGGACTGTCTCAGTACGCTTTAGAAGCGGCGGCGAGTTGGTCAGCTTTCTATGGAGGTGTCGGAGAGAAGCGCTCGGTGGCTGCTGTGGTGACTCGGAGACCCGTCCTGTCATTTACGCTCTTCCCCCCCTCCCTACCCCAGCCCCGATCCCCGGCTCCCTTTCCCCCTCCCTTTTCTCGCCTCTTCCCCAGTCCTCATCGCCGCCGGCCCAGGGGACGCTGACTAGGCTCTAGGGAAGGTGAGGAGACGGTCCTTGTTGGCTTAGGTGGCATGTAGTGATGGGGACGGTTCTAGGTTTTGCTCCTTAAGGGGACCGTTTCGGGCCGGGGATACGGTAGGAGACCAAGAGGGGAAGAGAGTGCCGATACGCAAAATGGCCGCTGCCTCAGACGGTCGCCATCTTGTCCTCGCAACTACACGTTCGCTCTGAGGCACAAAATGGCGGCTACCGTCGGAACCGGTTCCCTCGCTACCGGCGTCTGGGTGGAGGGCGAGGTGGGCAGGCGGTCGTCTGTGTATGACGATCGTGGCGGTCGGTTGGCCAAGAGCGATGGCGGATGGGCTTCAGTGTCGTTCCGCTGTCTCCTTTGTCTGTTGCAGAGGAAAGAGGGATTTGGGCGACCCCTCGCCCCCAATCCTTATTATTCCCCGGAGCTGGAAAGACTTGTTGTAGCTGGCCACTTTGTGTGTGTTAATATGATTACCAGCTTTCTGTTCCCCGTTCCTGCGAAGCATAAATTCTTCGTCTTCGCGGTTAGTCGGTTGGGTGGCAGCTCCCCTGCTCAGGCTGACTAGCAGCAGAGAACAAAGGCCGGGCCTAGTCTCCGGGTGGTGCGGCTGAGCCTGGAAACGGGCGGCGCCCAAACCTGGCGGGGTAGAAGCAAAAGCGGCTCGGGGGTAAAGCCTCTGGAGGCGAGTGCCTGTTCGGGATCGGGGGGATTGGGCTGTGCTGCTCCCGTAGTCCTTTTGTTCAGCTGCAGCCATGCCGCTTCCCTAAAGAGGCCATAACTCGTGGTGTCGTTTCTCTGAGAAATTGAAGGTGCTGCCTTGCCCCCCCCTTTTTTTTGCGGGGGCATGGGGGAGTAGACCATGCTGAAGTCGATGGGATTTCGCAAGTAGATACGGATGGCGGACGGCAAGGGAAACGCTAAATTGCGTGGCAAGGGTAAAAGCCTATTGCTTCCTTTCTCTGATCGAGAAGCAAGAGTCTTTCGTCACTTGTTTTTCATGTTACATCGTTGTATTTAAATCCGTTGAGTTTTGTCTCCTTACTCTCAATCTTCACTCTCGTTTTAGAGGTCATAATTAAAGATGATTATAAAGGCGCGACATGTAGACAAACAAATTGGGTGTTGGTTTATGCCTAAATGGCCTAAATCTGTTGTTAGGCCTTATTACAGTAGAGCCGTTAAATAAATAGGAGTTACCTCTGTGTTGACTCACCTTTCAACAGTTAATTGAATCGGTCTGTTCTAGTTGAGGCTAAGCTACAGAATGCCAACCACTACTTTGTAAATTCCAACAAATCTGGGTGTGTATACTCTCCATATTGTTTGTTACCATTTTCATTACATGCAGCATTTCTCTTACAGTGAAGATATTTAAATCACACTGGGAAAGAAAATGAATGGAATAGAAACTACTCAAGTAGACAGTTAAATTCAAAAAATCACAAAGAGTAAACTCATAGATGAAATTGTTAGGGAATTACTAGTTGAGATTTGAACCCTTGAGTGTTTTGGAGAGAGGGCTAAGTGATGGTCAAACACTTAAACTACCTATCCTTGATTGTTTCCTAGGTTTTGTTTTTCCCTATCCTGTCAATTTATTATTCTTTTGAAGATTCTTCATTGTCAAGCCGCCAAAGTGGAGAGTGCGATTGCAGAAGGGGGTGCTTCTCGTTTCAGGTATATGTGCTTCAGTTCTGATGGTAAAACAGATAGAAGGACAAAGCAAGTCTAGAAGTTAAGATAGTCATGTCATTCATTTGTTTAACATGCTGATCTTCAGCTAGAGGAACAAGGAGGGTAAGAATAAGCGTACTGTATAGAAAGAAGTTTGTTTTGCACAGCTGCAACAGATTGTGATAGCATGTGCCATCTGAGGCCTTGTACACATCATTTATATGAATACAGAAATACAAGCAAGTTTGCTTGTCAACAGACTACTGTTGAAACCACACAAAAGAACCCAGTTGTATTTTCAGTCTAGCAGTACTAGCAGTTAATGCCCATTGCCAGGGGCACATATACCAAGCAGTACCAGTGTCAAAAGAAGTGGACCTGAAAAGGTATTGCAGAGGGATCTTGTAGCTTCTTTGAAACTGTTTGAGAGTTTGTAGCATAAGTATTGGTAGACAGGGTCTGCTTTATCAGGTGCAAGAAGATGCACTGGCAGAAAATAATACACGTCAGTTGTTTAGTACAATATTGATTGATTTGCATGGTTCATGCTGGATACACTAATTCCTAACCCTTTGGATGTGTCTGAAAGAAGCTATAGAATCCTGACTAAACACCCAATCTTATTAATATAAAGGATAGTAGTTCAGAAAGGTTATTTCACTACCAAAATAAATGTAGAACACACACTAGAGAAAAGAACAAAGTACCTTGGTTGCTTGTTAACTCTTTTGCCAATGTAACACAGGATGTGTGAGTAAAAGGGTTTTTTCCCCCCCCAATAGTGCTTCTTCGGGCGGAGGAGGAGGTAGGGGTGCACCTCAGCACTATCCCAAGACTGCCGGCAGCAGGTATGTTTGCTTATGCTGCTTGGAATACTACCTGCTTGTACTTGCTTGATGGCAACAGTAGGGATTTTAAGATTGGTATATGTGTGAAACATACTTGCTTTAATTTATAAATAGCTTCACAGAACAGAATTGCCCGGGAACTAGTCAGATGGTACCCAGGATTTACATCCTGTTGACATGATGAAAGTCATCATGAATAGCAGAATAGATTTTCCAGATACCTTAACAGAATACAGTTTTCTGTTTTTGTTTGGTTTTTAAGTAAGCTGTGAAATTTCCTCTGTTCTTTTACGCAGGTCCTATGGCTGCTAGGGAAAATAATAACTTTTAAGTTGAACTTGAGTGTCCTGAACTCCTATGGGAATATGTTGTTGATACTAATTAGTGATTCTTGTTTCCAAACAAAGCGAGTTCCTGGGGAAAACCCCAGGGCAAAACGCTCAGAAATGGATTCCTTCACGAAGCACTAGACGAGATGACGACTCCGCAAATGATAAAGAACGACACGATGCAATCTTCAGGAAAGTGAGAGGGTAAGATGTGAAATAATAAAATGTCTCAATTTAAAACTGAGCAGTGATTGAAATAGATTCCTGTACCCCAAAATTAAATGTTTTATTTAGATCCAGTATGTGACCTGCACCTTTCCACAAGCAGTTTTTCTTGTAGCTGGTAGATCACAATGCTGCAGTGACTGCAGACATGTTAGCACAGTTCCCATTTGTATGCTATGTCAGACTGGCCCACTTGTGGTCTGCCAGTGAAACTATATCAGTTGCCTATATGGTCTGCCAGAATCCCATTACATTCCCTTCAGTTTGCATTTGAAATAAGCAGTAGAAATTTTGAGTTTCTGGAAAATCTTGTTAGCTTGAAGGATTCAGAGTTTGTTGTGTGGGCAGAAGTGTATTCACCAGATTCCGAAGAAATACTTGGGGTTTATGCCCACTATTCCCAAACCTTCCTTGCTTCTCTACTTCCTGACTTCCAGTAGTACGTGACCTTAATTTTACGGTTTTGCCCCAGTCCTCTGTTATTCTTGGCTCCTACATTCAATCCTGTTTATTTCCTATGTATTGTTTACTTAGATTCATGCTTTTCATGCCACAGCCTACTCCATCTCAGTGCTTTTAGGCATTCTGTCTTGAGCTTGTTCTTGCATGCTTCTTTCCCTCCCTGCTTGTAAATGTTTGTTTGTGGTCCATTTTATTAATTCTCTCATACTCTTTGCTTTACTCTTTTCCTTAGTTTCAATTTTCCATCTGTTGTTCCTTACAGATCCATCTTGTACCCTACTTCAGCATCCTTGCTCCTGAGATTTCCTCAGACTTTGCCTCTGAGAAATTTTAATCCTATCAGACTGATAAATTTTCCTGTGTTCTCTCAGAAGCTGGATTGCCATTTGTTTAGTTCCTGAGTAACTTGGCATTCAATACCATCTGAGCCAGGTGGTGTCAGGCTTCATCTTTGCAAGCTCAGTACAACCTAGATTTTAAGTCGTATGTGTTTATAATTTGCCTAAGAGATGCTTCCACTGAGGGAAGTCCTTACTAGCTAGTTTCACAATTTTTTTAAAAAAATCAAACCCTGTGAAAACAGATCAAACCATGGGAAAGAAGTCTTAAATAGTTTACTGTTTTTGTTTTCTTTAGCATATTAAATAAGCTTACTCCTGAAAAGTTTGACAAGCTATGCCTTGAGCTCCTCAATGTGGGTGTAGAGTCTAAGCTCATCCTAAAGGGGATCATACTGCTGGTAAGGAAAGATATGCTTACTAGAAAAATGCTGATTTTAATGAAAATGATTCTGAAGTGTAATAGAAATATAAAAGTATAGTATTGGGGGAGGGGACAGGCTTCAACTGGATGTATTCTAGTGTTCTTCAAACTTAGAAGGCACCTTGTTTGGGAGACTGCTGTGAGGTGATGGAGGTAAGGTTAAAAACTTAGACACTTACAGTTTCACACTCTAGGGAGTGAAACTAACAATAATGTTGGATTTGAAATATGCTATCTATATTTGGCTGGAGGTAAAAATAAACAAACTGTCATTTTTTGTATAATTATTCTGTGAACTACTTTAGTAATACAGAAGTATTTGTCACAGGCTGTAAAAATGGTTCTACAGCATCAGCGCAGATAATGCTGTGCTGACATAAACTCTCTGAATATACTCGACTAGCACAGCTGTGTAGATTTGTGTGCAAAAAAACTACTACTCAGTAGAAGCATTGGGCTTGGTGTTAGTGGTGCCTGAAAGATAAACTTTATGTATTCTCTGATTTCTGCTCTCCTTATTAGTTACTGTTCAGTACAGTCCAGTTTTCTAATTGTCATCAGTGCTAGAAGATAGTTTCATACAATACTGGGCAAAGTAGAAGCAAAGTTTAGAATCTTAACTAGGCGGCATCCCAGTGGCATTTCTGGTGCCACACAAGCTGTCTCATTAGCTGAAAAGCAGACAGACAGTTCTGGCAATTGAAAGACCATGGTAAAGAAATCTTTCAACCAACAGGATAAAAGCCAGTTCTTTTTGTTAATTACTGTTGGCTCCAGGGAAAATGTGTTTATTTAGTCTGTTAGTGTAGTTTCACTGCAAAGTATTTTCTAGCATTGAAATTTACTAAACAGTTTATGCTTGTATTATTGTTAGCTATCATGAACTTTGGAATTCCACAGCTATAACATTAGAAGAAAATGAGGAAGGTTGCTGAACACAGCTGAACCTGCATTTACTAACTTTAGTACAGCACCAATTCTTTGACATGGAATCTGCCACTGAGGATGAGGGGGTTTTATACTCTGATTTTTCCAAATAATTCATGAAGATTCTCCTCTTTAGATCGTAGACAAAGCCCTTGAAGAGCCCAAATATAGCTCGCTATATGCTCAACTATGTCTGCGACTGGCAGAAGATGCACCCAACTTTGATGGCCCATCAGCAGAGAGTCATCCAGGACAGAAGCAAAGCACAGTGAGTGAAAACTTGTCTCAAGTGCGGCTGATATGAGAATGCATGTTCTACAATAACAAGATATTAAATAGTTACTTTTTTTATTTCTAGACATTCAGACGCCTCTTAATTTCTAAACTTCAAGATGAATTTGAAAACCGCACCAGAAATGTTGATAGTAAGATTTCATTTTTTTAACAGAATTTTTCATTTGATTTTTTTCATACATTATAAAAGCAGAGTAACATTGATATATATTTTTCAGTCTATGATAAGCATGATGGCCCCCTCCTCCCTGAGGAGGAGGAACAGAGAGCCATTGCTAAGATCAAGATGCTGGGAAACATCAAATTCATTGGAGAACTTGGCAAGCTTGATCTTATTCATGAATCTATCCTTCATAAGTGCATCAAAACAGTAAGTATTGTGTTTCAGTCTTCATATTCACAGAAGCAGTTGTTGCTTTGAGAAAAAAATAGCAACTTGCAAGATAAAGTTTACTATTTAAATCATAATATTAAGTAGAATTTGGTGAAGAAAATGTGATATGCGTGCTTTCACAGTGAATGCTATTGTTAAGCAGATGTTTTCTCCCTTTATGACTTAGAGAATCTTTTACACAGTGGTTCGTATGCTGTGAGAAAACCTGTATGTTTCATACAGCATCAGATTCAAAAAATAACTTTTGATCATATTACAGCGTGTACATTTCAGTACATGTGAAGTACTGGCCGGGTCTTCCCATTATCCAACAGGCATGTGAACTAAACAAAATGCAGAACATCTCTTCTGTAATAGAGAGTCTCAAGGGAGATTGCTGAGGAAAACCAAGCTGCCTTTCAGAGGAGCTTGCCAGCAGCTGTGATCATCTCCTTCCAAAAAGTCTCCAATGAATTAAATGTTAACTATCAAAGAATTTACAAAGTAGAATTCTGTATGAAAATTTGTGACATCTTCACAAAGAAACCCATTGTTAAGATGCATTTCTTTGCCTCCAAACTTTCAGCTTTTGGAAAAGAAGAAGAGAGTCCAACTCAAGGATATGGGAGAGGATTTGGAGTGCCTCTGTCAGATAATGAGGACAGTAGGACCTAGACTAGACCATGCAAAAGCCAAGGTAAGCATTCTAAAACTTTCATGTATATTGCTTGCATGTAGTTCCTGTTTAGGTGCCATTCTGTTACGTAACTTTAGTCTATACATACCCATCTGTGTGTAATGGCAGTGTATTTAGCAGGCACAGGAGGGTTTTTTTAACATTAAGATATTGTTCCTTGTCCGTTGTAGGGTACCGTAAGGAAGGGATGGGAATCATGTGGCCCTCCAGATGTTGGACTGCATTCCCCTATAAACTCTGATTTATCCCCACTAATGGATACACTGGCAGTCCCTTGGAGAATGCATATTGTCTTATCTGATTTAAGGTGTGCTTTGACACACACCCCCCAAAAAGTGGGGAAAATGTATTCATGTTATTTAGTAGTAGCTAGCTACTTTTTGTCTGGTCTTTAACCAAAAAACAAAAATGAGAATTGGCCTGAAGGGAAATACATCATTTCTGTTAAGATGGGGAGGTGGAAACAATAACTGAAACTACTGAACAGTGTTACTTAAGGAGGCATCTTTGCTTCTGCTATATTGTGTGTTTTGAGATATCAGCCTAGTTGAATGTGGGAAATTTCTTTCTAAACAGTCCTTAATGGATCAGTACTTTGCCCGTATGCGCTCCTTGATGATGAGTAAGGAATTGCCGGCAAGGATTCGTTTCCTGCTGCAGGTAAGAGCATAAATTTAGTAACTGTCACAGGTCAGATGTGCTGGTATATGAATCTGAATTTACGTCTATATTGTTTTATGCTTAAAGGATACTGTGGAGTTGAGAGAACACAATTGGGTTCCTCGCAAAGCTTTTCTTGACAATGGACCAAAGACTATCAATCAAATCCGTCAAGATGCAGTGAAAGTAAGTACTTAAATATTAAATAGAGTATTTAGCTGTAGACTTGAGTTATAGATATGAGCCCTAGAAATTTGTCTTTTTATATAAAGGATGTTATTTACATAGCTTTGCCAATTTAAGATAATCAGTAACATAGCGTGAATTTGTGTATTTTGTTTTTAAGGATCTGGGAGTTTTTATTCCTCCTCCTATGTCTCAAGGAATGAGAAGTGACTTCTTTCTGGAGGGACCGTTCATGCCACCCAGAATAAAACTAGACAGGGATCCACTTGGAGGGCTTGCTGATATGTTTGGACAAATGCCTGGTAATTACATAAACTTTAGAATTAGCCATATATCAGCCATATGATCTTTTCAGTACCTTGATTAAGAACTCACACGCATTTCTCTTAAACAGGTAGCGGAATTGGTACTGGTCCAGGAGTTATTCAAGATAGATTTTCACCCACCATGGGGCGACATCGGTCAAATCAACTTTTCAATGGTCATGGGGGACACCTCATGGCTTCTGCTCAATCCCAGTTTGGAGAACTAGGCAAATCCTTTTTGAAAAATCCTGTAAGTGATCTTAATGGAAGCAGTTTAAGAACCTGAACAAAAAAATACAATCAATCAATGCCTTCTGTTCAGCAGAACTTCATCAGGGACTGAAGGGATGAGAAATCTAGTTCTGACTTTTTCACCATTTATCATTCTTCTGAAATAGTTACATTGTGTTATATGAATGCTACTGAAAAATAGGGGTGAAGACTGAGCGTGCCTTGAACAAATCATTGCAGTATGTAGATTGCTGTTGAAAATATCATTTTATTTTTGATCAAACAGTACCCAAAATAGTTTGCTTATTGTATGCTAGTTAATTGGCATTTTGATCTCTTGTAACAGTGAATATTGTAGACCAAATGTAAGGATCATACCACCAGGGATTTTCTGGGAAATCCTGTAAAAATACTATTAGGGCCTAAAATACCTTAAGAAATGTAGCTTTGACATAAAGTGATCACCACACCGGTCCCACCAGCTGAAAAACAGCCCTCCAAAATCAACCAGAAATGAGCAGAACATGTGAAGAGGGTTTTGGGGAAAGTAAAGGGATGGGCAGATTTTTGAAAGTACCCCTAATGACCATCCAGTCCTCTGCCTGTGTGTATGTTAAAAGAGCTGTTGCAAAAAATGCTGAAAATGTGAGTTCTTTAGATATTGGTTAGGTACGAATACTGAGATGTATTGGTCTTCGTTTCCCTTTCCCTGGAAACAGGGGCAAAGCCAACTATACCATAATCAGAATCAGGGACTTCTATCTCAGCAACAAGGACAGTCCAAGGATATGCTGCCACGGTTTTCTAAGAAAGGACAGCTTAACGCAGATGAGGTACATGCTTTTGTCTGAACTGACATGGTTCTAAGCACAATGCCCAATGATTATAACAAGACGCGTTATTACGAGGACTAGTACTGGTACTCCCCTCCTATCTTCTATCATGTTTTCCCTCTTTTTTCTCAATACCCCCAATTCTTCACTTTCTATCCTTGTCTCCCCCCCGCCCACTCCCCCCATCCTTGGAGTATCCAGTGTCCTGTGAGCAAGATTATGAGATATGAGGGCAGTAGTCATATATATATAAAAGAGCAGTTGAAATAGTTCTGTCATTTTTAGATCTTTGCCGATTGTGAAATAAATCAAAATAATATATAGCTGATTTCGTACGTAGTCATGGTCTCCCTCAGCTTTGTTAATTTTAAACATTTGCATGCTGCTCATCAGTTAAGAGTCTTCTAAAGTGGTCTACTATTTAATAAAAATAAAATTAAGCCCTTCAGCTTTTAATTTGATAATGAATGTTTGTGTAATAATACAGTCCCATCTTATTTTCTACACAATCCTGATCACTTAATTCTTTCCACAGATTAGCCTGAGGCCTGCTCAATCTTTCCTAATAAATAAAAACCAAGTGCCAAAGCTTCAACCCCAGATAACTATGATCCCACCCAGTGCACAGCCACCACGTACTCAGACACCACCTTTGGGACAGGTAAATATTTTAGATATCCAGCCAGTTCAATTAAAACTGCAGTTGGATTACAGTTATGATTAATGTTGAGTTTAAAACGGTATATGTGAAATGAAGGAATTTATGCTATTTGTGCAGTGTGGATGTAATTCTGTAATCTGCATTTTCTTTCTCTGGCTTTAGAATAAGAGCATTGCTTCCTATATAGGCATGTGAGTTCTATTAAGTCTACATCTTGAGTTAAGTCACTTTCTTCTGTTTCCAGAGTTCAGAAGAATAAATGGTTATAGGAGCATTATAGCAAGACCCTGGAACTCTGCATGCATGCTTGTTTGGAAGCAGGTCTAGGTACACTTGGTGACACTTGCTGCTTAGTAAATTTGCATACTATCAGGTAGTTAGTCTTTAATGAAAAAGTGGTGAGTTTCAAATACCTTTGTGCAACTTTGTCCTTGATTGAAGATGTTCCTGTAATAGGAAACCTTATCGAGGTGTTTGAGCCCACCATTTCTGTCAGCATGTTGGCAAATCCTGAGCCATTTTAGGAGTTTCTTTGCTGAAGTATACTGAATGCTGCAGAGTTTAAAACCAGCAGCTTTATGTCTAGATTCTTCAGTACTCTCAGGGTAAATATAGTTTGAATTTACTGTTCAGTGTTTTAATGAGGATGTTTACTTGTTAAGCCGCCTCAGCTTGGTCTCAAGACAAATCCACCACTTATCCAGGAGAAGCCTGCAAAGACAAGTAAAAAGCCTCCACCTTCTAAGGAAGAGTTGCTTAAGTTAACAGTAAGTTCTGTTACTCACTCTTAGAACTACATATTGTCATTTCTGCAAAGAGCTATGGGAAATAACAAACTCCCTCCCCCCCCTTTAGGAAGCTGTTGTGACTGAATATCTGAACAATGGAAATGCCAACGATGCTGTCAACAGTGTGAGAGAAATGAGGGCGCCAAAACATTTTATTTCTGAGATGCTAAGCAAAATAATACTTCAGTCGCTAGATCGATCAGATGAAGACAAGGAAAAAGCAAGCGCGCTGATCAACTTACTTAAGCAAGAAGGGATAGCCACTAGTGACAACTTCATGCAGGTACTGACACGGTGGAGTGGTAATTATGCTTTGATTTGTGGCATTTGCTTGCCTGTGCTACATAGGGCAAGTAGTAAACATGTAGCAAATGCTAATTACGACTGCTTATTTTTCAGGCATTCCTAAATGTATTGGACCAGTGTCCTAAACTGGAGGTGGACATCCCTCTGGTAAAATCCTATCTAGCACAGTTTGCAGCCCGTGCCATAATTTCAGAACTAGTGAGCATCTCCGAACTAGCTCAACCATTGGAAAGTGGCACCCATTTCCCCCTCTTCCTGCTTTGCCTTCAGCAGTTAGCTAAACTACAAGACCGCGAATGGCTGACAGAACTCTTCCAACAGAGCAAAGTCAATATGCAGAAGATGCTGCCAGGTAAGTGTGCAAGAAGTGATACTGTGATTGTATGTGATGTATAAAAAGTTTGGGAATATAATAAAATACATTAGACTCTTCAAATGAAAAGCTAAATCAGGAATACTACAGCACCGGCTAGGTTGACAAATGTGATTGATTAATTGGAACATTTTGTGTGTTATAGAGATTGACCAGAATAAAGATCGTATGCTGGAGATCTTGGAAGGGAAAGGACTTAGCTTCTTGTTTCCACTTCTAAAACTGGAAAAAGAGCTATTAAAGCAAATAAAATTGGACCCATCCCCTCAAGCAATCTATAAATGGATAAAAGACAACATTTCACCAAAACTTCATGTAGATAAGGGATTTGTTAATATTTTGATGACCAGGTAAGTGATTAAATATACCTAATTTGGTTTTGCTGAGAGTAGCATAAATAAATGAACCGATAGTATATCATAGTAGCAATATTTTGTCAAAGCTGATGTTAACATTAGGATTTTGAAATCTTCTTCTAGTTCTCATTACGCATTTATTCCTGGTTAAATAAAATTTTGATTATTGGCCTAGGGCAAGATGGGGAAACTATGGACCAGATAGTAGTCTGCAACTCCCATCAGCGCTGACCAACAGTTGTTTGTTACCCAGGAAGTTGCAATCCATCCGCATCTGGAGAACCACACATTCTCCATCTTTGGCCTGGATTTTATCTATCTCCTCTTAACAAAAATGAGCATGTTGTAAACACGTCTAAAATCAGTTCTTAGTTCCAGTTAGAGGTGCACCCACTGAAACAATAAAAATATTATAGGTTATGTAAGTTCCATTAATTCAGTGAGTAATTATTAGGACTAATAAATGAGTAAATTCAGTATTGACATAATCCTATACCATTTTGTTTCCTCCTTTTTCAGTTTCTTGCAGTATATTTCTAGTGAAGTAAACCCACCTAATGATGAACCAGATTCTTCATCTGCTCCTTCTAAAGAGCAGTTGGAGCAAGAAAAACAGCTGCTTCTTTCCTTTAAGCCGGTAATGCAGAAGTTCCTTCATGACCATGTTGATCTACAAGTGAGTGCCCTGTATGCGCTCCAAGTGCACTGCTATAATAACAACTTTCCAAAAGGTAGGAATAAAAGCATTTCCCACCCTTCCCTTCTCCTTGCAACCTTGATCTTATCATATTGGAGGTATTCAAAGAGTTCTTGCCAAATAAGTGGACAGCAGCCATAATAAGGGACATAGGTTTTCATAATTTTGCCCACATATTAGACTTGGTATGTTTGTTGGCGGCACTATGAAAGTTACAAGTCTCATGTCTGTGTTCTGGAGTGAAGGGTTACAAGATGAAACATACAGATAGTAGGGCAAAAGTCTTTTGTGTTAGTGTGCTTAAAAATCACCCAAACAAGTATAACTTTAATGGTGGATTTTTTTATTACATAAACGTGCAGAAAAACAGCTCTGTATTTAAAAACTGTGTTTATTTTGTTTCAGGCATGTTACTGCGCTTCTTTGTTCATTTCTATGATATGGAAATCATTGAAGAAGAAGCTTTTTTGGCATGGAAAGAAGATATTACTCAAGAGTTTCCAGGGAAAGGAAAAGCTTTGTTCCAGGTATATTACCTCTTTGCAGTCTCTTAAGTTATTACAAAAAGCTCAGTAGTCTGAAATTTCTTCAAACAGATTTGTGTAAAAAGGTTGAGAATCAAGCCATTGAAGTGGATTTCAGTGTAGTTGTAGAGTCGAAGGCTTTCACGGCCAGCATCCATTGGTTCTTGTGGGTTTTTCGGGCTTTGAGACTGTGTTCTGGTTGTATTTTCTCCTGACGTTTTGCCTGCATCTGTGGCTGGCATCTTCAGAGGAATGGTGAATTGAAAGTGGAGTGGAGTAGAGAATATATATGCCAGTCTCCTCCTCCAGAGGGGGGAGGGAGCAATTAGCATAATAGTCTTATTGTGTGTATTGAATACTTGTTCCTGGAGAGAGGCTTCCTGAGCCTAGGAAAATACAACCAGAACATGGTCTCAAAGCCCGAAAAAACCCCAAGATTCAGTGTAGTTCTTAATAGGCTTTTAAAAACTGTCCTAGGGCTGAATCCAAATGTTGTCCTGAGTGAAATAGATCTACTGAATAAATAGAAGCTTGGCTGGTCAGCACCTAAGGACCATGGAGTCAGTGCAGTGTCTACTCCAGTTGGAGTAGTAATTTTAGATTAGGCCTAAATTTGTATTATATGTAGTATGTAGAAGGTCAGTCTCCAGATGAATATAAAGTGTTAATGCTTCTCACACTTCTAACTGTTAACATTGTACTGGTTTACTTGCAGGTAAACCAGTGGTTGACCTGGCTGGAAACAGCTGAAGAAGAAGAATCTGAAGAAGAAGCTGACTAAACCAGCCAAAGCCTTAAATTGTGCAAACATACTGTTGCTATGATGTAACTGCATTTGACCTAACCACTGCGAAAACTCATTCCGCTGTAATGTTTTCACAATATTTAAAGCAGCAGTAGGTCAGTAGGACTTGCTTCTGCATAAGGGTTTTTGTAGTATGTCTTAATCATAGTCTACCATAAAAATATTTTAGAGTATCTTTAATGTTTAGATAACAGTGTATTAGCAGCATGCAATAATTACATCATAAGTTCAGAAGCAGTCTGTGTAAGGATCTTCTTTGATGCCAGTTACCATAGGCTGTTTGTTAGAAATCTGAATAGCAACACTGAATACTGTAGAAATGCACTTTGCTCAGTGTAATACTTGAGTTGTTGCAATATTTGATTATCCATTTGGTTGTTACAGAGAATCCTTAACTGTAATCGATGGTGGTTGCCGTAATAGTATATTGCCTGTATTTCTACCTCTAGTAATGGGCTTTATGTGCTAGATTTTAATATCTTTGAGCCTGGGCAAGTGCACAAGTCTTTTTAAAAAAGAAACATGGTTTACTTGCACAAAAATAATCAGTTTGAAGAGGTGGATAAATGCCCTAGGAAGTGGTCTTTGGGTGTGAAGCAAAATGGTGAGAAACTGAATTGGTCCCTATTATAGTATTGAAATTAAGTCTACTTAATTTATCAAGACATGTTCATGCCCTGATTTTATATACTTGTATCTATCAATAAATATTGTGATACTTGAAAGTCTGTTGAAATGATTGCTCTTTAAATTTTCTTTTTCTTTACAGTTGAAAAATTAATTTTGAGGGTGAAAGTTCTTGTATTTGGTCCCCCTTTTCTTGCACCATAAACACTGTGGTGTAGATAAGACCAACTTTGTGATAAAGAGTGACATGAAACTTTATGAAGGAGAACACTGTCCATTGATGACATAATTATGCTTCAGAATTATAAGTCTTTTTTGAGGTGTTTGGGGCTCTAGAAAATGGTGGGTGCTTTTTGCATTGAGCTCTTGGTTAGACTACTTGGTATCAGATAGCTACTCTGCTTCAGTTAGGGGCGTGGTAGGAATCATGTGGCTGTCCATATGTTGAACTGCAAGCTCCAGCAGCCTAACTGGCATTGCCAGTTGTAAGTAATACCAGGAGCAGCAGTCTCAACATATCTGGAGGAGTACATTACTCCCTCCTCAGCTCTAAAGCATGCGTGGCCTTTTAGATGTTAGAAGTACAGTGCCTATTATCCCTCTATTAGTTGCTGTCTACAACTGATGGACTTTGCAGTCCATACAGCCTTTGGAGAGCTGCATGTTCTCCACCTCTTCTCCTGAGCTCCAGACGCTGTCTCTTTCTAAACTGGAAACCTCAAGCAGCAACAATATTAAGAATAGTGTTTTAACGTTGTAAAACATCTGGCATATTGTACACAGCAGTAATGGAAAGAAAATGGCGCAGAGAGTTAAGGAGAACAGAAGGTTCTTTATATTGAAAAGTGCCGTTACAGTTTCATTATAGAAACTTTCACATTTTGAACTGTAAGTAAGTAAGATACTGGCTGCCCTGTAAAAGAAAAACAAAAAACAAAAGGGCAGCCAAAATTAACACTGATTCTTTCCTGTTCTAATTCAGATAAAGGATAGCACCAGCTAAAATTTAGGAACTAGGGAGCTTGTACAACATTAGAATTCAGATTTACCTGTTGAAACTGACAGTAGATTAGGACTGAAAGAAACCACTACTTTAATTCCAGGCTTTAGCTTTACATCAGTGCTGTGGACTGAATCAAATCTCTCAAGATGTTATCTTTGGGAGGCTAGTGGGAAGATAATCACTTTTTGCAGCCAGAGTGATCTGACATGACAGGAAAAAAAGTTGAACTAGAAAAATATACCAGTATAATTTGTAAAGAAAGTAATGTATATAAAAAGATAGGTGCATAGATTACCTAAACTATGATCAAATCCTGCCTGTCATCTTTGAAGCAGGATCTTTCTAGCTCATAATGCAGTGTCCAGCAGAAGCTGTTGCACTTGGTCTGTGTAAACCCCAGGCTCACAGGTACGAAAGTGATGGGGAAAACTTGGCAATTAACCGTTACCTGCCTTGGATTCAGTGTTGCTATCTTGTGGTATTCTGAGGAAACACCAAAAATGTCTTGGCTTCTGATTTTCAGGTTCTCAAATCTTGGAACAATTAGAACTCCCTTACTGAGACTTTAAGTAAAATTTGTGCATATGATCCCTTTTAGCAGACACAGCAGTTTATAAATACTGAATGGCCTGTTTGCATTGTATAGTTGATAACACTGTCTGGAATTAACCCTGACTTGAGCTTCCCAGTCCCTTCCCAGCCTCTGCCACTTCTGTTGTAAAAAAAAAAATGTAATATGCGGTCCTTGGTTCCCCACAAGGGCACAATAACGTGTGCTGTATTAGCATTATATTACATTGGTTCATTGTGGAAATTGTTTTTTATATCATAAATACAGACTGTGTTCTCAATTTTTTCATGTTTTATTTTAAAGTTGGTTTGGATTTTTGAAATGGCAGCTGGCTATACAATAAAAATACTTGTTTGGGCAATATAAATAGTTCTGTTCAGATCTTACGAGATCTGGTTTTTGAACCATTTTAGCATTTAACTTGAACCTGTTGCACTTTTACCGAATTGAGCAAACTGATTGCATAGGATTCTTTCCCCTCACCACCGCCAGCCTAAGAACCAGTGTCTACCTAGGATCAAAGTCGTAAATTGGATCTTGCTTGTTACAATAGCCACTTTTCCTAATATGACTGTAAAACTCCTTAATACGTTTTGTTTCCTCACCAAAAGTTGTCCTAACTACTAATAGTGCTCATTTAACATAAATGAAGTAGCAGCAGTTAAGTACACAGTCTCCTGTATATTTGATACTTTGTTTTCAACTCCATACCATCCTGGTCTGGGTTCTTTTCCGTCTAGCCCAGTAAGAAGCAGGACCCTTTTAACTGGAAAAAAACAAAAACTTAGGGGCTGAGCTAAGAAGCATCTTCCTCCCTATGGCCGGTTTTTTGCACCGTAATTTCTTCACCTGAAACCGTTCAGATATGTTGGAATATATCTGTATTAATGTCTTTGCTAGCTGGGCTGGCTAGGGGACTGGGAGTTTTAGTCCAGTTTAATCCAGGTTGCCTTTGGGAATGACTACTTTAGAAGTAGCTTTGCTGAGTCTGATTCTTGGGAAAAACATAATGGAAGACAAGAAAGAGAAGGTGGCAACCTAAATGGGAAATAAGTTCTTACTTTAAAAAAGTTAAAAGCCACTTCTCCCCCTTTTTGTCCACCCCATTTTCTCGGGTTATGGAAAGGGATAAATAGGTCTGATTTTCTCTCACTCTGCTGTGCAACAGCCATGTCCCAGAACTGGGGATATGGCAGAGATTTACCAGAAAATACTGCTATTTATTTTATTTAAGTTGCTTCTGTATTGACCTCCAGCCCACAAGGGCTCTTGGGGCAATGAATGAATAAAAACCAATTAATTAATGGAAAGAAAAATATTTTTAAACATATTAAAATGCACTGAAAGAAGCCTAATCTAGTTGTAAAACAGTTCAGACAGCAATCTCAAACACAACAGTGTGGAATAGCACTGTTTTGGCTGCCCACTGAAAGCTAAAGAGGTGGGGCCAACCTAACTTCCTTGGGCAGAGAATTGAGGTGCTGCTACAGAGAGAGCTCTCTTATACACATCTGGCTAACCTCTAGGTGTTTGCACATGCAACTGGTCCTCTGAAGATCTCAAATTTCTGGCAGACTTACATGGGAGGAGGTAATCTTTCAGATATGCAGGACCCAAGTTATTTAGGACTTTTATAGGCCAACATCAGTACCCTGAATGGAGTTTGGAAGCAAACGAGAAGCCAGTTCTTGTATGACTGGTGTTATGTAGTCTCTGAAATCCACATGTGACACCAGTCTGGCCGTTGTTGCATGTTGCACTAGCTGCAGCGTCCAAATGCTTTTCAAGGGCAGCCCCATGTAAAGGGAGTTAACGGTAGTCTAATCAGGAGATAACTAAAGCATGAACCACTCTGGTCCCATCTGCCTTCCCCTAGCAAGGTGTAGCTGGTGCACCATCCAAAACTGAGCAAAGGATCATTGTTTCAGACAGGAGTTTGCAGCTGCTTCCCTGCCCCTATCCATCAGATACCCAGTGTTCAAAAGTTGTGCAATGTGACTGCTGGGGGAGTGCAGAACTTAATTCCAGAAAAACAGGAAGGTTTTTTGTGTGTGTTTCGCAATAGATACGTTCAACTTTGCCGTTAATCTTCCTTTGCTCAGCTTAATGAGGATCAAGTCATTGTTTCTGCAGGGTTAGGTACAGTGGGCCCTCAGTATCTGCTGGGGTTTGGTTCCAGGATCTCCTGTGGATACCAAAATCTGGATGCTCAGATTTTACAATGGTGTAGGAAAGGCATCCTTTATTTAAAATGATGAACAACTCAAATGTTTGCTTTTTGGATTGATGTTTTCCTAATGTTTTCAAGCTGTGGTTAGTTCAATCCATGGATACAGTATCTGTGGATACAGAGGGCTAATATTCTCTTCCCCACCTCTTCCTGCCTTGGTGTTCATGGCTAAAGAGATGTAAGTTCACTACACATGTGGATTCCTTGGAAGTGTGTATTAATTTCCAAATGGCCCAGTATGTGGGTGGTTTGTCTAGACTTCCACATATGGAGAACAGAAAAGAAAATGAAAATGACAATCTAATTTTTCAGACCGAGTTTTACTTTAGCATAGTACATTGTACTGATATTTTTATAGACCGCAGCCACATTTCTGGAAATGTTTCAGCTGTATACCAGGCCTACATCTAATTTAGAGTATTCTTCTCCAGTTAATTCCAATGGGAAGAAGAAATAACCACCTCCATAACACTGAGTGTAGCCACTTCATAGCGGGGTGGAGTGCAGGATGTAACACAAACAGCTGATCTGAGTGCAGGATGTAACACAAACATTCACCACCACATCTAAATCTACACAGGAAGACTCTTTAACTCCAGAAAGGTGCACAGTCTAGGGCTATCTATCTTCAGGTGTTGGATACTTAAAGCTATCAAGACGTAAGCTGAATAGCAGGAGGATGTGTTTCACAAACAGTCTGTCTCTGGATACAGCCTAAATATTGCCTGCACTTATAGAATCATAGAATCATAGAAATGTAGAGTTGGAAGAGACCGCAGGGGCCATCCAGTCCAACCCCCTGCCATGCAGGAACACCCTCAAAGCACTCCCGACAGATGGCCATCCAGCCTCTGCTTGACAAGTGTACTAAGAAGTGCGTCATCTTGAGACTTTTCACCACAAACACTCAAGAACAACCCCAACCCTCTAGCTGAGAGTGCTAGGACCAAGCACATTGCAGAGGTAAGCAAGGGAGGGAGAGTGCAGTTGCTGCAAAGTATGACTGCTGTCTTCCATCTCTCATCCACTTCACCATATACAAATACAGTGGTTTCCCTGAAATGTATTGTTCCAAAACAGGTAAGAATCATGTCACCATCCAGATGTCAGTGGACTAAGTCCCAGTAGCCAGTATAGCCAATGGTGAGAAATGTTGGGAGTTGCAGTCTTGCATCTGGTGGGCTACATAACTCCTGTCCCTACTCTAAACTTTGTCCAGCAACTGCTCACAACAGCAGGGAGCACTGTCTGCTGCACACAGTGTAGGGTAATTGTCTACATAAAAGATGGGCTTTTTGTTGGCTTCCCTGTTTCCACTGCCAGCCAAATGCTCGAGCAATTTTGCCTCGCAGCTTGCCAAGTTACAGACCAAGATGTCACAACATATTCCAGTGCAACCCCCAAAGACAGGATGGGAATCAGTCATTACAGGGATCCACTGTGATCCTTAGGACCACCAGTGGCCTCCCAAAAGGCTCTATCATCCCCCCCCCCCAATAAAGTCAGCTTCCCAAAAGTTAATTTTCAGTTGAAAAAAATGAGGAAAAAACTGGGGCTGTAAAATGCTGTGGTGGGGGATTTCTCGGAAACCACCCACTCCCCACCAAAACAGCCAAAAAGTGACTAAAAGATATGATCACAGTCATGATCATTTGCCTCTGTAGAGGGGAGGGCAGCTGGAAAGTTGAAACATGAGCACTCAGGAATCATCCTTCCATTTGTTTCCCCACATCTGTGCATCCAAGTTCAGGGGCTATGAATTCCAGCTGTTGACAGTTGCTCCATCTTTGTGGACTCCCCCTCCCCTCTCGCTCTGAACTGGCCACTCACCAATACCCCTTCTATGTAGGTTAGAAAGAAACAACCTAGGACCAGCACCAGCGACCAGGATGTTCCTGGTTTTTTCTCCACAGGATCATTTAAGGTGGGAATAATGTGGTCCTTGACATGTTTGACTGTAATATCCAGGGCATGCCCTACCACTGGCCATGCTGGCTAAAGCTGGCGGGAGTTAAAAGTCCAACAACATCTAGGGGGCTTCTTGAGTCCCATCTCTGATCTGTCTGCTCCCATTGCGTAGAGCAGGTGAAAGAATTCCTCATATGGCAATAGAGCCATACAAATACAGTTGTTGACCCTCCACTTTTGCAGGGATTAGGGGCACAGGACCCCCACATAAGTGAAAAAAAATATGAATATTGTAAGCCTCACAAACCTTATTTGAGACACACAAAAATAGATTTCTACTGGTGGGGTGGCTGGGCCTGGCCATGCGTGCTTTCTCCATCTTGTTCACTCATGTGGGTAGGAGGGAGAAAGGGGACGAGATGGGTTGGGGGAATGAGAGGAAGGAGAAAGGGGCATCTGTCTCATTCCCTCCCCCCCCACACACACACACACAAGTGAGTTAGCTAACACCCTTCCTCTTGTCCCATCCCCTTCCTCCCTCACACCAGTACACGTGAGTGAGCGAATGTGCACACTCTCCTCCGGTCCCAGCCCCTTCCCCTCCGTAATCTGCAAATAATCAAATCCACAAATGGTTAATTTGTGAATGTAAAATTGTAAAACATTTGGTATTTTTCAAGCCACTGTCCAAGAGAAAGGTGCCCTGCTGCAGTGACCGGTTAGCAACTTCACACCTATCTTTTCTTTTCCTAATACTAAGTATGCTGATGCCATGTTCTTATTCTGGGGGCTGATCAATAAAGGTTGTGATTTGGCATATCGTATTGTTTCTTTGCTGCTTAGATGGAGATCCCTTCCTCACAGCCTAGTATGAACTAACTACAGTTTGCTGTAGGATGAGGCTCTGAGGAGGTGAGGGGGGAAGCTGAGGCAGCCCCATAGGTTGTAGGTTCCATGTGCATGTTGTTGTTTGCCAGCTGGGTGCTTGTATCATGGCGCAGTAGCTCCAGCTGTATAATCTCCAGACCTTTTTCAATGAAAAGCTATATCTTTGTTCTTAGGTCCACTACTTGGCTCCTGATGCTCATACAGTTGCCGGATAGTAGTGAAGTTGGAACTAACCACAGCAGATGGTATCACACCCATATTGCCTAAATGTCATTAAACCAAATTAGGCCCTTAATGGCTGCAATTTCCCTGTATTTTGATGTTTGAGTTAGCATAGGAAGCCCCAAACATATTAAGTAATTTAAAAGGGGAGAGGGGAAACTAACCTACAGTACAATCCAGTCTTTGAGGTTTTGCTTTCTGCTGTTTTTGCTCTGTGGGTTTACTAACTTGGTGTGTACCAACTGGCTATGCTTTCTACCAGAGTTATATCAGGTCCAGGTTTTAGGAGGGCCTAGAGAGAGTGGTGTTCACAGAACCGTCTTCTCCCAGTTGTCTAGTTGCTTCCTCACTGCTGTTGCTTATCCACTCAGTCTGCTCATCTAGAACCGGTGCCTACTGCTGCCCAAGGGGCAAGGAGGATAAGAGAGACAGATGATGTTGGCCTATGCATTCTTCCTTTTCCTGTCACTATTCGCATTGGTGGAATTTGTAGGTAAACAGGCCAGAACAACATAGCAAAGTATCAGGGTCATGGGCTTTGAGAGGGACCTAACAAAGCCAGCCTTCAGCACTAGGCCTGTATGTATCATTGTACTGAGACACATTTTCAGAAAAGGAAAGTTGCTGAAGCAGTTGTATTTACATTTATTTCCAAGACATTTTTACTGCTTGGGCCAGTAAAAAGATCTGTGTCCAAGACAGGCAGGATGTGTTTTAAATCTCGCCATTAACCAGGGGTGGGCTCAATCCCTCTAAGCAATGTTCTGCTGAAGAGTGAATAATAAAAAGCAGACGTATTTAAAATGAAATCGTAATAGGCCTTATGCATTCGTGCAAGGATGGTTTATATTGGCTTACAAATGCTGGCCATCTCCACCAGTCAAAATAAATACATCACACTACAAGTAGTTTCAACTGAAACTAAAAGAACCTTTAAGGGACTTTTAAGGATTGAAGGAACTGTTTCTTCCTCATCAAGGTTTGAGATTTGAAGCAGTCACACAGTGCAATCCTAAGCATGTTGAATCAGGGGTAGGTCCCAGTGAATTCACTTGGACTTGCTTCCTTATAAGTACATTTGGGACTGCAGCCTGGTGTCTGTCATGTTGGTCCTTCAGATGGTCTGTGGTCATTAAAAGCACTCGACCTGAAGTAAATTCCACAGAAATCAGTGAGATGGATAGTTGATATTCTCTGCCCATGATTAATGAAATATTTTTTACCAAAAAAATGATAATGGTTAGTAAAAATGGGTCAGATGGGGAGATCCTTAACTAAAACAGCTGTGTGAAGTGGCCTTTATTTTTCAACATACATAAGAATATAAGTAAATATGGTATTTATGGGAGATTTGAGTGTTTCACCAATACAAAGCCACATGTACCTTGGAGATAAATATGCATTGTTTAGGCACACTATTCTTACTGAATTAAAATATTTTACATAATCTCTTTCACACATGTACAACTGCTGTATTCACTTCTATTTCTTCTCCAGTCACTCTTCATTATCACTATCAACAGGAAACCAGAAATACTCAATGATTTTCTTGCCTCTTCTGGCTGGCATTTTCTCCTGCATTTCAACAGGGCAAAGCTCACTCATCTGAGGGTGTCCGGGATTCAAGCTGGGTGCAGTAACTCTATAGAAAACCCTATGAAGAAAGACAGTAACCACAAGTTAAGACAAAATCCATTTAAAAGAGTATCACATTTCTCTACTGTAGCCTTCCCCAGCCTGAGTCCTTCTATATATTTGGGGCTGCAATTCCACATCAGCCCCAGCCAGCATGGCCAGTAGGAGTGATGTAGTCCAAAACACCAGAGGGCATCAAATTGGGGAAGGCTGCTCTACTGCAATTTGCTTGTTTTCATTTCATTTTTATTAATCCCTTTCTTACCTTTTTATAAATACTCGGGAGGATACACAAGCAGTAGTTAACACAGGGGTTAGAGAAAGAACAAAGAACAGAAAAAGCTGGAGCTACTCTATACAAACAGAGCTACACACAGGTAAGTGGATCTAGTCTGCTGCTTCATAGTAGTCACAATTGCTTGTCCTTTTCCCAGTTTACTCAATAAAAACAGCTATTGAAGAAGGATGTTTCTTCTTATAATATCTATCCATACACCAGAAACAAGATTATGAGCAAATCTGTCTCTTTAATGAAGCCCTGATGACCTGTCATCAAACCTGCTCTAACAACATGTATGACTTTGGTAGCATTTGTATCTGGCCCATACAACATTAAAAGGGAATAAATTCATTTCTTTAAATTTTAGTATAATAACTCTCAAAATCTGGTTGTACAGTCTTGCAGTAGACGGCAAACTGCTCAGTGGGTTAAAGGGGACCCCCGACTTAGTGTCTGTGCCATCTTCTCTGCAACTTGGTGTGTTCTCTCTTTCTAAGTTGTGCTAAATAATGGGTGTCCAATCCAAATTAGAGAAGGCTTAGACCTAAAACCTAACTAAAGTTAATCCACTGAGTCCATGGGATTTACATAAGGGCCGACTTATCATTTAGTAGAACAATTAATTAAACAGGTCTACTCTAGATGGGAGAAGCAACTAGATGTTAGCCTCAGTATCCTGGACTTTTTTTCCATGCAACATTGTTGTTATGAAGCTAGGAGAACATGCTATGTATTTAATTTAAAAAAATCTGTATATCTGAGTTTAAAGAGAAAACGTTATTTATATTCAGTTTACTAAGCAGCTATGACAACAAAACTGCACTTGGGATAAATAAAGTAATCAGAGGAGGTAGAGCGAGGAGGACGGAAATATAATGTCATATTATTGACTATGTTTAGCGCTTATTTATACTTGAAGAAAACTAACCCACAGAGAGTAGAGTGGGTAAAAGACAGAGCGGGGATCTACTGGCAGATCTCTGGGTAATTTGTAGATCAGCCCAGTGTTTAATTCTTCTTTTTCTAACACTAGTAATAATTAGAAAGCTCTCTGCCTTCCCATTCAGCTGTTCATAAAGAAAAGTTAGGAGAAAGACCAGGCATAGCATTTTGTTGTGAAAAGACTTCAGAATTTAGTTTCTGTGCTGATCACATTTGCTGGAGGTGATTATTTTTCATGCAATTCCAGTTATTTATCTGGTGGTGATTATTTTGTAGTAATTCAATTAACAAAACCCTTTCAGTTGAACATGTGAAGACAGAGGTTGGTAGCTTTCTGTGTATAGCACTGAAACCTCCCACCCATCCCGGTGGGATGCATTCTTAAAACTACCATGCTGGCCAAAAATAAATTGCTTTCAAATTGAATTTTGATACAGCAGTGTGTCTAGGGGCATGATTCTTACAGGCCCATCATCGCAGTGTGCCTTGTTCTTAAAGACAAATATGCCTTTTTTGTCACAGCCACCATAGCAGTACAATTCCATGGTGACTTCAGCATGGGAGATTGAGGGCATGCAATAAAAATGGGGTGGAGGTCACATGCAGCCCATGGGAGAAAGGGATGTATCCACTCCTCTTTCCACACTCATCTAGATCTAATGTATGAATGGATGCTGTGAATGTTTTTCCCTTGCAGGTGAGAGGCTAGAATCTTGAAGTGAAGCCAATATGCACAGAAGATTGAGGAAGTGACCCAGCCTGTCGACCCAGTTCCCACTTGAAACTGCTTAGATGGACAAAAGACTGAGAGACTAACAACACACATACTGAAATTTCCAGAGCCCTTGAAGGAATGCTCTTGCCTGGGAAGAACTGATAAAGAAAGTTGCTGGCAGCTCATAGTTCAAAATGTCAATGTGCCAGTTTATGAAAATGGATTGAGATGGATACGAGAGGAAGAGAGACCTATCTGAGGCCTTCTTTAGAGAGAATGGCAGCAAAAAGCAGAACCCAGTGTGTGCACTGCCAGAAAGCTTCCCCCTTCTATACCTTCCCACTACTACTGTGATCTGGCCTGTCAGTAGGAATAAGCTTAGTATAGGGAACCTTATTCAGTAACACCATATAGAATCATAGAAATGTAGAATTGGAAGAGACCACACGGGCCATCCAGTCCAACCCCCTACCATGCAGGAATACCCTCAAAGCACTCCCGACAGATGGCCATCCAGCCTCTGCTTTATATATGCTAAATATAACTTTGGAGTACTGATTTCTTACTCTTCTTGATTTTTCTATGTATGAAGCCTTGCCACCATCTTTTCACAGAAGATAACTTTCTACTAGTTTGTAGGAAGACAACTGGAAGGACATGATTCATGTTCTCAGAGGATACATATGTGTATACTGTGATGTCATGGACTGGTATTGGAAAATGTGGTTTGATTGAATATGTGTGTGTGTGTATGCATATTGAATATATATTAGAGTATAAATAAAGTAAGGAGCTGCCGGGAGCAGGGAGAGAATGGAATGTTGGGGGTGAATGGTGATTGGTAGAATGTTTGAGGAGATTTGCATAAGGCCCGTGAATGGCAGCTGGGAATTCAGTTAGACTAGGGCTGGACTGAGAGAAGGGAATTTTGGTTGGGGCGTTGGTATAGTTGGTGGAAAGAGTGGAGAGGAGTGTGGCACTTTAAATGTGAAAAGTAATTAATCTGCATTGGTGTGTTTACATTCTGTAAATAAAGATTTGTTTTTATTCTTATATACTTTCCGCCTCCAGAAACGCTAACTATCCGAGAGCTTGCATTCAGACAAGGCGTCTGCAGTGGCAGCGTTGAATACAGAACAGAAGTTGCAGAAATCCTCATAAGTACCTTGAGGAATCTCCACCGTTGGTGTCACACAGGTGGAAGGGGAACAAGCCCTTACATGGTGGCAGAGGTGGGGATCAGGAAAAGCCCTCACTTTTGGTAACTGGAGTGAGCACCACGGAAGTCCTCATGTTTGGTGGGTTAAAGGTTAGAAACCCCATATTTGACCCCAATGGTAGGTTTGCCCGAGAGGAACCCTCGCAGCTGTGGCACTGATGGGATTGCCCAAGTGGAAAAACCCACAGTTGGTGGAATGAGGATTGGAAAAACCTCACACACATATACACAACAGACGAGTCCTCTTTAAAAAAAGCAAAGAAGGTGATTTATCAACTGTAAACTTGAAGTACCTGCACAGTGTAAGCTGTCTAATTTCTAGTTCGGGAGTTTTGAATGTTTTATCCTTTTGGAAAACAACTAGCCCAGGACTTAGAAAAAAAGTTTAGTTTGGTTTCTCTTTCAGACTGTATAAAATAAAAAGAAATTCCTGTCCATTGGCATCTTTCCTGGCATAACTCCTCCTAGTTCAACCAAGTGAATATGCCAGTAAGCACATTAAATTTATTACCTGTCAGTTTCTTGGTGCAGACTATTCATTGTAAGTTTAAGAGATGGCAGGGATTATCAAAGTCCTACCTGTCCGTGGTCTTGGCCTTTTCTTCATTGTCAGCGCTAGGCATTGAAAAACAGACCTGCTCTCCTTCCTGAAACAGAGATAAAAGCACTATATTAGAACAGCCTTATAAACGGAATTATTTTCTCAACAGTGATTACTTAAGGACTTGCCCACATCACATTACAAAAGTGAGGGAATGACTCACAGGGCTTACACTATGTGTGTGTTTCTGACCGCCTCCTCTCTCTTTTTAAAGTGCTGCTAGATTATGAGCAACATCTGTGTTCACAAAGTAACATGTCAGCTTGTTCCCCCAAAGCTGTCCCTCGGTTATGTGAATAGTGTTTATTCCTTTCATCCTTTACCCGTATACTTCAGTTAACAAAGTAGATGTGCTCCTGGGCATAGCTTCTTTAAGAGAAAATTTGGTACCGGAGCAGAGATAATAGCAGGTTATTGGAAACTGTACTGCTGGCTCTTCAGAGAGAGAGATTATGAGTGCTACATCCTTAACATTCCAGGAATTACCATATCCATTCAGTTCCTTAATAATAGATTTTTACTATGCCATTTATTCATTCACCTCTGCTTTCCCTCTCTGAATTTTTTTTTTTTTTTTTTTTTTTTTGCAACTTAGAGCTTCCCATGCTTTCATCAAGATTAAAAACAAGACGGATTTTTCTAACTGATTTGACATCTAAGGCCCTTTCCGCATGAGGCAAGGGAATCGCCCCAAGCCGTTACTCACCACTTCTTCTGGGGTCCGAAGCAACGCGGACTGTCCTTGAAACCCTTCCGCAGGGCTCCTCCTTGGTCCAGGGCTAATCGCGGCAGTGCGAGGTCTGTAGATCCGCACTGCTCCGGCTTCCAAAATGGCGGCTTCCAGTTGGTCGTGGGTCCTGACCAACCGCTGAAGCTCGCCACGCCTAAAGCCCGCCCTCTGCAGATGGCAGGCTCGCATTGGTGCGAGCCTGCAAATCTGCACGAGGGAGCAGGAACGCAATGGCGTGTTCCAGGAAAACAAAGACCTGTTTTTTCCGGTCTTTCAAAAACACGCTGGAGGACCACTTGGGGTCGTCTTGGAGTGGACTGAGGTGCGGACCTCTGGTAAGTAGTCCGCTCCTAGTCCACTCCAAGGTGCAGACGACCTCCGTGCGAGGACGTGCTGCCCTGTTCTAATTGCCTGGTGCGGAAAGGGCCTAAGTTCACACAAACTGTGCCCTATCGTTTCTTTAAAAACCACCTTTCAGGAAAATGTCTTCTAAGGTAAGTTACAAAGAAGGGCTTGGGTTCCATCCCTAGCAAACACACACAGTTCTTTGCTCACTCCACCATTAACTTGAAGATGTCAATTTTCCAAAATGGCTAGCATGCTATCTTTTAAAAATTCCCTTAATGAGAAAGAATGTGGAAAAGAAACAAAGTGAGGTAGAACTTCTACTTGCAACATGAAGGACGCGCAGTTACAGAATGGTCTATTGTCAGTTGTAGTATGTTGTACATCTGGTGCCTGGTGCCTGCCAAGACGTACATGATAACACTGATACAGAATGAATGTATAAATTGATGTAACTCCATAGCAACAGGGCTCTCGGGCTTTGGAAGCGATTCCACCGAGACCCAGCTGGCTGAATAAAACTTTGAATTTCCACTCCGTGGGTCTCGATCTCAATTTATCTGGAACATTAACACTAGAAAACCACATTTCTACACCTAGCCACCTCCAGGTAGAATTAACTCTACAAAGATGTCCCAGGTCTAAGCTGCTTAACAAAAAAAAAATAGATTCCAGATTTCACAAAGAGTTTTAACTACTGGGCATCCAATTATTTGACTGAAGACTCCAGGAGGAAGGGCATTCAACAAATATTACTTCAGCTTCCTTATTCCACTAGTGAAATATTCCACAGGATCAGAAGCTTTCTGTGACTTAAAGGAGGTCCTCTATCCCCAGTAGATACATTTGGTATCCCAACTAGAGGATCCCTTCAGATCCAACCATCAAAGCTTTAAAGGTGCTTTTTCAAAACCTGTTTCATGTTCTGTTCTGAAAGTGTCATTCCTCTTCCAGATCCAAATTGTATGTGGATATTAGCTCTGGGTGGGTTGGTTGGTTGGTTGGTTGGTTGGTTGGTTGGTTATTTTTAACAAAATAAGTTTTTGTTAGTTTTTGAAATAGTTTTGATAATGTTTAGTAGAATTTGGGGGAGATGTGAGGAGGAAATGTGAACTATAAACCTGTTCACTAAAAATATTCTCCCGCAAATTCCAAGAGTGAAAATCTGTTTTATTTCCATAACTGTATTTGTACATATGATTGACTGATTGATTGATTGATTGATTGATAGTGGAACAGAGAATTATTCCAAGGTATGTTACATCTTTATGACAGCATTGATTTCCAAATAACTGCTCAAGCTACATACATATCTTCTGTTGCCTTTCACAATGAATCCTGAAGTGACTATGCTCTCTGGTATGGGGAGTCAGGGCTTGGGAAGTTGAAGGGGCATAATTTTATGATTAGCAAGCATCATGCCATATGCCATAATCATCAGGATTCCCTGTTCCTTCTGAGTTTAGCTCATTTATATTGGGAGCCATCCCATTATCTGTGCCATTTTTAAAAAATTTTCCATTCCATTGTTTGAACTGGCAAAGGGGCAATTAATTTTCATTAGTGTTACAAAAGGCTGGTTGATAATGGGATTAAAATTTTTAGAACTGGACAGGAAGATATCAGTTCTTTAGAATACGTGCGTGTTACAGAGCAATATGATTGTCCATTCTACAATCCATCAGTTCAAAATGAGCCTAACCAGCATCATAAATAGCAGTCTATATATAATAATGTTACATTCTTCATATACATATCCCATTCTCCCTCCTTTGAACTTAAGGTGGTTTATAGAGTTGTAGATTACCTCCTGTCCCATTTATGCTCATAAAAAAACTAATGAGGAAGGCTACTGGATACTGTGAATAGCTTTCAAAAGTTGCTTATTTGGATCATAATTTCCAGAATCCTCCAGCCAATAGTTATATCAGGGGGGAGTGGGGGGCTTCTGGGATTTATAGTCTGAATGAGTAATATTCGAAACTCTGGTATTATCCTATGTATTGTGTAATACTTTGGGGTCCTAACTATGGAAACTGTCATGAAGAATGTTTGCACTTCAGAATTTACTACTACAGCAATGAACATGCCCTTTTTCTGACATTTAATGTTTCATAACAGATTTTTTTAAAAGTATGCAAGTATTGCTGTTGTTTGCAAGTCACAGTTGGGCACCTAAAAATATCCACACTTGAAGGAGCATCTTGTCTCATGTAAATCATCAACTCTTATCTAGTTGCAATTTCATGATAATAAGCTCTATACAATAGATCAGGGGCTGCTAAGACACAAATAATTACAACCCGCTCTCAGCAATTTGAAAATATGTTTCACGTGAACCTTAGGTCTGCAATTTCATTTAAAAATTCCAAATATAAAGTGTCATAACTTGCCTAGATTTTAACATCTGTTAATTGAACTTGGCTTTTCCATCTTGAGCAAATTAATCATTCACATTGCCAAGGCTGATTCAGTTATGACAGTGTACAGATGCATATTTGGTAAATGTATTCGGATCTTGCCTGCCTTTTTGTAGGAGCTGGACCCCACAGTAGAAAATAAACAGATCTCTTCCATGAAGGACAGAGTAGGCATGAGTGCTACCCACACAAAACAATGTGCCTGTTTTCTTCCATTTCTAGTCTTACATTAGGCATAGCTGTTCCACTCAATGAAAACATTTAATATAAAATACTTCTCAAATTTTGTCACACAGAGTTAGAGGTATACTATTATATCTGTCCACTGACTAAACTGCCACTATCACTGAGAAACCACTGGTCTGTTGGTACTTTCGGCTGCAAATTGCTGTACTGTGGGATGAGTTTATTTTATTTCAAATTTATTTTATTTTATTGATTTGGCCTCTCTGATTACCCAAGACTTAGTTTGAAACCTTATTAGTGTCACTCTCTTGCGAGGAGGCTCCCATCAGTCACACAAGGAAGGGGTACTCTTTATGCTGGATATTTTTGAATCTCTCCTTAAAATCTGCTCCAGAGAGTAAAGGAAGCCACTTCAGCAGATTTGGGAAGGCAAGAATCTCATGCCCTTAGAGTCCAGTAGAGACCTGGACATGGCCTCAGATCTTAAACATGCAGCAATGTCAAGAGGGGCGGCATCAGGCCTGACCACTATAGTGAAACTAGAGACTCTTCAAGTCTGAGATCCAGGACTCTTGAGGATGGTCAAGATATATGGTAGAAATATCTTTCACTCCTCCTAGAGATCATTTGGGGGCATTTCAGAGCAAAAACCAGTTGAACCCTGGGGCCAATATACTAATATAAGAAGCATGCCTGGTACCAAGAGACAGAGAAGTGTCTGGATCCAGGCTTGTATCTTTAAAGGCTTCCCACTTTGCAGGGAAGGGTGGGATATAAATATGAGCTTCAGGACTGAAGAATAAAAACCTTCAGACTGGTGTCAGATCATCAGATCTTGGGCCCTTTCACAAAACACAATTATAGCACTACGATTCCACTTTAACTGCCATGGCTGCATCCTGTGGAATCATGGGGCACTACAGAATTCTAAATACCTCTCCCTAAAATGCCAATCCCAGGATTCCACAAGATGTTGCCATGATAGTTAATGTGGAATCATAGTGCTTTAACTGTGGCGTGAAAACTCTCCTTTTGTCAGAGTAGCTCATAAGAGGTGCTGCAACATCTAACCTGTATTGCTGCCCTCCCCATGTTTGCTTCAAGATATGAAAGGGATAGGGAGTGAGGAGGAAAAACTAAAATTGCATTGAATTTCACACATTAATAAAATGTTCACAAACCTAAACCACCCCTAGGAACTGTATGTATATCTTCCTACCAGAATAGGTCTATATCCTAACTTTTGTTTCCTATGGGAAAACCATCTCATACCAAGGTGTCTATTGTTTTATTGTGTCCTTGGCTAATTTCCCACTCAATAGAGTCAAGGCAGCTGCTAGGGAGATGCCAGTCACAGAGCTGATAGATCTGTGCCCATTGGATTCTACATGGTATCCTTCTGCCAAGCAGGCCAAGAGGGGCTTAGGTTTCTAACTTAAACACTGTGGATTACACAGTAACTATGTAAGATATAAGCCACCCTGCCTGCCATGTCACTAACGGCAAACAATTGCTTAGAAACATTTTGCTCTTTAAGTGTAATTTTAGGTTATTTTGCTGCTGTTGTTCTGTGCCTTCAAATTGACTTCACCTTATGGCAACCTTATTCTAGGCCATTTCCGCACTAGCCTGTTATAGCGCGATGATTCCACTTTCCACATCCTCTGGAATCCTGGGGTTTGCAGTTTCGCGAGGGGCCAAGTGGCCAAGCTCTGAACAAGATGTTGGACTAGACAGCTTGTATTCAAGTCATGCACTCTTGGTCTGCTGAAAAGGGATGCAATTTCAGCCTATACAAATTCTCAGAAGCTCATAATTTTCAATTTGTGACACATCTAACAGAAAGAAGTCTGATACCCTCGCCACTGTTATCCCAATGAAAAGTGATTCCACATTGCTTACCACAAATCTCTGGAGAGTTCCATCTTCATTTCTCAGTGCTGTGATATGTTCATTGCTTTCACTGACACATAAGAAATAACTCCTCAGTTTCACCTGGCACTAAGAAAAGAAAGAGAGAAGAAACACTGTTGGTGTGGGTGAAGGCATTATATTTGGGAGTTTTATACAAAAGAAGGCCCCTAATAAAAAATATTAAGCCAAATAGGCATTTTATACTAACTGAAAGGAAAATATGAAGCCAAATAAAGCAGTGTAGTGGTTGCACACATGGTAAAAACTGTCATATGGATATAACCTGTTCTCAGTCACTGTGACAACCTGTGACAAGCTTGAAAGAGTTATTCAGGCATGTCAAACTCAAGTTCATCTTGGGCCACATCAGCATTATGGTTGCCCTCTGTAAGACGATATAAACATATCTACTCTTTTATCATATTAAATAATTGCTTCTGCATTCGATTATTCTGTGCCTCTTTCTGCCCCAGACCCTCTCTGTGCCTCTTTCTGCCCCCCACCCCTCTCTGTATCTGGTGAGCCCAATCCCCACATTGCAGGTCCTCGGTTGCTGGTATTCTGACGGGACCCCTGTGAAGGATGCCACCTCCAACTGCAGGAAAGTCACTATTTCACAGAATCCATCTGTTTTCCTCCAAGAAAGTTCACAGCTGGCCACTGTTAGGAGAGGAGGTGCTGCTTAAACTATAGGCATGATCGGGAAACTGAAAAGCCAAGTGTGAAAAGAGTACAGTTCTGTTGACCAAGAAATGATGGCACAAAACCATGCTCTCAGAAGCTGGAAGGCAACCCAAAAGATTGGCCAACCCAAAAGATTAAGAACATGCTGAGACTTGTGGTGTCTCTCTGTTATTTTTTGCCCTCAAGGTCCACCGCAAGCAGTATCGGCCCCAGAAATGCCTAATTAATTAATTAATTTGAAACTGGAAATATATCTCCAGTTTTGTTTTGGGGGCTTGGGTGGAGACTGCTCCTGGAGATTTCTGAAAGCAAAAAGTGCTTTTTTGACCCCAGAAACAAACTAGGCACAGACGGGCATTAGACGGTTTGGGAGAGTCCTGGAGCTGTAAAAGTACATCAGGGTCCACACACAGCCTATTCCTGCTTGACAGAAAGCAACAGCTTTGTCTTTTTCATGATGTCAGAGAAGGGAGTTAAACCTATTTATTCCCTGCACTATTTTCACACTCAAACTTCAAGCTGCGCTCTGCCTTATTTTATAAAGGAATAAAAACAGAGCAAATAGTAGCCAGGGGGATAGATCCTTAAACAAAGGAATGGATGGAACTCCTAACCACCTACATCATTTTCTTCATCTAGAATTTTTTTTTGGAGGGGCGGGTTGCAGTTGTTTTTTCTAGATACAGAACCAATGTAGGCACAAATTTCATATTATTCCTTCAGTGTTTTGAATAGGTCACCAGGTCAGTTCCCAATGCTGGGCCAAGAAGCTTCCAGCACAAACCCAGGAGTTAGAATTTGTTAGAATCATTCATAGTATATTTTTGTCCATAAGATATAATTTCTAACATGGTGCATACAGCTTTATTTTGCCTTTTTGATTTATCCTCTTCTTGGGAATGCAGGAGTTCTGCCAAAGCATTATATTTCTTCATCCATATCTCACACTGTTTTTCCTTCTCCTCTTTGTCACGTTCTAGCAAGCGCTTCTCCCTTTCAGCCTCATAATGCAATAAAGTTGCTTTCTCTAAAGCTTCTTCAGCAGCTTCAGTTCGGCATCTTTGAGAGATTTCACTATTAAAATAGGCATGCACACATAGAAGGAAACAGTCACATCAATTAGACAAAGGTAATTAAAGGACTATCAAAAGCAACAATAAATCCCACAATGCAAATAAATGTCACAATACATTTGGAAAAGAACTTTCCTTCTCGAAGTTTCAAAATCCATGCAACTTGCTGATTTATTTCTATTCACATACATATTTTTGGACTGAAAAGCAGAAAACGTACATGACAGCAACATTAATCAACAAAGATGTTTTGTCCAGTCTACAGAACCGAGGATTGCATATTAGATAAATATTCCAAAATGTGGTATAAAATGTCAAATATGATATCACTCTTCAAGCTAGATCAGGGTTGGGAATCATATAGCACATAATTCCCATTCCTGACCTAGATAACTTTCCTGAGAGATACCTGGTCAGATGACCCATTTGCCTTAATCCTCCAAATGCACTCTAGACCACCTCTGACAGTTGGGCTTCCAAGTTCAGAGGATGAATTCAGGAGTACACCTGTACCTGAGTCTGCAAGGACAGTGTGACCCCACAGAACACAAGAAGAATGCCTATTCCTTGATCTGCCTTTTCACTGACCAGGAGCACCTCTATGTTACCTGATTAAATTCCTGTTTTGTTTGCCCTCATCCTTATTAATTCCAGACACTTCCTTGGATTTAGATTGCAAAAAATTGAGGAATCATCAACATATTGGTAACAAACTGACTGCACCAAATTCCCCAACCGTGCCCCCCCGACTTTCATCATCTATTAAATAGTATGGAGGATTACATGAAATCCTGAAAGACCCCACAGCAGTTGCGTAGGGACGTGGGGGTGGGGGAGGCGATTCACCCCAGGCGGCAATGTGTTTGGGGCATCCTGACCCATAGCCACACACCCACATGTACTGGCCACGCCTCCGCACACCGCAGTCACGCCTCCGCGCACAGTGGCCCCCCTCCCACCCCCCCTCCACACACTCCAAGCTCTACCACTGCTCCACAGGGCAACAATCATGAACAGGAATTGATCAGCAGTGTCTCCAGACGATGTGCCTTCAGGGAGGACCAAAGCTAACAAAAACAAGGCCTCCCTCAAGGCCCCTTCTAGATTCAGAAGAATACTCACAGTTAATGGTACTGAAAGCTACAGAGAAGTCAAGAAGGACCAAGAGGGACACTCACCTCTTCTCTAGTTCCCACCATGTACAATCCACCAAAGAAAATGCAACCATCTCTGTCCCATAACTAGGCCAGGGGCCAGTGAGGAGACAGAAATGGGTCTGATGCTCCATCTCATCCATAAACCCTTTAAAATGAAACATAAAAGCACACTGTCCCAAAACAGGAACTTGGGTAGGGGTGGATTTTTAAAATATTGGTCTTACCACTGCTTCTGTGATGGGACCACACCTTATTGCAAAGGCAGATTCATCATCACCCCATCCATCTGGCTACATTCATAAGCCAGAAAGGGCAAAGGCCAAGCATAGACACATGTTGGGGATGATAGGAGATTCAGCCCCACGGAAACGCAGTGGAAAACCAGAGTTCAGCGAGCCAACAGCAGCAGCCTTGTTCCCCAGTAAGGATACTCACACACAGAGGAGTTTCTTCCAAAACAGGAGGCGCTTTATCTTGCAGCAAAGTTCCGTTATATACAAAACATAGGACAGACGGACAAAAGCTTGCGCCAGGCACCAGGTTTGGTCAACAGACAAATACATACTGGCGTTGCTTTGTTATATATATATATCTACAACCAATCAGGTAGAGGTTTGCACACCTCCCTCTACCATCTGCACACGACCCCAGTTTCTTATGCAACCTTGCAATTACCCACGGCCGGGGCGTGATGCAACATCTTTGCAGTGGGCTGATCATTTTCCCAGGGTTTCCTGCCTGGAATCCCTGACAATCCCCTCCAAAATGGTCAGGCCACTGTGCAGGACATTTTCACAATCCATACATGTCATACAATACATGTTACATAATACATACAGTACTTACATTCAAGGGTACAATTCGTCTTCCACCTTACACTCTGGTGGCAAGGCCCAGTTTACCTGCCAACTTCTCATGGCCTACTACTGTAAGGGCCTTTGTAAGCAAATCTGCGATATTGTTTTTCAGATACCATACCCCAATGTAGTCCTACACTCAAAATTTCTGCCTCAGTCACACGGGACAGCAAAATACCCTCCTCCTGACCTTTCAGGGATAAGCATAATTTTACTTCCTGACTCAGCAAGTTGGGCACTTCCTGACCCACTTTCACTGGAACCACTGCTGGAACTAGTGCTGACCTCAGTGCGAGGCTCTTTCTTGACTGTAAATGCAGGTTCAGCACTAAGTGGCAGTGTTGAACTCTTTGGTGTGACGTTGAGTGAGACTTTTGGCTTCTCCTCCTCAGTACTTTCCTCAGTACTTTCTTCATCATCAGCCATCACCACCCCTCCATCTTCAGAGCTTTCAAGTGTATCCGGGACACTGTCCTTTTCCTCATCAGACATCACTGCCCCTCCATTCTCAGGAACACTTTTGTCACTTTTACCCAGGGGAATCAAGACTTCTTGGTTACAGTGCAGTCTCTCCCATCCTGAATGGATTTCGAAGTTTGCACTCCTAGAATGCACTATTTTGCCAGCATGGTGTAGAAATCTATATTTGTTACCTTCATATCCCACAAAATGTAACCGTCTAGATTTCTCCGCTCCAGACTTTTTCTGAAACTTTGGGGAACATACACACTAGCGAACTGACCCCAAACACGTAGATGCTGCAGGTTTGGCACTCTACTATACAATAGGTAATATGGAGTTTGCTTCACACTTGAACACCACATCCTGTTTAAGTGGTGGTTTGCTGTCACTATTGCTTCTCCCCAAAGTCCTGCTGGGGCTTGGGTATCCTCCATCATACAGTCCTTCATTTGTTTCAGCAGCCCAATTCTTCTTTCTGCAAGACCATCCTCCCCAGGAGATGCTGGGTTGGTGGTTTTATGCCTTATGCCTTTCTTACGCATCCAGGCTTGCAGGCTATTAGACAGGAATTCTCCCCCTCGATCTGACACAAGACTGGCCACTTTATAAGGAAATTCCCTCTCAACAGCATTCACCCACTCTTGGAACTTTTCAGCTGCTTGACTTTTCTCTTTCAGCAGATAGACATAGGAGAACCTGGTGTGTCTGTCTACAATTACCAGGACATACCTATTTTGCCCTTCAGTTGGCTTGAATGACCCAGCCAAATCTGCATGTACAACCTCGAACAGCCATTGGGTGACACACTTGCTTTTCTTGGCAATGGGGTAAGCCTTTACCTTAACCTTTTTGCACACAGAGCACTCTAGGAACTTAGGGCAATTTCTGACCTGTAACCCAGGGCATACCTTTGCCAACTCTTGCAAACTTTTGTAGCTGGCACGTCCCATCACTCTATGGAGATAATGTACACACTTTTCATGTAGAGGTTTGTTACACAATGGGTTAACGTTTGCCACTTTTCCTTTGGGCAACATGTGGTACAACCCCTGCTTTTTCACCCCTTTTGCACAAAAAACACCATATGCAGTAATTATACATTTCTCCCCTTGAAACACCACTTTGTAACCCTCACTGGCCAGTTGGGAGACATTCAAAATACAGTTCTGCAAATTTGTCATGCACAATACATTATTAAACGATTTCCCAAAACACGGCACATATGCAGTACCCATCTTCTGCACCTTGCTTGGTGCCCCATCTGCAAGGGAAATTGCTGTTATGTTTGCATTTGTAACATTACTCAACAGCTTTAAATTGTTCACCATGTGGTGAGTTGCACCACTGTCTAGCAACCACACACCACTCTCAGACTGCTCTTTTGCCACAAACACATGGCCTTCAGCCTGTGATGACACGCCCCTCCGCTTCTGGGCTGTCTTCTTCCCTCTGCTTGGCGCTGGCATTCTGCAGTCCTTCTGGAGATGGCCGACTCTCTTACATCTGTAGCAGCGTCTGGCAAAGCTGCACACTGCTCCTTCTTCCAGGTCAGATGCCTCCTTGGGAGCTGCCTCTCCCTCCTGGCGACTGGCTGTTCTCCCCTCCGACTGCAGTCTGGAATCGAACTGCTTACGTTGGACTTCCCCCAAAATCCTACCGGCTACCAAGTCTACAATCAGCTCTTCCTCACGCACACCCTGGAGACCGTACATCAAAAAGTCCCACTCCTTAGTGAGCCTTCCCAGAAGAATAAAACTTTTCTGCATTTCTGGGATATTTACCCATCTGTTGGCTCCCTCTTGAATTAACTGTTTCATCAGCATGAGGTGCTCTCTTACACAGCTTCTGGGACATAACTTTGTGTTATACAGTCTTTTCGTCCATAGCATTTTGGACAAACACGAGGAAGATTGATGCACACGCTTCAGAGCCTCCCAGAGCTGATATGCTGTGTCCGCAGCAGCAGTGTGAATCAACTGGGAAGGACTTAAAGCAAGCAAAATAACTGCTTTGGCTTTTTTGTGAGCAACCCTGAACGCTGCTATTTGAGCAGCAGTTGCTCCTTCTGGGGGCTGTCCCTCATTTTCCAAAACGTGCCACAAGTTTTCCTTCGTCAAAGCGGCTCTCACATAAATTTGCCCGCTTTGATAATTAGCGTCGGTCAACTTTTCAAAACGCAGATAACCTCCCTCAGCCATGCTGCTGCCTTTGTAAGGAAAATTCAACAAACAAAGTAGCTGGCTGCAGTGACCTTGATGAGCTCCGGACTGAAGATTAACTGTCTCTCTGCCAAAACACAGACTCCTGAAGCACCGGAGAGCCAGGCAAACAGTCAAAAACAGTCCCACTATCCAGGGGAAAAACAACTACAGGTGCGCTGTGGATGCTGTGCACTCTGCGCCTGGGCCCATAACCACTGTTGGGGATGATAGGAGTTTCAGCCCCACGGAAACGCAGCGGAAAAACCAGAGTTCAGCGAGCCAACAGTAGCAGCCTTGTTCCCCAGTAAGGATACTCACATACAGAGGAGTTTCTTCCAAAACAGGAGGCGCTTTATCTTGCAGCAAAGTTCCGTTATATACAAAACATAGGACAGACGGACAAAAGCTTGCGCCAGGCACCAGGTTTGGTCAACAGGCAAATACATACTGGTGTTGCTTTGTTATATACATATCTACAACCAATCAGGTAGAGGTTTGCACACCTCCCTCTACCATCTGCACACGACCCCAGTTTCTTATGCAACCTTGCAATTACTCACAGCTGGGGCATGATGCAACATCTTGTTGGGGGATGATAGGAGTTTCAGCCCCACAGAGATGCAGCGGAATAACCATAGGACAGGGAGCCAGCAGCAGCAGCCTTGTTCTCCAGTAAGGATACTCACACACGGAGGTTTCTTCCAAACAGGAGGCACTTTATCTTGTAGCAACGTTCCGATATGTACACAACATGGAACAGACGGACAAAGGCTTGCGCCAGACACCGGTTTGGTCAACACACAAATACATACTGGGGATTGCTTTCTTACATACATATTTACAACCAATCAGGTAGAGGTTTGCACACCTCCCTCTACCTTCTGCACACAACCCCAGTTTCTGATGCACCCTTGCAGTCACCCACAGCTGGAGCATGATGCAGCATCTTTGCAGTGGGCTGATCATTTTCCCAGGGTTCCTTGCCTGGAATCCCTGACACATCTTTGCAGTGGGCTGATCATTTTCCCAGGGCTCCCTGCCTGGAATCATTGACAACACATACATTTCACCTCTCTAGAGTTCCTGTCTGCATCCTTAGGTTATACAAACTGAAAAGTGCCCATTATAAACGGACACGCAGAAGCCATGGTTTTGGTGCCTCTGCTGCTTGAGCACCCATAAATTAATTATAGCTGCTGAAGACATAACACTGTGTGCGTTTATTTCCAGAGTAAAGTCAGCCATGCATTTTCAATAATGCACAAGCCTTAGGGCTATTGTACAGAGAGAATTTAGCAACAGTTTCTGTCTAAAGCAACCCAAGCATATTTATTTATATTTATGGCCTTCTTAATCTGGAAGGCTCAGGATGGGTAATAAAAGCAAAAACCAAACCATGAAAACAGAATCAAGTTTCAGATTGTTTTATCTTACTGAATGAAATTAGTTTGCATCTTTTCTTGACTTTAACCCTGGGCCCCAAAGGCCAAAGCAAACAGGGAGATCAAATGACATTTCCAAAAGATTATCTGGCTCAGACTTTGGAGAACTTAGGCAGGAGTGAAGTTGCCTTTCTTTGTGTCCTTGGTGACTAAATCTGATTAAGAGATTGTTCCCAGTGGATCTCAGAGAGAATAACTGGGGGGAAGGGATTGATACTAGGAGTCTTTAAAGCTAAAAAAGGTAAGCTATGTATCTACTTTTTCAAGATCAAAAAGAGAGAGAAGGAGAGGATTGAGGCAGATTTCATGGGTGGCAAAATAACATAAGCATACAAAATTTGATGGGGTATAATGTTAAATGAATAAAATAATTATATATACCATTGTCAAGATTTGGAGCTCTTTTGAAAATATGCAGATAACTACAACGAAATAAGCAGTTGCTTTCTGGGATGGGAGAGTCCCATTCTTTTTAACAGATCTAAATTAAAATCTTACTTTTCTTTACACTTGGAATTCTCTTCTATTGTTCCTTTCAGTTTCTGCTTTAGTTCATTCCTTTCATGCTCCAAATATCTTTTTTCCTCGCAGATGACTTCTCTCTCCATTGTTGTTCGCTCTAGTTTCATCTGACTTTCAAAGTGACTCTTTTCCACTTGTGCTAAGAGCTGCTGTATTTCTGTTAACTAAAGAAAGAGAAAGAGTGTATTTTTTTCCACCACACTAAGCAGAAAGTTGAAGTGGCAGCCTTAGAAGTCATAAACACCTAAGTAGAGGGAGGAGAGAGAGAGAGAGAGAGAGATGCCAAGGCACAGTTTGCAAGCAGAAAAAGAGTCTTTTGGAAACAACAGATATAGTGCAATTTAATACCAGTATACTCAGAAGTAAGTCTAACTGACTTCAGCGGAATTTACTCTGAGGTGCATAGGATTCCAACCTTTCTGACACTGCTCTGTGGTGAGAACAGCTCCACACAGTAGGCGGTTTCATTCAACATTGCTATAGCACTCCCTTTGTCTCTTGCACATGTCTGCACTCATAGACATCTCTCTTCAGAGATCATCACCAGGATTTGCAACTTGTGTATCAAGCTGCTAATTCACTGAACTGTAACTCCACATAATTCTGAGCCATCGGTCTGAGACACCTACTTCCCATGCATGGAGCTGATGTGAGAGAAGACTCCAGCCAGAGTTGACTTGTTTGGGATGCAGGGTGAGGCAGTCACTTCAAGTGGCAGTTGCTGGGAGGTGCCCCCACTGAGAAGTCTAACCCTTCAAATTAAATTTTCTTTCAGTCCACAGATTTTTAGGATTGCAGAGAGTAAGGCACTGAAAATCATTCACACTTAGAACTCTTCTGCATCCTGTGCTCACAGGATAACTTTGCCTGTTCCTTTTCTTTGGATGCCTAAACTGTATTTCTAAAAGCTTAGCTGAGGTTCTAAGTTATTGCAATGCTACAAATTTGGGAACTGAATGAAAAATTCATGTGGGGGACAGAATTCTTACTTGGACAGATGATGCCTTCATTTTGCTCCCCTGCCCAATTATTAAACCCTTGTTTTCACCATCACCACCCTAAACTAGTCTGCTGCCTTGAAGGACAGTGGAGGACTCTGTCCCATTTCCATATTGAAGAAAGATTTGACAGCTCACTCAGTCCACGCTTCGGCATGGAATAGAAAAAGACACCATCTTTTTCTTCACCTCGGTCTTTCACTACTCCATATTCCTTTAAAAGTTCAGAGCTTTGAACATTAATTATTACATTAATTACTGATCGTTACTGTTCTAAGGATTTCCGCAGTAGTCACTTGCCATGTCAGTTACAAATGTTAAAAGTAACTTGTTATAAAAAGTAGCTACATATTTTTACTTTTTGCTTACTTAGAACAGATCTGACTGATAAAACCCACAAGGCTGTTGTACTGAACACAGCTGTCTGCTGCCTATCTTCGTGTCAACTCACACAACTCACAGAAAAAGTCTGCACTTGAACCAAGTGACATTCCTTCTCCACTGCTCTGTGAGGCTACAGTCCTGTAACTATAGCCATTTCCACACTGGAGTGTTATAGCACTATTATTCCACTTTCAACATCCTATGGAATCCTGGGGTCTGCCATTTAGGGAGGGGCCTTTGAGGCCCCTCCCTAAACGGCAGACCCCAGGATTCCATAGGATGTTGAAAGTGGAATAATAGCGCTAGTGCGGAAATGACATATGTTACAATTTCACCGCAACAGAAAGATGTCCTTCGCTAACTTACAATCATAATTTTCTTTTACCTCTGTTAATTGGAACATGGAATTAATTAAAAATAACTACTTTAGATACATCTAAGCTCTGGTGGCCGTAGGGAAAGAACAGCATTCCAGTCTTCTTGTTACCTTTCCGTATTCCAGCATTGGCCCTAGTTATTATTATTATTGGCAGGAATCCCAAAGGCTAAGCTCAGTTGTGATTCAAAGAAGTAACTCCTACATACTAACTCACACCTGTATCTCCTGTTCCCCAGTGTGTGGCTCTTTCCCCACAGAGCTGGAAGTTTATGATCCTGCTGTTCTCACTAGCTTGTGTACCTACATGCAGCACTGTGTCAGTTCTGTTCAAATTTCTTGCCACAAGGGTTCATACCACAGAGCTGCCAAAGCAGTACAGCATCCAACAGAAAGCTCCAATAAACATTTTCTTGTCATAATCAAGAGGTTTATTTTTGAATTCCAGCTCCTACTTCAGCTCACAGTGTGTTTGCAAACACATAAAACTGCTTACTAAAAGTAGGAAAATCAAAGCAAACTTTGCTAAAGCAGAAGGAAATGTCCCATAGTAATAAAATAAGCCTACAGGAGAAGCTGAGATTAAAACTAACTGGTCCTCCTGTATATTCTATTTACCTCAAATAGCGCTGAAGGGAGTCTGTATGAGGTAATCCTATGTTTCCAAAGGAAACTTTCCTACTTGTCATTCAGTGGTTAGATGCATCCTATCTCATATTTGCAACAATAAGTGGTATCATTATCTTTCTCTCATTCATTTTTAATTCACAGCCATAAAAAACTGCATTGTCCATCATTCACTTTGAGGAAAAAAGATACCTTTCTTTGTGACATGAAACATCTGAACGGTGATGTGACACAGGAGATCTACCATCCAGTTGCCTCAGAGATTATTTCAAACTGGACAAGGGAGCATTTAATCCTTTCCGTGCACAATTTTTTCCCAATCTAAATTGACTCCAAAAACTTTATAGAAGGAAGACAAAAACACTGGTACCTACATTGTGTCTGTATTTTTGATGCTGAGGGGCAAAAATTGCAGCAGTTTCAGAGAGGCAAGGTTTAAACACCTCCTCCTAATGTGGCTGTTTCAGTTAAAATCAGACACCCACATGCAATGCAACTGCTTTAACATTTTTATTTTTAAACTATCCCCACATCACATTTGTTTCAGCCCCCATAAACGTGCAGTGCAAAGAAAATGAGATTAAGAACGACATGATTAAGGCTGGGCTGACCAGGTTTACCTGAAATAAAAAACCTGAACGCAGCTGGAACGGCAATATTAGTCCTGTACGTACTGCTAACTGTGGCGTGACCTGGGAAGAAGCAGATTGGTTCAAGATCTAAGTCTCTTTACCTAGATCTGGCAGTAGCCAGTGCCAACTGAGTAACTATAATCATGCCTGTATTTTCATTTACAAAATGTTGGAGGGTATGTATGCCTCCAAGGAGAAAAATACGCTGGATAATTAAACAGAGAGCCGTGTATCCTGACATTCATCCTGAAACTGGGTTGGATCAAGACATTTTGCTACAGGAAGCAAATAATAACTTGGTGCCTCTCCACCCACCTGTTGTACATAACTGAAGCTGGCTAGACTGCCATTTAAACACGACTAATGGGATACACTATTCCACTACACTTGAAGACACCAGGCTAGTTTAGGAGGTGCAAGCACAGGCTGTGTGTCACACACAGTGTTACCTTGCAGGAAGAAAGCAAGCCCAGGGGATTCAAGGTGAACTGCTATCTGAGGTGGTTGCTTTAAATAGTCTGATGGTGGGACCAGCCTTGCTCAGAGATATAAACTAAGGCCATTTCCGCACTAGACTGTCATAGCGCTCTCATTCCGCTTTCAACCTCCTATGGAATCCTGGGGTTTGCAGTTTAGGGAGGGGCCAGCCGGCCCCTCCCTAAACTGCAAACCCCAGGATTCCATAGGAGGTTGAAAGCGGAATGAGAGCGCTATAACAGTCTAGCGCGGAAATGGGATAAAGTTTAATCAGTGACCCAAGTCAAGTGGCTAATTTGCTGAAAGCACCATTTTTCAAAATGCCATTTTTTTTGAGCCAAAGCTAATGAATACCTTTCTCTTCAGCTGCTGGGTTTCCTCTTTTAAGCTAACGTTCTCCAGTTGGACTGCTTCGTGCTGCTCCCAACATAGCTTTACTTGGGCTTCAGCCTCAGCTCGGCCCTTCTCGGCCTCTGCTTGGGCCAGAGAAGCCTCCTCAGCAAGCTTGGAGTACTTTGCAACACTCTGCTGTGAGGCATTTAGTTTGTGCTTCAGCTGCATGAAATCCACAAGAGGAGAGTAAGGGAAAATTAAATACAATGTCGGAAACGTGTCCTTTACTTCATAACAACTAACGGCATCTCACCCATATCTTGGGAAACGCCCATATATTGCACAGAATGAGAATGGCAAGATTTCCAAGTTGAAACATGTTAGTTTTGCTTTGGGTGCCACTGATTGCAAACTAATTTGGGAGCTAGCAGATGTATAGCAGAGAAACAGCACAGATGAAACAGAGTGCTAAGCAACTCAGGCAATTATGCAGTTTTGCATCAGCAGGTTCAAGTTGAACTTGCTATTTTCTGAACGCTCATCTTCACAATAAAGCTTTGACTTTTCATGCCAAACGAAAGCTTGAAAACAATAGTTCCCACCACTTTAGCACAGTGAGTACATCCAAAGAAAAACAGACATGGAAATTGCTCCAATAAAATATCCCATAGTCCCAACATTTGGAAATCTGTAGTTCAATAGTAGATCATGTATCTTTGAGTGAAAAAGTTTCCAGATACAATCCCTGGTTTGTGTGTGTCTACACCATACAATTATAGCAGTTTGTCATGTAGAGGAGAAAGCAGGCTTGTTTTCTGCTGTTCCAGAGACTAGGACAAGAAGCAATGGATTCAAGCTGCAGGAAAGGAGATTCCACCTCAAACTCAGGAAGAACTTCCTGACAGTCAGAGCTGTCTGGCAGTGGAATATGCTGCCTCGGAGTGTGGTGGAGTCTCCTTCTTTGGAGGTTTTTAAGCAGAGGCTGGATGGCCATCTGTTGGGAATGCTTTGATGTGTGTTCCTGCATAGCAGGGGGTTGGACTGGATGGCCCCTGGGGTCTCTTCCAACTCTATGATTCTATGATTCTATGTTTGATTGCACTTTAACTGCCAGTTTGGTAAGGTGCTTTGAATTGTCTAATGCGCTCCCCTGAACTGCAGCACTATGGCCTCTCTGGCAGAGGATACTACTTCCCCCAAACTACAAATCCAAGAATTCCATAAGATGGACCCATGGTAGTAAAAGTGGCATCAAACTACTATAATTGTGTAGTGTGGCTGTGATAAAGCTGAGAAAGATCTTTGTACTGTACTAAACATTGGAGAGATAAAGAATAGTTAGCATGGGCAGTTTTGAGCTAGATAATGGACCAAGGGTTTCTGTAAAGGAAATTATTATTGACAGGTAGGAGAGTCAAGTGAATAATTTTGTTACATGGTGACTAATAAATTGAATAAATATGTTCCTAAAAATTTCTGATCTTGTTCCAAATCAAAACATTCTCTGTTGTATAGGCATTTTAAAAGTTTGTATCTTTTAGATCTATTGATCTGTTTGGTTTTTGGTTTAATAGTTCCATTTTGTTATTTTTATGTTTATGGGGTCCCTTTTCTTTCCTTCTTTTAATTGCCCGTTGTTTAGCAGAACCATAGTGAAGAGAATTAATTCAGAAATAAAAAAGATGGTGATCTTGGCTCTCTTCTAGCACTACAGAGACACATGAGAAATTCACACTGGGGCAACAAACAAAAGCTTAAGCAAAATGCCCTTACTACTACTGTTGTTCTTCAATATACCTATCAAGCATATGTAAGAAAAACTCTGCTCCTGGTTTTAGCACTTCAGCGCAAGCCCATGATTGCTATAGGGCGGGGTATACTACTACTACTACTACTACTACTACTACTACTACTACTACTACTTATTATTATTATTATTATTATTTATTATTATTATTATTATTATTATTTAATGATTTTTATTTTAATGATAATTAAGATGCTACTGCTAAAGGTTTAATTTAAAAGATAGGTTTGCTGAACCCAAGAGATCTGTAGTTATAAGGTTTACAGATGGATTGGTCTATTCAAAGTGTATAATTATTTCCTTACTAGTACTTTGTTTTGCTAACAAATTTTAGTTTATGTCAACACAAGAGAAACAATAAAGTTGCATGTATATGACTACTTACTTATAAATGTTTGCCTGCCACCTTTTTTTTTTCCAAATAGAAAGGCAGGAATAAAATGTAATAAAAATAAACACACACACATTCTTCTATACTTATTAGCAAACCTGCCCATGAATCAATTCTCTGTCAATAGGCTTTCTCACCTGACTTGTTTTTATTTTGTTTTTCCCTACACCTGCGTACACTGGAAAAACTGTAGGGCTCTGTGAAGGGCAAATACTTTGGCAGACGTTGAAAAACACTCACTGCCAAAATATTGAATCCGATCCAGTAGAACATATACCAGCTATGCAATATTCATTAGTAAGGTTCACACCGGCAAGCTCTCTGTAACCAAAGAACTGGAATCAGTTTAAAAAATTATAATAATTAATCAAGCAATTCATCATGTTTTGCTACAATTTTTTCTTTAGCTTCCCTGACGAAAGAGAAATGATTACAAACTTAACAGAAGTTATTATTTTAAGCTCAGTGGAAAAGTGTATCACATAGCGAGTAAAACTTTTATTTTACTATACTTAATTTTTTTAGAAATTATAACAGTGAGCAATTTTTCTCCTGTATCCCTGCCATATCTATCTGTGACATTTGCTATCAAACACTCTGCTTTGCATTAACATCTCATAAAAATACAATGAGGATGCCACCCTATCATATTTACCTGGGACTAAGTCCCATTGAACTCAGTGGCATATATGTATAGTATTCCCCTGCGCAAGTCTCAAATCAGACACTCTATCCTCCCAAGAAAATGTAGACTGGCTCTTCAGGTTCAAATGGTTAAATCTCAGAGGCAAGCTCTGAAAACATACACTCAACATTGGGATTTAGAAATTTAATCTTAGAGGCAACCTGAGGCTCAGTGACCCCAATGTAGCAAAAGTCTGATCCATCAATTCCTCACTCTCTTCCTTTCCTCAAGAGCTTTGTTTTATTGAAATGCATCTGAAAGAAAGATGCTAATTTTTCTTCTGCTGGTTAAATATAAACTTTGGTGAAATTTGTGGCTGTGTATGGATATCATGATAAACCGTGGTTTATTTAACCTAATAAAAAAGTGCTTCCCCTTTCGCCACTCACTTCCCAGGACTGCATGCTCCACATTTCTCCTTTGAAAGAGGCATTCTCTATTATTTTTATACTATTTTTATATAGCGTTTTTTTATATAGTATATATATTGTATATATTGTATATATATAGTATATAAAATATAATATTTTTATACTATTATAATAAATGCTATTATTTTTGCTCTTATAAAACCAACCTTATCAAGTTATCTGAACTTGACAAACGGTAGTTAATCAGTTGAAATAAGGCAATTTTAAGCCGTGGTTTATGAAGCTATCTTGTTTAAGATTATAAACACAGATTAGGGTTGAGATGTAACTAAAGTGACCACATAAATACCTCCACCATGAAGAGAGAGAATTGAAGAAAAAATATTTGCATGAAATCTGCACATCTTAATTTGTATGTGCAGGCAGATACAAATATAGGATTCCTTCAAGGAGAACGACTGTAAGGCAGGACATGTGACCCAAGCAGAACACAGGATCAATCTAGATGTAAAACTAAACTATGTAAACTGGAACTGGAAGTAAATGCTTCCTATGTTCCCCTCTTAGCCATGCTGGAGTATATCAGCCTATGCATGGAATTAGTCTAAATAAATAAATAATTCCCATCACAGTAGGTCGTAGCTGAGTCTAAAGACATAATGAAAGTGTTGCCAAAGTATCACTAGTGGTAATTTTTTCCCCTTATAATCAGCCCCGCAACACAGAAATAAAACTGAGTCATATACAGTTATTTTCAGTACCTCCTTAACTGCAGCTTGCAACCCATGGTTTAAATTTCGAAGGTTTCTAATGCCCAGCTCATTTTCTGATTTCATAAAAATTCTCTCCAGATGTAACTCATTTGACAAGCACTTGTTCTGCTTCTTCAGTTCTTCACATTCCTGCAGGGAGAGCAAGGAAGGCAGATTTTGTTTTAATGTCATTTTGAGCAATTTCAGCAGCAATTTCAGAAATGTTAGAATTATTATTATGTAAATTGATCCCCTTTTTTATGAAGCAGGGGGATGTAGTTCAATGTTCTTCTCCCAGAGCACAGATCTTCATCTCTCAAGAACCATCAGATATATCCAGCAATCAGCAGTATTTAAAATGTGTAATATTGCAGCACTTTTCTGAGAAGATATTAGAGGAATCATACCAACTATATGCATCCTGTACTGGGCTAGGAACCAGCATTTGGCAAACAAACAGAATATATGGTATTTTTCAAAAAGCCTGCACGCTCATTCAGGTAAACTGTAGAAAAGCAAGTGGCACAGGCTGGATTACTTTCTGCCAATAAGATACTGAATTAATTTTCATTTATTGTTATATGTGCATTAATGTGTGTGTTACATACATAAACATGTATGTATTGTATGTATCAGATGCAAATTATGTACGTATGCGTAATTATGCATACACACACACATCTGTTTATCTATGCTGGATAGGCAAACTTGGTTCCATTTAAATCACTGGGCTGGATTTCCTTTCTCTGAACCTCAGAGAGATGTAAATTCAACTATCTTATTCTGCATGTAGCCATTTGTGTTGGATAGTAATATGACTCAGCTGGTTTAGCAGATCTTTAGGAAATGGAAACCACTGATTTTAGGATAGCTGTTCGGTCATATATCGGAGTGTGATCTAACTATGTTAAACTTATTAGCTTTTTGTTTCCCTTTTTTCCTCCCATCCCATAGACAATCTGCACTTTGGCAGCATATCCCATCATTTATCATCTCCATCTTAGTGTACATGATAATTCTTAATAATTAAGTTGCATTAATTATTACCGTATCACAGATGAAAACTGGGACACATGTGGCCAAGCAACAACAGAATGTAATCAAAATGCCAAAGGTTATTAATGTGGAAGAACGGACAGGCTAGGAGAGGCTGCAACAGTGTTAACATTTGCCTGTGTATACTGGGAAGGGCAAGATTTTGTCCTCTCCCTCCTGCTGAGTTACAGTAGTGCAAACTACTTATGTTGTTTGAACACAGTTTGCAGCAATTGAGGTAAGTCGAGGAGAAAGAGGGAAAGTGAGAGGAGGAGAGAGAAACTGGGACATTTTAAAAGCAGTAGAAAAAGTGGAAAGACAGAAAATTAATCGGGACTGTCCTTGCCGAATATTAGGGCAGTTGCAGGGTATGATGTTGTCCTCTGTCAGCATTCCAGAACACGGGAAATGTTAGCTCCAGGGTTGGACTTAAGAGGAGGAAACTATATGCTTGCCCTCAATGCCAAAGTACCGAGATCATTGTTCTGTCTTTGTTGAGTGCACTAGGAGTGTACAGTAGCTGGAGTTGATGAAATATCCTAAATATCCCAAGTCCTTTGCCCAAGTTCAACAGTTATTTGAGTGCTAGTCATGAAAATTAACTTGCAGTAGCTGGTGTGTTTGAAGGTCTTTCTAGTCCAAATCCCATTAAAAGATAAAGAACCATAACAAGGGAAAGCAGGAGCCTTGGAGTTTCCCATCAACAACTAACACTTGAACAACCACCCAGACAGGCCCAAAAATCATCTGGCCACAGCCTTACCCCCATGATGCTGCATATTGCACTGGTGTATAAATTATAATACTTATATTTACAATATTTATAGTATTTCCAAAACTGTGTGCCTGTCTTCTCGTTCCTTTCTTTTCAGAGGCTTGACATCAACATGGCTAAATTGTCTCTGGACGTAGCCTCTCTAAACAAAGATAATAGCCAGAATCCTGACGGTGATGTTGCTGTTGTTACATCCTGTCCAGTTGGCTAGAGCTTACAGCTGCCCTGTGAATGAAACACTTCCCAAGTCATCCTGTTATGAACAACCCCACCCGGGCCTTGTAAAGTCAGGACTATGGCTTACTTGACTGAGTCAATCCATTTGCACCGCAATCTTCTTTTCCTACAGCCTTCAGTGTTTCTTGGTCTAATCATATTTTCCAATGAGTGATGTCATCTCATGATACACCTGAAGAACAATAGATATAGGGCCTTTCCACCTACACCGTTATAGTGCTGTTGTTGCACTTTCAACATCCTATGGAATTCTGGGGTTTGCAGTTTAGGGGAGCATTTAGAATTCTCCGAACTCTGGGGCCTCAGTAAACTACAAACCCCAGAATTCCACAGGATGTTGAAAGTGCAATAATAGCACTATAACAGTGTAGTGCAGAAAGGCCTACAGTCTGGCCATTTTGGCTTCTAGTGAGAATTCAAGATTTGATTTGGTCTTGGACTATTTTATTTAATTTTTTAAAATTTTGACAGTCCATAGTATCTGTAGAATTCTCCTCCAGAAGCACATTTCAGTTGGAGCTCAGCCCTCTTCACTACCCAGCTTTCAAATCTATACACAGAAATCAGAAATCCTGTGGCATGAATGAAGCTAGTTTTGGTATTTTATGATACATCTTTATACTTGAGGGTTTTATCTAGTCCTCTGCCTTTTTTTACTATTTCATGGTCTTTATACGTTCATGTTAGTATTTCTTTGTTTGTCACACTCTCAGTCTAGAAAATTCTTAACATCCTACAACAAATCCACAATTCAAATGCTACTGTTACCATACAAGGATAACACTCCTACATATTGTACATATACATAGAAATATGGCAAGTTTACATAGTAATAGTGCATATAATTATATATAAATACATATACATTCCTAATATAGATAAATATTGCACAAATATATACTGTATACAATCACTCTTATGGTATGTATATACCAATACATATAAATTATCAGCAGCAAACATTATAGAAATATTGCTCTTTTGTGCTCATTTGGTGATACATTTCTAACCAAAAAGTGAAAACCTTAATATGAGTTCTGGAAAGAAAATTTGTTGAAAGACAACATTAGTGGCTTCTCCCATAGGGCAAGAAGTCTTTTACCAATTTGGGAACCAGGAAAAAACAATATTCTGGGAAGCTATCAGGAAACCACCAATAACATAAATTGCAAATCTACATGAGAAGTGTTAAATTGGATCTAAATGATGTTTATTGGTTGTTGATCGTTTACTAAGTAAATATATAATTAAGATGAGAAGTGACTATAAATGATTATACCACTATTTTACTATATAAATTATTATTACTATTATTACTAATTATGTATGTAGGAGAAAAATTATGATAATAAGCGATGGGTAATAAGTAATAGTTATGGTGTAAAATGAAAGAATCAGTGGCTAGGTGTAATGTCTTGAGTAATGTGAGCTCTTTACACAAGGGTGGGAACTAATTTTTTTAGTTATTTGTGGTTTTGTTCTGTATTTTTAGTTTTAGTTCTTTTTTGTATTGTCTGAAATGTTTGTTAGATTGTTAGATTGTCTTTTATTTTGTTGTATTTATGTGGCTTTTTAAAATAAATAATATATATATATAAAAGGAAGCCACCAATAGCTTAAACAGAGACAACAAAATTTTCGGTATATCATCAATCCTTCCTTCTGTTATTGCCCATGTTTGAGCATAAAGCCAACTGACTGAGCATGAGGCTCACCAGCTCAGCTCTTAAGTGCTTGGGAAATCAAAACATTGCACCCCTGTCACGAATTAAAGAAAGTATCTGTTATTGTTGGACAACAATATCATAGACAAGATAATAAATTCTTCCTCGCCAACAAATTGGTGGATTTTTATCTTGGTTCCAAAGCAGCTTGATTTGAGTCTTCTTAAACATGCGTGAGCTTCTCTATCACTGTGGGTGGGAGTGGAGAAAAAAATTAATTGAGGTGGGTGTTCTTCATGGGCAATATACTTCATTGTGTGTGCTTTGAAGCAAACAATTTTAAGTACAACAGAGTTACTCCTGCATAGGCATAGTCTTTATTTGTCCTTGTTAAGGCCATATGTATTTACAGTCATGTATAAATACACTCACATTCTTAGTGCAGAAAAACAGTGTAGCATGTTACACTTCTGTGCCAATTAGCTGGGTTTCTCCTAATAGTAAATCAGATTTAAAAGACATGGCTTTTGTCTGGAGACTCATTATATAGAATGAGGTTTACATAGATGCAGCCATACAGAGAGACACACAGACACACACCATTCTGAACCTGTTATCTCCTGTTTGCAAGATATACAGAGTCAAAAGCTCATTAGAAAAGCACAAGGCCTTCTCAACACAATCATTTTGGCAGTGTTCTCATATTCATATAAATAATTTTTTCTCCTACGTGATTAAAACAATGACAGAAATACACTGAATATGTCTCAAGAAATAATAGAGAGTTTAAGAACCCTGAATAGAGTAATACAAGAACAATATGAGAAGAGATAAATAAAAAGAGTTTCATCTAATAAATCCTTGAAATTGATCCTGCCAGAGGACAGGATCAAAATGACCTGGATAGATTGGAGAGCTGGGCCAAAGCTAACAAAATGAAATTCAACAGACAGAAGTGTAAGGTCCTACACTTAGGTAGAAAAAATGGAATACAGAAATATAGGATGGGAGACACGTGGCTGGATAGCAGTACATGTGAAAGGGATCTAGGAATTTTAATAGACCACAAGCTGAACATGAGTCAGCAGTGTGATGCGGCAGCCAAGAAAGCCAATGCAATTCTCGGCTGCATCAATAGGAGTATGGTGTCTAGATCGAGGGAGGTACTGGTACCACTCTACTCTGCTTTGGTTAGACCTCATCTTGAATACTGTGTCCAGTTCTGGGCACCCCAATTCAAGAAGGACATGGTCAGGCTGGAGCAGGTCCAGAGGAGGGCGACCAAAATGGTGAGAGGCCTGGAAGCCATGCCCTATGAAGATAGACTTAGAGAGCTGGGTATGTTCAGTCTGCAGAAGAGAAGGTTAAGAGGGGACATGATAGCCAGGTTTAAATATTTGAAGGGATGCCATGTAGAGGAGGGAGAGGGCTTGTTTTCTGCCACTCCAGAGACCAGGACAAGGAGCAATGGATTCAAGCTGCAGGAAAGGAGATTCCACCTGAACCTCAGGAAGAACTTCCTGACAGTCAGGGCTGTCCGGCAGTGGAATATGCTGCCTCGGAGTGTGGTGGAGTCTCCTTCCTTGGAGGTTTTTAAGCAGAGGCTGGATGGCCATCTGTCGGGAGTGCTTTGAGGGTGTTCCTGCATGGCAGGGGGTTGGACTGGATGGCCTGTGTGGTCTCTTCCAACTCTACATTTCTATGATTCTATGATTCTATCATGATTTAAAAATCCAAAAATGGATAAACAAAAAGACTTTGAGGAGTACTATTTATTTGAATTCCAAAAGAACAAAAGACAACCTATTTTTGCTACACAGTATATAAAGGGGTACTTGGATGGGTGATGGCTAAGGAATACTAGGTGCTGTAGGCTATAGAAGAAGGAACTGGCAAAAAACTGGTATTTCTTGTCTAAGAAAACCTCATAAAATTCATGGGGTTGCCACAGCAGGCAACTTTAAGGTACATACAGAGACATATACAAAGGGGCAGAGCCATAGAAAATTCCTATCTCTAAGATCTTGAAAAGGAAACAGCAGAAGGGGGAGGTTGGATGCTATAACTGTGGGATAGAAACTGTCTTTTCCTGAATCTGTACTTTGTCCACAAGTTAGACCGAATAGCATCCATTCATACTTTTAAAACATACTATAACATTTTTTTCACCCTACCTCCCCCAAAACACATGATGCAAAGGGAGAGTTTAAGAAGCAAATGCCCTTTTGAAAATGAACAGTTTCTTTACATCTAAATGACTTTTTCAGCATCCTGAGGGATGTTGCCGTACCACAAGTAGCCACTGACCTTCCTTTTCCTCACAAGTTCTCCTTGCAGACGATTGATGTGGGCAACAGAGCTTCTTTGGATCACAGCACTGGTTGGGCGAATCTGACAAACAGGCCTCACTCCATGGTACAGATTGGCATGATCTCCAACTGAAATGGTCGAAATGGGGGATTTCCCAGTAAAGCCATCAGGACTTGATTTGTCATTAGAAAAAGATGGTGCTCCTCCAGCACGGCTGCTGCTGATAGTGCCTTTGCCACTTACTCCATTTTCCAGCAGAGATGGTTTTGTTGGCAGACTGGTTCTTTGCATGTCTCTCTGTGATAACGTCTTTTGTGGCATGCTAGCAAAACGTTTTTTGAAATCTTATTCGTTCAAATGTTTATCCTATATTTATCAGTGTTTCTTGAATCTACAGACCGTAAGTTCCAGTTCAAACTTTCTAGCTGAACAGATACTGCCTTTTGGTTACTCTGTCAAATCATCTCTTCTTCTGAACACTTGGAGGACGATGAATATTGAAAGACTAGTGTTAAAAAGAGTCTACAACTAAAGGTCTCATCTGACATCAATTATTAAACTGATATTGGAGCCCAGAATGAAAGGAGCAGAAATAGAAACTTCAGGCCAGCCATGGGAAGAGGAGGAGGAAGGTTTTTACTGGGAGGTGACAAAAGGGGTTAGTAGCGAGAATTAGCTTTTTTCGATTCACACAATTGAATGGCGTTAAGTGCTTAATGGTCAAATGTGAGTCGCTGGATCTAGAAGTGAAGGTAAACTTTTGTGTAGATTCTATTTTGCTTTTGAAGTGCCACTGCAATTTTCCTTTCCACAAAGAGTGACTGCTTTCATTTCTTACACAGCAAACTGTCTCAAGCTTCTTTCAGTACCTCAAAAAACGCATCTTAAGAATGATGTCTTGGTTATATAGGCCCTTTCTGCATTACGACGGCATCCCAGCATAGAGATGTGAGAGGAGTGGGACTGCGACAATGCTTCCACATGACATCATTGTGGTCCTGCCCTTCTTGCATCACCAGCCAGAGTGATCACAGGGTGGATCATTGATGGAGTTTCTCCATCAATGACTCCCCATCACGTGATGCTCCTGTCCTTCCCAGCTTTGCAGAAGGGCAGGAAGTGCAATGGAGGCACTACCTTCCCCAGCACAGCATGGGAAAGAGCCTGGCTGCGCTGTGGAAGGCAGATGTGTGTCCCTCACTCTCCTCTCCACAGGGAGCCAGTCATTCCCGTAGCTCTCCCTTCCCAGCAAAGGCACTGCCGGGATTGTGACTGGAGGGTAACGGGATCAGGTAAGGTGTGGAAATGGCCATAGAAAGGTATGCATCATTAAATGATCAACTGGTAACAGCCAATAATTTGGTAATGGTTATTGGCTAAGTGAAAAGGATGATTTGATTTGATTGGTGGAAATTGATCCTAAGTGGTTAAAAATTATTGTAAGCAATAATGTTAAGTGAGCAAGAAAATAATTTGCTCCATTTGGAATCATTGTATTGCTGCTGGTTTCTATGTACGATTGTGAAAGATGGACAGTGAAGAAAGCTGACGGGATGTAAATCAACTCATTAGAAATGTGGTGCTAGTGAAGAGAAATGAATAGGTCTTAGAGCAAATCAAGCCTGAACTATCACTAAAGGTGAAGATGACTGAACTGAGGCTGTCATACTTTGGCCATATCATGAGAAGACATTACTCACTGGAAAAGACAATAAAACTTGTTAAAGGCAGTAAGAAAAGAGATTGCATCACAGGATGAATTGAGTCCATGAAGAAAGCCACAGCCCTCAGTTTGCAAGAACTGAGTGGGGCAGCTGACCTCTTGGAGGTCTCCATTCATAGCATTAGAACAGGTTGCTTACCTGTAACTGTGGTTCTTCAAATGGTCGTCTGTGCCCTCACACACTAGGAGCTTTCGCGCATGCGCGGTAGCGTTCGGAAGATTCTAGAGCTTAGTAGCTTGGCGGGAACCCCTCCCCCATGTCCGTACTGAGCATGCTCAGCCCGCCAAGCCAACGGTCTCTCCTCAGTTCTAGAGTCCGCCAATAAGGGACCTGAAAGAGGGGACGGCTGGGCGGGTGTGTGTGAGGGCACAGATGACCACTCGAAGAACCACAGTTACAGGCAAGCAACCTGTTCTTCTCCTTTGTGGTCTCTGTGCCTCACACACTAGGAGACTTTGTAGCTTACCAGTTGGACGGTGGGTCAGGTCCTAGAGAATGGAAGACAACACCGCACGTCCAAAACGGGCATCTCTCTGGGACCGGCAGTCCAGCCTGTAGTGGCACACGAAGGTCGAGGGTTGAGACCAGGTCGCCACACAGCACAGCTCTTGCAGGTCCACTCCTCGAAGGAGAGCTGCTGAAGAAGCTACTGCTCTGGTGGAATGAGCACGCAGTAAGGCTGGCGGAGGCTGCTTAGCCAGTTCGTACGCCAGCAGAATGGTCTGGGCCACCCATTTGGAAAATCTCTGGGTGGACACCTTGTGGCCTCTTCGACGCCCACCGTAGCACACGAACAGGAGAGGTGTCTGTCGGAAGGGTGCAGTCTGGTGAGTGTAGAACGCCAAGGCCCGACGAACATCAAGGGAGTGGAGGGAGCGCGCCAGAGGTGTCGTCGGGTCCAAATAAAAAGCAGGTAAGATGATGACCTGGCTAAGGTGGAAGTGTGATACACCTTGGGCAGGAAGGAAATGTCCGGGCGGAGGACTATCTTGTCTCAGTGGAAGACGAGGAAGGGCTCATCGGATCGCAGTGCTGTCAGCTCACTTGCCCGCCTGGCTGAGGTGACAGCTACGAGGAAAGCAGTCTTGATGGTCAAGAGCCTGTCATCCGCAGTCACCATGGGCTCGAAGGGTGGTCGCGTCAACTGCGACAGTACCAAGGACAGTGACCAAGGCAGTAGCGGCGGCAACACCGGTGCATAAAGGTGTTGCAGGCCTTTCATAAACTGCTTGAGGGTAGCGTCCCTGAAGAGCGCTGCCAAAGGGGATCCCCGCGGCTGGTAGGCCACGATAGCGGCGAGGTACACCTTCAGGGATGGAAAAGTGAGCCCTTGTTGCCGAAGGTGGAGGAGAAAATGGAGCACGGTAGGCAGATTGACAGGTGATACCGGCTCCCGACGCGCCTCTGTGAAGGAGACAAACTTCCGCCACTTGTAGTGGTACTTGCGGCGTGTCAACTCCTTCCTGGCCGCGGTGAGGACATCTAGGATGGCCGGGTCCTCTAAGGCATTATCCGCCAGGCGTGCAGGGCCAGGAGCGGCAGGTCCGGGTGGAGAACGAGACCGCCGGAGTGCGACAGATGATCCGATGTTATTGGAAACTTGAGGAGTCGACCACGAGCAGCCTCGAACAGGGGCCCGAACCAGTGTTGCCTCGGCCAATACGGGGCTACGAGGATGACGTCAGCTCGGTCCGTGAGGATCTTGGCGACCACTCAACCCAGGAGAGGAAACGGCGGGAACGTGTAGAGGAGCCCGTCGGTCCACTCGAACTGGAAGGCATCGCCGAGAGAGTCCTGGCTGAGGCCGGCTCTCGAACAGTACCAATGACACTTCCTGTTCTGATTGCTGGCAAATAGGTCGATCATCAGCTTGCCCCACCGATCTCGTATCATCTGGAACGCTGCATCCGAGAGGGACCACTCGTGGTAGCACGAGGTGTCCCTGCTGAGGGCGTCTGCCATGGTGTTCTCTTGGCCTGCCAGGTGCACCGCGACTGGATGGACTCGAAGCGACACACACCAGTCCCAAAGCTGAAGAGCGATGGTGAGGAGAGTGTTCGAATGAGTTCCCCCTTGTCTGTTGATGTAACAGACAGCCGTTGTGTTGTCTGTCAGGATGAGTACTGGCCAGCCGGCAACTTGGTTGCGAAATGCCCTGAGAGCTTTCCAGATGGCGAGCAGCTCAAGAGCGTTGATATAGAGGCCAGTCTCGTCATCGATCCACCGTCCCTGGACTCTGAGATCGCTGCAATGCGCTCCCCACCCGAACAGGGAGGCGGCTGTCGTTACCGTGAGCCGAGGGGTCGGTTCTCGGAATGGCATCCCTGACAGTAGATGATGATAGGATAGCCACCATAGCAGGGAGCGACGCACCTGTCACAGGAGGCGCCTCTGGTCATCCAGTAGCGGATCAAAGACTCTGACGAACCAGTGCTGAAGTGGACATGCACGAAGCGGAGACAGGTAGGTGACTGACGTGGTCGAGGCCATGTGCCCGAGAAGTTGCTGGATCCTTCTCACTGATATCGTCGGGGCGTCGAGAACAGCGGATGTGGCCCGACGGAGGGTACGTGTACGCTCCGTGGGCAGATATGCCCTGTCAGACATGGAGTCCAGGGTCGCTCTGATGAAGTCGAGGAACCTCGCCGGCTCGAGGTGCGACTTCTTCGGATTGACCCAAAGGCCAAGGCGGGTTAGAAGAGAAAGAGTCCGGTGGATGTCCCTGTAGAGTTTTTGCCTGCAGGACGCCACCAACAGCCAATCGTCGAGATAAGGGTAGATCGAGACGCCCTTCGTCCAAAGGTACGATACCACAGGGGCCATGCATTTGGTGAAGACCCTGGGAGCGGTGGAGAGTCCGAACGGTAGCACCCTGTATTGATAACAGGTACCGTCGACCACGAACCGTATGTACCGTCTGTGCTGCGGGCGAATGGCTATGTGGAAATAAGCATCCCGAAGATCGATGGAGGCGAACCAGTCCCCTCACTGAAGGAAGGGCAGAATCGAAGACAGAGTGACCATCTTGAACCTCTTGGGGTGGATGTACTCCTTTATCCCTCTGAGGTCCAGGATTGGTCGTAGGGGTACCGTCCGATATCGGTACCATGAAGTACTGGGAGAAGAAGCCAGTGGTACTGGCCAAGGACAGAACTTCTTCGATCGCTCCTTTTTGCAGCAGGGACTGGATCTCTTCCAGCAGAGCAGAGCTGGCCGGGGTGGAATAGTAGACGCCTCGCGGAGGTAGACTTCCAAACTCGATGGCATAACCAAGACGGACGATGGAGAGAACCCAAGAGTCCGAGGTGATATGGCGCCATTCGGCGAGATGTCGGGCCAGGCTTGGCTCGTTTTCTAGGGCTGCTGGCAGGCTGAAGAGTGGCTGTGGTGGCGACCCACGAAGGCGGTCAAAACTGGGACTTCGTTGCAGATGAAGACTTCTTCGAGGCAGACCTGCATCCCCGAAGAGGCCTCCTCACCGATGACGAAGTCGACGGCTGTGACGGCGCTGAGCGCGGCGAGCGAGGTCGGTATGTGGCCGACGAGGATCAGCGCCACGACGAGCGGGGACCAAAGCTACGACACGGCCGAGTCTGCTGATGGATCCCCATCTTCTTCACTATTAAGCGGGCCTTGATGAGGTGATCCATCGCCTTGTCAATAGTGGCGTTGAACAACCCCTGGCCGTCAAATGGAAGATCCTGAATCCACTTACGGCTGTCTTCCTGCAACCCTGCCGACCTGAGCCACGCAAAGCGTCGGAGGGCCACTGAGCCTACCATTACTCAGGCAGCCACCTCCGTCGAGTACCTAGAAGACGAGATCTGTTGGTTGGCGAGGGCCACTGATTCATTAAAGAACTGCATAGCACTTGCCTGGTGTTCTTCAGGGAGGTGTGCCAGGACAGGATAGAACCTGTCAAGGAGGTTCCTCTGGTAGGCTGCGAGGCAGGCTTGCGTGTTGGACACCCTGGCAATGAGTGACGAGGCAGAGTAGAACCGCCTGCCAAAGGTGTCCAAACGTTGGCCCTCTCAGTCCGGTGGGGTGGTGTGCAGTCTCCTACCACCCTTAGTCTGGGAGGACTCCACCACGATGGAGTTCGGCACCAGATGATTAAACAGATACTCGACATCCTTCTGTTGCGTGCGACAGAGGTGTTCCAAGCGATTCGGAATGGGCTGTGCTGACGCCAGCTGGGCCCAGGAGTGTTTCATGACTGCCTGCAATGCTGGTAAAAATGGCAACAGCACTGTAGATGGTGGGCGGGTGTCAACGTAGGAGAACACAGGGTCCTGGACCGGTGGAGCCAGGTCTGACACCTCCAGCCCAAGCGCGGTCGCCATCTGGAGGAGGATGTCGGAGAATTGTTTAATGTCTTCCGGTGCCGAATCCAGTGCCGGGTCCCCAAAGGCCAAGGGTGGAGACTCGTGAGAACCCAGTGTCGACTCCCCAGACTCCGATTCCATCTCATATGATTGAGACAATCTGGATGGAGACCTCTCTGCCGACAGCTGCTGAGGTGGCAATGTCATAGTCACCGTTGACGTGGGTACCGTGTTCGGTACCATGGTCGATGAAGCAGCGGAAGGTGGTACCAGTCGCGCGGTGGTCGTCATCGGTACCGTGGGCGTGGAACAGCCAGAGGTGGTACCGGTGGAGCAGCTGGAAGTTGAGATGCCGGAGGCTCGGCGATCGGCAGCACCACAGGCACCGGGTGTTGAATTACTTAGGTGGAAGTCACAGCGGGAGTATAGGTCCTTGCCGGGAGGGTCCCCAAAACTGGACAGGAAACGGTCACAGTAACCCTTGGAGGTGGTGACACAGCCTGGTAACGCGGCGAGCATTCCCGGGACCTCCGGTAGTGTGGAGACCTCGAAGGCGAGCGTGACGGCGAACGTTGGTATCTCGCATGGTACGGCCACGGGATGGAGATCGTGAACGGCGGTACGGTGACCAGTGCCTCACGTCCGGGTGATACTTATCCCTATACGCCAGAGAACAGGAATGGTACGAGCCCGGGTGCTCCCACCAGAGGTGTTCCCGGCTGTATCTCGCAATATACGAGGCCGATGAGTATGGTGAGTCTTCCAGGGCGAGAGACAAGGCCCGCTCCTGATAGGCCTCTCGGCGTCGCAGAGATCGACGTCTCTCTCGGTGTTCTGGGGAGCGAGACTCGCTTCTCCTGGGACGAGGCCCGAGGTAATGCCGAGAAAACCTCCGGGTGGTCCATCCCCTCTGGGTGACCGGGCGGAGATGCCGCGGCATCTAGCACAGGCGGGCCCGAAGGCACATCCGAGCCAGCGGCCTCGTCCTCATCCGACACCTCAAGGATTGCAGGTGGTTCCATGTCCTCAACAACCTCCTCGGGTTGTTGGGTTGCCGGAGGTGTCGGGGGACAGGTCCTCTTAGAGGGTGAACCCTGCTTCTCCTTTTTCTTCTTTTTCTCCCTCTCCTTTGAAGAATCATGAGGAGGAGGCTGCTTGCGTTGAGCAGCTGTAAGCAGGTTGGAGGACTTGGATACCTGCGAGCCCACAGGGACCTTCTTGGAAATTGAGATCTTCGGTATACGCGGCAAGGCCGATATTGGGGGCCAAGACAAAACCGAGCCCGGTACCGTCATCGGTACAGCAGCCACCAGTACTGACGAGGGCGTGGTCGCAGGTCAAGTAGATGTAGACATGATGGATTCTCTGGCCCATAGAGGCTCTTCCCGACAATGGGATTTTAGGCGGGATGAACGGTTCCACAGAGTCTGGGCAGTGAAGTCCCGACAGACACGGCAGGACTTGATGTTGTGGGCCTCCCCAAGACAAAAGAGACACTCACTGTGTCCGTTGGACAGCGCGACCTTGCGACCACAGGTTATACACGCCTTAAAAAGGGCAGACATAGAAGGTCGAAGGAGAAGGAAAAGTCTAAGAGGGGAAGACTCACAGAAGTGGCAGTAGGAGAACAAAGATCGAAGAATCAGGAAGGAGATCAAAGAAAGGAGGAGTTTGAAGAAATCCAAAAAACCGAGTCCGAAGTCCGATAACCAGAAGTCAATGTCAAAAAACCGAAGACCAAGTCGAAAACCAGAAGGAAACAATCCAAATCACAAGCCAAGAAATGCTGCTAAGCAAGAACCTTCCGTTCGCTAAGGCGGAGAAAGAACTGAGGAGAGACCGTTGGCTTGGCGGGCTGAGCATGCTCAGTACGGGCATGGGGGAGGGGTTCCCTCCAAGCTACTAAGCTCTAGAATCTTCCGAACGCTACCGCGCATGCGCGAAAGCTCCTAGTGTGTGAGGCACAGAGACCACGAAGAAGAACTACCAGTTTCTATGGGAAATCTTAAATGGCTGAAGGTAATGGTTGGCATTCGCTGTGAGAGTTGAGACAAAGCTGTTCCTGGAACTGAAATCTGGTCTTAGACCCCCTTAGTAAGAAGCATGCTACTCTCTTACTAAGAGAGTAGGAGTGTGGGAAGATTCAGGACTGAATATTTTCACACAAAAAACAAAACAAAAACCATATTCCTGAAAACAGAAAAGTAGCATGTTGGAGAAGCTAGGGCCCACATCCATTTTTGTCACTGTGCGCATCTGCTACTGTAATGGAACTTTCCCCTATTCAAACCACCTTGCTGTACCCAAGCTGTTTTTCTGGTGAATGCGTCTGGGCCAGGTTGCAAAGGTACATAGGAGATTGCAGTGGAAAGAGAAGAAAATGTTCCCTCCCAGTCCCACTGATAGAAGCAATTCCCTTAGAAGAAACACCCTGCTGGGTACTGGCCAGCAGAAAAATTATCCTCAACATGCCAATGTTCTGCTTAACTTTTATACAGTGGTGTGGTAAGGAAAATTTGGCATCTGTTTCTTTCTCCATCATGGTAGCACTATTCAACATTTAAATGGCATGGGCACAAGGGTCTGAAACTTACTTCTGGCATTTATACCATTTTGAGAAAATTGTATCTCCTCCATCTAATGTATAAGTCTTTAACCTTCTAAAAAAAATCAATACAGTTGCTAGGAATTGCTTGCTGGGAAAGACCATTCATCACAAAGTTGTTGAGCAAAATGTGAACAGATTGCAAGACAGACTTTTGCTGTGATTGACTCATGTTCTTAATATGCAAGTATATTGAGGACAGACTATGGCATTACCCAGCTGTAACCTGGCCCCTGTAAACTTTGTAAAGCTCAAAAAAGGTGATTTGATTTTTCAGTTTTGGGAAAGGTAACGGTGAATGAGAAAGATGGACAAAGAAACAAGCAGAAAAAGTTGATATGGAAAAGCTCTGGATAACTGTTAAGAAGACAACCAGAAGGTTCCAATTCTAGCTGCTGGTATGTCAGACAAAAAGGAACTCAGGAATGAATCAGAGATTGTCAAAAATCGTATCTCTCCTGCATTGCTGCTGAAGGTCTGGCCAAAGAAATGGGCTCCCTCATTAGACAGTTCTGTAACTAGTTAAGTGTAAAGCATCAGCTGCTGTATGATCTTGAAAGCTAAGCCAGGTCAGCCCTGCTTAGCACTTGGATGGGAGACTGCCAATGAATACCAAGTGCTGTAGGCTATATTTCAGAGGAAGGAATTAGTAAAGCCACCTCTGAGTATTCCTTGCCGAAGAACACTCTATGAAATTCATGAGGCTGCCATACATGACAAATTTGTAGATACATATACACAGAGTCAGATAAAGCTTACCTATTAGGAAGAGATACTCAGAACATTCTTAGAGCCTGAGCAATCAGTCCTGTATGGCAAATGTGAAATTACCCATAAAGACCCCAATTTGCTAGTTTCCCTTTTCTCCTAGAACCCCATCTTGAAGGTTTGGTAGGACCCTGTAATAGGCTACAACCTTGCCTCAGAATTCCCTCCTCCCCATTCTGCAGATTAGCCTCACAGCAGGCCATAAACCAGATTCACCATACAAAGCCGGTTCAAAGCAACTATACTGTATCAAAGGCAGCTACTAAGTCACGCCGTTTCATGGAGCCATGGAATAAAAGGAAATTATCACATGTGCTTTAAACTGAAGATTTCAGAACTTCTTCCCCAATTCAAATCACATTCCCATCTTTCTGCTCTGCTTGCAATGAACTGGAAAATCACTTCATGAATCATAAAAGCAGAGTTGGAGATTTGAAAACAGAATGGATCATCTTTCCCACGCAAGCATTATTCAGCTCTGCTAGCAACTCATTTGCTGCAAAGATACTTGCAAAATGTAGGTGGGGACTGTGTGTGGCAACATCTTAGCAAAAAAACATTTTATGTGTGTCAGCAGGACCAGACATTTTTCTAATTCTCATACCTCAAAGAAGCAAGCTAATATTTCATTTTTAAATCAAGATAGCTAATTTTAGAAAAGATTTAGTAAAATTATGCAAGGCTATTGAAGGAGGAGTTTTCCTTCTTTTTTCATAAGGAGTTCCTGTACATATAAGGAGTATAGGAAAGCATCTTTATCTTTCCTAAAATTTATAAATATTTCATCTGTAGTTTGAGAAACATCTGTATTACCCATCAATTTGTGATACCAATGCAGAATTAATTTTTTTAAAGCTTTTAGTGCAACATATATGTCTTAATGTATGAAATGTTGCTTGAGTCGGAGCACATTTCTATCCATATTTACCTGAGAGTAAGTCCCACTGAACTCAATATGGCCTAACGCAAAAAAGGCACGTTCAGGATGGCACTGTAAAATCACAGTAAAATAAGACTCAAAACAGATGGTAGATGGTAACAACAGCTTTTATTAGATACCATAGGCAGATCTTTTCTGACAAGTCATAATCTGACATTTATCTACATTCCTGTAGCACTGTATTTTATACGTTTTGTTTCAATTTCAGGCATTTTGTATTTTAAACAGAACGTAAAAATATATTTTATAAGAACTACATATTCAGAAGGACAGCTTTGTAAACTCAAACATTCTACAATCTGAGGAACTCTTGGAGCTCTACCTGTACCCTTTTTCAAGTACAAAACACCTTTGATTAGACAAGGAAAGACATCATGAGCTACAATCTTCCATCCAGTTAAATGTGCTTAAGTGCCATGTATTTCAGGGGAACTTAAGGCATAACTGTATGCAGATTTACTACGCTGGTGTTGGCTCTTGAGATCTTAAGTATACTACGTCTCCAAGCAATGAGTTTAAGCAGATGACATATTGCTAGAGGGATACTAGAATCTACCAAGTGTATGGTACAATAGAAAAATGTTATAGGAAATGTTTCATATTTATTTAAATACTTTTCCCTAAAACACACTTGTGCCTGTTTTAAATCATTTTTCAAATATAAAAGATGAACATCTTTATCTTCTCCCAAACTCTCTCCAACCAAAATATATTTACAAAAGCAGTATATTAAAAAAAAGAGGGTGTAACTGATATCTAATCACTGTCATCTGATCCACCGTATGAGCCTCGTTCAGATCCTTCATTATTGGATGCCTCTGGCTCAGACTCGTTAGCTGAACCTTCGTTATCAGATGCTCTCTCTGAATCTCGGTCAGAATCAGCACTGCGAGAAGCTGGGCGAGATTCATTTTCAGAACCACCTGAGTGGCTTCTTCCTGACTGCACAGACTGACTTCTTCCTGACCGCACAGACTGGCTTCTCCCTGACCGCACAGATTCATTGTCAGATTGCTCCGAATCAAACTGTCTCCTCTTCCTTGCCGACCCATCGCTGTCTGAGTCCTCATCTGAAGGACGGGCACTTGGTCGCCTGGGGCTGCCTCTCTCGCTGCCAGACTTGTTACTATTGTCCGAATCACTGTCTGACATGACGCGCTTGTTGCGTGTCTCTGCATCATCCGAATCACTGTTGCTGTTCCTGGCATTTCTGATCAAAAGTAGAATATAATAATGCACACTGTAAATGTAACTTTACAGAAAACACTGCAAGAGTTCCTCAAATTCTGCACCAAGGTAATGAGTCCACACCCCTAAAAGATAAATTCTACAATATGCAGACAAAGACTTCATGTCTTCTAATTTTATTTTACTGTTTTACATATAGCAATGCCCAGCTTTCAGCACTGGCCAGGAGTCCAACTGCACCGTTAAAACTAGTGCACCAGCTGTGCCTGTTCCTAAAGATGGCAGATCTGGGTATCTACCTTACACAATTACAGCAGGTTGTTTGAAACCACTGTCTGTATGGTTTGACCAGGTGGAATCCTGGGATTTATAGTTTTGCAAGGTCTTTTGAATTCACTGCCGGCTGTTTAGGAGAGCATTCTAAATAATCCTACATACTCCTATCCAAACTATAAATTGGAGGATTCTACAGGCTAGACCCACAGCAGTAAAAGTGGTAGCAAACTGCTCTAATTGTGCAGTGTGGGTTACACTGCTCACGGTGATAGCTGCCTTGATTATAACTCATTTGCATTACTATAACAGACTCTATGTGGACTGCCTTTGGAAACTGTTCAGAAACTTCAGACGGTTCCAAAAAATGCTGTGGTCAGACTGCTCACCAGGAACATGAAATTCCCTTGTTAAAGCAGCTTCATTGACGATTAGTCCATTTCCAGGCACAGTTTCAAAGTGCTAGTCACGACCATCTGAAAAACTATATCTCCCTATATGAGCCTGCCCAAACTTTTAAGATCTTCAGGGAGAGGGCTTTATCTCTGTCCCACCAACATCAAGGGCTGCTCATGAGGACATAGGAGATAGCCTTCTTGGTGGCTGCTCTCACACTGTGGTACCCTCTTCCACTGAAGGCTATGTTAGCCTCCTCTGCGATCTGTTTTTGCCAGTAGGCAAGGACCTTTACATTTGAACAAGTCATTAACTAGCTGTAGTAGAAGGTTATTTTAATGGAGAATGCTATACCTTGATCCTATGTTTTATATGCATTTTAAACTTGTAAGTCTTCTAATATGACTGTCTAATAGCTTTTAAAACTTTCATAACATTTTGTTTTAATTGTATTTTGTTTTAATTTTAAACTGTAAGCTCCCTTGGCTCTCATATCAGGAGAAGGGCAGGATACATATCAAATGAATACATAAACAAATGAATGAAATAGTGTTTCTCTTTGGCCAATTAAGAATTCACAACCAAAAGGCACAAAAGACACCTCCAAATCACATTCCCATGAGGTAAAAGAAAGCGGAAGAGATGGAACCTGAAAAGCTGCAAAAATGCTATACTGATGAAAAACAGATTTGAGAAATGAGTTCAGATGATTTCAGTGAGTCTTCCCACTGAAGCCAAGGCGATTCTTGGCTGCATCAATAGGAGTATGGTGTCTAGATCAAGGGAAGTAATGATCCACTCTATTCTGCTTTGGTTAGATCTCATTTGGAATACTGTATCCAGTTCTGGGCACCTCAATTCAAGAAGGATATTGACAAGCTGGAGCGTGTTCAGAGGAGGAGAACCAACATGGTGAACGGTCTGGAAACCATGCCCTATGAGGAGTGGCTTAGGGAGCTGGGTATGTTTAGTCTGCAGAAGAGAAGGTTAAGAGGGGACATGATAGCCTTATTTAAATATTTGAAGGAATGTCACATCGAGGAGGGAGCGGGCTTGTTTTCTGCTGCTCCAGAGACTAGGACAAGGAGCAATGGATTCAAGCTGCAGGAAAGGAGATTCCACCTGAAACTCAAGAAGAACTTCCTGACAGTCAGAGCTGTCCAGCAGTGGGATATCCGCCTCAGAGTGTGGTGGAGTCTCCTTCTTTGGAGGTCTTTAAGCAGAAGCCGGATGGCCATCTGTTGGGAATGCTTTGATGTGTGTTCCTGCATAGCAGGGGTTGGGCTGGATGGCCCCTGTGGCCTCTTCCAACTCTATGATTCTCTCACTCTAAATCTTACTCTGTGCCCACAGGATGCAATAAAACAAAAGCAGAAAGGGTCTTTAACAGGGGTGAAAAAACTTGGTCCTCCAGATATTTTCAACATAAAGCCCCATAATCCCTTCGCAATAGCCATGCTGGGTAGGGGTTATGGAAGCTGTAGTCTAAAGTCCCATCACAAGTTTAAAAAGACAAGAGTTTCTTCATGAATGTTCAGACAAAGTGCCATGACAAAATAAATGAAATGTAGCACAACTATCATGCACTAACAACACGGCATGGTGTGGAGAAATATGTGTTCATGAACAGTTAAAAAAGATATATATACAAGTTATTTATACTCAGTTGGAAAAAAAATTGAAAAAGATCTGTTTTCTGTGCAGACAGTTCAGCTTTTTAAAAATTAAAAGGTAGCTATTTCCATGTGATAAACATCATATACATACCCATCATCGGCAATTTTGAGCTTATCTTCATCTGATGAGTCATCGCTTGATGAAATGATAGCTTTTGATTTGATTTTTCCCTTCATTGAAGGCGGTAAGCGTTCTGGCTTTGGCTAGGAAAAGGTTGTTACAGAACGAGAAATAAAACTGGACTTTCAGTTATTGTATGATTAACAATTATATATTTCAACTATAGCTACTTTACTGGAAATGTAATAAACTCCAACTGTTAGATGGCTGTGAACTAATGCGTGATTATCTGCTCTTTCTAATTTGAATATAGAGCATCCACAGAGCTAAGCATAAAATAGCAATTTCAAATTGATAAATTTTAAAACACCGGTCATATCTATGGCCTCTCAAGTTACAGAGAAATCTTTGCAGAGAAACCCAAATGCAAGAAGAATCCCCTTCACCCCTCCTCTCCATACGAGGGGATGAAATCTGAATAGTTTGTCTTTGGTTGGCAAAACACCAGTTTCCAGTTTAGTCCAAATATGGAAAACTGTTATGTACAAATCAGGATCCTGAATTGGCCAATATTTCTAAAGCTCTGCAGCACACTTAATCTTGCTGCCTTCAATCCTTGATGACTACAACTGTACTGAGTAGAAATACCTTTCTCTTCTCAGTCTTGGCTGGGCGGCGTTTTTTAGGTCTAGGTACAGCCTCATTGTCATCATCATCAGTACCATCATCTGCCTTCTGGGCTCTTTGCAATGGAATACACACAAATGCAACAATTCAATTCAGAGTCCCCCAACTACAGCACTCTAATCAAATTACTACAAATAAAGCGGTTCTATTTATTCCTGGTTACTTAAAATATTTTAAGCATATATGGAGTTTCTTTACTAGATCGAGATTAAACAGTGACTGAGATTTGCTTCAGAGGCTAGGATTCACAACTCTACAGTATCATAGACACATCCCTCTTAAGACATGTAACTGGTGTCCTGATGAGTCCTATAGCTTTCTGGTACCCATTGTGCTATGAGCCCCATGGCACATTGGCTACACTCTTGGCTCTGTGTTTGCACAATGCTCCCAAAGACATAGCCTCTGCTCCTTTCTGAGAATATACTGCACAATGTCACAATTCCCCTTTACATGATCTTGTCAGTTTACAATGACAAAGATATCCATACCACAATGAGTACTAGAACAGGATGCCAGCCCGCAGTTCCAAAGAATTACACTCATATAAGTGCTTCCAAACTGGCAAAAACATCCATTACACAACATGTGATAGAAGTTGTATATTCATATGTCATGCATGAATACTGGTTGACCAGCCAAAACAAATATTAATCAGACAATATTTCTCAAATAATCATATCATATAAAACATACAAGATGCCAAGGCTGGAATCTAGACATTTTCATGCCGGTACAAGTGCTTTGATCAGCAGGCATCAAAATGTTTTTTGGCTCACCAAAAGCTGATTTCAGAAGTTCTTCCAAGTTTGATGAATGATAGAACCAGCAATGGTAAGGGCTACTTATGGAAAGAGGGGACTCTGAAACCCTAATGTGCTTACAAAAGCTCCCTGAATCCCAACAAGAGGGCTCTTATAATCAGAAAGTTATGGACTTGCCTTCGTCGCTTCTTCTTTTTCTTCTCTCCCTCTTCTTCCTCACCATCTTGTTCACTACCACTGCCCTTCCTTCTCTTTTTCTTTCGAGACACTGGAAGATCTTCATCACTATCATCATTGACAAACTCATCAAATTCACCAGTTTTTTTGGAACGCTGTCACAGAATCAGAGAACATATATTATTTGTGACAGGAAGTGATGCTGCAAAACAAAACAACTGTTTTAGAAGATATCTATCAACATAACAATCAAACCTGATATTTAAGTTTCATTAATTATATTTTAAGAAATTTAATTTTAAATTTAAAAAAGTGAAAGAAAAAGAACTTGCTCATGACAGAAAAAAATGGAATGTCAATCATTAGCAAAGAACATGTAGAATCCAGAGGTAAGATTCAGAAATTAGGCAGAAAGTTCAAGGAAAGATAACAAGATATGGGTTTCTGAGCAACATACACAGGATATTAGTATGAAAGGCCCAATTAAGACAACACACAAAGGATCAGGAAGAAGACTTATAGTAATGCGAAATTAAAATGGAACAACGGAACAAATGTGTATATGACAAGAACAGCTAAGGAAATAACTGATTTGATAGACCAGAAAAGAGAGTTAAATGAGACTGCAATATTGCAATCAGGGAACCTAATTATTATGAAGACAAAGGAAAAATCGGCTAAGTGTGACATCATGATAGAATTGTAGATACATGAAAATTAGATGAAGGCTGTTAAATTAAAAAAATATATCAATGTGAAGAAAAATGCAAGTAGTACAATTACTACAAATTAACAAGGAACATTGACAACAGAAGATAAAAAGATCGTAAAAAGAAGTAAAAAGTATTTAGATAAGTGGCTGCACTTGGAGATTTTTCAGATGATATAATGAAAGGAAAAGAGGTCAGAAATGATAAAAGATAACCGTGCATTCTTAGCTTGGTTAACAGAGCACTAAAAGAAGGAAAACAAACCAGACATATGTGCATCATTTTCCACCTCCAGTTATAAGATTAAAAATGGCCTCTCTGCATTAAAACTCCTAAAAAATAAAGTTGTAGGACGATTTCATATGATTCTTATTTGTAAAAGAGAGGTCATCCGACCCCTAAGAAAATATACTGTAAAATCTTATAGCAGTCCGCAATAGGGCCTTTAATACAGTACCCTACACTATGGAACTCATAAAGTATAAATCAAAATTTGTAAAGCATAAATTAGACAATCACTTTCAGGCTTTCAGCACCTACTGAAAACTTGCTTGTTCTAACAAACTTTCTCTGAATGGTGGTTACCTTATATATTGATTAGTTTTGGGGTAATTTAATTCCTAGCTATTGCTAAACAAATAATAAATAAAAAATGTCCAAATGCATTATCTTTGAAATCTGGTCAGTCAATACCTAAGTCTGCCACTGTTTTCCTGTAATCTTTACATTATCTCCTGTACTCTTATCTGAAAATGAGTCATAGCCTGTCAACACATGGGAACAATCTGGAAAGGCGAAATCCAGAAACTTTACTATTTCCTACCCGGCCAGCCCCACCACGTTTTTTCTCTTTTGATCCTTCAACTTCTCCAGTGAACATCAGAATATTCTTGGTCTTCTCCACATACTGTGCTCTCTGTTCCAGGAGTTTCTTTTGTTCTTCTATTTCCCTGAGGCGTTTTTCTTCCTGGAAGAATAAGTACAACATAGTTTGGTTTTAGTTACAGTGTTGGATGCAAATATACAAAACTTGGATCAAAACACGGATCCATTTTTTAAGAGATTCATGATGCAAAACTTTGGTATTACATTAGCTGCCTCTGAATGGTCTGCTCTTACATAAGACTATGAAGATGAGTACCTACTGCATGCAACATGCAAATAAAATATGCTTCTGGTTTACTGGCTGGAGACGCAGCAAAACAATCTTTATTCCACTGTATTACTAAATAGACTCATAGGTGAATCATCCCTTCCAAATCCATTTGGGCTTGTAACGTAGTTATGTACATCATGCAAGTCATCTTGAACTTCATGCAACTAAGCACATCACTGCAACCTTGTGCCCAATGCCTACTCTGTGCTTTACTTCAGCTTAACGGGCCTTATTGTATCAGTGGCCTTGAACAGATGGGGCTAGAGTCTGCTATCTCCTGGGGTGACCAATCATAGCCCAAGAAATGTTGTGAAGGGAAGCTGGAGTGAAAAGGGAGTAGAAAAACAGCTGACATTTAGAGACATTTATTGAAGGAACCAGCCAGCTAAGAGGAGGCTGGAAATAGTCTATTGGGGCCTTAGCCATGAGGATGATTGTATTAAGTCAGGTGTTTTCTGCTGGGAGGAGAGAAGTGAGGGACCATGCTGTGTGAGTTCAAGGAAAGGTTAGGAAACAATGAAACTGTAAGGCAGTAGGAATAAAAGCCAGACTGGCAACGTTAAGTACTTGCAGAGAAGTCATAAAACAAAAAGATTAGTGGTGTTTCACTGACAGAGCCTGTTTTGCGTTGGAACTCATCAGGATCTGGTCATGTAGCTATAAGGACTACAGAGACAAGCACACCAAAATATTTGTATTCACCTTATTTTCCTTGAGACCACATGGTAGTGCAAAGATGAGCAACTGTTGAGAGTCAGGGGGCCCAGACTGGCCCTCCAGATGACTTTGGATACTAGCCGCAAAAATTTGTTTGAAAACAATTTTTGTTCCCAACAGCCTCTCGGAGGTATGGGGGCAATTTCAGCACTTTTTTGCCCTCTCTGGGCTATTTCAGGTTCAGAAGAGGCCTTTACCCTACGATAGGATGTGACATGGAAATCCCATTTACTACCTGTTTCGAAAAAAGGCTTCTCCTTGTCTGGAGAGAGCATAAGGGTGAAAGATACTCTAGCAACAAACGATGTACCTAGCAACAAATGGGGGTGGTGGTTTGGGAACTGCAGGCAGCCTATGCTTTCCCCATCCCAGCAGTAGTGGGTTCTAAGGAAAAGTTTAGGTGGGACAGAAGCTGCAGGGTACAGAATAAGTAGTAGCCTGGGGCACCATCACACAGGCCAAGGAAATCTTTGTTCTGTTAGAGTACCAGAGGGCGTAAAGTACCTGTTCTTTGAGCAGCTTCTGGCGCAGCAGTTCTTTTTCTTGCTCCTGTTTCGCTCGCAGCTCCCGTTCTTCTTCATCCTGCTTGCGGGCCCGGGCCACATGATACTGAGCTTGACTCAGCAGATCAGAACACTGTCTATCAAGTTAGATTTGCGGACAAAATCAGAAAGAAAATGTTAGGACAAAAAGTACCACAGCAGCGGAAAAGACAGACACTCTCAATAAAAGCAAGAATCTATAGCTGAAGACTGAAAGGACTTAGTCATGTATTGTTCGTACATTATACTGCTTGAGGAAGAACCTAGTAAGCATATGTAAGGGGAAGTTGTTTATGCAGTTGAGGCTTCGCTCATTAGTTTTCTTAAAGCATCTACCATCAAAGAGACAAGGCACTTTTAAAGATGGCAGAGAAATCTGGCAGCAGCAACTACTACTGGGAAAACATAGTAACTTCTCCAGCTGCATTACTGCTCTCTCCCCTTGCAGACAAGTTCTTAATAAGTATTTAAATTATTTCAAAACCATATAGCTTTAACTATCTTTTGAAATGCCTCTCTTTTCCAAAAGAGTAAGAACTTCATTATACACCTTTGCTAAACAAAGACAACAACAACAAGAAGTTGGTGAGAACTGCCTTTTGTTTGACAGCAACTAAATTAAGCTGATACAGGCTTTTAATAATTCAATTCAGTAATAAAAAAAAATCCTTACAGATATTTAAGAAATATGGCTTACTGAACATTCTGGAATAAGCTGTGGAATAATTTCATCACAACCGCATGACAACCATTCAAAGAAGGAAATTAGAAGTTTAATTCACTACACCTGTACCACCATCACCAGAAAATATGTTAACTATCATAATTCATTTCTGGGAGCTATTTCTGTTAGTTTGCTGCATTCAGAACACCAGAGTCTTGTGAAATCTTGAAAACTAAAACAGCATTCACACTGCCACATGCAATTGCAACTTGCATCTGATGAAATGAGTTCTTGTCTGCTAAAGCTTAAGCCAAATAAAATGTCTTAAATCTTGAAGTTGCCACCAGACTCTATAGTTAATATATCAGGGCTCTTCCTAAAATTTTATACACAGTGATGTGCACTGACATTTACAAGCATTAACTAGACTCAGATGGCTGGCTGCAGTTAGATTCCTATTTAGGAGACAGGTGAACCTGAATCCAATCTCCTGCCCCCACTAGAAGTGTAGATTTAGTTCAGATTAAAGTTCTGCGTTCAAGTAATGCAAATCATGCCATGCATGTGTTACTTGCATAAGAAAAAAGCCTTATTTTATAATGTATCCCAATTCTTGTAAGCATACAGAGAACGAACAGCTCTTACCTGGCTTCAGTTGCAGCAAGTGCCAAATCAAATCTCATTTTATCTCCTACTTTACTCAAGTAATTGAAATATCTGAATGGAAAATTAAAAGTCAGGAATCAAATCCTTTTGAAGAATCAGATGCATCTTAGCAGTCTTTTTTCTACATCAAAACAGGCCTTCTCTGATAACACACATTTTTGAGCAATTCAGACCACTGTACATGCCACTGAAACAAATATCTTACACCTGACTGATTTAGGGCTGGGCAAATCTTGAGAGCGAAAGGTTCATTTCCAATCTCACTTTGCAATGCCCCCTTTCAAAACAGAATTTACATTCTATATATAATTTAAACCCCACCTAGGTATTTTCTGGGTGGATAACATGTTCTGGGGAGGCAAAATAGTATCATCCACCTCTCAAGCTTCTAATGGTATGGTCTGTCATTTTGGGGAATACATTTTTGGCAGGGTTCAGTTAGTGCTGAACAGGGCTAAGGTGAGTTGATTTTTAGCTATATCTGTTATACCTCACCTATGCCAATTTCACTTATCAAATACTAGATTTGTATTGTAACAAAAATGCTTCCAAGGACTTTGGTTGCAATCTACTCAGTACAAAGTTAGTGAATAATTCCCACTCATTTTAATGGATCTGGATTGCATGATGCACCCTTTTTGTGGAGGACTGAATTATACTGTAGGTGACTCAATGAAAGCTTTGGAGATGTTGCAGAACCCGTCAAGCAACTGTGTAAATGCAAATTTCAGCTACCGGGGGAAAAGGCAAGTATCTGGCACAGGGAATCCTGCTCACACCCGTAAATATTGCAAAAAGTGCTGTAATATTATGAGAAAATAATTGGCTGTACCATATGAGAGATTAAATAAAAATAGAAGCGTACCTACTTTAAAGCAATCTTCCAGCTCAGAAGCAATATAGGTATTTAAGGTCCAAGTACAGTCTGCTTCTGGTTGACTGGAACAGTTTCTAAAAATGTTTCACTTGTGTGCTGGATTCTATTCTGAAAGAATATCCTTCACCCTCTAGCTCACAGTTCTTTCTAGACTCTGCTGGGAATCTCCATGTCTGCTGCTTTACTGCACCCAAGCAGCGTAACTGATCCATCAATTGCAGATTTAGAGGACAACAGCAACTGAAGGCAGCCACTAAAACAAGGAGGCCCACTACCTTCCAACTCTCTGTAAGTACTTTTCAGCTCATTAATTTGGTGGGGATAATTTTTGCTCTGTACTGCCTTTTCTGCAACCTATTGAAATAAAAGATTCAAGAAGTGTTGAGTAGGAGATACAGGAGTTACTGCTAGTCCCAAATGAAATTCTTACTGTCGATATCAGAACTTTGTTTTAAAGGACAGCTTTTGGCAAGCCTGAAAAATCTATAAAGCTATAAAAAACCAAAGTGTGCTTAGACTAGAATTTAGTATTTATACTAACACAACAGTGATTTATAAAATAACTTCTATTTCAGTCAAAGTTAAGGCACATACCTGTGAGCTAACTCCAGTTCTTTCACAGCATTTAGTACTTCTTTCAAGTTACTTTTTTCATCTTTCAGGACAGAGGTAGCCAGCCTTTGCAGTACCAGGGCAACATTGAACATAAGAACTGTATCACTGGGAGCCACATGTCTAGCCTGAGGATTCAAATTATGCTTTAAATTACACAGGTGTGAACCAGCAACCGCTTCAACATGCACAAGAAAAGGCTAAAACACAGCCCCTTTTTAAAAACCTAGTTTTTACCTTCAGCAGTGTCTGCTTGCACTCTTGTAATTTCCCGCATTTGAAGAGAGCACGAGCCAAATATAACAATACCTCTGTGTTCTGGTGTTTATAGAATTTTCTGAGGCAATTTTCATACTGTATGGGGAAAAAAATCAAGCACACTAAGGAGTTTCAAAGTTTAAGACTGAACTTTGATGCTTAAACTGGATATAAAACTTATCTATGTTTCATACGACCTTACAGCATATTTCTAGGCAGGTTTATCCAAAATAAGCCCTTGGGAGTGCAGTATGATTTGGCAACACGTGAACCTAAATACAATCTTGTAAATAAGACAAAACTATTAACCTCTAGGTTTTCCCCTAAGCTGCTAGTGCCTTGTGCTTTCATACTGGTTACAGATGAGGTAACAATGAACCCTCTCGTAACATAGGATACTAGCTTCTTAGCAGGCTAGTAGGGAAAAGGGAATTTACATGCTGGAGGATTTTTTTGTCTTGTCATGCGTGTTACCAGGAATCTACTAAATAAAAAGCTGTACCAAAGCTTCCATTTGCACCAATATTGACTCCCCACCACCACTTCAAATATCCAGTGTATGGAAAGCTCTTCTGAAAAAATAAAACATCTTTCTTCCCACACTGTAGTCCTGATGAATATTTTCAACCTGTTATTTGGAACAGCAACAAAGTTTTTAGTGGCGCCAACAAATCATGACTACTAATGCTGCTTCTGTCCTGTGATATTATACTGGGTACCTACACTGTTTGGTGTATGCAATATGCTCTGCCATTAATTAGTCATTTCTGCAAGGTGAGAAGCCGCAAATTACATTTTACAATTTGAAGCTTCTACTTCTTCCATGCAAACACATCACTTATAAATTCACTGCTGAAATTAAAAGATGTTGCTGTATGACTTTAAGGACAGAAAAGAACAGCTGTCCTATCAGCAAATCTTTAAAGACAGAAAAAGCAATTATGCCAGTGGAATGCTGACAGTCATTAATGGTTATAAAAAAAATAATCTGTGTCCCCTTTTTAAAAAACAGATTAGGATGTAATTATCACAGTTATTGGTTTATCCAAGCAGAACTGCAACAAACGTTTCAGTTCATTCTCCTTCCACAAAGAAGTTCCCCTATTCAAGATTTAAGCCAGTTATTCCCTTCAAGCATGGCATTATGTTCCAATACCACCAACCCGCATTATCTTCTTTTCCATCATTCTATTACAAACTCAGTTTCAATGGGCCATTTTTGGTCCCACTTAGATTCTGGGGTTACTTAAAGAATTTGCTGAATTCTGTAAGCCTTGGGTTTCCTTGAGCATCAGATGCTCCTCCCCTTTTCTTTCTCCTTATTTTGGCTCATGTTGTACTGACACTCTACACCTGGATTTGCTATTAGAAGCAATGTATCCTCCAGCCATTCAGAGCAGCTTTTCAGAAGAATCAGAGCACTCTTCTCCCTTTGTACATAACCAAAGTTCTCTAAGCACTAAGCTGCATCCAATCTCAAAACATTTAAAACAACAGCTGTTGTTGGTGGATGTGTGCCTTCCAGTTATTTCTGACTTATGGTGACCCTATCATGGGGTTTTCTGGGGCTGAGTGTGTGTGACACACCCAAGGTCACTCAGTCGGTTTCCATGGCTAAGCGGGGAATCAACTGCTGTTGTAGACCAATGCTCAAATCACTATACCATGCTGGTTCTCAAAACAACAGCTACTCCTGTGATAAGCTTGGTTTTACTTCAAACTACAAGTTTAGACATAACACACTAGGTAAACAAACCCTTTTGTTATCATGGCATTTTCTACTTAATGTTATAATTTGTATATTAAGCTTCCTTGTTCATGTTTATCCCCAGCCTTCTGGTTTTTAAGTTCCTAATAATGCCTTATAGAAAATTTACTTTGAATAAAATAAAGTATATAAATGTCTGGCAAGTGCTAATATTTTTATTTAGTCAAAACACCATCTAAATTATCAATTCTACATTATTATATTCAGCATTCAAAATTACATCTAAGAAAGAAGTGGCCAAAATAACTAGTATTATTTTGCTAACACTGAACAAGTTTTGTTTTGGACGTTCTGACTGCAAGCTTGTTACATACATAGCAAGTGTACACATTTATTCACAGTTTCCATGTATTTCTTCCCATTGTTTTATTCAAGAGCTTTTACATCTATTGTTCTATATTTGTACCTCTGGTTCACAGACATGGCTTCTTACTGCTTTTGAGACACAATCAAGTTTAAATTGAGATTTCGTGAAAGTAATAAAAGAAGTGTTCTCTTGAACTTAGTAGTTGCTACCTTAGACAAGACAGATTTGCTTTTTTCTCTTTCCAAGCTGTGGTTAAATAAAGTGCTACCATACTAACAAAGTTTAAAAACACAACAGAACACCCTTCCTATGGAAAAGCATCTCTTGTCTTTACATTTTCACATGACACCTGTCCCAAATCCATCTATTTTTAAAGATTACCATCTGTACAGCACTGATGTACTGCTTCTGCTCCACATATATGTGTGCCAGGTTGAGCCATACATCACTGATATCTGCTGTTGCCTCTCTCACTTGGGCAAAAACATCACGAGCCTCACGGAAATATCCTTTGTGTGCCAGCACAGCTCCTAAAAAGGAGAAGCCGAAGGAGAACTTTCACATGTGTGCACTCTGTCAAAAACTGCAGAATGCAAGGAGAAAAGTCAGATGAGAAAGCTAAATACAATAATCACCTATGCCATTAGCAGCATACAAATTCTTTGGGTCATTCCTGAGCACTTGCTTGTAGATGGCTAATGCACGATCTTGATGACGCTTTTCCTACAAACATGGTGATATAACTCTTAGGTATATGGATGATCAAAGCTTTCTATTTATTAAAATATTTTTGTATTACTTTTCTAAGCATCCAAAAACAAAACACACATTAATGCAAAAGAAAAATATCACACATCACACATACATACAAGAAGTCATCAACCACCTCAAAGACTTTAACACACTTAGAAACAACTGAGCAAAATAAATAAAGCAGGAGAAGCCTGATCTCAAACTTTGGAAAAGAGACAGGCCTTTTTAGGGACAAGTCTCTGTGCAAAGAAAGCAGACAGGAAGTTCCCACAAAAATTATGACCCCTTTTGCTGTTGCTCAAATCTACTGCAAAGTTATTAGACTATAAAGCATTCAAACTAGATTTCAGGTGGTCAAGTAAAGCCAATGTTCAATCACTGAAATGGCCCCAGAAACATGCTATGAAAACATGCAATATTCACCTTCTCTCTGTCCCTGGTAGGCTGGTGAAGAGTTTGTAACCAGACATTGCCCAAAGCCAACATAGAGTAAGTGTCATTTTGAGTTGATGGCTGCTTCAGTATTCTTTCAAACTTCTTCTGTCCTGGACCCCACTCTTGTTTGGCCAGATGAAGATTACCAATCAAGGACCAAGCATCTGGGTGGTCCTGAAAGAGACAACCCAGTATGTTAAAATCAGATCCACCTACACTGAATAATTACGTCAAAATCTCTGGCCAGGCCTCTAAGTTTATGGGAAAAATAGTCCAAAAGAATATCTGGCTCCTCCACAGGCTACCTCCATGGATAGATAAATAAATATTAGTCCAAAATAGTATCTCCTTGTTACCCTGCCTCCCTATGAAAAGATAAACACAAAACTCCATTAATTCTCAACCACAAATCTTTTTTTAAAGGCTTATGCCTTTTTTTTTAAAGCTCAGACTCAGAAAATAACAGAGCAGCTGCAAATAATGTTTTCATGCACACCCCAAACCATCCCTTAAGAACACCCTACCCAAAAGGTTATTTCCAGATGAATGTGGAAGCTGAACTACAGTTCATCAGCTAGTTTCTATTCATAAGGTTATGCTGATCTACTGAAGAAAAAGCAAATGTTCTGTAACCTTTCAATAGAAAAAAATGTAATTCAGGGATTGCCAGCTGAAAGCTAGTAAATCTTTACAAACCTGATTGATTTGAAGTGCTTCTTTGAACCAGTCAGAAGCTTCATAAAAGTTTCCTTTATCTCTAGCCATAGCTCCTAAACGCAGATAGCCTGAATACAGGAAAACATTTCAATTACCAAACACCCAGTTCAGGAGGAGGCATATCTACAAACTGTTTTGTTCCACTGGTGTCAAGCTGGCTAGGGATGACAGCAGAGTAAGCATTAACTATACACGGAACAGCCACTAGCTGTCAGGCAGCTGAGCAGTGAGAAAAAGAGCTTGCTAGGAGCAACACAGCAGCATCAGTGACTTATACATGATCCTCAAATAAGCAGGAACCACAAAAAGAATCATGTATTGTTGGCTGCTCTTCAAATGCACAGTTCTCTCACTGGCACTGAATAAAATGCGGCATGGGAGTAATGTTCTGTCCAACAAAACATCCAAGCAATGTACATGCATGATATGCGCACGTACACACACACACTATGCCAGACAGTAAAATAGGTTTTATAAGGTTTCCTAGTACATGTTGTCTACAGATATTTTTAAAGTAAAAGAAAGGCTATTTAAAAAGAATAACTTATAAAGAAGTGACTGATTTAGTGACTTATACTAATATCCTTCAACTGCTTTATTAGCATAAGAAGTTACTTTAATGCAAAAACATTTAGTGGAAAAGTTATTTCTGATCAAAATATGCAGCTTGGGCACAACGCTTTACACAAAAGAAATCATCAGTTAAGACAGTTTTAAATATATAGGAACCACCATCTATCTGCACAAAGATACATGGGATAGCTCAAATTAAGATGAAAATTTAGAACAGTTTAGCAGTGGAAAGGGACAAACAAGCAGTCATTCACAATTCAGCGAACTGCACCAAGATTACTTACAGTCTACGTAGTTTGGATGTTCTCTTAGGATGTTTTTGTACAATTTTTCTGCTTCATGGAATTCACACATTGCTTCATACAATCTTGCAAGGTTGTAGGATGTAGTCACTGAAATGGCATTATAATAATGCTCATCATGTTCTGCTTCTGCTTTAGCACGATCCAAAGATGCCAAGAAGTATTTCTAAGGACAAATGGGAAAAGGGACAAAAGAAAAACATTAAAAAATCTGAATGCAAATTGGATGGAAGGTACAATTACAAGCATGTTGCACAATATTAAGTAGCGGTGATAACAGGGTTCAAACCTTTGCTTCCCCTAAGTTCCCGAGCCTGAAGTGGAGTGCACCAACATTATTCAAAATCTCTGGAGGAACATCAGCTTGTACTTTTTCTTGAAGGATTCGTGTGGCAGTACCATAAGCTGAAAGAGCACCCTGTGAAAACAAGAGATGGTAGAGACAGGTTAGCTTGTAGGGCTAACTGTTTAGCTTTAAACAGTGCAATTCATGCATCTACTCTGTACCTGTATATCTGTCTGCTCCAGGATTTGTGCTAGTTCAATCCAGGCTTCTACATCATCTGGGTACTGTTCTGTAACCTTCTTCAAATGACCCTGTAAAATAAAACCATTATTTATGCATATATATTTACACTGCCAAAAAACATAAAACAATAATGCTGTAGTCTATTTCTACTATGTTAGACAAGAATAGCGGCATTTTCAAAAAGCTAAAAATGTCCACATGAGCAGATATTTATCTACCATCATTAAAAACATCCTGTCAAAAAGGCAATAAAATGGACAAGATTTGCCAAACTCAGGGCTTGAATTTTTAGTCATAAGGTTGTTTCTTTGCCTGTCTCTAAGTGATGAAGAATATAAACCCAATCTTTGTGGATTCCTCCTCTCACTAAGCCACAGAATAATAATGTTCATCAACACATATCACCTTAGAAATATACATTCTGGAAATAAGTACATCTACACACAGTCTGGCATTTCCTAGCCAATGGGAGAAAGTGTCCAATGTTTTCTTGGCCAAAAGAGACAGTATTCCTTATTAAATCTGACAGTTTAGTGACACACAAAATTTAAGCCTGTTAAATCATTGTAAAATCAGTCTCTGGCATGTTAGCCTTTCCACAACTTCCCTGTTTGCTCTAGAAGGACCCAGGCTTGTGGGAGAGGGAAAAAAGTCTATTGTACAAGTCTCATTGTGCGACAGAGGATGTTTGATTAGATGAACTACAGGATTTGAAATACACTGTGTTCACTGCAGAAGCAACAAACATTAGCTCTTGCTTATAGATAATAGCTTCAGAAGTTGTCAGAAAGTACCAGTGCTATCTTCTTCTGAAGACAAAAACAATCTGATTGATTTTGCTAGGAGCATATTGCATGAAAAATTGTTCACAGTTTATCTGAACTCCTGATGAGATTTCACTTTTATTGCAAAAGCAGGATTCTCCACAGTTACATAACTGTACTGTACAGAAAATGGCTTAGTAGAATGAAATAATCAGTCATGGATTTTGTTTTCCAGCAAACCTCAAATCTCTCAAAAATGTACATGAAACTTGCAAAAAAGAAATCCACTGGCTAATATATACTCAGTTGAGTCAGCAATACCAACATTACATATCTACATATCATTCCACTGAAAAAAATGGAGCTTCCTCCCAAATAAACTCCTAAAGGACTGCAGCTGATGTTTAATGAATATGTTGCCAATCCTACCTTTGCAATATCTCTTTTATCTTGATCTTCAGAAGCAGCATACAGGGATCCAAGAATTTTCATTGTCTCATAATTGTTTGGATAGGCTTTCAAAACTTTTTCAAAACACTGTGATGCATTTTCTTTGTCTCCTCGGTAAATGTACATTTGACCCAGTCCAAAAAATGGTAGCACAAAAGAGGAGGAAGCAAACTGGGTAGCTTGGTAGTAGTACTGGAATGCTTGATCATAATCTTCCTAATATGATAGGGAAGGATGACAGTTAAATTCCCACATGTAATGTATAAATTATTTCAAAAATAAGAATGCAAAGTATAAAGTAAGGCTTTCAAAACACAATGTACCTGAACATGAAAAGACCTCGCTAACTGGTAACAGCTCTCTGCCTGCATTGCTTCAACCTCAGTATTATGGAAAGCATGAAGAGCCAAATGCTGGACCTTACCATAATCCTGTATTATAGAAAATAAAGTTAATTTTACAGTTTTCAAAATCATACTTTGAAACACTTAGTACAGAACACCTAATTTTGAACTGTTTGAAAGAGAACCTATTCAAACACATATTCTGCCTTTTATAGAGAAACAGACCTTCTGCTTTATTCACACAGAAAATGAAGCCAAAACATATAACCAAAATACCTAGTACTTACGAATTATTAATTTTTTCTCCATGTAAACGCAACACAGAGTTCTGAGGAATATATGTTTATGAACACAGACAAGGATAATGTTTTTAAAACAAAATTACAATACAATTACAAAATAAGAAATGTCTTCAGAAATATCTTCAGAAATGTTGGACAGCTCATTTAAAAAGAACAATACTAAAATTTAGCCCTTTGTGCCTTTAATTAAAAGATGATCCTGAAGTACAGATTTTTTTTTGCCTTAACAAGATAAAACAGTATCTATCCTAATCTGTTATTAAACAATGTGAAGTGTTTTCAACTAACATAACTTTTGCAATTGTGTTACCTTTTTGAAAAAGAAGTGATTAGCCAAGTGGTTTAACACCATTGGGTTACTAGGATCGATTGTGTATGCCCGAGAGAGCAGCTGGACACCATTTTTGATGGAATCAGCCTGAAAACAACATTAATAAAACCTGATTTATTATTTCAGTTGATGGTAGCTTTCTGTCTGTTCCTTTACTTTATGATTTCTAGAACAATTCTTCTACAGTACTTTCAAGCATCATGTCACCTCAAAGATATGAAATCTCACCCACATAGCCTGATAGCCTCAAGAACTGCAGCCTGAGCTATCCAAAGCTTGCAGCATGCTCTATTTCAGAACTAAGAAGCATGAAGTCCTTATGCCAACCCCCTCCCCTGCATATCCCTACAGGGAGAACTAGCCCACACCGAGTAATTATAATGTGAAGGCTGCAGCAGATTACGCATATACTGACAACCTGAATAGGACATGCTGGCACCAGTATTAAACTCATTCGGAGTTATATTATTTCAAGATCAAAGAAAAGTAAATATGAATCTGCTGAACCAGAAATGGTGAAGCTTTCATTTCTAACTTCTCTAACTTTCTTGACTGCAGAAAAGATATTCTGATTAAGCTATCTACCATGCACAGTATTTTGCTGTTATCCTTTTAGGTCAAACCTACCTCTTTGTTATTCAGTTCCAAGACAGCCAGTCCAACTAAAGCTCCTACACATTTGGAGTTGAGTTCCAGTGCCCTGCTGAATGCCAGGCGAGCTTTTTCCAGCTTGTTCAGCTTTACAAAGCAGTGGCCCATGCCCAGCCGAACCTCAGCTAACAAGGAAAGATGGCAAGCAAATTCAAGATTTAGCTTTTTCACAATTTACACCCATATCAACGTTCAAGGAAGGTAGATTGATCTATTATTACTTCCAGAAAACTTGATGAATACTATGTATTTTGCAATAGCTTCAGATCTGCATCAGCCTCTTTCTAGTACTTATCTGTATTTCCTCTAAATGCCAAACATTTTTAATTTTTTTTAATAATTTTATTAAGTTTCGCAAATTAAAAAAAACATCTCAAATTGCACTTTTACATGTAATGTTTTTGTTCTTCCACTCTGATCTAGTTTTCATTTTCTAGATATCTACTCACATATAAAAAAATTATGCCTCACAATTGCATGTTCATCTTACGTGTTTGACCTTGTATTTCTCTCATCAACTCCTGTTATGTTACAGTTATTCCCCTTTAATTTCAACCATAATTCAGACATTTTCACTTGGCAGTTCCCAGCAATTACCCATTACAATTTGCCATTTTGCTTTTATCTGATCGTCCGATTTCCCCTTTAATCTTTGTGAAACAATATCCGCATTTCTATTCTCAATAAATGCCCCCACCATTGTTCGATTGTGGGTATTTGCTGAGACTTCCAACATTTTTAATTTTTTTGAATTGACAAGAATGGGTCTTTCAGTGGTTCTGAAACTGAAATCAGAATAATGAACTGCAGGAGGAGAGGTTACTTTCTTGCTCGGCATTAAAATTTCTGTCAGCAGACACCAAACGGCCAGTTCTTTGAGAGGACACACAATTCTTAACTGCTGGCATATGGGAAAATTTTTAAAACTAAATTAAGCATCCTTGGATTTACAAATCATTCCTACCACTTTGCATTTAGTTTACTTTCTATTTTTGTAATATATTGTTTCACTTCCCCACATATTGTGCTGACCCAGTGTTATGAACAATAAAACCGAACTAAAAATTCTTATTTAAATGACAGATTGGAAATGGCCAGCAAAATTCTCTGAGTTTGACTTTGGAAATGAGTTTCAAGGCTCGTAAATCCCACCTCAAAACAGGAAGGAGCCATAAAATTCTTCTCCAGCCTAGATTAATTACCTGAGCCAGAAAATTATTCCTAGCTTTCAACAACCATCAGGTTCTGCCATGCTCCCCCAGCTATGCAAAGACCACAATTCATTGGTAGAGCACTACCAGTAACTCTCTGATTCAATATTTGTATTTGCAATCATAGATTAATGTGGGGGAAGCTGATAAAAAATAGCCCCACCTCATCTGCAGTTGGCCCCTTCACCATACACAATATGACTACCTCTGGCCAGTGAATACTAGCTGCTGGGGAGCAACCAAGGAAGCTTATTATTGCCATCATACTCTGCTTGCTGAATTCCAGAAGGCATCTAGATGGACTAGACTAGGGTGGTAAAAGAGCAACCCTGGTCTCCCTGCAGCCCTCAAAGCTGTTTTGGGGAGGGGGCAGCTTGCCTTTCTAGACAAAAAAAGTGAATTCTTTCCTGGCTGTCTCCAGGAGCAGCAACTCAGCTTCCAGCCTCCCACTCCACTGTTAACATTTTTAAAAAATCGGTTTTTCAAAATCAGAAGTGGACTTCTGGTGGTGTATAGATTTGGTTTTTTTCAATTTTTGGGTGCATTTTTTTGCTGGCTTTGTTGCCCCAGATGGCTGCAAGGATAAAAAAATGCCACCACCCTCCAGCCAACCAAAGCTGCCTAGCCCTGGACTAAATAGATTTTGGTCTGATCCAACAAGGCTCTTCTTATATTTTTATATTCCGGGTTCAATTCCTTGCACCTCCAATGACAATGGATCTCAGGTAAAAGACTAAGAAAGACTCCAGTCTGGAGATCTACTGCCAGGAGTCACAGATCTGACTAACTAAAGCAAGTTCAAGTGTTAGCATTTACTTTGTGTTCTACTTTACCAATATACGTATATCCAAAGTTTGCACTTTTCTATTAACAGATATTGATCCAGCAATAGGCTGAATACATTTATCTTATTTTGACTCAGCCTGAGCTAAAATCAGTTTACTTAAAATGTCCTTTCTCGCTTTCAGGCTGTATTGTCAGTTTCTCAGCACCAATGCAAGAAAAAGCTGGCACTGATAAGTAGAAACAGGGGCATAGCAGGATAGCTTTTAAGAACCATATTGCTCTTTAGCCTGCCTGAACTGAAGGGCATTGTTTAGTCTCAGTGGAACCCCAGAAGTGACCTTTAAAGAGGAGCTTTTACACTTCTTACCTGGGCAGCCTGGGTTGGTTCTTAGTGCTTTTTTGTAGTAGGCAAGGGCACCTCTGTAATCTTTCTTGTTGAATGAAATGCACGCCTTACCTATTTGGGGAAGCAACAATAGATAAACACCTACTTTAGCTTCATGACAAACATCAAATCAACACCAGCTAACCTTTTTACCTGCTGCAAGTATATTGAAACATATAAAATGATCACTCAATCAGTCAACAGCTGGATAACTTAACATCTCTCAAATAGCAAGTATAACTAGTACAGGTGATAGTAATATTAAGAACCTTTATTTGGAAAGAAGCTTTCAACTTTAATGAATATTTACTTCAATATTAATGGTATAAACTGCAAGCAAAAATACTGAGAGCTACAGGATACTGAATCAGTACAAAATTTAATCTAAAATACAGATGTGAATGACTTCCCACAATTTACTTTGCCTACAACAGGGGTGGGAACTGTACATTCCCTCTAAACACTGCACTTCAACCTTCCTTGTCACTGCCTCTGCCACCTAGGGCAGCATAAATAGCATACAGAGGGAAAATTCCCATTCTTAGTCTATAAGGAGTATCTTCACTGATGCAGGCTTTCATATTCTAGTCATGCAGACTAAGTGTTGGGAAGGGGAATCATTTCCAGATTCTTTATTAAAGACAGCAGTGGGAAAAATATACGTCGGATAAAATGAAAAACACAGACAAAAAAGATTTTGCCTAGAACCACCTTTTCCTCCATTCTGCCTCCTAGTATCTTTATTGTCTAAGCTATCTGCTCTGGAGAAAACAGCATATAGGCATCATATTTCACAAATGTCTCACCAAGAAGAGCTGGAATATTATTTGGAGATTGGTTAAGCACAAAATGAAATTGTGCATCAGCTTGATCCATTTTATCACCCTCCAAAAGGCAGAAACAAGCTCTTCCCAGTAAATGATTCTAGAAAAGCAAGAAACAAGAAATGAGTTTCCTTAAACATTTTTCAAGAGAGAAGTCACACCAAAGAATTACATTACATCAAACGTCCCTCTGGCATGGCTCCTATATCTTTTCTTCCTCTATGACATCCTCATAGAAAGTTCCGATCTGTCCATGCCATCTTCTGTTCACAAGCATGCTTCACTTCTCCCCAACTACTGGGGTACTGCTCCACCTTACATCTGGCCCTCCTTTTCTTTTACCGTAACAAGAATGTATGAAACTGCCTTATACTATTGACCCATCCAGTTCAGAAACATCCACCGTGACCAGCAGTGGCTAATGAGGTTTTCAGACAGCTTATTAATATCCTGCCTTTTCCCCAAAAGTAGGACTCAAGGTGGCTTAAGGAATACACCAGGCCTACCCAGGGGGTGGAATGTTACATTCAGATGTTGCCACATGACCATCAATATTTTTAAAAATGAAGAAAGTAACGTAGTACACGAAAGCCAGTGTGGTGTAGTGGTTTGAGCATCTGACTACAACTCTGGAGACCAGGATTCGATTCCCCACTCGGCAGATCTTGGGTGTGTCACACACTTTCAGCCCCAGAAAATCCCATGACTGATTTTCCTTAGGGTCACCATAAGTCAGAAATGACTTGAAAGAATACAACAACAACAACTATGTAGGATATATTACTTTAAACCTAGCACATTACTGATGTGTCTTCTACATTACTTTCGATTAATTTTTTTAAAACCCTTTCAAAACAGAGAAATGTCCTAAATCAACTACTCTTTCAATGTATAACCACTGCTCACTGCACCATTCTTTTAAAAAAATTATACTAGTCATTATAGCATCTTCCCAAAGGACACCATTTATGCCTAAAATTAACAGGTTGCAGGTAACAACATTATTGCAACGTGTTACTTTGAAGGTCTGGGCCTACCTGAACATTCCAGAGACTGAACTTGCAGTCTCTCCTGCATGCAAAGCACATGAGCTGCTATTACCACTGAGCATTTCAAGCATTTCATTTCACTGGCCATTTTACCAACAGATTCTCCCCCTCTTTTGCTTTCTTTCCTTGTCTAAGATCTCTTGTTTTTGATTAGATGGTAAGCCTGTGGGACAAGGCAGTTTTTCATTTTCAATTATAGTAAAGAACTGAATGGCTTTACAAACTTTCTTTCGAAGAAATACTGCCATTATATGTCCTTGACTTGCAGGTAAAGGCATTAGTAAAATAATCCGAAGAGACATTGCTGTTATTGTGTGCCTTCAAAGTTGTTTTCTATTTATGGCAACTCCAAGGTAACCCTACCACAGTTTTCTTGGCAGAATTTGTTCGGAGGTGTTTTTGTCTTTGTCTTCCTCTGAGGCTGAGAGAGTGCTACTTGCCTAAAGTTACGTAGTAGGTTTTGATACCCAAGCAGAAATTCAAACCCTGGTCCCCAGAGTTGCAGTCCAATACTCAAACCACTACATCATGCTGCCTCTCTTCAAAGAGATATTAATCAGGAGGCTTACCATTACAGAAATGCCAAAATGCTAACAGTAGCTACCTTCCCATCAGCAAAGTTTCTGTCAGCCTGTTTCAAGAAGCTCCAACCCACACACAGAAACACATTTTTGCTTATTATCACATTGGAGAGCAAACCGTATCTAGGAAAAGGTTTCTGTATAGGTTATCCAGCTGTGGATCCCACCATGGCAGTATATTTAGAGCAACTATGGGCAGTAATGTGCAAACATCCTTCTGTTACACTTAGCATCTCATGAACCAAAAAAATTCATATTTTTTTAAAAAATGAACTCATAGAAATCATAGAAATGTAGAGCTGGAAGAGACCACACGGGCCATCCAGTCCAACCCCCTGCCATGCAGGAACACTCTCAAAGCACTCCCGACAGATGGCCATCCAGCCTCTGCTTAAAAACCTCCAAAGAAGGAGACTCCACCACACTCCGAGGCAGCATATTCCACTGCCGGACAGCCCTGACTGTCAGGAAGTTCTTCCTGAGGTTCAGGTGGAATCTCCTTTCCTGCAGCTTGAACCCATTGCTCCTTGTCCTGGTCTCTAGAGCGGCAGAAAACAAGCCCTCTCCCTCCTCTACATGGCATCCCTTCAAATATTTAAACAGAGCTATCATGTCCCCTCTTAACCTTCTCTTCTGTAGACTGAACATACCCAGCTCTCTAAGTCTATCCTCATAGGGCTTGGCTTCCAGGCCCTTCACCATTTTGGTCGCCCTCCTCTGGACCTGCTCCAGCTTGACCATGTCCTTCTTGAATTGGGGTGCCCAGAACTGGACACAGGATTCAAGATGAGGTCTAACCAAAGCAGAGTAGAGTGGTACCAGTACCTCCCTCGATCTAGACACCATACTCCTATTGATGCAGCCGAGAATTGCATTGGCTTTCTTGGCTGCCGCATCACATTGCTGACTCATGTTCAGCTTGTGGTCTATTAAGACTCCTAGATCCCTTTCACACGTACTGCCATCCAGCCACGTGTCTCCCATCCTATATTTCTGCATTCCATTTTTTCTACCTAAGTGTAGAAGAAGTCACATTAGGAAAAAATACACTAACTATGTGTAAGATACATTCATGAGTGTTTGAACTGGAGCATAGACGCAACAATGCTGCAGAACACATGAAGTAGGATATTTTCAAGACAAAGTCATTCATTCTTACCTGATCATACATAATGATTTTGTCAGCCATAGTGTACAGCAGCGTAGCCTGTGTAATAAGCTCTTTCTTGTTGTCTTTATTCTTTTCTTTACGAGCCTGCTGTACATAGTAGGCTGCTAAGGTGTCTAAGCAAGTCATTTGATCTTTTTCATGATCTCTATAATCAAGATTTCCATCTATACGAGCAGCCTCCAGTAGTTTCACAAAATCTTCTGTTTTGCCTTGTTTGTAATATTCCAACTAGAAAAAGGAAAATGCAAAATGATAGAATAATTTCAACACTGCTTTACTGAAACAATTCACCAGCTTGTATTTTAATGAAAAGGTTGGGCAAAATAGACACTGATCTGATAATGCTTCTCTAGTATCAGAGAATCACCATGAAATCAGTATCTGCGTCACTCAAGTTTTGCCTATATATTTGATCTAGAAAACTTTGTGGTCAGTCTACACTACATTTACGAAGAGGCAATCTCTCTATTTAAACCTACTAGCCATTTTTCATTTTGACAATTGTGTGTTATATTTGATTAGAACATGACACAAACCTTTCCTCAGCTGATTAGTGATGATCTTCCCTATAGACATTGCATGATAAATGAATCCATCTTAGGCATATGATCTCTGGTGTGCACTTGTAACATGTCACTCATTCATTTCTATGTAAGACAGCAGTAATACATGCTTTTCTTTTATGCATGGGTCTGTACTTTCTACTTGAAAGGAGTTCTTCCCACACATACAAGAGACCCACATATGTTTACTGTCATCAGTGCATAATATATTAAATGGTAGACAAAAGAAAAGTGATAATTTCAAAATTAAGTCTCTTCCTTTCTCACACACTCAAAAATCACAGTTACTTTTAAGACAGATGATACGTCCAAATAATTACAGAACCAGAGAAGACCTCTGAGATAATCTAGTCCTGCTCAATCCTATACGTGTTACCTATTTGTGTTAGAATCTAGCAACTAAGAAGCAACTAGCAGTACAGCCAGAGACAATTTCGTCTAGATCAGTACACCTCAAGCTATTTGATGTGGAGGACTGGCAATTTTTCCACCTAGTGCGCCATGTGGATTACACCATATTTGTGCCCTCTGGCCACATTTGATGGCTTCTTTCCTGGAAGCCCATCAGGGACCAGCAGGCAATAGCTTGGGGACTGGTATCAGTCCTTGGAATACCATTCTGAGTGGCACTGTTGTAAATGATGTGCATAGCCTTTTATTATCTTCTCTGTTAATGAAGTATTATGGCAACTTCCACGCAGGCCTGGGTCTAGTCAGGACCTGGACAGTCAACTGCCTGGGCACCCCATCTATACCATCCTAAGTTTCACGACAGATGCAAGGTGGAATATGCATGTACCAAATGAACAGAATACAAGAAAATGGCAAGATACCAACCGCTAGAGCAATCCATATGTGCAGTTGTGTATGTTCCTGTTTAAGAATACTTATAACTTCATCCCCCTCCGGCAACTGATCAAAGTCAAGCTCAATGACCTAAAAATAAATAAAACACAAATAGTGTAAATATTCATATTCCAGTGTAAACTAACCTTATAATAATACAATAATCATGCATTTAACAACAAAAATTTAGTCATGCATCACTGTACTTCACAGTAGTTTTTCCCTTCAGATGTGCTAAATGTCCACCTTGATAACGTGCTTAAACTGTGAATTTTTTTGGTCTTACAACTCAAAGAAGATCTCATACAAGCCTACTTTCCTTCACAGAACAGAGAAATAAGTAACCCAAATTTGCATATGTGATGCATCACATACATAATTTATGTGCTTCCATACAGAAAATATTGTCTTGTTTGCAGTGTCCTGAAGAAAAATGTACAATTAGGAGAGCTGCACTTTCATCTGGATGCATATTGGCATGCTTATTAGAAAGTCTAAAACTGATACAACATTTTAAATACAGAAAGGAGGAGTGGTTCTTAAGAATCATAGAATCATAGAAATGTAGAGTTGTAAGAGACCACACGGGCCATCCAGTCCAACCCCCTCCCATGCAGGAACACCCTCAAAGCACTCCCGACAGATGGCCATCCAGCCGCTGCTTAAAAACCTCCAAAGAAGGAGACTCCACCACACTCCGAGGCAGCAGATTCCACTGCCGGACAGCCCTGACTGTCAGGAAGTTCTTCCTGAGGTTCAGGTGGAATCTACTTTCCTGCAGCTTGAACCCATTGCTCCTTGTCCTGGTCTCTGGAGCAGCAGAAAACAAGCCCTCTCCCTCCTCTACATGGCATCCCTTCAAATATTTAAACACAGCTATCACGAACACTATCTTGTGCACACTCTTCAACTCCCAAGTCCACGTTCACATCTGCGGACAGCAAGAAACAAGGAGCAAAACGACCTATCAACATTATCCTCTCCAGTGTCATACATAAAAGATGATGGTTACTATTAAGGGCACAGGATTAAGATCTGCTCACATACTGTCAGAGACTTTATAAAACTCCTTCCACCTCCATCGCCACCATCACACACACACACACACACATCAAGCTCACAGCCTGGTCAGGAGAATAGTAAGTCAGTTGATTCATGCTTTATGACTGATATGGGAATCCCAACTCTTGTTATACTGAGGGCGAACGTTTCAGAAATATGAGCGAATGGCTAGTTAACCAGTTCGGGCTACTTCCCTGAACTTCCTTCCTCGAACCCTCTCAGCTCCCCTACAGGCAAAAATCCAGGTTCCCCGCACTGAAAACCGTGGCCGACTCCTGCAGCCTTAGTGGCAGCGCGGAAAAGAGAATTCCCGCTGACCGCGCTCGTCGTGCGACCAGGTAACAAGCAACACCTGCTGAAGCTCCTCTTCTGGGCTCCCGTAAAGGCACAGCAGCGAGCCCCCGTTTTCGGCGCGGCGGCCCCAGCAGGGAAGGGGAAAGACGGGGAAGGCGCCAAGCCCGCCCCCGCCCCGCCGGCGCCCTCGCGGCCCCTACCTCGTCAGTATCCCGGAGGGGGATCTCGATCGAGCCCCGAGACATGGTGGCCGGCCGCGGTGCCGCTCCGCCTCAGCTCCGGCCCAGCGCCCCCGCCGAGCTCCCTCCGCGGCGGCCCCGACGCTCGCCTCCACGCAGCCGCCTTCGAGCCTCGACCTAGGAAGTGCTCGGAAGGGGGGGTGGAGCACCGGGGAAGGGGGCGGGAGGAGGCCGCCGGCGCCCCCTGTCTTCTCCCAGCCTTTCGCCCGCGTTGCCGGGCCGCGCCGCCTCCCCTGGCGCCCGTAGGGAGGCGGCAGGCCGCGCGGGGAGCGGGAGTTGGACCGAGAGGCCGGCCGGGAACGTCGCGGGGGGGAGGCGCTTTGAAGGAAGACCCCGCCCGCTCCCTGCGCAAAGCGAATCGCTTCCAGAGAGGGGCGCGTCTGGCCGTTTCTGCGTTGGGCGTTGCAGCGCTATTGTTCCACCTTCGGCGTCCCGTGGAATCCTGGGGTTTGTAGTTTAGGGCGGGGTCTTTGAGGCCGTGGGGACCCCATGAACTTCATAGGGTTTTCTTAAGCGAGGAATACTCAAAGGTGGTTTTGCCAGTTTCTTCCTGGGAAACCCGGCCTACGGTACCTGGTATTCGTTGGCGGTTTCCCATCCAAATATTAACCAGGGTTAACCCTACTCGGCTTCCAAGGTCAAACAGGTTCTGGCTCCTTTAAGATACTTACCTATGACAGCAATAACGAAAATACCTAAGAAAAATAGGCGGTGCTTTCCTTTCCCGATGACTGTTTTTCATTGAGACAAAGGTGTAACAAGTTATCTATTATTTGATGAGAATTTGGGAGACGGGGATGCAGTTCACTTAGTTCACTTTGACATGAGAGTTACATTTATGTCTCATTAGCTTGTATTATAAGTGCACGCACATGTACAAAAAAAAACAAAACTACTTCCCTTGGACTTAAAAAAAATAGCTGAACCCAGATAAATATGCCTGAATTTTTGGAGTTGCAGTTATATTTTTAAAGTACATCCAGGTCCACCAGTGGAGTATCCTGCCCAAAAAATGAATAAGAATCAACTTGCTACTGCATCTACTGTAGCTGTCCTGTCCTGTTTCAAAGCTGGTGTAGGGAAGGTTTTTGCAGTGTAAATGAACAACAAAGAGAAGAGCCCTTAGCCATATATGATGAGTGTGGGCCTTTCTGCACTACACTGTTACAGTGCTATTATTCCACTTTCAACATTCTGTGTAATTCTGGGGTTTGTAATTTACTGAGCTCCCTGGCTGAGAATTCTAAATGCCCCCCCCCCGAACTGCAAGCCCCAGAATTCCATAGGGTGTTGAAAGTGGAATAATAGCACTGTAACAGTGCAGTGCGGAAACGGACATACTTTGAACATATCATGAAAAGACGTGCGTTATCTGGCTCTCTGTCAGAGTGGTCCTTACTGCTCCAAAATCGAATGCTTACAAATACTCCTATTTTTACCTGAAACATGGGAGAGTGTGGTATCTGTAGGACAACTCTTTTCTTTCTGTGGGAATGTCAAACATTTACAGACAGACAACGTCTCATGTTAGCAGTTAGAAGGCACTCTGCAACTATTTTTCCTTAATGGATTTTCCACAGTAAGAAAAAATGCAGAAGAAGTGGTGGAAAAATAAAGGTATTATAAGCGGAGGATGACAACGTCTGAAGTTGCCATAAAATTCAATGAATGAGGCAGGGCAAAAGTGTGATTAAAACCCATAGTCTGGAAGTCCTCAACATCATCTGCCACTTGTAATTGTCCCTTGTTTTTCCACTTTTGCTCCTTTTTCTCACCATGGAAAATCTATTAAAGAGAAAAGGATAAAATATTGGTACAATTCCTTCCAGTTAACATGAGGAACCTTCCAATGGAAAATGCCTTCTGTCTGCAAACAACTTTATTATGGTGAATAATGCTCTATATCATACGCAAAGCTGGATTACACTCTGCAGAAGGGGGTTGAAAACTGGGGGAAGGAGTATCAATAATTTAAGATACATGGATGACAGCATGCTACAAGCATAAAATAATAAAGACTTGGAACAACTGTTGAAGGAAGTCAAGGAAAAATGTGTAAAGACAGATTTACAGTTGAACAATCTGTCTGTGTGCATTCTTTTAATTCACCTGTTGACTTATGGCAACCCCCTGAATTTCCTAGGATTTTCTCAGGCAATGAATACTTAAAGGTGGTTTTTCTAGTTTCTTTCTCTGAAATATAACCTATAGCACCTGGTATTCATCAGTGGTCTCCTATCCAAGTAATAATCAGGGCTGATTGCTTAGCTTCCAAGAACAGATGAGATCTGGTACCTTTTGGGAATTTAGGCCACACTGTTGAACACTGGGGAAAAAAACACCAATAATCACAGATGATTTACATAACTAAATGAAGGCACTGAGAAAGTGAAATATTACTATACCTTGGTTCAGACATAAATGAAAATAGAGACTGCAGTTAAGAAATCAGAAGAATAAGGACTAGGAAGGCAGCTATGAAGGAATTAGACAAGATACCAAAGTATAAAAGATATAGCATTGAACACTAAAGTCAAGATTGTCCATGCCAGTATATTTCCAATTTCTATGTATAGTTGTAAGAGCTGGACAGTGAAGAATCTGATGAGAAGAAAATCAACTCATCTGAAATGTGTTGCTAAGGATTGTTCTGCAGACACCCTGACCTGCCAGGAAGACAAATAAAAGGATCCTACAGCAAACCAAGTCTCAGCTCTCCCTGGAAGCTAAGAAGACTAAACTGAGACTGCTGTACTTTGGATATCACGTGAGAGGACATGATTTGCTAGAAAAGACCATAATGTTCGGCATGGTAGAAAGTAGTAGAAAAGAGGAGTCATAGAATCAGAGAGCTGTAGGAGGTCTCATGGGCCGTCTAGTCCAAGACCTGTTCAGTGCAGAATTTCCAACTAAAGCATCCCCAGCAAGTAGCTGTCCAGCCTCTTTTTGAAGATCTCCAGAGGGCATGATCACCTCTCTAGGCAATTGGTTCCACTGCCAATCTCTCACTGCCAAGAAGTTCCTTGTAATGTTCAGTCAAAATCTACTCTCCTGCAGCTTCAAGCCATTATTCCTGGACCAAAGTGTAAGCACTCTGTAGTTTTGCTGTTGTTATTTGACGTTTGAGGAGCAGCAGTGGGCAAATCAGGCTTGAATTCTCCCTAGCAGCCAAGATGACTAATCTGAGAGTGTCATAGTTCATTTCCACACTACATTGTTGTAGTGCTACTATTCTACTTTCAACATCCTGTGGAATTCTGGGGTTTGTAATTTAGTGAGGCCAAAGAGCTCCCTGGCTGAGAATTCTAAATGCCCCCCCGGCTAAACTGCAAACCCCGTAATTCCGTAGGATGTTGAAAGTGGAATAATAGCACTATAACAGTATAGTATGGAAATAGCCATACGTTGGGCATATCATGAGAATACATGCCTTATTAGAAAAGACAATGATGCTTGGCAAGATAGAAGGCAGCAGGAAAAGAGGAAGAGCATAATGTGGGTTGATAAAGTAAGCCACAGCCCTGATTTTGCAAATGTGATAAAAGCTGTTGATAATAAGGTAACTCAGAAGTTTCTCATTCACAGAGTTGCCATAGGTCTAAGTTGACTTAAGAGCAATTAGGAACAAAATGGACAATCACATTTAAATTGGTAAGTATATAACAATACAAATAATTGTCTTTTTCAAAAAAATAAATCACTCAGAATGCTTTTTCAAATGGCTGCTCAGTTGAACTGGATTTTTTCCTTCCTCATGCAGAGCATATCTTCCAACTATCTCAATTTGGCAGGGACAGTCTTATTTCTGTACCTCCTCCTAGCTTGTCTGTTATTCCTCATTAATAACTTTTGCCATCTTAACCACACTCTGTTGTTGCTGGTCCACACACATCCTAGTTTTCTTTTGTGAAATATTGTAGGGTATGCCAGAGCAGTTACGTCATCCCCATTCTTCTAGTGGGGGCATGATAAGATGAACATGCTGGAAAACTGCAGCATCCCGAATAATGTGGAAAGTTAATTGTGATTCTGCATTTAACCTATACCTGAAAAACAATGATTGATTGCAGCTAGGAAGAAGCCAACTGCCTGCCAACAAATCACAATTGTGCGTTAAAATCCTCGCACTGCTCCAGAGGTAGAGGTTTAGTTTCAGCCTGGAAGTTATTAAACACCCTGATTTTGGTACATAAATATTGTGGCTTTGGTTTTGAATGTATTTGAAGATTTGGCTATAGTATCACGGAGGATTAGAACATATACTTCAGTAGGGCCAGTTGATACTACACAATCCTTTTTCACAAACTGCTATTGTATGTTAAGCTCCAAGCTTTGTAAGGTTAAGCCAAAGTACTAAAGAAACAAATGTACTAAGTTTTAAATTATTTTCCTTTGTGGATCTGACAAACCGCACAATCATTGGCTTTGATACAATTTTAAATTGATACCTTTTTCAGGGAGATGTCTGGTAGGGAGATTGTCTTAAGTATATGATTTCTTGTCAACACAATCTGTTCTTACAAAATAATTTATTCCTCAGGATATCCTGCCTTCTGTCACTTTTGTTTTAGGAGATGCCAGTTCTACAATTGATGAATTTGTAGCTAATGACATGTTGCTCTCTGATGATTTCTCAGAAGATGATATAATCAGCATTACATTTGAAGTTTGCAGCACCAGAGAAACAGGTATATTTGATACTGTCTTGCTCCTTCAGGAAGTCTTATCAGTGAAGTTTGTACATGCATAGTTTGCCATTAGGAATTTTGTAAATTCTAGATCACTGTTATTCACTGCATCTTGCTGCTACTGTTCCCCTCGTCGCATCTTTTTCTGATAGGAACAGCACCTGTATCTGTTTTTATAAAGTATTTGGAGGATGTGACTGGTCATAGCCAGGAGAACAGCAAACTTCTCTTGCTCTACAACATGCTGGACCCTTAAAGGCAAAATGTTCTTGTTGACAAAGAAACTTTTCATACCGTTATGAAAAAGTGGATTGCCGTCTGCTGCCATGACTGGTAAATTTACATTAACATTATTCTGTCCAGTGTTTCTGCAGGTTTTAACTGAGATAGACTTGTGTTGCAGACACTGAAATGTTACTGTGTGGCAGCCTAGAGGTATTGCTGGTATCCAGAGTGGGGAATATGTGGATCTGCAGATATGGTTGGACTGCAACTTCCATCAACCAGAATCTGTATTGTTGTAGTCCAATATCTCAGAAAGTCACATGGTCACAACTATCTGAAGTGCTGATGTTGCAGGAGCCTGTATTGTCCAATGGATAGGCAATTGAAATGAAGGAAGAATGATGTTAGAGAAACTGTACTTATTTCCATTGTTTCCCATTGGCTCAGCACTTCAAAAGATACAATCAACACTTTTGAGTAGTAGCTAACAGTTCAGCTCCCCACAAAGCTAGAGTCATGGAACTATGGCCATTTCCACACTAGGCTGTTATAACACTATGATTCCTCTTTCAACATCCTATGGAATCCTGGGGTTTGCAGTTTCGGGAGGGGCCAGCCTCCATCTCATAGTGTAAGCATTTTCTGGAATGTGTGTAGGGTACTGTGGAACAGTTTATTCTGAAAACTCTATGCTGTGGGACATTTTTCTACCCCAGGAAAAATTTAGGGTGAAGTTTAAAAAACATCAAATGGTACCAATATTATAGTTAATTTTCTGAGTCATATTACAGGGGTTAAGCATGTATTTTGGCATTATGTGTATTTAAAGACATATGTACATAACTGAACTTTAGTCCCTACATCATACTTGATACTGGCAAAATATTGGTCATAATTTCAATATGGCATATTCTGTCTATCATACAATTTATAGAATCTCTTGTAAATTAAATTACATATACTAATATAATGAAGTAGTTCACTTAAACTGAAGACTGTTCCAAATAACTGAGAGAATAATAAATCAACTCTATATCTATAAAATGCTTTCAGGTGGTTTGAGATCTATTTTTCTTTTAATTTAGCATTTCAGAAAGTGATTCTGACAAGTTGAGAACTACCAGCAATGGAAACTTTCAGTATAATGGTAAGAATTGTGAGAGACAATAGTTACTTTTCCAGTTATGCTTAATTCTCAGCAAATGTGGTGATCCTACTGTAAGAAATAGTAGTGTTCCAGTACTGCTGTGGTCATTTCTCTAGGACTGAAATTATAGGTGTCCCAAGAAATATGAAATCAAATCACCCAAGTGATTCTGTAAACATATAACCTTATCCCTGTGAGGATCATCAACAGAGCCATTTTATTGTAGTGGATATTAGATGAGATGGAGGCAAACTGAAACCTGGATTCAGTCCACTGCTATAGAGCCTTGAAGCTCAGTGACTTTGAGGGATGTGACAACAATAGTGTACAAATCTATTGAGAGTAGTTCCCATTGAATTCAATGAGATTTAATTATGAGTAGATAGTTATTATGAGTGTGCTGTAATTGTGCCTTGCAGGGGAGTTGTAAAGCTAAAGTAGGATAATGCCACACATTTCCCTTGCATTCTTAGAGAAGCAATGAAATACCCATGTGGTTGTGTTGATTTTAATTTTTTTAAAGTTAAAAATAGATATGCTTATGAACAGCTGTCTTCAGCATGCCTAAATATCAGATTGTGAAAAACAGGTCTGTTCATTTTTTGTCTCTGTTTTTTAAGTGTTTGTGTTAGATTTTTTTAAAAGTAGTTTAAAGCAATCAGTACTTAGCAGTCTGTTTTACAGACACTATATTTTGCAAACAACATTCAACATGTCACGCACCCCCTTTCTTGTGCAGGCATGATACCATACTCCTCTGATGAAGATGCTGAGATATTTGAAGAAAGCACTGGAGATTCTGAAATGTATGTTTGCAAGTACTATTTATGAATATGAAAGATGTGGGAATTCTTTGTCTGTTTGTATTGCACTGAACCAATGTTATCTTTCAATATGTTTCTAAACAAAGCTTACTGTAACATAACATCCATGCAGCAGATGAGGCAAGCAATACTAAGTGTGACTGTTCCTTTCCCAGAAGAGTGTCTTGTGCAAGTAGCTACTGTGGACATGCACAGTTAGACTGGAGCTCCTGAATGCATGTTAATCCATTGGATTAGCATTTATTTACTGCATCTGTTTTATAAATAGTTATATCCCATCCTATATCCAAAGATTTCAGAGTGGAATACAGTTTAAAGGGAATTTTGTGATTCCATTTAAACTACTTTAAATTATTGAATGCTGTTTTACTAAATTTAAAGTAGTTTAAATGGAATTAAAATAATCTAAATTTAAAAACAGTGTAGACTGGATCAGAAATCAACAAAGCAGTCAACTTATGGACACTGGCCCCAAAAATTTTGATGGAGAAGCAAACTTTAATTTGTTACCAAAATGAAACCAATGTTAGTGCCAAGCATCTCACACGGGGAAGCACTTCAGCAAGTACGCAATATTCTCTCCTGTGTCTCTATATTGTGTATTAGTAGAGTCACAATTTGGAATATTATTTTCTTAAAAAAGGAGCTAGTTACCTTTTACTTGTTTTCTGGACTACTGTAATATGCAAAACATGCAGTTTACTCTGTACTGCATCTGAAGAAGTGGCTTTATATTCATGAAAGCCCACGCAAAAATAAAAACCAGTTAGTCTTAAAGGTGCTGCTACATTTCTTTTTCTTTTTTTTTATTTTTTTCCCTCCTTCTTCCTCCTTTTTATATCACGCATTACTAGGTACTGATATGTTACTATTATTTTTGTTCAGTTGAAAAATGCTGCAAAGCAGGCGGGCTGGGAGGTGTCTGGCTCTCTCCCCATAGCCAGATGCACAATTGGGACTCCTGGTGGACCTTGGCAGATCTCGGTACTCATGTCATCATTGTGTATCAAGCTATGGGGATATAGCCAGAGATTTTTCTGAGCTTGCCTTCATGCTGCAAAGCATGAAATGGGCTGTGTGGGGTGGAGTCAAAGGCTTTACAATAAGGCCATTTCCATATTAGACTGTTATAGTGCTGTTATTCCACTTTCAACATCCTATGGAACCCTGGGGTTTGCAGTTTAGGGAGGGGCCCTTGAAGACCCTTTGTTGAAAGTGGAATAATAGCACTATAACAGTCTAGTGCGGAAATGGCCTAAGTTGGGGGTAGCTTTGGGTACTGCAGAGGAAGGCAGGAAATGCTAACCCCCACAGGGCCCAAAGAAGGACATCTACAAGCATAAGGGACACTTATGCCTACGTATGTCCCTATGAGAATTCTGTCCCCTTCTAGCAATAGGAGCAGTTTCTTTCATTGAGGCAGAAGGAAGGGAAGCAAAAATGGCAGGCTAACTTTTTAAAAGTTTTCTTTAAAAATGCTTAACTTTCCTGAGTCTCAAATGTAACTCCTGTTTTAAATGTGCTTTCATTCTCTTGGCACTGACTCCTCACTAACTGTATAACAACCACAAGAAGAGTCATGTGGGTAGCCACTGGCTATGTGTGACTCTTCTTGCTCCCCCTCCCATTGTTCAGACTGTGTCAGAACCCACACAGTAATGAATACTAGGCAAAACCCTTTTCTCATTCTACTGAAATGTAATGAATTACAGTCACAGTCAGGAAAGGGGAAATAACACAATTCCACCTCATTACCACAAAAAGGAACTAACCATTCAAATCACTTGTTACAAGTAATATGTTATTTCCAAACTCTGGGTGAGGCACAGAAGATTTTATGATTTGTAATCCCCAAAGAAAAGTGTTAATATTGACAAACTGCATTCTTATTCATTAAGGATATGTGATTTAAATGGCAGTATTGAAGACTTAAAATATATGAATCAGAGAATGGTTCAGCAGTTACATGGAATGCAGAAAGTAATGGAAGCATCTGAGGAAACCTATCCACAATTGACAGATGATATTGCAGACCTGAAAGACAGATTTAAAAGGTATTATTTTCTAAGAGTTGGGTGGGGAGTATATGTATGTGTGTCTTATTGTTGTTTTTATTATCACTATTTAGTTATTTATTAAAATATTTATATCCCTCCCTGTCTCAAGAGATCTCAGGCTGGCTTACAAATAGCATTAAAAACAAGTTAAATAGGTTGAAAACAATAACTTAATTTAAATAAGCTAAAAATATATTAAACAATGAGTTAAAAACAGATTTTAAAAATGGAAAGTTAACAGTCTTTGGGTTGTATTAATGAGGTCCAAAGGCTTTGGCGAACAACCAAGGTTTAACTTGGTGCCTAAATGATATGAGTGTTGGTGCCAGTTGGGCCTCCAAGGGGAGAGTATTCTACAACTGAGGTCCCACAACTGAGAAGTTTCTTTCACATGTCCTGATATAGTGTATTGACCTCACTGGAGGGACATGGAGAAGCTCATCAAGCAGATTTTAATTCCTGGGCATGCTCATATGGGGTCCCAAGCCATTTAGGGTTTTAAATGTCATCACTAGCACCTTGAATTCAGACCAGAAACATATTGGCAGCTAGTGCAATTCTTTTAAGGCTGGCATTACACACTGCATATATGATATTCCAGTCAGAAATCAAGCTCCTGCATTTTGCACTAGCTGCAGCTTCTGAGTCTTCAAGGGTAGAGCAATAAAAGTCTTAGGGCATTTCCACACTACACTGTTATAGTGCTATTATTCTACTTTGAACATCCTGTGGAATTCTGGGGTTTGTAGTTTACTGAGGCCAAAGAGCTCTCTGGCTGAGAATTCTAAACACCTCTCCCTAAACGGCAAACCCCAGGATTCCACAGGATGTTGAAGGTGGAATAATGGCATTATAACAGCGTAGTGCAGAAAGGCACTTGTACTGCAGACATGAGGCAACCTAGTCTTCAAGAGTGTCTTTATATTTTTGAGTTCAGGTCTCATTTTGGCCTTAAAGTTAATTTTTTCAACCTCTCCAATTTTCTTTTTCGTGGGAAACTGGTATCTTGTGAGTGGTCATGCCTATTTGGGCAAACTTTTTGTGAAAGAGGTAACTCTGCTGTGCCTTGCGCACTAGGTAGCCATGTTGCAAATTTGTAAAATACTCTCGAATCTACAGAAATGTCCAGTAACCTAGAAGGGGTTTGGTGCACTGCTCTGAAGAAGAGCTAAGTAAAACAAAACAAATAGTGGAAGGAATCCCTAGTTTCTTTCTGTTTCCTTCCCATCTGCTCTGCTCATCTCCAAGGAGTTCAGAACTGAATTGTCAAGAGCTTGGCTTGAACAGTGAACAGTTTCAATGTCATTAATGTAGCATGTTGTTAAGCTCTTGACTCTGTAAAGAACTTGTGCCTTCAAGTTGTCTCTTACTTACGGCAACCCTAAAATGATCCTATCATGGAGGTTTCTTGGCAAGATTTGTTCAGAGAAGGTTGTCTTCTTCAGAGGCTGTGACAGTGTGACTTGCCCAAGTTCATCCAGTGGGTTTTCTGTGACAGAGTGGGGATTCGAGCCCTGAACTTTCAGTGATAGTCCAGCACTCAAACCGCTACACACTACTGGCTCAGTGTGTCTTGACTCTCATTTGGGGAACACTGGATGTAAAAGTCTGTTAGAACCTGAGTGTGTTGTCACTGTATACAGATAAACCAATGTATCCAACTTTTTAAGGAGATAATTTAAATCAGGTTGGTGAAATGTGGTCTGTGATATGCATGTGGTGCGCTAGGGCCCTCAGAAGTCAATTTAGGCCCAGCAAAGGCCTATTTTGAGACAAAAAGTGAAGTGGCTTCTACTCCCTATTTTTCAGAAAAGCTTTTTCTGAGCTAAATGGCCCTGAGGAAGAGAAAACATGGCAAAATGCCCCCAAGAACCCCCTCTATGGCATTTGAGGGCAAAAAGGGTGTTTTTTTTTCATTATTGGGAATGTATTGGAGCACAGTCCTCCAAAGTCTCATGGGTAGGCTAATGAAGCACTCACATCTTCCACACTTGCCCACACCAATTTAAATGATACTGGATTTGGAGATGGAAACTAATTGTTTCTAACTATGTTCTAGCATGGAGAGATCTTTACAAAGCTTCAAACGCATATGTAAAGAACTTGAAGACACCAAGAGTAAAATGGCAAACTTACACGAAGAAAATCATATGATCTCTGAATGTGTCACCAGCCTGGTATTTAATAACCAATTTTTGTTACTGAGAGTATTGCTAGCTATGATATTATGAATGCAGTAGACATTAACATTTGAATCCATGCTGTTTGCAGTTTGATCTTCCCAAGTCTTCTTTCAACAGTTAGCAAAGTATCAGCTTTTCATCAATGACTGTTCCCTTGTTATTGTTGTGTGCCTTCAAGTCCTTTCTGACTTATGGCAACCTTAAAGTGAAGTATCACAAGGTTTTCTGGGGCTGAGAGTGCATGACATGCCCAAGGCCACCCAATGGGTTTCTATGGCCAAGTGGGGAATCGAACCTTGGTCTCCTGGGGCATAATCCAATGCTCAAACCACTGCACCACACTGGCTCTTAATTATTTCCTACCTTGCAGTTTAATGAGTCTTTACATGGCACCATACATTACTATAAAGTTTAGGTTGAGTATACTTGTTTTGCATTCATGTGTACAGTACAGATACTTTCTCATCTGTGAACTGGAACTGGCTGAGCACGTGCTTGGTAGGAAACATGGGCTCTGTGCTGTGTCATGTGTGAAATAGCTGTAACTGAAAAGCTTTTGCTTTGATCTGCTCTCTCCACCTTGCAACAGATGTTAGCTTCCACCTAATTAGGATGCTTAACTTATTTGTTAGTGATGCTGATTTTTTGCTAGCTGCCCAAGAGCATACTACTTGGGTTACTTGTTTAGCCATGTCTTCTCTTAATCAGTTTGTACAGTACAAGAGCACAGTCACTAGGAAGCAGGTTGCAGGCAAAACTTCTCAGACCCCTGGACTCACTTGAGACCTTTCCTATCCATCTACTGGGTCCTTCTAATCCAGATACCAGTCTCTGTGGAGAGGTCTTTCCTCTGATCCCGTGTGTCCCTCACACAGGCTCATTACAATAATTGTAGACCACCAATTAGTGGTTGGAGGCCATGGCCCCTGATTCTGGTACAATTGCTTCAGTCATCAAAAGTAGAAATAAAAATAGGACTTCTAGCAAGCTGTGACCTGTTGCTGGTGCAAGATGAGCATTGGCTGAATGGAGATACACTCATTAATGAGCTATGTGAGTAGCTTTTAAATTTTCAAAGGTGAGAGTTTAATCCGTCCTGGGAGAACCTAAAAGAATAACTGACCCTTTCTACTCTCTCTGCCATGGCACTGTTTCTAGCCTTTTGGAATGCCTGAGCAGGAAAATGGTGGTGGCAGTGGCTCTTAGTGCTTCCACTCAAAGGAGTGCTGAAAGAATGGAGGGAGTCAGCTTCTTTTGGTTCTGTTGGGATGGACTAAAATCTTGCCTTTTGCCACACTACACAGAGAAGGGGATGCTTCCCCTCCTCCTTTTATTTTAATAAGAGGTAATACTGTGCCATAACTTTTATCAAAAAAAAACACCACTCCTTCTCTGAGTAGAGGGGCAAAAGTCCTTTATGAATGCCTGGGTGAGAAAATGGTGGTGGCGGTGGATAGGGATAACTACCCCCCTGAGGTGCACTGGCACTCTCCCCTCTTTGTGGAATGACCCTTGACTTATCCATGGCTCATATCAAAATCAATAATTTTAACCCCATAACCCACCCTCAACTTACACATGAGGTCAACCTATACATGAGTATCTGCAATATATTTTATACACATATTTATGCTGACTTGAGTGAGTCTTACTCCCGTGTTAGTGTTGGACTGCAGCTTCATTCATTTTTTTTTAACTAATGCGTTTTTGTGGGCTTTCTTATTTTTTATAATAGAAGAAAAGTGTTGAATCTGTCACCAGACTCATTTCACTAGAAGAGGTATGTCAGTTGTTTCTATTTTTAATAAAATAGGCTACTGATTATATAAACTTTTGCTTATTGATAACATCTCAGTAAAGACATGATGCTTTTGTTTCAGTAAAATCAGTCTGTTCCGGCCCTTGTGAGAAAGAAACTGGAAAGAGGATCAACGTTTTATATATATATCACCTGTATTCTGTAATCTTCTGTTATCTTCAGCTTCTTTCTTTTGTTTGAAATGGAAGAGTGGGGAAGCAGATTCTTTGTAGTCATGTTTTGTCGTCTTTTTTTAAAAAACCATCATGTTTGGCTCAACATCCCATCAGAATGATCTTTGGTTGTTTTTTGATTGATGAATAAAATATTCAAGACTAAGAAAATTCTGACTGGCTTGAATAGCTTGAAGATTTCACTCTTATATGAGAAAAGATCTCTTAATGGTTGCGGGTTTAGATCCTTCTGTGTCACGTCTCCCTTATAAATTCTATAGACTGCCATTGAATTAGATTTCACTATGTCCTAAATAAATGAATAACATCTCTTGTCTAGTTTCCTGTAAGCCGTATCATGATGCACTTACATTCTGCTCTGAAGAATATATTAATGTTCTTATTTAATAACTGGCACTCATGCTCAGAATGCAAAGGCCTGCAAAGAAAGAGGTATTTCTACATATGAAGTATTATTGTTTCAACATTTACAGGAACGCTTCCAGAACTTCTTACAGGAAATAAAATCTCAGAAGGACAGCATGTTTCAAGCCCAGATGGAAGAACTTGTAAGTAGATCTACTCTGAAGTCAGCTGGAGGCCAGATAGAGATTGCTGAATATATATGCTGGTATTTCATATATGGAGGCAGTCAAACATACTGACATAAAATATTCACATACCCTACCTCTGCCTAATGGGGCTTGGACCCAGTTATGATTCATTCTTTGTTTACTTTTTGACTTAAAGTATTGAAATAATAGGGGTTACTAAACATAAAGATATTGCATGTATTGCACTAGAATTTGTGAAGCAAAGGCCTTTTTATTATTATATTTGTACAAAAATCATAAACGTGGGCTATGTCAGAAGAGGGCAGTATTCTGTTACACAGTCAAGAGTGGAACTGAGTTAAGCCAACTTCATGTGCCTTGAAATCTGACCATTACTTATGGCCTTAGCTTTATGTTATATATTTTTGTGGTGATGATAATTCTTTTAAACTAAGATTACAATTGTTTTCACAGTTTTCACAGTTAAGACCCCTTACAATCAATAGGATGTAATATTGAGACTCTAAAATACATTTGAGTTCTTGAAAGTATCTGTTGTTTTGTGTTCTCCTCCTGTCAAGCATTCATGTCCTGATCTTTCTAGGAGCTGAAACAGAAAATGGGTCAATCACTAGAAACTGCATTGTGGACATTGGCCAAGTTATACCCATCCATTAAGACTTGGGACAAAGCCCTGAAAATATTAGAAAAATTTCTGGAAGGTCCACAGCTTTTAGAGCAATCAGCTTGGTAAGTTTTGTTTTGAGACTGGCTTCTGAGTAAACTTGATTGGGATTGTGTATGAGAGTGTGTGTGTTTTACATAGCATGTTACCCAGCTACTGTAAGTGATGGTGTTATCCGTGTGAGTTCAGATGCAATCCAAAAATATATTTGTTAAGATGAAATGTGCAGCTGGAACAATTGCCGCAAGGTAACTGCGACCAATGAGAAAGCAAAGCCGACTGTTTGAACCCACCTAAAATGAAATAGAGAGTAGGAAGAATCAAGTCCTTACAGTAATTTCTCCTTCAGTTTTGATTGTCACTGTTTCAGCTCTTGTTCTGTTCTTGTCAAGCATCTAGTAGTAGACAAACAGCTTTCATTTACTCAACAATTTTTAGCCAAGGACATAGCAGACCCTATGCTCTCCAACAGACATCAAGGATGACATTGTTTGTGACACTGAATCACTGCCAAAATTACTTGGGCAAGAATGTGTAGAACTGATCATAAGTTAATAGAATTTCTGAAGAGAGCAGATTGGGCTGGCCCCTCCCAAAACTGCAAACCCCAGGGATCCATAAGATGTTGAAAGTGGAATCATAGCGCTATAACAGGCTCGTGCGGAAATGGTCTCACTCACAAAGGAGAGGGTGCTGCTATTGCTGGATAGGCCTGCTTCTTAAAGAGATACACCCTTCATACAACAAGATGTTACATACATAACTAACTCTCACAGAGGGTGCAGGTGTGCTGCTCAAATTTCTGCCAGCAGCAAAAGTGTTCCACTAAAATCTGATATGAACCAAATGGGGTAGCAGTAGACAAGCACAATTTTAACAGTTTTACCGTTCTGCATTGTCCATGTGGATAAAAGGCACAAGAAGAGATTTCAGACTTTCAGGAGATTGCAATAATGAGAGGGAGAACTGCAGTAAAAGATTAATCAAAAAGAAAAAAACACTGTAATCATTCTTTTCTTTGTGGTACGTAACATAACTCTAGAGTGTATAGAACCACTGAATAAATATATTAACGTGTATGTGTGTGTATGTATACATACATACATACACATACAATACATACATGTACGTACATACACAGAGATAGAGAGAAAGAACAATGTGAGGCCCTGTTGTATTTTAGATGATGCAGTTAGAGCGGAATATGCTGTTTTTAATTTTTGGCAAGAAGGAACAAGTGAGAACATAATGTACTTCTGCTTCATTCAGCATAGTGGAAGCTGCAGGCTTCCAGTTCAACATCTTATATGATTTATACAGCAATAAATCATTTCCAACTTAGCTCTGGAAAAAAAAAAGAAAGCAAGACAACATCCTTTTGAAAAATCAAACATGATGAAATGGGAAAGAAATATAAAGATGGAACTGTGCCAAATATTTTGTTGGCAAATATTTTCAGCATAAGAAAAAGCTTTTCAGGGCGACCAAAATGTTTTTCTGAAGACCCCTGACTAAAGAGATCTTTTTAGTACTGGATTATTGTTCTGCGTGCTGCTACTTTGATACCACTTCCTTGTTGTTCAAACTGATCATTTCTGAGAAAAAACAATCTCATCACATACATGCATTTGCTATGAGGTAACATCACAGTTAATAGCAAGAAGTTCATTTTCTAAAACATCTCATTTCTGGGAGAAAGGCAGCCTACAAATACAATCAATCAAGCAATCAATAAAACAAAACTCGGGTACAAAATAGAGCAGCAGACCTTTCATTCTAGAATGCTGCTACCTAAGTGCTAGATAACCAACCATTAGAAATATCACTTGTGTGTATACTGGACAGGTAATAAAGCATACTTCTGTTGTATAAAACCATCTTTTGACAAGCAGCAGAAAAACTAATGAAAAGTGAATCCTTTCATTTTGGTTCTGCCGTATAAAAAAAAGTTCTGATGGCTACCACTGTGTCATGCACCTTCTTAGTTTTACAGTTCATCAGTGCTTGAATGTCTTCCAAAAGAGTTATATAACTTTGTAGTTGGAGTAATATTTAATTGGCTTTATTTTAATCTTTTTATTTGACTTATTAAATAGTTAACCATCTTGAATAGGTGGACTACAACTTTACATAAAATAATGTATTGATAGAAATAAATGCATGAACTCTGTTTAATTATTAGTTTGAGTGAAAACCAGAGGATTTTGCAGCGGGGGAAGGGAGACAATTAGCCTTTGAATTTGGCCATTGTGCTTTTTAATTTCTCCTGTTTCTCAGAGCCTTAGATAAAGGGCATCTATTTATAACTTCTAACACTCCTTTCTATTGTTTTAAAGACTGCAAGGCACATCTTTGGAATACTTGGGGCTTTTTTAAAATAATAATTTAACCTTTCAGTAACTGACAAAAATAGGAAGGGGAAAGGACACTAACAATAGTACAAAGATAAATCCTGCCATCCGGGAACATCTAATCTCATGTATACATTTCACTTTCTTGAGTAGGATTGTGTCATTATCTGTGTTATGGTTAGTGTTTGTTTAGAGATCTGCAACTATGTCTGGCACTGAACAAAATTTAAAATTGGAAAGAGAACGCTTGTTCTAAATATAACCAGGAGGTGGGTTAGCGAAACAATGTTGTACAGTGGTGAGAATGCAGTGTCCACAGTATGAAAGGGCCACTCTTTAAAAGTCATATAGATTCTGCTTTCCTGAAGGTAAAATGCAGATATTGGGGGCCAAACCTGAAGAGTTTTTGTGTGATATACACAGCTCTTAAATTGAGAGTGGAGCAGACAAAAAAAAATTATCCTCATAGAATCATAGAGTTGGGAGGGATTAATGCCCATTTAGCCCAACCACTTACCATGCAGGAGTACACAGCTAATGCCCTCCCCCCATATGACCATTCAACCTCTTTTTAAAGACCTCTAAACTAGGACAATCCACCACTTTCTATGGCAATCTATTTCGCTGCTGTACAGCTTTTACAGTCAAAAAGTTTTTCCAAATGTTTAAGTGGAATCTCTTCTCTTGTAATTTGAATCCATTGATTCATGCTCTGGTCTCTGGAGCAGCAAAAAACAAGCTTGCTTCATCTTTTACATAGTATCTCTTCACAAAGCTGAAGCCTTGTTGATCACTGTGGTGTTGGGCAGTTCAGTTGGAAGGCACGCATGGGCTTAAATGTAGTGCTCTCGTGAATGAGGAATCTCTTTTGCTTAAAGGAGACTCATGTGACCAATGGAGCACCCGCAGTTGAAGGAACCACTAATGCAGCCATAGTTACCCTTGTATAGCCTTGTATATAGCTGCCTCCTACACAAAGAGAAACCAGGATATAAATCAATTAAATAAATAAAATATTTGCCACAAAATGCTCAGGCACAATGACAGCTAGAAAACCACCAGTAACACCTAATAAAACAAGGCACTATGTGGGTGCTCTTTAGCTTTAGTAGGAAGGCAAATAAAGCAGATGTATAAAATTAAGCATGGTATGGAAAAATTAGATATCTTCAAAAGGGATTGTACAAATTTCTGCAGAGTATGGCTATCAAGAGGTACAATGTACTAGTCATAGTGGCTGTATACTTCATCGCCAGAGGTATCATACATAGCTATGCTTCTGAATACCAGCTGCTGGTTGAGAACTGTGAGCAACAGGACTAAAATAGATAAACCTGTATTCTGTTCCAGCATGGTGCTTGCATTCAGTTGTATCTAAACAAAAAGTAGACAGTTGGAAAGTTCTGTTAAATACATATAAGGAGTTAACACTTCTGTTTCTAGTCTTAATTTTTATTGTCAATTCTTGCAGGCCAAAAGTTGAGGCAGAAGAACTGAGTGAAACAAACGAAAAGTCAGAACAAGGTACACTCATGGCAGGGAATCAAACTTCTTCCAGCTATGCAGTGAACTGTGATCATTGCTACTCAGAGAGGATGGATATGAATTCTGCCAGTGACTACCTTGGAGTGGGCTTAAGCGAAATGAAACTGCAAAATCTAGATGCAGTCTACAGCTGGATGCGAACACAAAGTGAGGGAAAAGACCAAATATTGTTGCTGTCTCAGACCTGGAAAAAATTATTGGGAGGGAAAAAATTGTGGAGTCCAGAAGAAAGACTGGGAACCACTTTGGACATTTCTAAGACTATGGGAAAAGACAAAATCACTGTGATAAATGAAGAAAAACTTCTGCATAAGAAGATTACAGAATGTGGTATTCAGCCTGAACAAATAAAGGGATTCCACGATCAAATTACTACTTTAAAACTGAAAGAATTGGTTCTTAAGGGTTTGCAAGGTTTCCATGAGAGCGTATCAGAAAACACTGTGGCAAACCTATATCTTCAACAGATTATTAAAGCGCTTCAGCTGTGGATTTCTGATGGTGAAGGACGTTTTTCGTTAGAGGAATATGCAACAGGCCAGTGGACAAAGGGAAAAAGTAAGCCAGACTTCACAGAGGTAGTGTATCTCTTAAACTTTTTTATTTTATTGTTTTAAATGTGTCATTGTTTTAAAAAGTTTAAATTGAGTTCATTTGTGTGCCACCCTGATAACCTACAATATGGAGTAGGGCATAAATTTTTTGATTAATAAGTATTTACTATAACTTGAAGCAACGTCAGTTAAGGTTGTAGTCCCCCAAGGCAACTAACAAAAAGAGAGAATGAATATATAACAGCACAAATTAAGATAAAGTTAAAAGAGAAGAACAACTCACTGAGGCTTCTGGCTGTGGAAATAGTTATAAAGAATATCCACTCTGTGGGGCTTAGATATCATTGCATATTAATAAGGGTTACACCTGGGTAAACCATTTGCTAACTTTTGTCTTCATAAAATTAAGAAGATTTTTATGGTCCAGTACATTTTATTTTCTTATAGAAGTCAATAGGAAAAAGTGTATATTAGCTAAAAATTTCCATCAGCAAAGGAGCATCTGAGTGTCACCTCTGAGGACCTACTGAATATGCACAAAAGCTGCCAACCAACCAATGAGTTGATGACTGGGTGTGCATGCTTAATTTAATTCTTCCCACATCTGAAACATCAGTTTAAAATTTGACAGACTTCTAGTTATGCATAAGTCACTCAAACCTAGTAAAAATTATAACATTTTCAGTTAGATAAGATAAGAACTATATACAGTAGGGATGGGCCAGCCAAATCCACAAATCCTGGATAAGGATTCAAGATTCCTGAATCCGAATCCCTGTGCCAAAATAGGCAAACCGAATCTTTTGAATCTGCCAACTAAATAGATTGTTGGAGACTGGGATGCCTGAAAACCTGGGAGACCATACATACAAGGGGAGATAGTAAGTAGGTGAGGTTTTATCTTGGAGTGATAATGACCTTTGCTAACAATTTCACAAATTGCATCTGGGCTTGTGTTGTAAGATATTTAAATTGAACATTTCATATTTAAGTTCAGTACTTGACTGGAAGCTACAGGCTTGAGATTTCAAGGACAGCTGAAACATTCCTTTGCATAGCTCCCTTGCAAACCTCTTTCAGACACAATTCTGGGGTTTGGAGTTTTATTAGGTGTCACAGCCTTCTCTGCCAAAGTGTACCATCATCAAACTACAAACCCCAGGATGCCAGAAAGCTATGCAAAGAAAATCCAGTTTTCACCTGGATTATCTCTCTACTGTAATATGTGGCCCTGTTTACACAGGCAGGAAAATGAGGGATTAATCCACATTTTCCTGCCTGTGTGGAAAGGGCCTTCATGTCATTTTCAATCTGGACAGATCCTGAGGCAAAACTATGACAATTGTCTTGGCCAGATTTCTTCAGAGGAAGGTTTGCGTTTGCCTAGGCTTTTGCTAAGGCTGAGAAAGTGTGTCTTACCCAAGGTTATCCTTCTTTCCCTTGCTTTTTAAACTCTTTTTTAAAAAAGGATTAGAAAGATATGAGATTCATGGATTCCCAGAACGTTCCAGGGATTCGGATCCAGATTCGGATTCGGAAAATTCTGGGTTCATCGCATCCCTAATATGCAGTAAACAGCAATATAAACATTGCTTTTAAAAGTTTTGGAGATTCAGGAGTTTGTGGAAATACAAGAAACTCCTAACCGAGTAATGGATGATCTTATCAGTGTTAGACTGTTCCACTAATATATTCAGCTTGCATCTTCTTCAGAGTATTCAAGCATAATTTATGGTAAGCTGAAATAGTTCTTAAACTTTAGTTTAGGGAAAGCAGCCTGTGTAACAACTGCACTTTTCCAAAGAAAGCACCCTTTAAAGTGATGAGTTTCAAGGCAGAGTAATGTGAAATTCAGTGCCTCATGTCTAAGTCATATTAATTATAAAGGCAATATTGAGGTCCTGTGATAAAGCTGAGTCTGATATACTGTATTCTGCCATTATGTATAAACAGTTATTGGGGTAGTAGGTGTTCCAATTCATACTCAGAAAAAAGCCTGACGTGTTGTTCTGAATCTTGACAATGCAGGATTCTGAGGACGAAGGGAGTTTTAAAAATGCCTTATTTATAGGCATTTGAAATTTTCTTCTATCTAGATTGTTGGAGTAAGGAAATGCAGTTAGCCCTCCACATTCACTAGGGTTAGGGGCGTAGAACACCCATAAAAGTGGAAAACCTGCAGATATCAAAATGCGTATGTCTGCAGGCAGAGGGCTCAGGCATGGTGGGGAGAACGGCGCACCCATGGTCCAAAACAGATCAGGGAAGGAGAGAGAAAGAGGGTGGATCGTCATGGTGGCCCTATACGTCACATCTCACCCATCTCCTTCCTTGGGTATACAGGAGGCATTGGGAGAGGGTTTGTGGTGCTGAGAAATTGCACTGTGAGCTGTCCTTAGCGGGCCAGGCAGTGTCTGGTGGAGGAGGAAGAGAACCAGAGGTAGGTTTTTAAAGGACTGCTCCCCCAGAAAAGAAGCACTTGAGGTCAGGGGTGGGATTGGAGAAATTTGCAACAATCAAATCTGTGCAAGTTAAACCTGCAAATGTGGAGGGGCAGCTATATAAGGGATAGATTACTGTACAGTTTCTGGGGGGAAAATGAAATTAAGGTAGCTTGAGTTAACATTTGACTGATGATGCCAGTAGATCTGTTTAGTTAAAATTAGGGAGAATTAACAAAAACATTCCCCTCTTCTGCTCCCCAAAGCAATATACAACACATAATAAAATTGTGTGAAGACAAACCAAAACAGTTTTTAAAACTACTCTTAAAGCTACTTCTTAAAACCTGTTTTAAAAAATGCAGTTAAACCAATGTCTGTACAAAATAGTGCCGTCTTAGCCCACCAGAAGCTCAAAAGGAAAGGTGGCTGCCTGATGTCCCTTAGGAGAGAGTTCCACAACCGAAGTTCCACTACAGTGTAACTCTTCCTCATATACACTTAGGATTTTAGTATATGTAATAGGGTTTCTGTTGAGGGCCTTATATACTGGGGCAGGCTCATGGTTGGGCTTCTGCTTCTCATAGGGCACTTGATGCAAGGAAAATACAGATTTAATATCTGCAACTAAATGATGCATTTGTTCAGTCTGCAGAACCAACAAACTCTGAAGGCAATGGAAATACAATGCCAGCAAACATGGAAAATGAGCTATCCCATCATTTTTCAGTGGAGCAACAGCAAAGCAATCATCAAAGCAATGATAAAATGAATGGTAGGAGAAAAGTTGCCCTACATAAAACCAATTGTGATATCTTACTGGATTTGGCAAGTAAGAGTTTGTGATGGGGGTGGGTTTTTCTTGTCCTGAAGTATATGTAGTGATGGGACTGAATTGCATACATCATTTGGCAAAGTTCATTCCTGGGAGAAGACTAGGCAGTCCTGACAATGACTGTCAATCATCTTATTAGGCTACAGTCAGACCTCTATGTTTGTGGGTTTCACTTCTACGGATTTGATTATTCATTAATTATTTGCTATCATCTCTGCTGCCTCCCTATGCCATTTTTAATAGGGACTACAAGCCTTGTGAGACTGAGAAACTCTGAGCAAGGCTTGTAAGTCCCTATTGAAAATGGTGTGGGGCAGCAGTGGAGGTGGCAGTAAGCCCCACCAGTCCCCACTTTTGCTTTTGCTGGACGGAACCCAGATGCTTCAAAGGAATCCATGGTGGGTTGAATATGATGATCCTATGGTGTGCTAAATATGGTTTGAGAGGGCCTAGGGTTATTCACAGTTTTTCTACTTTCATGGGGGTCCTGTGCCCCTAACCCTAGCAAATGTGGAGGGATGACTGTATAGTAACTGGGGAAGTGACTTCTGGAAAGCCGCATGGCCTTGCAAATATTATGACATTGCTTTGTCTTTTGTGGTGTATAGTCTGTCCTTTGTACATCAAATAGAAATGAAGAGAACAAACTTAAAAATACTGGCTGGCTCCCAGAAGCTTTTAATTGTCTAGATACTTCATGTATCCTACTGAGTTCTACTGGCCTCTGTGTTCGCTTCTCCGGCAATCCTCCTTCTTATCTGTTCTGTTCTATTATTTATTTAATATCCTGCCTTTCTCCCAAATGGGACCTGAGGCTATCTCTTTCCACCAAAAGGTCATAGATGTGTACATGTATATCTTGGACTTGTATGTTATTCTCTTCTTTATTCTTCATGCTTTCCTTGTCTTTGTCTACTGTCTCCTTTCTGTCATCTATTCTTGCACATAATTCCTCAGTTATGGAGTCTTGCTGCTTGGCACAGCATTCCTTATCCCCTTCCTTCCCTAAGCGTTTTTCCAGTATTACTCCTTCCCTTTGTCTTGCCAGCTGTACTCAAGTTTGTTCCCCAGTTCCATGTCTTTTGCCCCTTCCCTTACAGCTAAACTGTCTTGCTCTTTCAGTTTCTTCATTGTGGCAATGCAAAGTCAATGAGACAATAAAGTGTGTGAATTTGTGACACTGTGTCAGGAATAGTGTTTAGCTACCTCCTCCTCTTCCTTCTTCTCATTTTGCTTCTTCTTATGCCTCTGAGCAAGAGCAAGAACCACAAGGGTTTTTTAAAAAAAAAAGTCATTCGTCTTTATGCAAAAGTAATTTTTGTACAAAACATGGTTTTTTTGCATAGAAATATTGTACTTTGGGCAAAATACAATGATGTTTGTGCACATTGTCACCAAAAAGTCCTGAAATGCGATATATTATTTTAAAAATGCAGAAAAATTTCCATCATTTCACCCAGCAGAGAAAACTTTTGAAATAGTTTAGTTTTCTGGACAAACGTGAAATAAGCAAAGATTACATCCCTCGTATTTTGTCACCGACACGTTGCATCAGCTCAACCAAATATCAGTGGCTGACTAACTGCCATCTATTTTGGCATGGTATATTAGATATAGAGTACTCAAAGCTGCAGATTTTCTTAAGCTATACTTGTATACGGCAGTTCCAAGAACATCATTCTTGCTTATTTAAATATGAGTTGTTGAATAGAAAGATAAGTGAAACTGTTGCTAGGTATAATCAGGTTGGATTGCCTGGGTTTGTTCTGATGGGTTTCTGCTTGAGTTGTATTTGTGTATGAGCTTTTCTGTGGTGGGGGGACTGCATACGCCTGAGAGGCAAGAGCCTATGCTGATGGCAGCAATGCTGTGAGTAGGGTTTCCTGTGTTAGCCAGGCTTTTGCTGAGGAGCCAGACTAAATGTGCCAAATAGCTACTGGTCAGCAGCCATAGTGAGAGTTGACACTGGTAAAAGATCTCTCAGAGATAATGACAGTGCCACCATAGCTAACACTTAGTACTGTGGAAGTGTGGCAAATCTCCTTTTGAAGATCTTTCTCTAAGAAAACCCTACAGTGAGACAATCCAAATGAAACAAGAGATAGTGCCAGAAGATGTGATTCTTAGGTCGGATGGCACTCAACAAACTAGTTGGGAAGAGCAGAGGACAATTATCAATAGTGATGTGGCTAATGGCAGAACTGGACTTAAGCTACAAAAGCTGAAAGGATGTTCAGCTGTTGACGTGCTAAGAGTTTAAAGGAAAGCCTGAAGCTGCATAACACATATTACAGGATAATGAAATGTGAGAAGCATGAATCAGGGGAAGCTAGACATAATGAAACAAGAAATGGAATGTGTAAACATTACAATACTTGGAGTGAATGAGCTAAAGTGAACAGGAATAAGACATTCTGAGTCAGCGTTTTACTCAAGAAATGAAAATCTAAGAAGAAATGGTATGGCATTTACAATGAGGAGAGCTATAGCAAAAACAGTCTAAGGATAAAATGCAAAGTTTGACTGATTCATGTCAATAAGACATCAGTGAAACCCACAGTATAACCTTAATCCAGGTTTATTTTACAACTACAGAGGCAGAAGAAGAAATTGAAAAATTCTATGCTGGAATCCAAAATGAAATTGATCACACACCAGAACAGGACTTCTTGTTAATCCTAGGCAATTGGAATGCAAAAGCAGGAAACAGAGCAGATTCAAAGACTTTAGGAAAATCTGGCCTAGGATCAAGAAATGAAACAGGAGACCAACTGACTGAATTTTGCAAGGCCAATAGTTTGTTCATTGCAAACACATTTTTTTTTCTTTTATTATATTTACATAGTATATAACAATTGTTAACTGGTTATGAGTAACATCTGTACAGCTTATGAATATAGGAACATGTGAGCAAATATACACAACATGCAGATTAAACAAGAAAAAGAAAAAGAAAACAAGATTAGCTCCACTAAGGACGCATTTTCCTCTTCTCTAATTCAATCTCTATAAGCTATAACAAAAGAGTTCCCCCATTTCTCTTCAAAATATGTAATTAGGTCTTCCCATTGTTTTTTAAAATTATCTAAAGATCTGTCTTTCAGTAACATTGTCAGCTTATCCATATCCAATAATTCATAAATCTCCCTAATCCATACATTTATGGTAGGAGCCTCTGTTTTTTTCCATTCCTTAGCAAAAAGAATTCTAGCCTTAGTTATCAAATTGAGTACTACTTTCTTGTGCCTTTTGTCGATGTAATTCTCCACTGCTTTGAATATATTTAATAAGTATAATTCTGGTTTCATGGGGAAACTTTTCTTAATAGTTTTGGTGATTTCTATATGAATAGTTTTCCAATATTTTTTTTCTTTTTGACAATTCCACCAACAGTGATAAAACGAACCTCTTTCAGATTTGCACTTCCAACAGTTCTCATTCCCTCCTTTGTGGATCTTGGCAATTTTTGCTGGGGATAGGTGCCATCTATATAACATCTTATAGTAGTTTTCTTTTAACGATTGGCAAGCTGAGAAATTTAAATCTTTCCAGGACTGCAACCAGTAATCTACCTGGAGGAGATAGCCAATGTCCTGGGCCCACTTAATCATGCTACTTTTTACAGTCTCCTGTTCCAATTTCCATTTTAAAAGAAGTTTGTAAAATTTAGCTGTGATACGTTGCTTGCCAGCTTCTAAGATGGCATCTAACTCCGAAGGGGAATTCCTTAGCTGTTCTTCCTTATAATCCTTTTGGAATCTTGAATGTAACTGCATATATAAGAACCAAGGGCAATTCATACCTTCAGTTGATAACTCATCTTTTGTTTTGAAAGTAGGTTCATTATTATAGAACCTTAACAGATCTTTATACGTCCACCAATTATTTGGATTTTTCCCTGCTGAATTATAAAAAGCTTCCCAAGCAACCCAAGAAACAACTGTATACATGAACATCACCTGATGACCAATATAGAAATTAAATAGACTATGTAATTGGAAGAAGCTCCATTCTCTCTGCAAAAACAAGACCAGGAGTAGATTGTGGCAAAGACCATGAACTACTAACAGCAAAAGTTAGAGTAAAGCCAAAGAAGAACACTAAACCAACAATTGCGCTGAAATATAGCCTGAAGAACATCTCCATAGAATTTTAAGATAATGTGAAAAATAGACTTGCACTATTAAGCCTAATCGAACAGGAGCCAGAAAAACTCTAGACAGAAGCCAGGAACATTGTCAATGAGGAATACAAAAAGACACTATCTATAGTCAAAAAGAAAGAGAAGCCTCAATAGATGACAGATGAAACTCTTCAACAGTTAAGAACAGACAAGAAGCAAAAGTAAAAGGAGATAGAAAGAGAGTAAGAACCCTGAATTCAACTGTTCAAATACTTGTGCACAAAGTCAAGGAGAACTACTATAAACAATGAACACAGAGAAATAGAAGGTGACAACAAAAAAGGAAAAAGAAGAGACCTGTTCTACAAGATCTAAAAAATCAAAGGGAATTTTAGGCAAAGAGTGGGGATGCTCTACAACCAGCATGGAAACATGTCACATGACCAAATAGAAATAAAAAGATGATGAAAACTATACAAAGAAGGACTATGTAAAAGAAATGGAAGGTTAACAGAGTCATTCAAGGAAGAACCATATGAAGATGAACCTCTAGTTTTAGAAAGTGAAGTGAAAGCTGCACTTAGAGCACGTGGGAGATATAGATCACCAGAAACTGATGGCACACTAATAGAGCTGCTTCAGGCTACAGAGACAGAATCTACTCTTAACTAAAATCTGCCAACAGGTATGGAAAACAAAAGAATGGTCCACAGATTGGAAATGCTCAGTATACATTCCAGACTCCAAGAAAGAGGATACTAGGGATTACAGTAACCACAGGACCACTGCATTAATTTCCCATGCAAGCAAAGTCGTGCTCAAAATTTTACAACAAAGACTTTTACCACATACAGAACAAGAAATGCCAGATATCTAAGCTGGGTTCAGCAAAGGAAGAGGAAGTGGAGATTATATTGCATAATGGATAATGGAGTACAACACAGAATTTCAAAAGAAATTCAGCCTGTACTTTATAGATTATAGCAAAGTCTTTGATTGTACAGATCATGAAAAACTATGGATAGCTCTTTAAAAAATGGGTATGCCACAACGCGTGATTGTCCTGATGTACCTGTACCCAGGACAAGAGGCTACTGTTAGGACAGAATATGGAGAAACAGAATGGTTTCTAATTGGCAAGGGAGCTAGGCAAGACTGCATTTTATCATCCTAGCTATTTAACTTGTATGCTGAACATATCCTACATAAAGCAGGATTAGATTCCCAGGAAGAAGGCATAAAAATTGGAAGAAGGAACATCAACAATTTAAGATATGCAGATGACACCATACTACTAGCAGAAAATAGCAAATACTTGGAATGATTACTGAAGAAAGTCAAGGAAGAAAGTGCAAAGGCAGGTCTACAGTTGAACATTAAGGAAACAAAAACAGGGACTGCAGGTGATTTACATAACCGTAAAGTAGACAATGAAGACATTGAAATAGTTTTAAGATCTTTCATATCTTGGCTCAGCATTAATCAGAATAGAGACTGCACGCAAGAAATCAAAAGAAGACTAGAATTTGGAAGGGCAGCTGTGAAGGAACTAGATAGGATCCTGAAGTGTAAAGATATATCATTGAATGATAAAGTTAAGATTGTCCATGCCATCGTATTTCCAGTTTCTATGTATGGTTGTGAAACCTGGCTAGTAAGAAAGATGATAGGAAGCAAAGTAAATCCTCTTGCAATGTGATGCTGGAGGAGATTTCTATGAATACCCTGGACTGCTAAAAAGACAAATGAATGATCCTAGAGCAAATCAACTCTGAAGCCAAATCAAGCCTAGAAGCCAAGATGACTAAACTGATGCTGTCGTACTTTGGCCATATCATGAGAAGACCTGAATCACTGGAAAACATAATAATTTTTGGTAAGGTAGAAGGCAGTAGGAAAAGAGGAAGATCACATTACAAGTAGATAGACTCAATCAAGGAAGACACATCCCTGAATCTGCAGGACCTTGAACAGGGTGGTTGAGGACAGGGTGACGTGGAGGTCTCTTATGCATAAGATAACCGTATGTCAAAGTTGATTTGACAGTAGTTAACAACAACAACAACAACAACAACAAGTCATCTGTAGACATATGGTGACCCCATGAATTTTTCATAGGATTTTCTTAGGCAAGGAATACTTAGAAGTGGTTTTGCCAGTTCCTTCCTCTGACGTATAGCCTATAGCACCTGGTATTTGTAGGCACTCTCCCCATCCAAGTACTAACAAGGGCTGAGCTTGCTTAGCCTCCAAAATCAGAAGAGATCTGGTGCCTTTAGAGTATTTAGGCGGATGCTTGAGTTAGAGAAAGGCGAATACATGGTTCAGAGGCAAGGATGGCAATGACAGTTTCCTCAAAAGTTTTTTTGTTCTTAATATTTATCATAAAATTCAAATGTATTGTTTTATTAACTCTCTAATTGTATTGTTCTGTTCTTTTGGTATGAGCAGATGAAAAGCTTGTATTGGAAATGAAAAACAGTAAATCCAATAAGGTAAGAAACAGATTGTAAGAATGTTTTGATATTTTGCATCCTAGATTAATGTAAACATTCTTAAGTAAGTAAATACAATGTCTCCAAAAGTTCCTTTAGTGAAACAGTCTGCCTCTCAGAAAAATCGTGTTGATTCTTAACTTGGTAATATCAATCACGACTTAGTACAGTTGGTGATTTAAATATATTTTAGAATTTAGGTATTGTTTCCCAAGTGCTTTAAAAACAAAAATTTTGTTCAAGCCATTGGCAATGATTTAACAACAGCAAGAACAGCTATGGAGAATCATAGAGTCTGTCAATTGCTACTTGTCATGGAGGCATACTAGTTACAAGGGAAGAAATAGAAGTGTACTATTACACTGAGCTGAGAGATGAAGACAAGTACCAGGTTTAGAATGCAGATGACAATCAAAAGACAAAACAGAAATCAATACTAAAGAGATAGCCAGAGGTCAAGACCAAAGGCCAACGAAAGGATGCAGGGACACACCAAACTTCAGGAAAACCGTAGGTTTGCCTGAAGATTTGTGGAGGTAAAAGAGGGAATGGAGATATGCATGGTCCGGAGCAGCCAAATGTAAATTAAACATTCACGCTTTGAACAGAAAGGTCTGAAGAGGGCTCTGTAAGTACATTTTGCTGAACATGGAACAAGCAGAAACCCAACCTTATCAGAGTTCCTACTCACAGGAACTTTGTAACCACATTCAGTCAAATGAGATTGCAGAGCCTTCTTCAGACTTCTACATTCAATGTGCAAAACTTTAACTTACCTCAGGGTACTTGAGGACATTGTGAGGGGGAGCGGTTATGTACACGTGCATGTTACTATCCTTAGTTTTAGCCTTACACTTATGCAGGCAAACTTCTGAACAGGACTTATACTGCTTTGGCAAGAACAGGAACCCCTCTAAGACTCCCTTTTGTCGAGGATGATCCAAGGGTCAGGTTGCATGGATATAGTCAGTCTAAGGGCCTCCAGGGCTGTGCTGGCAAAGTGATGTTGCAACCTGCAGTAATATTATGTGGTTCTAGTATGGCCATTAATGGGTCATCCTACCAGGCAGACACAGGGACAGATAGACATCTCAAGACCAACAATGTGCTTTGGGCTAAGGTGCTTCTTACAGAGAAAAGGGAAATGAGGAAGGAAATTTATTTCTGATATTATGGGACTGTCTTCTCCGCCCTCCGTCAATGATGATTTTCTTCATGTAATTTTGCTACATTTTGTTTTAGCATATTGAAGAGGATGCAAAGTGTCTGTTGTAATTATTGAATCTATAATTAGAGTTTAAATCAGATTAATTGGACTAATTTGTAATTCTTCTATACGCCTGTGGTACATTTTCAAAATGAAATAGAATACTGGAATATGAACAGAGCAGCCCTACTTTTCTGAAATCTGTCTGTAAAATTAGCAGGCAGTTAAATCAAGGTTGAAGTTATCATTAATACTTTCCTAATATGAAAACATCCAAGAGTCTTCACTCATGGGTTTCATATGTTTTTAAGAAGTTGGTTGGTTTTCTTTCTTTTACCAGCCCCATTGAACTGTAGAATACCGTTTTTGTACTTTAATAATTTTGGTTTGTACTGGCATGGCTTTTCCCTAGAGATACTCTCACTAATGAGCAGGGAAGAGTGGTCCCCAGGCCTCTGTGAATTTGACTAAGAATAACTTCTGTCACTACTAAGAAACTGTATGTAAAATTAGAATTTCTCAGAGCAGACTGAGAACACGATTTATTTATGTTTTGTGCTTTTAAAATAGGATTACATTGTAGAGTTCACTTTATTGTTAGGGTGCACTCTCTAGGGATGTGTGGATACCTTTTTACTGGACACCTTAAATGTGACGATAACAAAAATGAAATGTATTTGTCTTTAAGATGGTATGAGACACTTTTTTATGTTTGCTACCATAATTCAAGCTGACTTGGGTTAAGGCTACTGATAATGTACAGCAAGCTATGAAAGCCCAGCTGTTTGGCTACTCACTTTTGTGCAGATCTCACTGGTCTTTATCACCTAAATCTGTTAGTCCAAACTAAGCTAGGTCTTTCAAATTAATTGAATTTACATGTATGTTGATAGCAATTTTCCATTAACTCAGTGCAGTGATTCTAGTAGGGACGAATCATGTTATTTTAGCCTGTGTTTTGAGAAAGCATATTTAGCAATGAGAAAGTGAGAAAAGAGAAGTATCCTCTAGCTGCATGGAGTGTCTGCAGATTGATTCATCTGGTGATTTTCCGTGAATTTATTTGTGGATTTTACACACACACACACACACACACACACACACACAGAGCCTTTCCGCACTACACTGTTACAGTGCTATTACTCCACTTTCAACATCCTGTGGAATCCTGGGGTTTGCAGTTCAGGGAGGGGCATTTAGAATTCTCAGCCAGAGAGCTCTTTGGCCTCAGTAAACTACAAACCCTGGAATTCCACAAGATGTTGACGGTGGAACTATAGCACTATAACAGTGAAGTGTGAAAAGGTGCACACACACCCATATATATTGCATTCCATTGGATTAAAGGAAAATGGGCACAGGAAGTAATTCTGCATATAGTTATTATGTGTCTTAAAGTCATTTTTGACTTATGGCAACCTTAAGGGAAACCTAACACAGGGTTTTCTTGGCAAGATTTGTTCAGAGGGGGTTTGCCCTTGGTGTTGTGTGAGACTGACTTGCCCGAGGCCAGTGAGTTTCCATGGCTGAATGGGGATTTCTATGCTGTCTTCAGAGTTGTAGTCCAGCACTCAAACCACTACACCAGATTGGCTCTCCCAGCATGTAGTTATTTCATCCTTTCATAAATTCCAACATAAGCACTCTGGGATGACCTTGAATACCTTGAAGAAGCATGCTTTCATTGCAGCAAAGCAGACTGTAGTTCTTTCATAATGTCAATGTGTTCACAGTTGCTATGGCCAATTCACCACCTTCGTCCTCTATCTTGTTTTTAGAGCAAGTGGACATAGATAGCATAGGGCTTCCTTTCTCCTTTGCATACCAAAGCTTCACTATTTGCCTTTGTGTCATTTAAATGCATGATCATAAAAACCTTTGGTGTTCAGGTGATCAGATCATGTGACCCAGGATTGTTGCATTGGGTCATCAGCCTTATAAAAGAAAGAGTCCCCTTCTCAGATCTCTCCTCTCTTCTCCTCCAGTTTTGCTCCCTCTTCTTCCTCTCCAGCCATGCTTCACATCTCCATCAGAAGATGGTGAAGCTACTATCTTACCTGACCTATTTATTAGCTAGTTAGGATGTAGGTTCCCCAATGCGTATGTTAATGTAATAACTATTAGTAAACTTTTTCTAAGTTTATAACCTGAAACTGCCTGCATTGTTTTTGTTTCTTAGTCAGTTTCAGATAAAAAAAAACCAAACAGAAATTTGGGCACGCTTTTTCTGCTACTCTGCTAAGAGAAGGCTGAATCCTTACAGTTATAGCTTTCATAGAATTCCCAGTAGGTTAACACCCTGGGAAACTCTAATTCCCAACAGATCAGCCTTGCAGTGACAAGTTTCTCTGCACTTAGCTGGATTGGTCCTGAATGGCTTTCACTGTGACCATACTGCAAACCCTACAAATTTGGTAGAACCCACCAGAAATAGAGCTCTGCTGACAAAATATTTGAAAGACCATGGTTACCTCCACACCATAGTGAGACACCAGAGGAGGACTTTGTGGAGGTAACAGTGTATTAAAAATCAACAGAGTGTTGAAAGTCTTTGAAGACCTTTGGTAAGATATTTAAACAGCCAAATCTTCTGTACGTATTATGAGGCAATGAGTTTGTCTTGAACGTGAACTATTACTTAAATAACTGCATTTAAAGAAAGAACAAATATGGTATATTGTTTGGGAAAAATGAAAAGATAAGTGCAAATTACCTAATCTCATGAAATATCTATGGTTCGTGGAACAAAAATTTCTTTCATGGGCATGGGGCCCCTATTTTTTGGGCTTATGGAATAGGCATTTCAGTATTTGCTGTTTGGGGACTTTACAGTGTGATTAAAATGTAAAAGTGTTCAGACCCAACCTACCTTTGCAGGAAACTAAGCCTGTGTTTCAAATTACTCAGTTTGAAAGATTGCTGTCAAAAGACTGAATTGCTTTCTAAAAAGGCATTGGATTCTGGAATATCACCAACTTGTTGGGAGAGGATTTGTGATGCTGAGAAATCAGTCTATGAGCCATCCTTGGCTGGCCAGGCAATGGCTTGTGGAGGAGGAAGAGGACCAGAGGTGGGCAGCCTGATTAGAGCTGCTGAGGCAGAAGTTTCCCTTGGAAAAGAAGCACTTGGGTTGGGGGAGGCAGGGGTTGGAGAAACTCTCCACTAGTCAAATCCATGAAAGTGAAAGCTGGAAATGTGGAGGCCAGCTGTACAATCACTACAGTTCCTGTTTTAACTGACATGGTTGTATCCTATGGAATCCTGGGGTTTGCAGTTTGGTTGAAACACTAGACCCAGGGATTCTAAATGTCCCTGCCTAAACTTCAAAACCGAGGATTGCACAGGATAGAACCTTGACAGTTAAATTGGAATCATAGATCTGTAACTGTGTAGTATAAAAGGACCCCAGCAAAGCCAGTCTACTATGGATACAGTTCTTCACTAATTTTGTTCCCAAGAGAAACAATGAGTAATTTTAGCATTTTTCCACTGATGTGAGAAAGTACTCAAAAAACTGCTATTTTTGAAGATTATTCATAGTTTGGGATTTATTCTGTACGTAATTCAAATGTAGAATTTTTTGTGCAGCAAACATTTTCTGCGCAGAAAACTATTATTTCTGTACAAATATTGTTCTTCTTTGTGGTCTCTGTGAGTCACACAAATCGGTCATCTGCACCTACACAGTGCGATATTCGGAACTTTCTAGAGCCTAGGGACAGGCATTTTGGTGGGAACCCTGCCCCATGCCCTGAGGGTATATAGCCACCTTTCCGCCTAAACCGTTCCTTTTCTTTTGCTACAGCAGCAGTGTTCAAGGAGCCTTCTCTCAGAGCTTTTGATTCCTGGTCTTGACTTCGGTTTTTGGTTTGTCTCTTGGCGTATTGGCTTGTTCTTCTTTGGTCTTTAGTTTTTGTCATCTCAGACTGTCTCTGGCTTCACTTCAGTTCTGACTTGGCTTCATTGACCGTTGGTCTCTTCTATTTGTGTGCCAGCCTACTGTTGTAAAGCCTCCACAGCCATGTCCAAGCACTGCAGAAAATACTGTTTCCTGCACAAAATGGTACAAGTCTAATACAAACTAAGTCCCAAACTGTGAAGAGTCTCCTTTCTAGGGTTCCATGAGTCTTAAGGAAAGTATTTTCCCATAATTTTAAAAATATTTTCTATTATTTTCGATTATTCTTTCCATCTCTACTGTATATAGATGCTTATATACTATTTTCGATTATTCTTTCCCTCTCTACTGTATATAGATGCTTGTATACTATGAAAACAAAATGTGTGTCCCTCTTCTTCCCATGCAAGGTGCAGATGACATCAACTTAAATTTACATTTATGTTTTACTCTTCCTTCAGTATCTCATACTGGTTTTTATTTAGTCTGTAATGGGGGAATAAGGTCCTTCTCTGGAAGTAGGTCAAAGTTTTGTTTAAATGCTTGCATGTACCTAGTGATAGGTCAGTGGTTTTTGGCTAAAGGGAGATGGATCCAAGATAATTGTATTGGCTACTGTATTAAAAAATCAACAGAATACAACATTTCAGTCTAGCAATTTCATCTGTTTCCTACTTGCTCATTTTAAATTTAGTTGCTCACAAATGAGTTACTAACATCCTCGTGTTCTGAACTGTACGAGAAATGCTAATGGAGGATTGTTCTCAGTCTTGGTGCTAGAATAAAGGAAACCTTTCTCTCAGATTCTCTGAGACCTAAGGAGAGACTTTCTGCAGAGTTACTTAAAACTAAAAGTCATGTTTAATGTTAGAAGCTCAGCTTGGTCTCTTTGAGTAAGAAAGTGCTTTAGCTTAGTTAAGGGAACCAGATGTAACACATTGACCTTAAATGGTAAAAGCTCCCAGAGTGAGCAGAGGAGAGAGAGGGAGGTTTTCTTGGAGGAGAAAACAAGAGGAATAGCTCAGTTTTAGGTAAGTAATCTCCATAAACCAAGAATAAACAGCTTTCTTCAGCTGAGATCCAAAACGGAACCCCCTTTCCTTCTTAAAGGTACAGTACCTCCTTGTTATACTTTAGATGGATGAAATTTTAATCAATTGTACTGGCTTACAGTTTGCTAAACAGGAGTGGCAAAGGCAGTGGTCTTGACTAGGTCCATCTCCTACTTGCATACTATTTAGCAAACACTACATGGTGATAAAGAATGGTCAGTGCCACTGTAAGGTATGATGTTTAAAGTAACCAATTTATTTATCAGTAAAATTTGTGCCCAGCTTGCAGTCGTTAGCAGCTGTTTGCTATTTTGCTAACAGTTTGAAGTGATTAGCTGTTACACGGCTTATAAACAAGTAAGTGTAAAATGAACTCAGTGTAACAATAACATGCAACTGTATGGGCTTCTTTGCCACATGTTCATTTAACTGAGTACACACCAGCACTGTTTGCTCTGATGGATTGCATAATGTGCCTCTGGAGCCTGTATTTTAAAAAGATGTTTCTGGAGGTGTTTCTTTGATATGGCTCCTATTTGCTATTCATGGCAATCATAACTAACAGAGGTGGTGTCTTTAAGACCCAAATCGTGTTTAAATTCTATGTTTAAAAAACCTGTCTGTCTGTCTCTATCTAATTTTCATCCTGCGGTAAGGTGTTGATACTGTTGCAATTTCAACCCAAGGGTTTGTTGTTATCACTCCTGTTAAAATATACTGTCAGGGTATCTTGATGATTTATTGTAAGTCAAGATGCAGGACTTGTGCTTAAAATGAGTTTGCAGCTAGCATGAACTGAAAGTTTAAGATCATGCTGTCTATATGTATAGTCAGGTAAGTGAATTTGAAGTACCTTACAGTATTCCAGTTTTACACAGTGAAAATCTTACTCATGGAATATGAAACCAGTGGTTACCATTTGCAGGAAAATATTTGAGGGATGCATTTTTAAATATGCCAAGAAGTCCTGTATATGGAAATAGCTTCTATGTCTTCTTGTTATTTTGTAACATATATGTTCCACCCAGTCAATTTTTCCAGGCAAATTGGGTTTGGGATTTTTTAAATTGTTATTATCATTTATTTGTATGGTACAATCAATATACATATAGAAAGTATCAAACCATTTCTCTCTTCTATGGCTGAGCATCTTTGTGTAGCTTCCCTGTGTCTTACAGTATTTCTGTTCTTTCTCATCTTCTGGAAATTAATTGTGCATCTTTCACTACACAGTATGAGTTCAGTATTGTCCATTTTCTCACTAATACGTAGTGCTGGTGAGATGATTTTGATCTAGGTCAGAGTAAAAATCTTGATAAAGAATAGCTAATACATCTTCCTTTCGATCTTAGAAACATAGGGCCCAACTATTCCTGAATGGTTTGTTAATAACACAGATCCTACTCTAGTAAAGATCTTGTCCATAAAAACATGAGAGCAGGAAACTGCATTCTTAATGTTAACATTTCAAAAGCGCTTGCTGCTGTGTGTGTGTTGTGTGTATGAAAGAAAGAGAGAAGAGCAAAGTGGGTTTAGGAGATAAAAGATTTACTCAGAGCAAGACATTTGGTTGGTTCAGTTCTGCAGTTTGCTGATTGCTCTCTAAAGGCCACTTGGGTACCTCCCTGTTGCTGTTTCTTAAATACTCTGGAGGGTTTACTTAATTCCAGACAACTTATAAATCCTTCAAGATAAACAAGAGATGAGCTTAGCACTTACTGTAAGTTCTATAATCAGCTACATTGCTTTCATTTCTAAAATCGGTACTGAATTTTGTGAATACAAACCTTACTTGGTAGAAACAATTAACATAATACGAAATACAAACTGTACTACCTATAGTGCTGTACAACTGTATTTGGTTAAGTGTTACGGTAAAGTCCTTAGACATGTACTCCAATTCTTCTGAAAGTTAGTGAGCAGACAGTTGTTTCTTAACTGTATTCTGCTTTTAAAATGTTGTCCGCTACATTGGAGCCCATGTTGGGAGAAAGGAGGGATATAAACAAAATTAAACAATCTGTTGTTTTCTGTCTAGTTTTCAGGAAATGATAGCATGGATATCTTGTGGACTAAACAGGGGTGCCTACCACTCGGGTTCAGGGCAAGGTATTCCACCTCCTTAATCCATGAGCTCGTGTTGAGTGATAATAATGGAACTACGGTTCTTTAGGATTGAGCACTAAGCAGTGATGTGCATATAAATATCCAAAATAGAAACTGATTGATTTGCTGCCAGGCACTATGAAATTCTGACAGATTGCTTAAATCCATTCCCTCCCTCCCTCCCTCCCTCCCTCTCACACACACTTATTTATTTATTTTTGCAAAGAATCCAGATTATCATGTTGCCAGCATACTGGATCCCAATGTTATACTTCTGCCTCTTTTCAGATCTTGTGGCTAATTGCCCCATACCTTTTAAAAAATGTAGTTCTAGTGCCAGCTTGCACAGTATAGACTAGCCAAGTGCCATTAAGGCGTTTCATGCCTACTGCATCTTCTGTTAGAATCTTCATTGCAATTTCTGTCTGTAATTTACTTTCTGTTCAGCATACAGCAATATTAGTGATGAATGGTCCTTTTAATCACTCTTTTTTCTGTAGTGATGAGGGAGATTTCAGTACTTACTAATTGCCCTACTCTCTTGTTTCCTTTTTTGCAAATTAGTGCTTCGTGTTTCTCTTTAGCAAAATAGTAACATAGCTATGTCATAAACTAAGGAAAAAATCACCATTACTACCATGCTGTACCACACTGCACTGTTCAAGATGCAACTAGAGACAGTATTTGAAGGGAGATGGTATCTAACTGAAGTTATAGCAGACTTCTGCTAACCAGCATCAGCATCATATTTATATGTCTATTTAACTTATACCCCACCTTTCTCCCATAAACCAGGCTCTAGATGGCTTACAATGAAATAGTACAAATACAGTTTTTGAAATTAAATAAACAAAATATTATGAGTAAACATGACCGAAGAATCTTCCCGTGGGCATTCCTACATAATATTGCTATATTGTCATGAGGAGCGACCATTTTAATACCACTTCTAGTAGGTAGCAGAGCAGTTGTGGCACAGGAATCCTAGAGAACTCTAGTGTGGAAGCTTATTGTATGACTCTGAACTACCATCAGCTTTAATCTTTAAATTGTCAGCACGACAGGTGATTAGAAATAACACGTGGAGTAGCATTTGCTTCTGATTTTCTGTAGTGATGCATTTTAGTGAAAAGGGGAAAAGTATGGACTGAGTCCAAATTACACACCTGGTTATCTGTGCTTACCAAATAAGGTCATAGAGTTAAATTATTACCACCAACAGTTTTGATCATTGTGGTAAGTGAAACCTAAGCAGCAGCGGCAGCACTTGCAACTATCAAGGGGAAGATCTGCTGCACAGGGATTGACAGTGAATGGGGTCTTGCTTGCTTAACTGTCTGTGGTTTCCTCCTATGAAGTAAGCATGATGGGCATAATCCAGCAGATAGTGAGTGCTGGCTTCTTTATCCTTTTAAGATGTATTTGGGAGAATGGGCAAATAGGTGGTTGTGAGCAACTCTTCCAGTAATGACCAGCAGGGGGAGAGATGACAGGAGACTCCAACCTGGCCATTGCTAGGAAAGGAAAGTCCATTGCTAAGTTGTCCTTCCTCTTTTCAGGTTGTAGTCTCCCCAAGGAAGCCATAGTGATAGCAAAGGCAGTTTTCTCACCCTAAAATTCCTGCTTTTTAATTCCAGGGAATTTGTTATAAAATATCACTAAATGAATGTACTGATCTGGCATGCCTAGAGACTTGGTAGAAGGAGTGGAGTCAGTTTGCTTACTGTTACTCTATCACAGAGCAGGCTAAAGTTTGTTAGAAAGAACAGAATGGTGGCAGTTTAGGAAATCTTAAATTATTCTTGCTAACCAGATGCTTCTTCTAAAATGACTGCTAATTTGGAATACATGATGTTAAAGCTGCATGATCAGAACAGCACTAAGATTCATTGATGAATCACCCTACTTCCAGTCCTTCTGAAGCTAGACAAGACAGTACTGGGGTTAACATTTGGATTTCCTATCGAGTGATGCCCAAAAATGGTTCTGAGAAACAACTATTTGTCAGCATTGCCATTGGTTTACAGCAGATTTGGATAAAATTCAGCCCTCCAGATGTTGTTGGGCTGCAACTTCCACAATCCTCACTATCACTCCATTGGCTAGGACTGATTGGAATTGCAGATCAGAAATATCTGGAGGTCCAAACTTTGTCCACCCCTAGCATACAGTGTCCCATACGGTTCTTTTCATTCTCTTTTGTTGTTCAGTAATTCAGAACCCTGGAATGAGATACCACAAATATGCCAATGACAGTTCTGTATCCCATTACTGGGTTCAGTAACAGTCTGAATGAGGCTGATCAAGCTGAAATCCTTGCATAAAGAAGGTACTGTTTGTCAGTAGAAAGCCTGGCTTGTGGATCAGGATTTATCCTATTTTGGAGGGGATTGTGCTTCCCAGAAAAGATCAGGTCCATAGTCTGTAGGTGTTCCTAGATCCAATTCTGTTCCTGGATTCCCAGGTGACAACACTGGCAAGGCCTGTGTTTGCACATTATGTCTAGTGCACTAGCTAAAACCTTTCCTGAGTATGCCTGATTTTGGCAGCAATCCTCCATGCCTTAGTTACATTGTTTTGAAAACTGCAATGTGCTGTGCTCTTGAATCCCATCTGGAAGCTTCTGTAAATTATGGCAGCTAGGTTGCTAACTTTTACACAGTTTGAAGTTATATTATGCTCATACTGAAAAACGTGCACTAGTTGCCAGTTGCTTTGCAATCTCAATTTTTAGTGTTGATTTTAACCTTTAAAGTCTTAAAGGGTTTGGCCATTGAAGAAGTCAGCTTTCTTGTTATCAACCGGTCCATCATTATGCTCTACATGAGAAGCCCTGTGGAAACACATGTAAAAAGCCTTCGACTCTCAGAAGAAAGCTTTCCTGTATGCCCCCCCACCCCAATTTTGCAGTGCACACACTTCAGAATGACAATGAATCCACACTTTAATTGTTTTTAGAAAAGGTGCTGATGTATCTTTTAATTTTGTCTTTCAGTGTTTTTTACTAGTTTCATTGTTTTACTGTTTTTTGTTGTTGTTGTTTTTGTGCTTTGTTCTTTTTCCTCTGTTGCCCATTATCCTGAGTGTATTTATAAAAAGGTGGTCTAGAAATACTAAAAAAGCATAGCATAGAGGTCTTTATACCTAAAATATAACTGATTTTTTTTAAAAAAAACTGAACTGCAATACTTAAAAAATGTTTTAGTCAACTAACTAACTATTTTGTCTCAGTTTTGAAGGGAAATATGTATATATGTTTTGGAGAATGAATGAGTACATACTCAGTGAAGACAGCATGTTGCTGGAAAGCATAATATAATGAAATGAACATCACTGAGAAACAGGCTTCAATAAAGTTATGTGTAATGGGGACTCTCTCTGTCTTTGCTGAGGCTTCATAGGAAGCGTAAAAACTTTATCAAATTCCCTATACTGTAATAATATCATCATCAACAGCAACAACAAGAATTTGGTTGTTATGATACTTACCTATATTCCGTTTTACCCCTTTCTCTGTTCTTTCCCCACTGTCATTTTGAGGCTGCAAGCTTTTTTTTTGCCTATTTAATTCACTAGCCACATTGTGCCAGTATCACAGTATGAATAATAGGATGTACAAATTACTCTAAGTATATAGATCAGGACTGGCATTGCCTGCTTTCTTATGCAAGTTGTAAAAAGCCTAGCAGTTGGCATAGCCACATGTTACACTAATGTAGTGCCCCAACAGAAATCCTGGCTTGAGGGATTTCTAACTATTGCAAAGCTGGGTATATCTGCTAATAAGAAAGCCAGAGTGTGTCCAATGCTGAATGTATTCCTGCCTTCTTACTAGCGAATGTGATTGGCTTTGAAAGAGAAAGAGATACATTTTGCTTAATAACTGTAGCCAGTTCCTTATATAATCTGGGTGCAGGTTCCATTGCAAATATGGCTTGCAGACAGCCTTGACCCAAGGCTCTTCAGAAATAGGTAATGTTTTCATGAAGGCAAATTTGGGAGCAGAATAAATTTGGGGCTATTGTGTCCAAGCTGTTTGGGATGATTCTGAGAGTCGTAGTCCAAGAAGTAACTTTTCTGAGCTCTGTTTTTGATGAGATGTGACCATTACTCTGTAAAGGCTTTTGTCTCCAGACACTGGATACTACTGGCTGAACTTTTCTAAAATAACAAGTTAATGAGGACTTTAAAGCAACTTGCATTTAGAAGTTAATATATCCCATCTGATGTCAGAAGCTAAGCAGAGTCTGGCCTGGTTAATAGTAGATAGGTGACCACAAGGACTACTAGGTGCTATAGATTGTATTTCAGAGGAAGGTGATGACAAACCACACCCCTGAGTTCTCCTTGTGTAAGAATGCCCTATCAAATTTGTGGAGTTACCATCAGTCAATAGGCAAGCTGAAGGTTCTTACATCACACCACCATAATCATGAATAGATTGCTCTGCATCCTAGATGAAGATAGATAAAGTGTGTGGCTAAATTTTTATGCTGAATCTTTTAAATGCTGCTCAAAACTCTGAATCACATAGGCCATTTCCACACTAACCTGTTATAGTGCTATTATTCCACTTTCAACATTGTATGGAATGCTGGGCAGCCCCTCCCTAAACTGCAAACCCCAGGATTCCATACAATGTTGAAAGTGGAATAATAGCACTATAACAGGCTAATGCAGAAATGACCATAATAATTGTAAAGTCAAAGGCTTTCACAGCCAGAACCCATAGGTTGTTGTGGGTTTTCCCGGGCTTTGAGGCCGTGTTCTATTAATATTTTCTCCTGATGTTCCGCCTGCATCTGTGGCTGGCATGTTCAGAATATCTGGAGATGGTCCCGTGATCCCCTGAAGATGCCAGCCACAGATGCAGGCGAAATGTCAGGAGAAAATACTAATAGAACATGGTCTCAAAGACTGGAAAACCCACAACTGACCATAATAATTGTCGATAAAAGGGAAAGCCTCTCTAAATGTGGCATATGTTGTACTTTTCATTCATACAGTGTCTGTGTCCGTGTGTTCCTGCCAACAATATATTTGACTTGTGCTGTCTTCAAGATCCGATTCAAGCCAAACTTCTCAGTGTTTAGTGAGGATTTTCAGTATTGTTTTAGGCTCCTGATTTCCCCGAATGGCAGGACATGCCAGGACTGCTTTTTACAAAAGCTTTAGCTGTTTTTTAGGATACCATGAAGATGTATGAATTGTAACTCTCATAATATGTTTGCAGTATACAAACTGAGGAGATGGCAAGCAAACAAGCCCAGAACTAGCTCTAAAAAATTCCTTGTCTCCCTTTTCCAGCCAAAGCAAATATAGCTGTTTTGTTTCTGCCCAAAAGCAAGCTGCCTGGATGCTCACCTGTACCTTTCTCTACCAGATTGAGCTTCTCTCCCTGCTTGGCACGATGGTGTAGTTTGAGGAGGAATCCGTTGTTAGGCTCCTATTTGCTATGAAGTATAATTGATTAAAAAAAAAGTACATGGGAGCATTTTGTGCAAGTGCATGGTTTATTTTAATATTTTGGCAACTAGTTGCATTATAAAATAAAATGTATCTGAGTTCATCTTTCAGGGTTTGGGTTGTGTGGCATTTATTCTTTTGCAAGCAACTGAACAAGCTGCCTTACCAATTAGAATATTGTTGACTCTGTAAAATAATGGCACCCGTTTTCCTTAGCAGTGGTGTAGCTAGAGCTTTTGCTGCCCGGGGCAGTCCTTGAGTTTGTGGCCCCTGTCAATAAAATTGTGGTGACTTAAAAAGTGAAATGACAGCAGGTAGTAGTGGGAACAGCACTAAGCAGGTGGAGAAAGAAGCCAGCTCATTAATACTAATGAGGAGGTGAGGAAAAAGTGAACTGGCAGCTGAACACTTTGTCCTTTTCCCCAGGATGGCAGCTGTGATAATAATGGGAGCCTTCTCAGCTCACCTCAGCAGCCATGCCACCAACAGTAAGAGGGAAAATGATAACAGATTCACCCTCTGCCCTCTCCATGTGCCCCTCCAGGCATTCCTACTTGGTTCGCCCCAGGAGCCATGCACTTCTTGTGGAACAACTGGCTGATGCATACCAAAAGGAAAGGCAGGTGGGGGGGGATGTTGGTAGACTATGGAGGAGGGTTCCATTTGATTTGGAGACACCATGGCAGTGCCCCCAAAAAAGTGCTGCCCAGGGCAGACCGCCCCCCTGCCCCCCAGCTACGCTAGTGTTCCTTGGTCAAATGTTGGCGACTGTGACATGTGATGGGAGGTAGTTCGCATTATTTCCCATTTGTTAGTTGTGACGTATGGTTTTAAAAATCACCAACCAAAAGCATGTAATCCAAACAGAAAGCTAAACAAGTCCTATGCATTTCTGAGGAACTCCCACTTCATATATGTATGCTTTAGAACTGGTTGAGAAATTGCATTATGTGAAATAGCTAAGCCTTTTTCCTCCTGGCAGTGAAAGCCGCCATCACAGGTGAGTCCTAATCCTTCCAAGCAATTAATATGTATCACGTTATGTGTATTACATTGTACACCTTATATTATTTTTTTATTTTATATTATATTGTGATTGTATATCAGCCAATAGAAGAGAAAAATGTAAAGTGGATAATTCCTTGTATACTTGCTTCTAGGAATGGTAACAGTGATACTGCTATTTTAACATTGCATAGTTCATGTTCATTAGTTTAGTCATCTTATAGGACTGTAAGACAGAAGTCTGTACTAGTATACTATACTAGTCAGGATAGCTGTATTTCACTTCCCATTTTAGAGAAAGAATGTCTCTGTGTGACAGTTACTGATGGATATGAGGTGGAGGATGAGTTGCATCATGTCCCGTTGGTGGGCTTTTCTTGAGCAACTGGCTGTCAAGTGTGGGAGAAGAATTCTGAACTAGCTAGGCCTTTGGTCTGATCTCAGCATGCCTCATATTCTTATGAAGCCAAGCAAAAGAAACTCTTTGAACAATTTCAAAGAGATACTGGAAAGAGAAACACCTTAATTAGGATGTATCCATAAACTCTAGTCTATTGACAGTAGTTTCAAAAGAGCAATGGTTTCCTTAGCACACCACACATATTATCTAGTTGCTTTCCCAGGCACCCGCAGATTCTCATGCCTACTTTATTACCTCACTTTTCAGGTCCTGAGAACTTATACATACCCCAGACCAAGAAGTTCCTCTACTGCTCATATGTTTACCTACTCACAGTGGCTTGATGCAGACAAATCCTGTCTCCCGTCTTTGTCCCCTAACTACTCTTTGCAATAATCCACCATCATTGAAACTGAGCTTGTCACCTTATTACTATACTTGTATGTTTTACATTTCTATTGCTATTCACAGTCCCTTTCCTACCATGCCCGTGCATTCCATAGAGGCTCCAATCCATGCATCAGATGATGCAGATTGAGTCCACAAAAGCTTCTTTCTCCCATTTAGCCTCACGGATGTTCCAAGATTCCTTTATGTGCTGATAAGACTGGCATGGCTATGTCTTTGAATATTAAGACTATAACAATAGCAGTTACATTTCTATACTGCTTATCAGTGCAGAGGACTCCCTAAGCAGTTTATTATAATTTTAACTAATTGCCCCCAACAAGCTGGGTACTCATTTTACCAAGCGATGGAAGGCTGAGTCAACCTGGAGCCCTGCAAGATCGAACCACAATGCTGTGGCTGCAGTACCGGCATTTAACCACTGCAGCACCAGGGCTCTTCAAGTCCCTTTGTTCAGCTGAGGGCTAGACAAAGGACAGTTATAATTCATTATTTCATAATTAGCTGTACCAGCAATCCAGCAGGTAAAAAACTATGTACCTTTTCCCTTACAGATAAATGTTAACATTATGAGTTTTGGCTTCAAAAATGCCTGGTTTTTTCCCCCCTAATTTTACATGCAGTTCCTGTGTTTGTGTGTGATTTTTCTGGTCAAAGTCTCTCTCTTCCTCTCCTTCCCTCATGTCTCTCTCATTACTGCTCTGAATTTCTTGGGATGAATACCATACCATGTTCTGTACCATCCTCCCACCATCACCACCTTGTATCTGCTGCTCTGAATATAAAAGCACATGCCAATGTGACAACCAAGAAGCTGCTATAAAAAGTCTGTTGCTCTGTTTAAATGCCTACACTTTTTGTTACTATGGCAATTACATTCTTCAACTGATGTTAGACTTGACAATAGCTTATTGGCATCCATTTCTTGGACAGGAAGTTTCCCTAGAGAATTCTTTTGTATTAGGGCAGTATGCTCCCACTATCTGGCATATTCTGCAGCTTGAATTTTAGGTGCTTCAAACTGCATAGGTATAAGACTCATTGAATCAGCGGGACTTGTTTTTTGAACAACATACACTGTTCTTTTGTTTAAGAATGTAGTATCAAACCCCAAATCCAGCAATGGGGAAATGCAGAGGATTGAGATATAAGCAACAGTAAATCCCACTGAAGTCAGTGGAACATACTTCCAGGTAAGCAGGTATAGAATTGCAGTCTTGAAGCTATTCTTTGTCCCCTCCCCCACAAAACGAACAAATGCCCTGTGATGAAAGTAGAACAGACCACAGACTGGCCTAATTCCCTAACTATGTAAGAACCCAGAGACCCCAAACTGGGTACTCTGAAGGCAGGGCCCAGGCACCTTACTTTATCCACCGTCATAGTAATTTGAAAGGAGGGAAGATGGGTCCTGCAATGGTTGTGCTGTGGTGGGTGACACACAATGGTGACTGGAGTTCATTAGGTTACTCTGATTTTTTTTTTACCTTAAGTATGTTTATGTATGGACCAAATTGCTCTTAGATAGCCTCTTCATACGTTCTGATTTTTAACTATACATCCAGTCATTTGTAGAAAATTAGAACATGTTTTTACACTGTCTAAAGAGCAACTTTTCATTTTTCTAACAGCATTGAGCCAGATAAACAGTGATTTTTTGCTCTTTTAAGGTTTTCTCCTCTTTTGTCCATGAATCAGTGCTTTCTTTTCCTTCTCTGTTGGAATGAATTGTTTTGTATTCTAAGTTTTCTACAAAAGTATTCTTCAATGCCATAGACAATATGACACTGGGATCTGTTACCCCAGAAGGTAGGGGACCTTGAAGTCCTCCAGCACTACCTGTGCCTCCATGAAAAGGTGGGGAAATTGTAGCTCAAAAATGGAGGCCTGAGAGAGGTTGGGTAACCTTATGGGATCTTTTTACCAGTGTATACCAGTACTAACTGTGGGACACCAGCTGGAAATTTAAAAGAATGTTTTTATTTGGGGGGAATTCACAAACACATACAAGCAGTGAAACAGTCTCAAAGCTAACTGAAAGAAAGCGAAGAAAGTTGAATAGTGAGGAGTTAGGATGAAGTGAGTGATATTTCCCAGTCCTGAAGCAGCAGAAGGTTGAAGTGAGGTTTCTCAGGCTGGGGGAGCCTGAGAGTTATGCAATAAACTGTAATCTGGGAGGGGGCCCCTCATACAGCATAACACGCCATGTGTGCTCAAGGTACCAACAAGCAACCAATGGCTGATCCAGGATTTAACTATCCTTTTTTCTGCCTTGAGGAAAATGTGTGAATTGTTCTGTGGTAGAGCCAACAAAGGAGTCTGGAAGATTGTGATTGCCTTTGTAGCAGGTGACAAAACATAGAAGGAAATCACAATAGCATCTTAATTACTGGAGAGGTGGAAGAACAAAAGGACTGCTTTTATGGGGGGAAAAGATAGTAGAATGTGAGCCTTCTAGCAATTTTGTTTGGTGTTGTGTTTTGGCTTGGGTACTTTAGAGAACCATCTAAAACCCATCAGGTTAAATTTTTCTGATTGATTCTTTTAAACTTATGACCTGGCCTTGTTAAGGCTTTGCCCTAGCTTCCTGCCAGAGTCCTTTGTTTCCACATAACTTTTCAGGCATAAGTGCAAGATTTATATTTATTTCATGTCAATTAAACAATATTTATAGCCAATCATACTGTATGACAGCTTGGGGGTGTACAACATGGTACCAGAACAACACTATAAATGGCATGGTTGGATGGGTACTAAATCAAAAACAATTTCTACATATCTATGTAGGTTTGGAATCCCGTCATTTGGGGAGAAATAAGGGCAATATGCACTCTAGAGAACTTGAACTATTGAGAGCACAGAGAACTTCTACAAATCTGCAAGCTATTCCATCAAATGAAATGAGCCTTCTGGAATGCTAGAGAAATTAGTCAGCATACCAAGATGTAAACAGAACTGATAACCACTAGTATTTTGAATAAGGTTGTAAGATCTGTCATTGCTGCATCAGATTAATCACCACTTTTTCTGTTGAACACAGTGTTTTTGTAATGGAAATAGAAACTGCCCAAACTTTTTGTGTATGAGGAATATTCAGCTGTTTTCTTGACAAAAGAATGTGAGTTGGAGGAATTACTCTCAGGAAAGTGTACTGCTTCAGGACTGTCTCCTTCCTTTTGTCAGTCTTCACTAACTATAGGGGATGCTCTATTACCATAACTAAGCTTACTACAAACCTAAAAAATAGGCCCAGGCTCTTCTCTCAAAGAGTTTTGTTTGTGAATCCTGGTCCATTTCTTCTGTCTTGAGTACCAGAAGTATCTGATCAGTGAAACCTAAAAATTTTATACTAGTTACTATATTTGTTGTCTCCCTTCAAGCCATTTCTGACTTTTGGAGACTGTAAAGCAAACCTAGCGTGAGGTTTTCTTGGCATGATTTGCTCAGAGGTGGCTTGCCATTGCCTTCTTCTAGGGCTTGGAGATTATGATTTGCTTAAGATCACCCAGTGAGTTTCTGTGGCAAACCAAGATTTATAAAGCTTGTCTCCTGGAATCCTGTTCCAGCACTCAAACCGCTACACCACACTGGTTCTTCCCCACTAAATGTACTAGACAAATACCCATAAGGCTTTATTGCAAGACTATTTGCTCATTCCTATTCTTCAAACAAGAAAAAATAAAGCTACTAGAAAGTATTTTTTTGGATCTAGTTCATGCTGTACTTGTTCTTTTGCAAACTACTTGAAACTTTCTTGGCCTCCAACATATCACATGACTTTATGAAAAATGAGAGGCTGGGACAGAATGTAATCTCATTCATCTGAAGCAAATTTTATCTCACTCAGTTCACAGATCAAATGGGCACAAATGTGGGCATGAACACCACCAGAAAGTCCAACCATCAGTGTATTTTCTGAGTTTATAGCAACCGTTGTGGTGCAGGGGAAAGAAGCAATTTGTTGAGCAAACAGCTGAAACTTTGTGAAAACACACTCTTGGTCAAAGAACTATTGCATGAACTAGAACTGATGCCACTAAAAATAAATAAGCAATGTGGGATAACTATTTTAACATTTTCATTGTAATCCCAGTGGTATTCTCTGATGTCCAAACCCATGGGCAGCTGGCCAGATTACATACTCTTGTATAGCTAGTTCACTCAAATTATCTTTTCAATGTGGCATGCACTTTGCCCCTATGTAAATTAATGTAATTTTTGGCAACAGCTTCCTTTGCTTTAAAATTTCATGTGCTGCGTGCTTAGTGAAAGATACACAATTTAAAACTAATACATTACATCAGCTGTGGGTATTTTTTATAATATGAGATTGGTTTTCTCTCTTGTCAACAATAGTCACAAAAGTGGTGGTCAGTCATAGAGCTAGTTTAAAAAAAAAAAGTCATGTTTTAATCTGTGCTATTAATTTATGTGAGATACCCAGTAGATTTCCTGAAATTATTCCTCAAGCCTTTGACTCAGGTGTTCCTCTGACATTCAGTAAATATGTTGAGATAGCATTGATATTATCTGTTCAGTCTATTTCTGCCTTCAACTTGGGAATAATCATTGGCCACCAGTTTTAAAAATTAGCCTGTGGGGGCAAACCTGGTTACTTGTATTGACCTATTTGTTTCTTTTCTTATTTACTATGATGAACAGAGTTACTTAGACAGTGTCATGAAGAGTCGTCTATTGAAAGTAAGTTTGATCTGTACGTAAAAGAGTGTTTACTTCAAAAGTACACAAAAATATCCAGCGGAGGAATTAAAGTACAGTCTTGTAATGTGAATCCCTTAGAATTTAGTCAGACTTGCTTCTGGGTAAATGTGTATGAGATTGTAGCGTACAAGCCTTCTGCATAAAATGGTTCTTCCTCTAATTCATTTTGCCATGGAGTGTTATAGTTCTACCCATGAAGTCAGAGTGAACCAAGTGGTTGAATAGTGTTAACCAGTTCCCACACTGTGTTTTCCAAAGTGTCGTGAATTAGTTTGTTAGAAAATTGTGAGCTGTTCTTGTTGTTGGTTTTGTTGCACATATGTTTTGTTGCCAGCAATTATGCTGCATATGCTTTTCTAGACGGGAGTCCATTTTCTTATGGACGTGGCGTGTATTCTCAGCTGGTGTATAAAGGAGTACGAGGGAGATGGACAATATGGGACCAAAATCACTTAAATGTCAGAAAGTCCAGTATGTGAAAATTTACTGGAAAGCTAAAATGAATCCAAGACAAATACAGCTGTCATATGCACCAGTAATTGGTCATCAAATTAGCATTGCAAACTGGGAAAATTAGGTTAAATGGGATAGGAACGTATGAAATCAAATTTTCTGATAAACTCTAGTCAATCAATTTAATGTTCGACTCTTCTAACATATGTTTAAATGATATAACCATTTTTAAAAAGTAGGCAAGAGGTGTACAATGAAACTAAGTACAGCATATAATCAATGTCAATTGTAAAAGAAGCAGAACAGATAATCAGCGATCTGGCAAACATTTTCTTAAAATGAAAACTTGTCTTTGAAAAGACAGTGTGGTTGGGGCATGCATATTTCTTGTGGGAGGGATTTGTGTGTTTTAATACAAATGCTAAGAAGGTAAAATCTATAGTTGGAATTTATTAATCTGAAATTCTGAGGATAATTTTAGAGAAAGAAAGACAATCCCTGACAATAAGAACCAACAAAGTTTAGGATTTTAAAAATCCAATTCAGCTCTCTGAACTTAGCTGAGGAATAAACTGGCAGCCCATGTAGGTAGTTTGGAAGAAGTAAGTGGCTTGAGATCAGCAGTAGGCAAAATGCAGGTATTTTTCATTGGCTGAAATTTTGAAGCCATTTACGGAAACAGCCTCTTGTTGAATGTGTTCCAGTAATCTAATCTGGATGTTATTAAACCATGAATTACAGAGGTTAGTTCCTTTTGTTTTGTTTTCTTTTGAAGTTGTTTGTCTAAGAAGCGATGACTTTGCCTACAGCTCAGGTGGGCAACTCTCTTGTTGGCCAGTTTTATGGTCCTGAGACCCTCCAACCAGAAGAGGCCAGAAGTCTACTTCTGGTTTTGAAAAATGGCTATCTTTATGTTAAATAGTGGTTGTACTGGGGTAAGTGTGAGTCATCACTCCTGGGTGTTTCCAGAAGAGGCAATTCATACTTTTTGGGAGAAAAGGTACAGCCTGGGGGAGTTAGGGCCTGTGGAAATAGCTACATGTCCTGGAGCAAGATGGACAAAGAGAGGCCTGTAAGCCATATTCAGCCCTTTGTGCCACAATATGTAGGTCCTAAAATCCCCTAGATTCCACAGACCCCACAAATTGGAGGTATTTTTTCACCTCCAATGCTTCAAATGGTTAACATACAGTGATTTTGTTCCCATAACTCCCAAGCACCTAACACACCCCAAAACCTTTGTAAATAAACTCAAATCTTTTGAAAATCAACTACAAATGAAAGTAGAGGTGACATGTCACTTCAGGCATGCTGGTGCAGCCTGCCAGAAGCTGAAAAGGTGAAAAATGTCCTCTGCCTTTTCCACAGTGGTCCACTTCTTCCCTCAAGAGCATCAGTTGGCATCTTCTTGTATTTCATGCCTTTTTAATCCATTTTTTTAACCATCTCCCTCTGTTGCTCTCTCTCTGTCTCATCCCTGTTCATTTACACACACATATGCAGAGTATTCCCACATTTATATTTGAGTTTATTAGTGTACATCTGATAGAACTTCTTGCTTCTGACAAAATGAGCTCTAGTCAACATACACAGTAATATAGATTTGCAGACCTTTAAGATGCCATAAGAGTGTTTCGGCAACCATTCCGGAATTGACAGTCATGTCTAAAAGTGATGGTTATTTTGTATGGGGATTCTGCATTTGATACATGGCCTAGTAATGGTTTGAAGAACTGTTCAAGTTGAATAGGATCAGGGAGATGTGTTCTAATAGATCTTAAGGACTAGCTTATGTGAGCTGATAGTTGAGTGACCTTTACCTCTTTTTTTTTTTGAAACTATAAAACAGGAGGGAGTTGTTTGCTGCAAGTCAGCATTTGTGTTGCCAGTTTATTTTCCCTGTGTGACTTCCAGTGGAACACACCTCCTTGACAGTGAAGATTCCAGACATGAGACTTCACTCCTAGGTATGAGCAACTGAATTTTTACACATAACACGTATAAAATGGGAAAGAAGGATGGAGGTAATGAAGGAATTGAACAGCACTTTTGTGAGTATCTGGCTTATTTCAGCATGAGCTTTCATGGATATCAGTCCGTTTCTTCAGATATGTAGATGGAGTTGGAAGTACAGCTGCGGGTTTACTAGAGTTATGGGATGAGGGGGTATAATGTAATAGGATACTGAAAGATGCAAATTGTGATGCAGGTCATAAACTTTAGTTGTATAAGACAATAAGGTCTGTCAAGTGGCTGGCCTGAAGTCCTGAGGTTGAAATAAGTACTTCAAACAATGTTTAAGGAAGTTAATACTTGAAGTATATTTAAAGCAGTTCTTAAGAGAGACTTAAGAACAGTGGTACTCAAAGTGGCGGTCTGTGGACCAATGCTAGCCTGTGAGCCACTGGCTTCTAGGTCTGGCAACTTTCTAGGAATGAGAAAAACAGTTGAATGCAATGGGGCACAAATGTGGTGCAGTCCCTGGCAAGTTGAAAGAAAACACCTGGCAGTCCAACACATCAGTAGCTTAAGAAGCACTGCTTGACAATTACTTAGCTGGAAGCAATGCCCCATAACAGTATGAAAATAATACTAAAAGAAATAGTTTTCTGGGGTTAGAAATTATTCTGTGGAGGAGCTGACTCCTCCTCCTCCTCTTTCTTCATCTTCCAGGAGACAATTGGCATATTTCTGTATTCCTATCTTTTTTCACTTCCACCCCAAAATAGTAATTCCAGTGTATTTGTGTCAGTGCTTCCAACTCTATCTGTATATTTGAAAAGTAGATTGAAATCCATGAAAGGTCATGCTAAAATAAACCATTTTGTCTGAAAGGTGCTGCTGGATTCTTTCCTCTTTTTCCATTTTATGTTGGAACAGACTAACAGGACTGTGTCTTTGTACACATAGCATGTATATGCACACATGGCAGTGAAGTTTTTCTGTTTGTTTAATTTAGCTCTCGCTCAACCATGACTATGTTCAATGGTTCTTATGTATTTCTTCAACAAAATTACAGAGGGCTGTCAATAATTTATTGTATTACATGTTTTAGCAACTCAACTGAGTTTCTTTGTCGTATATTTTTAAATAGCATTTCTCAGACCAGGAAACTTACACTATTTTTTTTGCCCAGGGCTACGGGCTTAGCCTGAGCCAGAGCTCCCAGATCTTGTTTTTGAGTGACCCTGCACATTTTCTTAGTGGAAATCTGACATTCTGTAAGTGATACCCAGACCTTGAACTGGTAGTAATCATAATTGTCCCACTGGGGTACCATAGTCACATTACAGATAAACCAAGTACTTAGCAAAGGTTAAGCTCAGCAAGCTACCCTGTAACTTGGCCTGATATAACTGTACTATGGAACTGTTCACAGAAGCAGAGTAGTGGGTAATTGTCAAATTGTATATTTATTTGCCCCTGAATCTGGTAACTGCATTAGTCTGATCTCACTAAAGTTCTCTGTTAACTGTTTCCACTATCAATGTAATTTCTTGATAGTGGCATCTATCGTACAACAAATTAGGCATGGTGAACCTTTGTCCCTCCCAGATGTTTTAGACTACAGCTTCCATAATCTGTTACCAGTGGCAAAGCTGGTTTAGATTGGAGTTGAAATTCAGAAACATGTGAAGGGCAAAAGTTCTCTCCATCCCTGTGATAAAAGGTAATGTGAATTGGCCATAGGTTCAAACAAGACCAGGGGGAATAATTGCATCAGGGTGGGAGCCAGTTTTGCCCTGACAGAGGATCTCACCGTATCATTTCTAGTTGAAAACTGGCCAGAAATTGTGGGCCACACTAGGCTATTTCTAGCTGTAAGCTGGCTGGAGAGAAATTGCATTTTGAAATTACTTCCAATTGCAACTTCTGAGTTTTCAGTACTGTAGTATTTTGGCTGCTTTTTCCAGCTGTTCAAAGAGCGTTTCTAGGAAATCTCTTAGTCCTGGAGACAGTTAGGGTAGCATATGCTCTTTTAAGTGTGCCCTTTTCAAGCATCGTCCCAAAAATGCAGGATTCAGAGACTTTGGAGGGTCACGAGCACACACAAAAAAGAGGTTGGGGCTACATGGAACCATAGGCTCCACTTTGCCCCCCCCCCCCCTCGGCTGAGTGATATGTTTAGCATTCTTTTGCAGTGCTCCCCCAAGTGGTGAAAGACGTCTGTCTGTTATAACATGATTTTCTTAGGCTTCTTGAGTTTAGTGTGTAAAAACAGGCATAATTTGCAAGTGTCATTGCTGGCATCTGAGGAAAGCACGTTGTGGGGATGGGAGAGGGCTCTCCATATGGAATTTGTATCCCCATTAACTTCTAATTTGATCCTTGGATACTTGGTTTTACTAATGCTATGGAAATGGAAGAAATTCTAGTATCCTGCTAAATAACAAAAAGACTTGAAGTCTTTTGTACTTTGCAAACTATCTGGATTTAATTTACATACCATGTTTGCCAGCATATAAGACACACCCATGTATAAGATGCTCCCCATTTATACACTGGCAAATACTACTTGCTGACATATAAGACACACCAGCATCTAAGATGCACCCCATTTTGGGGGGGGGGGAGTGAGTCTTATATGCCAGCAAATACAGTGCTCAGAAATACAGAGGCCTTGAAATCAGAATCTTTCAATAAAAGTTAAAATAGAAATGGGCAAGTAATTTAATACTTCAGTAACCTGAGGTCACTATTTAAGAAGAAATAAAGAGTACATTAGGGCCAATTTTGAAAGTATTTAAAGTGGATGTGAATGTTCCATAAATACCACAGAAAGTTACAGCAAATAATCTCATGAGACTTACATATAAAACTTTGTGTTGGAAAAGTCTCTGTGGCTTCGAAACTATGTCAGTGTACTTTCCTGTTATAAGCATCACCACTGTTTTATTGGTGGTTCCCCCCCCTGCGCCTTTGCCTTTGAAAGTTCTGCTTTGGAACACTGCATACTGATAACAAAAATACCAGTAAATTAAAATGATCATACTATAATATAACAGAGTTTAACTTTGGTATTTAGTGAACACATTCATTTTACTCAGTGATTTAGGAGAAGTCATTACCCTTCTACTAGAGAGCTGGTATTTAGTTTTACAACCTTGTTATAGCTGGAAGACCCTCAAGATAGGTGTATTAAAAGGCACTTTTGTTAACTTAACCTTAGAGGCACGTCTAAGAGCCAGTGCGGAGTAGTAGTTTGAGCACTGGACTATGACTCTGGAAACCAAATCCCCACTCAGCCATGGAAACCCACTGGGTGAACTTGGGGGAGTCACATTCTCTCAGCCTCAGAAGAAGGCAAAGGCAAACCCTTCCTGCAGAGATCTTGTCAAGAAGACCCAGTGCAATAAGTTTGCCTTAGTGTCACCATAAGTCAAATTTGGCTTGAAGGCACACAACGAGAGCCACATCTGCAGGTCCCTTTCTTTACTCCTAAACTGTCTTCATTCTCTGTCTCCCTCTCCAAAAAGCAGGATTAATTTAATACATACTTGAATTTGGATTGATTCAACCATGATAGATATATCAGTTGCCATCAGAACTGGTATGACAGACCTGTCACCCCACCTGACTTTATCCAGATGTTGTTATCCTCCCTTCATCCTATTTCATTTTGCCTCTTTCCTTGGGAAATGAGGAGAGATCACCTATGCCTGTTACTCCCTACTAGACTAAATCTAGTCCAACTCCTATAGTCTATAGCTTGATCTAGATCTTACTTTCCTGAAAATCTTTCTACTCAGTAAACTCAGGTTCAATGTTTTTGCCTTGCACAATGAGTCTTGTGCAGTTAGCATTCATGTTGTTAGCCTCTGGGCAGATGCCATCTTCCTCTCTCCAGTTTTTAGTAGTGATCTCTGCTGTCTATTTGTAGTAGAGTAGTTGGACAGAGGTTATTAGATAGCACCCTACATTTTAAAAAAAATAGCATCTTAATAGCACTAAGAGATACCTTACCAAAAAATCTGGTTTTTCTCATTCTGCCTGCTTCCTCCAACAGCTTTAAATATGCAAAGCAAAAGCAATAAGTTCATGAATTCCTTTTCAAAATTTGTTATTATTTAAAATAATATTTTTTTTAATCTTCCTTCTCCTCTCCAAATAAGCTTGCGGCTGTTTTCTCAAAATGTTGAGTTATATCAGATTGGAATTAACTTGTACTTTTAAACTAAGCTATAATTGTCTTTTTTTTTTCATGTTAGTGCAACTTTAATCTTTGCAGCAAAAAGCATTTGCAAGTTACATAAGACACAATGTTGCCTCCTAGTTTCTGATCTTCAAATATTGTGTGTTAATCATAGATGCACTGAATTTAGAACAGATTTCAACTCGAAAGAGATGTTGTTGGACGTTTCCTAATCTGTTCTTCCTGGGCCAGAGACAGGGATCCAAAGAAAATCTATTAAACAGGAAAAGGCATGCCTGTAAACCAGAACATGGACAGAACACAAGGTAAAGTGAACCTATTTTTGTTGTATGAGGATTGTTTTAATAAAATTACTTGTAAAGTTAAAACCTCTTTTCAATAAACACTTTATCAGGAGATGCTGTTGCTAAAACAATGCTCATTTAATACCCCAAAAGGAAGATGATTCAGTTAAAAGAGTTATTAAACTTAATGGAAATTTCCATTTGGCAACATTGTAAAAAGAAATGGGGAGTTAATGGAGCAAGGCTGAAATGGGCAGTTAATAAATCTGAAATAAACACTGGGGCATCATAACAAAGAAACTCTTCTAGGAATGAAGGTATGCTGGTAGGGCAAAGTTAAAAAGGTATCATATGTTCTGTGTGTCCTATTCCGTCCTAATGTTATCACCTTGATTTTAGAATATTAAATGCAGTGCACAGTAGGTTCCTATGGTAACTAACAGTGCAGTCAAATGTTGTTGCTTGTCAGACAGAAAATATGTATCTTTGAGTACTGTTGCTGCCAAAATAAATTGGCCAGGTGAAAAAAAAATTAGAGGAGTCTTTCTTCTCTGATGAGAAGATTGTTTATATTAGCAATCTCTCTTGACAGGATGATATTTTACGCTATTGGTCCACTGCTCATTTTACAGGGCTACTTTCCTTTTAGCTTTTGTTTTTAGGAAAAGTATTGAAGGTATAAACACACAATAAAAATCTGGTTTGAATAGTACTGTACCCCACTAGACATAACATACAATTTAACATCTGTTGTGAATAGTACTATACCCTACTAGACGTAAAAGGCATATGCTAAGTGTCAAATTAAAAATATCTCACCCTGTTGGGTTGGTTATAAAGGGAATAAACACATAAACACATATATAGCTATTACTAGTCTCAAGTTTATTTCTTGAGATTTCCTATGAGATATGAAATGTGCAGTCAACTTTGCTAAGGCTGCAGTAGAGCTATGTATTAGGTGTTTTTAAAGTATCTTTTGTGAATTTTTCTTAACACTATAGCAGAGCTATATATTAGGTGGATTTTTTTTTTTTACTCTAAGCATGTATGTATTTTTGCTAAGGTTATAGCACAACTATCAGAGTTTTTGTTTTAAAGCTCTTTTTGTGTAGTTTTGCTAAGACTATAGGAGAAGAATGTATTAGGGTTTTTTAAAATTCTAATTGTTGTTGTTGTTGTGTACTTTCAAGTTATTTCCAACTTCTGGCAACCCTGAGGGGAACCTATCATGAGGTTTTCTGGGGCTGATATGCCCAAGGTCATCACATGGGTTTCCATAGCCAAGCAGGGAATCAAACCACTACACCACACTGGTTCTCCAAAGCTCTAGGTATCTCTGTGTAATTTTGCTAAGACTATAGTAGAGTTTTGTATTTATAATTCATATTTATTTATTTATATTTTAGTTGTTATAGTTATTTTATTTATTATTATCATTTATATTATTATATTTTATTTATTTATAATTATTTATTTTATAATTTTCTGAAACCACACAGGCTTCTATGCTGCAGCAGGGCTAGAGGATCTATCTGTATCTTTCTGAGAAATTTGTTTTTCTTGTTTTCTCTTTTAAATAATTTTCTTGGTTTTCTAAAAGTATAAATGCAAAGCATAGAAGAAAAAGAAAGAAAAGTTGTGGGGACAGAAGAAATGCATAGCATAAATTCATGGGGCTAGGCATATGTACCCATATAAGCAGACCGTATGCTAAAAATGTTACTCAGAGCTGGAGTCTTTCTATGTTAATGATGCCTGACTTAAGTCTTCTAAATACTGAATAATGAGTTATGAATATCTGTGAGTCTGACCCTTTTGTCTACAATAAGATTAGGGAAGGTCTGATCTTAATGATTGTAGCTACTGCAGATTAAATTCCAAGTGACAGAAATATAGTTTTTGAAGTTCATATACATCCATAAATATCAATGATTTTTTTAATAATACAAAATTAATATTCTTCAGTATATTGAGTCAGAAAGGAGTGAGCATTGACCACAGTCACATCATATTCCTCAAGGTAGCTCTTATCTTTATTACACTGCAATTAACCAAAGTGGTCAGTTTCTTTCTAAAGACGTAGTAGTATCCTGTATGCTCAAAACATGAATTTTTGCAGGATCAACTTAGTTCTAAACCTGAAGTGATTTTTGGTATTAAGGCTAAGACAATTTTCACTTTAAAAATGTGTTGATTTTCCCAAAACAATATTACTCTTTATTCATTTAGTTATAATTTAATTGACATGAGATGTAATGCTTCCCAAAAATATGTATAAACTGTACTTGTTTCTTTCTTATTCATTTTTCCAATTTCTTACATAAAATAACACACAATAAAATAAGTCTGCAAATCACCATGATACATGGACTAGGATCCAGTGGTGTTGCTCAGTGAGCTTGTATTGCATTATTTTCCTAGTTCTGGGCAAGTTAACTATATTTTTATAAACCTCCAGTCTGTAAAGTTTGGTTTAAAAACAAAACAACAACAAAACAGATGGTTAAATATTTCTACAGTCACTGTGATTCAAAAAATATTTCTTCTTATTGGCCTGACAACTACTTTTACCTTGATGTAGGAAATCTGGTAGAATTGACGGATCTTGAAATCTCATGTCATATTTGTCCTGCTTCAAGAATGGCAAGTAGCTAACTTCCTGTCTGACTATACCATCAGAAAGGGCAGGGAATAGATTCAGCCAAGTGCCCTTCCTTATAGATGTATGGGTAGCTGCTTGTTATTCATTCCTATTGGAAACCATAAAACCATTTGGGACATCACACTCTAAAGGCAGCATCAGGACTACAGCACAGGGAGCATTATGTTTCTAAAGCATTCTTACCAAGAGAGAAGGAGAGAGAAAAGGCAGTGTGTAGTCAGTTAAAAGCACCAAATCAAGGCCCATAATAGAGTCCTCAGTATGCAGGATGGATGGTCAGAAGAAGTAGTCATCATGCTATATACAAGTGAGATGTTGCTACTGTAATGAGTGAAGCAAAAGCTGCAATTAGGCCAGGTTCTTCACTTAGGCTATTTCTGCACTACACTGTTATAGTGCTATTTTTCCACTTTCAACATCCTGTGGAATTATGGGGCTTGTAGTTTACTAAGGCTTAAGAGCTCTTTGGCTGAGAATTCTAAATGCGCCTCCCTAAACTACAAACCCCAGAATTCCACAGGATGTTGAAAGAGAAATAATAGCACTATAACAGTATAGTGTGAAAATTGCCTGACAGTGGGGATGAAATTGGAGAGAAGCCATGACTCTTTGGCCTACTGCTCCTCTGTCTTTCATGCTTAATGGGTCTCCAGCTAGTTATATACTCTTGAACTTTGTTAATGGCAACCTTGATTTTTTTCATAACCAACAAATGTCTTGACTTCCTGCTCTCTTCTCTTTCCCAGCTGTGCCTATAATTGGCTAAAAGGCAGGGAAAAGGCCAACTCTAGTTTTAAGAAGCTTCCAGCTAGTTGTTCCCACTTTGCCCCAGTCTAACTTCATCACTGTCATTTATATGTAGAGAGTTTTAATGAATTTTTGTCCTGAAGTTGGGTAGCATGCATTTGTCAACCCTAAATATTTTCATGTAGCTGAAGTGCCATTCCTAAATGAGAAAATTATGTGGGAGACTGCTAAGTTGAAGAAATGATGACAAGTTATCTGGAGATGCAATGTACAAAAAAGGAAAGAAGAGGCACCACAGATTAGATAGACTGAATCCACTGTGTTTACTCTTCTATAAAACTGTGTCTTTCTGGAAACCTGACAGGACAAGATGAATGTTCTGAACTAGAGAGTTCTGGTACCCAGAACCTTGGTATGTACCTGATTATGTTTAACACAGTTGGCAAAAATGTCTCCCTCCACACTCATCTTCTGTTGAATGGAGAAAGAAGGAAGGAGGTCTAAAGCAGAATTTCTTTCAAAAACCGTTCAAGTTCTTGCTTGCATTTAATCTCACTGATCTAAACTGGTGAACTAAAATGCGTTCTTGAAATGGTGTATAGTGGAACTATATTAGCATTTTAGTGAATCATGCCAAAGCTAATGTACTCTTTATGAATTGCTTCTGCTACAGATGTTGTTTTCAATGGGGAGGGGATTGAAAACATTTATGATTTAGTTCAGTAACTGAGGTTTAAGCATTGAGTTTTAGTAGGAATCATGACCCCAGTGAAGATTTTGCTGGTAAAGAAATATCTTCCTTAGCAGGCAATATTATGGTAGATGCATATGGCTCAGAACAAATAAAGGGAAGATGTGATTTTATATAGACTTTATATAGACTGTGAATGCTTTATGAGACAGGATTGGGGAAAAAATGAACAGCTAGTTGTAAAAACAAATTAGTTATTTGGTTAGTCATATTCACCTTTGAAGGTGTTGTTTTGTTATTGTTTAATCATGAAAACATGAGATATCTCATGATTTTATATCTTTCCAAGGTCATATCTGAATGAATAACATTTAAAATTGCTATGGTTAATTGCTCAGCAATTTTTAGTCCATTTATTTTGGCATTTCTATGTTAGGCACTATGCCTGTGTGTGGTACTAGTCTGAAAGTGGAACATTAGTTTTTTAAAAATTAATTTCATTAGTGAACTCAGTTTCTTTTTTTTAATCAGTGTTGGTGTTATCTGAAAAAAACTGGGGAGGATTAAACATTATGTTATGCTTTGGCATTAAACTATAGGCGTTTTGCACATCAAAACTCTTTTCCATGCATAACTTTGCCAATTAACAAACAAGATATCCTGTTCTTTCAAAAATCTGCAGATGAGAACTCCTGTTTTGAACAAAACCTTCCAAGGCTGCAAACCAGACTTTTACTGCAATATATTCCCTGGCTTTAAATTACAACTCATCTTTCATTTTGGATCACTACATGAAGATAAATCAGAATAGTTAATTGTGACATTATACATTATACAAGAGGATTAACAAGAATAGGTCCCATAAAAATGTGAAGCTGCTTTTTTTGTTTTTGTTTTTTGGAAAACTAGTTTGTATAGCACATTTATCTTAATATGTTATTTCCAAACTGCTGTGATTGTGTGCTTTCTTTCCATGAACAGGATGGTATAATTTACACTGCATGCTGAGACAGTCATCCTCCACATTTACAACACTGCTATTTTAAGATGTTCAGTTATAGTTGTGCTGCTGTGAACTATTTTAACTTTACCCTTTATTGTAAAGAGTTCTTGGCAAGTTCTGTGTTGTATAGAAATTGATTCTCTGGATTTGTTCCATGTAAACAATAGCTTTTTGAAAAAAATGTTCCCATATGATGAAGTTTTAATGAAGCCAATGCACACAGCTATCCATTTAGTGCACATAGAAAAGATTGCTTGACACAAGAAAAGTCTTATTTTGAGTAGTCTGGTTTGTTTTTATGGGATGTACCCTAAGAAATGCATGTAGCAAATATTTTTCTTTTGTTCAGGTAGTGAAACCATTTCTGTTTCAAGTGTTCTGTAGGACAGAGAAACTGACTAATATTTTGAATTCAGTAAGATGTCAGGTTCAGAAATCTTTAAGAAGATCCTTAGAGAATGTTTGTTTATTTATGAATATTTATAAAAAGTTTTGATCTGGAGATTAAAAAGTATGCACAACAACTAACATTAGTAATAAATCAGAAAATATAAAGCATTTATGCATCATCACAGCATGAAGACAAAATAAAGAGATGACGGAAACAATGCAGTGAAGCACTATATAAAAGAGGCGAAGAAATGACAGATTCATTGAAGGAAGAAACATTTGAAGAAGAACCTGTAATGTTAGAAAGTGAAGTGGAAAATGTGTTCAAAGCACTTGGGAGAAACAATTCGCCAAGAACAGAATCCACCCGTAACCTAAGTGAAATCTCTCAACAAATCCAGAAAAAAAGAAAAAAAAAGAATGGTTCCCCCTATTGAAAATGCTCAATATATATTCCAATCCCTAATAAAGGAAACCCCAAAGATTGCAGCAACCACCAGACCATTGCATTAATCTCCCTTGCAAGCAAAATGATGTTCAAAATTCAACAACAACAAAAGGCTTTTACTATATATGGAGCAAGAAATGCTGACTGTCCAAGCTGGGTTCAGAAAAAGAAGATGCGCTAGGGATCATAGTGCAAACATACATTGGATAATGGAGCACACCAAATAATTTCAGAAGAAAACCAGTCTGTGCTTTATAATTTATAGCAAAGCTATAGACCATGAACAACTATGGATTGCTTTAAAAGAAATGGATGTGCCACAATATTTGATTGCCTTGATGCATAACCTGTACTCAGGACTAGAGGCTACCATTAGGACAGAGTATGGAGAAACAGAATGGTCTCCAGTTGACAGGGAAGTTAACTAAGGCTGCATTTAACTCCTTTTTAACTTGTACATTGAGCATATTATGTATAAACCTGGACTAGAATCAGAGGAAGGAGTCATGAAAGCAATGAAGACATTCAGATAGTCAAAAATTTCCTATACCTTGGCTCAGTCATCAATCAAAATGAAGACTGCAGTCAAGAAATCAGAAGAACACTAGGACTTGGAAGGGCAGCTGTGAAGGAACTAGATGAGATATATCACTGAATATCAAGCTCAGGATTGTCCATGCCATTGAATTTCCAGTTTCTGTCTATGGGTTGTGAAAGCTAGGTAGTGAAAAAAACCGATAAGAAGAAAATAATCTCGTTTGAAATGTGGTGCAGGAGGATAGTTCTCTGGCTACGACAGACTGTCAAATAAATGGGTCCTAGAGCATATCAAGCCTATACTCTCCCTGGAAGCCAAGATAACTAAGCTGAGACTGTCGTACTTTGGACACATAATGAGAAGACATGACTCACTAGAAAAGAGAATAATGTTTGGGAAGGCAGAAGGCAGCACAAAAAGAGGTAGACTGCATTACATATGGGTAGATTCAATCTGGGAAGCCACAGCCTTGAGTTTTCAAGACCTGAAGAGGGTTATTGATGACTGGGTAACATGGAGGTCTTACATTCGTAGAGTCACCATAAGTCAAAGTTGACTTGACAAGAGTTAACAAGAACAATTTTGTGAACTTTCAGTTGGCCTAATATAGGTATTGTACTCATCATTAATAAGGATATTGGGATTCTCCTATGTCTTTTTAGGCAGATAATTTCTTTCTTTTTTCTGTTAAAATCCATCATACCTGATCACAGTTACAATATACAATATTATAGATTGTTGTGGGTTTTCCAGGTTTTGAGGCCATCCTCTGAAGATGCCAGCCACAGATGCAGGTGAAACTTCAGGAGAAAATACTAACAGAACACGGCCTCAAAACCCGGAAAACCCACAACAACCTATGGCTTCCGGCCATGAAAACCTTTGACTTTACATCAATATACAATATTCTTTGAGGGTAAGGAGAATATAGATTGTCAGGTTCCCTGTTACCGTGAAAGAAGAACAGAAATGCTATCTGCTCTCGTAGGACAACAAACCTCTGTTTTTCTAAAAGTCTAATATTGGATTCTAGCCAATTAATCCTCCCAATTATGGAATATCATTGAAGGAACATAGAGAGCTGCAAAGAGAGGAGAAGAGAGGAGAAAGTTCCTTTGAACAAGTGGGAATTGATTTGGACAACATTCAGTTTCACCCATTTTTTTCAGTTTCTTTGAATGATGTTTAAATTCTTTGTGGGGCATTGTAAAAAGTTAGTTCACACTAGATGATGATCTTATTTTGTTGCTATTATTTTGTTGCTGTCAGATTCCCCTTAAGAGGAAGGGGTAGAAAACTGAATAATGGGAGTAAAAATCCCAAAATGGTATTGCTACATAATTATATTAGAATTAAGGGGTTAATTACAGGACTCTATATTTTGAAAAGTGTTTAGGTCACTTGCCATGAAAATAGTAGATGGGCTTAAGCAAAATAATGGTCATGAGGCGAGGATAATAGCAATAAGAGATTCATAACTGCCTGTACATATTAAATCTCCCAAATGAGTGATTATTGAACCTGAAGGATGAGACTGCAATTAGGAGCAATAGGCTGAAATTAAGGAAAGGAAATAAGGAGACATAATTAAAGAGAATCTGTGCAAAAATAGAGCTTGGGAATAACTAGTTACCTGCAATTAATTCTTTTGTTCCCCATAGTGATGGTGTAACTAGATTACATTACTGTTGTGGTTTAAGAAATAATTTCACTCCTTTTGCCATGCAAGTATTACATTTGGATGGATGGAAAGAAAGAAAAGAACAAAACAACAGCAGCCAGCAGTGGAGCTTGGAGTGTGTGGAGGGTGTGTGTGCGGGGGTGTGACCACAGTGTGTGGGGGCGTGGCCATGGCATGTGGGGCGTGGCTACAAGCTGGGACACTCCAAAAACATTGCCTCCCAGGGCAAACTGCCCCCATCGCCCCCCATCCTTACGTGACTGACAACAGCAGGTCAGGTGGAGAAAAAAGCAGTTTCAGACTCCAGTGAATCTGAATATGTATTTCTCATGTTAACTAAAGCAGTGCTGCTTGAAGTGATGATCTGAAGACCAGTACCTGTTCCCTAAGTCATTAACCGCTGTTCTCCTTTAAGCTTCCAAGAAAGAAAGAAACGGTTGTAACCAATGAGCACAAATATGGTATTTCCTGGTAAGCTGGTGAAAAAATGATGGCCTCCTATATCAGATTGCTTAAGATGCACTTAACTAAAGCATGCATGAACACTGTGACCTAATTTTTTCCTTAAAAAGTGACATACAAGTTTCTCTTTGATAGTTGTGCTGCAAATTCTGCTTTCTTTATGCTTATCCTCTTATACTGCCTTCCTCTCTGGGATTTTTGCAGAAACTAGATTATCCGTGGGAAGAGGTAAATGTTTGTGCTCTACTAATTAGGGTCTTCCTGATGTAGACAATTGCTAGCTTGAATTGACAAGAAAGTATTGTTCTTGAAAATTGCTGGAGAAATTGTGGGAAATGAGCAGCCCTGGCATTGTGGCTCATCCTGCAGATGGTGGCTTCTAGGTGTTTTAGCACCTGGAAGAAACTTTTGTTTTGAGGGGAGTAATCTTGTTACAGAGATACTTAAATTACTAGATTTTTTTACTGCTGTTGATGTTTCAGACCATTGTCATCTTCAGAGTCTTAGAGTATCTTCACAGAGTAATTATTGTGTGAATTTTTGTGTATATTCTCTCCCTTCTGTCATCCCAAGGAAAGCAGTCATCAAATCTTTGAAATAATTATATGAAATAATTCAATAATAATTGAAATAATTATGTAATCTGGTCCAGCAAATGACTGTGTAGGACTTACATGGATAAAATATATATATATATTTGGCAATTGCTTATCCAAAACCAGAGGGTGGAGGAGCACCGATATTGTTAACAGCTTAATTTCTACTTTGTGCCTCATATTGCAGAAATGAACAACAAGAAAAGCTTTGATGTGAGTGAGCATAGTCATGAGTTAGTAACTGTTTCATGCCCATAGATAACAGAATTTAATTTCTGTAGTATCTCATAACATTTTCATGTTTTAAAAACTGAGCTGATTCTCTTTTTGTGCATATCACCATCAAAATCCAAGTGTTGAGAAATTGTTCAAAGCACAGAGGAAACTATTATAATGGCACCTCAGGTTAACTGAAGGTCTTTAATGGTATTTCTACTTAAACCTAGACAGAATTTTGGTGTTATTTTTTTTGTCAATTGTGAATCAAATACTGACAATAATCAGTTTTTATACTACAGCAGAATGTGGAAAACTAGACAATCTTGCTTACTCATGACTGCTTGTTACTGGGTTGTTTTTCTCTAGTTCAGAAATATGTGTTTATACGGCTATGTCAGCATACTGGACTATTTTAGACAATTAACTGTAAGGCTGTTTCATTCTCTTTTCCTCATTCTGTGAAAAGAACTCTGCATCCATGGAGCATTAAGCCTACCAATGATTACTAGCCTTGATCATCAAATGCAACTTCCAAGTTAATATTCATTCTCACTTTTTCAAAATGGATGCAACAAACAGGAAGCAGCTCTTTCCATTTTGCTTTGTGTAGGAGCTTATTGCTGACCATATTGTAGGCAATGATTATGAATAAATGGCAATTAGAATGATTACATATTTTACTATATTCCAGGCAAATGGGCTATATTGCTCTAGGGCAGACAGATCCTACATTTCTGTCTGCTTTTCCAAAGAACCAACTTTCCACATCCTCAAGCATTGTATTGTTACTATTGCACAACTTGCAATTAATAAAAAGTTGCAATTAATGAAATAATGTGACTACCAGGGAGGATGTCTGGAAGGCCAACAATTTGAAAGTACTCATGATTCTTTTCTCATGAAAATGTTAAAAGGTAAATTGTGTCCATTAGTTGTGGAAACATTTTGGCTTCTAAGATGTTTTTAAGTAGCAATCTCTGTTCTGTGAAAAATTATTTCTGTTTCAGTTTTTACCATCATTTGTCCAAAATATGTTAATTTAACTGTTCTAAAATCTAAGCCTTATTCATTAACTGCCTTTTGCAATAATCCATGCACAAAACACATCCTGATTATGCTAAAGAACACTTCGCAAACACTTTCCTTAAATGTTTATCAGTATGTTGAAAAAATTAAAGGACTCTGTCACATGCAAGACACATTTGGTACAAGGTTTGAATTAAGATGTTGAAGGAGTCTTAATCAAAGGTACAAGTTTTATCCTCTGATTCCATTCTTTCCGTTCTGGGCCAAATGATGTCCCCCTCTACAATTTTCTTAAAACACTAGCTGGTGGGATCAGTGTGAAAGTTAAGGTGTGCAGGACTCTCCTGCCCTCATTTGAAAACATTTTTGGTAACATGTACATTACCAGTCCTTGAATAAAGAATTGGAAAAGCTAATGTTAAAACTGTTTGTACAATTCAGGACTACCTATAAGAGCTATCCCAATGGAGTATAAAAATGCCAAGATAGTTTACAAAATTAATGTTAAGCTACTTGTATTTACATATTTCCCTTTTTATGCTTGCTCCGGTTAAACAGAACACTTGAGGTCAGCAGCCAAGCTAGCACTGAAGATGGAGTGAAGTACCTTCCTTTGCCAAGGTATTCAGCCGTGACTCAGAGGGTAAGATTACTGATTATTTGTATTCAGCTTCTCCTGCTGTGGTCAGTTGGGCTGTAAGAAGGGAATAGTTTTGAAAGCCAAGCATTTCTAAATACTTTTTCCTTTTATGGAATAGAATTCCTGGAACATCACTTCCTGGATATTGTATTCAATAAACTCCTCAGTGATAAAAGAAATTTCCTTGCCTCCAGAAATGCGAGTTGAGCCTTGAGGCTCTCTATTTTAAGCAATGAGATTTTGGAACATGCAAGAACTAAGCAAAACCTATTTATATTGGATTAAACAATATTAGAACAGCAAAATGTAGCAGGCAGTGGGTTTTATTTTTTGAATTAATTTACAATATGCATAATTTGAATCAATGCCATACCATTTCTAAAATGTATTACAGCCAAGGGAGAATGTTTTAGTGCTTGGATTTTGTGCGGAGTCAACTCCAAGGAGTTTCCTCTCTGGTTTACTACCTCAGTCCAGTATGAATTACATCTGCCTAACAAAACAGCACTTTTTCTAAAAAAAAAAAATCACATTTCATTTCTCCAAAGAGATCCATCCTAGGAGAGCCAAAAGATAAGGATTTGTGTTTATTTACCCTTATAGTATGCATCCATGTTATCTTACCTGTTCCCTATCTTTCTAGACTTGTCATCTCTGTCACATTACTATATATACAATCAGAAGACTTGAATGACAGTTTAAACTATGTGACTGCCTCATATAGGATCCTAGGATTTGTGACTGAGAAAGGCATCAGATTTCTCTGGCAGAATATTCTAAATACTTCATAAAATTACAAATAATATAGGATGAAGCCATGACTGTTAATGTGAGATCAAAGTGCTATGATAGTATGGTGGGAAAGAGACCTAAGAATTACTCTTTGGGTATTTTTGTGTTGCTGGGAGGATATGATTCCCTGTGCATTTGAATGGGAGCAGTGGGACGCTGAGATCCTTCAGATATGGTCCAATCATATCCTTGATAAAAAAAAAAAATATGCATATAATGACCTCTCTCTTGTAGGGCACTAATTTTTTGGCTCAATTTCTGCTGGGGTTTAGGTCTTAGCAATGGAAAAGCTTAGTCATCCTTTGGAATGACATTTGTTGGGGAAGAGATGGGGCAGTACAACTCTTTTGATTCTCTCAGCAGCCTTCAGTGCCACTGACCATAGTAACTTTTTGGATCAGCTTTCTGAGCTGTGTGTGACTGTATCACAGTGAATACCCTTGCACCTGAATTCTGCTTGACCCTGTGGCATCTTTGTATTGAGGTGACACACATTCCTCTCATGCTGTTTAGCACTTAAGTGAATCCATACAACGTCATAAAGCTATTTAGAGTCCATTGTCATCAGTGTATTGATGATGTCCAGCTCTATTTCTCCGGTGCTGGACCACCGTCTGGGTGATTATAACAGGCAGGAAGAGTGCTTACAAATGGGTCCTTCAAGACAGGGAATCTTTTAGTATGGAAACCCTAGAATGTTGCAGAGAAGACTACAGTCCTTCTGAAGCACCAGGTTTATAACTTGAGAGTGCTCCTACATGCAGCACTGTCATTGGAGGCTCAAGTGCCTTGTGGTTCAGAGCTTCATTATGAGATCAGGGCAATATCCAAGCTAAAACCTTATTTACAGATGGAAAGAACATCAGTAATCCATGCTGTGAACTACAATACTGCCTTGTACATGGAGCTGCCTTTTGAAAATATCCCAAAAACTTCAGAAGGAGTTCTAATTAGTTCTAGAGCTTGTAATGCCTGTTACATGACTCTTTTTCTCAATGTCACTGGCTTCCAATTCATTTCCAAGCCCAATTCAGAGAGCCATTCTTTTACCTAGAAGGCTCTGTGTGGCTTGGGACTTTGGAATCTGATAGAAAGCCTTCTCCCATTTCTACTGATGGGTGCCTTTTGTCTTCTAACTGCAGCGCTCTTCTGAGTGCTTTGTCAATCTGAACATTGGAAGGTAGCCATGAAGGCCCTCTGGTTGTGAAGTGCTGTCCCTAGAATATCTTACCTAGTGCCCACACTGTTGTCCTTTTGGTAACAGGCTAAGATGGTTTTATTTTCCTGTGCATTTTAAGATCTCATAATTTCAGTCATACTATTTTACTATCCACTGAATGTCTAAACAGTTGTCAGATTATCTGTATTTCTAAAGAATTTTAGATACTTACCAATGATTTCTAAAGAATTTTAGATATTTGCCAATGATTTTGAATTTGGATCCACCATGCTTCAGTTGTGCTAACTAGATATAGATATATACACATCTACATTCATAGAACTAAGTTTCATTTGTTGTTCTACTTTTTAAAATGGGAAAACTGCTATAGGAGGGGAATTGTCATTCTTGCAGTGCTATATGTGCCTATCAGGTGGCTTCTTTTGTGAACTAACAGAATCAGTTTTTTCCTCTGTTCAACCCCTGCAAACCTTTGTTCATTTTCACACTCAACTTTTCCGAGAATACACTTCTAGAAAAGACTCAATCCCCATTTATTTCTGAGGACTCAGTTTCAAAATTTCATAGGAAGCCGAGCCTAGTTCTGCAAAATGGGTTTCCATGCTTGTTCATTTGTGTAAGATTGACAAAAACAAAGAAATAGATTAGAAGTTTAGTCAACATTACATTTAATTCCTCTCAGTTCTGTTTTGTTATTCTACTTTCAAGTACCCTCCTAATTTTTCATTTTTTTGATTTAATCAAAAAAAATTACACTCAATGACTGGCTTTTAACGCAAGCATGTCATTGTCAACAAGTGTTTGTAAAGAAACAACAAAGGCCTTCTGGGAGTGAAAGCTTCCTCTTAAATGTCTTCTGAAAATATCTTCCTTTCCTAGAAAAATGATTATCTGAAAATCTTGTATTTTTCAGAAGGCAATAAACTGATACCATGCATACTGAAGAAGGTGCTGAGACCAAACTAATACTGTACAGTGGGGTTTTTTGTTTGTTTGGAAAGTGCTTATTCTACTCCTATCATATCACCACCTAATCCACAAGAATTAACATTTGCATGAAATATTATCTGTCTAAATGTGCAGAGATTGCACTGCATTTCTATGCAACTGAAGTAAAGTTAACATTTTCCCCCTGTATTTAGCATAGCTTAAAATGGTTATTTTTATCATTACAACTACTTTATGAAGATATCCTGGGGCATGGTTACTAGTAACAGATGCAAGTCAAATGACTCAAGGTCCTGAGGATCTTATATACACATGACTTCTGCATTGATTTCAGTGGGAAAAAACTTAGATCCCAGGCTTTCTTTCACAGAGATGAGATCCCGGGCACTCTGTCAAGAGATTCCTAAATTGACCATAGAAACCACAAAGTACTACATATTTTCCCAAAAATGAAACTAACCTTCTAGTGTGAAGAAAAGAGCTAAGAAATATCTTTTAAAAAAAAAATCAAAACTTGCACATTGCAAATAACAAAATACTTGCAGTTATTTCAGTTCTTTGCGTTTAACTAGGTATAACTAGGGTACATTCAGACTGTTTAAAAAGACCAGAAAGTCCAAGATTTTGTACCTGTTCTTTTTGATTTTATTTTGTTTATCCCAGAGTATTTTTGGTTAGCTCCTGGTACAAAACACAGGTTGGTTTATTTTAAACCAGTATAAAATTGGAAAGAATAAACACAAAGTCTGGGACTTTTCAATCAGTGTGGATGTGCTTGTCACACTAAAGTAAAGGACAACTTTATTCTTTTTATGGTATACCGGTAACCTTTAGTTACTTTTATAGTTGTGGGATATGTGCTTTCACTGAATGGTGGGAGGGAAATATCACATAGTTTAAAGGCTGGTTTCTGCTATGCCTTATGCTTCTGCCTCATTCTGTGTTGGGAGATGGGAAAAGAGTGAATTCTGTACCACAGACTAGCACAGGGCTGAGTAGCTGTGGAAGGCTAGGGAGCTGCATTTGCCCCCTCCAGGAGAACTTGAAGGGCTGCAGCCAGAACCTCACCCACCACAAGAAAAAAAAAGACCCCTTTTTTGTCCCCAAATACTCTCTGGGTGATGAGGAGCATTATTGCCATGTTTATAAGCCTCCGCAGGTCGGTTTAGAACCCAGGAGAGGTCTTTTTAACAACAGAAAGTGACTGGAAGTCACTTCTTGTTCATTTCCTATTTCAAAATAGTACAGTCCTGGCCTAAATTGGTGGCAGCCGAGAAGAGGGACATAAAAATGCCCACCATACCACTTAAAGGACATTTAGGGACAAATTTTTGATTTTTATTTTATTATGTTTCAAGTATTACATAGTTATACTTGTATACAGTCGGCCCTCTGCATTTGTGGGTTAAGCGTTTGCAGATTTGATTATTTGCAGATTACTGGGAAAAGGAGATGGGAAGAGAGTGCTTGCATTCACTCATTCATGTGGGAGAACAGGATGAGATGGGTAGAGGGCATGTGTGTGTATTCACTTAGTCCTCTCATGGGTCAGTGGAAAGGGGGAAGGGGATGGGGTGGCAAGACAGCACATGTGTGTGTTCTCTCACTCGTGTGGGTTGAAGGGGGGGAAGGAAATGGCATGAGTGTCCTCTTTCTCCATCCTCCTGCTCTCCCATCCCATTCCCTCCCTCTCCTCCAGCCCACATGAGTGAATGAGTGACCAAGGAAATTCACATGCGGCCAGGAGCAGCCACCCTACCAATACAGGAACTTTTTGTGTTTGTTAAATGCAGTTTGGAAGGCTTACAATATTCAAGGTTTTTCCACCCTGCGAAAGTGAAATGCCAACTGCAATATACATCTATATGCGTGTGTTTTTATAATATTACAATTCAAAACAAATAACGTTTAACAAATAGGTATACTATAAGACCTTGAATTATAATTAGTTATTTTATAGTTAATCTCTAGTCCAGTGGTGAGAAAACAAATATTCTATGTGGGCTCAGTGGTAGCATCCTGTCAAAAGGAGTTGGTCCAGAACTTTTTTAGGTTGTCAGAAGGGCTGCATTCAGAAGATCTTTTATTGGCAAATATAATAAATGAATACCATGTTTTAGCAAAGTCATAATCTTCATCCTTCCATGTCTGTTGTCTTATTTTATTTCAGTTTTTTTAAACATATAGCTATATTCCAAACTCTAGATGATTGCTTTTCTAGATTGCTGAAAAGGCAGTCCAAAGTGGTTGTCTTCAGTGTTGTGCAATCTCCAGTCATGCAGCTACTGCAAGCATTTGTATAGTGTCCTTGTTTTTCACATTTGTGTTATCACCACAAAAATGGACCATAGTAAGAGTGAACCACAGGGGGTAGTATTTTGCTTAGTTTGCTACAAAATGGCCCCACAGGCTGCACCTTGCCTGCCTCTGAGCTAGTGGCTTATAACATTCAGGTGATTTTTAACATCCCTTTAAAAAGCATCTATTTCAGTTTATCTTTAGAAATATGACAGTAAAAAGCTACTTTTCTAAAAAAAAATGCTAAGTATAATGATAGCTAACAGTTGAAGGTGCTGTCTTGGAAACATAGGCCGTTTCCACACGGGGTAATAAAAATGGTGCAGTGCGTCCTCCACGGAGGATGTCTGCACCTTCAAGCGGACTGGGTCCGGACTACTTACTGTAGATCCACACCTCAGTCCGCTCCGGAACAACCCCAAGTGGTCCTCCAGTGTGCTTTTGAAAGACCTGATTTTTCTGGTCTTTCAAAAGCACAGAGCGCGCCACTGCGAGCCTGCTCCCTTGTGCAGATTCGCAGACTCGCACCAATGCGAGCCTGCAATCTGCTGAGGGCGGGCTTTAGGCTGGCGAGCTTCAGCGGTTGGTTGAGACCCACGACCAACCGGAAGCAGCCATTTTGGATGACAGAGCAGAGCAGATCGACAACCGCGCACTGCTCCGGAGCAGCCTGGACCGGACCCGGGGAGCCAGAAGATCCGGTAAGTAGCGGCGCGGGGCAATTTCCTTGCCCCGCGCGGAAATGGCCATAGATATAGCTAATTACTTTTTAAAAGTAACTTCCTAAGGTTTGAAGAAAAGTATGAATTGGCTTCACAGTGCAACAACTATTTCATAAATTTCCCCTTAATAAATCCAGATGTGGCCATGTTAACCATCAGACAAATGTTAAACTCCATATTGTAACATTACTTGCATTAGGCCAAAGAAGAAGACACAAATCTCAGTGTGGAAGTGTTTGAAGCATGAAGAGGAAAGGAGAGAAAGAAAATGTTGATGTCACATAATCTGCATACTGTTTGTGATAGTATGGAAGAAATGTCTGCATGAATGTGGGATAATACAAAAGAAAGGTCTTCAGAAAAGTGCAATGTTTAGATTATTATTGTAGTTTTAAATTGTTGCTGTTCTAATTTTAAATTATTGAAACTAATTTTATTCTATGCTACCCAGAAATCTTATGGTATGGGATGAGAAAAATTTTTAAAATAAAATGATATTAATAAAGCATACCCATTAGATCACACCCCTTTCTTTGCTAGGAAGAACAAAGACAGTAAAAGAAAAAGAATAAAACTGGATTCTCCACTTGAACAAAAAGTAAAAACTCAAATCCTGTCTCTGTTCGGTTTCCGCTGTTGTAGCAGAATAGTTTCTACTACTTGATTCTCTGTAAAAGCAATTATAAGGAATGCCCACATATGCCTTATTTATACTTCTGTCAGTGCTTCTGGTTCTAGGAGACTTTCTGGAATGTTAATAGTCTTTGTATGAGCTGCCAAGCAGCTTGTATAGTTTAAAAGAAAAAGGGAGGGGTAAACAAAAGGATGGAAGGTGTTTTAAAGACAAACAATGAAAGGGGGGATAATTAGGAGTTTGGGGTTTTATTGGCACTCAGAGTGGCAGATTTAGTGGCAGGAGATCAGGGATAAATAACTTAAAATATAGGAACAGAAATGATCAAAATTCAATAAACAGAATGATAAAATTAAAAGCAGCTCAAATAACATGTAATGACTCATTTAAGTGATTACTTATGACCAGTGAGCTCCAAAGTTTCCTCTACAATTGAATAGCAATAATGATATAATGTAGTAGGAATAATAGCAGCTGTTGAAGAGAGAAGATATGGCTTACTAGATGGTTTACTAGATACTTGGCAGAGGAGAGCCTTGGAATCTAGACTTCACTTCCTGTTTTTAAAATAAGCCTCTTCTGACTCTAAAAGTCAGAAGCTGACTGCCCCTATGGTGAATTTGCCCATTCAGTGATAAAATTGCCATGGCGGGAATTTGAGGCTGGTGTGATGTGGTGGACATACGTGGTATAGCAAGAAAACTGTGGCCCTCCTGAGCCCTTGTAGTTGCCTACCCTTGTCACAGACAGGCTACCTACATTGAGGGCTTCTGGGATAACAGATATGTACACAGGATACTGATTCAGTGATTTAGATTACAGTCATAGTATAGTGGTCTAAGGCCCTTTTCGCTCAGCATTTTCCATGCAAAAGCGCGCCTAGAGCGTTGTGCGACTGTGAGGAGCAATCTGCACGACACACTCACAATCGCATGACGCTCCAGGGGCCAGCAGGAGCTGGTCATGCACCTTTTCATTTTCAGCTAGAAGCTGAAAATGGTGCGCGATCGCACATTGCTCCTGGGCCCCGCGCGCACTTACCTGGCGTGCAGAGCCTCCGGAGCCGCGCCAGTCGCGCTTCCTGCCCCAGCACAGCCTGGGAAGGTCCCAGGCTGCACTGCAGAAGGAAGAGGCAGGGCTCTTGCACAACCAGGCAGCTCGTGAAGAGCTGAAGGACCCGGATGCGAGAGCCTCTTGCCAGAGGCTGTTCGCGCGATCCCTGCACCCCAGCGCTGGAAGAAGGTAAGCTGCGGAAAGGGCCTAAGTGTTGGACTAGGACATTGGGAAACCAGGATTCAGATCCTCGTTAGGCCATGAAAACCCACTAGGTGAGCTTGGATAAGTCACACTCTCTCAGCCTCAGAGGGTGAGAATGCTAAGCCGTCTCTGAACAAAGCTTACTGATAAAACCCTGTGATAGGTTTACCTTAGGGCTGCTGTAAATCAGAAATGACTTGAAGGCACACAACAACAACCTGTCCAGTGTGGGCTGGTTCAGAGGACACCTGCCACTATCTGGTTTGAAATCTGAATTTTGACTCAGAAAGCCAACTTTATATAGCAAGCTGCTATAAATCCCCTGCCAAATTTCAAAGATACATATACAGAATTTTGCGTATGCATGCTTTTAGGAACTGCCAATAACTTTAGTAAAATTAGTATACAGAATTTTCTGCAAGAACAGTCCTTATAGTCTGTTGGGCTTCTTTTTAAAAAAGCGTTTATCCTACCTAGATTGTTGTGAGAGGGATTTATTGTGGGAATGATCTACAGAATAGAGTTAATCTACAAAACCTTAGAAGGATGGATACAGTAACTTTTATGGAAGTGGAGTCTTCCACATTGGCCAGAGGATTCACTTCCACTTGTCCTCTTTTTTGAGGGTTATTGGGAGGGGCAATTTGTATGAAAATGGCATACATACATCTGTTCCTAGGCAAGAAACAGTAATTAAATACACGGGCTAGGGAGGTAGGACGAATAAACAGACTGAGATTATTTTGTTTCATTTTCTGTTCAATTGTATGATAGGGTGATGTAAATGATGTGTGTGTGTGTGTGTGTGTGTGTGTGTGTGAGAGAGAGAGAGAGAGAGAGAGAGAGAGAGATAGTAGAACAATTTTGACTTCTAGCATTTGCCAAACAATCATTCAATGCTACACGTTTCCCAGGTTCTACAGATTGCACTGAAACATTTTTTAACATCTATGTTCCAGGAAGAGAGGATTAGCAAACATTAGATTGGTCCTACAGAATCTCTCTCCAAAAGCACTACATTCAGGCTTTGTCCAAAACTGAAGGGAAACCCTAATAGCCAGTTATATTATCAGTGATTGACCCCACCACAATTAGTACTGTAAGTGCTGTGCATGTGTTTGCATCTCCTCCAACCTTCTTTCACCAAGTCAGCAAGAAGATAGTATTACTATCAGAAATGTTGCAAATACACATCCACAACAAGCTGATGGCTGAAATATATGTATATGAAGTGCTTTGTATACACAAACCTATATCCATGCGAAATACATATTATTGTAAAGAAATGTCATCTGCAAATGCTATGATTTGTAATGCATCTATTCCTTTTTTTAATAAGGCCTTGTGAAGCACTAATGTAATGTAGTGTAACAAAATTGGTGAAGGGAGCACTCTTAAACTCTCCAATGAATGCTTCTACCCAATAATTCAAGGAATGTTGAAAAAAGGTTTTGCTTAATGTCCTTGCTATGTTACATTAGACCTTGAAAGCCCTAGTTAATAAAACACGAGGTGAAACACAAGTTGTTGCTTTAAACTTTATTGCTGCTTGTTATTATAAAGTGATCCCAGTGTTAATAGCCTGGACTTTAAATGGATTTAATTTGTATTTTTGGCATCCACTGTAGTCTTGGGATCACAAGGCCCCACAGCGCTTATCTTCAGAGGTTAACTTGAAACAGACTGTTCACATCAGTGCATGGTCTTATTAGTACACATTGCAATCCAGCGCGTCCTTTGCCTCCCATCATGCCAACCCTTCCTGAAGATGCTGAACAGCCTGCTGAGATGCAGCACTCCATTTTGCCTTCTCCAGTCAAAGTAAGCAACCTCAGTAAATCTGGCACGTATGTCTGTGTGTGGCTCCAAGTTGTCTGTCAACCTATGGTAACCTCATCAGTTTCATTGGGTTTTCTTAGGCAAGTAATACTCAGAGGTGGCCTGCCACTGCTGTCCTCTACCTATAGTATCTGGTATTCCTTGGTGGTCTCCCATCCAAGTACTAACCAGGCCTGATCCTGCTTAGCTTCAAAGAGAAATGTGCTATAAATACAAAAATAAATTAAAGAATTTTGTGTACTTTATATGTTACATACATGTATGTTAATATACTTGCTGTGTTTTGGAAATTATGTCTGGATGTTATAACTGGCACTTGTCTAATTTCATGTATGGTAACATCCCAATATTCTGCCAACATGCTGAAGACAGAATGCTTGTATGACAGAGAGCAAGCTTCCCCAACCTAGTGCCCTCTAGATGTGTTGGTCTACAACTCCTGTAATCTCTGGGCTATTAAAGGAGTTTTAATCCAGCACCCCTAAGCAGCACCAGAATGGAGAAGACTGATCTATGGCAGGTTCTATGATATGGTACTGAAAGGGAAACTGGTGACAAACTATCACTGTTTGATGGCAGTTGCACATTTAAACAGTATCTCATTGATGATACAGTCGAGCCGTTTATTATCAGAGTCTCAGTTGTCACCTCTGTACTGTTCAACATATTCATCCTGAAATTCAACTGTAGTATTTCCCATGTTAACCCATGGGAATTTCTATAGTATGATGTAGAATTAGAGCAGTATCTGCATTTGTATGTGCTTGCATATTCTTATTTGCGGGATTAAGCTAGGAATAAGTACTTTCTCCTAGACTACACTCAGGGCAGTCCTCAATTTCCTTGTAGAACTGACGGTTATGAAGATACAATTGTGAGAGTTGTGCAATTTGCTGGGTTTCAGCCAGTACTGACTCTGAGGTAAAGCCTCTTGTAAACACCTCTGAACTAGTCTTTACTAGTGTATATGCTTCATACACAACCAGATTGTACAGGCAGCCCTGGAGGTATTCCCTAAATAGTTACTGCTACCTAAAAGAATCTTGTGAAGGGCCTCCTAAATGAACAAAAATGGAAGAGAAGTAACTGCAGCCATTAAAGTTGGGCTACAGCTACTTCTTCATCTTCTTTTTTCTTTAAGGTCCATCCTATTTGCTCTCCCAGCAAATCCAGCACATAGTTTCTGCTATTATTGACAGTATGTGACATGCTATAGCAGTTATGTAGAGTCAGTACATAGTTTCTACTACTATTGACAGTATATGACATACTGTAGCATTTATGTAGGGAAAAGACTGTACCAGCTTGGTGGCAGTTTGACACTAAATTTTCTAATCCTGTAGTTTTCCCCTAAAAAGGAATTTTGAATATTGATGTATTGTATACAGGTTGGACAACAAGAATGTTCAAAAGGAGAACTTTTTACTAATATGTAGTACTGTATAAATATGTCCAGTGATTTATAGGCTTTTGTATCTGCCTCTTCAGGATTTATTTCATCAGCTGGCTTTAAAACCAAAAAGATCATCATGTTCTTTGAGATGTGTTGAAAACTTGAAAACTAATGTATATCTGGCACATTCAATTTTACTTTTATCATTGTCTTCTAAACCTAGGACATAGTATTCTACACTCTGGATGAAAACATCCGCTACTTTTCCTTTAACATCATAGGAAAATGTTGAACCTTGCAGTGATTTGTCATGCATTCTGACACAATTACACGTTTGTGCTGAGGGTAGTTTCCTGGTTCAAGATAAACAAGTCAGTTATGTGTGAGTTTAGTGAGCTGCAGTCATTAGGAAAGTATAAACACAGGACAATGTAATCTTCATTTTGCTCTGTTTTACATGCAAGTGTGTATGTCCCCAGTTTCTGCCAGGTATTAAATGGATAAAAAAAATTCACTGTGAGAAACTAGCATTGTGGGAATCTGTGTAAAGGCTATTTTCTAAATGTTGGCCACTCCTTGTTTAGAAACATTTACACAGCCACATCTAAGAGCTTCCTGTTTCTCACACCATTGCATCTTCTCACCTGGGAAAAACCCATTATAACTGCTAGATGAGGTTATAAGAAGATAGATGCTTTGATTGTGCCTGCCAGTCCTCCCATTTCAAGGAAACAGCCAACTAGCTCTTTCCCAGAAGAGGAGTTGGAGAATGTTTTGGCATGCTGGCATCCAGTCAACTAAAGTACTCTGGATCATGGAGAAAAGCCCCGGGAAAATTGCATATCGGACTCCCTGGAAAAGCATTATGACAATGTGGAAATGCTACCACATTACCATTCCCTAGACACTTGTCTTCAGAGAAATGTGTGAATCTAGGGAATTTTAAAATGATAAGAGTTGAAAGTAGCAGAGAACTAACACATTCCCAACAGCAATTCCCGTACACATAGTAGGCAAGTAAAGACAGCTGTGGTCAAAATTCTAAAGTTTACTTCCAAGTAGGACTTGCTTCTGGGAAGCCAAATACAAAGGAAGTGCTAGCATTGCTTCATACTCATTCATATGCAAATGTTGACAAATTTTGAACTGCAGTGTGGACAATTTTTAAAGAGGAAGCAGATCAGTTAAATTTAAGACTATAATATGCTATGAATTCCATACCCTCCAACATTTCACAAATGAAAACCATAACACAGGTAGCCAAGCAACATCAGTGTGTGATCAAGATGGCAGAAGCTTACTGGGAAGGGCCAGATTCTGCCCCCTCTTCTCCTCTGCCCCCTGCTGAGTTAACTGAGTGAAAGTGAGTTTGGCACTTCAGGCTTAGTTTTCAGCAATGGAAGTAAGTCCAGGACAAACAAGGGAAGTGGGATGAGTGAGAGAAAGCGGAACATTTAAAAGCAGCTGGAAAAGTGGGGTGGCAGAAGATTGATCAGGACTATCCATGCCACATTGGGACAGTCGGAAGGTATGGCACTCTAGTTTTTTAAGCTGAGCACAATGGCTGTATGAATATAATAATGTGTTTTCTCTTGAAACTCATATCAATGCCATAGCAATTTTCTAATCCACTTTGCAGTCTTGTCCTGTGCCAGCTTTTAATATGTTATGGAATCTTTCACTCTGTTTGCATAGTAAACATCTTTGAAAGGGAATAGTTTACAAATATATCATTATTATCACCTTATCTATTTATAATAGTTCTAAAACTAACATGCTTTACTGAAGACTATAAAGATTAGGTTTAGTTTCACACAAACCCCTTGTTTGTGTGCACGTAGTTGCTAGAAAAAGAAGATGGGAGTATGCATCTGCATGCAAATCAAAATATGACTTCTGTGATGCACATCTGACACACACAGCAGATTGAACCTCCTTCATGGACCTCCTTCACTGAATCTGTATCAGTACTTCAGCACGGGCCCTGTTCACTTTTCACTAAAGCAAGTTGTGTTACCCAACCTGCTCACTGACATATGCTAACAATAATCAGAGAAGCACAGAATCATAATCAAAGCAGTGTATTCAAGGCATGTCATTTGAGGTACTTTATCTAACCTGGAGTTGTTGGAGAGTTTTCTTAAACTTATTGAGCTGCTCACAAGTGTAAAGAATAATTTTGTGTTATTAACAGCATTTATAACCTTGGTCCTTTGACATAGCAGCAAAACCTCAATTGCTTAAAAACTAGATTTCAAATACCTGAGTTCTTCACAGAACTGTGCATATATACATGAACATGTATGTACACATATACATATATGTGTATATAGGCATATATACATCAAGAATTATATAAAGCTGTGTGCTACAGTTAGTGAGACTCTATAGCAGTATATACAATTTTTAATTGTATGAGGCCTTGGAAGACATTAAGCCTACATTTTCATGTAAAAATAAGAGGATAATTTATTGTTCCATTGTAACTATTCTCTGGCATATACTTAACTTCCAAGTTAATTTTTTTAAACTATATTTTTATTGCAGTCTGTCCAGGAATCCCCAACTGATGAAGCAACATGCAACACACCTTCTATAGTTCTTCCACAATATACGGTTACCCAAGAAACAGAAAGAGAGAAAAGTTTAGCTTTCAGGTAACAGATAAACACACATAGAAATGATCTCTATTGTGCACCTGTGCATCAGTGTACATGGTAGTTGATAGCGTCATGTAATAAAATGACAGTCTCAGTTTAGTTGCGGGAAAGAAGAAAGGGTGAATGTTAGCCAGTAGAGTTGCATTGAACATGTTCAGAAGTAGCTGTGTTGGTCATACAGCAAAATAAAACAAAATTAAACTTTGCTTTAGTTGAGGATTCCAGAAGTTTCAAAGCCAAAAGCTTCAAAGAGGAAGTGAGTTTTCTGAACTGGAATTTTTAGCAAGTGATAGCTGTTTGGGGTATTGATAGTTGCTTGGGGAATCTGGTAGGTATTTGGGGAAGGAGATCGGAAGCACAGGCAAGGCAGCAAGGAAATGTGAAGAAACTGACTAGTAACAGCCAGTTCAGGCTGGTGGCAAAGTAGACAAACAGTACATGGTAGGAGTATCAATCTGTCTTCCAGGAAGAGTACATGTAAAAAAAGAGAGCGGAGCTGGGAGTCCATGTAGTTCTCCATGGTTGGGAAAACAGTAAGAGAGTGTAGAGCAAACATTTTTCAAGTAGAAAAGGGATTAAAAGGTTGTGTGTGCGTGTGTTTCTGTATATAGTTTGGACTATAGCTCCCAGAGTCCCAGTTTTTAAGGAGAACTCCAGTGGTCATGCTTGCTGGGAAATTCTGGGAGATGTAGTGAAAAAAAAGATAACATTAAGTTTGTGTCAGAAAGACTTTATATGCATTAATTGCTATATAATGCTGTAAGTGTCTGAGAAAAGTTGGGTGAATAGTTTCTCTATGTTAAGTTTTCATCGTATTATAAATATTCATGTAAACAGATATAAAGTTCTATCCTCTAGAAAATTATATTGCCAGGCTTACTCTCAAATGGATATTTATGCCATAAGTCACTTTTTTTGGCAAGACATATATAATTGGATACAGGATTGTTGCCCTGGATTGAGCAAAGCATACATTTGTTCACTGCCAGAACAAACCAACTTTCTTTTCACGTGGCAATGTTTTGCAAGGCTAGCCACATGAAGCAAAGTAAATATACTGGTTTGGAGGGGAGAGTTGTTTGTTTTTTAAAATAACAGCTTAAAACTCTGGATTTAAAGTAGCAATACTTGAATGTTCCCAGGAATTTTTGCTAAACTCTACATTGATCAGAAATAGCACAGTCGTTTTTTTTTAAAAAAAAGACTTCATTCAAAAACAGATTTTAGTACAAGAGCTTTTGATGGCTATATTGCCTCCCAAAGAAAAAGCTGCCTTCTCTGGCTTCTTGCCTTGTGGATCTTGCCCTGCTTTTCTACCATACTTACTACCTTCCTTCCTACCTCCTTCTCCTTTCCTGCCATGTTCTCCGTTTGTCTTTCTCCTCAATTTGTTCCTTTCTTGGTTGCTTCCCTTTGCTTACTTGCCCGGGTAAAGGTAGCAAGCAAAACTCTCAGAGACCAAACTGTTAAAAAATGTTGGTGGCAAATTTTAATTATTGGGATATGTTTGCACCACCCAAATTTTTGTGTAACTCAAGGGTGGAAGTTGTGTGAGCTTCCAGATCTTGTTAGATTAAAATTCCCATGACTCTTGGCCAGCATCATCAATGGTCAGGAATGCTGGGAGCTGTAGTCCAATAACATCTGGAAGTCTGTATGATCCCCACCCCTGATTTATTTTATTTAATTATTTATTCAATTTATACTCTACTTTTATCCCAGCATATGGGACTCAAAGCATCTTACAATAATTTAAAATAAAATGTTTTAGAAACTACTACTATTTGTTGGTGTTTAAAGATAATGGAAAATTTCAGTGTCCTAACTGATTTTAAACAACAGCAGCAAACTGAAACATTTTTAAGGACATGGAGAATGGAACTCACTTTCTTATGGCCAGTGACCATTTTAATTTGCTTACACAAGAATCCTTATGTTACACAGTTGAAGAATTCAGATTGTTTCTAAATCAGGATGCTTCTGAGAGCAAACTAAAATATATAAGAAGGGAGGCTATGGCCCATGTTTGGTGTTCCAGTTCCACAAGCTTTGGGATAAATAAGATCTACTTCATGCAAAGTAGTAATGTGCACATCTGGGCCCACATAAATGTCTAGACTGAGGTAACAATTCAGTTGTTTATGTTAATCAGCCGAGATAAAAATTTTGAATGAAATATTCTATATATAAAACATTAATGTAGGTTTAATAGTTCTATATTAATTCAGCCTTAATCATTTTATGTAGATACCTATTTTGCACAAGTGTGTTTCCTTCTTGCTCTGTCTTTCCCCTTCCAGACCCGTTAGTCCTCATCTGCGACATTCTAACAGAAATACTAGGACATCTGCTAGTTTGCTGACATCTGTGGGTGAGAAACAAACTTTCTAATGTCTATTTGTAGTGTGATTCTTTCTTTGAAAGTATGTTTATCAATATACTGACAAAAGTTTTGATGTCATTTGATGAAAATATATTGGTTTGTGTGAAGTTAGGTATTTTCACTTGCAAGATTTTAATGACCAAGGCACAACAAAGCTAGCTCTCCAGCTAAAGTCAATGCTGGAGGAGCTGCAAATGGCACTTCCAGGAACCAGGTGATGTCAGGTTATCTGGCTTAATCTCTGTGTTAGGGGCATGACCCTGACTCCTGTCAAAGACCAGGGGCCATCCACCTCATAAGTTTTCTCACATGTTCTTTAAGGGGCAAAGCTATATATCTTTATCCTTTGCCAATGATGTCATGCCATTTTTGCTACAGTTTCTCATACTCAGGATGTGCTATTGTAGCTGGTATAGCTTCTTCCGAAACAAAATAAATGATGATTATGATGATGATGATGGTATGATGATGATGTGCCCTTCCTAAGAAATAATGAGGAAACAGCTACAGTTAACACAAGGACTATATTCTGAGGTGTGGTATGCCAACTGTATAGCTATTGAAATAAATTACAGTTCATTCAAGACCTGTTCTATTAAGTTAGCACTATTCCAGCATGCTACTTGACATAGAATTTGGAAAAGTCCCTTATTTGTTAGGGAATTGCTAGGGAATTCTGGGAGTTTTAGTCCAAAAAGTACTATTTCTAAGCTCTGCTGTGGACTATGATCAACACTATATTCAGTTAATTCCAATCCATGCATCAATCAAAAAGGTTACAGTTCCATTGATGATGATGATGGTGATGATGATGATAATGATCTATCTTTATACCCCACCTTTTCCCCAAGATTGGTACTCAAGGCAGCTTACAAATTAAAGTGATTACAATAAAGTTAAAACATATGAAAAGTCATACTGTAATAGAATTAAGCTGTTAAGAATATTAGAAATTGAACATTTTTTAATGTGGATTATTTACCATTTAGACAATGCAGGTCATGTAATTGACCTGGTGAATGACGAACTCCCAGATGTTAAAATATCTGAAGAAGACAGGAAGAAGAATCTTGAATTATTAGAAGAAGCAAAGAGGGTGAGTGAGAGATTCCTCACACGCAGAGGAAGAAAATCAAGGAGCAGCCTTTCAGAGTCTCCCACAGGTACATAATACAAAACATTAAGTTTAAAAAAATTAAACCGTAAGACACTAAGCCAAGTGGAATTAATTTCAAACCAATGTTCAAGTCTATATAATCATTTAGTCCTGTGGAACTATTAAAAACTAATATATTTTTATATTTTATGTTGTGCTATAAAAGCAATGAAGGTATTGTGAGTCTACTACTTGTGTTAGTCTTAGATTTTAAAGTGCCCACCTTTTCAGCTTTGAGTTATATTCCCACTGTAATATTCTTATCCATCTTTCTTTTTCTTCAAAACATTTAATGCAATGATTCAGGCATATTTTAATTTTTTTTTAGCCCTGCTTTCAGGATTGCCTTGAAGGCAGAAGATTTCTGACTAAAATGTACCCCCCACTTCTCAGTGGACCTATTACTTGTGGCAATCTGTGTCAGGCCCATAATAATTGCATGCAGTACAGTGGTAGATATGATGCTGTTAAAGTAAAAGAGTCTTCTTCACTTACTCTGGGCTCCTCATTTTCCACATATGGATTTGATTGGCTGGGGAGTAAGTTGTTCTTGTTAACTACTGTCAAGTCAACTTTGACTTATGGTTGGCTCTATAAGTGAGAGATCGCCATGTCACCCTATCATCAACAGCCCTGCTCAGGCTTGCAGACTCAGGGCTGTGGCTTCCTTGATTGAGTCTGTCTGTCTGTAATGCAGTCTTCCTCATTTCCTGCTACCTTCTATCTTACCATGCATTGTTGTCTTTTCTCATGTCTTCTCATGATACATCCAAAGTATGACAGCTTAGTCATCTTGGCTTCCTGGGCGGGTGGGGGGGTTCAGGCTTGATTTGCTCTAGTTTCCATTTATTTGTCTTTTTAGCAGTCTACGGTATCCGTGTAAGGTAGCGAGTAAGAGATGCATGTAAAAATCCACCAAGTAAGGCTGGTGGATTTTTGTGCTGATGCTATTTCTTACAGAAGGAAATAGTAGAAAAGAAATTGTCTAGAGTTATAGATAGGATTACTGGACTTGCAGTGCTCATACAGATGGATGGGAAACAGAATGCTGCCTCCCCACATACAGTGCATCATTCCCATGCAGCAGTAGAAGCACAGTGGGTGTTGAACTCTGCATGCTAAAGAATAAGACTTCTCATCCCACTACAGGGTGAGGTAATGGCAGAGGCCTACTTCCACATCCTAGAACCACAGAAAAATGGGACCGAGGAGAAAAAGAGAAGACAGTGTTGATTGCTAGGCAGATGCATTGCCACCTACCACTAAAGGAAAAGGGGGAAGTTGTAAGGGCTGCACAAGTGTCACCCACTTAAAGGAACTGGATATTTTTTGACTGCCAGGCTACTCTGGAAGGTGTGAATAGGGAAATTGCCTGTCAGAACCAGGCATTCAGGAAGTAGCTGGCTTTGTGGCACACAGAACCAGCCTCTGGCAAAGCAATGGAACATGTGTGGTGACTGCAGTGTCCTCTTCTTCCGACAGCATCATATGGAAATCATGCCATCAGTTTCTTCTTCTCCTTCTCCCCCTCCCTGCTCTTTATGCAGTGGTGCTATGCTGGAGTGTGTCCATCACTGCCAATGATGCCTTGTCCCATGGCTAGAGAAGTCAGTGCGCCCCTCTTTGGTGCTACACAGTGGGGTGAGCCAGTTGGCTGGATGCATCTTGATGCCAGTAGTACTGCATGGGAGATGGTGGCATTCAAGAAATAGCCAGCTCTCGATTGTTGCCTATAGCAGCAGTCCTGCATAGCAGTGGGGATCCTCCTAAAATGGAGGGGACCAGTGCTACTCCCTCTCCACTGCTGCCTAAGGCAATGGCCTCATCCATTCTTGTTTTTGAGCCTGGCATGCTTTTATAGTTCTCTTCCCGTTCTTCCCCTGTTCCCTCTTTTTCTCACATCCTTTTGATATCTGCTGCCATTTTGATATCTCCTGCGGATTTAATTCCACCTTTACTGAAAGTTCAGTAACTGGCTCATACTGTGTATTGTTGTGTTTTAACTGAATTTAACTTAATTTAATGCAGCCATATCCCCAGTGCTTAGTCCCGGTGTTTCTCCTGCACCATCTCGAAGCAACTCTTTCACTCTTCCAAGTCCGACAGGTAAACTCAATTAGTGCTACATGTTCTAATCTGAATGTATTCTCTTACTTTGGATCAGTGGTTCTTAACCTGAGGTCTGAGAACCCCTGAGGGTCTGTGGAGCCATCACAGGGGATCCACGAAACCCAGCTGCTGGACACCAACAGCAGGGACATGTCAGCAAGAGGTTGCAGGTGCTGAAACTGCTCCCTCATTTGCAAGCAAGGAAGCAATTTGGGCACACCCACACACATATCCCTGCTGCTAAGTCCCTGATAAAAAGAATGTGGCAGCAGGCATGTGCACATGCTCAAACTATGACTTTGTAGACCAGGGTTTGAATCCCCACTCAGCCATGGAAACCTACTGAGTGAACTCAGGCAGGTCACATTCTCTCTGCCTCAGAAAAGGCAAAGCCAACAAATCTTGTGATGAAAACCCTCATGATAGGGTTGCCGTGAGTCAGTTTTCAAGGGAAGAAACATGATGACTAGAAAGAACCTCTCCCTGTCAGTGGCACGTTGTTGTTGTGTGCCTTCAAGTCACTTCTGATTTATGACAATCCTAAAATGAAGCTTTTGCAGGCTTTTTTTGTTTGTTTGTTTGTTTGTTCAGAAGGGGTCTGCTTATTCCTTCCTCTCAGGCTGAGAGAATGTGACTCGCCCACAGTCATCCAGTGTCTGAGTGGGGATTTGAATCCTAGTTTCCAGAAGCCATAAATAAATAAATACATAAATATTTGAATATTTAAATATAAATTTAAATATCTAAATCTTGAGTTGAATCTTGAGGGTCCTTGGCAACAAATTGTATTTATTTACATGGGGTCCTCAGTAAAGAAAAGTTTAAGAACCACTGCCTTAATTGGACAACCATGGACAAATTGGACAATCATTATAAAATCTCATAAACACATGTTCCCCAAAGTGGTACATTAATAGTATCCCTAGAAAAATAAACAGGGAGAATTGCAACAGTAAGTGGATATAAAAATAGCCCAGCATTTTATTTCTTATAGCCAGAAAGCAGGTTCTTGACTGAAGAGCCTCATATTGGTTATGAACTAGGAGGCTTCATTGCCCACAATAACAATTAGGTAATAACCATTATAACAGATTTATATACTTCAAGACTGTGTCTAATCCCTTTTTTCCAAACTCATCTAACATAGTGCCTGTTACCATAACTTTGTGGTAGTGAATCTACAACCTATGTATTCTCGTTTTTAAATTATTAATAAGCCACTGTTCGAAATATATTGTAACAGTTTAAAAAATTACAACTATCTATTAAGACAAAACCAGAAAAAATAATAAGCCAGATCTGAAACAAATCAATTTTATCAGGAACAGCCTACAGAATATTAACATGGTGGAGACGGTAAGAATCTTCCTTGCAAGCAAATTCATGAGCATAGTGTCTGGAACAGGGGTGAGGTTAATCTAGCTGCCTCATAAAAAAGAGACTCCTCAAGAGATCTTGCATGCTGCAAAAATGCATTTGGGATGATGTGTTATGCGATGCAAAAATTACCATAATATGAATCCTATGAGTCCTATAAGCTAGGTGTATGTTGATTTTGTTTTGAATTTTTGTTACTCTGTTGGAATTGCTTTGTTTTGTGCCTATTATAGTAGTCATATGATCTGGATGTGGGTTACTTGGCTCTTAAATACCAAGTTATGTGGCAGTGGTTTCATCATTTGTTCTTTTTATATTGTAGGGTCTGATACATGTGCACCCATGCTTGGTCCAGTGTCTCTACTGCAGGTAAGAATGCTTTCAGATTTTTAAATGGTTCACTATTGTTATTTTAAAATGAGTTAGGATAAGCTCCATATTACTTTGGTGCAGCCATTGGATGTGTATTCAGAGACAAAAGACAAGTTTCAGGCTACCTACAGAGTACCAACTTCCAGATACTCTAGGAAGCTTCTGAGCTGTATCCAAATTTGTCACAACAATAACTGAAACAGGAAGAGGCTATTGAATATATAGATGTAATTTGACCTTTCCAGCACAACTCTATGCACCATTGTGCATGAATTAGTTCTATTGAACACAGTGGGCTGACCTGATTCATATGTATAGGATTGCGCTGTCAGCCTTTATGCAATAACTCTGGAGTGAACAAGTCATGAATCATCTGAGTAGTGTACAGCCAGCTTAGTTGTATAGTTTCTTGGTCATTAAGTAAAGCACTTAGAAATATATCTAACTGAAGAAACTTGGTCATGTTGCAACAATATCTTCCACTGGTTCAGTATAAAAGTTTCTTGGTGTAAGCAAGATGCTTTGTACAATTATAAGCACTAATTGGTGGTTTGTACAGTTCTAAGCACTAAGTACTTCTAAAACTTCAATGGGAGCTTTGCTGGAGAAAAAAATTGCAAAAAAAATGCTGTTATAAATTCATTGCTGTTGGTGATTTTTTAAAAAGCGGCTCGAGATTTTCAAACGGACTCCATGATAACATGTGACATTATATCATTTCTTTATTCATGATAAGCATCCTTTTATTTCAGAATACGACAAAAGGGTTAACTGATCGAAAGGAGAATGATCAAAGTAAAGTTTCTCAGGGAAGACTGAGTCCTCACGCAACTAGTTTGGAAAGCCCAAAAGAGAAGCTATCTGAACAAAAAGAGAACTTTGAACCACATAAAGTAATGGAAAATCTGTCCAGATCCTGTACATCAGGTACTGATGTCAGTAGAGTATCTCTAAATAGAAACACAAAGATCTGTGAAAATGAACTTGGAAAGCTATTCCCTAAAAAACAGAATGACTCTTCTTTCAAACCTCCTTTGCAAGGACCAGGGATAGTTACAGTGGATCCAAAATTTAAGGGCTCATTACCACTACTGAAGGATTCAAAAGTTTCTTGTAAGACAGAATCTGGTGCCCGTCCTCCTCTACTGCGAGCTGTGTCATGGGAGCATGTAGAACCTGGTAATATAGAAAAAGCACCTTTTAAATCACCATCTGAAGATGATAAATTTTTTCCCATTAACAATAAACCCAGCAATTTACCTAGTAAACCTTCAGCATTCAAGGACCTACAAATACAAGTTCAACCAGTTCGAATGCAAAAATTGGCAAAGCTCAGAGAGGTGAGTTCCTACACGTTACAGAAGGATTGTTCCATTTAACTGTGTTTCTACTACTGTGTAAGGTAACATGATTATGTTGTAATAAAGTAAGAAAAGAAATATAGATTTGAACAGTATGGAAAGTGAAATGCACACACACTTTGCTGTCATGTTTTCAGGTGAAGAAACGTGAATTAGAATGTATCAGACTAGTGGGATTTGTAGGCAGATAGGGCAAAGGCTCCCTGGCGAGGATCTTAAAAGAAAAAGTTGACAAAATGAATCACAGAAAATGAACATCTCTAGGATGGCCTTAATCATTACAACTCTCTTCCACTCACTTCCTATTTACTCAGGCATCTCTTTCTTTTCTCTAACTTTTTCTTTTTGAATGCAAAGACAAGACAGTCTCTGAGAATAGCTGTCTGGAGCCTGAGATTATAGAAATACATTCATCACAAACAAAAGTGTGTAAAAATTGTTTTGGGAACTAACTGTCCTGAATCTTACAACCAGCATGGCCTGAGGTTGTACTAAGTTGGGAGTGTCTGTGAACTATAGACAAAAAGGTATTCTTTCCAAGTTCTATTGCAGCACATGCAGTTCTAAGTTATGGCCACATTCAGAAGTGATTTATACTCACTGAATTGATCTATACATGAAAGAACATTATGACTAAATGTTCTAATTTATTAATGGGTCTGTAGAAGCCTTCCTCCAAGTAGTTATTTTGTTAGTTTGTTTCAGTAAATTATTTGAAAAATATAACACACCAAAATTGCAGCAAACCATAGGTTGAAAGTAACTATCCAAACTAATGTATATAGTTTTAAAGGACACTATTCACGATAGTTATAAATTGTCTCCAATATCAGGCAGTGTCCCCTTTTGCATCAGTTGCTGGGGAACAAAATCACAAGGGTACTGTGTCACTCAGATCCTGTTAGTGGGTTTCCCACAAGCCTCTGGTTGGCCAGTGTGAGTCAAAAATTTGGACTAGTTAGGCCTTTGGCTTGATCTAGTTGAGTTCTTCTTGATATTGAATTAGAAGGTAGTTTTTCCAGTGATGTAAAACTGGAATGTAAAACCTGGGAGCCCGTATGAGGTAATGGTTTGAATGTTGGACTAGGGCTCTGTTCAAATGCTGCTCAGCCGCAGAAACTCATTGAGTGACCTTAGCAAGTCCTAATCTCTCAACCTCAGAGGAAAGCAATGGCAAACCTCCTCTGAATTAATTTTGCCAAGAAGACCCTGTTGCAGGGTCACCATGAGTCAGAGTTGACTTGAAGGCACATAATGACAACAAACTTTGTGCTTTGGATGCTTAAAAATAGCACTGTGGAGTGATTAACTGTTGCTATAAGAGAAACAGTGGCTTCCACACTGTGTATTATAAAGGTGACCACAATGTATACTGTAGATGTATTTTAGCCTCAGATAAGTATGCAGTATATAAACAGGAAGGAGCTGATGAACTGGCCTGTCATCTCTCAGAGTGATATTTGGGAATGAAATAACCTACCTCTGCCTCTTAAGATATTTCTTCACATCCAGAAAACTATTCCTTCCTGAGACTGTAACAACAAATCTTATCAAAAACACTGCTCCAAGGATTTCTGTTGTTTATGTCCTGCCTTTTCTTTCACATTTTGTTTCTTGCTGCTCTTAACACTCCTTTCATCTAACAAGAAACACCATATCACATTATTATCTGCTGGTCTCCAAAGAACCTCTTCTATACAATACAAATTGTCTAGGTGCATAACAATGGAGGAAAAATCTGGTGGAATCTAACTGAAGATTTCTGAAAAACACTTTGGGGCCTATGCTATGGCCACAAAATGGTAGTTATCTTCTTGTCCCTACAATACACTGGTAGCTTGATAATTATACAAATGTAATAGAGTGGGAATAGGTGGTGCATTTTTGTCTGGGAATGGCAAATCGTTCTTAAATGCAGCCACCATTTCTAGAATTTCATGGCAGTGTTGGTAAGCCTTTTAAAGGTATAGTTTTAAGAGCTACAGAATTGAAGAACCTAGTCTGACCGGAGATCATTTCAGGATAAAAGCAGATAAACCATACAGTGACATTTGTGCAGCACTGCTTCCAAACACTGAAAATCTGTAACTTTTACATTTTCTTAAAGCAAAATAAGACATATTGCTGACCACATCCTGTGGTGTCATTCAGCTGGTTTGCACCAGTTTATTGGAATCAGTTGTTAAAGGAGTCAGAGGCTGGGGATATTAAAAGGGGAGCCAGGAGTAGTGAAGGGAGAAAGAAGAAGAGACTGGTGCAGGTGAGAAGGATGGAGAGGTGAGAGGGTCAGCAATGGGGGGCGTGAGGACTGGATCCGCTGGAGCTGCCGGAAGGGAGGGGGCAGGGGAGGGGATCTAGACGGTAATTATTTTGAATGATACCACTGAATGCATCATTAGAAAGCATGTCTCTGTTGAAGAAAATTAACAGGAATTTATGGAAAAGCTCATTTGAATAGCATGCAGGGTAAACCTATCCTGCCTAGATAGGAACCTCATGAAAATGTCCTGCCATTAATTCTGTAAAAACTCTGAAAGAAAATCAAAGTCTCAGAATGTTCCCTGGAGAGATTCTTCTTAATTCTAGCATATGACTTTGAAAAATATTTATTTTATGATTAACCAACCTCAGTAGCATCTTTGCCAAAGATCCAGCTTTTGAAAATATACTGATCAATATTCAAATATCCTTTCTGTGTCATTGGCTTCCTGAAGGGCATGATTTTTTTAAAGGTTTTTATCGTATTTTAAAGATGTCCCTCAAGATTGTACTTTATTCTCATTGTGTATTGTGTATTGTATATGTATATCATTGTATATGATGCTACATATTTATGGGTGACCATGTAATTATGATAAATAAATAAGTAAGTAAAGTTTATCTTGATAGTCTTTTAATAAGAGTAATCTGCTAGCTCTCTACTGGGCAATGGGTAATAAAATCAAATATACAAATACAACATCCTAGAGTAGATGGAAATACTGTGCCTTGGCAATTCCTCTCCCCAGTGTGTTTATATGTAGTGGAATTCAAGAAAAAGAAACAACAAAAATATTTCACTTTGTCAACCACTACACCTTTTTATTTTCAGGTGCTATGGTAGGTGACAGTGTCTAAAATATTGATCCCCCCACTCCAACTGGTATAGGCCATGTCAGGTTGATATAGGTAAAATAATGTTTTTTTATCCTTTTGTTATACAAAAATAAGTTAAACCAGCTGTGACCAAGAAGGATTGTTGTCCAAAAGTTCTGTTGGGGGGTCAGAGCAATGCCAATTGGAAATGGGAGAATGAAATGTCCCCCATGAAATCATACAAAAACCACTCAGCATGTCTTCAATGAATCCATGCATATAGAATATCCAAATTTCATCACACTGGTCATCAAAAAGTGTAATTTAGCCATTTTACTCTTGTGATTTAATGAAAGAGTGTAAACCAGAGTACTTTCAGTTCTCCTATCCCATAGTTGAGTTCAATTCCCCACTTGGCCATGAAAGCCCACTGGGTGGCCTTGGGTGCATCACACACTCTCAGCCCCAGAAGACCCTATGATCAGTTCACCTTAGGGTTGCCATAGATCGGAAACGACTTGGAGGCACAAAACAACAAACTCCGTAGTTCAGCCTGTTGCAGATGAGACATCTCTCCTTCAGATGAACATGTTTCAGCTTTATCACAGATAACCTCTGTGACACTGAGCACTTCTGGCCATCTGAGGCTAGTGCAACTTCTTCTAGACAAGTATAGTTTGGCCACAGTGATTTGTACCTGGAAACCTGCAGAGTTGGCTACTAAAATATTTTATATTTAGAATTGCCTCTAAAAACTGTTGTTAAAAAATTATTCTTGGAAGCTGCCTTGGGTCCCGCTTTGAGAGAAGGGAGGCATACAAATATAATAAATAAAATAAATTTAGACTGCCAGCGTTAGTTTAAGACCAAAATGGTGAAGGGTCTGGAAGCCATGCCCTATGAGGAACAGCTTAGGGAGCTGGGGATGTTTAGTCTGCAGAAGAGAAGGTTAAGAAGGGACATGATAGCCATGTTTAAATATTTGAAGGGATGTCATGTCAAGGAGGGAGTGGGCTTGTTTTCTGCTGTTCCAGAGACCAGGACAATGAGCAATGGATTCAAGCTGCAGGAAAGGAGATTCCACCTGAACCTCAGGAAGAACTTCCTGACGGTCAGAGCTGTCCGGCAGTGGAATATGCTGCCTCGGAGTGTGGTGGAGTCTCCTTCTTTGGAGGTTTTTAAGCAGAGGCTGGATGGCCATCTGTTGGGAGTGCTTTGATGTGTGTTCCTGCATGGCAGGGGGTTGGACTGGATGGTTGCTGGGGTCTCTTCCAACTCTATGATTCTATGGCTTCTAGCTAACTGGGACAAGGAACCTATTTGTCAGTGATTTGCTTTTAAAGTACTATGCTACTTTGGATCTGGGAGTTCTCTGGATGCCCATGCAGTTGGGTCATCCTCAAGTGCATGCTCTCCTAGCTCCTACCTTAATGGTCTTTTGGTATCAAAAAACTTTTTTTCCTAGGCTCTAGCTTTTTTCACTGCTGTTATTTTTACTCTCTTTTGTTTCATTAATTTGGTGGCATTGCATTCATATTCATTACAAAGTGAATTGTTATGGACATTTTTAACACTGAAGGGTGTAAACTCATGCTGAATTGTTATAGAATCCTATAGCTGCTTGATTAGCACTAGCTCCTTTCATTTGCTATGCATTTAAAACACAGCACTTGCATTACTTTGTTTTGTTATTGAGAATAACTGTTACTGAGAATTAAGAAATAATTCAGATTTTTCACTCCCACATTAGGAGCATATATTGATGCGGAATCAAAATTTAGTTGGACTGAAACTCCCTGACCTCAGTGAAGCTGCTGAACAGGAAAGAGGTGAACTAAGCCAAAAACTGATGGGAAAATGTATATATGATTCAGAGGGAGGGAGCTCTTCTGTAGTAGCACCACTCTTTTCTGAGACTAAAGGATTTTACTTGAATATATCCGTTTCAACTACAACCTCTTCCCACCTGGGTGAGGAACTTGTGGCCCTCTATTACAGCTCTCATCATCCCTGGCCATTTGCCACGTTTGCCAGGACTTACGGGATTAGATGTCCAATAGTATCCTGAATGCTGCAGACTCCCCATCCTAGGGGTGGGAGAGAAAGAATACATTGTTGTGGCAATTATGCAAGTGTGTATTGTGTGTGCTATAAAAGGACACTAAGCATTCCTCCAAACCACCTAACAGTTCTGGTAAGTGTTGGTGCTTTTGTGTTTTAGGATTTCACAGCTTGTAATTTTTTTTAGAGCCAGCATGATATAGTGGCTTGAGTGCTGGACTCCAACCCCAGAGACCAGGGTTTGATTCCCTGCTCAGCCATGGAAACCTTTGGGTGACCTTGGGTGTCACACACTCTCAGCCCAGAAAAACCTGTGATGGGAGACTGAAGGCAAACAAGTGGTTGTTTCCACTCCTGTATTCTGACATGCCCTAAATATACCAAGTTTCTCACCCTGGTTTAACACTAACTGTAGTGAAGTTTATAGCTACCTCTGATCCAATGTTCTTCTTCAATTGCTCCTGCAAAATCCTGAGTTTTTTGGCCAGTCTAGAGGAGTCCTTAATTTCTAAAGCAGCCCAAGAATCTGCAAATTGTCTAAGACAGAATATTTGAATTTCACTGATCATTCATACCCGGCTGTATTCCACTGATTGCAAAGGAATTTCAATGCTCATACTTGAAGTCATCAAAACAATTGTGAATTTATTTGTGATATCTCTAATAGGTATTTTTAAGACAAATAATATCCCATCTATTGCTTTTCAAATGGGCAAATCAATTTTATTTATTTATTGCTAATACTATAAGAGAGTGCTATGTGACTATCATCTTGGATAGCTGGAATTTGTGGTCAGTTATAGTTTATTTATAGTTTAGTTAAATTCAAATGTAGTTAAATTTAAATTTAGTTAATTATACATTTATAGTTATACTCAGAAGTTCATGAACAGAATTTGCATAGTATCCTTATTCTGCAATAATTTTGTTAGAGGGCAGAACCATTTTTTCTATCGCCTTAAAACACTGTGAAATGTTCAGAGTGAAATCAGAGTGAAATGTTCCGTAATGTGCTCCACTGCATGTTTGGTAAAACATGAATTCCCTATAACAAATAAATAACAAAAAATATTTATCATGAAATCTTCCCTAGGATCTTCACCAGTCCCTTTCTTACCAGAAGAAGAGGATGAGGTAAACAGTAGATGTGATGTCATGCCAAACATTCCTGACACTCTTTTACGAAAACTCCGTGTGCACACATCTATTCCAGGAAGGTAAACCCATCTGTGAGAGGTACCTGTATTGTCATCTGACATGTGTTATGAGAGATAAATATATTTCTATTGAACTTAAATGGCAGAGGCTACGCTAGCCATTACTAATTCAGTGTCTTTCAGATGCATTGGTCATGTGTCACTCTGGGCCTATAGCTATGCTGCTGAAGGAGACTATGGTTCAACATATCTAGAGGACACCAGATTGAAAAGTCTGCTGTAGACATTTAGTTTCCACTTGTGACAGAAGGAAGATGGTGTGGTTTCAGTTAGTGTCCAAGTAGGGCTGTGGAGACAAAGATTCATCTTCTTTCAGCCATAAAGGTCCCTGGGTGATCTTGGACCAATCTCACCCTAACCTAGGAATTGTTGTGAGGACAACATGTGGTAAAAACCATGGAACACAGGGCCCATTTAAGGAAGTGGCGGGGAATGTAATAAAATTTGTGTGTGTTCACTGCAGTACTTTCTAAACTGAAAAGCAAAGTGGTAATCAGAAATTGTGTTAACTTGCATCATAATGGAGAGAAGTCCACTTCTGGCTTTTGGCAGCAATAAAATTGTTCTCTAAGCAGAAAATACTAGCTCAAAATGTAAATGACCTTGCATCCTGACTGTGCAGTTTCTAAGTCTCTCTGGCATGATTAAGGAAGCAATATTTCCTGTTCACTTTTGCACTGTTTACTGTAATGTTGGTAAAATGCTGCTGTATCATGGACTTTTCAGGTTCTTAAGAAATGTGTTATCTTTCATACCAATACAGGAAATAAAAGAGCGTTTGTGAAGTTTATATAGCACTGTGCTGAAGCAATAAATTAACATTATACAAATATTACCTCAGATCTTGAGAGGCTAATAACCTTGTATTTGCCAAGCATCATACAGCATGCTTGCAAATTAATTCTGTCTCAGAGCATGGTCTGAAGGGGGGGAAAAGTGATACAAGATCACAAAGTGCATGTTTATTTTTGTGCAGGGTGAACATTTTTGGAATTAAAATCCAGTTGGGAAGTTACCTAAAAACATAATTACATATTATAATTTTGTAAACACACCCACAAATGATGTAAAGCAGAAAAAGGATGGCATAAATGCACAAATATATATGCTGTTACATGAACTCTTTCAGTGCACAAAAATTCTCAAAGTGAAATTCTTACATTAATGTTCTTTTAAAAAGTATAAAGTTATCTGCTAAACATAAACAAACTTACCTACTAAAATAAAGACTGTCTGCTAGAACCTGGTAGGTCCCACAGTCTCTTCTGTTTATGTTCATTCACACTAGATCATAGAATGATAGAGATGGAAGGGACTGTAAGGGCCATCTAGTCCAATCGCCTGCAATGCAGGAAAACACAACTAAAGCACTCCTCAGAGATGGCCAAAGAACAAGGGGCAACCACCATCAAAGGCAGTTCATTATACAGTCTCCACAGATGTTCAAGTAAAGAAGTTCTTCCAAATGTTTAGATGTCATTTATTACTTGCTGGTGTCTGTTCCTTGTGTTGTGTACACCAGCACTCTAGCAGTATCTCATTCTAACAGAGACCTGCATGCTAACTTTCTCTAAGTTCTGGTGATACTTCTTCTCTGGATAAAAGTTACTTTTAAGGAATTAAGATGTCAATGTCTTTCAGTATTACTGAATGAACAGTATGAATGAACCGTTCATGGATATTAAGAGCATGATTCATAGATATTGGTAGATATTAAGATGTTAACAGAAATTCATAGATACTAAGAGCATGAAGAATGTTCCTTAATATTTGCATCCTTGTCAAAAAGAAGAGCATCCTAACACTTTAGACATCCAGCTGAAGAAAAGAGAAGCAGCATAAAATAAACTAGCTCCTCACAGAAATGTTGCTTTTTATGCACAAAACATGTTTTCTCCCAAAATCATGTTTGCTGTTCAGAACAACCATGTATACTTTTGCCAACAAATGTTCTTGAATGAAGTCCTAAAGTACAAATCAAGCTCAGAAATTGCACAGAAACTCTAATATTTTTTGCTAAGCAGGGAGAAAAATCACTGAAATTATTTGTTCTTGCATGCAGAACTGAAATAAGGAGAATTTACATCCCTAATAGAAATAGGAATTTATACCTTAGTTGACTTGAGTTGCAGTCCTTTTTGCAACTCTCTGCATGTAACAAATGCAAAGCTGTATAACCACTGTATTAGATAATTACTGGATCTGCTGAATAAATGACCTTTTATGTGCTCCCTCGCATTATAACTTTGTCCCTTTTTATTGCAGCTCTCCTCCACTTACTGAAAGAGAGGTTGAGGTAAGCCCTTTTATCATAAAGAGTTTCAACGCTATTTGTCATCCTGTTTTGTGTGAAACCCATACAAGCAATGTTGGTGCTAAAAAGTTTATATGCTTCCTTCAAGAAAGCTGTACTTTTCACTAAAAGTAATGTTTTTAAGATTCTTTTGTGATTTTACTAATGAATAACAGGATGTAGAATAATATAGTCATTTGAGAGGTTATAATATAGTACATGCACATCCTAGAATAGCCTGGGATTAAAACAGAAGGAAACATTTTGACCTGAAATATTGAGGTTTTGAAACAGCAATCAGTTCAGTTTTTCTAGTTGGCTCTTTGGGCAGGTTTTCTAAGAAACAAAAATCAAAAGAATGTAAGGCTTGTATTGTTTGGTTAAGAAAAAATATTGCATGCATGAATGAATGAATGCATAAATGAATGCTGTCCCAAAGAAGGTACCATCTTAAGCCCTTGGCATACCTAATATTAACACAGCAGCAGCTCTCTTGCCCATGCAGCCACAACACTGAAGCTGCTTTCTGATTTCTTTCTCAAGGGAGGTTCCCAAATAAGGAACTGTCAAGTTGCACATATACCTAGTCTGCAGACAGTCTTCTTTGGCAGACTTTAAACCAGCCACGAATAACACACCAAACTACTACACCGAACTACTGAAATTCCATAGTAAAGGAAGTCAAAACAAATGCTTGCATTAAAGAGATTTTCTCAGCTTGCTTATGAAATTTGTTTTTCCTACTTTAATGGCTTTTTCCATTTCAGTGGTGGAATTTACAAAGAAGAGGTGGCAGGTCCTGGGATAAAATTGGTCACAGGCTTCCCAAAACTGCCTACTCTTGTCCTAGTTAGTAAAACGCTGCTACTAGCAAATGAAACACTTTAGCATCATGTACATCCAAAGCTTTGTTTTGCATGAATCACTGAGGCAGGTTTCCCATTCAAACAGTCTCCTCTGAAAGTCGTGCATGATTTGGATTTTCTGAGAGCTCATTTTAGGGCTCAGAGGCTGGAGACATCAGTTCCCCATACAGCTTTGCTGTTCATCTCTGTGCTGAAGAAGGTACTTGGGAGTGAAAATCAACTTCAGCTTCAGTTCATAACCAACATAATTATTTTAAGATGTTGATAGTTTCCTTGTCACAACATTGTCTTTTTCACATGTACTCTTGATCTGTGTGCATTTAAGATTACAACCTTATTATTTAGCTGATGTAACAGTAGTAGGCACTTACCTCTTCAGCAAAATGTTCTTAAACAGAAGCATATATCTGTTTCCTGTGCCAAAACTACTGTTTTTTTAAAATTCTACGGAAAGTCCCACCAGATAACTTGGCACCATTCTGGTTTCTGATCAGTATTTCAGAAGCCCAGTTGTTTCTTTTAGGGTAGCCACTTCTGTCTGAGAATGTCTAGATTCGGTCAGTGTAGCACTATAACACATATATTCATGATGGGACTAGCTTCATCAAAAAGTGAACTATATTAGCATATTGTCAAAGAATAACATTAGTTCTGGTACAAGGTTTTAAAAGTAGTATTTATTTAAGCAATATTTTCACTCAGCTGTGAGTGTCTTTTGAGAAACGTGCTTAACGATCACCATTAGGACCAACAAAACAAGTGGTGGATTGAAACAAGTTGTTTTAAAATGAATTATAAGCAAGGTACACAAAACATCTGGAACGCTCTTGAAAATGATGATAGGATTAGCTGCTGTTTATGCTAGATACACTCTGTGTACTTTGACTATGTCCGTTTTCCCCACTTTTTTCCGAAGAATTTTTGCAAGATCAAGGTTGGCTTTGAAGAAAAGTTGATACTGGTTGAAGTTATTCATGTTTTATTTTTATATTGATATTCATAAACTGTTTTTCATTCACATGGGCCTGAAAGCAGTGAACAATAAAAACATTGTTATAAAAATAATAAACATCAAAATGCCATTTAAAAAATACCTACAAGATGTAAACAAAACAAAAAAAAGCCAAATGAGCAACAGAGCTCACTGCATTTATCCAGCTATAACAATCAGAAACACAGCTAACTACTGTCCTCAAATAAGAGAGTCATCTCTAGATGTTATAAGCCAATGCGAAGGGGTTCACACAAACCTTCTGGGAGAGGGAATTCTGCAGTCTGGATGCTACAACCAAGAAAGCTTTGTCCTGTGTTCTGTTAGCTATACGTTTGATGGCAGTGAAATGGGGCAATACTGGACCTCTCCCACATGCCTCCATTTGGTGGATATGAAGGAATGTTTACTGTTTAAATAAAGCTTACTTGATTTAACCTGTGATTACATGCTGTAGAGTGGGAAATAAATAAATACATACATACATACATACATACATACATACAGGTACTATGATAGTTGCCACTGCTACTCCTCCTACCATATTACCATACAATTATTGTCTGCAGGAGGCAAAAGTAGCAGTTTTTAACAGCTATGGAGTAGGAGAAAAAGTTAATGTTGCCCTTGCAATTCTTCCCCCTGTGCAGTGTGGTGCTAAGTTCCCTGAATCCATTGAGGAAACACATAAATTATGCTATATGTGTGAAGGTTGTAATAAAGCTTTTCATCATGGTCAGATGCAAAAGTACTGAGCCTGCAGACTAATAGCAGTGCAGCATTTATTTCGTATCAGTGAGAATAAATATCACCCGTGGGTTCACTAGTGACTACTTGCTCCCTTGCTACTGGGCTTGCTTTCTGTCTAACTAGATGTGGTCCTCCAGTTTGGAGAACATAACTTCCAGGGAGACTTTGAGATCTAGCACTTCTCTTCATAGAAGAGAATGCCGTACACCAGTCTCTACCAGTGTATTCAGTGTCATGCAATAATTTTGCTTTTTATATTTCACTATGATTGGTAAGCAAGATTGAGTGAGGTTTTCATTTCTTCCTCAACAGAATGTATTTGTACAACTTTCCTTGGCATTTAGAAATGATAGTTATACTTTGGAATCAAGAATAAACCAGGCTGAGAGGGAGAGAAATCTTGCTGAGGAGAACACAGAGAAGGAATTAGACAACTTTAAAGCAGCTATTACGGTAAGAGAACCTAATTATCCCATGGCTGTGTAGCACTACATTGCGTATCCTTCCCTTGATCTTTTTTTCTCTCTTAAATTTTATTGTGCACCAATGTAGTGCATTAGTGAAATGGCATCTTTCTACTACAGCGCTACAGCTTGAAGAAATATATTTTAGAGGGGAGAAAATTTTCCCTTCAAACCATAGGACCACCACAGCAAACCAAAGCCTTTAAAAAAAAAAACCTTTGTGATCTCTAGTGCAAATCCAAGAAGTCACTACAGTATCCCCAAAGAATGGAATGAGAAGACATGGAGGAAACAACAACCAACAAACCCAAAATTTCTGTATTACAAGAAATCATGCTTCTTTAGACTGATGTGGAAGAGCCCTCTGAGGAAAGGAAATTAAGGAAAATTAAGGAAAAGCCCTTAATTTTAAACTGACCTTTCCAAATGTCAGTTTCTCCACACATTTATATCTGGCTAACATTGGACACCAGCTGATAAAATCCTATCTTTATTTTAAGGTGACCCCTTTTCTGGCTTCTGTCGCTGAATTTTTTTGTAACACATATAGTATGCTAGTGTCATGGTACAGCACCCATTTACATACTACATTTTCACAATCCAGGAATTACTCATTCTTGTCTAAGTAGAAAAACACAGTATGTTACATGTAGAACTTTCTGAACCAAACAGCCCACAGCTACAAAAGACTTTCACAGGTGTCAGAATGAAGGTGTAAACTAAAGCGAGGTTGGAGAGTGGGCAGCCCCTCATCTCCCATCAACATGGCAAATGCTTATGGCTAGTGGGACTTCTAGGACCGCAACTTCCCTACTCTTTCCTTAAAGAGTTTGTCAAACACTGAGTTTTTCACCTGCACTGGCCTCCCACCTGCTTATCTCTCACCTCCTTTCATTCAGCTACTCTGCTTACGTTGCCTACAAATGTTAATGTGAGTCTCCTGTTAATGAAATATAGGCCATTACTTGCAAAATATGTCTAGCAAAAAGCAAACTCATGCTCAGGGATTCGACACATGCATCTCAGATTCATTATATTGCAACATCCATGAGAGGATGCCTTTCCATATTGCAGATTCATATGTAGTACAAAAACTCTTGCTTTTCAGCTTATCATACTGGACAGGGTTTTTCTAGAGTGCCAAGAGCATGACCACTCTCCTTCTGTTTTGTGATGACATCACCATAGGCTCTTCTTGGTCAAAATTTTTTGAAAGAGCTCCATACTAGTTCCAACCAAATATCTTGCATAAAAGAATGCACTGGGGATAACAACAATCTAATAGGAGTGTCATTTTTTCCTGCTCTGTCGCTTGTAGTGCGACCCACAGTGGGATTAAAGGGTTATGTGAAGGGCGTGCAAAGCAGCAAATCCGTCACTTCATTTTCAAATTGCTACTGGCTTATTCCAGATGGAGCAAAAGGGTGATGTGAGGATTTCCCCCTGCCTCCAGCTGTGTGGGTTTTTAATTTTGCATTACAAGGGGAAATTTTATGCTGTATTTAGGATGGTATAAGTAAGGAGACAAATCCTGGAGTCCCTAAGGGGCACAGAAAGGCTTTGAATCCACCAGACCCAAGAGCAACACTCTTCTGGCATGCCCTATTTCAGAGCCTTTCATCAGTTATTACTGGTGATACAGCTACACTCCCACAATGCAGAGAAGCTTTCTATCAGCAGGTACTTCTACCTAATGCAGACCTCAACAAATTTTGATCTCTCTGCTAGGATTGTGTTAATTAAATAAACTGTGAACTGTTATTTATGTAGTTTCACTGGACTGCATTTCAAAGGCAAAAACATCCTTGTACTGCCCGAGAAGGACAACAGTATGAAGCAACTGAAAATAAACTTTAAACGATTGTTTACATTTTTCCCCTGAATTTCAAAGCTTGAGAATTATCTGTACTTCTGTAAAATTTAGAAGATTCTGTCTTGCAGACACTCTTAATTTTTTTAGTTGTTTCGAGCACAGAGCACAGGTCCAGGTTGCAGTTTTATGCTCTAGGATCCTCTAGTAGCCATGTGGACTACCTGCATGTGTGTGTAGTGTGTGTGTGTGTATATATGCATACGCGCGTGCGCCTGCACACATACACACACACACACCAAAGTGGCTGTAAATCCACTTCTGGTTCTCACTTCTTGACTTCTTTATTTAAGCTTGATCTTTTCATGGAATCACAGAGTTGTAAGAGACCACAGCAGCCATTGAGTCCAAATCCCTACCATGCAGGAACACACACTCAGTGCACCCCCAGCAAATGGCCATCCAGCCTCTGTTTAAAAACCTCCAAAGAAGGTTGTTCTTTATATTTGTGCATGCTGGGTTTTTTTCAGTCTTCAGCTTCCTTATGGCATCATTCTGAACACAGAGACATGTACCAGAGATTGTTGGAGGATATCACTGTGCTGCATCGTTTATCTTCCCGATTATCCAGTCGGGCTGAGATGGTTGGAGCTGTCCGTCAGGTAAAACTATTCAGATTAAATAAGTTATATTCTCTGACTTAATTATTTGAGGTCATCACATATTGTAGGAAAGCTTGGCAACAGCCTTCAGGTTTGAGCTCAACAAGTTGCCTTGTGTGGATCATTGGTCAATCTAGATCGGAATTGTTGATTTTATGAGGTTTCAAGCAAAGGTGAACTTAGGACTTTCTGTATGCAAAGTGCTTCTGTATCACTTAGTGGTGGTCCTCTGTCCTTGCAAGGCCAGTTCTGCCATAGGCTACATGGTTCGGGCGGTGATGATAGAGGACGCAATGAGGGATTCAGCAGAAATGGGAATGTAGAGCCCAGTCTGTTGGGTCTGCACCATTAGATTCCTCTTCTCCTGAAATCATTTTCATTATAGGTTCATTATAAGAACCACTGTGTTTGTTATGTGCCTTCAAGTCAACTCTGACTTACACCAACCTATTCTAGGGTTTTCTTGGCAAGATTTGTTCAGAGAAGGTTTGTCATTGCCTTCCTCTAACAGAGACTGTCACTTGCCCAACATCAGCCAGTAACTGGTCTCCTGGAGTCCTAGTCCAACATTCAGACCAATACCCTGCACTGGCTGTTAAGAATTGCTATACCACCTTAAAAATAGGTGGTTGGATTTGCTTTCTTTTCTCTTTCTCTATCCCATTTGATTTTTGTGTCAAGTCTTGTAGATTCTAGGCTTGCAGGCAGAGATTGTCTTGCTTGCTGTTGATCTTACGTATGTCAGCGTGGGTTCCTTTTTAACTAAAGTTTGAAGAGATGGGCAGAAGCACTTTGAATATGTAATAAAATACATAGGGGAAAATAAGGCAGTCCCACAAGCATCAGATACTAGGTGCAGAAGAAAAGACCATGAGGTATTTACAGACAAAATGGTGTGTGTCAGGAGACCTGTTCTGCACCAACAAATCTAGTCTGCTGCTCATGTTCATGGTGAAGGACATTAGTCCCGTCACCACTTGCTGACGTAAGAATCAGCTGCCACTTTTGCTGACTACTGTATATGAAATACAAGGAGGAGGAATTTTGTTCTTTTCATCATACAGCATCTTGACCAGTCGTCTATCTCCAAACCAAGAATATGAAATAGCAAGAGTACTTGAGAATATTTTTTTTCCTTCTTCTTCATAGTCTCTGTGCCTCACACAGTGGGAATCTTCATGCATGCGCATTAGCATTTTGGAAAGTTCCAGAGCTGAGCAGCTTGGCGGGAACCCCTCCCCCACTCAGTACTGAGCATGCTCAGTCCCGCCAAGCCAACGGTCTTCCCTCAGTTTCTTTTCCGCCAATCAGTTAGCAGCTCAGAAGGTTTCCTCTGCTGAGCACTTCTCTTCTTCGGACTGCTGGCTTTTCCTTCAGGAAAACTGTAAGGACCCATTCTTCTTATGTCTTCACTCTTCGAATTGTGCGTAACTTGCAGCCACGAGGCTTTGCTTTTCAACGCCTATTCCAAGTGCCTGTTCCGCCTCAGAGAGGGCCATAACGTTCAGACCTGCTCTATCTGCAAGGATTTCACCTTGCAAACCCTGAAAAATAGGGCTTCTTGCCTGAAGTCCTATTGCTGGGAGCAGGCTCTTCACTTGAAGGACCAAGCGGCTTCTAACACAGCTCTTTTTAGCTCTTTTTTTCAGTGTCATCTCGTCCTCTCGGCATCACAGTCTTCTATTCCAACCACGTCGGTATCGACCTTATCCTCGATATCGACACCCTCGGTATCAATATTGACTCTGTTGACTCTGCCGCCTGTCTCCTCTCTTCCAAGGATTCCAAAGCTTTCAAAGATGCCAGTGGTTCCTCAATCTTCTAGTTCTAAAGATGTCTCTTCTACTTCACAGCTGGCTTTGATCCAACAGCCTCACACTGTGGCTACTTTGGTGGAGCATAAGCAGGTCTCTTCACGCCACTCTCCTGTGGCTCCTAAAAAGAAGAAGAAGGAAGAACATCGCTCTCCTTCACGCGCTGCCCGTCTGTCGGCAATTCAACCAACTGCTCTCGGGCCTTTACCAACACCTCCACCAACGCAGCCCCAATGTGTCACTTTGGAGAAGGGAGAGGCTCCTAACCTCTCGCCGGTGCATGAATTGATTCAGCTCCTGATACTGTCTGCTCCGATACCGATGGACCCTACTTCGAATCCAGACCGTCGACCTACTCCAACTGTTTCTCCTCCTGCAACCATGGACCAGCCTGGAGAAGGGTCCTCCCAAACTCCCCTGCCTCCGGCAGTGGCCTCTGGCCATCCTGAGGTGGACCGTCCGTCAGCATCGGACACTCCTCAGGCTCCTTCCGGAGACTGGCCTCGTTCGAGTGTGGCTCGCTCTCTGGGACACATTGATCAAGGTAGATCGCCTCACCGTCATGACCACGGGCGCCATGGTACTCACAATGTCCCATCGGCCAGAGGGGATTCACCCTTTTCGTCAGCATCCTACATAGCCCGCTATGGTCATGAGCATCTATGGAGGGAGCAGCTGGGCTCTTTCTACTCCTACTCACCAGTTTATCGTGATGGATACCATCTCGATGTCCACCGCTGGTCTCCATATTGACCTCACCACTCTCAGTCTCCATCGCGCACCCCCTCCCAATTACATTACCGCCATGCATCTCGGTACCGCCCTTCTCGGTCCCGTTCTCGATCTTGGTCTGCATATTACCAATGCTCTCCATCTCCTCATTCCCGTCATTAGTCCCGCGATCTCTCCCCTCGATACCAGGCTGTTTCTCCAGCACCTCAAGTGACTGCTACAGTGTCTTGGCCTCCACCAAATGACCATGCGGCCCCTCCTCCTCCGCCTTCCTCATTGGCTCCGCTTTTGACACAGTTCCTCGCCCGCACCTATTTCTGCCATCCTGCCAATTTCATCCATTCTGGCCCGGGTACCAACTTCGCTTATCAACTTTGATACTGGCTCCATCATTGGTATCAGACCCCTCTTCGACAAACCCGACTTAACAGTCTCACCCGCCTCTGTCTTCTCTGTCATCTGGTTCTTATGAGTCTGACAAGGATTCTTCTGATTCTACTCCTCAGTCTCACACCTCTCCTCCACTTACGTTTGGGGAACCGACTCCAGATACTGCACCTGAGGACGTCAAACAATTCTCTGACATCCTCGTCAGGATGGCCAAGGCACTGGGCCTCAACATTTCTGGCCCTGGCCCAGTGGTCCAGGACCCGGTCTTTCATTATGTTGATGCGATTCCTGCTTCAACAGCGCCAATTCCGTTTTTGCCAGCCTTGCAGGAAGTCATTAAACATCCATGGTCTCAGCCGGCCTCCTCCCTCCCATTCCTCATCGATTGAAACATCTGTACCAGACTCAACGTAAGGATGTGGAATTCCTTTTCAATCATCCCACTCCAAATTCCATCATTGTTGAGTCCTCCCAGACAAAGGGCAGTAAGAGGGCTCACGCCACTCCCCCGATCGTGAGGGTTGTTGCCTTGATATTTTTGGCCGCCGTTTCTACTCAGCTTCTTCTTTGATCGCCAGGGTCTCTAACACCCAAGCCTGTCTAGCGGCTTATCAGAGAAACATCTGGGATAGACTTTTTCCCTTGATTTCCCATCTTCCTGATGACCACCGGACTGCTGCTATTCAGTTCTAGAGAGTGTCACACTCACTAATCAACAAATTCAGTCTTCTCGATATGCTGTTGTGGGTGCAGCGCGGGTCATGGTGAGTGTGATCGCTCTTTGCCATTTTGCCTGGCTTCGATCCGCCGGCCTAACTGAGGATAATTGAAAGAGGATAGAAGACCTTCCCTTCGATGGTCAGGGCCTCTTCCATGCTACACGGACAATGCCATGGAGCACCTCATGAAAGCTCGCCTTACAGTGAAGAAAATGGGTCTCCATCCATTGACTCAGGCCAGGAGGTCTCCCTCATTCTGCTCTTCATAGAGGCGCTCCTCCTACTCTTATCGGTCGCGGTCTCCACAGCGGTCCTCCCAGCAATCTTTGTTACCAGCCTCTTCATTTCGCCATTCTTTCAGGCGTCGCCCGCCTTCCTCCAAGAAATCTTCGTCTGCCACAAAGTCTCGCTTTTGACTGCCCTCGCAGGTCGCCACCTCTCCCACTCTTCTGTCTTCCAAACCACCTGTCCAAGACCCCAAGATTGTTTTGCCATTTCAACACACTTGGCTGCTGACCATTTTCCGTCTTGGTTATGCCATCGAGTTTCTAAATACTCCTTCTCTGGACGTCTTCTCAAGGAGATAGATACGCTCCTTTACAAAGGGGCCATAGAGAGGCTGCCGTCTTCAGCCAGATCCACCGGCTTCTTTTCCCAGTACTTCACTGTACCAAAGGAGGATAGCACCCTTTGACCCATTCTGGACCTCCAGGCGATCAACTCCATCTTCCCCCGGAAGTTCAAGATGGTCACCCTGTCCTCCATCCTTCCTCTCCTCAAGCGATGGGAGTGGTTCGCGTCCATAGATCTGCAAGATGCCTACTTCCATATCGCCATTTGCCCCCAGCACAGGAGGTACCTCCGGTTTGCGGTCGACAATGTGTGCTACCAGTACAAGATTCTTCCTTTCGGCCTGTCCACCGCCCCCAGGGTCTTCCCTAGTGCTTGGCCCCTGTGGTGTCTTACCTCTGTACGAAACATGTGATGGTGTATCCCTACCTCAACAATTGGTTAATGGTGGCACCCTGCAAGCAAAAGCTATACGAGGACATTCATCTTACTCTTTCTCTGGTCTCCGATCTCAGTCTCAGGGTGAATCCCAAGAAATCTCACTTGGAACCTACACGCACCGTCGATTTCATTGGAGCCACTTTGGACTCGACTTCCGCCATGGCATTCCTTCCGATGAAACGCATGTGGGTCCTGCACCGAGCTACAGCTGTGATTCTGCACAGACCTTCTGTTTCTGCTTCTTGAATTCAACAGCTCCTCGGCTACATGGCAGCCACGACCACGGTCACTTACCTGTCTCGTCTCCGTCCTCTCCAACACTGCTTCCTCAGGCACTTCGATCCTCTCCTCAACGACCAGCATTGTATGCTTCAGATCCAACATCTTGTCAAGGATTCCCTCTGCTGGTGGCTGTTGCCTCACCATCTGCTGTCCGGAATGCCCTTTACTGAACCCCATCTGTCTCTCACTATCACCACCAACGCATCTCTCCTTGGCTGGGGAGCTCACTGCAATCGCCTCTTCATCCGGGATCACTGGACCAGACTGGAGAAACATCTGCATATCAACACCTTGGAGCTTCTGTCGATCTTCAAAGCCCTCTGAGCCTTCCGGAAACTCTTCATAGGATGGACTGTACAGCTGCTGTCCGACAATACGACAGCTGTCTGCTACATCAATCACCAGAGAGGCACCCACTCATCCCTCCTACTCCATCTCGCATTACAGATATGGGACTGGTGTGTCCCACTGTGTATCCACCCAATTGCAGTCCACCTGACAGGATGGGACAATGCCACAGTGGACACACTGAGCAGAAACACAGCCTACCTCACAAGCGGTCCCTCTCCAACACCGCTTTTCACCAGATAGCGTCCCGATGGGGCACTCTATCCGTCGATCTCTTTGCCACCTACCAGAATAGGAAGTGTCCTCGCTATTGCTCCAGAGCCAGCACTGCTGTCTTGGAGACACGTTCCAGTTTCCCTGGAACATTTCCTCTCCTGAGCTGAATGGTCACCAAGATTGCCACGGACAAAGCAGACACTATTCTCATGGCCCCTTATTGGCCAAGACAGCATTGGTTCGGATGTCTCTTCACCATCTCCCGGGGCTGTTGGATGCTGCTTCTGCGCGTGCCCAACCTCCTCTCGCACTCGGATGGTCATGTCTTTCATCCAGACCCTCTCCTCCATTGGCATGCTTGGAGGATAATCTTCTAGACTCTCCTGCCATCTGTGCCGTTCTCACAGCCTCTAGGAAGGAATCCACTCATAGATCATACGAGTACAAGTGGCACAAGTTCACTGCCTTCGCAGATGCCCATGGTGAGGCTTCCTCCCCTGCCTCTTTATCGACAGTGCTGCATTTTCTCCTGTCTCTAAGGGAACAAGGGCTGGCCTTCTCCTGTCTTAAGGTCTACCTCTCCGTGATTGTCACCTATCAATCACATGGCTCTCCTTCCTCAACTCTTTTCAGAAATGCTACAGGCAAGCAGTGCCTCAAAGGCCTTCAACACCTCTATCCCCCTGTCTCTTCACCTCTTCCTCCATGGACGCTGTCTCTCGTCCTCTCCCAACTCATGCACCTTCCATTCGAACCTATGGCCACGTCTGACGACCATCTTCTTACTCTGAAGACAGCATTCCTAGTCACTGTTACATCAGCAAGAAGGGCGGAGGGACTGACTGCACTACACTCAGACGAACCTTTTCTGGTGTTTCATAGGGACAAGGTGGTCCTACATCTGGACCTCTCCTTTCTCCCTAAAGTTGTCTCCGACTTCCATCTGAACCAGGATATCATTCTGCCAACTTTCTATCCTGAACCATCTTCGCCTCTTGAGTGCTTTCTCCACTCACTCAACGTGCGCCGGGTGCCAGCTTTCTGTTTACAATGAACTTCGACCTTTTGCCTCACTCCACACCTTTTTGTTTACTACGGTGGACATCGGAAAGGTCATAAAGTCTCCACTCAACGTTTTTCTAAATGGGTTGTTCAGGCGATTCACCTTGCTTATGAACTCGCCATGCAATCTCCACTCCGCTATGAACTCCATCTCCGCTTCACACCCACTCTACCAGGGCTGTGGCTTCTTTGGCAGCTTTCCTCAAAGGAGTTGACCTGCAGGAACCTTGTCGGGTAGCTACATGGTCGCGTCCTTTGACGTTTCCCTACCACTAGCGCCTTGATTGCAGAGCCCGACGTGATGCCCACTTTGGTTGTGCAGTGCTGTCCTCTATTGTCTAGAACCTGACCCGCTGTCCAACGGTAAGCTACTTAATCTCCCATTGTGTGAGACACAGAGACCACAAAGAAGAAGAACAGGTTGCTTACCTGTAAGTGTGTTTCTTTGAGTGGTCATCTGTGTCCTCGCACACACCCGCCCAGCCTCCCCTCTTTCAGGTCCCGTGCTCGGCAGACTTCGAAACTGAGGGAAGACCGTTGGCTTGGCGGGACTGAACATCCTCAGTACCGATTGGGGGTGGGGTTCTCACCAAGCTGCTCAGCTCTGGAACTTTCCGAAACGCTACTGCACATGTGCGAAGATTCCCATTGTGTGAGGGCACAGATGACCACTCAAAGAAATACAGTTACAGCTAAGCAACCTGTTCTTAGGAACAGCAAGAATATTTGAGAATATTTTTTTAAAAACGGTACAAAAATGTGTTTCTTGTGTGTAAGGAAATTATGATGAGAAGAATCTTGGATTCACAGGAATCTTCACAGTTCAGGGTTTATTATGCAGAAAATTCACACATGGCTTTCTTTGAGCTGAAAACCGTATTTTCTCTGCAGGAAACAAGATTTTCTGTTTCTGCACAGAAAATGCTGTTTTCTGCACAAAAAATGTAAATTTTACACAGAGTAAGTCCTTCATGACAGCATTTTCTGAGCATTATTATTTTTTGGCTTAGTACATTTATTTTTCTATATGAAAGATGCTGTTTTCCCACCCTCATTCTAAATTCATTGTAATTCTATAAGGCCAAGCAGATCTGGAACAGAAGTTGCCTAAAGGGAAACTGCTAGTGTGCCAGCTTGCAGCTATACTGCTTCCCTTGGAATGTGCTTTTGAACAGATCGCTGCCTTTTTCTTCAGGCTACATCTTTAGTTCAGCAATTTACTATCTGATTTCAATTTTTGTGAGAGCAGTTACTGAGAAGAAATAAGACAATAGCTGCAAATAACAACCTCTGTGGTACTAAGAGCACCCTCAAGAATTTGGGGTCTTGGAAAATAATATCTCTGAGATTGGCAGATCTGTAAAGTCAGAGTTTACTTTATTTTTCTTTGATATTTCTTAAGCAGAAAAGAGGAGAAAGCTATTTTAGTGTTCTTTAGGCAAAAATGGCTATGCTTGGTATTAATATGGGCAGACTCTGACCTGACTGGACTTATGCCAGCATTCTTTTGGCTTAGTTCTCTTTCTCTCACAATCCTCCTCACCACTCTGCTGACCTTTGTTGGCTGTTAGCAGAAGTTTTAAGACTTGTTGCCAAGAAAATACATGTGACCTAATGATCTGAACTGAATGTGTGCTTTTTCAGGGCATGCCTTTATTGCAGAAACCAGTTGAACAGTCAGTCACTTTCCCCAGAGAGCTGTAATTCTATGAGGATGGCAAGTTATTTCAAAAAGAATTTTTTAATTTCCTTACCAACCTATAGTACCTGAGATATTTCAAGCCAAAACCATCGCAGCAACATAGGTGATAGAGAACTGATGAATTTGTAGAATACATTTTATATAATTTCTGTAAAAGTCTGAAAAGTTATTTGTTGTTCTTAACAACTATATCAAAGTACACATGCTAGCACTTGAAATCTGTAAAACTTGGTAAATCAACATCTGCATGAAATGGCATTCAAGGGACTCCTTCTTCCAACCATTTGTAAATGCCCAGCTTGTCCCTCTCTTGTTAGATACATTCTGACCTCGATGTCCAGATTCCTTCTCTGTATCCAGACATGCACACAGCATATCAGCTGGTATTGGATAAACAGTACTCTGATATCATCACCTGTCAGAAATACATCTTCTGAATTAAACTAAAAACTGAAGCAGAGTAATGTTCTTGCTTGAAACTGCCTGAGGTATTCTCATTGTATTGCGCACCTGTCTTTATGAACAAAATATTCCTGAAGAAATCCTGCAGGTGGCAGGATCTCCTTATGAGCAGAATCCCAAGTCTGCTCATTAGGAATGGGTGATGCTTCTATTTCAGCTTCATTTTAATACAATTTTTTAGCAAAATTCACAGATTTCATATTATTTAGAATGGGGAACCCAACTTAATTTTTTTTAAAAAAAAATGATTTGATTATTCAGGCACAGGGCTTTGAGTGCTTAATTCTAAAAAAAATGCTAGTTTGAATCCTGGCATGTTCACTCATGTCACTGCTGAATTAGGGTTCCTGTTTTTTTTCCTAAGAAGCCCCCTTATCCATCACACCTGTTTGGCGAGCAGGTACAACTTCTTCATGCTGGGAATGGCTGTATATTTTGAATCTGGCTATTGGAAATGTGGAAAATCTTTGTTTCAGTTTGTTTTTCAGAAATTTACAAAAATGTGTGAATTTCTTCACTTTCAAGGAATTAAACTTAAGCATTAAATAAATAGGTAAATAAAGAAGAATAAAGATCCTTGCATATCAGTTGCTTAAACCATGATGATATTTACTTTCTGTTTAAAATGTCCTTCTGTGTGTATCGTCTCATCTCTTCTTTGCAGGAAAAACGCATGTCAAAGGCTACTGAAGTTATGATGCAGTATGTGGAGAATTTGAAGAGAACATATGAAAAGGATCATGCTGAGCTGATGGAGTATAAAAAACTTGCTAGTCAAAATTCTAGCAGAAGCTATGGGTCCCCTGGTAATGCAGTCTGTCTCCTGCAAATTTAAAAGCAGATCTGTGTATTGCTTTTTGAACTTGAAATGCAGATGATTAAGCTTTTACACCAGCTAAATAAAAAAAACAAAATTACGTACGATGAATCAACAACATTGACCAACTTGATTTAAATATTTTTCTTTTTTTTTATTTATTTATTTTTTAAAAAAAAGATTTAAATATTTTTCTGAAGAATTAATCAGGGGGGTCTACAGTGTACCTGCCCTGTATGTGGGGGCTCCATTTCAGGAACCTCCACATAAAACAAAAAATGCAGCCACTGTGTCCCATTGTAGTCATTGGATGCAGTGAACACCCTCCCACAATAGCATGCGTGCATGCCACAGCCATTGACTATAATGGGACACAGCACTTCCCACGGCCTTGCATTCATGCATGCAGAAATCATGCCGGAAGAGGCTATACTGTATGTAGAAGTAAAACAGCAGTTAGTTAATATGATAGCAGACTGCAATGTATTGAATTTTTTCCACACATTTCTGTTGTAACAAAAAGGAATACCTCATTGTTTCACACAGTATTGCTTGACATGTACATCCTTTGCAGTGTACACAGTTGCTAGAAAATTGTTCTAGTTAACATTTCAGTGGTGGCATGCATATTTTTCTAACAGTTATTTTCTGCTGGCTTTGTTTTACCTTTCTTTCTGTACAGAAGATGGTGTGCCCCGAACATCTAGATCCATGTCTCTTTCTATTGGAAAGGTATTCTTCCAGATTCCACTGTGCTGTTTAGTGAAGTCTATATGTGCAAATGCCCATGACTAAAAAAAATAAAAGTCTTAGGGTTATTGATCCATACTTAAACCCATGATGCTGGTGTTCTCAAGGTTTCCCTCACTTAATGAGGTGAGGCAGGTGGCCGCTTGGGAGAGGGTGTCCTTGTAATAGAATGCCATGCCATCCTTAGAGAAGCTCATCTGGTGACTACATAGGGCACTAGCTGAAGAGCTCTTTATTCTTCCAGGCCTTTACTTATATGCTGTATTGCATTTTAGATCTTTGACATTAATAATTTCTTCAATATTTATATTTAGGCTCATTTTTGTGCTGATCCTAATTCTATGCTGGTTTTATTTTTGTTATATTGATACTGCTTTAAATGTTATTTCTTCCCTTTTTTGGATTCTGTGTGGTATTTTGTTGATTTGCATCTTGTGTAAAATACCTAGAGAACATAATTGATGGGCAATATTAAAATGTTATAAAATGAGGGAAATCAAAGAAAATTATTGAGTTGTGTTATAAGGATATGGCTTTTTAATGCTAGTTAGAGGTAAAACCAAAAAGTTAATTTTTCTCTTTCCTCATGAGAGGTCTTCATTTTCTTCTCTCTGTCCACTATTTCTATTAACATGTTCACTTACGCCTTGCTGATATTTCCAATGTTCCCATTTTTCTCACTTTTTTTCTTTCCTTAAAGCCTTTATATGGCCCTCTTTTTGATTCCCAGCTATGGAAATACCAGCCAATTTGTTAATATTTGGGGAAAAAAAGTGTTTTGCAGAAACAGTCACATTTGAAATATTTCCCTCCAGATGTAGCTTTATTATAGCATTCTGAAAGCTAGTTCTCACAGAAAAGCTGCTGTTGTGGTTAAACAGCACCTTTAGCTGTAAGGGTAGATTTTCAGAGGGAGGCTGGTGTAGGCTTTGATCTAGAGCGGAATCCTGCATGGTTGCTTTTCCTTCAAAATAAAATTGTCAGCTTAAGCATTAAAAAAAAAAAGAATATTTAACATAATGTAGCATAATACCACATTCTCAATCCTTAAAAATCCAAAAACTGACTACTAAAGTGTAAGCTCCACTCAGCACAATGGGACCTGTTTCTGAAGAAATATGGAGATGGCACTGCATACTACATGTAAGATATGGGCTTCAGGACTAAGACATAAATCTCCCTGCTGGGTTCAAAATATACTGCTTTCTGTACAAAAACTGTTGGTTTTGACCCAAAGACAAGCTTTTCTACACAAAAACAAGTTTTTGGCAGAATTTCTTTTCTTTTTTTTTCTTTTCTTTTTTTTGCAAAAAGTCTGAAATTGGAAAAAAAAATCTCATGGGACCTGAATATTTTCCTGATGGAGTATCTTGATATACTGAGATGTCTTTTCTCATCAAGGGTGAGACACTTTTAGAGTGTCTGGCTTATAATACACCTATGCCTTAAGATTCCTTTATATAATTGCCCTGTAATTGTTGTACATGGCAGCTCTCTAATAACTTTTGCAGTGAGTTGACAATTTAAATAGAATGTCTTTATTAATTACTTTTACTGAAATAGATTTAGAATATAATGATAAACAGAAGTCATTGTTATTTTTACCTCCTTTGCTCTAATTCACGTGGCTATGCATATTGTGAAGATACCACTTTGTGTCACTTGTATAATGAAATTTATTTTTATTATAGATGCCTCGAAGAAGAGTCAGTGTTGCTGTTGTGTCAAAATTTGAGCTTCCAGGTCAATCACCTGGCACATCACCTGCACCTTTGATGCCATCTTCCTTGGTAAATTTAAATACTACAGAAATGTTCTGTTTAAGTACCTTCACAGACGCAAACACACATTGTCTTGCACATTGTAGAAATATCTTGGGGCTGTTTGAGCAATGTGCATTAAAAATAATTGTTAGATTCATATCTGAAGATTGCCACTCAATAGATATCATATCCATTTTTCAGGTAATACAGAGTTTGTGTTTTGAGGATAAGAAAGTGTTTGATGTACATTAAATATCTTTTCATATAGGAAGCACAGCCTATGTCAGGAGTGGGCAGCTGCACCTGGTCCAGGATCAGGGCGGGTGGTGGCGGTGGTGAAGAGCTTCCAAACCCCCAAAAAACAGCCTACTGGAGAAACATGCAACCTTAAGGCTACATTTTGTCCATCTGGCTTATGATGCTGATATATGAATTAAACTCAATAATCTCTGTTCACAGTCTGAATCATCAAATGGAAGAAGCAATCTAACATCAACCCCTGTCTTGCCAGCACTTGTAGAAAAGTGAGTTCACTTGTATTTACTATATTGCAAGTTATATAAAGCAAATAACCTCTGCCAGAAAAGAAATAATTCTTTTTCTAAAGGAGTTTAAGATGATGGAATAGGATGGGAGTATACAGTTCAAAAGGTATTGTTATTGTTTTGCAGATTCACTTGAACTTTAAGCAACAGGGAAAGAAAAACAACATTCTTAGTGTTTTTCCTACTATGTTCTCTAGGAAAAGAATATTGCAGGCTTACACAGAATGACAGCATGCCTCTTTGTTCGGCCTAAGACCCACTAAGTTTATTGGGATTTATTCCCAATGAAGTGTACATAGGATTGCAACCTCAGAGTTGATGAGATAGTATCACATGCAGCACAATTTTATGCACATTTCATCAAAAGGAAGCTATGCTGAATTTGATGGGACTTACTCCCAAGTATGTGCATATAGGCTTTCAAACTCAACCTGTGTTGAGATCAATCAGAGCTTGGAGAAGTTACTTTGTTGGACTACAATTCTCAGAACCCTGTAGCCAGCATGGCCAGATTGGGGGTTCTGTTCTGAGAGTTGTAATCCAGAAAAGTATCTTCTAATTCTGTGCCACAAAAGATAGCCTGTGCTTACTTGGCATGCTTCTGGTGGTTTGTGGAGGGCAATTTTATCCTCTCTGAAGGGATACAATCGTAACTTTTAAAGATCCATTTAGAAGATTAGGTCTAGTATTATGTCTGTCTGTCTTGCTGTCTTTCTGATAGTAACATTAGTACTATTTCTTTCTTTGCTCCCCAGTGATTTAAAAGGCCAGAGTAAACGTATGGCTACCAGGAAAAAAGTGAAACTTTTTAACAAAAATGCATAATCTAACCATTGCTAACATTTTGCTGTAAGGGTAGATAACACCACAAACCCAGAAAAGCAGAACTTCAGTGCATACCAATTGTAGCAATAAATTATGGCTCAGCTATTTTCCTTACAGCTGACCTCCAGAAGTTGTGACATTCTCCAAATATGTATTGTGATCTAAAATAGGGGAATTGTCCCAAGCCAGCCACAAAAAAGGAAGCTTCCTGACCTCAGAACTCTTGCAATATAAGTTCTTAAACAGATTAAGAAATTTTATTTGATTTAATTTTTTTTAAAAAAAATGATACAACTTGATTAATTTATTGATCAAATCATTAAATTAAAAATCATCTTAAATGACTTCAAATAGCCAGTAAAGATTAAAGTAATGAGAAATGTTAACCTTTTTTCCAAAATAACAAGTTTAAAAATTGTTATTGAAAATTTTAATACATTGAGGTATGAATAAATTCTTAATTAATTGTTCCAAGTTCTGGATGAACCCTGAATAGGCCACCATAAGTAACTACTTGGTTGCATTTAGCTTTGTGGCCTGCATGTTGTGTAGGCTAGGCTTTGTTCATGGAATTTCAGCTGATTTGCACTGATCCCATTAATCAATTTAGTTCCAGGGGCTGCTGTCATGTAGCAATACATTTTCTGATCTTATGAAGTTGCCTAGATAGTTTTTTGGGTCCAGGTTGAAATAACATGAAAATGTCCAGTCCCGCACTGTATAGATAGTATGGTGGAATATAAAACAAGAAGTGAATCATACAATACTGACAGGAGGCACATCTGTAGGAAAACCAGCATCTATAATCAGCCTTAGATATTGTGAATTATGAAATTGTTGTATTTTCCTGCACAGAGCTCGAAACATTATTTTTTTAAAATAATTTGTTACTTGCCACTCACTGCTGTTCTGTCTTCTTCTTTAGCAATTAATCAATGCTGCACAAGATTTAAAAGAAGGCATAAAGGAATCCAGTTGTACCTTTGAGACTAACTAGTTTATTGTAGCATAAATGTTTTTGGAGACCAGTGTACTTTTGCTAAAATAAATCAGTTAATCTTCCTTTTTTGTGCTGAAATAGACTTAAGGCTATATCTTTAAATAGTATTACAATATTTAAAATAGTTATTTGTTGACTTTTTGGAACACACTTGGAAAATACAGCAGTGGTTAAAACTACAGCCAAATGCCCCCAAAGCAACTTTTTAGTAATAAAGAATAAACATTATTCATTAAACTAAGAAATTGAAAATGTTCTCATTTGTTGTGTTATTTTTCTTTAAAAAAAATTATCAACATGATGCCTTCATTACCCTGAAAAGTAATGTGTTACAGGCAGTGTTGTTGTCTGTGACACATTATTTCCAAGCCCTTTTCCTTATTTCTAAACATGAGCGCAAGAGACATAGCAAGCATAGCCAGGGTTATACATTTTGTCAAGAGATGTCTGCTGGGAACACAGGATGCACTTGTGTTTTGGAACTTTACTGCATGTACGTACTTCCTAGACAGTTTACAGTACATTGGCAGCTTTTCTCCCAGGGCAGAACACTCATCATGTTCAGGAAATACAGAATATATTTGAAGGAAATGTCTTGCTGACATTTTAGAACTATGATTATTGGGTTTTCTTTTTCTTTTTGAAAGGTACATAGTGGCCCATAGAGGACTGTGTTGATGTAGTATATCCAGCTTTTATGTCAACACATTTGAAGAGTTTCAATCAGGAGGAGGAGGATAATTTACAATGATGGGGGAAGTTGTAAAAAAAAAAAAAAGGGAAAAATTTTCTTCTCACATGTGCTGACAGCCAAGCAGTAGTCAGAAAAATGAGAGCCCAAGGCAGAACTGCAAGTCTTGGGCATCACCAAGATGACACTTCCAGCGTGCTCATGCACAGCCTCTGCTTCCACAAAAAAGATAGCTTAGCACCACATCAACAGTCTTCCGTTTTGGATAAATCTTCTTTTGGGGTAATTCCTTCTGCCCATGTATTTTGAGCAGAATCTACGTATATTGTCCAGCTAGCCAGGCAATCTGGAGGTATCCTTTGTTTTATTAAAATAGCTACTCTGTAAGTTTAAATTTTGCAAAATTATGGGGCCTTGTCCTGAAATGATGTAACACGTGAGGGAGACAGTAGTACACACAAACTATTGATTATACCTTTGTCAGAAATGTACTTTTGCAGTGGGAGCATCCAAGAACACAAAGACAGAAGATCCAAAAAAACAGGCAAAATAAAGAGATGTAAAAAGGAAAAAGGTAGAAGCAGCATAGAGCATCCTGGAAATAGGTGGTCACAATGAAGATTGTGTGCATAGATCCACAAGGGAAAGATAGATAATTTGAAATGGCACAACTTGGAATAGTTTTTTTAAAACTGTAATTCCCAGGACATTCCAGTCAGCATGGCCACTGGAAAATGTGTGATTGTATTCCTGTGTTTTTAATTTTTTTTTAAAAAAGTAGCAGCTGGAGAAAGATTCAATTTTGACCAGTCAGTAAGAATTGAAAGCACTTTGGTTTGCCTGAATCATGCCCTATCGAATCAAAACTGCAGAAGTATGTAAACTGGTTGGCCCTTTTTTGTGACCATTTATGAAAACTTGAGTTCTTGGCCCTTCATTTCAATCAAACAATGTATGCAACTGTACTCAGAAAAGAAATTGGCACTCTTACATTATACAGTCTGAAAATTAAACCTCTTTTCTTATCCCTTATCAATTTCCAAATCTGTTAGTGGAAAACCAAATGGAGAGCCTGATTCTGAACCTGCTTCTTCAGCGCAGACACAGAGTGGCACAGAAGACATCAGTCCAGAGACAAAGGCCAAAATAGAAGAGGAAGCTTATAACAAAGGGTAAGACTGCGTTTCTGGACCCTGCATTATAAGCATGTCCTTTTTATTATCAAATCAACTATGGATGTGTTCTTGTCATTTTCATGAATTTTATAGAATTCTACCAGCATAAAAAACAGATAAAAAATACCCAATTCCTACTTTCCAATAACTGGAAAAGTAACATTTCTAAAAAAGTAGAAATTTCCATTCAGAATCCCTACAGCTGGAAATCTAACTTGCACTGGCCAGTTATTTACCCCAGGGTCATGTTAATATCCTGGGCAAAATAATTAGCCAGTGCAAGTTAGATTTCTAGCTGTAGGGATTCTGAATGGGGATTTCTTCTATTTTAACACATACATAAATACCCTAAAGGCACCAGATCCTGTCTTATCTTGGAAGCTAGGCGGGATCTCTGGTGAGAAGCTGGATGGAAGACCATTAATAAATACCAGGTGCTGTGGACTTTATTTCAGAGGAAGGAACTGACAAAACCACCTCTGAGTATTCATATTCCTTGCCTAAGAAAACCCTGTGAAATTCATGGGGTCACCATTAAGTTGGCAAGCGACTTGAAGGCACATATACACACACATGCATGCTTGTGCGCACACACACATTTTAACACACACAATTTGTTGTTTATCCTGGAAGGAAAATTTGTGGATGCCTTATGATTCCCTTTCCACATGTATGTATCTGTAGCATTTCTTCTGCTGAACCAATTGAGGAACTTCCTTCTGTCACCCTGTACCTCAAGTGCACATCAAAGAGATTTTGTGGCTGCTGTGAAAGCTGTAAGCAATGATCATGTGGAAATTGACTTCATACTAACAATACTAGATACCTATTAATGTGTTGAATTTTCCAGTTAAATCACAAAGTCAAGTAAATAATCAAAACCAAACAAAGGCTCGACCCTCCCTCACTTCTCCAGCTGTCTGTCTTATCTGTTATCTATCTTATCTATCATCTGTCTTAATTGTTCATTCTCCAAAATCAGCTGTCAACTGCTTACAGAAATCCCATTGTCCAATTCCATCTCAGGAAAAAAGCTCCACCTCAGTGAAGGTCTATCATCACCACAGTCAGCCAAAATAGTATTATTTGTCCCCTTTCTTCTTTCATGATAACTAACCTAATACCGTAGACTCCAAGTTTCTCTGTGTATATGTCTCTCTGTGTATATCTATATTTAAAAACATATGCTGAACTTTAATTGAGAAAAAAAGTCCTGATTCTGTGATAGGAGGGCCAGGGTGGTGCAAGGTTTACAGTGGCTTAAGACTCCCAGTGACCGGGGTTCAAATCTCTATTCAGTCAGGGAAATCCACTGGGGGGATCTTGGGCCGGTCACACTCTCAGTCTAAGGCCATTTCCTCACTAGACTGTTACAGCACTATTATTCCACTTGCAACATCCTATGGAACCCTGGGGTTTGCAGTTTCGGGGTTTGCAGTTTCGGGTTTGCAGTTTCGGGAGGGGCCAGATGGCCCCTCCCAAAATTGCAAACACCAGGACTCCATAGGATTTTGGAAGTGGAATAATAGTGCTATAACAGTCTAGTGCAGACATGGCCTAAGAGAAAGGCAAGGGCAAATCTCTTCTGAAGAAATCTTAATTTAACCATAGGATAAGGCTGCCATAAGTCAGAGTTGATCTCAAGGCCCATGACAACAAACATTCTGCTACAGATCCAGTGCCTAAATGTTTGTGTTACTATGGACATCCATTGCCACCTACATAATATTTTCTAAATATACATGCAGAACAGTTAATTATTGCTAATATGAAAACCAACAATTCTGAAACGTGAATCATTCTGACCATGTAAAATGCCAAAAGGCATTTCAGTGAAAAGATTGCCTTGCTTCATTCCTTTGTTTTGTCATCAGTATGTGTTGCCATAGCAGTTATGTATCTATGAAAAATAAAAACAGAAAGATATAATGTTGCTTTAACAGTAGTGAGCATCTTAAGCTAAGGGAAAAAATGAAAGCAAAAGTGAAACGAAAAAAGTCAGCATGATGCAGTGGTTTGAGCATTAGACTATGACCCTGGAGACCAGGGTCTGACTCCTTGCTCAGCTGTGGAAACTCACTGGGAGACCTTGGGTGCATGACACACACTCTCAGACTCCAAAAAACTCCTGCAATAGGACCACCTTAGGATCACCATAAGTCAAGAACAACTTGAAGTCACACAACAGCAACAACAAGGTGTTACCACATCAATGTGATTCACTGTGTGAGTCACTAAAAGTCATTTCACTTGTGTAACAGAGTTAATTTCAAATCAATTTTTTGTTGTTTTTGTTCCTAAGACAATTAGGATCATGAGCTAAACAGTATGTTTCAGTTAGGATATTTAACTAACAGTGCATGCCTTATTTTAATATTTGTATTTTTGCAACAAGTTGCCAGTGAAAAGAATGTGTCTATATTTCAAATTCAGTGGTTTAGTTACCTGGACTCTGTCCCAGCATCACTGAGACACTGGAGATGCTGACTGACTGAGGAAGCTGAATGTTTCTTACAGTGAAGTTATGATGATCATCTACCGTCTCCTGGAAGGAAGCCAGAACTTCTCTGGCTTGTAAAATGACTTCAGCTCCCTATGCCTGCGTAATCATGTGTGGTGGGAAGGGCACTTTTGCTGGCCTCCCATGAGAGGAGACCACGCAATCACATGGGAGGGGGAGGGGGCGGGGCAAGCAGCCCCCTTTTAGGGCCACACCACCCCCTCCTCAACCTCTTTGTTCACTTGCAACCCACCCTCGCACCCTATGATTTCAGTGTAAGATTACTGGTCACTTTGGGGCCGGGTAGGAATTCCCCCCCTTGGGGTGGGTTTGCCTACCCTACACTGCGCCAGGGGATTGGGCAATTGGCTTCACAGAGTGGTGTCTTAAATAGGTTTTTAAGTAGGTCTCCATGGCAGGTGGGGGGAGGGGTCTGAGGGTTTTGGAGAGTACCTATGTCACCCTTTAATACAGGATAAGAGCTATCCTTAGGGCGGGCCCATGGCTGGCTCCTACTGTGAGGTCGTGAGATGGGGAGGTTCAGTTTAGGGGGCTCACCTTCCAGAAAAGGGTTGGCCAAAGTTAGAACCCAGCCTCATGGTTTGGCTTCGGGACCCAGGACCCCACCCAAGGGGGGCTGGGGAAAAGGACTGGAGGTGACCCTTGCCTTAGCCTCCCCATTCTGTCAACCCCCCTTTCTCAGGTCACAAGTTCATCATCAAATTTAAAATCAAGATCAAAGTCAAGCCCCAAGTTCAAGTTCACATATTAGCTTTATATTAATTAGGCATACATTAATGAATTGTCCTACTTCAACCCAAGCCCCGTGTATGGTCTCTTCATTTCATGGGTTAGGCAGCAATGTGCTTTTTAGGTAAGTGAAAATGAACAGAGACCAAAGTCACATCACAGCTACCATTCTGGACAACCAGAAGTGATGTTCTATCACTCTCAGTTCTCTTCTACACTGTTTTTTGGGGAAAGTGTTCTTTCTCTTTTAGAGTAAAGAACCCCCAAAACATCATTTTAGGGTTTCTTTAAATGGTTTTAAGTGTTCTTTTGGCTGAAAAAAATGTAGATTGACTGAACATTTAGGAGTACTTGGATCTTGGAAGAGTTACTGGGTGTCCATTCCAAGTAGCCCACAGGGCACACAATACTGCACTGCTTGGATATTGTCTGTCATGATTAGACTGAACAAAAGGGTTTAGTAGAGTTGGTCTCTACTATGTATAACAGATGTTTAGCTGAGCTTTAAAAAGACACTTTTTTTGGACTACAGTTTCTCCCTTCTCCCAGTTAGTATAGTCAGCAAGCATAGACTTTTATTCCAAAAAAGTAACATTTTCACCCTCTTCTTTTGGAGCCTATATAGATGCCACAAGTAACCAAGGGAAGTTTTTTAGATGTTTACAAAGTTATACAAGATGTGGAAAAGATGAACAAAGAGAAGTGTTTTGTTTTGATTTATTTTTTGATCTCTCTCAGTACTACTAGAATTTCAAATCACATTGTGCAGTTGATGATAGAAGAATCAAAAAAGCAAAAGGTGACCACCTAACTTTAGAAGCAAAACAAAATACAGGCATACCTCAGTTAACAAAGTGGATGTATTCCTGGACATTACTTCTTTAACAGAAAACTTGGTACCAGAGGCAGAAATAACATGGAAAAAATGGGGAAAGGTACTTAAGACCACAAAAATAAGAACAGTTCAACATGTTTCAGCAAACCTTTTATCCAAAACTAACATCATGCATATATGAAATGAAATAACTAGACTAGGTATGCTATCCAGGGACGATTATTTTTTCTTTTCACCAGACCAAACCTATAGATCTATGTTTTCTTTCATATTGCCAGTTGTAGACAAGCTTGCACAGCTACAGTAGGATTTGCTTGAGTAGAATCCCACTCTTTTCCAGTGCAAGTTTTATCATATTGTTTACTGCAAATACACTGTTCTAACTCAGTACCTATAGCCTTCCTTTTATAGCCGACCTCCACCATCCTCCCAGTGTTAATCCAGTTAGACAGAGGAAAAGGAGGGGTTGGATGGGCCAAAAAGATTTTGTAAAAAGAAGCTTCTCTGTCAGGGGCTTTGTTAACTGAATTTTGCTTGTACTGTCATTTGTAATCAGGTGCATATACTAAGGTACACAATAAACATGTAAATGTGTGTGTGTGTGTGTGTGTGTGTGTGTAAACAATAAAGGTAAATCCCCCCCCCCAGTTTTGAGGAAATTACTTTTATTGTTTGTGCATACATCTACATGGTTTGTATATCTTTTATCTATTACACATACATAGAATCATAGAATATAGAGTTGGAAGAGACCACAGGGTCCATCCAGTCCAACTCCCTGCTATGCAGGAACACCCATCAAATCATTCCCAACAGATGGCCATCCAGCCTCTGCTTAAAAACCTCTAAAGGAGGAAACTCCACCACACTCTGAGGCAGCATATTCCACTGCCGAACAGCTCTGATCGTCAGGAAGTTCTTCCTGAGGTTCAGGTGGAATCTCCTTTCCTGCAGCTTGAATCCATTACTCCTTGTCCAAGTCTCTGGAACAGCAGAAAACAAGCCCTCTCCCTCCTCAATGTGACATCCCTTCAAATATTTAAACATGGCTATCATGTCCCCTATTAACCTTCTCTTCTGCAGACTAAACACCCCCAGCTCCCTGAGCCACTCCTCATAGGACATGGTTTCCAGATCCTTTACCATTTTGGTTGCCCTCCTCTGGATGCACTCCAGCTTGTTGATACCCTTCTTGAATTGAGGTGCCCAGAACTGGACACAGTATTCCAAATGAGGCCTAACCAATGCAGAATAGAGTGGTACCATTACCTCCCTTGATCTAGATACCATACTCCTATTGATGCAACCAAGAATCGCATTGGCTTTCTTGGCTGCTGCATCACACTGCTGCGGCATACCTGATTATATGCGATCATAATTAAATTAGTCCCTTGCTTTCATGTTTCTTTTGAAGGAAAACTTTGTGTTCTCTTAATATGGGGGATCCACCACAATGAAAGCATCAGGCAGAGTTCATAAGAAAATTATGTTGTTTTACTACTGTATCTAAGCCCTGTGGTTTCACTGAATACTGTATTTTCAAAAAAGAAAAGAAAAATATACATGTCTTTTTCATGTATAAAGCTATCAAGAAGGCTTAAAGAAAACCGAAGAGCTGAAAGAAGATGATGAAGACAAAATAGACGAAAGCTCCAATGAATGTGTAACAAGTGAAAAAGATGATGAAATCAGCAAGGAACACAGGTAAGAAAATAGTTGTACTTAGAATGTCAGATACTAATTTATTTGATGGATTGTGACCTTACTGAATGTTTGGAGGCTGACTAAATCAGAATATCCCCAAGTGTTGTGATGATGTTTCTTTTCCAGCATATCCTTAACAGCAACCTACTAGCTGTTTTGTATGTGTGTGGAAACATAAACCAAACTTCCCCTGAGTCTATAAAACAAAGGGTAAATTGCACAAAAATAATTTTACAGATAACAGAAGCACAGTAGCTATTACTCAAAATCATCCATCTGCTTTCTAAACTGCAAGATGTATAAAAGAAATCTGGAGCAGAGGGAAAGGGAACTGCTGGGAGAGAAATGCATAGTAAAACTTCAGTATGAATGAAAGCCCACAGTGTGGGTAGTGGGTCATACGTTGTTACTAAAACTCATCTGCTGAAGCAGCCTTCCAGCATCCTCTAGAAGTGTTGCTCTGCAATTCCCAGCATTCCTCTAAGTGAAGAAGATGAGATATGTTAGATTATGAACACCAGGGCCACCACTTTGGGGAAGGACACTGGAGGAAGCTTCCAGCTCTTTCAGCCACTTGTGAAGCATTCTTGGATTAGAGGCAGGGTGGGCAACTTCCAGCCCTTGGCTTGATCATATGCAGCGCTTGGTCTAGGTATCACACATGATCACTTCAGGCCAGTGGTGGAGCAAGCTAGGTACGGTGAGGAAGGTCTGCCCTGAGTGGCACTTTCAGGGGGGCAGTAAAGGCTGGAGAGAAACCACCTTTCTGATTTTTAAGGAGGACTGCCTCAGGAAGGCAGCAGTTTCAGTTTCCTCACTTGGCGTCTGTTCTTTCTCCCTTCCCCTCCCCTCCCTTCTCAGTCAATCATTTGGTTGGTGATAAGGCTTCCCTGGAGCTGCCTCCTTTCTTCTCCACACACACACACACAATAGGCTTGAGGGAGAGAAAGACCTGTGTGCATCTTCTACCACTCACTTAAAAATTTTGGGGTAGGAGTTGGAGAAAGAAGAGATATCCTACTCTTGTGAGACCTGCTGTGGGAAAAGATAGGGTAGAACTGGAGAAATCCTTAGTGGTACCTGTAATGTTTGCCACCTACATAATCTCTTTCAATTTTGGTCTTTTGGGGGCTTGGATTTTTTAACTGTTCCAGCATCTGTTTTTCTTTTCCTTCAGTATAGAGAAAAACAAACAGACTGGAGGGATATGGCAGACCTTCAAAAGCATAATCAAAATTGTTTATTATTCCACTTTCAACCTCCTATGGAATCCTGGGCTTTGCAGTTTAGGGAGGGGCATTGAGAATTCTCAGCCAGAGAGCTCTTTGGTCTCAGGAAACTATAAACCCCAGAATTCCACAGGAGATTGAAAGTAGAATAATAGCACTTTAACAGTGTAGGGTGGAACTTGTCCCCATGCTGCTGGAGGTGTCTGTCTGGGCAGGGACTGAGGGTGGGCCAGGCAGTTACCAGATGCTTCTCCCTCCCCCCACGCCATCGTCTGGTGGCCAGAGGCCTGGACGCCTACCCCACTCCAGTGCATCTTGCCTCTTCTTGCTCTATTTGCAAGGCTGTCCAGTCCAAGCCTGATTCAGAAGTTAAGACATTGATAGGGAGAGAAAAGGCCTTCAAGTCTGGCCAGCAGTTATCCCTCGTGCAGCAGGCTGATCAGGCACACAGTTCATCAGATCACTGTCTTCTTTTACTATTTAAATGACAGTTATTCCTGAATTTCTGTCTGTACTCATAAGGGAGTATATGCACATTTAATACAAATCTATGCTCTTTTATATGCTCTTTTGGTGGTGGGATGAGGTCAATTCATATTCTCTGTTTAAGCAATATGTAAATGGGCAGGCTGGCCCAGGTTCAGGGAAGGAATATTTGTCCAAACTGCTTCTGGGCCCTACAGTTTGAAGGTGTTGAAATATTTAACAGAACATAAGAGCAATGTATGGCTGCTTTACCTAACTGCTAAAAAATTGAAGTGAGGGAGCAGAAACAGATCTTCTTTCCTAACCTCTCACTGTCCAGATTTGGCAGGGACAATCCTGATTAATACTCCGTTGTTCCACTTTTTCAGCTGCATTTTAAATGTCCCTGTTTCTCCTCCCACCTTCCCCTTTTGGCCTGGCTTACTTCACTTGCAACAAACTGAGTTCAAAGTGCAGAAGTCGTTTGCAATCTATTATAGTGGGGTAGGAGAGAAGGGAGCAGAATCTTGCCCTTCCCAGTAGGCTCAGGCAAAAACAAACTGCTGTAGCTTCTCCTATCGTGTATATTCTTCCTCATTAATAACATTCACCATCTTGATCTTCACCTTTGTTTGGCCATACTTGCTCTGGTCTTAATCCATAAAAGGTTGGAGAATGTGTTGTTTTCCTGTATGAACTCTAGCCATAACAGTCCTCTGAAGTCAGTGAGAAAGTGGTCTTTAAAAACAAAACATCATCACCCACTGTCATTGCAGAACCCGCAATAAGATCACTTTTAAAAAGAGGAAATTTATTTCCCTATATGTCGTGTTGACTTTTTGTAATATTTTTGGTGTGTATTGTGAGGAAGTGGCAAACTCCAGACCACCGCCGGGTGGCAAAACCACTTGCTACTCCACTGCTTCAGGCTCTCCCTTTCCCTGCAGCCTGACAGGGAAACAGAGAGAAAAGGTGGTGGCAAAAAGTGGAAAGACAATGGGTCCCATCACACTGCTCCATTATAGTGCAATTATTCCACTTTAGTCACCATGACAACATCCTGTGGAATTCTGGGGTTTGTAGTTTAGTGAGGCCCAAGAGCTCTCTGGCTGAGAGTTCTCAATGCCCCTCCTTAAACTGCAAATTCCAGGATTCCATACGATGTTGCCATGGTAGTTAAAGTGGAATAATAGAATCACAGAATCATAGAATCATAGAAATGTAGAGTTGGAAAAGACCACACGGGCCATCCAGTCCAACCCCCTGCCATGCAGGAACACCCTCAAAGCACTCCCAACAGATGGCCATCCAGCCTCTGCATAAAAACCTCCAAAGAAGGAGACTCCACCACACTCTGAGGCAGCATATTCCACTGCCGGACAGCCCTGACCGTCAGGAAGTTCTTCCTGAGGTTCAGGTGGAATCTCCTTTCCTGCAGCTTGAATCCATTGCTCCTTGTCCTGGTCTCTGGAGCGGCAGAAAACAAGCCCTCTCCCTCCTCTACATGGCATCCCTTCAAATATTTAAACATGGCTATCATGTCCCCTCTTAACCTTCTCTTCTGCAGACTGAACATACCCAGCTCTCTAAGTCTATCCTCATAGGGCTTGGCTTCCAGGCCCTTCACCATTTTGGTCGCCCTATAGAGCTGTAACAATGTAAAGTGATAGAATCCAATAGAGTAATAGAGTCCAATGTTAGAAACAAAGACATGAAATAAGCTTTCCTACTTTTGGCTGTGGGTCCCTCCACTGCTGACATGCTGCCCCAGCAGATTACACCAAAGGAATACAGCCCTTGGCCAAAATAAAATAAAATAGTCCAATCCAGTTTGAGATAGAAATGTGGTATGTATATGTATTTGGTTGTGTTGATAAGTGAAGGTCTATATCCTTGGAATTCACACTACCAGTTTGAGACTTGCATTCCATTTGTTCAATATGAACCATTCTGAGATGCCAGATGTTTTCACATATCAGTGGCCTTTGAGCTCATTTGTGCTATTCTTCTGTGGAAGAGAAAGCAAGGAGATGTTTGTAATATGAATTAGCTTTTTGACTTACGTAGGCTGTCCCTTTCTCATTGCAAACTAATGTAGAACGATGCTTCTGATACTTTTACATGATGTTGAACCAGATTAACTTAAAACAGAAAAAATATGATGAATGATGAATGAAATCCTTAATAAGACTCAGGCAGTTTCTCTTCTAGCTTTTATTGGAATTTTTAATTGTCGTGCTGATCCTCTGACTGATAATCCATGGTGACAAATTAAACCAACTGTACCTTTCAATGTTACCTCTGTCTCCTGAGAGAGAATTACTCTAAATATGTCAACTCTCTCCTTAAGAAAATATTTATAAAAGACCTAAAACTTGAACAATAACCATTATGCTGAGAACCACACCTTTGGTCTTATGGGAAAGCACCGAGAAAGTGTAGCATGTTTACAGCCAGGCTTCCGAGTATTGTACAATATGTCAGCTTTCAGATAGTAGAAGTCTATGATGTCTAATGATTTCAGTGAACTTACATATTTTTTGTTTATCCATTTTCTATTGAACAGTAAACTTGAAGTTATCATCCATTATGTACAAATATTGTACCCCAAACTCCATAAACACTGGAACATGCTCTGGATTGTAGCAACCATTATCATTATTTTTGCTGTGGCACTGGGAATCTCCACTTTGTACAGTTACTTCTCCTCCTGTACTGAGTTATCGGATGGACCGCAAGTGAAAGCTACATGTTCTGCTGTCCAGCAATATTCCTGGTGGAACTCAGGACTTCAACATGACCAACACACAAAATAACAAAAGCAGGAGTGGAGAGAAAAGCCATTTACAATACAACAGTGAGCATCCGTTTTAAAACTGGGATGTACAAAGCAAAGTAATGCTTTTTCATTTTCATGGTGGTCAAATATGATCAGTTATCCACCATTCAGTTTCTCTTGTGCCATAAGATTAGGGAATGCAGTGTGATTCTGTTTTTAATTATCCAGATAACACCAGCCAATAAATACTGTTCTCCTTTTTTATGCTAATTATTATTTGATTGATGTGCCTGAATATCAAGACAATCATGTGAAAAATATAAAGAGTTTTACCAAAAAATTAGGGCATTGACATCTGGAGAGTCATAGGTGAAACATAAACTCCAGTATTTTTAAAGAATGCCACCCACAGCCTTCCAGCTCTGTAAATATCAGCATTAATTTATGTTACAATGTTCACTGTGGAACTCTTTTTCTACTTACAACCCTTTAGAATTATAATAGATTAGAGATTTCTGTTTGGTGTCACAACTGAAGAGGATGACCAAAAAGTAAAATATTAATATGTCTTGGCTGTATAGGCAGTTCCACATCAACCAGAAGAGAAGCCTGAATGAGTGGAAGCATTAATGCTTGCCACCTCTGCCATATATACAGATTAATGTGATACAAGGGGAAGTTTCATTATGTGCACAGAATTATGTGCACAGAAAACCCCACCACTTAAAACAATACCCTGTGGTAGGCACTGTGAGGGTACACAAATATTCACATTCAGTTCTACCAAATGTACAAGAGCTCTCTCCTATGTTCAGAAAAGCTCTACCACATGTGTAGTTCTACCACACACATAGTTCTACCACGTGTTCTGGCAAGTGAGTAATGACATTGTGGCTCCACAGAAAGTCTGGCATATGTTATGGTTGGTAGCAGCAACATGCTGTAAGTATAACAACCTTGAAGAACCGAATTCCATTTGAAGATGTTATACGGGTGCAAGGCTAGACATTATAAAGGATATAAGTTTGTTTTAAACTCATATCTCTATTGTAATTTTAATAAGGCTTGGGGTATACTTGCAGAGGGCAACTAATAGCTGGAATGGGGAGCTTTACTTTTTCTCCTTCTGCTGATTTCAAGGGGAATAGATACTACTTGGATGGGGAAAACTTCCTATAGGAAGAGCTAAGCCCTGCCCTTCCTTAACGTTATATGTTTGCCAAGAAAGTGTCTGGCTCTTTCCTAATACAGGCACCATAAAACCTGAGTTGCACAATTTTTTCACATTTCACAAAGAAAATTAGACAACGTTGTTAAATATGAATGTTTGAAACTAAAGGAAGCCACTGAGTATGTTAGAAGGAAATAATGTGTAACCTATTCATACTGCTTCTTTGAACAAGGCTAGAATACCTCCTCTCCTTTCAGATGTAGATTGATCTCCTGACAGAATTCAAGTTACAAAATAGACACTGCAAGCTTTAGCTGACAAAATTAAATGTAGAGCAAGCAGGAGGCTTGGTTTTAAATAAGCTTCCTTAAAATCAGGATGAAACAACTGCTGGAAGTTCTTACCTTTTTTTTTTTCAGGTCCCTAATAGTAAATAGAGTATAAACAACATGAGGTGTAGTTTTATCAGCTCATAAAGCTCTCCTTCAGTGAAAGCATCCTTTGTGATCTCTGTGATCGTACCGTGTTATCCTTTTGCACAAAATTCTCTCACATTAATTGGTGTGTAAAAGGGATAATTCCTCCTATATTGGAATTAGAGGCAGTAAAGAAGAGTTAGCTTTTTTGGAAGGTACTGTTGATAAAATATAAAAGGATAGAGTATGGTACAGTCTAACTCTGCCATAGATTACTGATAGATGATCATGAGAATCTGAGGAAAAAGTTATACAATATGATTTTAATGTTGATCCAACCAACTGTTAAAAAATGAAATTTCTACCTAAGGAGAGATGCACCTTTGGTGTGAAGCAGCTTGACTGATGAGATGGGTAACACTAATAGTAAATACAAGTTTGCATATATATTCACCATCTGGATATGTCTCTTAACAGCTCCAGAAGAGTAAAATAGTGTGATTAAGCATGTTTAAAAGGCCAATGAGAATGTGTATCATTTCCTCTCAAACTGGAAAAGGGGAATTAAAGGGGGTAAAGAAATAAGGGATTTCTGCTGGCTTTAGAATTAAATGATTTGTCTAATGAGAAATAACTCAAGGTAATTTTTCACTCTAATGAAAAAGAAATAGTGCTTTGCATATGTTGTATATGAATGATGTTGAAGCACAACCAAAGAATGAAAAATAACAATGCTATCACAAAAAACTCAGAGCAGAAGGCTGTATCATTCTGGCAGGGGGTGGGCTGACTCCTCCCAAAGATTGGAATAATTAATATGAGATGATCATATACCTGATCAAATAAAATATTAATAGTTCATCCTTAGTTATAGTCAAGTCAGGTATATCCTCGTAAAAAACAGGTCATTCCTGATTCCTTATCCATGGCTGTGAAATGAGCTACAGGATTTTCATCTATTTTTGTGTGAGCTTTAACTATTGTTAAGGTTTACACCAGTAAAACAGTAAATCTTACATCTAAATTCACTAGGATATTATGTTAAGACTAGCTTCAAACCCAAGATCTTTTTCTTGCAGCCTTTTTCAGCTTGGTGCCTTCCAGATATATTGTACTATAACTCTCATCATCCCCAGCAAGCATGACTAATAGAGAAGATTTCCTGTTTAATAGTTATCCCTGTACTAATGCTAACCAAAGTTAATATTAATGCCAAGAGAAAGAAAAATTCTTACATGGTGGGGGGGGATGCCATACTAACTTCATAATCATGACTTAGGAAACAGAAGCACTAAATCTGAACAGTATAGGAAAATGCAAAGCCCTCCCAGAAAAGTAACATGTATTTGTACATCTTCTGCCTTTATTTATTTATTTCAACTCTGAAACACCTGCATTGAGCTAAGTAGAATTACTTAACATAAACAGGCATTTTACCCATGAGGCCATCTATTTTCTGCCAAACATTTCTACTGCTTTCCTAATTCTTGAGGGAGGGAATCAAGTTTTTGATAGAGTGCCTGAGGGTTGGTGTTCTTGTTATCAAGGGTTTTAGGCCAACCATTATTTATTTTTATTTCTTAAAAAATGGCATGGCTTCTTAGTGATTATGGACTCGCTAGGATACAAAATAGTAGCTGTCTTTGCTGAGACAAAGAAAAGAACATGCAGCCTTTTCTTTCTCTATGCATTGTCTCCTATGTTACATTCCTTCAAATTCACAGGGCTCATGGGCATACTAAGAGCAAGTTATCCATCTTACATCATTCGTAGGTTTCTGTTTGGGGTTTTGTTTTCGTTCTGAGGTTTTTGTTTGTTTTTTGGGAGGGGTTTTTTTTTGGAAGTGCAATATTTATTTATTTGGCTTTAATGAGACACATTTTTATTCTTGTGCACAGCACTGATGTTTTTAAGTAGAAGATACTGAAGAGGCACTATCTTTTGTTTAAATTTTCTAAGACTTTGCACAGGTGTGCTAGCATTGTACTGTATAGAGCATCACATACTTGAGATGTGGAAATAAAAAGTATTGTTTCAGAGTTCTCTGTTTTGCTCGTATGTGACTTATTTATGAGGAACACCAACAAAGAATAAAGATTGTGTGTTGTCATCAATTAGCTCTCTTAAAACTAAACACTAAGTTTCCAGTTATCTTCTCTTGCTTTGATTTTATTTGCCAAAATAATACATTCAATTTGATAAGTGTTTTCTTTGCCTATATATGAACCTTGCTCCAAAATGCATAAGGAAATACAAATATAATAATGAATAAACATTAAAACTTCCATGCTGCTTTTAAGTGCACTGGATTTTAATTTCTAGAGCTGCGTAAGTTTTAATCTACAAGTATTCTGGGGATGGGCCCCACAACACCTCTCTTGATATGTGTTGAGACACTGTCTCCCACACACATACTCCTGTTCTTTTTAAAAGCTTTAATTTATTTTACCTTTACTACATATTCCCAGCTAGAACTGTGCTGTAAATTTCATGGGGTCAGGGAGCGAATCACATCTGGCTGCATTATGGTGTCTTTTAGAGCAGTCAAGGCAATGCTTGTCCTTCCTCAAATGGTTGTAGAGATAGTGTGGTGTTTGCATCATGCTCATACGTTCCCATATCTTCTGCTGCACAACTGGTGAATACTTGGGCTATCATTTTTGCACTGCAGAAAAAAAAATCACCAAAAGGAAAATCTTTTGAAAACAAGATAAAATATTAATGAAAAATACCACCCGCTTCAGCTAAACTCTGATTATTTCAAAAGAAGGAAAGCATAATGTTGGTAGCTCAACTTCACTGGAAAAAAAAGTATGATGTAATCTAACTAATAAGTAGATATAATAAATTTTGTGCCAATGGAATGTGTCATTATTTTATGTCATTTGTCTGGCCCATTTGGGGTGGGGGTTAACAATATTATGCCAATTGAATTTGGACATGTTTATCTTCCAGTTTATCTTCTGGTTTATCTTTAAACTGATTTTAGGTTGTTCCATTTTTATTTATTTATTTATTTATTTTTCCTGCTAGTCCTTCTCTGTCTCTGTCTAGGTATGATGAGCAACCTACATTTTCATTTTTTTTCTTGAAAACTGTTCACAGTCAGATCAATGCCAGAGCATATATTTCAGTGGATACAATGCTATAACCACTGGTAGGTGTGGCTCCCTTTAAAGATTACGGTGGAAAATTCTGAAGGATTTTTCAGGACAAACAGCAATGAATGCAGAATCAAAGTACTTCCTGTACACTGTGCTGAAGCCACACTGCATAGAACTTTAAAAAAATCTTTTGAGAAGAGATTGCCTACAGACTGGTTGAAGCATGATACCGTGGTAAATATGCAAACTGAAAAAAGTTGGGAAACTCTTTTTTTTTTAAGGAAACTTGGCTTATATGAGAGAATATTTGGGCAGTTCTATCATTATGATATTATGCAGATACCTCTCTAACAATCTCTGTATTGTACCTAAAGCTACATGAATCTATTAGGGATAGGAAAATAGTCTGGAGCTCCTGGAAGATACCCAAATGACCTGAAATGACTTTGGTATGTTTTGATAGAAATGCAACTTTACAGACCCATGAGCCAAAACTATTAGAGATTAAACAGTGGGGTAAGGAAGGGAGTGATCTGCTGTAGTAAGCCCTTCTATTTCTATTAGGAAAAAAAATGTTTGTGTATTAGAAAGCAGATGTTTTGTTTTTAATCTGAATATTTGCATAGGTCAGTGGACGGGGAGAGGATTATATAGTTAAAGTATTTCTGCATCACCTCCCAGACCACAAGAGCTTCTGAGGTGGTGAACAAATAGGAAACAATTAAAACAATACAAAGATTAAAAAAAATTAAAAACACATTAAAATACTCTTAAAGTTCCTAAAAGCAGTACAAAAACAATCCTAGAATCCAGTTTCAAAACAACCGAAACAGCACTTTCAAACATTGAATGTCAGGTAGAACTGCATTGTTTTGGCTGCTTTCCGGAAGCTTAAAAGAGATGGGGCCAGCCTAAGTTCCCAGGGCAGGGAGTTCCACAGTCGAGGTGCCGTTCCAGAGAAAGCACTGTTGCACCCACCAACCTAACTTCATGAGGTGCTGGGACATGCAACAGGGCCTTCTCTGAAGATTTCAATTTTCTGCTAGGCTCATATGGGAGGAGCTGGTCTTTCAGATATCCTGGATTGAAGCTTGTTAGATCTTTGTAAGTCAACACCAGCACCTTGAATTGAGCTAAGAAGCAGATTGGAAGCCAGTGCAGGTCTTTCAGGGCCAGCGTTATATGGTCTCTAAAATGCATACCTGCTGCTTCATTTTTCACTTGCTGCTACTTTTGAACACTTTTCTAGGGGAGCCCCATGTAGAGTGCATTATTGTATTCTAATTAAGAGGTAACAGGCATGAACCATTGTGGCCAAGTCCTGCCTTCCTCAAGAAATGGCACAGCAGGCCCACTAGCTGAAACTAGGCAGAGGTGCTCCTGAACACTGCAGTAACCTGGGTTTCTAGCAGCAGCACTGGGTCTAGGAGTACCCACAAGCTACAGAGGGAGTTCAACCCCAACCAGAATAGGCTGAGCTCCTAATCCCAGATTGTTTTTCCTACTGACCAGCAGCACTTCTATCTTGTTTGAATTGATCCCCATTCTGTTCACCCATATCCAGTCCTTTATTGCATCCAGACAGCAATTCAGAACCAGCACAACTTCCTTGGCATCAGTTATAAAGGATAAAGAGCTGAGTATCATCAGCATACTGCTGACACCCAGCCCAGAGCTCCAGATGACTTTTCCCAGTGGCTTTCTGTAAATGTTAAAAGCATAGGGGATAGTATGGATCCCTGTGGAACCCCACACCTAATGACCAAAAGGTTGAACAACAGCCCCTCAGAACCACCCTCTGGAAACACTCAAGCAAAAAAGACCAGAACAACTGCAAAGTAATACCCCCAAGTCCCATATCCGCCAAACAACCCAGAAGGATACCATGGCCAATGGTATCAAATCCTACTGAAAGATCCAGGAACACCAACAGGGACACACGCCTTCTATCTAACTCCTGATGTAGGTCATCCACTAAGGTGACCAAGGCTTTTTTTTTCTTGTTACTCTATAACCAGGCCTGAACCTAGATTGGAATGGATCCAGGTAATCTATTTCATCCAAGAAAGCCGGGAGTTGTATTGCCACAACTTGCTCTAGAACCTTACTTGGAAAGCAGAGATTAGAGACTGGCCAATAGCTGCCAACGAAGGTGGGGTCCCACACAGGCTTTCTCAGCAAAGGTCTTATAGCTGTCTTTTTCAAAGAGGTTGGAACATAGCCCTCCTTCAAAAAAGCATTTATAATCCTCACCACCCAGTTGTCCTTGTTTGGCAGCTTTAACTAGCGAGGATGAACAAGTGTTGGCCTCACCTCTCCAAGCAACTTGTCCACATCATCATGTTGAACAACAGAAACTCATCCTTCAAAACTGGACAAATATGTGCTTCAGTTACCTCTCTGGACTCTGTCTTCAATGTGAAGTCCAAATGGGAACAAATCTTAGCAACTTTCACTGCAAAGTATTTAGTAAAATTCTCACAGTGCTTTTCAGAGAGTTCCTCCTCAGAAGTCTGAGGTCTAGGATGTAATAGCCCTTACACTACCCAGAACAGCTGTGCTGGACAAGATTGAGCTGGTTAATGGAGAAAGCAGAGAATTGTTTCTTTGCTGCCCTCAATGCTGCAAGACAGGTTCTAAAATGGGCCTGAACTCATGCTTGATCAAATTCGTCTCCTCACCATAGCTGTAATCATCTATGCAAGCACTTCATTGCCTTGAACTCCTCAGAAAACAAGGGGCCTATGCCCTGCAGAACACTTGGGAGCAACTCTGTCAACTGCCCAGGTCATCTCCTATTCCAGAGATCAATCAGGACATCAACAGAATCACCATTTCTAGCAGAAAATCCCCCAGAGCATTCAGGAATCCATCTGGACCCATTAGTCTCTGCAAGTTTATGGTTTATGGAGGGCACTGTAAAAATATAGTCCTTGGGGGAAAAAAATCACTCTATGCCAAAGTTGCTGCTTCAATCAACATCAATGGAAGCTTTCATCCAGGGGACAATCACAACTGGGGAAGGGGCAGAATTTTCATTGGAACAGTGCTGTAGGAAAAAAGGTAAAACTCCTTCCTCATTCTAGAACAGGGGTGGCAACCATAGACCCTACAGAAGTCATTGCACCTCCCAGCTTTCCTCCCTATTGGTTATGCTGCCTGTAACTACTCAGATTTACAATGCAACAGCTTCTGCATTATAAAAGGTTGCATGAGATCTATCCCTAGATTTACAGTTTGCTGGTCCCCATCTGCAATGGCTGTTTTACTCTTCTAAAAGTACATTAATTGTTTGTACCAGTAATTATTATTGGGTATAATTAAGGCCTCATTAGGCTCTCCTAGGCCTGTTTATCAGTGGTGGAGCTTGGAGTGTGCAGAGGGGGATGGGACTACAGAATGCAAGGCACAGCTATTGTGTGTGAAGACGTGGCTGTGGTGTGTGGTGCATGGCCAGGGTGCCTGGGGGCATGGCCAGGGCATGCGGGGGCACGGCTACAGGCCGGGATGTCCCAAAAACAATGCCGCCCAGGGCAAACTGCGTTCCCTCCCCGCCGTACCTATGTGACTGCTGTTTATTTGTACCATGGCAAAGGAAGAAAACTGGACATAACTGGAGAAGCTCAAAACAAAAGCCTACTTCATTGTCATAGTTCTTGGCAGAAATGGAGACTCACATCATGAGCAAAGGCCTCCTGTGGTGAATGTTTACAGCAGTGATTTTATAACTTATTTTAAAGTTGTCATCATTCCTTTCTATGTGAAAACAGACTTGAAGGTACAAGTAGTGAAGTTACATCTAGAGTTTAAAAATTTTGTTTAACAGAATAATGTACTTGCATATCAAAAGTAACATGAGTGAGAACAATGTTCTTTTTTTGCACAACAGTTTTTTTAAAGTTAAACGTTACTTTTAATGACATGAAAAACAATGAGGAAAGTATTAAATTATGTAATAATTTATAAAAAGTTTTTTACAACATTAATTGTAGCAAATTACTTTAGGAAGCTTTGTAACAAGTTGTATTTATAAATACATTTTCCTGCTCTCCCCACGAATCTGGTCTGTCTGTCCTCTCCACTCCATTAAACAGTTTTTGGAGGGGCTCTATTAATTGATCTTGAAACACTTTGTAATATCTTGCCGTGAATCCATCGGGACCGGGCACTTTTCCAATTTTCAATTTTTGGATTGCACTTCTGATTTCAACTTTTGTAATAGGTTTATTTAGCTCTAATCTCTGATTTTCTTGAATTTGAGCTACATACAAATACTTTCCAATATCTTGTATATATTCTTCCAAATCATCCGGGTCTTCAAACAATTTCCTGTAATAATCATGAAATACTGTCTTTATTTTCTTTGGGTGTCCATATATCTTATTTCCTTCTTTAATTTCCATAATCAATCTTTTCTCTTTTTCTTTTTTCAATCTGAACGCTAACCATTTTCCCACTTTGTTGGCGTGTTCAAAAAATCTTTGACGTGTGTATTTTATTTTCTATTTCTAATCTGTCTTCTATGGACATTTGTTTTCGTAAAATCTTGATCTCTCTTGACAATTTTGAATTTCTAGGATCTTTTTTTAACTCTTCCTCTTTCTTCTTAAGTTCTTTCACAATTTTTTGATATTTCTGCTTCTTTATTTTCTTCTTACATGCTTCTTGTTGTAAAAATAAGCCTCTTATCACCGCCTTTCCTGCATCCCATACTGTCTTGTTTGGTGTTCCTTTTCCAATATTTTCTTTGAAGAAATAATTTATTTCTTGTTTTATCTTTTCTATTATATTTTCATCTCTTAAAAGATCGTCTTTTACCGTCCATCAATATTCACTCCTCCATTCTTGTACTATCATCATAATAGGGCTATGGTCCGATAATAATCTTGGTAGGATTTCCATTTTCTTAATTCTTTTACATAAAGTTTTAGATATCAGCATCATGTCAATCCTTGACCAAGTCTTGTGGACTTCTGAAAAGTAAGTATATTCTTTGGCATCTCCATACAAATATCGCCACACATCAGTTACTGATACAATATCCGTAAAATCATAAAATGATTTAGGAAGTTTTCTTTGTGGTGGTTTTCCCTTATTTTTTAGTGTCCAATCAAGATCAGGGTTTATCACCCCATTCCAATCTCCCATAACTATTATTTCTTGGTAATCATACTCTGTTAGCTTCTTTGTTAAGTTTTCATAATAAGAGGCTTTAATTTCAAATGGGCCATAAATTCCCACAAATAGAATCTTGTTATAAGTTGTCTCCACCTCTATTCCAATTAAGGTGCCTTTGTTAACTTTAAAGACTTCTTTTGCCTTGTATTTTTTGTTCACATAAATTGTGACTCTTTTTTTTCTTCTTTATTGATGTTGAGAATTCTTGTCCCAACTTCTGGTTTTTCAAGTATTTCAAGTCTTTATCTCTTATGAGTTTCCTGTAAACAAGTTACATCCGGTTTTATTTTTTCTAAATGATGAAAGATTCTTCTCCTTTTAATTGCCGCATTCATTCCCCTAACATTCCAGGAAATTATTTTCATGATGTTATCTGTTTTTTGGTTTTTTTACTCTAGTTCTTGTTCTTTTTCTTCTTCCTCTAACAACAACAACAACAACAACTCCTCCTCCTCCTCCTCCTCCTCCTCCTCCTTCTTGATCTATATTCTCTTCCTTTTCTTGTTCTATTTTCCTCATTTCCCTCTCGAGTTCTTTTCTTAGTCTTCTTTGTTGGTTTATTTGAGATTCTTCCAATTCTACTCGCGTTGTTTCTTGATCTCTCGATTTTTTTACCTTTTTTATAGTTTGACTTTCTTCCTCTTGTTCTTCTTGTTGATTTTTCCTTAATTACTCTTTATATCTCTTTAAAAAGTCTTGCGCTTTTTGAATCGTATTTAATGTAAATCTCTTCTGTTTATATGTAAAGGTGACTCCTTCAAATTTGCACCAACGATATGTTATTCCTCTTCTTTTTAGTACTTGTGTCAGGAAATAATAATCTTTCCTTTTTTTCCAAACTTGGGCAGGAACATCTTTGAATATCTGAAGTTCTTTCTCTTCTATTATCAGTTTGCTCAAATAACTTTGTTGAATCACAAGATCCTTCACTCTTTCTCTTAGGAAATATATTATGATGTCACACGGTACCTTCCTTTTTTTCCACGATGAACGAATTAATTCTAACCATCTTGTCAATCTCCAAATCTAATTGTTCGGCATTCCATCCTATGTATTCTGCCAGTTGTGGTATCACTTGATTATATAACTCTTCTCCTTGAATTTCTCCCAACCCTCTTATTTTTATACACTTTTCTCTGAAGTTTATCTCCATGCTTCTATTTTGTTGTTCCACATTTTCTATTTGCTTTTCCAACATCAGTGTCTCTTTCTCTAATTTTGTAGTTCTGTCTTGTAATTCATCTAATTTCTTATTTATGTTCTTCATTTCCATAGTTATACTTTCCAACCTTTGTCCAACACTCCCCATTTCTCTCTTCATTTCTTTGATGTCACTTGCACCTTCTTTTTTAAAGTCGTTCCTCAATTTTCTTATTTCTTCAATGATCGTCAGTGTAAATTCAGATGCTTTCAGTTGTTCTTCAAGCGCTGGTCTTGTTTGTAACTGTTGCTTAACTGACACTGCTTTCCTTGTTCCTGAAGCCATTTTATCCAATTTTTCTTCTTGTCTCTCTTCCTTCCTCTCTTTCTTCTTCTCTTTTTTTTAGTTTTACATATATATATGTGTATATATATATATATATGTATATATATGTATATTTTTTCTCAATAAAATAGTATAAATATCTCTATAACCAATCCCCCAGTTGATAAATTAGATCAATTGATTAAATCAATTACTTAGATCATTAATATAATATATATCTATAATCAATCAATAAATTAAATCAATTCACTTATCTTAATATTTAACTTATTTCTTTAACACAATATTTCCTATATTTTCCCCTTAATTGATTTCCTCCAGTAATTCTTAAAATTGTTTATCACCAATAATTGTTACCACCAGAAAAGCAGTTCAAAGTCACTTACTTTTCAGTCAAACTTCTATATTTCTATATTTTATATGATTTTTTTCTCTTATTTACAAATTTTAATTCAATAATTTTCCTTAATTATAACACTCCAAAAATCTCTTATTCAATCAATATTATTCTTATTCTAATTACCAATCAAATTAATCAACTTACTTCTTTAACTTGACTCTTATCTTATCATACTAATTCATCAAATCTCTTATATTTTTTAAAAAACAAATATTCCGTTTCTGTTCAGTATTATTTCATCACATCAAACAGTGCATACAGTTTCAAAGTTAACAAAATTAATTTACCCAAGTCTCCCTCTTATAAATAATAAATCAAAAGAGTAGTAATTTAGATGTCCATAGATGCTCTTATACCTATTCTTCTTTAAACCCCATCTATTTACTATATGTCAAATACAATGAAGGAAGGGTTAATGAATTTCTCCACCATTTCGTTGACCTTGTATTGTTTATCCTTTTCTCTCTAGAATGCTGCTTTCCTGACCTTGAATTAGGCAAGTTTAATGTCTTTTAAAGTCAGTCAAAATCTAAATCCAAATCCACTCTATTCCCTTCAATCAATCTTTAAATGTCCATCGTAATCAGGCACCACCCATCTATTTTATATGTCAATCAAGTCCAGAATCAAACAGAGTATTACTTTAATACCTAAGGAAGGCACAGATCAACGAGAAGTGAAGAATTATAGGCCAATATCTCTCTTAAATATAGATTATAAGATATTTACATCTATTTTGGCTGATAGATTGAAAAAAATCCAAAAAGCTGGATACATGAAGATCAAAATGGTTTTTTGCCTGGTAGATCAATAAAAGACAATGTGAGGGTAATATTGAATATAATCGAACATTATCATAAACATAATGAGAAGAAGATGGGTTTGATCTTTGTGGATGCTGAAAAAGCATTTGATAATGTAAAATGGAGATTTATAACAGGTATTGAAAAAAATAAATATGGGGAAAAATTTATTGAATGGATAAAAATGATATATAATAATCAATCAGCTAATATCTTAATTAATGGAGAGAAAACAGAGAGATTTAATATTAAGAAGGGAACTAGACAAGGAAGCCCATTATCACCTCTGATTTTTGTAATGATGATAGAGATATTGAATTCTAAGATAAGACAAGATGCAGAAATAAAAGGGGTTCAAATTCAAAATCAAATGTATAAACTTAGAGCTTTCGCTGATGATCTCGTAATTATGTTGGATGATCCAATTAAAAGTATAACAAGATTAGTTAGAACTTTTCAAGAATATGGAAAGGTTGCTGGATTTAAAGTCAACATGGATAAAACAACAATGATAACTAAGAATATTTCAAAAAAAGAAGAAGAAGAAATTGAACAACTATCTCAATTCAATGTATCAAAAAAGTGAGATATTTAGGAATCAACATTACTAATAGTAATACAGATTTATATGATAACAATTATAAAAAAGTTTGGACAGAGATAAAAGAAGATTTACAAAAATGGTCAAAACTCGAGTTATCACTGATGGGAAGAATTGCAACAATTAAGATGAATATTTTACCTAAAATGATTTTTTTATTTCAAAATCTTCCGATAATCTCGAATGATATACCCTTTAAACAAAGGAAGAAGGACTTATCAAAATTTATTTGGAACAGCAAAAAAACACGGATAAAATGGACTGTATTGAAAGATATGACGGAACGAGGCAGATTGGGATTACCGGATTTAAAATTATATTTCCATGCCAGTTGCCTCAGTTAGGTAATAGATTGGATCAAATTAGAAAACATGAGACTATTAACTCTAGAAGGGGTGGATCTTTTTTTTGGCTGGCACGTATATATCTGGTATGAAAAGGAAGAAGTAAATAAAGACTTCAATAATCATTTTATAAGAAAACCTCTTTTAAAAATTTGGTTACAGTATAGGAATAAATTTTATACAAAAATACCACAATGGGTGTCAGCACATGAGGCCTTTTATAGAAGAGAAAAGCCCCAATTAAAACATTGGTTAACATACAAAGATCTAATAAAAGTTCAGGGAGATAAAGTAGTTTGGAAAAGTAAGGAGGATATGATGGAATATGGTATTACATCACACTGGCTTTTACAAAGGCAACTGGAAGAAAGATTTAAGATGGATTTAAGAATGCAAGGATTTGAAATGAGAGAGAAAGAATTTGATAAAATGTTAAAACCTGGAATGGACCATTTAATACGTGAAATATATAAAATATTGTTAATTTTACATGTGGAAGAAGAGACTGTTAAAGACAACGTGGTAAGATGGATGCAAAATATTGGACGCCCAATTTCATTAAAAAGTTGGGAAAATTCATAGAAAGATGTAAAAAAAATTTGTATAAGTATGAACTTAAAAGAGAGCTACTATAAGATATACTTCAGACGGTATTATACATCAGTTCAAATTGCTAAAATAAGTAAAAACATGAAAAATACGTGTTGGAAATGTGCTGAGAGAGGGACTTTTTACCACATATGGTGGACTTGTGCTAAATCAAAAAAATATTGGAAGGGTATTCATAATTGTATTACTAAAGCCCTTCAAATTAATTTCCCAATGAATCCAGAAATATATCTATTGAATATGTTAGATACTAAATATTTTAAAAAGAATTCATTGCGGAAAATGGTAATTTACATGGTTACGGCAGCAAGACTAGTATTTGCGCAAAAATGGAAACAAAAAGAAGTCCCAGATATTGAAGATTGCTTGTGGAAACTATATGAATTATGGGAAGTGGACAAATTGACATCGATATTGACAGAAAAACCCAAAAAAACAATTTAACGAAGAATGGAATTTAACTACCCCTCTTTGGGAGTCCAAATGGGGAAAAACAGTAGTGAGTGGACGAAATATAATGGAGTGAAACGTGTTAAGTGAGAAAACCACCTATATACTATAAGTTAAGAGAAGGAAAAATGTTTGGATAAAAACTTTGAGAAGTAAGGTACTATTGAAAGAAAATATGATTGTGAAATTATGATTTAAAGTAGTGGTTAAATGTTGAAGTATTAAATACATGGAAAATTTGTTGGTCAAAAATAGATAAGTGATAACCGTCCATGAATAATAAGGGAAGGTTATTAGGTAGGTATTAAACATTTTTCAAATTGTTTAAAGGTATTTTATATGGTTATTACATGATGAGTATATAAGTTAGATACAGGTCTTATGTTAGTTATATATGCTATGTGTTGTATATGATTTGATATCTACAATTCAAGAAGAAGGGTATGAAATCTAAGGGATAAATAGAGATAATTATGTGGATTAAAGATTGATGTACAACTATGTAAATATTATAAATACAAAATGTTTTAATTTTGTGATTTTAATTAATAAAAATAATATTAAAGAATATTAAAAAAAATACATTTTCCTGCTCTTTTCAAAAGTAGGGCTCCTGTCTTATTATCCAAGTTAATCAGCTAACTTATATTCACCAGAATCCTGTACGACCTGTTACATTACGTGAATTTACATAAACCTAGCTACATAGCAGAGGCACTAGGAAACCCCTTTTCCTGAAATGCAAAGCTGTGTTATGGGATACCAATGAGAGCGCCTGATGTGCATTTGTGCTCAGTGCCCATCAGTTCTTGTCACGCATCAGGCATCAATGTAAATTGTGCACTTCGCTAACTCCTTTAAGTAGAACATAACAGCAGCCCTCTACTGCATACGGGCATTATGCAACTGCACAGGTATAATTCCTGCATACATAAATCTCCTTACAAAAGCGTAATTCCACAACAGGATTCTACCATTATTTCTGACATTTTTAGGACACACAATAGCTATCATCCTCTAGGGGGCATATAAATATACAAATATATTAAAATTGTAATATACAAGGAGAAAATAAAATAAGATAATTAAACAGCACAGCATAAAATCAAAATAAAACCAACAATGGAGGATAAAACTATGCCGACACCTGAAAGCACTGAAATGCCTGGGACTTTCTGAAGTGCCTGAGAAAACAAAGTCTTAATTGGTACCAAAAAAAGAACCTAAGATAGGCAAGTTTCTCTCGCTGTGGAACTGAGGTGCCATCCCTGAAAAGGACATTTCTTTTGTAACCACCCACTGTGCCTGATTTGGCAGGGGTACCTGGAGCAGGCCCTCAGATTATGAATTTAGGGCATAGGCAGGCAAATGTGAGAGAAGGCATTCTGTTAAGTCTTCTTATCGTTCAACCGTGCATACAATTCATAAAATAATTTCAAACTGATATTGAAACATCTTTATTTTCCATGTGTTTGTGCTGAGTGGTACCCAAACCATTTTATACAACACACACTTCTGAGCTCAACAGTTGAATCATTTGAAGGAATGATAAATGAGTCAGAACTAGCTGAACAGGAACTGCCACAGAAAGGAGCTCCGAAACAGTAGGGGGAAAAACCTTCCTCTGTTTATAAGAATAGGACGAACACACTGTGTTATCTCTTCTCCCCATATGCATATTTTCCTGAGTCAGCACTGAGCCCTGTTTTCCAGATAGCCCTTTATGGTTTTGGGGGGTGTCATGTGTTTCCACATAGTGACCTTGGCCAGTAGATGGCTTTTGAGCTGAGCAGCAACTTTGTTCCTGCCTGTGAAATAGGCAGTGGCTTTTCAGCAGCTCTCAAGAAAAGACTTCATTCCAACCTCACAAGGTGTGGCTTAGCATCGCTTTATCAACACTGCAGACTGGAAGTAACAGGGTCTGAATTTCAGCCCATAGCGTTCTTGATCATGGCATCTCACTTTGGAATTACCTTCTTTTTCTTCTCAGTCTGGACCATAAGCCTCACGATACAGGATACTTTTCTTTCAGAAGGTATGTTTCTATATATGGTTTGTACTATCAAAGTAATTTCAGCCTAGTGCCATTAAAGATGTGGTTTTTGTTTTTTTTGTTTTTTTTTTAATCAGGACTATATGGTACAAGATCATGAAATTTATCCCACTCTCTTCAGCTGGGTTATTTACAGATTTACAGCTTAAACCTTGATCTGAACTAGAGTATTATGAAATAATAAATTGGGCTAAGCAAACTATACCGTTTCCAGGCTAGTTCTGCTAAAGAACAATGTTCAAACTCTAAGTTAGTGTCTTGCAACATAACACATACACACATAAAAGTAGTGAAGCATGTGATGACACCTTTAAGACTACCAATTTTATTATGGCTTAAACTTTTGTGTATTAGAATCTACTTCCCCAGATGCATGACTAAGAGATCCAGGCATCTTCAGTTGCCAGAAGGAACTGAAATGTTGGTGAATTATTCATCAAAAGAATTGAAATTATGATGCTATGGCCCCAAGACCACATTACTGATATGATGATGCCATGATTGGTGTTCTTATTTATGTCTAAATAGGAGAGAATGCATATATACTTATGCACAAAATTATTGTGGCCAGACACACAAGACTACTTTTACAAGGATTTATTCAGAAAGCAGTGCAATACATAGACTACTATTAGCATCATTGCTATGTTATTCTGAGTTGTTCTTGTTACTGTTGTTAATTTCTTAATTAGAACTATGCTTCTCCTCTTTTTTTTCATTGTCCAAAATGTATTTCAAAACCTCATTTAATCTGCTTGGAAAACATGCAAGTCTAACACAGAGAATTCTGATCCTCACAATTTTGAATTGCAACTTAACAACTGGAACAGTCCATGCTGCCTTGGGTTAATGAGAGCTGGGGGTCTAAAAATGTCTCAAAGGCCATAAATTTCCCATCTTTAGCCTAACAGCAAAATGCTTTCACTGCTTACTAAGTTGATAGTATTAAAATGGGGTATGACAAATTCAAGAAAGGGACATTTATCAGACTATTTATCATGATGGCTTAGATAGCGCTTCTGTGCCTAGGATAGGAAGATACCCAACACCAGTTCCTAGCAAGCAAACGCAGGACAGTTCTATTTGACAGTTTCCCAGGTGTACTTGCTCAGTCCCTGTTCAAAGAGCGATAGGAACAGGACGTGGAACTAATTTTTCTATGCTATCATGCACCATAAGAGCTCTCCACATGGGGCAAAGAAACGATTCCCCCTGCAAATCTGACATTAAGAACAGTACTATTTGGAAACCAGTAGTAAAACATTTCAGCCTCCCAAAGCACTCTGCTACTTATTGATGCAAGAATTAGTCGCTATTATTGTCTTGTTAACATTTTGTACAAAAATGCTACCACTTGCATTTCAAGTACTTTGTGTTCATCTGTTTGCAATTTTTTTTCACTGTACTGATATACCTATATATCTGCCCACTGACCCCAATACTTTGACCTTGTGCTGCAATAAATCTAATACAAATCTGTTAACTACAAGATTTTTGGCTGGAAGACGTTTCTTATTGCACCTTAATATTATTAACATGTGTTTTCCTATTGTTCTACAGTAAGAACAATAGGAAAACTTTTAAAATACTTTTAAAAACGTATGTAATCTTCTTCATTTGTCAGAGTTTCCCAGCACAGGATGCAGTAAACTGGTAGCCCAAAGGATGTTAAAAAATAGGTGTGCCTGGCTTCTCATTCTGAGATATATAAAATGACTTTCATTTTATAATGCTTCCTTAACATTATGGGTTGAGAAATATCTATAATGTTATTAGGTTTGGAAAGGACCTGCTTATATTTTATATAATACGTTGCACTTATTTAGTTAATAGATTTGAGCATTCTCCCTTACAACTAGAGATAGAAATGTCACAGGGGGAATCACTGGACTTGCAAATAAGGAAGAGAAAGTACTCAGTGTACTCATGGAGGAGGAAATGAAAGCATAGGAACAGAAGTGTCAAGCCTATATTCGATGAGAAGGAAAGATACCCTGTGTATGGAGTTGATCTAAGGCAAGTTAGCAGAACTGCAGGATGATGAACAATTGGCAGTAACTTTAAAATGTGCAAGTTCTAGCCACTTGTCTCCTTTCTCCCTGATCATGTGGTGTCACCACCACTGTCCACAGCAATTACAACCAGGGGATGAAGGAATCACTGGCTAGAGCTGAAAATGACAGCCTTGCCAAGCACAGAGCTTGGAAGAGTTATCTTTTTGGACCATAAACTCCAGAATCCCCCATCTAGCATGGCCCTTGGGAGCTGTACTGCTATACTTGTGAAAAGCATAGGTCTACTCTATTCTTTTTTAGTTATACCTCATCTGGAATACTATGTCTGATTCTGGGAACTGCACTTTAAAAAGAATGTTAACAAAATTGAATGTGTGCAGAGGGAAATGGGGAATATAGTGAGGGACTGAAGACCATGTCCTGTCAAGGAAAGCTTGCAGGAGCTGAGTATGCCAGGCTTGGAGAAGAAACTGTATAACAGCCATCTTAAATACTGGAAGAGCTGTTACACATGATCTCTTATTTTAATGTTGCTCCAGAGGGATGGGGTTGCAGTGGTGACTAGCCTTTCAAGATCCCTCAAGGGGGCCTTGTAGCCCCCCAGCATTCAACAGTTGTCCAACCCCGGTCTGTGTTATAATTTTCCTGTAACTGTAACCCAGTGGTTAGGGGTGTGCCCTCTTGAACCCCATCCTCCCTCCCTCTCTCCCTCCCTCTCTCCCTCTCTGTATGTGTGTATATATGTGTGTGTGTGTGTGTGTGTGTGTGTGCGTATAAATATATATTAGTTGCCTCGCTATGGTCTAGAATAGTTCTGGGTGCATTGGAGGACATGAGGAGGTCACATGTGGCCCATAGTTTGCATTATCCCCTCCTCTGAAATAGACAACATTATGAAAAACATCTTGCTTACACTATGAACCAATTGTATAGTTTTGGGTACAATCTGAGGAAAAACTCAAGTGTAGTGGAATAGACAACCTCAAAACATGGTGGACTCTCCCTCCTCAGATCTTTTTAAGCAGAAGCTGGATGGTCCCCTATCAGGGATGTTCTAGCCATGACTTTAGCAGGGAGCTGGAATACATAACCCATTTCAGTCAGGACTGAGGAATGAATTGACTTAAGGCTTGATTATGGGATAGAAACACCTTTGGTCACTATGTTGGAAGGCCTGCACCAGAAACTGGACAGGGAGAGTCAGTCTCTGTTGGTTCTGCTGTTGTCAAGGTCAGAGACCCGGGCGACGAGCCAGCCCAGAGAAGGGAAAGGGAGAGACAGCAGAGTCCCACCAGGAGGAGTCAAAGCAAGCAATTACTCATAGGTAGTCCATTTACCTGAGCCTGAGCAACAAGCAAAAGCCATAGTCAGAGTCCAAAATCCAGGGGCCAGGAGGCAAATCCAAGGTATCAGGTGCTGGAAGCAAGGAGAGAGCTTGCAGAAAGATTGCCACAAGCAAAGGAAAGCTTCCAGCCAGGCAGTTATATAGCCCAGAGACAGGTGTGGCCGGTCACCGCTTCTTGAACTTAATCAGCGGAGCCTCCCGTTGCTCAGCTCTCCTGAGTCTCCGCCTTGCTTGTGGGCTGATTGACGCAGGCTCTAGGGCATCCTCGGGATCACAGCTGGATCCCTGTTGCCCTAAAGGAGCAGGCAGAGGAACGTCCGCGCCTGCTTGGTCCATGGCAGCAGGGGGAGCTCTTGAGCTGCAGGACTCATCTCCAGCCAGAGCCACGGGGACCAACAGCTGCTGCTCGTCACCAGCAGCTCTGACAGGGGCTTCAGTCATCACAGCTGTACCTCTTGGTATCTTTCAATACCATCAACCATGGTATCCTTCAAAGTTGCCTCAAGGAGATGGCACTTTGGCTGTATACTATATATATGAAACCTCTGAGAAAAGTTGCCTGCAGTTGTGGGATTCAGTGTCACGGACATGCCAATGATATCCAACAATATTTCTTGTTTCCATCTGATTCCAAGGAACCTGTTTCAGTATTAAACCATTGGTTTCTGTCAGTAATAGACTGGGTGAGGGAAAACTGAAGTTTAACCTAAACAAGTCAGAAGGGCTCCTGGTCAGCTGAAAGGCAGATCAGGAGACAGAGTGTCAGCCTGTGTTGGATAGGGGTACATTCCCCCTGAAATCTCATTTTCATAGCTTTAGTGTACTCCTAGATTAAACCCTGTCTAGACTGCACCAGTAGCTAAGACACACAGTTAAAACTAGCATGTGAGCACTGCCCATTCCTGGAGATGTCAGATCTAACTACGATGACACATACCTCCATTACGTTACATTTTGTAATGGAGTGGAATAATGTAATGTGTTCAGTGTGGAGATGCATTTGGAAACTACCTGGGAGCTTCAGTGCGTGCAAATTGCTATGGCCAGCATGCTGACCTGGGGCCTATTCACACTACAGAATTCTGTTGCTACGATTCTTCTTTAATTGTCATGGTTCCATCCTATGGAATCCTGGGATTTGCAGTTTAGCGAGGAACATTTAGAATTTTCATCCAGAGCTCCAGTGCCTCATCAAACCATAAACTCCAGGATTCCATAGGATGGAGCCATGGCAGTTAAAGTGGGATAACAACACTATAATTGTGTATTGTGAATGGGGCCCTGGGTTGATTATAAGAAATACAGAACTTCACAGCTTCACTGGCTGCTGGTTCGTTTAAGAGTACAATTCAAAGTCCTCATTTTTAGGTCTAAAGTCCTATACAGTTTAAGTCCAGACTATCTGAAAAACCCAATATAATATGCCTGTCCGGTGAGGGCATATGAGAGTGCCTTCTTGGCAACGTCTCTCAGCCTGTGGAATTCCATCCCATAGGCTGGGCCCCCTCTGCTTTCCTTCTGCTGGCAAGTAAAGGTCTTTTTTTTAATTTAAACAGGCACCTGATGATTAACTGATTGCACAAAATTACCTTTTAACAATGTATCTGTCCTGTAATTTCATTCTTATTGTGTTATGAAATTTTAGGCCAAATACTATTATTAGAATAGACAGAATTCACCTATGTGTTCACTCCCCATTTAATAATTGCTTGAATTTGTTTTCTCCACTTAGGATTAACCCACAGCATACCAGTGTTTTGATTTAGTAATGCTTTTAATATGGTAACTTATTTTTAAACTTTTTTTAAACATTAGGATTTTGTTTTGTTTTAACTTTGTTGTAAGCTGCCTTGGGTCCCATGTTGGAAAAAAGGTGGAATATAAATTAACGAATCAATCAGTCAACCATTGAACCATCCTTAGTTGCCCTGACAGATTATTTTTATTCAGAGAGGAAGGCATGAAAGCTACAGCTGGCACAGAATATTTTGGCTAGACCTCTGAGTGGGGTTACCTAATGGCCGCATAAGTGTTCCTCTGCTGAAGGAATTACTCTGGCTGCCTATTTGTTTAGGGTTTTGTTGTTAGTTTATAAAACCCTATAGCAGTGCTCTTCAAAATGGTGGCCTCTGGGCTGATGCTGGCCTGTGAAATATTAGCTGCCAGTCTAGGAAAGAAAGAAATAATTTTAGTCAATGGACACAAATATGGTGCTGGTCCTTGGCACACTGGGTCACCCACATCAGATAGCTTAAGAGGCTCTGCTCTAATAACTGGTTTCCTGAGAGACTGACTTTTTTTTATTATAGACCTATTTGGTCCTTGAGAACATCTGGAGTGGCTCCCTGGGCAATGCCACATGCTTCTGGGGCCCGTGCAGAACATATGGCACAGTGGCACCTGCTCTGTGGAATACCCTTCCTTCAGAAATCTGACATGCTCAAACAAGCTGTAGTTTTAGATGCATGTTGAGAACATGCCTATTTTTGTAAACCTTCTCTACGGTAGGTAGTCCAGCATGCCATCTCTTTTTAAGTTTCTTCTTCTTGTTGTTAATTATTATACGCAGCTTTGAAATCTCAAATCTAAGCACTATATTGTTGTTGTGTGCCTCACCATTGTTTCCAACTTATGGCAACTCTAAAGCAAACCTATCACAAGGCTGAGAGCGTGTGGCTCACACAAGGTCACCCAGTGGGTTTCCATGGCTGAGTGAGAATCAAATCCTGGTCTCCAGGGTTATAGTTCAATGCTCAAACCACTAAACTATGCTGGCTTGCAATAAGCTGTAAGCTATATCCTCTTTCTTGTGGTGACATAAAATCTTACAGCTAGAAAGGACTTCATTGATTATTTATTTATTAATATTCTAGCTGTATGATTCTATGACACCACAGAAAAAAGGCTATAACTGAGTTGCAACATGTGTGCTTTCAATGTCTGAAATTTACTTATTACATTTATAGTCTGCCCTTTCCTTCAAGGGACTCAAAGCAGTAACCACGGTCCTGCTCACACCCCCTTAAACTACCCTATGTGGTAAATTAAATTGAGGTACAGACTACCCAGTGAATTTCACCTGTTTGGCTGGAGCTGAACTCAGCGATCCCTGGCCCTTGTATGGCATTCTAACCATTACACTGCACCCTCTCTTCTAAGATCAGTCTTGAATATCATTAGTTTCAGAAGCTCTGGCTTGGAATATAATTAAGACCTCTGCTTGAAATACTGAAAAGGTTCAACCAGTCAGCGTAAACAGTACTGGGCAAGACCCTTTCATAATTTAATCCATTCTCTAAGCATATAGTATTAAGCATCAACCCTCTTTATGTAATAATTTATTTCTACTCTGTCTTCAGATATCTACACTTCAAAGTGCCGGATTGCTGGAATTACTACTGTTTCATATAAGAATAAAGCTCATTTTGACTTCCGTGAAGCACATCATATATGCACACAGCTAGGCTTAACGCTTGCACATAAATCTGATATAGAAAAGGCTTGGATCCACGGCTTTGAAACCTGCAGGTACAGAAAATCTTTCAACCTTTAAAGTATTTTATGTTAACTTTTTTTACACTGGGAGCCTAATCACACTATACTGTTATAGTGCTATTGTTCCACTTTAACTGCCATAGCAACATCCTGCAAATCCTGGGATTTGCAGTTGAGGGGGAAGCATTTAGAATTCTCAGCCAGAGAGCTCTTGGGCTTCACTGAGATACAATCTCCAGAATTCCACAAGATGTTCCCATGGCAGTTAAAATAAATATAGCATTATAACAGTTTAGTGTGATAAGGACCCATGTTGGATCTGGACCAAGGCACATGCAAGCCCAACAAACAGAAGGAGACTTCCTCTCACCTACTCTTCCCCATGTTAGCTTGTTCTGCCCCCTGAAAATCCTACAGAGGATAGAAGCTGTGGCTTGCAGGGATCCGTGAACAAAGCTTTTTTACCATGGGAAAGTAGAGACTGGATCCTACCCAAGAATATTGAACGTATAATCATCTGACACAACTCTTTCTAGCATAATCTTTGCATATTGTCATTATCACCACTTATAAATAAATCAAATATAAAACCATGCCGTGATTAAGGACCTCCTCCTTATTCTTACTTTTCTTATACAGTACTCACTTAGGTGCACTCAGGGGGCCCGGGCAAGCTTAGTGAAATGTGTGTTGTCCCTGCTACTCTTTAAACAGTATCCTGTTGTTTGTTGTTAAGTGCCATCAAATTGACTTCAACTTATGGCTATGCTATGAATGAGGGACCTCAAGTCACTCTATCATCAACAGCCCCCCTGCTCAGGTCTTACAGATTCAGGATGTGCGTTCCGTCTGTAATGCAGCCTTCCTCTTTCCTTACTGCCGCCTACCTTACCAAGCATCATGCCCTGTTATACCATCTCACAAATTCCTTTGGAAGTTTTTCTGCAAAGATGGGTTACTGTTCAATGGTAGGTTCTGATGCTCATAAACCTATAGCTTCTTTGGCGAGTTAGTAATCTTTGACTTCTTTTCACATTTTCATAACATGCCAAAATGCTCTCTTATACATTCTCTGACATATATCTGTACTTACCATTTTATTGTTTAGTCTGCAGTCCAAAAGAGTGTTTGTTTCTGAGTAAATATACATACTGACTGTGCTCAAATGTTGTTTCTTCTCTTGACTATATACTAGACACTGTTCAATACACACTGTCTGTTGCTTCAGCTATTTCCTGAGTAGAAAAGCTGTATGAATTTCCATGTGTTAGGTTTCATTATTTGCATTAAATTTTCACACAAGTAGTGGTACAGACAAGGATCCTGAACCGGTACTTCACGTTCCGAATTTTTTTAAAAATGGTTGCAAAGAGATACTACTCCATCTGTTAAACAAGAACTTAAAGAAAATCACAAATTGAACTCCCAATCTAAAAAGATGTCCACAAATATGTCACAGCAGACAATATACAGAGATACCTCAATAAAGTGGATGTGTTTCTGAGCGTTATTTCTTTAACAGAAAATGTGGTGCCAAGGGCAGAAATAATACCGAAAGAATAGGGATAGACTCCTACAGCCTCAAAAACAAAAGCAGTTCAACATGTTTCAGCAATCCTTTCATTCAAAAATAATCATATGCATGTGTGAAATGAAACAACCCAATCAGGAAAGCCTTGCAGAAATAAACCAAAACATGTTGAACCTTCTAGAGATCAGCTGAAAACTTCTGACAAAATGCCTTCAGGGATTTTTTCTCTTTCTTTCATCAACCTCTCCTTCCCTTATTATTTCCATTTTAGTGGCCAGATTTACAAATCTAGCTTTTTCACTTGCTGAGGATAGCTGGTGAAGCAGGCTTATCTGATCTTCCCTTTTCCTTCAGTTTTGTTGTTCATGTATCCTCAGTAAAGCATTCCGTAGGCAGCTGCTGTTTACCTAGCCTGTTGCCAGCAGGCACACACAGCTACAGTAAGATCAGCTAGAGTACAATCCCATTCTTTCCCAGCCCAAGCTTTATTGAATGGTTTACTGCTCATATGCCGATTGTGGTATGTTGTCTCTTTAAAGCAAATCTGTTCTAACTCCAGCTATATGGTATTTAATGGGCTGAGGCTCCTGTGTTTGTCAGATCTGTGTCTGCAATGCTCTGCTGGAGTCTATGAAGAAATAAACCTTGTTTCTGCTGCCTTTGGAGTCTTGTCAGTTTCTGAGTCTGTCTTATATTGATTGCAACAGCAGACATTACACTGGTGTAACATTAACACCAAAAGTCTATGGGCCTTTCTGTACTACACTGTTATAGTGCTATTATTCCACTTTCAACATCCTGTGGAGTTCTGGGGCTTGTAGTTTAGGGAGGGACATTTAGAATTCTCGGCCAGAGAGCTCTTTGGCCTCAGTAAACTACAAACCCCAGTATTCCACAGGATGTTGAAAATGGAATAATAGCACTATAACAATGCGGGGTGAAAAGACCCTGTATTTCTACAGCCTTCTGGTGCCATCTTTCCAACAACAATGATGATGACGCTAACAATAAAGAACAAAACAAAACAAAGCCCTTCTATCTAGACAGATGACAAGGAGGAAGAGGTGGGGGCTAGGTGGACAGAAAAAGATTTAGTAAAAAGAAGCTTCTTTATCAAATGCTTTGTTCACTGAGGTATGCTTGTACAGTAGTCTATCTTCTAGAGTCTATCTTCTTTAGGAGATATATATATAAGAGATACTTTCTACAGCACTGTTTATTACACAACTTGCACTGCATTTCTTACTGTCACAGTAACTCCATTATGCAAAGTAGTTTGAAGAAAGTGACTTTAGTAAGCTTCAGGATTAACAAGAAAGTTGGGTCTCACGCAAACAAATACAATCTGTCCATTGGCCCTCAGTAACCAAATTCTATGTACCAAAGTTTTGTCTGTATGCACAACACAAACTTGTTCATAACATTACATTACAGAAAGCTTTTACTTTTCATTGTAGTTTCGGCTGGGTAGCAGAGCAATATACAGTCATTTCTCGAATAACACCAAATGAAAAATGTGGTAGAAATAAAACCGGAGTAGTCATCTGGAGAATTCCATTCACCCAGAAATCTCGTGCTTACTGTTATAATTCTTCAGGTGAGTGTGATGAGATACAGATCGTATATTATAGTTTGCATGATAATCTCTCCATGTGGTGAGAGTATAACACAACTTCTATGACCAACTTGTAAGCCCCCGTTATCATAACCTACCTTTGCCACTATCTCTTATTTTATCCTAACTCTTGTATGAGGAGAACAAGAACTGTTGCAACTTAACTGTTTGCTTTCCAGCAGACTCTCCTGATTCTTAAACAAAGTTAGCCTAATCTCCCTTTGGCTTCAGCATCTAAAGAATCAGCATAAAAGGGTAGTGAAATACTTGAACAAATAAATCCTTGCATTTAACAAAAAATATGCAGTTATTTAGATTTCAGATTAGGAAGTTTCACTGAAATTAGAGATGAAGACATGATGGACAAGACAGACAACAAACAGGTAGCATAGGAAGCAAAAACATTTACCGTCTAAATAATTTAAAGCAGTCAACCTTAAAGAGGAATCTCAAATTCAAACGCCCTCCACACCTCCTGGAGTGCATTTGGAGGAATTCTGAAACAAAAACAAATTTACCCCTTGGGACCCTGGGGGCCACAAAAAGAGCACTGAATGATATATGCAGCCTATGGGCTGTATTTTGCCCACCACAGCTCTAACAGTTGTGTTTTGTCACTTGAATCGTGGCATACCCAACACACACTGAGACAGTCAATTTCCACTTTTCCACTTCCTGGGAAGGTGTAAGTAAAGAGTGAGACCTTAAAGGCATTCCCAGTCAATTCCTGGAAGGTGGAACCATAGGAAGGAAACTCTGGCACTGTATGTACAGAGTTTGAATGGAACATAACATATAAGTTTCCTTGTAATCAGGAAGACAGCTCATAGTTTCCTCTGATATTACACATAGTGGTCCAGTGGTACGTTTTGAAGTACAGTCTCTCACCATGACCATCTCTACAGCCAAGAAGAGTAAAAAAAAATTGTGCAGTTGTCCAATCACAAAATAGTTCTAGTAGTTTTCATTGCAGCAAAAAGCATATCTTTTGTTAATCTAATGGGCCTTAGTTGCCCAGCTGGGACCAAACATCCCTGAAATACTTTACATCACAACAGATACAGCCCACAACAATGCAAAAATTCATTTTCCCTGCTCTGAAAACTGGAGGTAAATTCATAAGATGCACATGCGGGGTGGCAAATGATATCACCATCTCTGCTGATCAGGAGGTCCTGCTGCTTTCATCCTGTGAGCCTTAGGGCCTTTTCATGCAACCCTGTTATAACGTTATTATTCCACTTTCAACATCCTGTGGAATTCTGGGATTTGCAGTTTACTGAGGCCAAAGAGCCCTCTGGCTGAGAATTCTAAATGCCCCTCCCTAAACTGCAAACCCCAGGATTCCACAGGATGTTGAAAGTGGAATAATAGCAATATAACAGTGGCCCTTTCCGCAGCTTACTTTTCTGTGGAGCTGGGGTGTGGGGATTGCACGAGCAGCCTCTTGGAAGAGGCTTTTGCGTCCCCATTGCTTCAGCTCTGCAGCTGCTGCCTACTAGCAAGCAGGCAGCGTGAGAGCCCCTCCTCTTCCTTCCACAGCGCACACTGGGATTTTCCCAGGCTGCACTGGGGCAGGAAGCACAAGCACCGCAGCTCTGGAGCTCCGCACGCACGGCAAGTGCACGCGAGGCCATGGAGCAATGTGCAATCACACATCATTTTTGGCTCAAAGCCGAAAATGAAATAGTGCGCAATTGGTGCCTGCCGGCCCCTGGAGCATTGCACAATTGCAAGTGTGTCGCGTGGACCGCACCTCGCAATCACGCAACACTCCAGGGACCCTTTCGCATAGCAAATGCCATGCGAAAAGGGCCAGTGTAGTGTATTGCGGAAAGGCCCTTGCTCCACTACACCACTGCTCATAAAACATCATTGCACACAACACTCACAACAGCAGCTCTAGTAAATGACAAACTATTAAGTCCTAGGTGCTGGAAGGAAAATGCAAGATTAATAAACTATAAATACCATTCTTATGGAAGATGCCTATACCCTGAGCAAGAGAACAACAATTGTATATTGGTGGGGAGTTTTTCTAAAGTACATCATACTTTGCCCATATCCAGAATTATAATACTCCTTTTTTTTAAGCTCAGCATTTTAAGTTAAACGATTTGCATATTACAAAGGAGATGTAACTATGATAACTACAAGTATGTTTATCACTAAATTTATCATTTAATAAACCATCGTATTTATCACTAGGAGTCTGGACTGAAAGTGTATTTGGCCAGAATACAGTTTAATATTCTCTTCTTTCCTGTGGTAGAGAAAGTAATACCTCTCATTCATCATCCTATTCAGTCAATGAAAATGCGTCATCAAGTTCCCCCCAGGGACTCATATTAAGAATGGGACAGAGGTCATTTCCTTCCATTATTACAATGTATTCAGCTGGCCATTCTGGTATTAGAATGACCTTCAAGCTGTGTGCAACATATAACTTTGCTCCTGAAAATAAGGAATTACTTACTTTTCAGAATGTCATTTGCAGCTCAGCTCTCCGTCTGTGCCTGTTTTACTCTAACCACTCCACCTGTGAATATACCACATGCTTTTGAAATGTGTCTTGTGTCCTTTGAACAGCACCACCACAGGCACAGCACAGTTACTTGGAATTTTTACTCCCAATATCATGAATGACTCTGAACCACTATTTTATTTGCCTTAGGGTCAATCTAGATAAGATGCCAATTATGTATAAGCTGGAATATTTGTTCTATTTAAATAACAACTGGAGGGGAGGAAAGGGATATTTTCTTTGGGATGACTGTGTGGGAAGTTGGGAGATTTAATCATTTCTGTCCCTGCTGTGCTTCCTTCACCGCTGAAAAAAATCACTCCTTTTCCTCCAGGACCAATTTTCTCTTGTAGTCTGAATAACTGTGCCTTGAAAAACAGAGAACATTGCCAGGACAAGCAGTTTTCCCAATGGGCATTCAATATTTCATGGCAGCTGAGCATGCTCAATTCTCATTAGACTTTTGGAGGCCAAGTAGAGAATCACTTCCTTAGATTTCTTTCTTTTTCTTTTTCTTTTTTTAAATTCTCACTTCACTTAACTCCCTCATGGCCAGGGAAACTGTGCCCTTCATTCCCTTTTGCAGCCTGCCAGGACATACACACTTCTATAAGCCCTGGACCTGCCCCTGTTCAATTATTTTCATGCAAAAAAAAAAATCACTACAAAATATCCCAAATATCATTAAAATATGGTGGTTCATTTTGATTATTTTAACCAAAAAGAAAACCAGAAAGGGTGTGACATTACTTCTAGTTCACTGCGAACATGTCAGTTTGGCCCACTGGGGCAAAAATTGATGTTCACTGCAGTTGCCCACTCCTGTTGTAGTTATGGCATGTTTTTATCCTAGTGCCTGTGAGTTTGCTATTAAGAAGGAATAATGCTGATAAAGTGGCTTCATCATTGGTACTGAGGAATATGCATTGTCTGATTTATACCGGTAAATTTCAAGACTTGGGAAATGTTCACTGCATGTATGTGGCTTTTGAAAAATCTCATTGTCCTGCTTTTCACCATACTTTCAGACATATGGATCAATTCTTGCATCCCAGAAGCAAATACAGATGTACCATCAGACATTTCAACTGAGATGAATTCTACCTCAACAGCCTTGCCTCAGAACACTTCAGCAATGGTTCAAACACCAGAGCCAACACAGACCACCAGTTTTCAGAAGTTGTATCGTCTTATATGCATAACAGAGATCATAACAGCAAAACCAACTACTGACGAGGCAATAGTACCCTCATCTGGCAAACAAACTGCCTTTCAAAATGATGGTGTCCAGTTTGGAAGTAAAGATTATATTTTATTTACTGCTTTCCTTGAATCTGGTATATGAATAGAAGCGAGGGGAACCTGGTATATGAATAGAAGTGAGGGGAAAGCTAGGAGTTCTTCTTAAATTTTAAAAATTCCACTTGTTTATGGGAGAACTAGAGAAGGAAATTGTGCTTATGAATAAAACAGCTGTTAAATAAAGTGCAGTAGACATGAACTAGATAAGTCATCTGTAATCTTCATCTCCTGGCATGTTTCAAGATAGATGTAGTCTTGCAGTTCAAATAAAGCTGTCAAAAGAACTGATATAGCACAGTGGCTAAGACTATGAGCTGTGAATGGGGAATAAGGAGTGGGTAAGAAGTTAGTTTTTTGTAAGAATTTTGTGTGTGACAGGAAAAAAAGCTGTCAGATTTCTCCTTCCCTAAGAAGTCCTCAGTCTCCACAAGGCTCTTCCAGATTGAGTTTAAAGAAGTGTGAGTTGTTCCTATAAGGTTCCTTGAGTTTTTCCAGTTGCTGGCACCTCCATATCCACTCATTTCATTCTTTCAGGGGGGCTGTTTATAGCAATCTCTTGTATCTGTACTAAAGCTTTTACAATATGTTTTTCCCCCTGAGGTAGTCCTATACTTTGAAGGGCAAATTTTCTCCTTTCTGATTAAAAAAACAAACAGATGAAACTTAAAAGTTATAGTGCAAAAGTGTCTATTTCACTGACACTGTATAGCACTGTAATTCTAAATTTTTAAAGGACATTTTTTCTTGACATTAAAAAGAAATCAACCTGAGAATAAAATGTTGCCTCTAATGCTGACAGTTGCCAGAAATAGACCTTGGCAAACAAAACATTGCTTGTATTTGAAAAAATTAAAATAAACGATACAGTAATAACTACTGCATCCTCCATCAGCCTTCCAACACATTTACATGGAGGAATAAATGCACTAGGTGGGTATAGAGAAGCCACTCCTTCTCAGCCTTCATCCCCATCCACTCAATTCTTATGTACCTTGCAAGAATCTGGTAACGATTCCAACTAAATATGCACATGTTTGTATATATGTGTGCATGTATGAACATGTATATATTAAAACATTTCAACAATACACAGTAAATTACATGAATTCAAAACATCCATTATTTTTTTAAAACCTGACATTCATGAAAACACTAAAACATTTAAAGTCAAGCATCTCCGTTTAGACCCAATTAGTTAGCTACTGAATGCCCGTCTGAATAAAAGGGTTTTGCCCACAGAAGGGCAATAGAGAGGTGGCTAGCTTCATCTTCCAGGGGTCTAGGGGTACCTACTGAGGATCACGCTCTCTTGTCCCCACCAAACATGTTTCTGAAGTTAGAAGGACTCAGAGGAGCCTTTCTTGTTCATCTTAACACCCAGGCACAAGAAGAGCTTTGAATATCTGAAAACACTATACAAAACTTAAATATAATTTTCCCTGCTCATGATCATAATGCTTCCTCTTTAAGCCAGTTTCTAAAGTTAAAACAGTAGATCTGTTTTACCCTACCAAAATAAGGATTCAAATGTTTGTTTTCTTTAATCTTCCCAAGCAGCAACTTGCCATAGAAATTACTCAGATAATTTTATCTATCTATTCTCATACACTTTCCAAAATGTTAATTTCTCAAAAATTGGGCTATTAGAGATTTTAAATACTAAATTCTACTCATCATACCCTAATATCCACAGACTAGTTGGCTGTTTATGACTAGATACTCTTAGTTATAATGGTGTTTCCAGAAAACTTCTTTGTAAGTTGTCTAAAGGACATGGACTTACATTTAGTAATGTAGCAAACCTACATGCAAAGCAAACCTAAATGGCAGCCTACTTGCACTTCATCCCTCACAGCTCCTCCACTACTCCAAGCTTCAGAATTTAAAGGATCTGTAGTTGCTAGAGGCATCTGCAAGACCTATCTCAAGAGAATCCACGTACACACCCAACACTGGGGCTCATTTTGCCCATGTCAACTGTTTTCCTGTCCAGGGATACTAAGCTACAGAGCCTTACAGTATATTGAGAAATCCTGATATAGAATCTGTCACTGTTCCAGCTGCCCCTTTTAGAGTAGAGAGGGCAACCTAGACAGTTCTTCTTCTTGTTCTTTCTCCAATTGCAGAAATCAACAAGAACAAAAATAAAATCAGGCTAACAACTATTTTGATGGCTTACATTCAATGGTTGCATTTGCAAGTCCTATCAACTCATGAATCATGGTTTGTTGAATAAGATGGTTACTGGTTGTCATACATGAAGCCTGTTTATTCTTTCTTCACTTCTCTCTTCAGACAAGTGTAAACAAAACAGGAAGCCAAGATTAAGCGTATTTTCCTATTAAGGAAAGCCAGAACTATTGATTAATCACAGAATAAACAAGAATAAACCAGCATTAAAGCAAGATTTAAATTCTAGCTTGGCTGGTACCAGTTAACGAGTTCAGATGTATCTAGAAACTGTGCTTATCTGAGAATTCCTGATTTGTTTATCCAGTTGCATGAAGAGAGGAGCAAAGTGGGAGAGAAAAGAGAATAAAGTCGCAGCTCCTGGACACCAATGTCCTAATCTCTTGCAAAGAAGGCAGTCATACCAGGACGCAGTCCACTCTACACCTGCTCTCTGATATAATAAGAGGTGGTGTCTCCAGTACCTGGATCCCTCTCATAGAAAAAAACACTACCTTGAATTGGCTTCCATGACTCAATGATGAATACCAACCAGCCTTTGTAAAACCATCAGACCTAATGGATGATTATTCAAATTCAGTGTATGATACATATGGTGTGATACATTTTTTTTTCTCTCTTCAGGTGTACCAATTGCTCTTCTTGTGCTTGCCCTTGTCTTCTTTGTAGCATCAGTAATTTTAGCTGTCTGCTATATCAAGAAGTAAGTGCACTTATTACTTTTTGCCTCAGTATATTTGTGCTAACACTTTTATTTAAAAAAAACTATATATTTTAATATGCTATATATCTATTTCACTCTGTACCTTGTATATACACTGCAAATACACATGTGGCTTGGGAATAAATCTTGCTTTCTGCAAACGATCATCAAAGCACGTATCCTGATTTGCAAGAAGATTCCTTCCTTCTTGCCTTTTATGAAGCAAAAATATAAAGCAAATGAAGCATGCCCATGTATGATTATACAAGCACAGGCATTTGTTTATATAAGATATTCTGCACATAGGTGGTTTGGTATGATCTCCACATGAATGGCTCAAAGGGGTCTACATAACTGAGGCTTTTCTTCACTTCTTATTACATGTGCATCCTAAACAGTGGCAGAGATAAGGAAAAAGCCCATTGTTATAACACAAACCCGAAGCTGTATATTTCATCTGCTCTTCCACTTTTTCAATGGTGTGAACATAATAAACAGAGCTATAATCAACATAGGAGATACGAGCTTTAAAATCTTCTGGTGCAACTGTTGATCCATCCATCACTTTTTATGCTCCACCTTTCCCCCAGACCGTGACTCAAGGCATCTATCAGCCTCTGCAGAACAGCAGCTGATTTAAAAAATAAAAATAAAAAATCCTAATAGCTGGGCCCTAACACTAGTTCAAGGCCATAAATGCACTGTATTGTATCAGCTGGGCATCTGACCCAAATGCTGAGACAGGAGCAACAGCCATCCATACCACTGATCAACCTACAAATTACAGGGTGTCTGAAAATTATCTTTATGGTTTCAATTCTATATACAATTGAAACCGTAAATATAATTTTCAGACCCTCCCCCCATGCTGCACAGTGCTATTTGTGACACTGGTGAAATCCAAGCTAATCAAGTGACTTCTTTAATATCTTCTAAGTTGTCCATGTACTTTCTTAAAGATATATTTCTCCCCTGATGCACTTTCAAAGCAAAAAGATATACTAGGAATAGTACTACAGTTTAGATTCCTTTCAGTGAAAACATACCAGACTCTTATAGTGACCTGTTATTTTTCCCTTATTTACAAATATGCAGAGTACAATTAAACAGAATAAATAGCTAACACAGTTTCTAACCCTGCATAAGACCACCAGCTGAATACAAATGGTGCTCCAGCTCCTGCTGTTTCAGCAACAAAGGCTTCTCTCATTCCCTAGGTTTTGTGCCATTCAAATTATAACTAATACTTTGGATAAGGATTTAGAGGAGCTGCTATAAAATTTGCAGATGACACCAAGCTCAAACAGATGGTCATAGGCAGTGTATTTGTATACTTGGAAAACTATGCCTTCTTTTCCATAACACGTTGAGCATGAAATGATTTACAGAATAAATAAAGGTGATAACTGTAATAATACATTATACTATATTATAACATACAGCTCAATTACACTTCATTTTTTAAAATACCACTACTTTAAATAAGCGTACCAGTAAAACATACTAATTGATCAGTTAACTATGCTCATTATCAGTAACAAACATTATACTTGTAGTATGCAATATACCTAACAATATCATACCCACATTTTATTCAAAGCAAGAAAACAGAAAATAAAGCAGAATAACTGTAAGACACTTCCAACAGCCCACTGCAAAAGATCTTCCTCTCACCAGTGTCCTGTGGCCTGATAGAAGAAAGAGTACTCATATTTCCATGGCTGTTCCCCCCTTGGATGTTTCATTATTATTACAGATATTTCTGTACTTCTGGTTTGCAAAAATCTCAAAGCAGTTTACAATAGTTCCAGCAGAGACAAGAGGTAAAAAGCTTCTTCCCTGGAACAAATGTTCATATTATAGGGTATGGTTCTGAAGATAGAAAAACACTTTCACACACCCACACAAAACAGCAGTAGCTTCCTTGTGGAGAGGGTTGGAGCTGGGGTATAAGCAGATCAAAAGAGCTAAACCTTGATGGTTAAAAGTTCCCTTATGTAAGCTTTCAGGGTGGGACAAAGTAATGAAAACACAGTAAAGAACCATTAAGGTGTAATAGGTACCGTTTCTAAAATAGATAAAATGTTTCCACACTGCTAATCACATAGATGGTCAAAGGAAGCAATGTAAGCTAGTGTTGAATTGGCACACTTGGGCTCATTCAGTTTTCAGCAGGTAGCCCCTTTTCCAGTGAATAGGAGCCACCACTGCTATCTTCCCACCATCAGCAGCACCTGTATTTCAAGAGGCCACCTAAACAGCACTGCAGCAGCTGAAGAGATTGTTCACTGTCAGGTTTTGGAATGGTGTTTCTAAAAGTTACATTCTAAAATGTAGTAGTTGTCACTAGTTCATCTTTTCTCCTATTAGTTTCCAGAATGTATATTTTATACATGGCAATGCTTTCTAATCAATTACTTTCCAATTTGTTCAAAGATACAAGAAAACACTTCCATTTTCCAAAAAGAAAGAGAAGAAAGAAGAAATTGAAACCAAGAATATCAAAAAAAAAAGAAATACAAATGGCAAAACTCCTGAGCAGCAACCAAAGAATGGAAAAAAGGCAGAAGAACTTCAGCCCAGACCTGAACCACCTGTGAAATGTTTGGAAGCAGAGGTTTGAGATATGACATCCAAATGGACAGGTCTTACATGGACAAAAAGCAGAAATTAGCAAATAGTTTATAAACTGATAATTGTCAGTGTTATGTGTCTCTCATAAACTTTGCGCCCGTACATGTTAATTACCAATTGTTGTTATAAAATATGCAGCTCTCCACAGCAGAACTTTTTTTTTTAGTTTTCAGTAAGAATTTTGCAAATGTTAAGCCTGTTAATAAATAAGAAGCTTTAGTGTCAGTAATAAATACCAGATAACAAATGCCAGACATTGGTCCCAAGAATAAATATGGAGGGAAAAAATCTGATTCACCTAGAAAAAAAATAGGCACAGCAGTGGTATACTGTGAGTCTTCCAGAGAAAACTGAGCTAAACACGTCCTTGTAGATTTTGCTTTGGTTATACAGACTGTGGGTTCCATGCCTCTAGTACCCTTCTTGAGATTTTTCCAAATAATAATGTAATAATACACAAATTACAGTCCATGGACTTCAGATTTGAAAAGCAAATCCAAAATCAGGACTGTAAAACCTTCTTATTGTATTACTATTTTTCAACATTCTGTTTGCAATTTACTACAAAGACAACTAACTGTACAATCCTATGCAAGTGTACCCAGAATTTTGTCCCAGTATGTTTAAAGGAGCTTACTCTCTAGTAAATGTTTGGTACTGCAGCAAAAAATATCTTTGAAAAACTGATATGTTGCCATATTCACTCATTCTCATAATTGACAGTATTATTTATTAAGACTGTGTTGAAATTAGATAAAACAAGAACTACATAGTTATTTCTATACAGCTGTCAGACAAGTATATATAATCATTTCAACTAAACCAAATCTCAGTGGTTATGGAAGGTTTACCCACAATGGAAAACTTAATAAAAACTACCAAAATATGTTTGTCATGTTCTATGAAGATCTTCTAATAACCTAAAAAGTACACATGATAGAGTGCCAAGTTTGTATGCCATGCCATAATAAACTGGTCAACAGTGGTAAATCATGTAAACATGTTAGATCCAAAGAAAGCGCATAAGGACTCACTACCTAGTAATTGCCATTAATACTTCAGCCTTCCAAATCTCTCTCTAAAATACAACTACTCAAGAATAGCCATATATATAGAACTGGTTTTGGTTGCAGATGGAAAATCTGAGTGTAAGTAAGATGGGGCAAATACCAACAACTGGGACCCTCCCCTCTCAGTTACCACTGCAGAATTTACTTCCACACTGGTGGTGATGATGACAAGGAAAAAAGTGTTTTTTTTTTCCCTTTCCACCAAGGCAGCAAATTCAGTAACAGGGTGTAAGGAAACATCCACAAATGGTCAGCAGTTGTACACAGGGCCCACAAGCTGGTATTCTCCAACTCTGGTTTAAATCATGCTCAGCCAAGAAATTCAGAGGTAAATGCAAAGAGAGAATCCTATCCCTGCTCTCCAATAATACTGAAGAGGAATTCAGTTGTTAACTTTTGCTTTTAGAATCCTGCTACACAACTATATATAATTATCTTCCTATAGTTCCAACTTTTCTGTAGAGCCTGAGTCAGTAGCCAAGGCTCAACAAACACAACAGAATACTTTTGCAGACCACTTGACTCTCTTAGGGCACTTCCAGATTGGTCTAAATGGGGATTGTCATTAGGATACAGTTCTGTGGGTTTTACTAGGTTTTGTTGTCTCCTCATCCGTTTGTTCCATTCTTTGGGAGGAGGGCCTGTTTATAGCAATTTCTTCAATCTGCACTAGGGTGCTTCCAAAGATTTTTCTTTAAACCATGTTGCAGTTCGCTGAAGTGATCCTATAATTTGAAGGGCAAATTTTCTCTTCTCTGATTTTGTTTTTAAATTCTCAAAACTTACATTGCTGTAGTACAAAAGCCTAATTCACTGATGCATTTAGAGCATTATAACTCTTTAAAAATGTTTAAAAGAGAAGAAGAAAGGAGAAGAAAAGCTTTTTGTTTGTTTTTTGCTTTTAGATCGTTTATGTCTTTGAATTATCAGGAAACCCACTTGAAAGCTGGAATAACAGACACCAGTAACTGCAAGAAGATAGCCCAGGACAATAAAAATATTGTTTGAATTTTTAAAAAATAGACCCAAGAGTTAGAGCAAGAAATACAGCAACTTCTTAATATATTTGCCCACTTTGAAGAGCTGTAAAAGACAGATGATAGATAATCTGTTTTAGGCCATTTCCACATGGGGTTTTTAAAACGGTGCAGAGCATCCTCCAGGGAGGACATCTGCACCTGGGAACGGACTGGGTCGGACCTACTTAATGTAGATCCACACTCCAGCCCGCTCCGGAACAACCCTAAGTGGTCGTCCAGCGTGCTTTTGAAAGACCACTAAAAACAGGTCTTTCAAAAGCATGGAGTGTGCCGCTGCGAGCCTGCTCCCTTATGCAGATTCGACCAACCGGAAGCCACCATTTTTGTCCCTGGAGCAATGCGGAGCGGCGGCCACACACTGCTCCGGAGCAGCGTGGTCCGGACCGGGGAGCCCAAAAGTCCAGTGAGTAGCATCATGGGGCAATTCCCTCGCCCCATGCGGAAATGGCCTTAGTGAACCAATAGGAAATTCGCCCTTGCAGGAAATATTTGAAACACCTATACAAATAATAACTGGTGCTGTTGAACAGAAAATTACAATTATTGCCATTCATTGTTATCAGTGGGTCAGATTCAGAATAGTGCTTCCATGATGTGTATATCTAGCTTTGTTCGCATTAGAGGCTCATATGCAGCAGACACCCCATCAGAGAAAAAGAAAGGAATAGATCCCTCTTTCTTTCTTTCTTTCTTTCTTTCTTTCTTTTAATAAATCCCCTTTCAGTCTTCAGCATCACTTCAACCAATGCTATTCCAGAGTGTTTTCTAATCTTCCAGAGTGGCATTTCTGGAGGAAAGGAAAAAAGATCATCTCCCAGCTTCCTTTACTGGCAGAATTCTGTGAACACAGTTCTGTACATGGGAAATCCAATCTAATGTATGTAGACCTGGTCCACAGATGTTTGTTGACCTTTATAGGAAAGAAGTTGGGTCACTTTTTTCAGCAAGATTTCAGACTGTTAAGCCAAGTTTGATGGCAAACAGTTCCTCCTCCTCCTCCTCCTCCTCCTCCTCCTCCTCCTCGTACAGCAAGGCCATATTGTACATGGCTGGCCAGAATCAGTTTTTCAAGATTATCATGCCATGTTCAGTGGTTTTCAAAGTGTGTTGCCTGGAACTCCTTGGAAGCAGATTGAGCCTTTTTAAGCCATTGGTTTGCCCATTACTGTTGATCATCCTCTGCCATACACAGCTGCAGGGAGTGGTCTGGTAGAATTATTCATATGGCATAAGGCCAACCATCTAAAATATTTCCATGACCTATTTCTATTGATCCTGCTTTAAATACAAAAGCTCTAATTCTGAATCATTAGTGAAGTCCTAACAACCTGTAACCTTCCAGAAGTCTTGGACAGTATCCCCCACCAATCCTAGCCATCGCAGCCATCAAGGGATGATGGGAGTTGAGGTCCAACAACTTTTGAAAAGCAACAAGTTGCCTATCCTGCTGGCCTCTGAATGACCTTATTGAAGCAGTATAGTAAATTACGATATAGCACATAAAATTAGGAGTGGGTGTTCTGGCTTTTAAAAGCTATTTTAAGATTGTTTTAAAACTGGTTTTAAAACTATTTTGAAGAGGACTTTTTAGTCTGCTTTGAAATGTTTTATGTATTTAGTATTTGAAATGTTTCAACCCGCTGTAGATTGCCTGATGGGGTCGTGGGGAGTTGAAAGCTGGTAAGCAAATTTCTTAAAAAAACAAATAAATGAAATAATTTGCATATTAGGAGTCAGAATCCCCATTATTCTATTATTGTCATGCTTGTGTTAGCCAATATTCAAGCAAGGACATGAAGAGTTTAATGAGAATTATTAACAGTCTCTTTTAAAAAGGGAAATCAATTCTCCGTGCTACTGAAGAAAATGCTTTCCAAGCATTTATCTATGTTCAAGTAACAATGCAATTGTAAAATTAAATTAGCATATGAAAGTGCAGTCATCCCTCCACATTTGCTGGGGTCAGGGGTACAGGACCTCTGCAAAAGTGGGGAAAAATACAAATTACTTCGCCTCCTCTCCCCTGCAAACCATATTTAACGAACAAAAAGTATGATCCACCTATTCAACCCACCGTGGATGTCTTGGAGGCATCGGGGTTCCTTTGCAAGGCAGAAGTGAGCGGCTGGTGGGAGTTGCCACTGCCTCCATTGGCACCCTGCACCATTTGAACAGGGTCTTACAAGCCTTGTTCACGGTCTCTCAGTCTTGTGAGATTTGCAGTCCCTATTAAAAATGGCATATGGTGTTAGCAGTAAAAGAGTACAGACTAAATGGACAGTGATTCTCCTTTTTTTCCCCAGTCTACTCTGCAGGGCTGTTAGGAGATTCAGTGCACTGGACAGTTTAATTGACGAAGAAGGTATTGCCTGCTAAGTGTCTAAGCTAAAGAAACTCTCTCTTTTGTCTTTTCTATTTGCTTAACTAAAGCCCTCCGTTTTGAATTCTAGTCAACTTTAAAGTTCCTGTTGTTAGCTCCATGTCCTACTTAAAATTATGCTGACATTACTGGGCAAATTCCTAGGTTCTCAACATCGGTTCCCAGCGTGCTTTCGCTAACAACATTGCCACACTTCATTGCTGAATGAATACATGTGTGAATCAAGGTTCATTGTCGACTGTTAACCAGAAGTACGGTATTGTCAGCCGTGTATCAGAATTCTAGTCCTGGGAAAGCGAATGTTCTTATTATTCTTGCACGTGCACTGTATGCTTTATGACATCATTGTCATCCCAAACCTGTTTAACCCTTCCCTTCTTGCAATAAACGGTTCTTCCCTTTGCTTATGTAAGAGGTGGTTCGGACTGCTTTCTTGCGGAGGGAGGAGAGTCAAAGTTGGCCAAAGTTGGGGATCTTTCCAGGCTGATTCAGAGCTCACCCGCAATCACATAGACTACCCGAGGTAGTACGTGGGGACCTAATATTTTAGGTCTGGCCCTATGTGGGTTGTTGTTGTTGTTGTTTTTTTGTTTTGTCTAACAGTTTCTCACAAGTGGCCGGGTTGGTGCCCAAACCATTTTTCTGGGTTGGTGCCCTGGTCATTTTCTGGGTTGTCACCAAGTCTTCGGAGTTGGTGCCCTGACAGTGTTAAGGTTGGTGCCCTAACATTTTCTCAAGAGTTTATTGGCAGCAGCCGAGGCAGCAGGAAAATAATCCATAAATAATCAGTTCCACAAAAAGTGAAACAGAAGGCTGACCGTTTGTTGTGTTCAGGTGCCGAATTATGGGAACTCAGCTGCCTTTAGCATTAAGAATTTGGTCAATAGATGCAGTCTGTTAGGACTCATTGATGAAGCTTTCCTTGCCAAGAGCAGGACAAGAAGTAAGAATATGCTTATTGAGCAACAGCCATGCAAACAAAATGTCTGATCGGCGACTTGGAGTCTTGTTTTCACAGACCGATAAATCTACAGGCCTTGCTGTTGAATCAGAGTTAGAATGCATCCGTTCAGAGGACACCCTAATAAGAAAAATCTCCAAACGCTATAGCGGATTGCTTCTACACAAAAGTCGTTCAGTGTCACTGAGGCCAGTTCCGCACTAGGCTGTTATAGCGCTATGATTCCACTTTCGACATCCTATGGAATCCTGGGGTTTGCAGTTTCGGGAGGGGCCGACTGGCCCCTCCCGAAACTGCAAACCCCAGGATTCCATAGGATGTCGAAAGTGGAATCATAGCGCTATAACAGCCTAGTGCGGAAATGGCCTGAGATACTGGTTTCTGTAATTGGCTGGAATAAAAACTGGGTTTCACATATCTCTTAACAGAGAACTATTTTATAGCCCATCAGCTTCGATGGGACTTCACCAGGAAGAGGCTGCACATTAAATGACTATTGCCTATTTGCCCTGTGGGTCAGTTTTGCTTATCATACTTCATTTACTTCTCCCTATAACTCCAATAATAAAAGTATTTAACAGGGTTGCCTGGTTACATGTAAAAGCTGCCTTTTAAAGGGCACGTTAGAGGCATTTTTCAAGTTGTATACCATTCTCTTAGCAGTCCTAAGGTTTATTATTCAGTATTTGTTATTCGAAAAGGTAACAAAAAAGTAAAACTACAAATGACCCGAGTAACAACAGGAAGTGACATTTTCAACATTGCATTGAAAATAGATTGCCGGTTAAATGATGTATCGATCAGAAAGCAACTTCCCAAATTCTGCCCATAACATGTCATATTATGCACCGAAAAACTATTGGCTGCACCATTATTTTTAGTGTAACCATTGCTGTAAACAATGTTCGTAAGACTGTAACAACGTTAGTATTACAGTAGGAATATTAATTTTAAAAACTGTCTTGGTGGATTGAGAGGGGGGTACATAATTTCAGTGAAGTCTGCTGCATTTATTTATTTATTGGATTTATACTACTCCGCGTTTCTTCCGGATGGGACCATTTTCCGTTTTATTTATTTATTTATTTTTTAAATAGGCGGGCGGGGAAGGAAGCCCGGTAGACGGCGAAAGCAAAGGCCGCTTCCTTCGGTTTCCTAGCAACCGGCCGGCGTAAGAAAGAAGGCGGGACCGCCCGCGGGGGTGGTGATGACGCGTCACTAAACGCGACGGGAACGCAGCGGCCTCTCCGCGTCGCTCGCTCAGTTGTCAGCGCGAAGAAGAGGGCGGCGGCGGCCCGGTGCAGGATGTCGGGGCCTGGGGGGTGAGGTTCCCAGGGGAGCTTCGTTCCGCTCGCGGCAGCGCCGGGACTGCACTCTGGGGCCCGGGGGGAGCGGGTCACCCGTATCCCCCGCCCGCTCCGTGTTCTCCTCAGAAGCCCCGCTTCGTAGGGCGCGGGACCCCCTCAGGAGGAGAGAGCGGGGAGGAGGGGCTCTTCCTCCGCCACCCTCCCCGCCGCCTGCCTCTCTCCCTTCCTTCACCCTCGCTTTTCTCATTCCGCTGGCGTGGGAGAGGGCGGGGGGGGGGCGTCGTTGGGATGGCTCTGGCCAGGAAAGGGAGGAGGGTCGGCAGGTGGGTGTGGCGCCGGGCTCACCGAAGGGAGGCTCGCCACCTGCCTGTTTCCTCTCAGCGGGGCTGCCAAAAGGGTTTGCTGCGGGGAGGGGGGGGGGAGAAAAAAGTAAACGCGTTCGCTGTGTCTTTGTGAGAGCAGTTGTTGCGTTGCTAAATTGTATGACACGCACACACAACCTTAACAAGACATGCCTCTGTGCTTCTGTTGTTGAAAGGGGTGGTTTTCCTTTGTCAGGGAACTGGAAACGTGCCCCGACAGTTCGTGTCGACTGTATTCTGTTCTCTGTGGAGCTGCGTGCTCCTGTGATGTCTGTCAGCAGGATGATCAGACCTCAGGCTTTTGGGGTCTGCTTTTAAGGGTTTTTTTACTTGGATGGTGAAATCCATCAGATAGAGGCAGGTGCAAAAGGCGGGCGTTTGTACTTAAAAGAGGTTGAGGCCAGGAATGTGTTTTGATTTCCTGGGCAGAATTCAAAGTTCTTCCACAAACCCCCTGCCCTCCCATTCTCACCTTGATTAAATTTTTTGGTGCTTCCTAGGATATTACTGCAATGAATGCTTTACAGGTCTCATGTTAATGAAATTTTGTTTTTGCTTAGTTTAAAATAAAAAGCTGCCAGCTCAAAACTTGGATGCAACATGCAAAAGAACTTGCTAAAAGAAGGTGGCCTAAAGTGTTAAACATGTGGGTGTGGTATTAGATGCTTGCACATTTTAATTATTCTGTTACTGCTAGAAATTTGACAAGCACGAACAGCAAAGGACATAACAGGGCAGACATGATGTGAAAGCAACTGTAATGGATTCTGCACAATAAGTGTTTACCTGCATGTTGCTATTATGATTTACATGTTATTCCAAAATGAAATTCAGGAAGGCATTTGTTGTTTATTTTTGTATGTCCATTTTAGAAATACAGATGCCTAGGCCTTTGATACACTTGCTATTTGGCAATCTTTGTAAGCTGTGGTAATCTATTTCATGTTGAATTCTGAAGTCAGGTGCCTGAAAGTCCTTGGATAAAAATTTTTGAAAACCAGAATGTCAAATTAGAGCATATTTTGATGTAAATCACAGTGTTTTCCTCAGCACGAATATAATTAAAAAGGTATAATCTTTTGTCTAGCTTAAGAAATACTCTTCCCTTTAATAGCTGGTTAGATCCTGCCGGACACTGTTATTTTCTGGGTGATTTAACATGAATGAGCCTGAAAATTTTCTCCCCCATTAAGAGGTGGCTGTTTTCTGTCTACAAGTTTCCAAATGGCAGAAGTATTGTGAATGACAGTAATTGCATTTCGTATTTTACAGTTTTGTGTGGACTTAATTGGAGCATGTGTTCATTGCATGCTAACTAAATCTGCCTGCTTGTTAAGGTAGTGGTTAAATTAGTGCCAGTTGAATCAGTTGTAGCCTGAAACTGTTCATGTGAGTGGGCTACATCCAGTGTTATACAAATAGACTTCTGCTCATACAACAGAAGTTTCCTTCCTTTCTTCTTCCCTTCATCCCTCCAAGCTGTCTACTCCAGAGAAGATATGGGGAGCTCCAAGAGGGGGGACTGATCTAACAGTGGTGATGGTCTGATGGTGGAAGAACACAACCCAGTGTCAGCACATAGATCTTAATATCTAATTAGCTAATGATGACTGTTTATGTACTAATGCAGTGTTTTAAACCATATTTCTTAGGAACTCCCTGAATGACCAAAGTTGCTTTTCTCCCTGGACATTGAGCTAAGGCATTTTATCATGGGCCAACAGCTTTCAAGCCAGACACACACTGTTATAAATAAACTGCCAGAAAAATTCGTGAAACATGTCTCACTGGTTCGAGAAAGTGGCTTTTTGACATATGAAGAGTTTTTGGGGCGAGTAGCTGAACTTAATGACATGTAAGCCTTCTGAGTTTATTCTTTTGTATATGACATGTTTTAACACTTGAACAGCATCATGTGTTACTTGTTTCCAGAGTGAATTATTGTAGCCACTAGAAACCTGTTTTGTGGAATGGGACACCATATGCCTCCTAAGTAAATGTAAGAACATGTGTATACTTCAAGTGTTGTAGAATCTATTCTAGATGATCTGAAGCCCTATTAAGAAATGCACAATGTCTCTCTTAGTTTAGTGCTATTATAACATTTACCCAGAAAATAGTAATATTGAGGAGGGAAAATCCAAGCATCTTAGGCCATTTCCACACTACACTGCTATAGTGCTATTATTCCACTTTCAACATCCTGTGGAATCTTAGGGATTGCAATTTAGGGAGGGGCATTTAGAATTCTTAACCAGAGAGTTCTTTGGCCTCAGTAAACTACAAACCCCAGAATTCTACAGGAAGTGGAAAGTGAAATAATAGCACTATTACAATGTAGTGCAGAAAGAATTCAGCCCCCCTACCCCTGAATTCTTATACCATTTTAAAAGACCGATCAAGTACATTGTGGTATAAGTTTTTTTTTTTAAATCACAACTTACTGCGTGATAGATTCTTATGAACGTTTTCAAATCTAACTAGCCGATGTGTGGTGGGAGGATCATTTCCCTGGCAAGGAATTAAATGTAGTCTGATAGGTCTTACTTGTGCAAAACTAACCTAGTTTACATTCATTAAAACTTCATTAGGAGAGTAAGTGCAAATTGTGAGTCACTTAAATATTTTAATACTTGAGTGACTTGAAGGATAGATGTACAAAAAAGAAAATAGTGATGATTGTTGATTTTTATTATATTAAAATTTATATTTGAAAAAATTATAATCCGTACTACTTATTTGTCGTGAGTATGTATACAATTAGGTTCACACACACACACACACATATGTATGTATGTATGTATGTATGTATGTAGATAGATAGATATAGATATAGATATAGATATAGATATAGATATAGATATAGATATAGATTAGTGTGGGTTTTTTTTTCACTTCTGGTTTTGAATAGGCCCCTTTAGACCAAAATTGTGTTTGGTAGAATATGATGCAATGATCAGTTATACCTCCTGGGGTTATTTGGAGCCTTCTCCAAACTAACAAACAGAAAGAAGCAAAAACTTCACACTGAGTGACAGCAACTCGTCATGGTTTCAGGGAAGATCCTTTCCAAGTCTATTAAGATATCTTGGGATTGAATCTTGGACATTTTTATGTAAAGCATGTACACAACCACTTAACTACAACCCTTCCCACTCAATCAAAACCAGAAGACAATGTGTATGTGTGTGTCCAAATCTTGAAAAATATAATTTTCATATCTTTGTATTGGGAAACTTGGAAAACTGAATTATCCTGAAACACAAATGGGGATGAGAGGGAGGAAGCAAAGTTCATGATTGTTTCAGGAATCATAGCAGAGAGGTTCATTTTTTACTATAATTGGATCCACCCAATTTTTGGATTATTTCTTCCACCTCCATCACCTGCACAACAGGCCATGCTATTTGGCAGTGGCAGCTTTGGGAGTTGCTGAAATAGGAGGGGATGGGGAAATCAACTTCTGCCAGTGCTGTTGTGCTTGTGTTTACTTGGCTCCGTCTTATGTATGAAAATGTGATCTTACTGTTATTAAACTGTACAAAAAATAAAGCTCACATTGCATTTTTAAAGTATGTGGACTTTTGGTGTACTTGTTATAAATTCAGTATGCAGTTAAAGGGTAAGAAAATTAATCTTCTCTTTTCTAATGACTGACTTGTGCTACTTAGTGTTAAATGCAGTATTATTAAAACATTTTTAGAACCGCGAAGTTAGGTGCCGGCCAGGACAAGCATCTGCTTTTTGAAGTTCAGCCAGGTTCAGACTCTTCTGCACTATGGAAGGTAGCTGTTCGAGTAGTATGTACAAAGGTAAGCTTATCAAAGTATTTAATTCTGTGGTTCATAATTAATGGTCAAGATAATGTTGCTAGAGAGAGAGAGAGAGAGAGGTTTTCATAATAATTTTGAAAGTGCCAGGTTCTGCTACGCAGTGTTCATTGTGCTGTGGTTGCCTGAAAGCAGTGGGTCTCAACCTGGGATCTTTCAGATGTTTGGAGCTTCCGCTCCCACAAGTCCCAGCCAGCAAAGCTAATTGTCAGGGATCGTGGGAGCTGTTTAAAGCAGCTGAAGCTCAAAGCCCCTGAAGGACCAAGGGTTGAGAACTGCTGCACTAAAACATCACTGTTAGTGAATTTAAAAATTACAAGCATACCTCAGTTAACAAAGCCTCTGAAAAAGAAGCTCTTTTTTTGCAAAGTGTTTTGATGGCTCTGAGGCCTTCCTTTCTCCTCATTATCTATCTAGCTGGACTTTAAAAAAAAAACTGCTAGTGGGTATGTTAAACCATGGCGTCCCAGCATGTTAAAGAAGCATAAATTAAATCTATAAATTTGGCCACCAAAACAGTATCATAAGAAAAAGTGGATGCTGGTGAAAGAAAAAGTCATCCCAGCATATATTTTGGTAGAGAAGCTTCCAAGTGGTTGTCGTTAAATGCCATCTTGTTGACTTCAGCTTATGACAACACTGTGAATGAGAGGCCTCAAAATCACCCTGTTATCAGTAGCCCTGCTCAGTTCTTACATATTCAGGGCCCTGGTTTCATTGGTCGAGTCCATCCATCTTTAATGTCACTTTCTTCTTTTCTAGAAAACTCAAAATGTTTACTTATGCAAGGCTTACCTGACCTGCTTGTTTCATTTCACGTGGCCATATTGTTGGATTTTGATAAAAAAAAATTGCTGAAAGGTGTTGAATTGCTTTTGTTTTGTAGTGTAGGAACCTATCCCTATTCTTTCCATGTTACTTCAGCCTCTGATACCAAATTTTCTGTTAAAGAAATCATGCCAAGATCATAGATAACTGGTGTTCAGAATTTTAAGGATGCTCTGAACATTGTAAACCCATCCATAATGCAGAAATCGTGTGCTATGATATGCCATCTGAACTTTCAGAACTCTTCATTCATGCATCAGTTGTATGCTTTTCTATAAAGAAATAAAGTTGAGAACAAGTGGTAGTGTGTTAAAACAAAAATGGTAAGACTGCTTTCTCTATCTTTAGATAAACAAGACAAGTGGCATTGTTGAAGCCTCAAGAATCATGAACTTATATCAGTTCATTCAGCTTTATAATGATATCACAAGTCAAGCAGCAGGTGTTCTTTCACAGAACATTGCCTCAGAAGGAGCTGCAGAGGATCTGGCTTCTGTTGCATCTTGTCAGGCCAGCATTTGGATGGGAAGGTATCCCTGAATTAAAACTCAAATCTAAGTTTGAATGTTCACCCTAGTTATATATACTTATTTGATTGGCCTTTGTATATTGAAGAGTATTCTGCGCTGAATAAAAATAGAACGCCTGATCTCTGTTACAGAATACAAAATATTCTATAATATATTGTTGTTTCTTAGTATGTGAATGTAAGGGATTTGATTAATCCGTTAATTACCTTCTGTGTAGAAGAAATGCCTTCCAAATAGTCTCCCACTGGGAGAACAGTAGAAGAACAAAGTAATGTGATAAGTCTGAGCCAAAGGTGCTATTACCATGCTGCTAAGTGTGATTTAGCTAAAACTGAGTTATGGGAGAAGCTGGATAATGTTTTGGCCAATAAGAATTTTCTGTCTTATTAAGGCTTCATGACAGTCAGTCAGTCAGCTACAAGTTAGATACAGCATCCAGGGGCAGCTTTCTAGAAAAATATCTATGACCAGAGGGGTCAGGCAAGGCTGTATTCTTGTACCAATTTCATTTAACCTTTGTAAATGACCTTGAAGATGCCTGAATGGACCCCAGTGGTCATTTGCCCAAACTTAGAGACAGGGAAATGTCCACTCTACTGTATACCAACAGTGCAGTTTCTCTCACATTTTAGATCTAGACTAAACTATCTGTCAAGGAAGTTCTTGGATTATTGTTTACAAAATGATCTAAAAATTAATTCTGGAAAATCCAAAGTTATGGTTTTTGAAAAAAAAAAATCCTGATGCTGATAGACATTAGATGGCTGTGTTCTGGGACAGGCTGGGATTTTTCAGTATCTAGAGCTCATATTCTATTATACAATGTGATGGACTCCTCAAAAATCTGCTGCCTATCAGAAAGCACAAGCTTGTCAATCTGCTGTTCGGTGTTATTTTTATACTAAAGGGAGCCAGTATATAGCACCTGCTATTGAAGACTTTAATGCTAAGACAGTGGCACAATTGCTGTTTGTTTCTGCTATTTGGACTGGAGGAATAACAATCAAAATTAGATATTCTTCAGACTAAATTTTTAAGGTCTCTCCTCCAAATTTCCACATGCATTCCTAATACACTTCTGTTTTTAGAAACAGAGGAATTCCTTCTATTGACAAGCGTTTGGTTGACAACTTTAAAAGTTTAGCCTGAGGTTTTTTTTAAATTGGGTACAGGTTCACTTCAATAACTCTTAGATGATTGCATAAGCCAGTGGAGGAAAGCTTGTCACTCAAAAAGTTGCTTCAATTGGTTTGACATCATCCCTCCTTTTACATCTGGGCCATGACACTGTTCTCAGATCAGTAAAACAAAGGCTGTGGAATGTTGTTTTCTGTGACCTTTGGGCTTGTTAGTACTCATCCTTTTCACCAAGCTCATTGCATGTAGAATATGTCAGGCATTTGCACCTGAGTATTTAAAGAATTTAACTGTTGTCAATTGTCGTAGACTTTTTACAAAGGCCAGATTTAATGTTTTTCCCTCTGAAATGCTCCAAGGTAGATTTGCTGGTGTCTCTTACACCAAAATGTTATGTTCCTGAAGTAAACAGGAACTAGAATCATTCTTTTGTCTTATGGATTTTACAAGAATACTCAACAACATGTGATTAAGCATTATTGGTGAATCTACCAGGATGATCAGCCCAATTTATGTCAAAACTAATATTAGAAGATAACAATCCCAGTTTGACCTTGGTTGTTGCCAGGTTTTTGTCTGAAGCAGTTAGGATTAGAGAACAGTTAACTTCTGTATTAGGGAAAAACATCTGAAATAAGTTCTGCTTGTTTGGTTTGACCCAATTTCTCATTGTGCTTTTAATTTATCTTACATATTGTTAATTTCAACTTGTTGAGTCTACGGACTGTAATAAAGAGTTCTTATTGTTGTTGTTAGAGGTGGTTAGTTGGCCAAAGCTCATCAGTGAGTCCACATCAAGTAACAGTTTGAACTCATGCTGCTTTCTCTGGTTCAGCACTTATGTGTCGCTAATTCTTTTCATCAGCTGGATCCCCTTGTCTTTGAATGTAATATTCTGTGGTTTAGCAATGTAGAAGAACAAGGATGTCATCTTTAAGTTTTGTGTGCTAGTTGGACGTGCATTATCTTTTCTTGGTGTAAAGGTGATCATAATAATTGTATCAAATTCCTAGTGCATATGTACAACAATAGAGCTGCCAGGTACAGTCCTAACCCGAAGCATGCAGAAACGGGTTTTTTTCAAAGAAAGATGTAAAAATGTAACCAAGGCCAAATGTTTTTATTAATCTTGCTGTTGAGTCACAGAACTGGTTTTGCTTAAGGTTTAAGCAGCTTGAGAGAGATTTGTAATATGGTTCAGTGAGAACAGCTAGCATCTCATCAAACAGATAAAAAACATGTAGGGAGCCCCTTAACAGTCCTTACCTAAAAGTCACAGTGGAGACTTGCCACAAAAATACCTAAATTGAATCTGTCAAAACATGGATCAGAGCTGTTTTCTAAGGTTTTGTTGTAGTTACTTTGTGTGCTTTTTATGTATTGGCATCTGTCTTCATTTAAAAGGACCATCAGTTCTCACCTAGAAGGCTTGGAAGAAATATAGACTCTTAGATAATATCCTCTTTTGCTAGTGAGGAGGAAAGGAGGGCCCTGAAATCAGCACCTTTTTTGTTGTAGGTACATAGCAGACATGGTTAGTTCCTAATTAATGACCACTGTTGCTCACAGTTCATACAAGTAACACATCTTTAAATAAGGAGCAATATAAAGGGACAAGCTTTTGAAACAAAAATTGCTATACAGCCAAAGATTTTGAAGCTGTGCATAAAATAAAAGAATGCTGTTTTGATTCCAACTCTGATCGCAGAGTTCTGCAATTATGATTTACTTTTGTGGTGTTATGAACTTGTGTACAGAATTACCAGTGAAAAGTTTGAAAGGCCTGAGATCCAGATCAGAGCAAATACAGAAGTGAAAAAGGGCAGTTGGTAATATAGCCATAGAAAAAGAAGTCTTGAAACTGGTGAAAATCTATAAAAATCAGAAGACTATGAAACGTGCCTGTTGTTCTTCTGCACAAAAAAAATGGAGTGTCGAGAACTTAACTACTGTGTATCAATATTTCTTGTTGGTTACTGGAATAACATAACCTGGATCTCCAAACTATAAAAAATAACATAGTTCTCGTTCCACATTTGCAGGTTTGACCTTTGTGAATTTGATTGTTCATGAAGTGCTCACTTGCCTCCCCGCCCCGTCTCCCCTCCCATTCTCTGGCCTTTTGCCCAGGTCTGCTATCTTCTTTCTCTACGCCCTAGCAAAAGGCAAGTGAATGGGAGAGGGAGAGGTTTGTGCACATGCAAGCTTTTCCCTTCTGTTTTCCTGCCTGTTGCTCGCACGCACAGAACAAAGGCAGATGCGCAGGTACCAGGCAGGACAATGGAGGGGGGGACCGTTCCCCCTCCATTCTCCTGCCTGTCGCCTGCACACACAGAAAGAAGGCATGGCATGTTGGCAACAAGCAGGAGAAAGGAGGGGGAAGCCCCCAAAGGGAATGGGGGGCTATCGTTCACTATACCACTTTGAAGGAACTCTTGAATAAATATAGCTGTTTACTTTTCTCAAGAGAACATCTTATCCTGATCCTTGCCTCAGTTCCATGCATGAAAGCTGCAGGAAGTAGGCACTGAGATACAGCTATTTGCTTTGTATTCAGAAGTTGAGTCAGTACCATTCATAAAAGTGGCTAGCCCACATGAACTGTATCAATGTGGAAAACAAGCACAGAGAAGGGCGACCAAAATGGTGAGGGGCCTGGAAGCCATGCCCTATGAGAATAGACTTAGAGAGCTGGGTATGTTTAGTCTGCAGAAGAGAAGGTTAAGAGGGGACATGATAGCCATGTTTAAATATATGAAGGGATGCCATGTCGAGGAGGGAGTGGGCTTGTTTTCTGCTGCTCCAAAGACCAGAACAAGGAGCAATGGATTCAAGCTGCAGGAAAGGAGATTCCACCTGAACCTCAGGAAGAACTTCCTGACGGTCAGGGCTGTCTGGCAGTGGAATATGCTGCCTTGGAGTGTAGTGGAGTCTCCTTCCTTGGAGGTTTTTAAGCAGAGGCTGGATGGCCATTTGTCGAGAGTGCTTTGAGGGTGTTCCTGCATGGCAGGGGGTTGGACTGGATGGCCCCTGTAGTCTTCCAACTCTACATTTCTGTGATTCTGTGATTCTAACTCAGTCACCTCATTTGTGTAGCGTGTTTTTTTTTCCCCTCAGTGAATTCTGTGCTGACTTTGTAAGTGTAGAGCAGCCGTTTTGCATAAGTGCCACTGCATGCCATAGGAGACTGGCTCATAAGGGTAGTAGATTAATTTAATTGAATTCAATAGTTATCTGAGTTTCAGCAAGATAAATGGGAGAATGATTTGCGGCAACCTTCTATGTTCAGTTGCTTGTAATGTCCTGGATGCCATTACTAGAAATGTTTAAATGTAAATTTATTCAAAATCAGATTTTCTGTCATTTTGATAAATAATACTGATTTGTATTTTAGGGTGAAACAGCTGACTGATGAGGAAGAATGCTGTATCTGCATGGATGGACGCGCTGATCTGATCTTGCCCTGTGCCCACAGCTTTTGTCAGAAATGCATTGATAAATGGTAAGCTGCCTGACAGACTTTTGAAAATGGTTCTGTTGTGCATTTGACAACTTCTCTAGAGAGAACAAAATAATCCAGAGGCATTTTGTATGAATAAAATTTGTCCATCTTTCCACTAAAATTAGTTTTAAAATGCCCTCTAGGAAAAAATCTTGGCCTTGATATTTAGCATGCAGTAAGGTGTGTATATTTTACAGGAGCAAACTGGAATATTGGTTCCTTATGATAAGTATTTCCCTATCCCCCCCACCCTCAGACTGATGCCTGGCTAGTTGCTAGTTATACAACTTGTGTGCAAAAGAATGTTTTTCCTCTACACAGAAAGAAATATCACTTGCTTTTTTTTTCGGTTAAATACTATTTGAGATCAAAATTCTGTTCATGTTGTTGTCATCATAGGTCTACATGTATGTAAAATAAATTATTATAAATAGTGTATGGTTAGATTAAAAGAAACTATTCCACTGTGGAGCCTTTATACTTTTTTGTACAAAACCTTAAAAATGAAGATCTCTGATTCAATATTTAACTTACAACTAAATTATGCTTACAATTTTATGTCTTTGGAATTTTACTTATAACTAAATGACCCATGGGATCTCATCCAGTTCTGTGATTGCTTGTTTGGAAACAGTGCTTTATTTCTAAATAAGAAAATCGTGTCTTTTGGCTTGCACTGGGGAAAACTGCAACAAGGACAATAATGTCCATGCTGTAGACAAGAACCATCTGTGGTGCAAAGCAAATTCAGTTTGACTTTATTCCAAGCAAGGCTGTAGCAAAATCAACTGAGCAAATGTTTCATAGAATCTAGCTTTTTACCATTAAAACCTAGATGCTTGTGTATATGTTTTAAATAACTACAGTCTTCCTGCTAGTCTATCTTGATTACAAAGATAAAGAGTACTGCCATTTCTATTTGAAATCAGAATGGAATCCAAGGAATCTCTGGCCCTTTGAAACAAAATGTTCATAAAAACATTTGTGAAACTCTCTTAATATTTAGTCATTGTGGTGAATTACAGGATGAACAGCATTGCCTTTTTGTACCACAGGACTCTGTCACTGTGTCATCCAGTGTTAAATATTATCCAGAAAGTTGTCTTCTGCAGGGGCAACATGGTCATTTTTAGCACAGCAATTAAAAGGACCATGACAATTTGGGAAAGGCTTATACTGCTAGGATTACAGGTTTAAAAAAGGGGGCATGAGAAAAAAATGGAAGAAGAACAAAAAGGATAGTTAAGAATAGGGTGACGTGTTAAAACTAATGAGTAATGATGAGAAAGCAGTAGTTTTAAATTACAAGAGTTGTGTTAATAATTCGTGAAGTTCCCGGTTATAAAAGCAATAGAACACCTTTGGCAGCATTTTAAGATCGCATTCCATAGTGGCTTTCAATTAAATACCTGCCACACATGCACTGAGGATAGTTTGAATTAAATTGGAGTTGTAACTATCCCAGTTAGTACAGTTCATCATATTCTGGGTGCTCTCTAAACGTTTTTTAAATTGCAAGCAAAGGGTGGTTATGAATATTATCAGTACAAAACTTTAAAAGCAATAGTGTCTGTTTCTTCTGACTTCCTACACAGGAGTGGTCGTCACAGGAATTGCCCTATATGTCGCTTGCAAGTGACTGCAGCAAATGAGTCTTGGGTTGTATCTGATGCACCCACAGAAGAAGATATTGCTACCTACATACTTAACATGGTGGATGAGGCAGGCCAGCCCCACAGGCCCTGATACTAGCAATGTTTGTACTCTTGGCATTTTTCAAGATTTAATTTTCCATTGTTCCTCTTGGTTTTGTTTACTACTTATATTGGTTTCTATAAGCTAGGTCAAAAGTCTTCAAAATTGACCACTCATGTGTGAGCCAGTCTGAGTTCATAATTTTCAATTTTTGTTTCATTAATTTCTGTTGGTAAGCTAGAGGGTGCACCAAAATTTTTCATATAGAAACACTGGAAGAGCAAATATTTCAATTTTAGTTAGCTGTTCTGTGATAGCTTGTTAAAGTAGCACAACTATATAGAAATTATAAAAGAATATGGATGGTTACAGATGGTCTGTTGCTCAGAACTGCACTGACAAGTTGCCCTTCTTTATGCAAAAATATACATGCTTCCTTGCATGAATAGGAACAACATCCCACATTTTATTTTGGCAATTCTGTTGCCATCTTAAGGTAAATTGTTGCCACTTCTAGTATTTACCTGTGTTTGCTTTAACCACTATTTGCTGTTATCATGTTGGGCTCACTCAAAATTTGGGGGAAGCATACTTCTTTGATAAGTAATTGGCTTTTGCATTTCTGTTCAGATAGTAAGTTGTGTAGGCAGTTTTACGTAACTTCAGTGCTTCATATTTAATGAGGTCAAAGAGTTGAATCCAGCAAAAGAGCTGTTTCAATCAGTGGTAGGTTTTTGAGCTGGTAGAGCTTTTCCACTGGTTGGAGGCAATCTTCTTCCGTACACCAGAAAATGGGAGGACATCTAAAATACCAGATGCTATAGAAAAAGGGAACAGTGGGCAAGACTTACTTCCCATTCCACTGACAGATGTGTTCTGGAACTCCACTCAGGGATGTGCCCACTGGTGGAATAAGGCTCTGGATCAAACCCATAGTTGTGTGCTTTTGCTAAGAAATGTACCCATAGACAACCCAATGTTGTCTATACATCATTAAACAATTATGCTTAATTTTAGTCTCCTTTCTCAAACATTTTCATTTTCAAAACCACATCACTAATGGAAAAGAGAAAGAAGATGGTGACTTAAAGCAAATACATGGTGCTTGATTCCTTTTACAAGTGCAATATGATTTACTATAATAAGTATCTTCTATGATTGCAATAGCTTTACTTTAATGTCTTACAAATCTAATGCAAAAACCAATACTGCTTTTTCTCAGAAATGTTGGTACTAGGTTTGGGGGACTTCTGGCTGCTCCTTGCTGTGGACTTAGTTAGTGGAAATGATGGATGGCTTCAAGCCACCATTTTCCATTTCCCACAGTCCAACAGGTCAACACACAATGGGAAATAGAAAATGGCAGCTTATGGGCCCAGCTACCTGCTGTGAGACTTCAGTGGTGATGCCAGGCCTGGCTGATATGACATCTTTTCACATCTGCATCTTAACTTTGTCTTTAAGGTGTTAAAGAAAGGTAGTTTGATCCTATTTTGAAATAGTACATTAGTGAGGTGGTCGCTGATACATTTAAGATAGCCTGATACTTGTGTATTATAAAATTGATTTCTCACTGTGTATTTGCATATACATCTAGGATTAAAAAAGTACAACTTTGGTAAAGCCTTGATGTAAAATGTGTTCTGGCACTGAACCTATGTGTTTCAGAATATGACAAATGTAGCTTGTTAGAAGTTAACAGAATCAATCTAAGATAATTAAAAAATTGAATAAGCTGTTTTGCTATCTCCCATCTAATGTGACTTGCCCAAGGGAGGATTTAAACAGCAATTCTTTATGAATGAATTCAAGAAACTTTGAACTTTCAGTGTTAGGGTACAATCCTGATATCAGTTGTTTGGGAGCATTTATTGCTGCAAATTGTTGAAATGGATTTTGAAACTTATCAAAGCAAACATGAAGGGGTTTGTTTCCTGGCTATAAACCTGATCATGCATTGTGTTGAAACTCCAACCCCAGTATTTGGATTTGGCAGTGTTGTGGTAGAAGTGACTCATGTTTTAAAATCCAGCTCTTTAAAAACAATAAGCCCTATTCTTTCTTCATCTCAACTGAAGGGTTATCTTGGCTTGAGTCCCTGTTTTTTATTGCAGCATTATATGAAGTCCTCAAACCTGTTTTTCTTTATTGGCCAAAAATCCTGTATGCCAGATCTTGGAAGATGTGGATTTTTTTAATGGCTACATTGATCATAACTGAAAAATACAGGGGCACATGTAAATGTAGCATCAGTATCATCAGAGATTGTAAATATGTGTAAAGTGAACTTGTAAAACTTTGTAGTGTGTACAGCTTTTTAAATTAATAAATGCACACATGGTTGAGAGTAATATAATATGTACCTTGTAAAAGAAGAGGATGAGTTGTGCAGCCCTCTAACCAGCATAGATAGTGGTAAGGAATGCTGGGACATCTAGATGGCTACATGATTCCCGCCCCTGATGTGTATGTCAGGTGTATTGTAGGCCAGTCCTGCAAACTAAACAGCACATGCCTACCTAGTGCTTAATTCTGCTGTGTCACTACTTTTCTTCTCTTAGCCCCCCTGTGGAATAGTGCTCCTCTGTTTTCTAATATTAGAAATGTTAAAGGACTGCAACCTCCTGCAACTACAAGAGAAGGTGAGAGTTCCTGAGGCCTTGGGAAGTATAATCTACCACTGCCTATTTGCCAGTAGGCTTTGAGGTACCCAAGCAAGCAGCTCGCAGTTAAGGATGTTACAGGTTATAGAAGCTGTACGTGTGCTGCCACAGATAACATACTTAAAACCTATTGGTGATATAGACCAGAGTAAAGCATTTTTTGGAGTGGTGTATGGTAGAGGAAGTAATCTCTTGCACAGCTTGAATAAGCAGAGACAGCTTTTGTCCTGTGCCTATGGTTGCGTTACTGCTGCCGCTGACTGTACTAGCATACTTACACCAGCTTCCAGGATTGCAGCCTTGAACTGTAAAACCAAGTGACTGCACATTGGAGGAAGAAAACTGATAATGAATTTGATCAAGATGACCATAACAGACTTCATAGGGTATTTAAGAGATTTTAGAGTAGAAGAAAAATGCATACTGTAGTCTTTAGTAGAAATGTGAATAATTCTTAATGTTTTGATAAAAGACTGTTAATAGCTATAAGGCTTCCACTGTATTATTGTTATGAATATTGTGCAATAAAAACTTGAACTTCATCTTTGTGTGATGTTTAATGGGATCCAGGTCCACAGAGGAGTCACAGTCTGGCCATAGGTCACAGAAGGCTATAGCTTAGCCTGTAGTTCTGGTTAATAAGTTCCCATATTATCTCCCTTATAGAAAACAGTGGCAGATTGTATGCCTTGTTCTCCTTTTTGGCTAGAATTTTATTATGGTTATTGATTCTACATTTCTACCTCCCAATCACACCTTCTGAAACCCTTAAGTTTCTACTAGTGCTTTTTACCCACATGGACAATGAAGAATATCAATTATGGGTAAAAATACAGGGTCAGTTACAAGGTAAAGATAGAAAGGTATCCTATCCCCCCCCCCAAAAGTATTGAAGAGGGGGCACTGCTTGTAGCATGCAAGACATGTCTGTTTAAGAGACAGGTTTAGATGGCAGTAGCAGCTCTCTCTCATTCCAAAACCCCATACAAAGAAAGAGAACTCTAGAAGAACATCTGCATGGTGATGGAATAGTAAAGTTTATTATCCAGCTGCCTGCAGCTTCCTTGGTGGAAACATACCTTTCAGCCAAGACCTTCCATCCCACCCCAACTCAGATTGCAGCACCTTGAGGGCTGCTACTGAAAGGTAGGACATAAGACAACAGTCTTCTGTCTAATGAAGAAAAGGGTTGACTTTACTGCTGGGTGTTTGGAGGGAGGGGACAAACATTAGAACTGTAGAGGGCAGAGGGAGATCAGGAGAGGCATCACAGTCATATTACTATAGGAAAGGGAAATGCAACAGATGGTTGTTCCTGAACTGTTTCCCAGTCAGTTGCCATAGTGACAGTTCTCATAGATTGAAAATGTTGCCGCAATGTTAGATCAGTGAATGAAATGAAAACAGCGCATCCAAAACATGATCCTGGATAAGCCCATGTACCTCCCCTGTACATCAGGACCAAGCTTAAAGCTCAAGGAGAGGTTACTTTTTCAGCTCTGTTTGCTTGTATTGTGCAGCAGCAGCCGGAGATGTGAGAGGTGGGAGGGAAAATTGTAATGGCCTAGTTGTGGTTCCATTTCCCTCACCAGGAACTCCCTTCCATTATCTGCCTGTTTGATGTGCTTTCAAGTTTTTAACCCTGTTGTCTTCATATAGCACAAAAGGTTAGGAGAAATGGTTAACTGAATGCCAATATGGAGCTTCCTGCATTGCGATCCAGGACAAAAGTAGATCCTGCTCTCCCACCAATCCCTTATCCTACTCCCACACAAATACAGCAATAATTTCCAGATCTAGATGCAGTGCTGGGATGAGATGGTAGTGATACAGCTGCTGATGGGTTGCTGAAGTCTCAGCAGAATGGAGCATGGCCTTCTTAAACATCTGTACACTGGTGTCCCTCGAAAAAGAACTACTTTTCAACAAATATAAATTCAAGCAAGTCTCATATTCCTGGCTCTTCTTAACAGCAGTGCTTACACTGTATTTAATTTGTTTTAGCAGTTGTTCAGTTTTGATGACAAATTGTCACTGATTTGAGGAGGCACAAGCTGACATTTTAAATTGATGAGGGACACTGGCGATTAAAGAGGGGCTTGACCTGCCTCATGCGGCCCATGCAGTTCCTACCCCTGCTCTGGGGAATCAAAGGCTGGAGCACACCTCTTGTACTTGGGGTGGAGCCTAAGGTGTAAGAAACTATACCTAATAACTGATACCTTGATATGTGTCTTCAAGTCATTTCTGATTTGATGAAAATGAAGCCATCATGGGGTTTACTTGGAAGGGTTTGTTCAGCATGAGTTCACCATTACCCTCCTCTGAGGATGAGGAAGTATGACTTGTTCAAGGTCACCCAATGGGTTTCCATGACTGAGTCCAGATTGGAACCCTGCTCTCCAACACTGAAACCACTATACCACACTAGCTTTCAATAAACTTGTACCTAAAGCCTTTAAACTGAAAGATCTATTTTCTTCTTGGGAATACATTGTGCACACATGTAACTGTTCTTTTCAGTGAACACAAGATATCTGTTTATGTATTCTCAAGAACAAAAATGCAGAATTCTAAAGCAATGTGCCGGTGCTCTGCCTAAGACGACTACTATGAACATAGTTATACAAGAAGTGGCATGACTTGGTGGAACATGAGTGGAAGGGTGCTATTTTCTTAGCTGGTTGTTTCCTGTAAATAGCTCATTTGCTACTGTGAGAATAATACTGACTTAGATAGACCTTTGGTTTGTGACCCAGCAAGGTTTCTGTTGGTAAATTGCCATCTCTTGTTCTACGGGGTTCTAATATGAGACAACATTTGGAATGTGTCTCTCCCCTTTTAGGTGTGGTTATTGGGATGTGAGGAAAAACAAAGGCAATGTTTCTGAACACACTTTTAATGTACTTCATGTAACTTTAATTTTATAATATCTTTCTGTTTGACACATACCTCCAAATGCTTTACACAGCAAGATACATAAATACTCAACTCAAGCCAATTTTTCCTTATTGAAAGAAAAGATAATCTTTAAACTGCCTCTTAAAATGAATCCAGTGAATGAAAGAATCTAACTAACTGTCAATTGTTTATAGCTTCACATTGCAGCACACAAAGGATTCAAACAGAAACAATACCTTTAGATGTCATAAACACTTTTTAAAAAGTGGTAAAATATTAACCCTTAACCTACCACCCCGAACAGCCCAGGCTATCAAAAGCTAACTACAATAAAAACGTATGTCTCTTCAAAAAAATACTTGGCCTTCAGTGATTGTCCAAGGGATGACCATCCCTTTGTTACAGAATATTATTTTAAAAAAAACCTGTTCTAATAGTGCGATCCAAATCAAATTTATTCAGGCATAAGTATGCTTAAGACTGCTACCCAAATTATCCAGTCCTGAGTGTTATCTAAAAATAGGACTGAGGAAGAAAAACAGAACTCAGAAATCTGAGGAACAATTCCTTCTCTATGCCTAACATGCCCTTTATTAAAAGTAAAAAGGAAAATCTGTGTGCTAAAGATATTAAGCATTTTAATTGTTACTTTCCAAGGGCCAACCCAATCCTTTCCAATATTTAATGGCAACCTTGTGGTACCATCTCCACGTTTAACACAACTAACATTAAACAGGACTTACTGCTGAGTAGCCATGTATAGGACAGCGTTGTAAATCTCAGCTTTCTCAGTGAAAAGGAGAGTACAGTAATTAGTAAGAATGCCATACAAAATATTACAGATACATAAGATCATTCTAGGCAGAATCAAACATACTTGGTTGCAAGCTACCCTGGGAGAACTGAGTTTTATTTTTACAGTTTCCAACAAATCTGTGCAAAACCAAAACTTGAATCCAAGTTACGTGGGGGAAAAGACTGTTTTTCACTCACTCAGCCTCACTGAAGAAGAGAGAATGGCTAGGATCTCACAAGGTTCATTAGCCAATAGAACTGCTTCAGCTAGAAAGTGGCAATGATCCCTCCCCATTGCAACCTGTTATGCACACCAAGAATCTCTTCTGGAGTACTAGAAAACCCTCCAGAGCTTATTTCTGAGTGGCACCAAAGGCTGTAAAGGGGATGCAGAAGGAAAGAAATCCTGTAATTCTGTCACAGTGACACAAGTTTAACAGCGGAGTTAGAACAGTAAAACCAGCCCTAAAATCACTTAGTCAATGCACTGTAGGAAGAATATCAAAGATTACATTTCCTAAACATACTTTAATAAATAAAACCAGATGATCAGCATAAGATACAGAATCCCAAAGGACCAAGGGAAATCCAAGTGTGGAACTGGAATTTTTTTGTGCTCTAATTACATAATGAACAGAGCAATTAAGATTTGAGGGAAATCATTTTAATTTTTTTTTCTATATAATGTGGTTAAACTAGCTTTTATGGCTTAAACCAATGAGGCAAGACAAGATGAGAATTCTAGAATTGCCATTCTTATGCTGCTGAATGTGATAGATGCCAAACAGTAGGAACAGAAGTTTATGGGGAGGAAATCCCCTTTTGTCACTGGATCAATCAAGATACCAAGACATGGATTCCGGGGGGGGGGGGGGGGGGACGGACCATTAACTTAGAAGAATCATTACTTTCAGACAATATTGTTATTTGTGACTAGTAATTGTTTCCCACTCATATTCATCCTGATACAAAGACTGTGGAACACCAACACTTGAAAGACAGCAGACACTGGCCTAAAACCAACTAAAGTAGAATGGGAACCTGCAATGTCAGCACTTGCATACACATCATTTATACAGTGGGTGCATTCCAGTTAGGACTGACAAAAGGATTTAGCATTGTCAAAGCTGACAATGATCTAATCACGCAAGAAAGAACAGAACTTACTTTATGACCTAATTTTCCTACCACACCCCAAGAGGTCACTGGTACTGTCAAAGCTGCCAGTGTCAATGTAATTTCCAAAAATCTGAGAAAATACATATAAGGATCCATATTTGGGAACTGTCTTCACAGAGTCCTTCAGTGAATACAGTGCCTGATTCTTCAAAGATTATACAGTATTCCATGTACAGCTCTCACTCACTCACTAGATCTGGAAAACTGAATTTGTCATTTGGGTTGTCTTTGTGTCTTTGGGTTGAAATCACTCTTATGCAAATAGCCTTGCATTCATAAAATCAGATTAACAATCACTAGTAACACACAATTATACATATCATTGTGCAAAATGTTTTCCAGAGCATGTTCACATAATTACACCTAAGCGGCTAGATCACAAGCAATACAAGGACTGGAAATTCTAACCTGAATGCTATTAGTCCCAAGTGGAGTAGAAGCATTTAATCAATGAGATTTTCCTATGTGCTGACTCACCATTCAACAGTCCATTCACTAGGATTCAGGAGCCTAAATACCCTGACAGCACCCGATACTTTCTGATCTTGGAAGTTAAGTTAAGAAGCTATTTGTACTTGGATGAGAGACCACCAATGGAAACCAAGTTCTATAAAGTCAACAACCAACTTGAAGACAGATACATACCTAACAAGATTCAGGCCTCTGTAGCTTTCTTATAAAGACCTGTTCTTGGCAAGAAAAGCCAACTTAGCTTTTTATCCACCTCGTCAAACACACAGCCAACTGAGCTGTTGCCATTATTTTTCATGTTATTAGGTACCTTTCAAGTGCTAGGTAAGTAGTGCTCAAAACAAGAAACAGAACAATGATAGACTGATACACACAGCAGCCATACAAGGTTCTATACTAGTATTTGTTGTTTCTAACCAACAGCAGAATGGTTTATATCACACAGTTTGGAAGCAAATGAAAAACTGTAATAACTGTATCATACTGGGTTACTTACACTTTTCCCTTCCTCCAAAGCTGAGTTCTTCATGATCTCTGTGCCTCACACAATATGTCTTTGCACCTGTGCAGAAGCTCCTGTCAGAAATTTCCAGAGCTGAGTAGCTTAGTGGGAACCTCTCTCCCTCCGGTGTTACTGAGCACGCTCAAGCCCGCCAAGCTAACCTCTCCTTTTCAATAGGAGCCTCTGCGCAGGCACGAAGAACGATTGTGTGAGGGCACAGATGACAACTCAAAGAACTACAGTTATAGGTAAGCAACCTGTCCATTCATGGTGGCTCAAGAATCTAAGTGTCTCAGTTACAGGGAACAGAAATGTGTTTCAATATGAACAATCTGATACGTCAAAATGAGATATGATAAAAGATTGTTCTTGGGTCTTAAGCTAATGAAGAACACAAAAACAGAACATCAAACCAAACTCACTGGGGTAGGACACAATATGTTATTTAGTTCAGTGAACAAAATATAGTACAATTGAATTTTAATCTACTCTGATCTTGAATCCTGGTTCTAGTGGTTTAATAAGATAAAGAAATTACCAAGCAAAAAAGATTTGTTATAATTAAAACAAATAAAAGTAGTTAAGGTGTTTTAACACTTTGTTTTAGATGCTGAAAAGGGCTGGCCTTCAGTGCTTTGTTTTAGATGCTGAAAAGGGCTGGCCTTCAACACTCCAAATTTATCTATTTCAGATTAGTTTCACTTTCATAAAGACAAATTTCAATTATTGCCTACTGGCTACAATATGTGCATATTAACTGATTGAGTCTGTTAACTGATGGCATCTAAAGTTAAATCTCATGCTTCAAGAATACTGTTCATGTAAAATGAAGATAAAGCAAAGAACATTCATTTCTAATTTGCTCACACATCTTTCAATACTAATGTTAGGGATCAGAGAGAGCCACTGTGACACAGTGGTTAATTTTGGAACAGGACCCCAAAACTTGTTATTTGCTGGCAAGTTGATTTCAACTTACAGCAACATAACAAACAAGCAACCTCCAGGATTCCTGATCAGCAACTGCCCTCCTCAGATCTTCAGGTTCAGGACCTTCCTTCAGGCTTCCTTGACTGAATCAATCCACCTGTAATGCAGCCTTCTTTTCTGACTGCTTTCCACTTTGCCTTGCAGTATCATCTCTTCCAGTGAGTCACAACATCTTATGATATATCCAAAGACTCCAGGAGATCCAGATTCAAATTTCCACTCAGCTATGGAAATCTACTGGGTGACTTTGGGCAAGTCACACTTTCACTGCCTTAGAGGAAGGCAGTGGCAAACTCCCTCTGAACAAATATTGCCAAAGAAATCTTCATAGTGGGTTCAGCTTAGAATCACCATAGATCGGAAACAACTCGAATGCACACAACAACAGTACGGGCCATATAGTCCTTCTGAATGACTACTACTTTAGCTGTGGTATGGCTCTTAATGACTGCTAACTATTACATGACCAATCAAGACCAATCCCAATCAAGTAGGAATATTACATCTACATGCTTTGGGCCTGACTCTAAGCAGAAAGAAACTGAGTTCTGTAATCTGCTTGTGACAAATATCCTTAAGGCTGCAAAGATGTTCTGGCTTCAGAGGCTAATGCTGCTATGAAATAAGTTCTGCCATTTATGTGCCTAATAGCATCTTCAACAAAACCCAGGTCAATCCATATATTTAGAAACAAACAGATGCTACAAGAATATTACAGGTCTTCAGTACTCACAAGAAACTTCCCCTGGAATTTCAAAGCACACAGGAAAAGTATATGCCCATTTTCAAGGCTGCACATTGAAAATGCAATTAGCATACAGATTCTAAGGCTTGTCACCATGGCAGTGATGTGACTGTCCCAAGACCCAACACAACACCACAAAATGTAACAATGAATCAGCACAATCTGATGATGACAGCAAGCATTCACCCAAAAATATTACAAAAGATCTCATAATGCTACAAAATGAATTACCATGACATTGACTGCAAAGAATTGGGGAAAGGGAATCAAAACGCAGTCAAAGTATACTGCTGAATTTATTTTCCTATAATGTGCAACCAGGAAAAAAAAATCCATGCAGCTCTTTGGTCATATTCTTTTACTTTCCAAAATCAATTGTAGCTTTGCTAAATATCCTCCACAATGAAATGGGGGCACTACAGTACAGTGTACAGGCACTGATCTGGAATCTAACCAGAGGTTACAGTTTAAAGTGCCTTAGATCTTCGCCTGCCACTAAGCATGGCAAAAGAGGTACATGTACACTATCAAAAGCAGTTGTCCCCAGCATTATTTATTTGAAAACAGAATGTTATTTATCCTAAATGCACCCTATAAATATTTATCACCAGACTCTGAGTGCACTTCTAAGTGCAAAAGCAGCATAAAGAATATAGTTGTAAGCTTGCATCTGTATATATACAGCAGTGCTACCTAAGTCAAGTGCAGAAACTGGCTTTGCTGCAAGTTTGATGCAACATCAATTCTTCTGTACACCAAGCAGCTTTCCATACTGTGAAAGCTGAAGCTCTCTTGTATTCATGGGCTCCTGTCCTGGCAGTTGTGCAAAATTAACTTGATTTTGTAGCTGTTGACTACTTTGACAGTGCAGTGATCTCTTCTGTTTTCATCGCATCAGACAGGAAACTCAGCTCGTTACATAAGGTCTCATATCTGTAAGCCATACGAATCTGTGCAACATTTGTCTTCCGAATGTCATTTCCTTCAGGCCCTTCACTGCAGTAATTTACCCCTAAACATTTCTGCTTTTCCTAGGGATAAAACAACATTTAAATACAATGTCAGGCTGTACAATGTAAGGAATTGCTTTGATTTTAACAGCAAGGGGGAGAAAAAAAACAGTAGCAGTTTGGTTGGGAAAGAGCCATCTCCCACAGTTCCTCCCTGAAGAAGCAAAACAACAGAGGCAGTGAGGAGGCCATTGAGGGAACAATGCCAGAAGAATAACACAGAAGATAAGAAAACTACCCTAGAGAAACTGAGGGAATAGGTGACAGTAACACAGCTGTGGGGACAAAAGATTCTGAACTATTTCATTTACTCCTCAGACAGTCTATGTATTTGAAATACTTGGAGAAAATTAGCATATCACTTTTAATGCTGCATTATGAGGGAATGCTGCCCATGATCCTGTATGGTCTTTATGTATTTGAAAGCACTGTGGTTATGGTGCTACACAGTGAATTCCTGCTCGATTCCCCCTTCCAATCCCCAAGTATCGTAAGGGCAGATTGGGGAAATTTCGTATTCCCTATGTAATCCCTAAGCTGAGGTCTATATAGGGATCATGAATATAAAACAATCACAAGCTCATAACTCTATATTACATAGTCGTAACAGCCAATAGAGACTTCCAGCTGTGTACCCCAAATGAAAGTGTGGGCTGCTTCACACCTGCAGCAGCTGCAATGTATGGGTAGTGCTTCAGCACATGGATCTAGATGATCTTCTTCACATCACAGTGATAGGAACTGGGTGCAGGACTGGAAAGAGGTGTCCAGTCCTCAAATGAGTGACTCTGCCATATGGGTTTCACATTTAGAGAAAGAAGCCACAGAAGCTACTTTGTGTTAACAGCCATTTTGTTACATGTACAAACGAATAAAGGAAAAATAGTTCTCAGAAGTGCCTAAATTTATGAAGAATCCAGGCATATCAAAAAGCCAAGTTTGGTTTACAAAGTCTGACTTTATTTTTGCAGACTGTCAACTAGTATAAGCCAGGAAAGTTTGTTTTTCAAAACACACCAACCCTTAATAAACTTCTGACAACTATTTTTCCTGTGATCATCCTTTCACTTTCTGGTGTTGTGAAATAATTTTTTCTTTTTGCTCTTGAAATACAGGCAGGTCAGTCACTTTTCTTTTTGAAATAATTTACATATTTCAGTACTCAGGATATTTAGCCAACGGTATCTTTTTCAAACTTCAGAGTATTAAGGCCAGGCTATATAAATAACTGCAGAGCTCAGAATGTTAACATCTGAAATTAATTCATTACTGTTAATCACTAGAAACAGGAAAATTAATTTATTCTGGTTAATGTTGGGAGAGGTGGAATTTAATTTATCATGAATGATAGTTTTTAAAGAAACCATGGATTTCACAGAGAATGGCATGTTTGTTTGTTGCTATGGCCCTGTAATGGCATGTTTAATCACTGGCTTCTTCAAACATGGCTATTTGTGGTTCTTAAATTGCCTTTCCCTCTGGTTGTTTCCAGAGATACTGCACCATGATCTGACTGACTGCCAGGTCTGGTAGGACCCTTGCAAATTGCCCAGGTGGGAAAACCGCTCCTAACACATGGGATCCAACAACCTATTAGGTTTTATCACTGACCTGCATCTCTCTTTCCCTTACCCATAAACATCTGTGTTGTTCATCTACCCTTCAAATACCATGTATTGTTTGCCTGGATTGGAAAAGGTGAATAAGGAACAACGTGTTCATTCCCATTAGAAGATACTAATCCACTGCAAGACTGAAATGCAGCAGTAAGGGCGTGGCAAAAATCAGATGGTGAATTAAGAGTGAAGAGTTCTTTAATCAGAAATATTTGGACTATTTCTAAGCATATGCACTACTGAATAACTCCATCTTCTATCTTCCAGTCACTTAGGGTCAAGAAGCATGGACCGCATCACCATCATAACTACAATGATTGTTCATGACTGTAAACATGAGCCCCTAGTGATTAGGATATCACAAGATACTGTAACAGCTGAACAGGATGCTAGCCAGCCTGCAAACACTAGTGCTAATGTACACGCTTTGCATACAGTTTCCAACATGCAAAAAGCTCTTCAACCATCCTCCTCTTGAGACAAAACCTCTTCTTTGATGCATCACAGGAATAGTGAGTACTGTTAACTAGCATATTTACTTGCTAAACTTTGTTGGGGAAAGATGGAAACGAATTTGCATATGACTAAATAAGTTTAACTAATTATTTCCAAGGTCTGCCAGTGAGTCCAGTCTCACTGGGAGAACAGAGTAGATAAATAGGAAATGTTTAATTAAATTTAACTAAGCATTTCCAAGCTTTGGCTAAATGTGTGAATACTGTATATCCAACAGTTGCAATACTAGATGGCATATGTGTAGTGTAACCACTCTGCACACAGAGCTCTGCGCCTCCCCACAGGAAGGTGTTAAGCTCTGTGGTACAGCTGCTGCAACCATTACATAAGGGAGGGAGTTGCCCAGGCCATAGAGGTTGCCTCTCCTCCCTCCTGTACTTCACTTCAGAGAAGCAAGTGCAATGATGACCTGTTCCTCTGCCTTCCTCTCTAGCAAACTGCAGGGGGAGAAGATGTACACACACACACCCCAATGCTCAGTCACCTCCCTCCCTCCTCCTCTCCTATTGGCAGCAACCAATGGAATAGTTTTGGATAAGGTGCCAGAAGCTAAAGTGTAGTTGCTTGTGCCCTATTGAAAACAGGACATAGACACATGTCACTAACAGGATTCTGCCCAATATGTTTGGTTGTTGTTGTTGTTGTTGTTCTTCCTTTAAAAACATTACAGTGGTGGGGAATTGATCAGTATTCAAGACTTTAGCCTATGGCAAGAGAAGTTTAACCACTTCTCCACACACAGTGAAGAAAATTATCTCCTTCCCTCATAGCTGCTATTTGCCTTGGGAAGGAAGCAACCCTTGCTTAAAGCATCCCAACTGAATGGCTCCCAAGCCCTCAGGCACCTCACATTTTAAAGTAGCAGGGTACACATATATGCATTTAATATATTCCCTACTTTGATCCTAACACAAATATAAAACATTGTATTTGCTTCAAGCAAACAAAACTTACCTTATGTGACAAACCACTTTGTAGAACACTGTTCCTTGCTATTTCACACAGGTCACAAGTGCTCAGTTTCCATACTTGAGCTGCTATGGCATATTCTTCCATCAGTGCCTCCTTGAAATATATTGTGAAAAATGACTGTCTACCCAAGTAATTGCACATTTACTTGTAAATAAATTCTGTTAAGGCAGCCATTCAACCCTTACTCAGCAATCTCAATGAGGAATAAATCCCTTCCAGAAGTTCCAGACAACATTGTGGACTGAGGTCACCACACAGTCAAATTCCTAATCTGCAGGCACAGGAGCTAAGAATTTACTGCCTGCTCTTTTATTCTCTTTAAAGTACGGCTCATTCCTTACCAGGGATCAGCAAAATACAGCAAAAATGCTTAGCAGTGCTGGTAATTTCTGTTTCAATATTTTATTTATTTCACTTTTTAGGTGTTTGCGTGTGTATATAACAGGAAGTCTTGTGTATATACACGTGAAGATAGATGATATATATATGGCCATATATTCAACATTTAGGATTTAAAGACAGAAATGGTTATGATCCTACACTGGCTTGGTGGAATATAAGGTTCTGTCAAGTAGATCTCTGCCTCCTTCTCTGTTCTTTCATGGCAATGCCAATCTGTCAGCTGTGGGAGTGCAATCCATGGTTGTTTAGTGGCCAAGGGATAGCAGGAGATACCAGGCAGCATGCAGTTATGTTTCTGCAGCCAGATGTACAAAAACATTGTCATTGGTGACACTTCCTTTGTGTTCTCAGCTGCACAAACATAGATGGTCACTGTCTTGGTGCATGCATCTAATTGGGATGTTAATTCTGAGTCAAGTGAGTGGGGGTGGGGAGATAAATTAACAAAATTTAAAAGGAACTGGACTTCCAAAATTCTTTTGAAACAAGTTACCTTTGTATAGTGGAACTGCATAGGATCATCTGTTGAGAGAGAAACAAGGAGTCCCTTGTGCAGAAATTCTCGTAGTGGGTTTTTGGAATACTCCAGGAAGAGACTGTTGTTGCTAAGAGGGGACATGGCAATGGGGATTTGTGCAAGATAATAAAGATACTGGAGAACTGGACTCTGCACAAAAACAACAGAAAATGTTACAATTCATTGGTACAGATAGATAACAGGAAAAAAGATATTCAGTAAGAGGAAATGGAAAGTGCTCAGCTTCAGTCATCATGACTTGGGAACATTTTAACTCTTTCCTTCATCCTAGTGTGATTTCCCTTTGCAGCAAGTAGGTGAACTTTTAACACCGATCTATTGTGAACAAATACATTTTTATAATTAAAAACAATGTATTTGAGACTTAGGATGTGAAAAGAAATGGTTCAGCATTATCTGAAAAAGGGAAATAAAGTGACTCAACTGGGAATTTAGCGAGATCAACTTGTGCCCCCCAACTATAAATATTTTAAGCAAATAATATCCCTAGTTTCTACAACCAAAACATAGGTCTGTATATGTAACTGAAATTGTATTTTTCTTGTTACTCAATATGTATTTTTATGCATGACCTGGGAGAGAAAGGAGGTATACAGAACATGGAAAAATGAAGAAGCAGGACCATAATGACTGTATACTGAGAAACTGCTGTTTGGATGACTGGGGTATGTGTGTCATCACAGCAGCAGCATTTCCTTGAGGCAAAAACATTCAAATACAATAAGACAACAAATACGTACTTATCCACAATGAGACAACAACAAATATGTACTTATTGTTCTAACTATAATAGCCTAGGAAGCTCCTGTCAAGAAGGTACAAAGTTTCATTCTTTCAGCATAATCTAAACTTTCTAAATTGCAACTGTTCATACCAGAATTAAACTAGCACATATCTGCCACCCAGTGGACAGTTGTTCTACAGACCGGAAGTACAATCCAGCCAAAATTAAGTTCTTTGAAATCCCATTGATTTCGGTCCCAGAAAACTGAAAGCAATGAGATATGCAACTCAGTCCTATTGGTATTTACTTATGAGCAAGCCCAAGCCCACTAAGCCCAATTTTCAATCCCAACTAAAGCAGACTTACTGAATCAATAAAACTTTAGTTGAATGTTGACTTCACAACTTCTCACTGATTGTTTAAGTCTACTCAGGCTGGGTCTAACAAATGAATTGCTTGAATAAGTAGGATAAGTAGAACTGGACTGCACATCCCTTTGCTTTCACACTTCTGCATTTCACACATAGGATTTACCCTACTTGCTTTATTTTTTGTTGGATTATGTCAAAAATATTTCTTGCACTCTTCGTAATCTATCAGAAAAATACAAGGCATCTCAATATGTGTGAAATGATGATGTTCAAAGAACCATTCGTTTCCTTACACCTGTATGAGAAAATCTAAGATGGAGAGCTATGGGTCACGTGTCTTCCATCATTGCTGCCATTCTTACTACATATTGTCATATACCAGACTATATGAATGACAAAATAACTGTACCTTCTTCAAGAGCAATCCATGGGAAATATTGTCTGCAGTTAGAAAGGCTGACACCAGGTGAGTGATTGATCCAGCTTCTCCACAATGAGGCCGAAACAGAAAAGTGCTCATACCTCTCTCCCTGCAGAATTTAAAATAAATAACATTAAAAGATTTCTCACCTTTTCAATTCCAGGGTAATCATAACAACTTTTATTATGTAAGCTTACAATATCCATTGTAAAGGAAATAATTTTTATCAACACATGAGACAATAAATGATGTAGAAACATGCAGCACGAATCCTACTCTGTCTACTCAGAAGTCAGCTCCACTCAGCAGGTAGAGTGAAGTGACCAACTGGCTCCAGGTCTCTTCAGGTCATGAAAGGGAAACCAACTGTTAACTATGGAATTTAGTTTTGTTGTATTTTTACTGCCAGGGACAGGCAAAGGTGCTTGAGGGATTTTCCTCTCTCATGTGCCAAAGTAACTTGATTGGCTTTGAGTACTATGCACCATGACCACAAGGTTGAGCTCATGTGCCACTCTGCCTCAGGCAACTAAATGTCTTAGGCTGCCCCTATATTCAATGGGACTTACTCTGTAGTAATGTATTTATAGCTGCAGGTCAAGTGATTCAACTCGCGTAAAAAGAAGACTCAAGCAGTGGAATGATGGCTACTTCAGTGGAATAACACTGACAACTTTTGTCTTGGCAACTATTTGGGCAAACAGCTCTGAGCCAACAAGTATAATACAGAATTTTTGCTGTTTTTTTATTTCTTAACTGCAGCAGTTTCTCCCATTCCCAAACAATCAAAGAAGTTGTAAAATCACTAGAATGAAAATTCTTGCAATTCAGTTTTAGTCCTGAACAGAAATATAAAGGGGGAAAGCTATTCTTGATCCAACAAAGTTCAGACCAAATTTGATTTTAAAATATAAAATGTTCTTGAAATGGTGGAGTATTTTCTTGAGAAAAGGAGTGGGGGGGGGGGATCTACAAGAAAAAAAAATGCAGGGAAGTTGACAAAACTGTGGATTTATCACCAAGCTAATATACCTAAGAAAAAACTTTAAAAACTGCTTCAAGCAAATCAGAAAACCACATCACCAATGAAGTCACAGGCACAATCCTTACATACCAGTAAAAATTTTAGGCACACATTTGTTGGTTTCTGCAATTCTCTCAGTTTGACATTGCTAAGAGATCCTAGGAGTTGTCCAAAAATGCACTAAGCTTGCAAACTTATTTGACTCAGGGAAAAATGACAGTGGGGGGAAAAAAGTACATACAATAGAGGCAGTGACAAATGTCCACAATTCTGAAACATTTTGTTTCCTCTGTAGCTAGAAAGATGAATTTAATACTCAAAAACACGTTGCATCCTTGTTTGCTCAGAACGCAAATCCTGATCTAAGAGCCAGAGGGCTGAATGCACAGTCCTGGTTAGAGTTTGCATAACCATCTGTTTAGAAAAGGCTCTTCCAAGCCAGAGTCCCCAATTCCCATCATTCTCAGCTGGCCTGGGTGAAATAATGGCAGGGGGTTAAATAAGAGCTTTGTTCTTCCAAACAGGTATTCTGCCTTCCCATGAAATCTTCCTTCAGCCCCCAAATTTCTAGCACAGCAGAGAGTGAGACACTGAAAATTACTCAGATATAGAACCAGTACATTTGTTGTTGTTTACACTCCCTCGGTAGGTTCACCTCCCTCTTTTCTTTGGAGCTGCCTAAAGTCTATTTCTAAATGTTCAACTGAAGTTTTAAATTACTGCAATATCAAAAAAAAAAAATCCAGGAACTGAAGGAAAAATTGATTGGAGGAGCAGAATTTTTATTCTGAAGGGGGAAATGCCCTTATCCCCCTCCTCTGGGGAGCTACACCCCTGCAGCCAGCAGTCTGGTCCAATGGAAACTGCCACTCAACAACATCAGGAGACAACTGGCCGGGAAAGGCTGCTTCAGAGTGACTGGAGCAGGAGAGACGCAGGATGAGGAAGGCTGGATTCAGCACTCTCTCTCATATTTCTAACAGATTATCGCCTGTATAGCGGTTTTATATATGTGGCACATATGCAACCCTAGCTCTTAGAGCAGGCCTTTCACCTCAGAAATCATGGCCAGAACTCTATTGGGCAGCTACACATGCAAAACTAACATATTTATAGAGTTATGCAGTGACTGCTGGCCCAACTTCCCCAATCCTCACTTACCAGGCAACTGCTGCTGTGATCAGCAGGTGTTTGTTCCCCTTGGGAAGCAGCTGATCTTTGTTGCAACAGGCAGAAGCAGGGTCTCTATTGCAATTCCTCCTCACACTAAAGATTATTCACGCAAGAGGCAGTGGAAATAGCACTCTTTTGCTTCCTGAGCAACAGGGGAACGGACTCCCATTGGTCACAGCAGCTCCTTCCTGGTAAGTGGGGACTGGGGAACTTTCACAGTCCCCACATGTCCCCTGTCAACTAGGGCTACACAGAGATTGTGAATACCAAACAGTTACAAAGGTGCTGGTCATGGTCTATAAAGTGCTGCTCATGGCCTATAAAGTCCTATATGGCTTAGATCTAGACTATCTGAAAGGCTGTATTCCCCCCATTTGAACTTGCCAGAGCTTTAAGATCTACAAAAGGAGGTCTTTCTCTCAGTCCTGCCACCACCACAGGCTTGCTTGCTGAGGACACAAGAGGGAGCCTTCTCAGTGGCTACTCCCACTCTCCGGAATTCCCTTCAGCGGGAGACCAGGCTGCCACCCACCCACCCCCAGCTCTCCAGCAGGCAAAGAGCTTGTGTTTAAGCAGGCTTTTAATGTGCAATCAGGGAGGCTTCTCTTTGGGGTGTTCCTTTTATTTTTTTTAATGTTTGAATGTCTTTTTAATGATTTCATACTGTTGACGTGGTGATTTTAAATTGTTGTTAAAGTTTTATTGTTAGTTCTTTTAACTAATTCTCTTTGGGAGCCATCTTGGGTCTCACTTTAGGAGAAAGGTGGTATACAAATTTGCCAGGGATTCCAGGCAGGGAACCCTGGGAAAATGATCAGCCCACTGCAAAAGATAAAGTGCCTCCTGTTTGGAAGAAACTCCTCTGTGTGTGAGTATCCTTACTGGGGAACAAGGCTGCTGCTGTTGGCTCGCTGCCTTCTGGTTTTTCCGCTGCATCTCTGTGGGGCTGAAACTCCTATCATCCCCCATCAAAATTAAATTAATTAAATAAATAAAATTAGGTTATGCATTCACAACTCCCCTGCAGGATTCTGGCCCATGTGTGCATGCTCTGCATACACATTTCCTCTTTTTGGATTGGGATAACTCTGTACATAACTGTGAAGGAGGCAGACTGGCATGCAGGCAGCCAGTCATGGCTCAGAGTGGCTGTGAAGCCGGCGGTGCTAGGAGCAGAACGTATCAAAAGGCAGAGGCTTTCCTCAGAGAGATGGAGACAAGGTGTGAGAGAAGGCCTTTCCACACTACACTGTTATAGTGTTATTATTCTACTTTCAACTTCCTATGGAATCCTGGGGTTTGCAGTTTAGGGAGGGGCATTTAGAATTCTCAGGAAACTACAAACGCCAGAATTCCACAGGATATTTAAAGTGGAGTAATAGCACTATAAATGTGTAGTGCGGACAAGCCCAGAGATGGTCTGAAACAGATAGGATTTTGAACTAGCATTGATAGGGTGAAGCTGACAGAGGGGTCTGTGAGCTGATAGAGACAGGACTATGGATTTGAGGAAGAAGGGAGAACTACGTATGGTTCTAAAGAGGTTAAAAGAGAGAGAATGTGTGTAAAACAGCAAAGATTATTCTATTCTTCTAGTGTGTTCAATAAACATATACTTATTATTGTTTTTAAAACCTGTCTCTGGCCTTCTGTTAAGCCTGCATACCAAAGGCCATACATACCAAAATTTAAAGAACCCACCCAGCAACACAGCCACAAGTACACACTTAAGGGGTCACCCTGAGGCTTAGCAACCCAATCCGGTTTCGAGAATAATTGGGGAAACAAGAGCAGTGTGAATGGTAGGATTCCCAGGGGTTGGAGTTTTAGGACCAGCCTGGGTAAAGGGATCTGTCACAACAGCCTTAGAAACAGAATCCGAAATGAGGGGAGAAGGAACATCCTAAATAATGACTATCAAATATACTCATGTTCACAATGATAAGGTTACTTTGACTAAACCACTCCATGTTGCACCCTTCTTCTGAAAAAGTAGAAATATAAAGGCAGCTACTTACTTTCTAAGATGGTTGAGAACCATGATGTTTGCATACATGTAATACAAGTAATAACTATATGGAGGATTCTTTTCACTGGTCCAAGCTTCAGGACTGGGACTCTTGTCAGAGAACATGTGGTCACTGTGCTTGGATTCATCATCCACACTATCAAACCCTGTTACCTAGAAATCAAGTCAAAACAGATTTGAATATGAGTTGGCTTTAGCATGAACAGATGAAACGGGAGGTTTTGATATTAGTTGAAAATCCTCCCATGTTTTCCAGTGTAGCAGGATGGGGAATAAGCACCCCACAGGCTGCCTATAATCCTTTGGCAGCCTCTGGGAGATCCCAGAAATTCCCATAACATCTTCAGAAACACCACCTGCCCCTGCAAAAAAAAAAAAAATGCAAAACACAATCAACCACTTTATTTATACCACACCTTCCCTCCAAAGCTGAGACTCACGGCATGAGGAAGCCAGCCTTACCTTCCTAAAAAGAGAATTCCACAGTCTAGGAGCAGCCATAGGAACAAAAATTTCTAGCTATGTTTTTATGAGAAAAATGTTCTCAAAGCACTCACAACAGCTGCAGAACTCAGCTATTTTGCTCCTCCAACCCTGTAACAGAAAATGAACCCGGCAGTGGCATCACTTCCAGGTTTAGCTTGGAGAAGGAAAGAAGCCCACTGAGGGTTAGGCAGGAATTAGCTTTGCCCAATCAACTGTCAACCCCTGTTTTTAAAGTTTTTAAAACATATTTTAAACCTAATATATAAAAGTCAAAGTTTGTTTGTCTGTGTGAGGCAAAGACCTCATATGATTGCTTGCCTGAGAAGATTCTCTGCAATCCCGGAGTTTGCAGTTTAGGGAGAGGCCTTTATAATTCTCAGCCAGAGAGCTCTTGGGCCTGGTTGGTTGCTATGAAGACAAGGCCTAGCAGCAAGGAGGAGGGCAGCATATTCCCTCAGGAATCCAACTTCTGTATGTTAATAACTCTAAACGCAGATTGGATTCAGGAATATGGGGAAAAGTTACAGGTACTGGACAAGACAGTTTGGGGAATTAGAGACACAGGATCTCAAACCTTTCTGAGTATTACCTATGAGAAAATAAAATCCCAGGCAACGTGAGGTAAATACACTAGTAACCCTATAAAGTTAAGAGTAAATGATGAAATTAGAATAGCGGAGTGGAGTACATCTATTCATGATAGAAAGACCTCCAAAGAATGCAGATTATAAAACAACATACTCTTTGGCCATTTCCACACAGGTTAAATAAAACGGTGCAATGCATCCTCCACGGAGGACGTCTGCACCTTGGAGCAGACTGGGTCTGGACTACTTACCATAGATCCGCACCTCAGTCCACTCCGGAGCGACCCAAAGTGGTCCTCTAGCGTGTTTTTGAAAAACCTGGTTTTTCAGGTTTTTCAAAATGCCGGCGCGCGCCATTGCATGCCTGCTCTCTGATGCAGATTTGCAGGCTCACACCAATGCAACCCTGCAATCTGCAGAGGGCAGGCTTTAGGCTGGCGAGCTTCAGCGGTTGGTCGAGACCCATGACCAACCGGAAGCCGCCATTTTGGACACCAGAGCAGTGCGGATCTTCAATCACACTCTGCTCCTCCTCACCCCGGACCGGACCCAAAGAAGACCAGGTGAGTAGCGGCAGGGAGCGATTCCCTCGCCACGTGTGGAAATGGCCTTTATCTAAGCGTGAGTGTTTTACCTTGTTTCTCCATAATTTCTGCCTTTTTCCCACTCTCACATACAGTGGACTGTCTATATCTGCAGAGGTTCCATTCCAGGACCTCTAACAAATGAGAAAATTATGAATGCTCACATCCCATATTATTAATATTATTAAATGGTGGTGAAGTGCGTGCAAATGCTTCAGCATGTCTGCTTGCATGTTGCCTTCATTTAAGGTATAGGACATAATGCTTCACAGTCACTTAAATTCAAAGATCCAGAGGTCACTTATATGGAGGGTCCACTGCACTTTCATCAGCTTTTGGTTTATGCCCTTATCAGATAAATATAACATACTAGTACATATAAGGTTAGCTGTAGCAAATGGTCTCCATGGCTAGCCTCTGCTACAGGGAACAAGCAACTGAATACTTCAACTCAGACCTCACACCACAATTTTCCTTCTTTCTTTAAACATTAGAGGCAGAACCTCAAAGGAATTCTTCACAATTAAGCAGAAGCTACCTAGAATAGGGGCCCTAAAAGAACAAAATCCAAAAGGGAAATACACATTGTATTGTACTGTTGTAGGGACAAACTTACCTACAAACATACCTACAAACATCTACAGCTGCTGCAACTTCCTCTCAGACCATGTCATCAGTTCTCTTGCCTTTCACCAGAAACTTGTTAATCTAGAGCAGGCACAGGCAACTGCCAGGATCTGAGGAGGCTGCATGGCCCTCCATAGACCTTGTTGGGCCATATCTGATTTCCCCCCCCAACCTTTCCAAATTGGACCCAAAAGGATGGTCCCAGGAGAGGCCTTTTTTAAAAAACAAGTCAACTTATGGTTTATGTCCTGTTTAGAAAAGGCCCCTTCAGGGCCGAGAACATCCCAAAGGAACCAAAAACACAGAGAAATTATGTCCATCCTGTCCCAAGAACAAGGGGAAAAATAGAGAAAAGCCAGCCAAGAAAAACTCTATATACATAAGCAGAGATAGCTCCGCGCAGCTATCAAAGCATGCCAAGCTGCAGAGAACACCTTTAGCAGTAAATGCACTAAGCTAGTAACACTCACCCACTTAGCTTGTAATCTTCCAATGTGGAGGCTCTTTATTCAAAATATATACAATATTTACAAAGTCCAGATGGCAATCCAACATATCTAGCTTGCTCTTTCCAGCAGAACTTCCAACAACATGTATCAGACAACATGTGCAGTTGTTGGCTGGGATTGTGCTACCTTTATACAGACACCTAGCCAATCCTGGCCAACCCTTGCATTGTCTGCACCTGGTGCTCATCGGCACGACTCAGCATAAACTAGCTCAAGTCACATTCCTTTCCACAGGTGCACTTAACAATTAAAGCAACATGACATTTACACTTACATCACAAAGTATTTTCTTGAGGCTTGGTCCAGCCTTTTCTGACACATGCCCCTAGAAGTGTGGGGGTATTTGGGGTTGAATTAAAAACAAATTTTGAAAAAAATGAGGGGGACAGCAAGGGGCTCAAAAAAGAACTTTAGGAGTACATGGGGACTGTTGGCCTCACACACTCCACTGCTGTTCTAGTGAAATCTGAGGGCTCCATCTTACACTCAAGGAAAGATGCTGCAAAGCAGTTACTCTCACACCATGCAGGTAATGTCAGAACATCCCCTTGGCACAGAAACACAGAGACACAAGAGGAACCCACGACAAAGACTTCCCCTTTGCCAATCTAACAACTGAGGCAGTGGTGAAGTAGTGAGAAGCTGATGCTGAATCTTGGTTGGGATTCTATTTCCTTCTATAGTCCATTTGACCTACGTCCACTATTAGTTTCTATTGGTATGTGTATCTTTTGTAGGCTTATGCCAAGTGGAAACTATTTCATGTAAGTTTCTTCTTTGGAGTAAGCCTGAGGTGCATGACATTTCCAGGCCCTGAGTCTAGAAATGTGACTGGGCACAGTGATGAGTATATATCAGCTCTCCAGTCTCCTCCTTTGATGGTTTTTCCTGATCCAGCTTGTGAGGAAGGAGCTGATGCAGGGAGAGCAGCAGAGTTCTTTGAATATGGCATCCCATTAAGAGCTCTGCAGGGAAATATCTAATGGAAAAGGATAGGTTCTGCATTCCGTTAAAGCCTTATGTGAATCTCCATTCCTCTTCAGTTGCATTTTCACTCTTTTGATAGCTGCCTCCATGAACCCCTTCTTCAGAAGGATTTGTGGCCTGGATATCAGGTAGCAAACTGATAATGTTCATCTGGTTTCACCTACTAATAGACCCAGGAGTGTATGATTTTAACCTTACATGATTTTAACCTTTAACCTATTGCTCTTGATAGACAAAACCCACCACAAAGTTGACACCTACAATTAAGTCTTGTGTGAGGCTACTCCTCAATACAGCTATATTTGTATTTCAGCATAACACAGTATTATTTTTAAAAGACAACACTGCCATAAATAATGCCACAAACACTGTCATAAGTTATTATAGAGGAGGGGCAGCTTTACAAGACAGCTTAACCTCTAGATGAACATTTTTCATGAAAAATATTTCTGTAGATTCAAACAATACCCTAATCTGGGCTTATACACATATGTACAACTGGACCATACACTTGTATAGAGAGATGTAGCATTTTTAGATCTTAACAGTGGATTTCATGTTGTAGCAGTGTGTTCAAAGCAACTATACTTCCAAGAGCTTGGGAGTATATACACAGCCTATATCAGCTGGTAAAGTCAATTTGGACAGTTTCAAGCAGCTCAGAAGATTTTACTGCCACCAATAATTTAATAGTGAGCAGAAATTTTGGACCAGACAGAGAAGGGGTGGGTTCTAAATCTATGATAAAAGACAAGAATCACAACTTTATGCCAAAGTAATCCAAATTCAACACCAAAAAACAAATTTTGCAACCTGCTTAAGTTATGCAGTTAGCATAGATATACTCCTTTTACCTCATGTATCCTGTTTTTACTATCTCTGGGGCAGGCTTAAAGGAATGCTCAAGACATTGATACTCTTATCATTGGAAACCCTCCTGGGTTCTGCTCCTTGACCTCTGAGACTTCATCAAGTATTACCCAAATACCCCAAACCATAATTGCACCTTTAACTTGATTTTGGAAGCAAGGAGAGGACAGTACAGCAAAAAGAAAGTTACAATTCTTGGGATGACTAATCTTCTACTCGGTGCAAAATTTCAGACACGTAGTGTGACAATGGATCACTAGGCACACGTACCTCTTGACAATAGCCATCCACATACTTACATATTTAAGGAAAAGATGAAGCTCTTTATGATCCAAGGGGTTGATTGTTGCCTCAAATAGAGGAAAGAAGATATTTTCCAGCATTTTTCCAAAACTAGGCAGAAGATTTTTTGACCTAAATATATCACTGAAAGAAACAAAGAAACACATATGTACTCTACTCAATTAGAGCAGGATCTTCCCACCCATAGCTATTCTACTGAACCTGCCTACATCCCACAATCCCCACCCACAACAACCAATGTCTGTGCTGCTGCTGGGCTAGGTAACCTGCCATATGCCCAGGCCATCTTTGCATGCTCGGCATGCGAATCTCCTGCAGGCCTCTGCTGTGTAGCATGTGTGCTATATTTGCAAAAATAACTGCATGCTTCATGAATTGTATAGATATGAAAATGGCCTGCCAGGAGAGTCTTCCAGCGAGATTCATAGCTGAGCAAAGATTTGAAGCTGTTCTCTACATCTAAGCCTTAGGCCATTTCCGCACTAGCCTGTTATAGCGTGATGATTCCACTTTCAACATCCTTTGGAATCCTGGGGTTTGCAGTTTCGGGAAGGTTTGCAGTTTCAGTTATTCCTTTTCCCATTTGGGTGAGAGATGAAGAAGAGAATAGGAGTGCTCAGCTCTGGAACTTCACATTACTACTCCTGCATGTAACTCTAAATTACAGTTCACTGTTACATGCAAACTCACCCAGTGTCTTCTCCAGACAAAAAACTTTGTCTGTAATTCAGTCCTGAAATGTTTCCTTTCGGCAGCTTCATTTTGAGTGATTGATGCAACAGTCATGTTCTTTTGCATTGCATTGCATTGCATCGAATAGGAAAATTAATGGCAACAACCTGCTCCCAGTGAGTAATGTAATTCATGAGGACTTGTACTGCTTTGTAGACTTATTTTCCAGCTCCCCAAAGACAATGCATGCTGAGCATACACCATAGTCTCTAGCAAATAAACATGGCTCAAAACATTAGCTGCAGACCAAAGCATTTACAGTAAATACTGCATCTTTCATCCTCCCCCTCACCAGTACCAAAAGTATAATGTTGTGCATGTCTACTCAGCAGTGAGTTCTTCCAGTAAGGATATAGAAGACTGAAGACTGGAAGGCTTACATGGAAAGTATTTGTGAGATTTTTCTAATTTTTATAGTCATTTTTATGTTAAATGGCCAGAAGTTTATTTCTGACTAGCATTTTCTTTAAATGGGTAGGCTTTTTTTTTTTAATGTTAATGTTTAAAAGTACTGGGAGGCCCTGGAATTTTGCCACTCCTGGAGACTCCCGGGAAAAGTACTTTTTTTTCTGTCAGAAAACTTCAGGGAATTAAAAAAATCAAGGAAAAATAATTTTGGGGGTCAAAGACGGCACCAGGGCCACACTTTCCCTACCCCTGAAATAGTCTCTGGATCTTCTAAGTCTCAGGCCAACCCTCCAACCACTATAATGCATTGGCACGGTTGTTTTAGTGAGGAATAACACCACTGCAATAACACACAAGGTCTGTTTAAGGCTGGATAAATACCCTAAATATACCAGGTCCTGTCTGATCTTGGAAGCTAAGCAGGGTCAGCTCTGTTTAGTGCTTAGATGGGAGACTGTCAAGGAATATCAGATGCTGGTAGATATATTTCAGAAGAAGGCCATGGCAAACCACCTCTGAGTATTCCTTGCCTTAGAAAACCCTGTGAAATTCAAGGGACTGCCATAAGTCAACAAGTGACTTGAAAGCATATTTGTTGCTAACTGCTGTCACGTCAGCTTCAACTTATGGTGACTCTATAAATGAGAGGCCTCCAGGTCACCCTATGATCAGCAGACCTGCTCAGGTCTTGCAGACTCAACTAAGCAGGATCAGCCCTGGTTCGTACTTGGATGGGTGACCACCAAGGAAAGTCAGGTGCTGTGGGATATATTTCAAAGCAAGGCCATAGCATAGAGTATTTCTTGCACACAGTGTGACAGAGCTATCTGCCTGGTGTGCTGCTTCTCTCCAATCAAACACAAAGCTTCCCTAATGATATCTTGTGGATTGTTTTGAATACCACAAATTCAAAACATACTAGACATTCATAACAGTCCTACAACAACTATGTTTTTAGCACTGTTTATCGTTTTACCTTTTGAAATTTAGATGCAAAAACTACTCACATCAAACAAAACAAACAAAATACAGATGCCAGCCTGTCTATCTGATTACAGTGCACACATGTTTAAATATGTGGATTTTCCCGAAATGGAAGCAGTGATTGAAAAAGAAGTAAGAGAGTTGTTTAAAGAAAGGAAGTTAACATAAAAGAATTGCTTCTTTCAAAGAAGGGTGGGAAGGAAGTTAAAACAGATAAGTTTTTTTATTATTATTATTTGTTTAAATGACATATCAAAGAACTAATGAAAAGAAAATAAGGAAATAATGACACAACATAAGAGAAGAGATATGAAAGAAAAAATGTAAATGTACGCATATATATAAAGAATCACAGTAGCATTGTTTTCCCCCTTTTTTTCTTATGATATTAAGTATATTACTGTAATTAAGAATTCTGGTGTTTTTTTTTCAATACTTAATAAAAACTATAATATAAAAAAAAGAAAAAGAAAAAGAACTGGGCATAGTTCCATTTGTTTGTTATTGAGTCAAAAAAAGAACATTTAAAGGGTGATTTACTCCATTCATTTAAAAATATGTGCTTCACTCATAAATTATGCCAGCACAGAAGTAACTCTGTTTTCCTGCTAGTGCTGGCTAAAGAAGTTCAGAAAAGGGGTGCCATCATAAATTCAGTGTGATCATTCTGCATCATGTGCCCATTTTAAAAAAGAAGTGAGGTAACAACAGTAACCCCACATTTAAGATAATATACTATTTTGCTTTAAGGATACCTTCAATATTTACAAGCTAGTTAGAATATTCTATCACCACACCACATTGAACACACCTGATCTTGCTAGTTTTGGAAGCTAAACTGCATAGGGAATGGTTAGTACTTGGATGAAAAACCACCAGATAATAATAAGGATCTCCAGGTGGAGATAGGGAAGAATATTTCCTGAAATCCTGCACAGGAGCCACTACCAGAGCTGACAGTAGTGGACTAGACAAACCATTGGCAAAAACAATATAAGATAGCTCCCAAAGTTCCTGGAACCTTACATAGTACCTCTTCATCTCACTTAGCATTCTCCTGCTCCATTTCATTATTACCATTTACAAAGAAATATTGGGTTGAACCAGGTGTTTAGTTTAAGTCAGGGGAAAAAACATGGAACACAGGGGTGATCATATCTTTTTTTCTTTTCTTTTTTTATTAATTTATTGAAATATATAAAAGAACACAGTGAGTGGAGAGATTACAGTAATAAAATTATACAGTCGCGTTTTTGACAAATTTCCTTATAATATTTGCTTAAATATATATTCTGATAGCGCTCAATACATCCCTCTTTCCTCACTCTCCCCCTTCTTCCCACCCCTCCTCAAGAAGTGAGTGATTAAATATCTGTTCCTTTGGGGTAATCATATCTATAAGGTGATCTATAATCTTATAAGGTGACGAGCAGTTTGGCCCTTAAGACACATGTAGAATGGAACTGTCCTGTTTGCTTCACAGAGGATACTGTGACAGCTGTCACGGTGCAAAACTGTTGACTTCATAACAACTGCAGAACAGAAAATAAGGTCAAACTTGCTCATTGTTTTTGTTTCACAGGCATGTGTTAGAAAGACTATTTTTAATAATTAAGCATAACTAGGCAGAAAGATAAGCAAAGGAAAGGAATCCAAATATGGAATGTTTTTACATATTTTATACATAAACAACATATATATTATTTTTTTTTAACTTACTAGATTCTAGGGACCTGAATCATCCAGCGCATATGAGGTGAATAAACTTTGTGTCTAATGAACCATTTAGCCAAATTCTGCCATTCATCTGGAGAACGTCCATAAACCGACAGCCGTGGTTCTGTGTACTGGTATTTACTTTCTTCTAGTTCCCGGGCAACTTCCTAATGCAAAATAAGCCAAGATTACCTTTCTGCTAGAAGCAACATACAGTTTATCACAAAGCTTATACTCATATTTTAATACGACATGTCCACTGATGTGCATGTTTCAGAGTATTAGCACAGCACACGTGTACTGCATTTTCCATCTAAAACATTACAGAGATCACCCTGATGCATATTTACAGATTTGCCCATGTCCAATAGGACTTCTTTTCTGACTTTCCCAAACTAAACTCCCTGGGCTTTATCACATGAGCAAGTACATCACAATTACAGCAGGATAATAGCATCCTTGGCTGGGACATATCACATGGTATCATTCCTTTTCTGTTGTTCTCCTGGTGGGAGACAATTTGGAAAGCCAAATCCATTCATGGCCTCCTTTGTAAAAGAAATACTTTCCCAAATAGTCCTACACTGTGAAAAAAACAGAAGAATACTGAAGTAACATGATAAGTCCCAGACAAAGACACTATTGTAATTGTGATTTAACCGTCTCATGTGATAAAGCACCCCCCCCCCCCGCAATCATCACGCAATGCAGTAGGTCTTGTAAAATTTCATAGTTGGAATCCCTTCTTGTGATCCAACACCAGAAAGTTTTGGACCACGAGCAGCAACATTCCTTGCCAACAAGGTAGAAATGCAACACAGGAAAATGCAAATATAAGAGGATTTTCTTATTTTGAATATCCCAAACGGGTACACTCTGGTTTTCTCAAAAACAACAGGAAGCCTCATTTTCTACTAGGATAGGGAGCCTCCAGTTCACAGCTCAATGCAGTTCACAGGGATTCCCCATCTTCCCCCCAATCTTATGCTGAATATCTTATTCAAGCTTGGGTATCTCCTATCAGCTTATTCTGTCCTAATTTACAATCAGTGGAAGGAGATGAGAAAAGAGGATATTTAAAGGCCGGAAACTCTTTGCAAGGGTCTGAGCTGTGCTTTGCAGCCTTAGAAACAATTGTGCTGGAGTTCATTCATCAATAGGCATGCACAGAACTGAGTTGTAATTTGTATGCACAGGGAGTAAATGGCCAAACTGATAAAATTATGTCTGGCCCTGCTCTGTGCTCTTAACCTCCCTCTTGCTGGAATGCATACACACAGAGATACAAAACTGAATTTAGCTTTCTTGGCTCAAACAGTTTCCTCACACCTACCCTAAAGGCATTAGATGCCATCTGATCTGGAAAATGAAGCAAGGTCAGCCTTGGTTCGTACTTGGATGGGAGACTGCCAATGAATGCCAAGCGCTGTAGGCTGTATTTTGGAAGAAGGAACCAACAAAATCCCCTCTGAATATTCCTTTCTATGAAGACCCAATGAAATTTATGGGTCGACAGGCAACATGCACACAGACACAGACACAGAGCACTTTCTTCCTCAGCAATTGTGACCAGGAGGTAGTATGTAGAAATTTTAAATAATTACCCCTGAAACCTTTACTCAATGAAAGAAAGTAAGAATCACTTTTCTAAAGGCCCCCTATACTGCACTTAAAGTACTCTCATGATATCCCCAGACTGCATGTGCATACAGATAGCCCCACTCAGACCTGCTTCCCTAATTTAGAACAATTTGATACTATAATCAATAATCTGTATGGGGACTACATACAGACAACCCAACTACTGTACACGAAAGGAGCCCCATATACACTGACGCATACAATTACTCATCCAGTTGGTGATCCACATCTGAAAGTCTTTTTGTTTTTCTCCACATGTACCCCCAGCTAGTGTTTGATGAGAGTTCATAAGAGTTCATAAAGACTAGGTTTTTGCAGACCTGATCCAGGGTAGAAAAATAAGTGAGCTGAGCTTTCAACACTTCACGACACTGGATAAACAAATAACCCATCTGCTCTAGATAAATCAAGTGCTTTTACTACTTAGTGAGTAGAATTATCAGTAACTGAGAAACTGCAACCAGAGCCATTTGACATTTTCCAGTTCAGGTGAACTGTTACAGCAGAATGTAAACCATGCCACACTGGAGGTGAACTGGGTAGTTCCTAACATGCCACCTGGTGCATGCCTGTTGCTCAGACTCACATACAGAACGCAAGACTAAGTGAATCATGGATCTTTATCTGATCCAGGAAATATTTCTTGTAATCTTAAACCAATACACTTCAGAATTACTGAGTACTGAGTACTCAGAATTACTGAGTACTGAGTTAACACAATTAACAATTATGCCCCAACTACTTTAAGTTATAGTCCTTCCACTCCTGCCCCCTGTAGTCACAGGTTTGCTAGAGGGGGTACATGGACCTTTTGTTCTCCAGACCTCTCTGGTATGTTAAGGAAACAAAGCTCTAAAGATTTTTAAAAGACATTCAGAATATAAGCCTGTAAACCACAAAGATTCTGCCCTAACAACAAACAGCCCACGTGAAATCAAACCAGTCCATCATGTTTTACAGCATGTTTTGTTTTCAAATAGCACCCTCCCCAACTCCACACTTACAAAAAGCTCCCCCACAAGAGTAAGACCTGGTATGCTGGTTGTGCAAATGCAACTGTATTATTCCAATTAGTATCACATTTTGGTTGGTCCTCAGCTGAGGCAATGTGTTAAATCTTGTCTATCACTTTTATTCACTCTCACAGCATGAAATTACAACTAATTTGCATAATAAGGCTTTTCTCGCAAACAAATTTCACAGACAAAAAGACAATACACATTCTAAATGGAATCTAAAGTGGCTTAGTATCCAAGTCAGGGATAAACAACTCACATTAAATTAAACTTCTAAACAAGAGGGGGAATGAAATTGATTAGACACTGTTAATCTTCCCTTGTATCTTAGGTAGCAGTTAAGACCAGAACAAAGCAAAGTATTATTGACTATGCAGTTTTAACATTCAATTTATACTGCTTTGTTCCAGCTCAGTCATAACAGCTTAGGGAAACAGCATTTACAGAATCCAGAATCTTTTTGTTTCCAAAATATAAATTTTAGTTATGTATATATTTATGTAATTCAAGGGTAAAGAACCAGTGTGGTGTAGTGGTTTGAGCACTAGACTACAATCCTGGAGACTAGGGTTTGATTTCCCACTCAGCCATGGAAAACCCATTTGGTGATCTTAGGCATGTCACATACTCTCAGCCTCAGAAAATCTCATGATAGGATTGCCTTAGGGTTGCCATAAATTTGAAATGACTTGAAGACACAACAAAAACAAAACAACAGCAGCAGCAGCAGCAGCAGCGACAACAAATTCAAGGTTAGTCAAGTATTCTGATCTTATCATTTGCATGTAAGCAGTTCTTGTAGATCTTTGGAACTTTTAATTTTTTCATGGTAGGAAGTATGAAAAAATTAAATAACTAGTTTTCATGCTAGAAAGCATGAAACTAGAAATAGTTTTGCTGGTTAATTTTTTTCTCTACCTATAATTCATTATGAATCTACCAGAGCTTGGAAACATCAAGTTTGTGGACTACACCTCCCAGACTCCAAGCCAACAAGAAACAAACCACAAAGGAGATCATACCAGGGCAAGTATCTAGTTGTTGTTAGAAAGGCTGAAGATTGTAACAGTTATCAGGACTGGGAAGCTAAAACATTCCATAGATAAGGTAGCTGAAAAAAGCATGCAAAACAGGCTGAGAAAACAGGAACGTAAAGAAGTCTTAAAGAAAACTACAGAGGATTCAAGGAAGCCTAGTTGTTTTTCATATTGACTTGGAACTAGTTGGCAAAATTTAGGACACTATTCCATCCAACTATCTTTTGAGGCAATATATGGGAAAGGCTATAGCTCAATGAGAGATAACATATTTTGTATGAAAGAAAAACAGGTTCAATCACTAGCAATTCCAATCAGGGATGGCAAAGACATCTATCCAAAAAAGCCACTGTCAGTCAAGGCTGACCATGCTCCACTAGATGGACTAATGTTCCAACTCTCTATAAGGCAGCCACCTGCATTTCTAAGGAATATGACAATGCAGCACAGACTGAAAACTGTAGAATCCAATATGTCTGAGAAAAAAGCTGTATCTCACAAAGCACTTCATCACAGAGATCAAAAATAACATGACCTGTAAGAGCACAGCCTAATGTAGCCACAGCAGAGCACGTCTAAGCTGTACAGATAGTGTTTTCCATGCACAATATCTTAATGCTCTGTACAAGAGTTCTCATCCTTGAAGGACTCAGTGTTTCCATGTCTCTTGCACATATATTGTAATAACGGCAATTTCATACAATATTACTATTATTAACTTCGTTCCACTAAAGCACTGACAGAAAGACAGCTTACCTTCACCATACGAGCAAAATATTCACCACCAAGATAGTTCTCCGTTTTCAGATACAAGTCCCTCAGCTCACTTGCACCAACTGGATTGTATTTGGAGTTAAATTTATCAAATCGATGAAATGTCTGGCGATCCTGAAAAGTAGGGCAAAATATGGTTTTCAATACTAGAAACTGAGCATCAGGTTTTAAGTACTACCATAATGTTAAGTCATAAGATTATTTTGTTAAACAGTTGTTTTGAGAATCAGCATGCTATAGTGGTTTGAATGTTGGATTATGACTCTGCAGACCAGCGTTCAAATCCCCACTTGGCCATAGAATCCCACTGGGTGACTTTGGGCAAGTCTCATTCTCTTAGTCTCAGAAGGCAAAGGCAATCCCCCTCCAAACAACTCTTGCCAAGAAAACCCCACAATAGGTTTACTTTAGGGTCACCATAAGTCAGAAATTATTTGAAGGCACATGACAGCAACAATAGCTGTTTGTAAAATATGAACATATTGAAGAATTATTTGATTCAGAACAACATAACATAAATTCACCAAAGCAGCAAACAAATTTTTTCATCCCACATGAGCATTCAGCAAAAATCTGTCTCCATACATTTATCATTTCAAAAATACTGATCTTCATTTCCATTTTGATCTACTGATTACTTACTGCATGAACATCTAATGAATCCACGGTGAGGTCATAGGGATCCATGTGGAGACTTTCAAACACCTGTTTCAATGTCATCTTCTTGCCTTTTCTCTCGCCTACTATCCTGTTGGGCTCAGTTTGGTAAGTGTGTTTGATGAACCTCAGTAAGTGTTTCTGATTCATGCAGGCAGCAGCATGGATATGAGTATCAACCTGAAATCACACACACACAAAAAAAACCACTGTCCTGATTCAGCAGGCACCAACCATATACCTGTATACTTTATTTTTAACCCCCAGAACAAAATATAATTTGAAGGATATTAAGTTCAGTTCTCTGAATGTGTGCTTACAAAGCACTACTTCAGCAGCCACAAGAGCAAAAATGTATTCTGTAAAGATATATTCTCTCTGGTCTGATTGTGGATTTATAGCTTTTCATAATTTGTTCTGCTCTGTACCTGCTTCCTGTCTCTCAGAATATCTCAACCACCATTGAAGGGGATTGTTTCTACGATGTCCTGTGGAAGCTTTGCCAACAGAACAGTGCTACCACTTTATCAGAGGAGGCAAATAAATTGCAATTTCAGCATCTTTGGCTGGGACTTTTCACATTACCTTATTGCTCTCCTGTTATTCTCCCAGTGGGAGACCTGGATTGAGTTTTGGAAAGCATTTCTTTTACAAAGAAGGTCATTAATGTTTTGTGTGTGTGTGTGTGTGTGTGTGTGTGTGTTAATAAAAGAAACACTTTTCAAACAGTCTCCTACCAGAAGAACAACAGTAGAAAAATGAGGTCATTGATAGTTCCCCAGCCAAAGTTGCTATTATCCTGCTGCAACTGCTGTTTACCTGCCTCATGTGATACAGTCCCTAGTTTCATTCACTACTCTGACTCCACTGCTACCATATGATACTTTACAAGTAAAAATAAATGTGCTTCTTAGCAAGCATTAAAGTGGTTTCCTGGCTGAGGTATTTCTCATTTTAAAACTTTCATTTGTTTTATTTCTTCAGGGACTCATACCACTTTCTCCTGCTCCCACATTTGCACATAATGGTAAAACACAAAGAGAAAAAATGGTAGTTGGATGAATTCTATCTTCTGAAGCTTCAGAAAACTGTGCGCAAAACTGTACACATGGGGAAGGAGGACTGAAACAGGAGGAGCTCTTGTCTTCACAAAGTCCAATTTGTTGCCAGTGTCAACGCACATTGAAGGCCTTTCTCCAGACTGTTTGCAGATCTAATGGGACTGACTCCTCACAGCCTCAGTCCTAGTTCCTAGCAATATATGAAGAAAGGGCTTAATAACAAGACATTAGCCATAAACGCTGTCCTTCTCCCCATCACTGAAGATGAACCTCTTCCATTGGAGACTAAAAACTAGCAAACCTCTTATATAGTTCATCTCTATAAGGAAGCAGATTTGGACTCAGCAGTGACAGCAAAATCTTCTGAATCACATCCCTTCCTGTCATGTTCTTCATGCAGTCTTTATGTGCAGTTCTTGGAACTAAAGCAAGATTTACTTATTTGAGAGATTGCAGGATATACCCCACACACACACACACACCTCATCACCCACTGTTTTAGGACTACCACAATGAGAAATAAGTGGCATCCTACAATAGTGAAATAGATCTGTGTAGAACTGCATTTCATAGCCTGGAAAAGAATCACAGCAAATAAAACAACACATACAAACCAAATGAAAATGGAGAAACACAGACCAGACCTCCTGCTGTGTAGAGGCTACCCTAAATGACAGGCGGAAAGATCTATGGTTAACTCAAACATGGTGGCTAAAATCATACAGGGGGAATCATTTACACTGACATTGCCAAACGAATATAAACAGATCCACGTGATACTCATAACTGCATGTAAAGTGACCCTCTGTATTGAATCATCAACGCTGATGGGTTTCTATTTATGTCTAGCTGCTCTCTTCTCACTGGGAGCTCCAGCCAAAGTACACTTGGCTCCACATATGATACAAATGTTATACAAAAAGCATGGGTGGTGTGTTGTTCTCTTTTAAGAGACATTGAATAGCCAATTCAGTTAGGCTTTTCAAAGCTGGACACTCTAAAGATCAGACAATTATAACCAGCTCTATAGAAAGATGGGAACTGTGTCACAACAGTCTGACTTGATAAATTACAGGCAGAATAGTTTTTCAGAGATCTTTTTCACACAGATGCTTTTATTACAGAATACAACCTTTTTTTTTTACCTTTTCTGCCTCATTCAATGACAGCATCTGTTAGTATCACAATGATCCCCTTTCCCTCACTTTATTTGTGAAATTTGCCCAGTATATTTCTTTCATACTTGGCCCCTTTAGATCTTTTCCCGCCTCTCTCCCTGCCCCGTCCCCACAGCTCTGCCCACCGCACTCTGTTTCAGCATGACTTTTTTAGACAAGAAGGGTGGTTTTGAATTGGAATTTTAAAAACATCCAAATATTTCCTGGGTAGGAAAGTCAGATTTTTAATGGAACAAGTTTAGAATAGCAAAAAGAAGAGGAGGATGCCCCCTCTCCAAAAAGCAACTGTGGTAATTTCAGATTAAAATCCGCAGAGTTATCAGGTAAAGGAAGAAACACATTTTATCATTTTTGTTCTGATCAAGTGAAAAATTATCTGTGCAGAGAAACCTTCATCATATCTGCAAGATACTGCCACAGGGAAGCAAGGAGAATTCTCCATGGACTTCATCCAGCATCCAAAATTGCACAGTGGAGTTCTTTTGGCTTCACGTTAGAGATCCAAGAATGTAACCCCAATGAGCAATGTCATCTGCACAGCAGGGACAGAAGGGCCTTTAAGAAGAATATTGATGTCCTAACAGCAGTAACTGCACCAAATACAGCCTACTATGAGGCCTCTTGTCACATGTATGGTGTTTATAATATTATTCCATGTGCAACTGACTACCACAAATCAAACACAGAGCTATTTCATGACATCTCAGACACAATGCTTTTCCATAGATCACCCAACACAATTGACTGTCAGCCAATATGGGTTGAATAATCATTTTGTAAAAGTATGCATCAATCAGTCTATAGCTTAAGTGTAATATACCCTTCACAGAGCCAGTGTGATGTTGTCATTTGAAAACTGTTTGAACCCCCACTCAGCCGTGGAAACCCACTGGGTGACCTTGGGCAAATCACACACTCTCAGCCTCAGAGGAAGGCAATGACAAACCCCTTCTGAACAAACCTTGCCAAGAAAAACTCGCGATGGGATCACCATAAGTCAGAATGACTTGAAGGCATACAGCAACACCCTTTACTAAAGACTTTCTTTTCTATCTAGCATGGACAGAAAAAAAGTCCAGTTAAATAACTATGTTCATTTGCATGGTTTATTCTGAGTACTGAATTTTTTTATTTTCATTAGTTAGAAGGTATGGTGTTTTTCTATTGATACAAAGTTTGCACTGCTTACTTTCTGGAAACACTGCATGCAAGCCAGCTTATATCAACATGGCCTCTCATACAAAAATCTTTTTTGGGGACTACATGTTTTAATAAACTTAACTAGCAGTTAAACCATTACAGCCTCATTTTTATTAATTATGGAAATTTTACACTGATAGCAATGTGAGTCAACGTCACACTTGTTTCTATCTGAGAATTATTTTGTTTCTGGGGAACACGGAGTAAGGAAAACTCAAAATAAAAAAGCTGAAAACACTGAAAACTGCCTTTGTTTTTTGAAGGTGAGTTTATATTTCATACTATGATTAAAGTATCTGTGGTGCTGCTGAATGTATTAATAACCTTCCTATTACAATAACCTTCTTAACAAGGACATCTAACAGCTCCACTGCAGCTTACAAGGTGTCATAAGAGTGAATGCTTTCTATCTTAGAAGCAAGCACCATGCTTATCATTCCCATGACATAGTAGTTATAAGAAGCTCAACAGAATTAGAATCATACACAGCAGGCTATGGATGCAACCATTATATAGTATAACTGATAATACAGCAAAAAGAAAAGCAGGCTGCAAATTCAGCAAGATCCTTTTATTAATTTTAAGGAGAAAGGCAAGAAGTCAGACTTTGTAACTCTGAACATGTTGCAAAACTTGCTGTAATTCATAATTCTGATAATTTGATCCTTTCTTGTCATGTTCTTATCAAAATAATTTTTAGTAAAAGAAAATGCTGCAGACCTGCCTGCTTATGAACTTACTTACAAATGGTAGACTAGTGACAACATCTTCCAAGTTTTGCTGACCTGTGAGTCAATGCTTGTTCATACCAGTAACAGCACATTGAAGCTACTATCCTATATGCTTACATTAGAGTTAAGTCTGAGGAACTCAACAGGATTTACTCTTAAGTAGATATGTACAGTATTGCACTGTGGAATGAAATTCTAACCACAGTTTCAAGGGAGCAAGTTACAAACAACCTGATAGGATTACACTGTTAAACAAACAAGAAGAAAATACTTCCAAGTATTTTTTATTATTATGCCAAAGATACTATTCTCTATGATCCAGATTTAGGTTTATACTCAGGCAAATATGCCTTTAAGAAGAAACAAAAAATAATAATTTTTCAGCCAATTTCTTGGAAATTTCATTTATTTTTCCAGTGAATATTCAGAATACCTTACTACCTCCCTGGGTGTGTACCCAATAAAATGCTATTCCAGACAGAACAACAAATTAATCTAAAGGTCACAATGGCCTGTCAATCTTATCTAAAGGTCACACTGACTTCTCAAAACTAGATGTTGAAACTCCTGGAGTTTTCAGAAAGTGATAAATGTCACGGAGCTGATTAGTGTTCCATAGCAGACAATTCATTAGCATGCATTTATTATGCATTGTCACAACTTAAAACCTGAAGGTAAGAAAGTGAATTAGCAAATCAGTTGACCCAGAAAATCAGACATTGAGACAGGCATCACAGCTCACTGCTCATGCCATCAGGGTCTGTTCTTAAGACATGTACGGGGGAAACTGAAAGGAGGAAAATAACACTTCTTCAATACGAGATGCTTTTGGACTTGAAGCCATAATTCCCCCACCCATACAAGCCAACAGAAATAGTGATTTCTCGATTGACAGAATATAGCCAAAATATTACAGATGAACAATTTGCCTCCCCCACATGACTTTGCTGTTCTAAAAAACTTCCACTGTTAACTGCAACTCTACAAACTGGTGGGGAGGAGTTGTCAGAGTCAAGGCACTACTGGATAGATGGCCTGGAAAATCACCTGTGGTGCAGATATGAAGAATTTATGAGGCCTGCCACAATGCAATATGTATGAGGGATACACAGTATAGAGGTGGTGCTTCATTTCTCATTTCTGGCCATACCAAAGTTTTGGCTAACCTTACCTTACCCTGGTAGTTGCAGATTTTTAAAAAAAAAATTCAGGCAGACTTTTGGCAATTCATCAGTCACTGAGAATGGGGCTTATTAGCAGTTAGGTGCTTTACTTTTTCTAGTAACATGTTTCTAAATAAGGTTTTTCACTGTGCTCTTAATTTAATTCTGTTTAATAACTGATGGTGTTTTGTGTTAAAAAAATATTTTATTTAAAATTACTGGGAGCTGATTTCAGTCCTCTTTTGGGGAAAACATGGCTTATGAACTAAATAAATAATATTCTTTGGTTCATTTCAGATGCTGATTTTTCATGATGCTTGAGTAACCCAGGTAGCTATCTCAAGGTGTTTCAACATCCCTCTCTGCACACTCCAGCAAAGTTACTGCAGAAGTGTGCAAAACCAAATGTCACACCCATTTATGGCTTGTATCTAGAATGTGCAGACAGGTTCCAAATCAGCAGAAAGGAGCTCTGTGAAGCTCCATAAAGCCCTTTCCCAAAGCTACCCCTGTGTAGACAGGCCTACCAGTACTGTGGGGGTGAAGCTGCAGAAAGCAAAAGTGGCCTCCTACTGACTCTCCACCAGAAGGAGCGTTCTCAGCTGAACTCTGTTCAGAGGAAGCAATTAACGACAGGGAGCAACAATAGATCCAACTTGATGTATTTAGTAATTTTAAGTCTACACTTCCAGGCACAGGAAATAAATGATATAAAAGGACCCTAAGAAAACCCTGAAGTCTCTGAAGAACTATAACGGAGCTGCATCGGGGCTAATATGCCTCATTGTCAAGTCCCTTCCAACTCTCTCTCCTCTCGTCACTTTCTATCAGCTGGGCTGTCATGTTAACTGGCACCTCACATCTTCCAATCTTCTAAGCTTTCCAGCACACTAAACAGTTTTGACACCTTCGAACCTATTGATGACAGAGGTAGCATCTGATAGCCTCATGTACGTATATGTATCAAACCTGTCACCAAGACAGATAAATATTCCACATTTGGAACTGTCAGTAATACTTGTGTTACTAAAACTGCCCAAAGCAATCTACTCAGAATTATGATATATGTCTCTCTGGCTCTCCCTGGCTGACAGATTTCCAAGAACATAAATGATCCTAAACACTACTAGTTTTTCCACTGTGACGCATCACACGGTATCAGGAAGATAATATTGGCAGTTTACAAGACAGGATCCTGGAACCTTTAATTTACTTCAGTTCCTACTGGTTTAAAAGTCAGCAATAGATTCTCCTATACAGACTTCATTTAACCAAACAAGAAGGAAAAAAAACCACCATTAACAGCTCATTCCATACAAACAGGGCCACTACAAAGATAGTAAATGTCAAAGTAAAAAATGTCAAAGAACAGGCCAACTCTATAAATATCACAAGTGTGTTCAACATATCTGGCTGTATATGTACCTTTTAATAACACTCAAACTCTAGCACATATTTATGTATTTAAATTCAGGTGATCAATTTATGTTTTAAAAATACAGACAACTGGATAACTGAAAGATAAATTAGCACTTTCACTGTTATTAAATGATATGCAGATAAGATTCACAAACAGTTCTGTAAGTATATCCAGTTATTTTAAGAATATATGGGATTGGACTGGCTTTCATTTGAAATACCTTCCAAGAATTCTCGTTGCTACCTTAACCACACTTTCCAGGAATGACTTCTTTTCTTACATAAGCTTGTCAACAACTGTTCTGAATGCAGAAAAACAAGCTGTATGCTACTATATACAGACTCTGCACAATATCAAATGCCCACTAAAGCATGCTATCTTATCTAATAATATAAAATTAATATGGGTTTCCATTCATTTTAATCCTCCCCATATCAATACAGCATTGCATGAGCTTATTTAATTTACTGTATTTATGTTCCACTTTACTTCCCTAATGTTCTGTGTTCCTCAATGTTCACTTTACTAGTGTGATATCTGAGAAACATATTAACATACGCATGCTACATACAAAAAGACAGCTTAGAAGTTTTAGAAGTTATGTTTTGCTTTACTTTCCAATGTGTCTTTCTCCTCTGTCTTCTAATCAACCTTATCTACTGTACATACTAGTGTTGTGGTCAGATAATATGCAAATTAGTATAGGGCATGCAACTTTTTTTGGTTTAGGGATCTGTTGCAATTAGATAACAGGAAATGGTTTATTCTTAGCTGGAATATAACCTGTTACACTAACATTTGATATTGGAAAGGCTTATACAAACCTTTATGTATTTTATAAATTACATCATAAATTCACAAACAAGTAGTAGTGTAGAATTACCACTAACAAGTAATTTTGATGACTAGCAAAGTCATTTTTCTTGTGGACGTAATGTAGCAGCAACACAGAGCTGCTTCCAGCTGTCAATCCAAACACATTATATGAAACGTCAAATGAAATATCCAACATTTACTACATGAACAATGAATTTTGCCATTCATTGTATATCAACACAATGCTTCTGTCATGCTTCTCTTATGAAGCAACATCATTCTCTACTTAGTCAAACACAGCAACAACAGCAGTTTAACAGATGAAAAAAGGACATATAGAAAGGACATAATTGACTGGCTATCCAGTCTGAAACCCACAGTTTTCTGGGTACACATCTCACTCCTCTTTTTCTCAACAAAGGAAGAAAAATGAAAAATATTATTTTAACTAATTCTAAAGTAATTTAGTTGTGACAAGAGATAACAATATTTTTGAAGATGTTGAAGACATTTCGGAAAACCTTTTAATTTTTTTTCTATAAATTTTTTTTCTAGAAAAAAAATACATTTTAAAAAATGTAAATTCCACGCTTTATTAACTGGAAGTTGATTTGTTACTTTCATTATAAATAACTTGGCTTGGTATAAAAATATTGTTTCTGATATAGTAAAACTACAGAATATTCAGAAAATAAACTGATTTTTTATTTACTATTATTATTATTTTATTATAATTACTATTATTATTTGGCTACATATGTTACAAGTAGAGCTACAAGTTCCTGAATGTAGAACACCTGAACTACAAGCAGAGATGTTGAGTGGAAATTTTCAGCTATATTTTTCCATGGAAAATTTTCCACACCATATACATTTACCTTTAGTTGTCTGGTCAGCTATACTACTATCAATCATGTTAACTGACCAAATACAGGACATTTCTCTAAAGAGACAAGCATTGGCAATCCTAAGACGAAATAAACACCCTGCTTAATTTGTTTCTATTGCACAAAATCTCTCACTTCTCCTAAGTCACAAGTACAATTAGCCAGGACAAAATGTGGCAACTTTCCTGTGAGTGTGTGGAATAGGAATCACGATTTCTGCTAAAGGCCACTCTCTTCAGTGGTAACATCAAGATCACATGCCACAATTGAAGTCAATAATGGATGGAGGCAGAGCTTAGCCTGCCTTCCTTTCCCTTTTCTCTTATCAACTCTTTCTATCCCTCTCTCCTCACCCCTCTTTCTTTCCACCTAGTAGGCTATTGGGAAAGAGACAGAATGCTCTTATAGAGGCCTGAATGGACCATCTGCAAAATCTGAAATTCTGCAGATCTGAAATTAAGTCTGAAAGTTCATGAGATTTGTCTGAAACTCTCCCACAGCTTTAAGGCCATTTCTGCACGAGACTGATTTCACTTTCAACATCCTATGGAATCCTGGGGTTTGCAGTTTAGGGAGGGGGGAGCCATAGCACTATAACAGTCTCATGCGGAAATGGCCTGCAACAGCAGGTCGTCCATCCCAAGGTACATGATTGATTAAATTCTTTCCCAACCTTCCCTTGATGCTGTTTTATAGATTGATCTTATATGACACTGACTGATTGATGCAATACTGTCGTATCTTAGGCCCTTTTCGCACGGCGTTTTTGAAGCGAAAGGGCCCCTTGAGCATCGCGTAAATGTGAGACGCGGTCTGCATGACATACTCACATTTATGTGACGCTCAAGGGCCTGACGCGGACCGTGCACGCACCTTTTCATTTTTGGCTCAAAGCCAAAAATGCTGCATGGTCGCACATCGCTCCAGGGCCTCACGAGTGCTTACCTGCCGTGCAAAGCCTCCTGAGCCGCGCTGGTCACGCTTCCTGCCCCAGCACAGCCTCCAACTCCCAGGCTGCACTGTGGAAGGAAGGGGTGGGGCGCTCGCGTGAGAAGGAAGGAGCTGTGGAGCCGAAGCAGTAGGGACGCGGCAGCGTTCCTCCCAAGCCTTCTCGCGTGAGAACCCCAACCCAGCAGCGCGAAAAGGTAAGGTGCGAAATCCTAATTGTTTATTTTGTAAACCACCTTCTAAGGGTTTGGCCCTAAAAGGTAAAAAACAATCTGATGACATTAATGGTGATTATTATCTCCACTAATGCCACTCCTCTCCAAAGTATCACTGCTTGCCATTGGACATATGCACAGAATTGAGAATCTGACAGAGAAGCTGGCTTCTTAATAATATCATCTTTATTCTTAAATAAGAACAAACAGCTTCTCAAGAGTACAGTTATATGGAGAAGTGTAATAATGTGCATAACTCAGCTCTTTTTACCTCTTTGTGGTTGCTGGGTCCTGTGCTTACACTGTCTCCCTTTCTTGCCTCATATCACTTTACACTACTGCTATTTTTACAAAAATAAATATATTGGTATGAAGTTAAAATATTTGAAAATTTTGAATAATATTCAAAAATCAGTAAATAATGCCTGGTTTACTTTGGTGTCTTTTTTGCACTTTCAGATGTTTTTAGACTGCAGTGCTCACAATCCCTCACTAATGGCTTAGCCAGAGCTGATGGGAGTTGTGGGCCAAAAGCATCAGGAGGTCTACTATTACTCATCCATTTTTTAAAAAAATGAAAATAGTTATTAATCTAATTTAGGCTTATAGCAGGATTTTTGTTTTTAAATGCTCACATTTTGCATAGGCTATAACAACTATACGCTATAACGGCAGTACAGAAAAGCCTGCTGTTATATTGTCTACGTAAAACGTGAAACTGTTCTTAACTATTTTCTTTTTTAAAAACTTGATTTGGATAAACATAGTATCACAGGAAAAAGTGAAATCATTTGCTTTAGCTCTGTAATCTTGCTTTCAGCTCTCTGAAAAATATATACTGCCAAAGCAAACAGTACAGCAGCCTTAACTGATAGTTAAGCAGGTTTGTTAATGCTTTATAGTCAGTTTATTTTGGGCTTGGCCTATATCCTGGGTGTTGAGATCTTTTGTGCATGCCAAGCCCTTAATACCGCTACAGAACCCAGAGTAACTCTAGGAAGGGGGCTGTTTATGCCATCCCTGCCTAAGCAAGGTCATTGTGCCCCTACTGCATACATGCAGTCTTTTTGCTGATCATCTTGAGCCCGTTCCTGATCAATGCACAAGAAAGTGAGGCCTCAGCTGACACTCTGAAGGACAGATACCCAGAAGGCATGGGATTCTTTTAGCTTATTCCTTTAGATTATAGTCTCCTCTATTATTTGAGTTACTTTTCTTTCACCAGGGCAGTTATTCCTCTTTTTTTTTTCATATATATACATCACCTTTCCCCTGCCCCCAAGGATATGAATTCACTTTTCTCTGGCTCTTCCTTATTTGAAACCTCTGTTCTAGTTTCATTTCCACACTGAGAGGTATTTTAAAAGGAAAGAATGGCTGTGTAGTGAAACATTATATAGTCTTTCTTCTATGAGTTCTCTGATCCTAATTATGTCCCCAGGATTGACCTTTAGAAATCCAGTCTTCGTATGACTGGATTTCAATTTAAAAACTTGAGCATGCTCTAAGCTAAACAAACTAAGCAGAAATTCGAACTTGGATTTTTTCGTATCTCATTCTAATATTCACTGATTTTTCTACTTCTTGGCTGTTTTCATAGAATCATACAATCATAGAAATGTAGGGTTGGAAGAGACCACATGGGCCATCCAGTCCAACCCCCTGCCATGCAGGAACACCCTCAAAGCACTCCCGACAGATGGCCATCCAGCCTCTGTTTAAAAACCTCCAAAGAAGGAGACTCCACCACACTCCGAGGCAGCATATTCCACTGCCGGACAGCCCTGACCGTCCGGAAGTTCTTCCTGAGGTTCAGGTGGAATCTCCTTTCCTGCAGCTTGAATCCATTGCTCCTTGCCCTGGTCTCTGGAGCAGCAGAAAACAAGCCCTCTCCCTCCTCTACATGGCATCCTTCAAATATTTAAACATGGCTATCATGTCCCCTCTTAACCTTCTCTTCTGCAGACTACCCAGCTCTCTAAGTCTATCCTCATAGGGCATGGCTTCCAGGCCCCTCACCATTTTGGTCGCCCTCCTCTGGACCTGCTCCAGCTTGACCATGTCCTTCTTGAATTGGGGTGCCCAGAACTGGACACAGTATTCAAGATGAGGTCTAACCAAAGCAGAGTAGAGTGGTACCAGTACCTCCCTCGATCTAGACGCCATACTCCTATTGATGCAGCCGAGAATTGCATTGGCTTTCTTGGCTGCCGCATCACACTGCTGACTCATGTTCAGCTTGTGGTCTATTAAAACTCCTAGATCCCTTTCACACGTACTGCTATCCAGCCACGTGTCCCCCATCCTATATTTCTGTATTCCATTTTCTTCTACCCAATTATTTTCAACATGGTTTAAGAAGGTCACACATTTCTTTCTAGATTTAAAAAGCTTTCCTATTTAGTTCTAAATTTATCCTACCAAAAAAATACAAATAACTATAATCCAAATGCCAATGAATGGGAATTATAATCAGGAACACAGTTAATGGCTGTGGGTGTTTTTTGGCAAAATGTGCCAATATCAGTCGTATATGTGCCTCTTGGTCTGAAGGACATTCTGTGCTAAGAGATAATCACCATGACAGAATATAAAGAAAGAACCAATGGACATGATCCAACAAGCCATTACTTTGTAGGCTCAAAGTTAAACACACATAGCCATCTGCTTTGCCTTATCATTTTATTCCAATATGCACACTCCATTCCTCCACTACCAAAATTATTGTTAAATCTATCATGGGTGTTGGAACGAAACACAAATTTATTACATTAGTAGGTACTCATTTGGTTTCCTAATGAAATAAGCTCACACTGTTAAATTATGTATTAGTTGTGTACAATTTGTTCCAGTTTAGCAGTCACTGCCTTAAAAAAGAGGGAGAGAAAGTGAGACAAACAGCAAGCTTCTGTTCAACAGATTACAGGCATACCTCAGTTAACAAAGCCTTTGACAAAGAAACTCTTTTTTACAAAGTTTTTACACCTGCACAGTTCTCATCCTCTGTCTAGCTGGAAGTTTTAAAGCAAGTTTAGCATTGGGAAGATGGTGAAGAAGAGCTAGAGAATCATAGACTTTCAGGACTGAATTGCAGCAATGTGTCTACAGCAGCAATTCTTAACCTTTTCTTTACCCTGGACCCTCTTTAAATATCTTTGTTGCTGTGTTCCAGCAAGACTTAACTCACAATTTAAATCCCTAATGTGGATCAAATGCTTATTTAAAGTTGCCCATCAAGTCTTCAAATTTGGAGAGAAAGGAGAAATAAGTAAATGCACACACTCCTATTCTATACAAATGTAAATAACAACAACAACAACACCTGATGGGTTGACTATCTGGCAGGAAACTTTTAGTCCTACCAGAAAGCAGGAGCTCCCCCACCTCACCCTTCTTCTGCATGCACATAGAGACAAACGTGTACTTAAGAGGAAATATTTCACTGATCATGAGCAGAATTTAGATTTAAGTACAGTTACTTAGGACTAAGTTTCAAGGAAACCAACAAGGAATGATAATGGTGGGGGCAGTGGAAGTGCTCTTTTCCAAATGGAGAAGCAACACATCGTGCCAGTGGGAAGAAGTTGGTATCTCACAACTCCTTTGACTAATGACTGTTTACCCAAGACCTGGACTGTGGCCAATCTTGGCTGCATTTTTGGATGCTGCTTAAACAGCTTCCAACTCACTTCTGACCCTATATGTGTGTTTGAGAGAGACAGAGAGTCTGTGTGTGAGCTAAAGAGACTCACATTCCTCCTCAGTCTGGGTCTGCCTACACAGAAGAACCAGCCCCTCTCTCTTCTCAGAGGAATATGCAAGAACTGCCTGGCTCTGACTCCTCACACTCTCCTGCTTTACTGGAAGTCTTGCGGGGGGAGGTCTTAGAGAAAAATGTCCACCTCAGCTCTACTGTTGGCACCTCACACTTTTCTTCCCTCCACTGTGCAACCGGCAAGCGATGCTGCCCACCTTCTGTTCCATTCATCTCTGAGTGTGGACCCCCTGTGAGGACATCATGCCCCTCCGGAGGCATTGCAGACCACAGGTTAAGAAATGCTGGTCTAGAGTGAACAATGCAATAAAAGTTCAGGCTGGGAAAGAGCAATTATACTGCACCCAATCCGGCTCTAGCTATGTGCGCCTGCTTACAACAGGCAAGGCAAACAGCAGGTGTCTCCAGAATCCCTTACTGAGCATGCATTAACAGCAAAACAAGAAGAAGAGCAGATAATCCTGCCTCCCCATCCAACCCAAGCATGGTTTTTTTTAAAGAAAAGTAGAGGTTGGTTAAAGAAAAAGTCATCCCTGGATGCATTTGGAAGAAAGCATCAGGTGGCCTCTAGAAGGTTCAAAATGTTTGTTCACTTATAAAAGGCTTACCTAACCTGATTATTTCATTTCACATGCATATACTGCTTAATTTTGAATAAAAAGTTTGCTGAAACATACTGAACTGCTTTTCTTTTCTTTTTTTTGTGGAAAAGCAAACTATCCCTGTTCTTTCCATGTTATTCTCATCTCTCATACCAAAGTTTCTGTTAAACAAGCAATGTCCAGGAACACAAATACTTTGTTAACTGAAATATACCTGTATTTCCACAGAAAATCCTCTGAAATATATCATACATAATATATACAACTTTGTTCGACTTAGGAACACTCTTAGTGTTAGCAATACCATTAGTCAATAGTGTGATGTGGCCCAAAAAAGTCAATGCAGTTCTAGGCTGCCTGAACAGGAGCACAGTGGCCAGATCAAAAGAAGCCATAGTATCATTCTGCTTTGGTCAGACTTTATCTGGAGTGTTGTGTCCAGTTTTGAGCACCAGAGTTCTACAAAGATATTTACAAGCTGCAACACTGCCATAGGAGGTGTGAGACAGATTGTAAATGATCTGAAAACCAAGCCCTATGAAGAACAGCTTACGGAGCTGGAAGTGTTAATCTTGGAAAATATTGAGAGGTGATATGATAGCCATGTCTAAATACTCGAATGGATATTGTGTAGAAGTTTCAGTAAGCTTGTTTTCTGCTTCTCCACAGACTAGAACATGAATCAATAGATTCAAGTTACAGGAAAAGAGGTTCCACCTAAACATTAGGAAGGACTTCTTGATGATAAGAATTGTTTGACAGTGGAAAACACTACTTTGGAAAGTGGTGATCTCTCTTTCTTTAGAGGTCTTTAAACACAGGTTGGATGGTCACTGTTAATGAGTGCTTTAATTGTACATTTTTGCATGGCAAGGGACAGATGGGGCCTTTTAACTCTATTATTCTTTGTTTTTACTGAGTAATTAAAAATATTCCTAAATATGATTTCATGAACCAAATCCATCTATTATCATATAATGCAACTTACATATGACTTCACTGTCTTAATGCAATCCCAAGCGTGCATGGGATTGCGTTAAGACAGCAGTCCCATGCACACCTACTTGGTAGAAAATCCCTGTGAACAGTCTAACTCTTAGGAAGGCATACAAAGAGCAACCAATAACTCTTAGGGTTCTAGTACTTGGTATCCTTACTCTCTATCTGGCACCAGAGATCACTCGCACGGTGGGAGATGTCAGTCAGCTGCTTCACCAGTGATAGGGGAATGGACCCCTGTTCATCAGCTGCTTTCCAGTAAGTGGGGACTGAGAGACTCCCACAGTTCCTCCATGTCCCTAAACTAGGGGCTGTGTGGAGATCATGAGTACTGTTACAGTATGTGTCAACAGTTATGAATGTGTAACTCTGGGGCCATTTCCGCACTAGCCTGTTATAGCACTATGATTCCACTTGCAACATCCTATGGAATCCTGGGGTTTGCAGTTTCGGGAGGGGCCAAGTGGAATCATAGCGCTATAACAGGCTAGTGCGGAAATGGCCTAGGTTATGCATTCGTAATTCCCCAACAGGATTCTGGCCAATACTTTCTTTACCTATTTCACACTTACTTTTCTCACATTGTAAAAATCCCGATGGGGGTTACTCTTCAGTTCTTTAAGTTCAGACATTTCATTTAGCATCTCATGTAAACCAAATTTAGATTCTAGAAAGTTAAGCCGCTTGTGGCAATATGTTTTCCTGTGGAAAGAGGAAAAAAATATGGAAATCATGGTCCCAAGGCTCATAGAAAAGTTAAAATTATTTTACTATTCTTAACGTTCACTCACTCACAGAAATTTAATGAAGGAAATGTTCAGATTCTTTTAAACAAAAAATACAGCATGGGAGCTCGTAATTTAAACATTGTCACTACTCAAATAGTATATCTTGTATAACATTTCAAATATTAATCACCTCAGGGCTGCAGTGATAAACTGCTAGAGAATACTTTGAACTTACTGAACTCAGTACAGCCTACTTTCAACCTAAGTACATCCTAGGACTTGAAAGAAACAGTTTGCATATTAGCAACACTGCAGGTGGTAAAGGATGCAACATCCCAACACTACATAACATTAAAACAAAGCCATACGTTGGACCATCTGCAATGAGAGCCAGCACATGACTGAGGTTGAGGGTATACGTGTGAAGATCAAGATAGGGCAAATTCCGTGGCTCATCAAGTTCCATCTTTTCTTTGTTCTCATAAACTAAGAAAATGCCTTCCTTCATTTTTACAAAATAATCCAAGTTCCCTGGACAATCATCAAGATTATAAGGATCCTGCAGTTCTTTTGGTGGTGGATGGAAATCTGTGAAACAAAAATAACCACATAATCAGTTCTTTTGAACAATATTTCAGCATTCCAATTAAAGTTCTTCTTAGGCACAGCATTCCAATTTCAAATTAAAAATAAAATCCACCACATGGCAATCTTATTAAAATAACGAAAATACAATGTACAAAATTGATTTATCAGGGTGATTCTGATCAATGCTATTTTGCTTTGAAATTCAATATTGTAGACTAGGTTTCACTAGCCACAAACCCTATGCTCATGGGCTGTAAGTCACTCTGAATTTAGCTCCACACATTCAAAATAGCTTTGAGCTTGAATTCCAAACAGTAGCTCTGCACTTTTTTCTGAAGTTCAGATAAATTTCAGGTACTGTTTTAAAAATTAATTATTAAAATCTGTTTTGGCTGGAATTCACTATCACTTCAGATGTGCATCCTAGAGGCATGCATCCATAATTGGTTCATATTTACAAGTTTCTATTTACCTATGATCATGGCAGTATTGCCATGATTACAGACGTCCCCAAATCCTGATTTACTGGGCAGCAGCTGTTGTGAGCAATGAAGGTCTGCTCTCCTATTTGATTGGAGTGCGCATTGCTGACATTTCCACCCCCTCTTGCCAGTGATCTCCAGCGGGATAAGAAATTGTGACAGGGATCCTGCTTCTGATTATTGCATGTAAGATCTCTGTGGGGAGGGGGTGGAAACATCAATATGTGGTACTCCAATCAAGAGACCTCTGTTGCTTGCAGCAGCTGCTACTCAATAAAGTAAGAATGAGGAGAATGGGGCTAATTTAGGATCTTGGCCTTTATATTTTCCATGCTAATACATATCTCCATATTAGCTTGTAATACAGATGGGTACGTTTTCCAAAATGAAAACAGCAATGCTATTTTCTACAAGTAATTTACTTCTTCTCCACCGTGTTCTGGCACATTGAAACACCAGTGTGATATAAATCAATTATGCTGATGAAGCTCTTCCAGACATAGAGATCAGACAGCAAAAAAAAAAGGTACTATTTGCCTAATTTCTACATGTCAAGCTGTTTTTTGTTGTCAAGACAAAAAAAGTTTTCACACTGTCCTCTCAGTATAAGTTTCTACCTACTATATAAAAGTCAAAGTTTGTCTGTCTGTGAGTTTGTGAGTTTGTCCGTGTCAGGGAGGCGAAGACCTCAGACGACTGGCTGCCTGTGAAGATTCTATGGAATCCTGGGGTTGGCAGTTCACGGAAGGGCCTTTAGAATTCTCAGCCAGAGAGCTCTGAATAGGCCAGTTGCTATGGAGATGAGGTCTACCAGCTAGAAGGAGGGCAGTGTATTCCCCTTAGGAACCCAATCTCTGCAAGTTAATAACTCTGAATACAGACTGGATTGGGGAATATGGGGAAAAGTTACAGGTACTGGACAGCACAGTTTAGAGAATTAGAGATACAAATCTGTGTATTTCAACTGCATCTAATTCCTAAAGTAAGGTAATTCCTAAGGTATTTCTAACAAGTGTTACTTAAGAGAAAATACAATCTCAGGCAACACTGCGTAAATATACTAGTATTCACTAAATACAGGCAAGTTTCTGTATTAGCTACAAAAAGCACATCAGCAACCTATAAACAGCTGTAAAATAAGTGCTATAGCTATAAACTGTATGCACATTATACCAACAGAATCGTGAAGTAGATAAAGTAGATACTTTCAAATTCCAAATCCTTTGGCCAACATCCTACAATGTCTTAACGTAGCATAAGTATCTGTCAGTGGAGTTACAGTATACTAAAGCTATGCAACCCCTATACTAAATACTGCCATAGTGCAAGATACAAGAAATGGTGAATGCACATAGGCAGAGGAGGGCGACCAAAATGGTGAAGGGTCTGGAAGCCATGTCCTATGAGGAGTGGCTTAGGGAGCTGGGGATGTTTAGTCTGCAGAAGAGAAGGTTAAGAGGGGACATGATAGCCCTGTTTAAATATTTGAAGGGATGTCACATTGAGGAGGGAGTGGGCTTGTTTTCTGCTGCTCCAGAGACTAGGACAAGGAGCAATGGATTCAAGCTTCAGGAAAGGAGATTCCACCAGAACCTCACAAAGAAATTCCTGACGGTCAGAGCTGTCCTGCAGTGGAATATGCTGCCTCGGAGCGTGGTGCAGTCTCCTTCTTCAGAGGTTTTTAATCAGAGGCTGGATGGCCATCTGGTGGGAATGCTTTGATGGGTATTCTTGCACAGCAGGGGGTTGGACTGGATGGCCCCTGTGGTCCCTTCCAACTCTATGATTCCAATGCACAGAGGCAATGTGCAATGATTATTCTAAGTGCATTATTGTGCATCTGCAACAGCTTTGCATGTAGAACTCCATTTCCACCATCATCAGCTGGATACTTCTGTTCTATGTTATCCAAAAATGTCACATCACATACATAGTACAACTTTTCCTTGCATACGTTGCCAACAAGATTCTGGCCTTTCAAAATTTGCTTTAAGAGAGAACAATCTTTGCAGCCTGACCCCTTGAGGACAAAACTGCAACAAATCTACTACGATGAAGCACATTTAAAAGCTGAAAGAAATGCTGTAGCCTGAATATGGACCAAGAAGAACATAAGTAAATAAAACCTTGGGTTTTCATGAACCAAATGGCTTTTTCAAGCTGTAGTTCATTTACCTGGGAATACCTCATCTTCAATTTTCCATTTTTCATTTTGCATCATGCATAAATAGCGTGCTGTTGTCCTTGGAAAGCGATGGTAAGCAAGGCGGCAATACTGTTCCCGAATAAGCAGAGCTTTTGCTAAATTCCTGGCAGCCTGTTCATAATCATCAACACTAACCTGATGGGCAAAATCATACAATTAATCACTTAAGATTTTTAAAAAGAAGAAAAAAGGAAAGCTACTGTAGCCCCTGATCCTAAGCACATTTTCTTGGAAATATACCCTGCTCCTCACTTTCACACTGCACAGTTATAGCATCTGGATACCACTTTAACTGCCACTTTGATTGCATGCTATAGAATCCTGGGATCTGCAGTTTGGTGAGGTACTAGAAGTCTCTGCCAAAAATTCTAAATATGTCACAAAACTACAGATTCCAGGATTCGATATGCTGGAGCCACTGATATAATCATTTAGTGTGAAAGGGGCCTGAGACAGTAAACTTGTGTCTGAGCACTACCACTCGCATCTGCAAGTTGAGGCTCAATTTATAGAATGTTCTTCCACACAAAAGAATTCACTGGCCAGAGAAAATCAGAAGACAACAGTAGCATCCCTCTTTCTCACATCTAATTAGTGTCTAACTTTTTTATAGGAGTGATGGGGAATGAGTGGTTCTCCCAGTGCTACTAAGCTACAACACCCATCACCCCTTAACACTGCCTACGCTGGCCAAAGCTGACAGGGAATTGTAGTCCAGCATCATCAGGAGAGGGGGATACACATTCCCTATGCCTGTTTAATATGGATGAGTATTTAATTGTGGAAGTCTTCCACAGGCTATGATGTGCCATCTCCCTGAGAACTGGGAACAAGACCTACTGATTTCAACGCAACATGAAAAACAGCATGGTAAGGCAGGTCAATCCTACAATTTTACCTTATTTGTAAAAGACATGTCATTTTGGCTCAAAAAAAAAGAAAAAGGACTCAAGTATGCATTAGGCTGGATCTACTGGGGTAGCATCCCACTCTCTGAGAAGTTTCCAGTCTAATTCAGGGGTCCAGGTAACAAGACAGGCCTATCCTGTCAGGACGTACCTTGGTGGGTCCAAGACTCATGTTATTCCCAACATTATCCTCAGCACAGTGATTGAATCTTTGCCCTGTATCATGTCAAAAGCTATGTAAACTGTCTGTAGCCAACAGAAGGTGCAAGCAATTTCAATTCAAGAAACCTATTTACAAGTAGTTACCGCCCCCGCACTCTGCTCCTTAGTGGGAACTGTGAGTGCAATAAAAAGAAAAATGGGGGTGGGGGGAGGGACAGAATTCCCTTACCTTCCATGGCACAGCAAGTTACTTCCCTACTGTAATAGCTGTCAGCTTAACTCTGATATTTATTTCCACATGAGACCAAAGAGTTTTAGGATGGCATATCGATCTTGCATCCGGAGTCCTACTCATGTATAATACCACCCTGCATATTCCAGCCAAGGTAATAGTGCAGTTGTATGATATCAGTGCATGTAACTGCATCTTGAATTCTTTTAATAAATTAAGTTCATGTTTCTAGAATCCTGGTTATAAATAATCCTGGTAATGAACTACTGTATTATTTAGACCCAGATTGGAACTCTCGTCTGACTGCATAATGACTTCCTGGAAGAGATTTCCAAAAATTTCCTTCTCCTTCCTATCAGCAATTAGGCAGGTGCAGGTACATGTAGCATCAACCTGCCTAACCATTACCTGGCTTTGGAGGCCTATGTGCATTTCCTATAAAGCTATCTATCCATTCTACTCTAGCATATGCATAAGTTGATCATGCCTCAAGCACAAGCAATTTGCTTGTGCAAATGGAACAAGACCACTGCATATCACCACAACATACACGCACAGCTCTCCTATTCCAGGTCATGTGCTGTCTACTGAAGGTGGGCAAGATCTCTCCCTATGAAAATCCCTTATGGGAGAAATCATCACCAACAAATATGTTTCTTGGAACACAAACCATTCTGTATTGTTTATTCTGTATTAATCAAAAAACAATATAGAATTACCCAGAGAAAACTCCTAATGTCTACCTACATTAAAAGTAGTGTAATGTACTCTACACAAAGCTCCCTTGGAAAGTGTTCAGGAGATATAGCCAGTGCAAAATGTAGCAGCCAGACTGTTATCTGGTGTTCATTTAGAGACCACGTAACAACAGCCCTGTACCAACCACACTGGCTTCTGATTTGCTTCCAAGCTGAATTCAAGGTACTTGTTTTGGCATACAGAGCCTCAAACAGCATGGAACCAAGACATCTGAAACCCTGAGTCCTTCCATATGAGTCTGCCAACCAAAGTTCTGTAGAGCATCCCACTATCCCAGGTTGGTACCTGCAGGAGACAGGGCTTTCTTAGTTGCAGTACCTCAAGTGTGGGTCTCCCTCCCAAGGGCGGTCAAGCTAGTTTCATCCCTTTTGGGGCTCCACTGGACAGCCAAGACAGCACTGTTTTGTATGGCCACCCTAAGACCAGAATTAGCTTTGGAGGATGTTTTCATTGTAGTGATAAACAAAGAAACAAAACAAACAAGATACTACAATCCCATTAATTGCAGTCTATATCCAAATACAGGCATCATAAAACATTAGCTCATTTTCCTCTTTAAGAAATAAATAATGGAAAACTAGCTGATTCCTTACCCCAGCACAGTAATCCCCACTAATTGCAACTCTTTGAAATTCTGGCACATCATATGTCCCTTGGATGGGATGAAGAGCACCTGGAAAAACTGGACTAGGAGGAGACACAGCTGGAGTGGCGGATGGAGGTTTCCATTCCTGCGGTGGAATTTGTAATGACAAGGACTGGGATCGAATCATCTTGAAACTTTTCTTCCTAGGTATCCATAGCACACAATATTTAAGTGAACAAGATGCTTATCTGGGGCAACAAAAAGCATCTGCTCTAGAAAACCATCTGCATAATGACATACAGTTTTTTAAAATGTGGATCCTATCATTCTAGTTCACCAATATTACATGTAGCAACTTGTGACACTTAACAAAACCGACACACAAACATTTGTCAAACAGAAAATATATGTTTAAGATGGATTTCACTGGCTACTGTAAGAGTACAGTGTTACAAAACAAAATGCTATATGACACTGCAGGAATGTTAGGCAACAGATGGATGGAGACACATTGGCACAAATGTTGCATATTGAGAATGCCTTTACTTCTGAGCTATCAAGTAAACAGCATTGTCTGACACAGTATCCCAATCAGTTGCCAGAAGTAAAATGAAATGTGATAGCATTGTGGTCAAATAATTTGACAGTCTTCTCAAATGTGTCCCAGTATATTATCTAAAGATATGTTTTGAAGCCTTATACTCTTGATTTTTTTTTTAAAGGAATGATTTTGCACTCAGCCTGTTGGTGGTTAAGGTATATGAACATCACGTAAACATAGCAAACAACCAATCATGTTATGGGAAGATGTCCATTTTCCACTTCTTCAGGGCTGTGTGAATTGATCATTAAACCCTGAGCAGGACCAGTCTGAACACATGGTTTGAAAGATTAGCAGATTGGGAGGTTCTGCACATTATATGTGCCCTGTGTAGCAGGCAACAAATGAGAGCAAAATGGCATATGATAGAGGATTATGTAGAAGGGTCATCTGGGAAAGCAGAAGAGGAAATACTAAACTGAGCCCTGTGGTTATTTGAATCTACTGAATGGACCTGCACATGTGTAAGGATGGATTAGATTCCTAGTTTGCTTACTTCTGAGCCTCTCCTTTCTAAATGACATGCCATAAGATGACACAGGAAGCCTCAAAGATAACATTCTTGCTTTGAAAACTGAGTAAAATCTAACAGAGAAATAGTAAGGGGAAGTCACCATTTTGGAAAACACGGCTTCATAATGGATCACCATATACAAGATCTGTAGAATCTTGCTACAAATAACATTGCAAAGGAGAGCTTCAGAAGCATATGTAAGTTGCATTTCTGAAATATCTGTGTGAGTGTCCAAATCTCTCGAGGTCTTGTATTACAAGAAAATATATGGTAATAACAGAATGAAGACATATCTCCGTTAACAAAGCTTCTGAAAAAGAAGCCCCTTTTTACACAGTCTTTTTGTGCCTACCCAGCCCCCCTTTTCTTCCTTCTACCTAGCTAGAAATTTTTCAGCAGCATCGGCCCTGGGAGGATGGTGATGGACGGCTGGAGAAACACAAACTTTTGATGTTGGGTTGCAGAAGCATATCTGCAGTAAACAGTGCAATAAAGGTTGAGCTGGGAAAGAACAGGATTCTACTCCAGCTTATCCTACCACAGCTGTATGTGCATGTCTACAGCAGGCCATGTCTACAGCAGCTGCCTTCTGAACCCCTTACTAAGCATGGTTTAATAGAAAAAAGAGAAAGAAAGGGGGAGAGTAGATAAACCTCACCAGATGCCCCCAGGATGATTTTTTAAAAAACACAGATCTATAAGTTTGGCCACCAAAATGGAAATCATGAGAAAAGTAGAGGCTGATGGGGAAACAAGTAATCCCTGGATGCATTTTTAAGGAAACCTTCATGTGGTCTCTGGAAAGCTCAAAATATTTATGTTTACTTATGCAAGTTTTACCTGGCCTAGTTATTTCATTCCTAAGAACCTACTCCTGGTCTTTCCATGTTATTTTTTACCTCTGGCACCAAAGTTTTGGTTAAAGGAGTAATGCCCAGGAATACATCTACTTCATTAACTGAGGTATATCTGTACCATGTTCAGTTACAAAAGCAGTGATCCAAATCTCATGAAGGAAACTGATATAATAAATTCAATCAAGAGGCTTTAATGAGACAAAACACAGACCAAAATTTTACTCTGCCTGTCTTTAAGCTGCAGGAATGCTGTACCACATATGATATTCTCCAGTTAAAATACTTTAATTTACGGCTGCATAGTCACTGAACAAACCTTTTAGCTGTCTCCAAAGACTGCTGTTCTGCCAACTCCTTTTGCAGCTCTCTCTCCTTTGCCTCCTTTTGCCCAATAGGGCAGTCCTCAGGCACAGTAAATAATGATAAGGCATCTTTGCTGTCTTCTTCTCGAAGAACTTTGGCAAAAACTTCTTCAGCTAAAAGTAGCACTGATTCATCAACCTCAGAAATGTTCAGCTTGGAGAACTGTCTGGGCATCTCGGCTAAGAAGAAAAGGCAGAATAGGACTAAACGTTAACATGGTACTTAGCGTTTTGTTATTTAGTTAATTCTGAAGTGCATAAAATTAATAGAACTTATACCACTGTAATAATTTACAGCAAACACAATACTATTTCAATTCTAAAATTATTACATTTAATTCTGAACCACAGCATGCTTTCTTTACATGGCAATATCCATTTTGGAGATTAGAACAGATTGATAGGAATTTCTGAAATTAAGGGGAGAAAAGTTTCAATTATACCTGTCTGATGCATCTGAAATTTTTATAGTGGAATAGATTGTTTCTAGTAGTCAAAGTCGCTATACTTTATTTCTCACGCTAGAATAAACCAGTCAAGGTGCTACTGGATTTCTTTATCTTATTATGCTCCAGTCTGCAACATATTAAGATCTAATCCCAAGCACCTACAGTTCTATGCAAAGACGAAGTCACACTGGGGGGGGGGGGGGGTCTCTTACTTTTCTGTAAAAGGAAATCCTTGCAACTTGATTAGAAATCACAACTGAAGCTTCCTGTAATTACAAAAGTGGCTCAGCAAGCAGCGTGGCAGGCTGCCATTACGGGAGAAAAAGAAAAGATTCTCACTGTGCACATAGAACAAACATGCCACGGCCCTCTGGACTGCAGCAACATCTTTGAGGAGAAAGCCAGTTTTAACAACCGGATTTCTCTGATTATACTGAGAACGTGAACCAAATTTATCCATACAAAACACTTGATAGAAAAGGTTGAATTATCAATTCTTCAGGCACTCACCTCCCAAACAGGCCTAATCAGTTTCCCATAGTACTGTCAGCAGGACTACTCTGTCAAGGACACTACACGTGGGGCTGAGTTGTTCCATATCATACTATCCATAGTATTATGCATAGGATTATGCATAGGATTAAGTTAACTCAACATTTTGACTTCATGAATTAATTTAACGGTGGAAGTAACAGACTTTAGAAATAATGGATATGGGCCAGCTTCTATTTCCTATTGAAATAAATGACACTCTTCTTAAATATTCATTTAACTGGATCTACTGTAGTTCACAAAATCAACTGCACACTCCTACTCCAGCTATCAGAAGGGATGAGACCTGTAGCCCAAAACACTGGACCAGTCACAGGTCCCCACACCTGTCTTAAATTGTCTGGGAGCAGATAATATTAAACATCTCCTTTCTCCCATATACGCCTCCCTGAGCCTTCAAGTCTTAACCAATCACAAGGAGTTGCATGAGTGAGAATGACTGCCAGGTTTGTTTCAGTGGCACCGCTATAGCTCTGGAATGACCATCCAGATGATCTGGGGGAGACTTCCTCCTTCAGTTCTATCTGACTGAATTTGGAAACTTACAAAATGTTAAAACAAAACACAGGTGAAATAATAAAGAATATAAAAGTTTTTAAAAATTAAATAAACAATTGTATTAAAAACACTGGCTGGCATCCTGTTCAGTAATTATGATGTTATAAGTCTGACTTATAGCTTTGTAAAGTAATTTACTTCTACAGTTGTTGCACCACTGCAAGGACTCAAAGTTCCACCAAAAAGCCTACCTTTCAAGCCACGCAGCAACCCCAACAGAGGAATTTCCAAAGCACTGGAGAATGGGATGGCAAGTTATGATGCATCCATCCCTTTCTCATTACTGCTTCTTAAAACAGCATGCCCTGCTACCCTTGGGCACAATATTGTGCACCACCCCACTCTCCAGTGCCTTGGAAATCACTGTGCTGGGAGTACTGTACAACTCAAAAGGCAATGTTCGAGGGGCAGTGTAGCTATATAGCTACTTTATTGTGGTTATACCTCCCAATGCAGGATCTCAGCCATTCACTTAAAACAGTTTAAAATACTGTTGAAACAGGATAAAAACCCAGCACACTCAAGTTAAAAAACCATTTGCAGCTCTAGCTCTAACAACAGGACTGGGGCCATAGTCATTATAAAAAATATATATTATTTCATAAAATGGTTATTGCATTCTCTACATATCCCAAAATATCCCTCAGTCATAAAAAGCTTTAATTTTTTAAAAAAAAAATCTTTAATGCCTCCTTTTAAAGCCCATTTTTGTCAACCACTCCAACTGCATGAGCTATAAAACACCCACTCTGGAACAAAATGACATAAATGTAGTCTAACAGCATTTAGTAGCCACTGAGTAATACATTCAGATTTGTTCTGACTGTCAGGTGCTGCATGTAATCAAAAGGCTAAAAACAAGCATAGACTTGCTAAACTTATTTTTTAAACTTCGGATCACTATAGAAGTGTAAATACAGACTATAAATTCTAAACTTGAAAACAAAGTTATGATCCAGTCAAAATTAACTGTGCATGTCTCCTATGCATTCATTCTCCTAAGAACTCTGATTAAGTCCACTGGACTTTCTTGTAAATAAGAGGGTACAAGATCACAGCCTAAAACAGTGTGGCCTTTAGGTCCAATGTGGCCCTGAAGCTTATTTTAGTGACCCCAGAACCCCCCCCCAACAGCCCTTTCTCTGACCACACAAAGGGGTGAATTGCTTCGCCTGGGAGCCCCCAGGAGCAGCAGCTGACCTTTTGAACAGGTTCCAGGCCCCCTTACACACTATTTAATGTTTTAAAAATACTTCTTTTTCAAAACCAGAAGTGGACTTCAGGACATTTTCAGTTTGTCTTAGAGGGTCTCACAAAAAGAAAAATGGCCCTCGGCCCCACTAAAGTTGCCCAACTCGGCCTGAAATCTTACTCATTTCAGTGGAAGTACAAGTACGCACCTCACTAAACTCGGAGATGCTTTAACAACAAAGGGTAACATTGTTTAGAACATACAAATAATTGGTGCTACATTGTTTACCAGGGAAAGGTAATTTTATTCCAGAAATAAAAGCAGAAATGATCTGTAACAATCTTCATCAGGTAGGACTTTTTTTCATTATCGTTTCAAGAAGTATGACACAGCTTTCCTACTAGCTCTGCATTCTGCCGGAAAGAATGATGTGTTAACATCTCTCCGTTTCAAAGTGAGCTTGGAGAATGACTTTTGCTTTCAACTAAGAATAGTCCCTATGAAATCTTGTTACAGTCTCACAATTGCCAATAGATGAAATAACAAAGTATTTCCTATTTCTTTATACTTGGCCTAGTGGGGTTTATTTCTCATTTCTCGCTTTTGCAACAAAGTTTTTAATGAAACTGTTGGCAAACTGTAATATCCTGTTGCAACAAACAGGCTGCATGAGCTTCAAGTCTAGTTCTGTGTTTTCTCAGATATAAGGAACTCTCAACACAGACACAAAGTGACTTTTGTTGCTCAAAATGTGATTTTGACCCAACATGTAAGTGGTATATAAAGGAGGGTATATTTACTTAAATTCCCAACAATGCTCACACTACCCATGTGTTTTTCCACCAACTCATCACCAGGCCTCACCCTAGTCAAATGCCACAGCAAAGGAACAAGACAGTCCCTATTCTCTGGTCACTCTCTGTTCCCATTCACATTGCTAAAGTAAATTCAGTAAATATTAAAAACATGCAAGAGATGCTCCGTGCAGCAGTCAGAAGCGTTTATCTTCAGAGATGTACCTACAGTTAGAGGGGAGGGCAAAATGGGGTCACTTATCCCTGAAATAAAAATTCTGCCCCAATGAAATTCTCCTTCATTCTCAAATTTCTAGCACTGCAGAGAGTGAGACCTTGAAGACCCCACGCACACCTAGAACTCTTGTATTTATCGTGTTCACATTCCCCAGGGAACTTTGCTGGTTCCTTTTCTTTGGATACCTAAACTGTTATTTCTAAAGGTTCGTTGATGTTTTAAGTTTTCTGCAATGCTAGACATTTGGAAAGGAAAGGAAACCTTCCCGGCGGGGGTGGGGCAGAATTCTTATTGAGGGGCAATGACCTCATTCCCTCCCCCGTACCTACACCCTGATGCGCTCTTACTAAACCAGGAAGCACGGTCTCCTCCACACCCACAAGGGAATGAGCATTTTCGCAACACTGTCAGGAACGACACGAATAAAAAGAAAATGAGCCGACGCGTGGGATACTGAAATTGCCGCGAAATAATTCAAGGCACTATTCCGTAGCTCTAGAAATGACCTGTTCGGCTAGTCTTTCTAACGTAATATCGACGATACGCTCTGTCCATTTGGGGATTTATTTATCAGTTTCGCTAAGTGGATGACTCGTCCTCAGTCAACCTTTTCTAAGGAGGGGGAAAATATTCCTTCCCTTCCGCTTTCGGGACCTTAATTCATCGAGGCCCTCCGCGGAGCCACCCCTCCAGCAAGGGCTCGCGTATTCCAGGAGCACGTGGCCAGCCCTCGAGGCAGGGCTGCCCGGCGCAGGGCGAGGAGAGCGCGGCGGCGCCGTCTGAGGACCGGGGAGGGCTGCCCGCGGTCGAGCGGGACGGGAGCCCAGGAAAGGGGCAGAAACTCCCACGAGGCTGAGGAGGAGCGCCGGCCCCTCGCCGCGGGTGCCAGGCGAGCTTTCGGCTTGGCGCCCCCTGCAGCCGCGCACCGCTCCCGCCCCGCCAAGGTCAGCTCCTCCGCCTTCCTCCCTCTCCGCCCGGGCCGAGCCTTCTCCGCTTCCTGCGCGGGGTGACTTACCTAGCGCTCCCGGAGCACTCATGGCGCGGGAGCTTGCCAAGCCGGGGCGCGCGGGAGCGGCAGCCCAGCGGCGGGGAGCCCGGTCGGCTTTCGCAGCCGGGCAAAGGCGCCTTCCTCGCCCGGAGTCGCCGGTTCGCCAGCCGAGGAAGAAGCAGAAGGGGCGGAGCCGCCCCGGCCAGAAGCTGTTGCCGCATTCAGGCCGCCCCCCCGGCAGCCCCCCCCTCGCCCTTCGCGCGCCGGAACTCTGCGGCGCCCGCGGTCACCGCAGCCGCTCCGCCAGGGCGCCCGAGGCGAGCCGGCCCCACCCAGGGCGCTCCGGGGCGCCGCTCTTGTCCGCCCCCCGCCCATTCTTTCGGGCGGCGGGGAGCCGGGTACGGCAGCATCCTCAGCTCGGGAGGGCGGGGTTGAGCGGGCCGGGGCTCCCGAGGACGGGATATTTGGTTTCCTCCCGGCCGTGTGGGTGGGGCGGCCCGGGCCCTCCTCGTCTCCGGCACAGCGGGGTCTCCGCCGGCCGCGCGCCCGAAGGCGCCACCTGCTCCCCTGAGGCGGGGACGCGCGCACGCGCTCTACCCGGGAAAAGGCAGGCCGGGAGCCCCTTACCGCAAGCATCCCCCCGTTTCCTGCCTAAGCCCCGCAGCCGCTCGCCAGGGGGCTGAATCCGGAACGGCCGCGCGGTGCGACTACTCTCCGGCCAAGCCGGGCTCCGTCCCAGTTTGCTGACATACAGTAGCTGTGACCGAGCAAACGTGGGCCATTTCCGCACTAGCCTGTTATAGTGCTATTATTCCGCTTTCAACATCCTATGGAATCCTGGGGTTTGCACTTTAGGGAGGGGCCGGCGGCCCCACAGGATTCCATAGGATGTTGAAAGTGGAATCATAGCGCTGTAACAGGCTAGTGCGGAAATGGCCGTGGATGTGTCCACGCGCAGCCCCCCCCCGCCTTTCTCCCGCTCCCGCGCGGACTCTACCTGGGTCAGTTGCCCGGGGGGGGGGTCCCTTTTGCAGGAGAAAAACTTGGCGGAAGCGAACGCCTTCCCTGGCGGCGGGTGGCCCCGTGTTTCGCGGGGGACGCCCGAGCCTCGCTTTGACGGCTGGCTGCCTCCCTGCGTGGCGAGGGACGCGGCGGCGGCTGCTCGAGCGTGAGCGAGAAGCTGGTTCTCCCGAGCGCGAGGGAGAAGCGGCTCAGGTTACACGCTCGGTCCCTCCGGCGGGAAGGCAGCGAGAGCGTCAGCCGGGCCGAGACGGCTGGCACGCCTGGCAGGGAAATCTCCATTTCCCGGCTTGGCAAAGGCGGCGGCCCAGCGTGCCCTAAGACAAGGCAACACATGCCCGAGGGAGGTCATCTCGGGAAGAAGCCCTGTCTGCCGAAATCCCCAGACCCCTCTGCACTGCAGCGCCGTGGATGCCAAAGACTTCTGCAACCTCGAGAGGATGCCCTGGGTTTTTCCTGCCAAGGCGCCTTAGCCGTTGATGAGCAGAGGAGTCGGGCGTTCCTTCTGTATGTAGACTTCAATAGGGTGAGAGGGATTCCGCGAAAGCTGAAGCCTGGTAGACCTTGTTAGCCTTTCAAGGACCACAGGACTCCTCAAGGAACAAGAAAGCACCCCGCGTCTCTTGAGTTAAGCCCTAAGGACGCCTACTTGGGAGTAGCAGGGTTAAACATTAGGATTGAACGTCCGGATGGCAAGAGCTCTCCAACAATTCAATAAAATTTCTCCCTACATTTTGAGCTGTCCTCTGCCGGAGTTTTTTAACTAGAAGTTGGATGGCTGCCTATCAGGGATGCTTTAAAATTGTAGGTGTAAGTTTAGGAGAGGAGCCTGTGTGGTGCAGTGGTCTGAGCATTGGACTGTAACTCTGGAGACCAGAGTTCAAATCCCTGCTGGACCATGGAAACCCACTGGCTGACCCCATTCTCTCAGCCTCAGAGGATGGCAGACACACACACCACCCAAACAAATTTTGCCAGGAAAACCCTGTGATAGGTTCACTTTCAGGTCACCCTGAATGGGGTTTGGACTATAGGGGTTTGGACGAGATAGTCTTTGGGTTCCCTTCCAATTCTTAGGATTCTATATATCTACTCAAAAGTGAGCTCCACTGAGTTCAAGGTGACTTAAAGACCTTTGCAGTGCACATTTTGGGCTTAAGTCATAATCACCTGTGGTAAAAATGGAGGAGGTATTATTAGATAACAGTTGGACTTTCGGCCCATATTAAGAGAAAAACTTTGGACTCCATAGTAAAGTGGTTCAACCACATCCTCTGTCTGAGCAGTGATGTGTATGGCTGCAATAAATGCCTATAATGAATAGCCAAAAAAAGAAAATCCACTTAAGGCTACTAGGCAAAGATTAATCTACAGTAACGGCACAATGCAATATGTATATGTGTGTGTACACACACACACACACACACACACACACACAAGCAGAACTCTTCCACTGCTTCATTTTAGACAGCCTGTGCACTTGTATTTCTGAGTGTAACAGTTGTTTTTGCAGGGAGGGAGTTTCATTTCACAGGGAAGGTCTCTTTACAATGTAGAATACAGTAGTAAGCAGACTATTAGACTATACACAAGACCCAAAGAACTGGTTGATTAGCTTTGCACAGCCATAGGTTCTTTGGATTGTGTGCATCAAACATGAGCACATATATGCACACACACACCTCATGGCACGCTGCAAACTGCTTTTGCAGCTGAGGTGACTTTCAAAAGCAATACAGGAAGACAGCCTACTGTTTAAAAGAGGGGAACATATATTAGACATACGCAAGCCCTAGGGGCAAGTGTAAAGTAGCTTCTTGAATCCCAGCCAGCATAAGCTTATAATGAATGGGGAAAAAATCAGTCCAAATTATGGGTCTTGTTTTTCAAAACAGCATTATGACGAGAATTTGCTATGAGGCTGTTTTTAGCCAGGACTTAATGGCATAATCCTATTTTTAGTCCCAACTTAGAGTCATTGAATCAATGGGATTTACCTATGATTTGAGTCACTATTGAACTGTTGTTTCACAACCTGCTTTTTTATGCCAAGCCACATTTAAGCATGTGCAGAGTTCATTTCATTCATTATTAGGTTATTATAATCAGGTCTCACATATTAACAATTCACATTAACAATTAGAGGGAATATATAACAACCCAGAGTGTTTTGCCATAAATGGACTAAAGAGCCCCAGCATGTCCTGCTAATAAATGAGCAAAGCACTACTTCCAGTCCCACTAAAGGCAATGAGTTCGGTTCAAAGACAGTGGCCAAGAGATTAGCAGAATAATTTGCTTATTTGTACTTTATATGGATTGCATCCTGGTGAGGCTAGAAGAACTGAAAGAGACTCACAGTTGCTGAACCTTGGGGGAATTGTGCCTATGAAGACTAAACAGGTAATGGATGTTAGCTTGCATCTGGATTGGTAATTAAATGTTGAGGTATACACTTGTTTTAGTAAGATTAATGTGTTTTTGAAGGTTTCTTGCTGAAACAGAAGACTTTCGTCTACCTATTTTTATCAAAGTAATTTATCACTTGTCACCTTAATGCAAGAGCCTCCATATAGTTTGTGTGTCTTTCGGATTGCTCAAAGATTATCTTGAAACAAATGAGTGAGTCAGCATAAATATATCCCATAATTCCTATGCACATACATGTACATTCATGTGAAATAAATTCTGTAGTTCTAGAGATGCAGTATTGCTTCTATTTCACATGCAAACCTGCATTCAAAAACAGTGAATGTTGGTTCTTAATGGTTTTCATTAAGACCAGGATGTAAAGAGTGTTCACTCTGCAAATCTCTTGTCACCAGCTATGTGAGTACCATGTGGGTTTTAAGAAATTCTGCATATGAATTGTCTTCCTGTTTCATATTTGGCTTTCAGACTGATCTCTCCCAAGCTACCTAGTTTACCAAGACTGCAATCCTAGACAAACATACTAAGAAATAAGTCCCAGGATTGCACTATTAAAACACTGGGTCAGTTTCTGCCTGGTGAAAGCATGAATCACAACATGTTTCTCTTCAACCTATGAAAACTTCACCTGTTGCAGCATGTTGCTACGGGCCCCTACTGAGTAAACGTATGAAGCCTTGTCACTAAACTTTTCAAAATTCTCAAAGACGTTTTATGGATGGAATTCTGACAGCTACTTTTAGTGCATTCAGAACCATTTTCTCCCCAAATCAGAACAATTGGTCCCCATGCGGTGTACAAGCATAGATGTGGTGTCTCCTCTTCTCCTTCCCCCTTGATGTGTTAATTGAACCACTTTTGCTCTTTTGCTGTTTGAACTTAGTTTGCAGCGTTTGAAATAAGATGAGGACCAAGGGGGAACACAAGAGGAGAAGAGAGAAACAGACATCTTAAAAGCAGCTGAAGAAGTGGGACAGCATAGGATTACTGAGGATGATCCCCGCCAAATTTGGATGGTTGAAGGATATGCTGTTTTCTGTTGATTCCTCTGAGAAGCCCACAATCTGGACATGAGACCATGAGCCATTCTTCATAGTTGTTCCCCAACAACTGGTATTTGAAGTGACTTTTTTGGGCAACTCCCAGAGTCCACATGCTCACTTAATGACTGAGGATTTTGGGAACTGGAGTCCAAAAACTAACTTTACCAAACTGATTCAGAAACGTGAGTGTTAACTGTGCAAAAGGTCTCACACCAGTAAAAATCTTAGATCAGTAAAAGGGAGTTGAATGCAACAATGTCAATTGGCAGAAAACTGTGAAATATCACCTAGAATTTTTTTTTCTGATGTAATTTGATATCAGGAATAGGCACATTTCATAAATATAAACTATCTTTCTCAGAATTTTTGACATTGTTTTTACATGTGGCACTTTTTAAAAGAGACTTGCTTGAGACATGAGACAGAAGAAAAAGATCAAGAAATAAAACAAAAAAATAATAATAAAATGAATGGTGACAATGTACCTTCCAGTCCGTCCAAGTCTCCTAAAATCAAATTTCTTTCAGCCTACATAGAAAACACAGTGTGAAGCCCCACCTATGTGCCACCCAAGAGGAAATGCTGGCATTTTATCTGTCGTGACCTCGCTGATGATATTATGTAAATATCAGTTATGCAAGAAATGAAAGCTGCTCAGGGCTACACAGATTTTAGATTATATAAGATATACAGTCCATTATTGTTGGGGTTTTCCTTGTACCTACTGTTTTCAGGAAAAGTGGTGCTCAATATCTAAAATATTCCCATGTAAGGCGTATGTGCTATTACATGCTTCTTATTTCCCTGAACAATGAGAAAGGTAAGAAGAGCTGTTCCTTGTGTATAAAGTATAACTGTACACTTCTTATTATTCTTATTTACAAATTAGACTTACACATGCGTGAACAGGTAGGTGACCAGACAAGGCCTGTAAAGTTAGGTTAGTTATACCAGGAGTAGGAATCATGCAGGCATCCAGCAGGGGAACCACACTGCACATTTATAGTACTTTTATTCCACTTGTATTCAATTGCCATGAGTCCATACTATAGAATCCTGAGATTTGTAGTCTGATGAGGGACTTAGAATTCTCTAGTGCACTTCCGTGAATAACAACACTTAAGGCTCTTGGATGAGGATTCTAAGTATTTCATAGAACCCCAGGAAGGATTGCATAAGATGGAGTCAGGAAGGTAGTGTGAAGATGATATAATTGTGTAGTGTAAATAAACCAAGATGTGTCAAGCTGCAGCACCCATTACTCCTCACCATTGTCAATGCTGACTGGGGCTGCTGTGAGTTGCAGTCCAACAACACCTTAAGTACAGCAGGATTCCCACCCACCTCCAAGTTATACAAAGCAAATGGCATGCCTCAGTACACCACAACATCTTGTAAATGAGGTATAATGATCATATGTTTGCCTTATGAGTTATTTTCCACTGACAAACTTCTTTCTTGACTCATATGCAACGGCCAAACAGTAACCTCAAACCCTACCATACAGGTAGAATGCCTGGTAAAGAAAACACCCTTTGCCATTTGCTAAACAAACAGTCTCTCTCTTTACAGTGGCATTTTTGTTGCAGCTGCATCGTGACTTTTAGACTGCCAGTAAGGATCAAAATAGAGAGGAGGAAAATACCTAGGTTTCCAATGTGGAATTGCCCTCATGTTAGTGTGCTTGGGAAACAAATAGAATCATAGAGTCATAGAGCTGGAAGAGACCACAGGGGCCATCCAGTCCAACCCCCTGCCATGCAGGAACACACATCAAAGCACTTCCAACAGATGGCCATCCAGCCTCTGCTTAAAAACCTCCAAAGAAGGAGACTCCACCACTCTAATTCCCCTCACCCCAATCCCCCCCCCCAAAAAAATCTGGTCTCAGAAACCGTACTTTGTTGGAGATGCCAAACTTGGATAAGTTACTTGTGATTTTTTTAAAACTTAAGGTCCCAGAATTCCCCAGCCAGCTTCATTCACCTTCCCACTCCAGTCCCAGAAAATGGGTTTAGGAGCTTGCAAAGCTTTATTCGAGGACACTGGAGTTACAGTTACACATTCCGGCCATTGCCAAGACTAAAGCTCTGTTAGAATTACAGTGTCTTATAAGTATTAGCATTACAAATTTGCACATGCAAGGCCTTTATTTACCAGCTAATTAAAACAATTCCCTTTCCCAGGCTGGCTTCCCACCCACCAGCATCCTGACTTTGTGCTTGCCTTTGTTCTCCTTCTTATCAAGGATTGTTATATCAACATACCCGCATTCCCAAAACACTGATTTTCTCATTCGGTTTCCATCATTCTCTTCCAGCACCTTTTTACATGGCATCAAGCAGTAAAGCACTGTATATATTACATGGCAGCATTTGCAAATAACCTGGCATTCTAGTGCACGACAAGTTACAAGGCATTTTATGGAAGCAAACCTTTAAAATACTGCATTTCATTGGAATGTCATAGCAAGGAAAGCGAAGCCAATCTGACACCCTAGATGATTCAGGGAGCAGTTGTCCAATAAAGTAATTTTTCCAAGCTCTGGGCATATGCAAGACAGAATCTACCAGGGAGAAAGGAAGCACTCTCCTGCATCCTGAATGACTGCTTCTTGCATCCATCCCATCCAGTCTGATAAATGCAGAACTACAACAATACGTTTGCCAGCATAATATCTGGTTTATCTCCAAAGATGGAAGCAGAAATATTATGTTTGCTTACCGGTTAATACTTAATAATTTGCATTTGCAAATGAGAAAAAACAGCACTACTCCTTCCCCTCCCTGTCAATTCTATCTTGCTTTCCTCCATAACCTTACTGGGATTTTCTCTGCCCCAAAAATCAGCCAGGCAGCCAGGGCAAACAGAAAACTATATCCAGGATAGAGCACCAGAGTATCACCTCTTACTCCTTATTTTATCAAGCCATCTTTTCCTCCTCACCTTTGTAGGACAAGAAAAAGCCTGCTACCCAGTAAATATTAATCATTTTGTTCACTGAGCTCCTGGTGCAAGCCATTGTAATAACAGCCACGGTATTTTTGACAATATGAACCATTGAAGTAATACTGGAATGAACAAACTTTTTAATGACTGATTTTACATACATTTCAAAAGAACTGTCAAGGGCATAGCCATGGCTAGTTTCAGGGGGAAAAAGGAGGGGGACAATTTTATGTTATCTTAAGAACTAACCAGCGTTATTATGGCACATATTCATAGATCTGGGCTGCAGTCCACTGAAACTATACCAGACCAGAATTTGCTAATTTTTTTTAAGGATTCATAGGCTAAGATCATATTTCTTATATGAACTCTATCAATGTACCTATATATGTGGTCTCTCTCTCTCTCTCTCTCTCTCTGTTGTTCCTTCTTTCTCAGGTGTACAAGGGCACTCAAATAGATGCTGGGCATAACTTCAGTGCCCTGAGGACCGATTGATCACGGAGGCATGTGTGGGCACTGCTCAGCCGCTGTTGTGCACCTAGAGAAGAGGGTATGTGGGCGTGTTGCTTCTTACACGAAACTCAAGAAAGTACTCACGCTGGCATAACTGTGGCAGCATAAATCAGTAACAGGATTCTTTTTTTTTTAATAATCATTTTATTCAAAATTCACATATAAAACAAACAATTATAACTGTCAGCTTAATTGAAATATTTCCGATCTTCCACACTGATCTAGATTTCATTATCAAGATTTCTTAATGCTTCGAATATTGTACAACATTTTACTGCTAATATTACTTGTTGATTCTTGCATTTCAATCTCCATATTCCCGCTTCATGATATATATCCTGTAGCCCCCTCATATTTTATCTTAAATCATGAATTATAGATTTCCATCTGATAGAACCCAGCAATTACCCGTTACAATTTGCCATTCTTTTTGTATCTCATCGTCTAATTTCCCTTTTAATCTCTGAGAGACCATATCAGCATTTTTGTTTTCAATAAATGTACCCCACCATTGTTCTATTGTGGGTACTTGCTGAGTTTTCCATAACTTTGCATATTCAATACGAGCTGTTGTTATCATATACAGCAATATTCTCCAATGCTTCTTTATACCAGTACCTTCTAATATATCAGTCATATTTAACAAATACAATTCTGGTGTCTTAGCAAACTGAACTTTCATTAATGCACAAATTTTCATTAATGCAAAAATAGTTCTTAGCTTTTGGACACGTCCACCACATATGATAAATCAGTAACAGGATTCTGACCTTGAACAGCTGCCACCACCATGCTCATCCCTGGGCTATCCAAGAGTGAATGAACAGGCTAGAAGTCACAGACCAGTTTACTTTACCCTTCTTCTGTCTACCTCTGGCTTTCTAGAGGCCTTCTCTGCCCCACAGGGAACAGCAACTCACAGACATGCATGCACTGAGTACAGGCACTGTGTTACCCTGATTTCTGGGGGTCCCGGGAGGGACACCTCAATATGCTCAAAATAATGGGGAATGGGAATTAGCTAGAGCACTAGTTAGCAGTGCGAGAGGCAGGGCAACGTAGCGAGATCTTGAACCCAAAGTCTACAGGGTCAGGCCGAGTCAATGAGCAAACAGAAGTAAATAATAATAGTTGTTTTATTGATATACAGTCAAACACGTGTATGGAACACACTCACACGAAGAACTATAGAAATAAAGGTAGGAGTTGGATAGAGGGATTTTAAGAGGAGGTTTAGTATGGGAAATACTACACCTGTCCTGAAGCCTGGGTAGTCTGAAGACGAAGTCCGTGGAAGTAAGGATTCTCAGCACGAGGAGCTGAGGGGAAGGCTTGCTGGACGAAGCGACAGCAAGGTGGGATGGAAGCCAAGAGCAATCCAACAAGACGCTCAAAGTCAGGGGTTCTTATAGGGGAAAATGTGGCCGCAGGCCAGTCCGTTCTTGGGGATAACAATGAGTGTCGGGCTGGAGACAAAGCCTCCGAAAGGTCAGTACTTTTAGATGATTGAATTATGACAGAGTTGTCATTAGAATAGCCAATATGCAAACGTGGAGTGCTTGAGAGTTGTATAGTCCGCTCATCAAGCTGCCTGCTCGGGGCAGGGGATCTTTTGTAAGTAGTGTGCATACATAATGTGATCTTAAAAGGTACTTGCCTTGAGGTCTCCTAAAGCTGCATTCGGCAATGACTGACCTGCCTGGGTTGGGATTTGAATGGTTCAGCTATTTTCGGCCGCGCCTGTGTGATTGATATCAAACGATATCTAATATCCCACAAGCTCGGGCTAGAAACTGTGGTAACAACTGCCAAAACTACTCAAAATATTATTGTCTTTTCTTTGCAAAAGCAACAATACCCCAGAGTTTACTTAAATGTTTCAGAAAGCACAGGGCAGGGTTAGAAGGCAGATTTGGATTAATAACTAGAGCAATCATTCAGAAAAAAAAAAAAGTGGGACTGCTTGAGTAAAATGACAAGAAAAGATAGGTGCTTCTGGTAGAAAGAAAGAAAGAAAGAAAGAAAGAAAGAAAGAAAGAAAGAAAGAAAGAGAAGAGAAGAGAAGAGAAGAGAAGAGAAGAGAAGAGAAGAGAAGAGAAGAGAAGAGAAAAGAAAAGAAAAGAAAAGAAAAGAAAAGAAAAGAAAAGAGAAAATTACCTAAGCAGAGGGGTTGGGAAATTTACTTTTCTGGACTGGAACTTCCAGAATCTCCCAGCTAGCTGGCAGGAGGGTTCTGGGACATGGGGTTTAAAAAAGCAACTTTTCCAAGCTTTGCTCAGGCAAAATGACTGACAATTCAGAATATCTATGCCTAAATATTAATGAATGAAAGCATGCCCTAGCTAATATTAATGTAGCTCTCTCAGTACAGACATAATTGAAGCGATGAGCTTGCTATGAAGGCATATTCATCACATTTTGTTTAAAGGTACAGCTTTCTCTCCCAGATAGAGCTCAGGGGAAATCACTTGTGTGTGTTTACTTCAGAAACTAACTATAGACAGTGCAACCTATTTTACTGCTTTATCAGTTGAAAGTCACAACAAAAATATTGGTTTTGAAATGTACATTAACACTCCCTCTATATAGCAGAACCAGTTTGATAAACAATGAACTGCTTCATGCAGGTGGGGGATAAAATTAGCCTTGTAAGCTAATTTTATCCCCCACCTGCATGAAGCAGTTCATTGTTTATCAAACTGGTTCTGCTATATAGAGGGAGTGTTAATGTACATTTCAAAACCAATATTTTTGTTGTGACTTTCAACTGATAAAGCAGTAAAATAAATACAATAAAAGTGTATAGTGTACATAAAGTGTATAGATATCTGCATGGTGCAATTCATCAATTGCCCCATTGTCAAGTCAATTCTGTAGAAATTCCATAATAGCATAGTTGTGTGTATTGCAGTTTAAAAACGAAAAGCATAGCAAAGGAACAAGGCAGACTGCTACACAATAATGGACTACATGAGGGCATATATATTGAAGTTTAACTGAGACAAGACAGAGGAGCTCCTGATCAACTGAAAGGCAGATCAGTGTGTAAGGATTCAGCCTGTGCTTGTTGAACTTCCATGGAGACAAATTGCTTATACTTCAAGTTCTGCTCAGAAAGTCTATGGCTTTCTGGGATTTTGGGGGGCATAAGTCTTCTTCCTCACATTTGCCATTCATCCCACAGGGTAATGCCCTCAAACTGAAGGCAAAACTATCCCAAGGGATTGGGAACTTTTGGTCCTTCAAATATTTTGGGCTGTAACTCTGATTACTGTTGCTTATCTTTAGACATGTTGGTGAAAGTATAGGGAGTTGTGGGCCAAAACATCTAGAGGCAAAGGTCTTGCACCCCTAAACTGTGTCATGTATGTATGTTTCTACCTTCAGGTTGCCTGCTGACTTATGGCAATCCCATGGATTTCATAAGGATTTCTGAGGCAAGGAATACTCAAAGGTGGTTTTCCTAGTTCCCTCCTCTGAAATATAGTTTACAGTACTTGGTATTCATTGGCAGTCTCCCACCCAAATACTAGCCACACTGCTTGACTTCTAAGATTAGACTAGATCAGGTGTCTTTAGAGTATTTAGGCTGGCTAAATTGTGCCATACCAATGCATAATATCTACATTTATTAGGGAGGCACAGTTTGACGAATGTCCATTTTGGAGCTGAGAAGATGCTGGGGCATTTAAGCCCTTTCCCCACCTGCCAGTTTGATATTCAAATTCTTCCCTTCCTATAGGCTGGCCCTGCTGTGATCCCTTTTTAATGTGCAAGCTGGGATGGCGGGAGCGTGAAAAGTGGCTCATCTGAGAGTGCAGGTGGCAGTGAAAGACATGATGAGCTGAATGTCATTGTGCAGTTCCAGGAAAAGCCCCCTATAGGGCATGACTTTTAGAGGATGAGAAGTTACTGTGTTGGCTTCCTTATGACGCAGTGCTGGGAACCACTGTAGGATAACAACAAACTCTTTATTGTCCTTGGCTACAGGGTAACTCAATTTTTGTTGACTTCCCAGCTAGTTCATATCCAGTTCCTCTCTCTACTGTAGGTCACTGTCCTTTACATCTAACATATTTTGGGGTTGTTCTTTTCACCGGGTCTCTTGAAGAGACTATGTTGTGTTGTTTTGTGTTGTTGTATGCCTTCAAGTTGTTTCTGGCTTAAGACAACCCTATCATGGGGTTTTCTGGAGCTGAGTGTGTGTGACACACCCAAGGGCACCGAGTGGGTTTCCATGGCTGAGCAGGCTCTCAAAGAGGTCTTACCACACAATTATTTCCTTCTGTCTGCCACACTTCTAACTATATGGACACCAACAGCTGTCAAATGCTAGCAGCAAATGAACAGAAGACTCTCTTGTCAATGGAGGTATCTCTGTGGCAAAAGATAAGATGAGGCTCACACTAATAGTTCCATTGTAGAAGCCAATTAGACTGGCAGTTGAATACTACTGTAGCACTACTGATGGACAACATTCCCCACAATACGTGAGAGGACTGGGCTAAGTTCATGGCAGGCCACATAGCACGCATACCTAGCCATCTAATACTCCATTGCTGTCTTCCCAGATATCTGATTTCTTACTCTGTCTAATGACAATGCCAACCTCAAATCATCATCTGCAACAATGATATTCTATCAGAATTTTTATGAGTCATTTATTATGAATAAGTAATCAAATTCAAAAATTGCAAGGTTAGTTCCAAAAGAAGAAGGGAAAAATAATAATACAGCTATCATCTAGTATAAATGACTAGGCTGGCTCCTTTGCTTGGAAACTGCAGTAAAAATGGATAAATATTCCATTACTGTGCCACTTCCAGATCTATTTAAATGATTTATAACTCTCTGAAACAGCTCATACAGAATGTAGAAATTACTGTTTAATTATCATCCAGGCATTATCTAGCACAATGGCTGAATGTGTAAACATACCAGACCCTCTGTCTACATTTAAAGGCCACAATCCAGCATTGAGTTGGGTGCCCTTACCATCCATCTTGGATTGTGGCCAAAGTATTTCAGTTTCCTGCCCTGATCACATTTTTGACCTTAACCATATTTTCCCCTTGAACGTGCTTAAATGCTTTTTAAGTGTGAGAGAAATGGGGCAAAGGAATCCTAATACTTCATTTCACCTATAGAAGAAACAATATATTTGGAATGCTGCAATTACTGCTTTATGCTGGGAACAAAGTTTCATTTGAGAGAGGATTTGCCAGGTCCTAGGAAGGAACTAGATGTGATGGGGAATATATGATTTCTAGGAAAAATAGTAACCTCTGTTACCCTGTTTACTGGGGGTCCCATGAGGGACACCAAAATGTGCTTGACAATAGGTGCGGAAGATTAGCTCTGAGCACTGCTTTAGCAATACGAGAGGCAGGGTAACTCAGCGGAATTTTGTAACCCAGTGTTTACGGGGTCAGGCCAAGTCAAGAAGCAGACCGGTTTGAAAGTAATGAATGATCTTTATTAAAGACAGGCACACAATGTAAGCAACACACGCACACAGATAACTGAGGAAAATAAAGGTGTGAGTAAGATGGCGGGATTTTCAGAGGGATAGTTGATTCGGGTGATACGAAACCTGTTCCTGAAGCCAGGAAGAAGATGGAGAGTGAAGCTGGGGTTCGATGTATCTCAGCACGTGGAGCTGAGGGGAAGCTCGCCAAGCGATGCGGCAGCAAGGTGGTCTGGAACTCGGGAGCGATCCAAGGAAGCGCTCAAAATCAGGGGTTTTTATAAGGAGAATTGTGACTGCAGGCTAGGTCGGACTTTGGGAAAACAACAGATTTGGAGTTGGAGACAAAGCCTCCGAAAAGTCAGAATTTGAATGATTGAGGTAGAGCCAAATTGTCAAAAGGATAGCCGGTATGCAAACGTGGAGTACTTGAGCGTTGTATAGTCAGATCATCAAGCTGCCAGCGCTAGGAGTTGCTTGCATACCCAATGGAGGTACTTGCCTTGAGGTCTCCTAAAGCGGTGAGTCGGCTGTTTCTGGCCTGCCTGTATTGTTTCGGAATATTACAGCGATTATCGGCCAAGCCTGTGTGCGTGCTTGTCCGGGGGCCTCGCAAGCACGTGGAAGGGATATGTGAAGCCGAATTAGTGATATCAAAAGATACCTTTTTATATCCCCAAAGCTTGGGCTAGCCAGGGCAGTAACACCTCATTTCAAGAGAGACCCAATAGGATGTAGCCCTAAGAGAACTGAGCCAGAACTGAGGGGAATCTGAGGTAGCACACTTACTGTGCCATGAACCTCATTGGGTGACCTTGGGCCAAGGTTGATCTCTCAACCAAATCTTTCCCACACTGTTGTTGTAAGGATAAAAATGGGGGAAGAACCATGTAGGCAGCCTTGAGGTCAATGAGTGAAAGGCAGGATTTAAAACAAACTAACAAAGAGATATTATATCTTCATTTACTTCTTGCTAGCTTGGTGTAGTGGTTTGAGCATTGGACTATGACCATGGAGGCCAGGGGTTGATTCCCCACTCAGCCACATGTTGTGTCATGAGCCAGGCTGAGCATGCTGCCAATTCAGACTTGGACTCTGATTTAGACTTGGACTCCCAGCCGAGGGAGGATCCCTTGGAGGGGCCTTCGGGAGAGGGGGCTCCTTCAGAGTCTAGGGAGGAGTCTGCCAGCGACCTCACAGCTGTCCCGGGCACGGATCCTGAGCCAGTACCTGCAGCAGATGTTTCTGCTCCAGAGGCAGAGGCTAGTGCTGCTGACTTGACAGAGGCTGGTGTTTCTGACTCCAGCCCGGAGTTTGCAGCAGACCCTCCCCCTACGTTCCTCCAGAGGCGGCTGGAGAAGGGGGCAGTTCGGAGGTCTCAGCGGCTGCGGGAGAAGCGTCTGATGAAGTGGCCCTGAAGTCTTGAGGGGCTCCAGCTGTGAGCTCGGCCAACGGACATTTGATCAGCCCCAGCTGGGCTAAAGACTGTGTATTTAAGACAGATACTGTTGGAGTTGGGCACGGGGCAACAACCGTCTATCAACCGGGAATCCGTGTCCTGTGGCATGGACTTTCTGTTCCAGGCTAAACCTTGCTGTTTGAGTTTGCTGCTCCTGGGATTTGGATGTTTATTTTGGTGACGTAACCTCTTAATTTCTTTATTACTAAAACCATAAACTCAGCTCCTGCCTCTGTGTCTGCTTAGCTGCCGCCTGACATTGACATGTTGCCCCCTTGGTAAACCCTGTCCCAGGGTCTACAACTTTGATATAAAACATAATCTTACTCACCAAAGAGGTCACTCGGATCAGCACGTAGGCAACAACAGTCGTATGATTGGAAGAACCAGGTCAGGCCAGTAAACTCCCCTGTCACGTAGCCACAGGAGGCCTCAAGCTGTGCCAACCCACCATGGACAAAAGGTCCTCAGCCTTGAGGGGATTAAGAGTTTTTTTTCCCACAAAGTTGGGCACTGGAAGCTATAAAATCTTATCAGACAAGGATCATCAACATAAACTCACACTGCAACCCAAAGTGGCGGAAGATGCTGATACTTGGGTGGCACCTTGTTATCTTCCTATATCAAAGAAGGTGCCGGTGTGAAGTTGTTTTCCGTTGCTGTCCCCTTTGTTCTCCCCAGGAGAGGATTTGCCCTCAAGGTAATTTTTTCCTACAAATAATCCCCGTTTTTGATTAGTTCTTTGGATACCTCCCGGTCATACTAACTGACCGCTCCCCCCTCCCGACAGCCGCACGATCCCCTCAGCCTCTCTTCACTGAGTTCCATTTCTTTTGCTGCTTTCCAGACCAAGGACTTCAGGAAAAGGTGCAGTATCACCCAAACCACGAATCGTTTAACAATCCTGCTATCTTATTTCCACTCTTTATTTTTCTTTAGCCCTTGGATGTGTGTGTGTGTGAGTGCATGTGTTAATGCGTGATATTTCCGTTCAATAAAGTCATTCATTGGACCTTTTTGTGTGACTTCTGTCTGGGCCTGACCCCGTAAAAACTGAGTAAAAGATCTCGCTAGGTTACCCTACCTCTCGCATTGCTATTGCTTGTGCTTTGTTGAATTTACTTTCCCCATCACATGGAGCATATTAAGGAGTCCCTCGGGGACCCCCAAGAATATCAGGGTAACACACAGAAACCCACTGGGTAACTCTAGGTGTGTCACACACTCTGAGCCCAAGAAAAACCAGTGATAGTTTTGCCTTAGGGTTGCCATAAATCAGAAATGACTTGAAGGCACACAACAACAACAACAAGAACAACAACAATTATTTATTTAGCCTTTAAACCACAGAGTAACTAAACTTCTCTGGGTGATGTTTTGTTGTTTTTGTGTGCTGTTTCTGATTTATAGCAACTCTAAGGCAAGCCTAGCACATGGTAAGATTTGTTCAGAGGACGTTTGCTTTGCCTTCCTTTGAGGCTGAGGGAATGTGACTTGCCTAAGGCCATCCAGTGGGTTTCCCCGGCTGAGCATGGATTTAATCCCTAACCTCCAGAGTCACAGTCCAACACTCAAAGTTAACATTACATTAAATATATGTATTTCCCTGTAAGCAGTATTTACCTAAATGTTCACTTTCATCATGTTATTTGTGTACAGGAAAAGCTACTAACTGAAACAAAGCATGGAAAAGCACTATGTGATGACATTTGCCACACGTTTCGTACATCTTTGTTACAGCAGAGGAGGGGAGCATTGCAGGACCGCCATTACTAGCTAGGCTGCAACACAATTACTGCTGTTCACTACTTCTTAAAATATCTGGCTAAATCTTTGTGCCCCATTCACAGAATATATAAGGTATAAATGCAGATCTCAAACACTGAGGAAAAGGTGGTGTTTACACACACACATATATACAGGAAACAAAAATCAAAAGGTTCACAAAATGGTAGGATAAACTGTGGATTAAAGAAGTGTTGTCCATCACTGATAAGGTCAAAAGTAATATAATATTTAACTGTGTGTCACTCATTCAACCCTCTTATTCTTGTGTGTCTTCAAGTCATTTCTGAGTTACGGCAACACTAAATCAAATCTATCACAGGGTTTTTGTAGCGAAAGGAGTTTGGCACTGTCTTCCTCTGAGCCTGGGAGAGTGTCACTTGCCAGTGACTTTCCATGGCTGAGCAAGGATTTGAACCCTTGTCTCTCATTCTTAAGCCATTTCCGCACTAGACTTTTACAGCACTATGATTCCACTTGAAACATCCTATGGAATCCTGGGGTTTGCAGTTTTGGGAGGGGCCGGCCCCTCCCTAAACTGCAAACCCCAGGATTCCATAGGATGTTTCAAGTGGAATCATAGCGCTGTAAAAGTCTAGTGCAGAAATGGCCTTAGTCTAGCACTCAAACCACTACACTGCACTCATTCTCTACCACACCAGGCAGAATCACCATAGCACTGAGAATACAAAATGTTCAATTTGAATATCTTGAAAATGTTATATTCCCACAGCAGAAGCATATAGACGCTACACAAGTGAGAAACAATTGCACTTTAACTATGCACACACTTTCCCAGGACCATTAGCTATTAGTTAGATAATCCACATGAATCAAAACAGCCTCCTAGACCAACTATTTTTTTATGAATATCATGAGGAACAGAATATACTGACGAAGTACTACATGAATCCTGGCATTGTAATGGAGTTCTTTTAATGACTGTACATGGAGCAGTGTTGGACTGCTACCTATTATACTGCCTGTTAATCACCCAGAAAGCTATTTTACATTCTGGCAAGGGGAAAATTCTAAATCTAAATAAATGAGGTCCACTTGTATGCACCATCACAGCACGTATTCAATGATCCTTGACCAGTAAAACCAGCCACCTTGAGGTATATTGACACAGTCAGGAATGTCCAGCCCAGACCAGCCTTTTCATAGCTCTCTCATCTAAACACAAAGGCACAACATCTTGTCCCCATATACTGAATGGAGTCATTGCCCTGCATGAATGTTGTTCCATCTCCTTTGAATTGAGTGGGAGAAAGAATACTCTTTGTTCTGGTTTCCAAATCATTATTTAAGTGGCTCTCTTGAGGAGGGCATGGATGTGGTCTGGTATAAAGCATAAGAGAGATCTTCCCCTGCTACCCAGCATACCCTGATTATGCTGTTCTACCACAGCAGTTTTACCAGCACAGCAGATGTGGCCATGGGATATTCCACACATATATTGCAAGATTAGCACTGAGGAATATTTGTTCATTTGAGATTTTACCCAGCTTTGTGCCAGCCTAGCAGAGCTTCTGCAATCTCCTTCCTTTAACACTATCATCCAGTGATGACTGTCTGTTGGTTAAGGCTGCAGTCCTAAAAACACTTACTAGGCAATAAGCTCCATTGAACACAGTGGGATTTGTTTTCCAGTAAATATGCCCAGGATTGTTTCTATTAATTCTGATGGCTTGTGACTTCCATATCAGCATGACAGTGAATCCATTCTGGGTTTTAGTCTGTACTGTAAAGTATAAGGTGCTGAACCTCTTCCCCCAAAAATAGGTTTGGCACCTCAGCTAGCTCCTTAACCTTCAGACTAAAGTCCCAGAGTGAATTCAATGGCCCACGGACATGAAAGCCACCAGCCACTACTGTTTGGGGACAAACAAAACCACCTGAATACTTTTTGTACTTATTCTTTTATTTACATAACAGCAAGCCTGTACTCATCTAACATGTGAAAGGAGAAAATAAGGGATGGGCAGAGGGACTCCCCCCCCCCCCCGTGTTGAGGGCTGTATTTCCTCAGGAGGAATCTGGAAGCCACTTGCCAGTGGTAGACAGGGCCAGAGACAAAAAAATATTATGCCTTTCCTTCTGTATGTGCATGCCCTGTCACTCTTTTTCTTTCTGTCACCCTCTTCTTTCTCTCTCTCTCCCAGCTGCTTCAGAAGGGAAAGATCATTCTGGCAGAGGACTGAACTTATCCCTTATAGAAGGCTTTAGAAAATTAAGCTGCCATCCACATGAATTCTGGCTGGGAGTTGCACATGGCCCCAGGGAAGGAGGCCACCACCCTTTTAAAATGAGATCCTACCTCTTTCTGCACAATCTTTGTGCATTTGGCAGAAAATCTAGCTCCCTCCCCAGCCCCCAGCCCCACTCACAAAGACTTCACATTAACATTGACCTTGCTTTTTGCAGAGTTTCCAGTAGTGTAAAGAGATGCATGTATAGCTTTGTGTATGCACATGTTTTATTCAGATCATGAGCAGGCCACATGAATTTGAGACTGAGAACAGCGAACATGTATTTGATTCCTCACAGTCATCCATGCATTCCTTCATTGACTCTTCATACATCCTGTGAACACACCTAAACTTATAGAATAATGGCATTCAAGATTCATATTAAACAGACGCTCAGAAGTTTCTATGCATAAAGCAATACCTGCATTTGAAGAGTGTTTGTTTGTAAATAGGTGACTATTTGCCTGATTGGAAAGAGAGAAAAAAAGATTAGTTCAGTACATAACGTTTATGTAGGGCCACCTAGTGTTAGAAATGAAAATGACTTGACACAGATATTTACTTGAAGACTCATTCAGCTCCGGAGATACAATTCAGCATAACCTTGACTGCATGGAATCATCTGTAGTTCCATGAAGGGATGGACTTGAAAAGCCAACCTGACAAGCCAGCCAGCACCTACTGTTTTCCAGTTTCACTCCCCTTTCACCAGTTTCCTCCTCTTATTTCCAGATTGTTGAACACTGAGGGAAAATCAGGTCCCAGCCTGACTGGGATTCCCATATGTACCTGGACAGGAGGAGCAGAGCAGTAGTGGCTACCATCTTCTCAGAGTAGTACACTGGCATCTCCCCAGGAGTACATGAGGCTTTCATATGCTCCTGCAAGTTGCCCAACCCAAGTAGCAAATCAGAACATCTGGCTAAGCAGGGGAGCAAGTTCTTGCAAAGTTCTTCTGTCAGACACAGAAAGAGTTTCTTCTTCAGCCACCGGGAGAATATAAATTGGCTGGTGAGGCACTTGAGCTCTCTGGATAATAATTCTAAATACCTCACAAAACTACAAATCACAGGATTCTGTAGGGTGCAGTCATGCCAGTTAAGGTGGCATCAAAGTGCCATAACTGTGCAGCACGAAAGAGATTTTTAAAAGAGTGAAGAATGAACTGCCAGGGAGAAGGAGTTGTGGGGGTTAAAAACTGGACATGATTTTTAAAAAGTAGCAGGATTCATAAGACTATGGGCCATTTTAAAGATAATAGAATTAATTTTAATTAATTAATTAAATTTCAACCTTTGCAAGTTTAATTTTAGTCAGAAATATTATTCTTTTTACAACGTTTTACAACTGGAGATAGATCCGCCCAATGTGTAAGATATAAACAGAAATGTATCTATTTCTAAAGATTAGAACTGCCACTCAGAAAAGCCCATTGAACCATTTATGGTAACCAAGGACTATTATTAATTTAACTTGTGTTTTCTGTGGTAGTGAAGGAAGATTTCAATGCATATTAATTCCAAATGTAGACCTCTTGGTTCAAAGAAGATGAAAAGTGCTAAAGATCCACGTAAGAAATCATATGTGCATATGAATGTGCTGAAGTATGAAATTCAATGGCAGGTGTTTTAATAAGTGCAAACAGATGTTAGAATCTTTGTTTATTTTGGTATATCACTGATTATGATTGTTCATTGTTTTAAAGAATGAATGTATTTCAGCAGAAATCTTAACTGGCTTATCTATCAGATTCAAGATGTTGAATGTGTTTCAAATATCCAAGAAGAGGTAGAGGGCCCAACAAAACTCATTCTTCTTTTAAATAACGGAGTACCTTTGTATACTTTCAAATAAGCTCTAACAATAGAAAAGAAGGGAGGATTGGTGATTTACAGCCATTGCCCCATCCATAAGAATAACCATAATCCTTGAAATAAACACTGCATTCAATGTGGAACAACATTTGAAGATAAGCATTGCTGGGCATGGCAGTCTTGCTAGGTTGCTGTTGTGTTTGCTTACAATGAAGAAGTTATTAGGTATTTTGAATATACAGGTATGCCTTAGTTGGTGAAGTAGGTGTGTTCCTGGACATTGTTTCTTTAACAAAAACAAAAATGATACCAGAGGTAGAAATAACATGGAAAGAATAGGAGACAGAATCCTGTTGGGGAGTTACAAATGTGTAAGCACTGTAGTTATAAACAGTTATACACAATAAATCCATTTCCAGTCCTCTCAACCTCTCAATCCCTACCTACTAGGCAGCAGCCACTGCAGTGAATGGGAATCTGTTGTCCCGTCCATTGGGAAGCAGCTGACATACTCACCTCTCCAGCACAAGCAGCAGAAGTAGAAGCACCTATCACAATTCCCCCTCATGCTTGCACAAGGGGGTTGGGACTGTCAGCCAGTTGCTTCCCGACTGACAGGGGAACAGACCCCCATGAATTGCACTGAATACACAACAGTCACAAATGCATAATTTTAGGCTATGTATTTGCAGCTTCCCAGCAGGATTCCAGCCAAGGAAAGATTTCTACACCACAATTTTTTTTATTCCAAAAGACAATATGCACTTGTAACATGAAAACATCAGGTCAGGTAAGCTTGGTGTAACTAAACAAAAATATTTTGAGCCATATTTTGAGCTTCTTTCAAATTTCATCTGGGATGATTATTTATTCACCAGCTTCCACTTTTATTCTGATTTCTACTTTGGTGTTCAAACTTATAGATCTATCATTTTAACATGCTGGAGGTGGCTGATGCAGCAGGCTTCTCTGCTCTCCTCTTTTCCATTCAATTCCATTCCTTGATTTGTATCCTGCCTCCCTGCCCCTCGCTGACTGGGATTTATGGTGACTCACAAAAAGGCATAAAAACCCAACAACATAAAATTAAAATTAAAAAAGTATTAAACAACAACAGAATGAAAAATATTTAAAATCTTATTTTAAAACAAAAATTAAAAATAGTACAGCAATATTTTAGAAACCTCTTTTAATGTTAAAAATCATTTTCTAAAGGCTTGTTATAAGAGAAAGGTCTTAACCTGCCACCAAAAGGTCAACAAAGAGAATGCCATCCTAGCTTTCCTAAGGAGGAGCTCCAAAGTGTGAGAGGAGCCACAGGGAAGGCTTTCTTTCTCATTTCCCTACCAATTGTGTATGTGAAGGCAGTGGGATATAGACAAGTGCCTCCTTTGCAGGCTCCTTTCAGAAGATATGGTCCTTCAAACAGTCTTTTCTCTCTGTTTTGCTGTTTAGTTCAGCATGGGATTCTGGAGGCAGCTGCTGTTTACCTTGCCTGTTGTAGGTAGGTACACACAGCTACAGTAGGACCTTTTCCACACTACACTGTTATAGTGCTATTATTCCACTATCAACATCCTATGGAATGCTGGGGTGTGCAGTTTAGGGAGGGGTCTTTAGAATTCTCAGCGAGAGAGCTCTTTGGCCTCAGGAAACAACAAACCCCAGGATTCCACAAGATGTTGAAAGTGCAACAAGAGCACTATAACAGAGTAGTGCAGAAATGGCCTAGGACTGGCTAGAGTCTGCTCCTGCTCTTTCCAGCCCCAGCTTTATTGTGTTATTTACTGCAAACACGCTGCTGCAATCTGATTTTTCCAGTCCTCTTTAACCATCCTCTCAATGCCCATGTTGGCAAAAAACATTCAGCTAGATAGAAAGTGAGGAACAGACAAAGAGACTGAGTGGGCCTAAAAGGACATTGTGAAAAGGAGCTTCACTTTGTTAATTGGCTTGCACCTGTATTGTGAATGAAGTTCCTTTCTCTTCTTCATAGGAGTTATTCATGTTTTGTTTTGTTTTTTCAGAATACAAAACCTGAAAAATGTAAATAAATTATGGAGGTCACTGGAGGAGGAAAGTGAGAGATATGAGGACCCAAACAGCAGCAGGGGAGCAGGAAACAATGAGCAATATTGTTTCTGGGTTGTCTGTTTCCTGCTGGTGTTACATTGTTGTATTCCTGTTGGTGAATTACAATAACACAAGTTGGACTTATGCTATGCAACTCACATTTTTGGTCAACTGTGGAGATCTGAATTCTCTAACAACCATGCAAAAATCAAGTTCCTTCCTTAAAATCACTTGTCTTCCATTGCAGCTCCCCAAACCAGCTAACCCTTCAACTGTTTGGTACAAGGAAAAGGTCTACGTCACACAGCTATGCCCATTCCAAGTTATCCTAGGCTTCCCCCCACCCTTGCTGTCTTTCTCTCTTTTTGGCAAATTGAATCTGTTGAAGATTCCCTTCCAGCTGTCTTTTCTCACATCTGTAAAGGTGAAGAAGATCAGATTACATTGGGAACATGTGGCAGCCATAGTTCTGGTTGCTTCCAGGAATCATTTGAACTTTTATCCATGCTTCATAATGCCAAAGACAGGGGAAGCACAACAACTGAAGACTATTGAAGGGCAGCTGACCTTAAAATCAGTCATAATAAAATGAGTGGGCTGCCATGTACCAGGATCTGTGTGTATTGCTTTCCAAGCAGTATAATTCCAGATGTTGGTTTTGATCCAAAAAATATGAAAATATTTTACTCAGACTCCACCCCCCACCCAATAAGAAATGTTTATATCTGTTGCTGGGAAGCAGAATCATTTTATACCCCTCGGAGATCTGTTCCTGTTCCTTGGAACACTCTAAGCTGATGTACTGCCATATTTCCAGCCCTTTTCCAAAACATGGCAAGACTGGAAAGTTGGCTGGAAAACCAAGTCTGAGGTTTAATTCAGTTAGCAAAAGTAGACTCGCTGTTTGCTTTGACAGGGCTTCAAATTGCCAAGGTAGGCACTGCAAAAATTAAAGGGGTCTATCCGTATATGCCACAGGGGTAGTGAACAAATAGCCACCAAAATGTTGTTAGACCACAATTCTCATTGGGCCTCACCTTTGGCAGTGCTGGCTGAGGCCAATGGGAACTGAAGTCAGACAACATCTAAAGGATTAATCAATTCTCTACAGTTCTTTATTACGATCCATAGACCCAGCAGGGATCATTTACTAGAACACAGAGAATACCAAGAAAAAAAATCAGAAAAAAAGAACTATTCATGATTTTGTAGCCAATAAATGAGTATTTTATCTATTCTGAGAAGAATGCTCTTCATCTGGACAGAAACTGCATCATCGTTTCCTGCAATGATGGTCACAACTATAAGGTTCCTTTTAAAAAGTAATTCATGCAAGGATGCTGGTGGAGTATAAGCATGCATCATTCTCAGAAGGCAGAGGCTGCACTTTTGCCTCTACTTCTACCTTGGCTAGGGCTCCCAAGTCAAGTTCCATCCCTCCTAGCATCTGACTAGCAGCAAGAGTACAGCCAGGAGTGTTCCAGCTGCTTTTTCTCACCTGGGGAGGATGGAACAGCATCCACTGTAAGTCCAACAAAGCTCACTCTTTCTGAGTGTGAGGGCAGCCAGAATGTGCCTGGGTATACCCAGACACAGCTAATCAGAGGCCAGGGAAACGGAGTCGTGCTGAGAAGTCCTTTCCTCAGCTGTTGTTGCACAGGTGTGGAAATACGCATTGCACAAGTAGGTATTGGATATCTTCTTAGTGGCACTGCCATAACCACTTGCTACACTGATGCATTTCTTCTACAATATTCTAACCATTATGTAATTTGTTATAAGCCATCAACCCAGGCAACTTAGGTCATTTCCACCCTGCATTATTATACTGCTATTATTCCACTTTCAACATTCTGTGGAATTCTGGGGTTTGTAGTTTACTGAGGCCAAAAAGCTCTCTGGCTGAGAATTCTAAATTCCCCTCTCTAAACTGCAAATTCCAGGATTCCATAGGGTGTTGAAAATGGAATAAAAGCACTATAACAGTGTAGTGCAGAAATGATCTTATTATCACTGATGTTGCAACTTGTTAATGATGCACTTCTTAGAAAGTAAAGTTGCATTGCTTATTGTATTGGTCATTGTTTTTAGTTCCCTTTTCCTTTGTACCTTTCTTTAAATCAAGAAAATAGTGTCAGTTTGGAAGAGTGGGAAGAATCCTCTCAAAATGTTCCAAAGCGGCAAGTGTACTTCCAGAATACCTATTACATGAAAAGGTAACATTATAAAACCTTCTTAACATTATTCTGCAAAAGGATAGTCAGTACAGCTCCATTACTCCATAAAACATTCTACAGATATCATCAATACTTGAAACATGCTACTTCAAAACTTTGGTCTGGCAGTGAAAATTAATTGAGTAATAAAACTGTTCATAGGACCCACAGCTTTTGTTCTTTCATCAGGGACACAATGAACTTGACCAAAAAATATACCAGAGGATTCACATGCAAATTATATTAGTGAACATATACTATAAAGAAGATGATGCACCGCACAAGAGATGCCTGGAGTTTCACGAAATACCCCATACTAGTGGAAATATCCACCAAGAGAGGCAATATTTAGAAATGTGGCCATAAAAATGGACTGTGTAAGTGTCATCTCCAACTTGAATGGAATGGAGGAGTGCAGTGGTTCTCAAACTTTTTACCCTTGTGACCCCCTTTATATCAGCATGCAGACATCAGGGTCCCCCCAGTCGATGCAGCATATGAATACATAGATATAGATATACGTAACAACACAAACCCCAGAAGTGGAGGATAACAAAGGACTATCCAAAAAGGGACTTGTGCACATGGAAGTCAGTAACTCTGCTCCACAGAAGTGGAGGATCACAAAGAACTGCCCAAAAAGGGATTCCTACTATCTCTCCCTTGCATCTAGCTTCTCAGTCTCTCCTCTGTTTCCTCCACCTCTTCTCATTTCATACAGAGAAGTGACACATAAGCCATTTCCGCACTAGACTGTTATAGCACTATTATTACACTTTCAACATCCTATGGAATCCTGGGGTTTGCAGTTTCAGGGGGGAGCAGTGAGCCCCTCCCGAAACGGCAAACTCCAGGATTCCATAGGATGTTGAAAGTGGAATAATAGCACTATAACAGCCTAGTGTGGAAATGGCCATAGATGTTGTGTCCATGAGTCCGTCTGTGATTTCATGGTCTGCATTGCACTGTAGTAGGAAGGAAGCTTTGCAAGTGGTGGTTGAAGGATGGGAGAAGCAGGGAGGCAAGAGGATGATGAATACAGCTACCACTGCAGGCATGCCTAGGGCTCCTTCTTTTTCTCCAGCACATTTGCTTGTGAAGCAATGGTGGGTAGGAGAGGAAGGAAATAAAGCCTTCTCATGACTTCAGAGTTGACACTGGAAAGCTGCAGCATGCTGTAGAACAATTCATGGAGAAGAGCCTCCTCTCCTCTGCCACCCTTTCCCTAAGTTTTCTTCCGCTCCTCCATCCCATCCCCTTCCCCCAAGTAAGTTAGCAAGGGCTGACTGTAATAGATTAATATCCAAAAAAATTCTTGCCCCCTCCCATGAGCAATTATCATGTCCCCCCCAGGGGTCCTGGCCTACAGTTTGAGAACCACTGGAGTCACATAATAGAAGTGAGCAGAGCACTCCCTGTGGACTTCATTCCTTTCTCATTGCTCTCTGCCCCTTAACTGCCAAGTTCCAGTCTTGGAGCAGGACCTCATCCTTGGGCATACATATGAGTCGCCCTTTTCTGCATAGCCACACTGTAGGCTGTTTTGCACTTCATAAAGTTTTTCTTTAGTAATGGGGCATATTGTCATTGTACATTTTCTGCAATGGAAAGCGGGGGTGGAATATCAGACTACTCCCAGCCTGAAGGCTAATGGCTGTAAGTTTAAAAAGAACATTTCAGCATTGTTTCATATCAGAGTAAGGTTACCAGAGGTTTGGTTGCATGCTTTACATTGCTGTTGTTGTTTTAACAGAGCAAAGAAATTGGCAAGCCTGTCAAACAGATGTGAGTTATGGAGATGTTGTGGTGAATTTCATTCGGGCTAGATCTGGTTTTATTTTTGTCAGGACTGAAGGTTGGCTAAAAATTCAAAATATGTATTTCTCCAAATTAAATGTTTGTTCAGAAATTTCTTGAAGTATCTGTGCTCAGTTGAATCTGGAGATGCTGTTAACTAGTTCCGTCATTCATTCCTCTGAATTATACAAACAAGTACAGTATCAGAAGTGTCTGGACTGAAGGATTACTGGTGGTCCATCAAGTCTGTTCATAATATAGGCAGATGTCTTCCATTAGAATAAGAATTGTGTAGCTCTAAGTTTCCCTTCAAACAGTAGATGTACTGCCTGATTTCCTCCTTCACTTTAGGTGCATAAAAGCTACTATAGTACTTTTTTGAGGCTGATACTTTAATATAAGTAAACATGTATTGTGAATGCATTCCTAACAGCTAGCATTTACCATATCAGGTGACAAATCTAAAAACTCAAAGGGTTACCAATTTATTAAATACTACCTATTGGTGGGGAGGGGCTTCTTAGACATTCAGTGAAGCAGCTTTCCCAAGACTGTTGCCCACATGCATTATTAAATTACAAACACGTATGGAGGACACCCAGTTGAGTTTGCACTGAAGAATTGCTTTTGGTGCTACAGCAAGCACTTGTACAGTGTTTTGTAATTCACTGGAAGTGCCTGTGTGTACTTTCACAAAAGAATGTTGTACACATAGGTTTTTATTTGCATCTACAGACTTGGTAAACTTCTTATGCAACTTTCTTCTTCTCCATTCCACAAAACCACCATCAGCCAAGTGTGGCTGAAGCAACTCATGTCCAAAACAACTCTTCCCTCCCCCTCACTCCAAATACCTAATTGGTAGTGATGGGTTAATTCCCCTTAGTTCAATACAAAATGAGATCAGCTGATAATTTACATACACACACACAGAGCCTCAAAATAACTCGTTTTTTCTCCCTGAGCTCACGAAGCAACATTATTCTATGCTCAATTTGGTCACCAGGAATGCAATTAATCCTCAACAGTCTATCTCTCCCCCACTACCTATGAACCACTCAAAGATCTTCATGAGCTGCCCAAGCCTATATTCATGTGCCACTGAGCCCTTCCTTGATCCCATTTTATTTATAGGAAGCTTAGCTGGAGCCAGAGCTTGGAGATGTTACAGTCTGGGACAACAGTTCTCACAGTTCTTCAGCTAGATGTTCACTAGCCATATCAGCTGAATTTTGGGAGCTGCCATTCAAATCTCTGCAATGTCTGGTGTTGACCATGACCACTAGGATGCCTTGCAGAAGCCTTCTATTCCTCCCTGGCCCCACAGATGTTGAAATGCCAGCATGGCAGGGGCACTGGCAGACATAATTATCCTGAGCACCTGAGCAAATCAATAAAGATGCTTGGCCTCCTGAAAAGTCCCAGGGCTTCTTGCTCACAAAGGCATCCCAGAACATATAGTTTTCAGCACATCAGATACACCAATTGACATCATGTGCCCTGAAAAACTGTATATCCAAAGACTTGTGGCTGACCCGCTCATGCTCAGAAGCTCTCTTGGTAATGCAACTAAGTATGATGATCAGATAAAATTAATACTCCAAAAGAGGTTAATGTAAAACTTTGGCAAAATCAGTATCAGTTGGCACTCCTCCTCCTCTTGACAAAACAATTATTCCCTTAAACCTTATGAAAGGAATGAGAGTTTGCAGAGTTAGTTCCATCCAGGCATTTGCCAATATACTTATGTGTTCTTCCGCAGTTCACAGTAGGATACATTTTTCAGCTCTTATGTTTATGGAAAACAAAAGCAGACATTTCTGGTGTATTGAGAATTGCCTTTATTCTACCTCTAGCAGTTTTCCTGACTGGTCATAAACATCTGTTTATCAAATGTTTATCATTACAGGCGTGGGTAGTGAACGCTGGCATCTAGCAGAATTATGGTAATGGGTTACATCCTAGTATTTTAATAGAAATCTTAGTTTCCTTCTTTCTAGCAAATAAAGCATTTGAAAATGTTTAAACTGTGATGTAAGTGAGAATTGTTAAAATTAAGGATTTCAAATAGTTACAAGATGTCTTGGTTAACAGCATATATTTTCTGCCATGATTGTTAGCACTGCACCAGAGTAAAAAGATCATAACCAGAGGGCATAATAATTGCATTGACGTGTCAGGTTTCTCTCATTTGCCAAAGGTCATGTGGTGCTTTGGTTTGTGCTGTGTTGCGTGGTGTTATTTTTTACCATATCATTTTAGCTGTTACATAACTGTTCTTTTTCTCCATCATACAATTATAACATGGTCAACCTGAGTCATGTCAAGAAATTGCAGCAATTGTCATCTCTAAACTGTTTCATATGTGACCACTCATATGATTCTTGCCTTTGGCTTTGCCATTGGTCTGGATTTTTCTTGAACAAAAAGAATTTTATTACAAAACAACATGACTTCTTCCACTGGAAAATTTGGATATCACCAGAAACTGGGAGTACTTGAGTAAAAATGACTGAGTTTTGTAAAGCCATTACTGAGAATTTAACCAATTTTTACAGTATGTTGTATGAACTTTTTAAGATGAGTTTCCAGTGTCTAAAGTATGAATATAACTGGAAAAATGAATAAATTGGATCAAATAATGCAAAAAATTTTTAAAAATGATTTTAATAATATTAAAGTAGCTTTGTAAGCATTGAACCCAGTTTATTTAATTGTCTTGTACTGTCACTTTTTTAAAAAAAATCAAGTTTATAGTATATAAAATAATTGCCCTTGCCTGATCCCATCCGCTGATAGATACATGAAGTGTTATTCTGTTTTATTCTGGGCATAAAAAGGTAATTCATAGAAAAATGTATAGTCCTTGAATTAGTTAGAATACTATGACTATTTAAAACATGTGGCTTATATGAAAACTAATAGCAAATTAACTCTTCTGTCAACATTTAGTTGTCACTGATAGTCCTAAATCAAAATGAAAAATGTCACTTGGGGAAAGGGAGCCATGCTAGCTATCACTGAAATCTAATTGATAGCTGAACTGAATCAGAGAGATAATTGTAAACACTGTCAGTTGAACTGGTACGCAGTGGTTTCTTCATAGAATCATAGAAATGTAGAGTTGGAAGAGACCACACGGGCCATCCAGTCCAACCCCCTACCATGCAGGAATACCCTCAAAGCACTCCCGACAGATGGCCATCCAGCCTCTGCTTAAAAACCCCCAAGGAAGGAGACTCCACTACACTCCGAGGCAGCATATTCCACTGCCGGACAGCCCTGACCATCAGGAAGTTCTTCCTGAGGTTCAGGTGGAATCTCCTTTCCTGTAGCTTGAATCCATTGCTCCTTGTCCTGGTCTCTGGAGCGGCAGAAAACAAGCCCTCTCCCTCCTCTACATGGCATCCCTTCAAATATTTAAACATAGCTATCATGTCCTCTCTTAACCTTCTCTTCTGCAGACTGAACATACCCAGCTCTCTAAGTCTATCCTCATAGGGCTTGGCTTCCAGGCCCTTCACCATTTTGGTCACCCTCCTCTGGACCTGCTCCAGCTTGACCATGTCCTTCTTGAATTGGGGTGCCCAGAACTGGACACAGTATTCAAGATGAGGTCTAACCAAAGCAGAGTAGAGTGGTACCAGTACCTCCCTCGATCTAGACACCATACTTCTATTGATGCAGCCGAGAATTGTATTGGCTTTCTTGGCTGCCGCATCACACTGCTGACTCATGTTCAGCTTGTGATCTACCAAGACTCCTAGATCCCTTTCACACGTACTGCCATCCAGCCACGTGTCCCCCATCCTATATTTCTGTATTCCATTTTTTCTACCTAAGGGTAGGACCTTACACTTCTTTCTGTTGAATTTCATTTTGTTAGCTTTGGCCCAGCTCTCCAATCTGTCCAGGTCATTTTGAATTTTGATCCTGTCCTCTGGCGTATTAGCAACCTCTCCCAATTTGGTGTCATCTGCAAATTTGATGAGCATGCCCTCTATTCCTTCATCCAAGTCGTTGATGAAGATATTGAACAGCACTGGGCCCAGGACAGAACCCTGTGGCACCCCGCTAGTCACTTCTCTCCAGGATGAAAAGCAGCCATTGGTGAGCACCCTTTGGGAACGGTCAGTCAACCAGTTACAGATCTACCTCACAGTAGCTCTGTCCAGCCCACATTTTACTAGCTTCTTTGCAAGAATGTCATGGGGAACTTTGTCAAAGGCCTTGCTGAAATCGAGATATGCTACATCCACAGCATTCCCTTCATCTATCAAGCTAGTAACTCTGTCATAAAAAGAGATAAGATTAGTCTGGCATGACTTATTTTTGAGAAATCCAAGTTGACTTCTCGTGATTACCGCGTTGCTTTCTAAGTGATTAGAAACTGACTGCTTAATGATCTGTTCCAGGATCTTTCCGGGTACCGATGTCAGGCTGACTGGGCGATAATTATTTGGGTCCTCTTTTTTTCCCTTCTTGAAGATGGGGACAACATTTGCCCTCTTCCAGTCTGCTGGAACTTCTCCTGTCCTCCAAGATTTCTCAAAGATTATAGCAAGCGGTTCCAAATGACCTCTGCCAGTTCTTTTAATATCCTAGGATGCAATTCATCTGGCCCTGGAGACTTGAATACATCCAGTGTGGCCAGGTATTCTTGTACCACCTCTCTACCTATTATGTGCCGCATTCCCCCTGCTTCCTCACCTGCTCCCCAACTGCCAGGTTGAGTGCTTGTATCCTTCTGGGGAAAAACTGAGGCAAAGAAGGTGTTAAGTAGTTCTGCCTTTTCTCTTCCCCCTGTTAGTAATTCGCCATCTTCTCTGCGCAGCGACCCTATCGCCTCTTTCTTTTTCCTTTTGCTGTGGACATATTTTAAAAAGCCCTTTTTATTGTTTTTAATGTCTCTGGCCCGCCTAAGTTCGTTCTGTGCTTTAGCCTTTCTGACCTTCTCCCTACATCTCCTGGCTACTTGCTTAAATTCTTCTTTGGTGGTTTCCCCCCTCTTCCATTTCCTGTACATGTTTCTCTTAACGCTTAGCTCAGCTGAGAGTTCTTTAGTCAACCATTCTGGTTTCTTCAGATGCCTTCCATTTTTCCTCCTTATTGGCACAGTTTTAGACTGTGCCTTCAGTATCTCCCTTGTAAGGAACTCCCATGCCTCCTGAACTCCTTTCTCTTTCACTATTCTTGACCACGGAATTTCAGTCAGCAGCTCCTTAAGTTTACAGAAGTCCGCTTTTTTAAAATCTAAGATGAGTGTCTGGCTACACTTATCTTCTCCTTCCCACTGAATGCCAAATTCCAATAGAGCTTGGTCACTCCCCCCTAAAGATCCAACCACTTCTACCTCATTAACAAGGTCATCCCTATTGGTCAGGATCAGATCTAGAATATTTGATCCCCTTGTCACCACTTCCACCTTCTGGACCATGAAATTGTCTGCAAGACAAGCAAGAAACTTGCTGGACCTTGCTGTCTTGGCAGAGTTTGACTGCCAACATATATCCGAGTAATTGAAATCTCCTATTATTACTGTATCTCTCCTTTTTGAATGCGCGGTCATTTGGTTGAGGAAGGCGTCATCAAGGTCCTCAGTCTGGGTTGGAGGTCTGTAGTAAACCCCCACCAGAATATCCCTATTGTTTCTCGCTCCCTTAATTCTTACCCAGATGCTCTGGACCTGGCTTTCTGGGTTTAAGTCACGGATCTCCTCACAGGTGAAAACATCCTTGACATACAAGGCTACTCCTCCTCCTTTCTTGTTTGGTCTATTTCTACAAAATAGGCTATACCCCTCTATTCCTACATTCCAATCCTGAGACTCATCCCACCAGGTCTCAGTGATGCCTATCAAATTCTTCTTGCATTGTATAAAGTGGTAATTATGTCATTTCAATCTCATCTGGATTAAGGTTCAGTTTCTCGTCCTCATGTAGCCTAGTGTCAGCTCCAGCCACCTGCTTGCTTCCACTGCCAATACCTAAATTACGTGATCCAGAAAATGGAGCATACTCCTGATACCTTACGTCAAATTTCCAGACAGATCAATGCCTAGACTGATGCACCAAGGCTCTAACAGTAGTAACCATAAGTTCTGTCCATGTTTGACTCCAGCAATGCCCTAGCATCATTCTTCTGTTCCCCTCTGCTGACATTCCCCTTTGACCACTAGGGCATACTGTTGTGATTTCACACTTTCTCTAGATAAATACTGAGAATATACCAAGGGAAGTTCATATAATCATGGAGCTGGAAAGGACAATAACAGTTATCTGGTCCAACCCTCTGCCAGTGCAGGAACAAAGATTGACATCCAACCTTTGTTTAGAAAGTTCCAGTGGTCTAGCATCCACATCTTGATTCAGTTCACAATTGATGTAAAGATCATCTGTCTCTGATCACTTTAAGAAAGGGTCCGCTCACATTCAGGTTTGTTCCTTGATTCTTGCCCTCCTCCATTCTTTCACACTTATGAAACTCACTGGATTCAGTCTTTCTCTTTTGTTCCCTTGCAGTGTTGTTTTCTTTTCCTTTTGTACTATTGGAAATGGAGAGAGTCCATGAATCTACCATACTGAACTGATAGCAGTGACTTGAAGCTACAGCACAAATTGATTACTGTGGTACAACAATAATGACCACAACACACAAATAACAGAATACTGGATGTGGGTTCACACATTTGGCAACAGCTCACTGTTCACAGTGACCACCTACAGCAGAAGTGGGAATCATGTAGTCCTCCAAATGTTGTTCAGACTATAGCTCCCAGCATTCCACACCATTGCCCATGCAGGCTAAGGCTGCTGAGACTTGCAATCCAAAAACATCTGTAGGGCTGCATGACCCTCCCATCTATGGTTTGTGTATAAGAGTACAGACAGAAAAGCCGTACATTCAGGATGTGAAATAGTTTGTAGATTTTTATAGAAACAATGGGGAACAACTTTGGTGCTTCTTAAACCCAAATTTCTGTTCCTGGGGCTACCCGGACAATCACAATGCCAAATGTGGAGATCCAGAGCCAAAGGTCCAGTCCTACTTTTGAAAAAAAAATGGCTATTTTTGACCATTAAATAGAGCAGAAGCCACCAAATAAAGTCTGAAGCCAGCAAAAACAGCCTTGGGGACTGCATGTAGTCGAACAGCTACATTTCACCAAACCTTGGTTTAGGCTGTGATCCTTCTCCCTCTTATCAGTAAGCCCCAGTGGACTTAATTGGACATCAGATAGGCTACACTGTTAAAATGGTAAACAACTTTGTTTTTAACGTTTAGAATTCACAATCCAAATTTAACACTTCCAGGTTTTCTAAGTTTTTTTCTAAAGTTTATTGGTTCTCGTTTATTTTTAGCAGATGTTCAAGGATCACTTTGGCTTCACGCAGCACTTGGTATTCATAAAGAACTTGAATGCCTTAACAAAACTGTAGCTGAGTGCTGCCAAGCTACATTTGTGTTCCTGCTTTTGAAAGATAGTTTTTAATATGTCTAGATAGATAGATAGATAGATAGATAGATAGATAGATAGATAGATAATTTAAAAAACAGTGCAAAGGCCCCATACAACCTATTTAAAAGGTAAATCACCACTCATGGAGTCTTCCTGAAAATGCAATTCATCACCACCATCCCTGATTTTTGGCAGAAAAAGGGGAGTCCTGGATAGTTTAGAGGGAATCAAGGGTCACAAAAACAGGCTTAACAGGTGATATGATGCCCCAGGGCTGCCTTTTACCCACCAAGATGTAGGTGATTGTTCAAAATCTGTAAATACAACAGAGGAAACTGTCAGTAGGCTTCAGTAGGCTAACTAAAAAGAACTCAGAAAATGATAGCTGCTGCCAACTTGAGGCTTTACAAAATAGCTTCTGTTCCAGGGGACAACATGAAAGAACTGAAGAACCCTAGATTTAGCGAATGACACCCACTACAACACCATAGTCTCAGATTAAGCAGAAGGAGTAAGAATAAGTAAGTAACACACCAAATGCAGCAGTTTTTCTACCAGACCCACAAGTGGTATCTGAAATTTTAAAAAATCCTGCCCCACAAAGTGGCCCAACATCAGCTGAAAATGAAAACAGAAGTGATATCACTCACTTTTTGTCTCATCACACCTACTAATGTGTCCCTCAGGATGGTTCAGAAGAGAAAAACGGTTCCCATCCTCTCTGCAGTCACCTACCTCAACCTGTGAAAAATTCCAGGGGAATTTTTTTTTCTTGAGACTTAGAGAAGGACACTCATTAGCCTCTGAAAAACAGTAAGGGGTGGGGGATTAAAACATTTTTCACAGGCTCTTCAGAAAGGTCAAATCCAATGCAATTATATTTCAGACTCATTCATGCTGCTCTATATAAAGAAATATCTCTCTTTTCTTGATGCTTCAACAAAGACTTCTGTGGTCTGCTTGAAGGTCATTGATTAATTTTTTTAAAAAAAAATTTTTCTCTCTGATGGGCTAGTTTTCTTTTTTTAAAAAAAATAATAATCTTTATTGAAAAATATTTTTTAAAACACACACACATACACACACACACAGACAAAAATGTTGATATGGACACAATATGACCAATCAGTATCTCTCGAACAGCGTGCTAGAAAAAAGAAAAAGCAAAAGAAGAGAATAGAAAGAAAAAGAAAAGAGGGGGGGAAAAAGAAAGAGAAAAAAAAGTATATAATATAAAAAAAAGGAAAGGAAAAAAGGAAAAAAGATATAGGAGAGAAAACAGAAAAGAAAAAGAATGAAAAGAAACTATTAGTACAGAGAAATTAGGAAAAAAGGGATTACAATTAATCCCACATCTTACAGAATGACTATAGACACGACTATAGACACATCTATAAACGTGACTATGGATAAAGAAACATTAATACAAGTTAATACAAATATATTAAAATGATTTCCCGTCCTCTTCTGCTATAAGTTCCAGAATTAAATTTGTTTCACTATCTCTTTCCAAATCTCCACTACTTACTTTGTTCTCTACTGATACCACTACTATCCTATTTTACAAATCAAATCCTACGATCACTAAGTCCCCATTTTTACTTCTCATGTGATCTGTGAAAGGTTTCCAGGTATTCAAAAATGAATCTATTGTATCCCCTTTCAATAATGTTGTAGGTTTATCCATTTCTGTCAAATCTATTAACTTAATCATCCATTCACTTAATTTCGGTATCTTACTGTTTTTCCAATATTTTGCATATAAAATTCTTGCTGCTGTTATCATATATCTAATCAAATTCTTGTGTTTTCTTTCTCCCTTACCACTTCTATTTATTATATTTAGTAAGCATAATTTGAGGTTTAGTATTATTTTTTCTTTCAATATCTTTTGCATAGTGTCTCCTATTCTTAGCCAAAACTTTTTAGCTTTTTTACATTTCCACCATATGTGATAATAAGTTCCAACCTGGTTTCTACTTTTCCAACATTTATCTTTAAGATTTTTGTACATCTTAGCTAATTTCTCAGGGGTAAGATACCATTTATATAACATTTTATAAAAATTCTCTTTCAAATCATTACAACTTGTAAATTTTAATCCCTTTCCCCAAGCATCTTTCCATTGTTCCAAGACTATATTTTGCCCTATTTGTTTTGCCCAATAAATCATTGATTCCTTTATTTGTTCTTCTTCTGTGTTAAATCTTAATAACAGTTTATACATACTAGTGATCAAATGAGAATCTTCTCCTAGCAACAATTTTTCAAATTCCATTTCTACTATTTCAAAACCATTTTTTTTCTTATCCTCCTTGTATTTCTCCCTTAAATGATAATATGTTAGCCACTGCATTTTAAACCCTTCCTGTTCTAAACTTTGTATATCTTTGATTTCCCACCCCTCACTATCTTTCCTTAGTAAATCTCTATATCAAATCCATACCTTCAGATTTCCCAATTCCCTTCTATGTATTGCCTCGTGGGGTGATAACCATCCTGGTATCCTTCTTGTTAATCTTTTCTTCTATTTTTCCCACACTTTAAATAAATTTCTTCTTATAATATGACTCCTGAATCCTGCATTAACCTTTATTTTATCATACCATAAGTATGAGTGCCAACCAAATTTAAGTTCTTGGCCTTCTAATTCCAATAATCTTTTATTCGTTAATGCTATCCATTCTCTTAACCATACTGAACAAGATGCTTCAAAATATATTTTTAAATCTGGTACCTCCAATCCTCCACATTCTTTTGCATTTATTAATACTTTCCATTTTATCCTAGGTCTTTTCCTTTGCCATACAAATTTAGAAATCTCTTTATGCCACACCCTAAAAGGGGAATTTGAATAACTGAATACTAAGAAAAGCATAATGAACGGAAAATGGCTATGATATTTGTAGATGTGGAGAAAGTTTTTGATATGATCAGTTGGCCATTTATGAAGACGGCAGTTAAACAGATACAGGTTGGAGAAAAATTTGTCTCATGGGTTGAAGCAATTTATAGTCAACAACGAGCTCGACTGGTCATAAATGGTGAAAGAACACAATTGATAGAATTGCATAGAGGGACAAGACAAGTGTGTCCCTTGTCTCCTCTGCCGTTCATCATGACAATGGAAATACTTAACAATGCTATAAGAGAAGACAAAGATATAAAAGGAGTTCAAATTAAGAAACACCAATACAAGCTAAAAACCTTCACCGATGATTTGGTTTTATTTTTGGATGATCCAGGGAGATGCATTGAAGAATTGATTAGAATAGTTCAAGAATATGGAGAATTCTCTGGATTCAAAGTTAATAAGGAAAAAACAGTCTTCTTAACCAAAAATATGACTGAGAGAGAAGAGATGGAATTAGTACAAAAAACAGGATTTAATAGAGGAAAAAAGGCAAAGTATCTAGGCATTTGGATAGCTAAAAAAAAAATGAGTTATTTCAAAATAACTATGAAAAAAAATGGAAAGAAATAACAAAAGACTTGGAAAGTTGGACTTCTATGTGTTTGTCAATGATGGGGAGGATAGCTGCAATAAAGATGAATGTCCTTTCAAAAAAGGTTCAATATCTTTTAAGGTTCTTGTGAAGTTTCAATTAAAACCCAGAGTGGATTCACTCTCCCACTGACATGGAAGCCACCAGTTGCTCGCACTTGCCAGGGGCTTTCATTCACTCACTCTGTTTCTGGTCTTTCACTTTTCCTCAGAATTGGCAAATTTAAAAAAAACCCTGTTCCTTAGAACAGCTGTGAGAGTTCCTAGGAGCCAAAATGTGCGCAATCCTGCATCCTCTGGTGATTCTTGTTGAATCAGTTTGAAAATCTGGAAGATTTTCCACCTGCAGTGGAAGGATGAAGCTCCCTGCCCCTGCTTGGACAAGAGACCGCAGGTGGCACAGCATGAAAGCCAAAGTTTACATTGATTGCTCAACAGGTGCATTTTTTGTAAAATGAGGAACAGAAGTTTGAGACTTATGATAGAAGAATCTCTCCCCACCCATTTTTGCAACTCACCTTAATGCTAGAAAGATAAACCCCTTCATTTGTTCCATGGAGGGATTAATAGGTAGATATTTCATGCACAACATACTGAGAGAGAGAAGGAGAGAGAGAGATTGGGGTGGGAATCCTGTATACACATACCTGGAAGAAGATGTAACTGAATTCAGTGGGGCTTACTTCTTAGTAAATATGTCTAGAATTAGACTGTAATTCTTTTTAGAAGTCATAAGGCACATCTGGGAAATACTTTTTTTTATTGATGAGAACATGGCTTTATGAAATAGATATGTGGCAATGGAAGCAAAACCAATGGTAATAAATTTCAGTCACTTCTATTCATAAGATAGGGTGGACAAATGCTTATTATTATTATTATTATTGTTATTATTATTTTAATTGGGAACCAACAGATGGCAGCAAAGTTCTGACGTTGTCCCTAAGGAAGGAAGGGGAAAAATAGCCTAACATTTCATGGAAAAACTATTTCATTTGTTTATGTCTTTTATTGCATTGATTACAGTAAATCTTCCTCAATCACTCCTATTTATTGGGTAACATGAGATGTTTACTTCATTACCAGGAGACAATGAAATTTGACTGTGGTCATAACAATGAGAACGGCCAAGTAAAGCCATGTTTTTATTATGAGATTTAATTTCTTGTGCATTTTGCTTTTGAGTTTTTAAACAAATTATCTTTTTTTTTTCCTGCTAAATAGACTTTATTTATAGTGTAAAGTGATAATCTCTCATGTTGGTGAATGTATGAGAGCAGAGAGTTAGGTGTCAGGTAGCTTTCCAATGTGTGTTATCTGTACACATACTCATGATCCACTACCACTAAGATCATGTTTTTGCCACAGCTGCTGTTACTGCATACATCTTTAATCTAAGGCATCTAAATATATGGAATGTAATCTATCCAGTGCTTTTATTTTCTGAGGCATGATAATAGGATTTATAGTATTAAAAATACATCTATATGGAATAACATTTCTCCAATTCTGGCTTCTCTTCATCAGCCCTCAAAAAGGGGAGGAATATCCACATGACAGCACTGCTTCAGAAAGTGTGTCTATGTGTTTTTCCTCAATGGATAGACTTATGGGGAGGGTTGAACAGCATAGGTTGCATAACTGTAGTTGATGTATAAAGCATGCTTAATAACATCACCAGGGACTGCCCCTTGTAACATCACCAGGGCCCAACATCACAAAGGAGTATTTCTAAGGCCATTTCCACACACCACTGCTATAGTGCTATTATTCCACTTTCAACATCCTGTGGAATTCTGAGGTTTGTAGTTTACTGAGGCCAAAGAGCTCCCTTGCTGAACTTCTAAATGCCCCTCCCTAAACTGCAAACCTAGGATTCCACAGGATGTTAAAAGTGGAATAGTAGCACTATAACAATGTAGTGCAGAAATGGCCTATATCTCAGGTTTTGGTCCTGAATCTCAGTCCTGAGTTAACCCTGGCTTGCCAACCCTAACAGGAATAGAAACTGTGCTAGTAAATAAGCTTCAGATCTCAGCAATCTGAACATTTTAAGAATGAAACAGGCCCCAGATTTAGTAAGATGATTTTCTTGGTATTACTCACTAAAAGTAACTCTACTGCCAAAACTAAGCAACAAGAAATACACCATAGTAGCCTCTTTGGAACTTGTTACTGTAAGAGACAATCTTGTTTATCCCACATACTTGGTTCATGGATTTTACCTCTCTTTTCATGGATATATATTTTTATCTGAATAGTGAAGCTAAGCAAAATCTACTCACTACGTATCTAGGCTACTTCTATTCTAAGATATCTCTGGTTTCTGTGAACAGAAGAAAGCCATTTTTTTCATGGAAATATAAAATAGTGAAGAATATGTGTTTTTTATCAGTGAAAGGCATGACAAATATAACGTTTAAGTTAAGTATATTAAGTTAAATGTCAAAGACAATTAACAGTAAGAATATACAGTCTACAACAGTATGGGTGATTTCTTCTGTATAGTGACCAAAGCGATGCCAAACAATTACGTCCATGTCCAATTTTTTTAAAATGTCTGTCTGTCAACAGCATACTGGTATTAATTATTCTCATCTCTTGGAATACTTGGAATGCCTAACACTACCAAAAGATGGATCTATGTTTTAAAAAGAGCTTTATGTAACAGAGGGCTTTCAACTCATGAAATAGTTATGTTCTTTTTCCTCACTGCAGGACATATGACCCCGTTCCAAGGATATGAGCACTTAGAAAGTTGAAAATACTTCAAAGCTAACGCAAATCATTTTCTGAAACAAATAACTCTTTTAAAAACATTTGGAGAATAAAAAACCCCATAAAACCATTTAATATAATAAACACAGCTGATTCAGAGCTAGCTAGTGTTAGTTATTTTTTCTGCTCAATTGGATGTTTTAGATGCATCTAAGTGCAAAAGCAAGAGCAAGCAATTCAAAATGGGGCACGCAATAGAAGAACGGCATTTATGAGCCAATGCCATTATTTATTTTAATTGTGATGTGCTATCTTTTGGAATTTGCTACAGAAACATCTATACATGTGCCAAAATATTCAACACTATTGCCATCTGGGTTACTATTGTCATGAGAAATGTTAAGGTTTCCTGTTACAGTATCTCATATGGTACTGCAACTACACATATTATACAAATGCTGTCAAAAACACAGAGCTGGCAAGAAAGGACAGGGTTTATATGGCTCTTCTCCAACACTGGAAATACCATTGTTGGCTGTAACCAGCATTCTCCCTCCCCAAAGTAGGCCTGCTTTGCATCATGTAATTATATATTTGCTCGTCTCCTCTTGTGATGTCCTCTGGATGTATTGTACTACAAGTCCCATCACTGTTGTCCAAAACATCTGGAGGTGATCAAGCTGAGGATATCTATCAAAACTGAACACAACAGGAGGCAGGGTGATGAAGTGTGTGAGACAACATGTGGGGGAAACAGGTTGGAAATGGTACATAGATTAAAGAAGTAAAATGTGTTGATTCAGGGAATGTATCAGACTAGCTCCAGTTGGATTCTAATAATCTATTATTTAGTTTGTTATCTGAAGATAACTGTTCAATTTTTGCAAGCTATATTAGTGATTTGGAAAATAAAATTAGATTTTAGAAAAGTTACTTCCTTGGACCATCAAAATCCCCTAACTAACATGGCAACCAGCCCGAAAATCTGACATGTCCAAGATGCGGACACAGACTGGTATGCTATCAAATATTCCAGAGCTATGTCTGTCTGCAAAAGCATCAAAATGGTATCATTTTTTGTAATAACCTTACCTTCTCTTCTGTCTAGCCAGATGACTGGAAAGTATAAGAAGGGCAATCCAACAGTACCACTATGCTGCAACTATTAACGTCAGCAGCAGAACATTGGTATATTGGAATCCTACATTCTCGAAACGTTACCTTTAATTTACTGAGAATACAGCAACATTAAAAAGTGCAGGACAGAGTCTGTGACAACACAATGAACCCCCACCACGGCAATAGTCAGTGATATCCTCACAGTAGAGCCATGCATGGAGGAACCAATCCAGACATAGTAGAAACAAATTTCTCCATGGCATCAACATTATTAATTACTTTTTCTAATTATTAACTATTATTACACTATTGGTCTTTCTCCCAGTGCAGAGTCAAGAGTCACTTACAAAATGAATAATAATGAAACAAGAGAAAAGCTAGAAGCTTATATTTTTTTAAAAAAAAGCTCTCCTATTAAAACAAAACACTGAATTAAAAGCAGAAGCAAGAAAGGGGTTTGTAAGCACACACATCATTAAAAGATCCTCCCACAGAGTCCAATTAGTGGTCAAAAGCCTGCTTGAATAAAAGGTCCTTACCTGCCAGAGTAAGGAGAGCAAAGAAGAAAGCAGCTTAGCCTCCTCTGGAAGAAAGTTCTAGAGCCTGGGAGCAGTCTTAGGAAAGCCCTTGCTTGTGGCCTCATCAAACATGGTTGCCATGGGGGTGGGACCAAGAAAAAGGCCTTTCCCTGAAGATCTCAGAACTCAGGAAGACTCCTATATAGATATACAGTCTTTCAGTTACTGTGAATGCAAAGTCATACAGTCAAAGTCATACAGGTCATAACCAAAACTTTGAATTGTGCCTGGAAAGAGAACAGTAGCCAATGAAATTTTCACGACCAAGATTTTATTCTTCTTGAGAGCCGGTGTGATGTAGTTGTTTGAGTGCTGGACTGCAACCCTGGAGGCCAAGACTTGATTCTCCCCTCAGCTATGGAAACATACTACATGATCTTGGGTGTGTCACACACTCTCAGACCCCCCAAAAAATCTGTGATAGGTTCACCTTAGGGTCACCATAAGTCAGAAATGACTTGAAGACACACCACAACAACAAACCAGTTCCAGTCAGCAGTCTGGCATCTTAGACCAGCTGAAGTTTTTTAATAATTTCCAATGGCAGCCCTACACAGAAATATATCTAACCAAATTATTCTATGCAAATGGACTGTAACCAAAGCATACATCACTGTGGCCAGATTAGACATCTCCAAGGATGGATATAACTGATGAACTGGTTTTAACCATGCAAATTCACTGTGAGCCATGCTGAAATCTGGCATCCAGGCTCAGGGCTAAGTCCAGGATTACTCCTAGACTGTGACTCTAAGCCACAGGCCTATCTTGCCTTTTGAATGACCAAGAGCACTTCTGTTTTGTCTGGATTAAACTTCAGTTTGTACACCCTCAGCTAGTCTGTTACTGAAACCAGACCAGACACTGGTTTAGCACCAAAATATTTTTCTTGGAATTATATAGAAAGGAGAGATATTACTTGCTGTGATCAGCATTCTTGTGGCACCAAACCCCAAATCTCTGGAGAATGTCTCCTGGTTCTTTCAGGTATTTGTTAAGTAGCACAAGGGACTCCACAAGCCAATGGATATTGGTGTTGAAGAGGTATCTTTCAACAACAACACGTGAGCCAAACTTTCCAGGAAAGACCAGAGCCATTGTGAAATAGTGCCTCCAAGGGCTATCCCTAAAGAGATGGTACAGAAGGATGCCATGGTTCATGGTACTGAAAACAGAATAAGTAAGCACCTATGCCCTCTGTCCAACCACAGCATATGCCATCCATCAAGATGACTGAAGGTGTCTCCATGCCATAATCTGACCTGAAGCCAGACTGAAATGAATAGAGTTAATCTGTATCATACAGAAACACCTGGAGTTGGGAGGCCACCACACACTATTACTTTACTGAGGAGTAGAATATTGGAGAGTGGTTGGTAATTGTCCAGTACAGTGAGATTCAAGAAGGGCTTTTTCAGCACAGTCTTTTAGGGAAACCAGAACATTGTCTTGCTATAAAGAAGTATTAACCACTCTTCTCACCCACTTGGCTTGTTCTCTTCAGCTGTTTGTATAAGCCAGAAAGGGTAAGAGTCCAGCACATATATGGTAGCTCTCACACCTCTCTGAAGACCCTGTCCATCTCTTCAGGCTCTACAAACAGAAATGTTTCCAGTAATATAGAACAAGCAGAGTACAATGTTATATTTACTACAACAGAATCTATGTCAGAGCAGATCTGCAAAGTGTCAGGTACAGTAAATTCTTCACAATGCCTTGTTGTGTAATCTACATTTTCTTATTGTTGATAAAACCTGTGATTACTTGAGATATCACTGCTGGGTGGCTCTGTGCAGACACTATAGGCATGGAAAGGAGTGTCCAAAGAACAGGACTTCTGCTGGGCTCTAGCTTTTGTTCAGTTGGATCTGATCTGAGTTTCTCATCATCAAAGCTCCACTCTCTATCCCACTCATTTTGACGCTGTCAGCTCACTAGTAAATTATAGGGACAGCTTGGCTCCATTCTCTGGAGGAAACGCTGTAGGAGTAACTGTACACCATTCTGGCCATTTCCCCATTCCACAGTCAACTGAGGATTCAACAGAATTCCTCCCCACCAGGTGACACGAAACTCTTCAAAAGCCACCAGGAAACTATTTGGGTCCATCAGACTTTTGGGAGAGACTATCTTAGTTGACCCCCAGCTGTGCAGAGTCTCCAAGTTCCAGTAAGTCTAAGCCCCACCAAGTAATGATTGGTCCATAACAATGGAAGTAGAGAAACTTCCTCCATATCCAGGTCACAATCATCCTATGCAGCACAGAAAAATGTATCTACAGGGTAGCTTGCTGCATGAGTAGTTCTACATAGCACTTGGTACAGACCCATGGTCATCATGGAGGACACAGAGTCCTAAGCTACTTCTGACAGAGTGGCTTCAGCATGGAAGATTAGGGGCTCCAGCACAGCAAGCTAGAGAATTCCAGCACAACTGCTGAGATCAATCAATCAATATTTTATTTAATGCATAGACCAAAGGCTGTTTACATACAAAGTATTAAAATGCAGTACAATACAATACAAAATGTTAGTATAAAATAATATAAAATACATATAGAAACAGCATAGCAAAAATACATCATATATTAAGCTACATAATAGACATGTGTAAGAGAAATTTAAAATTTGGTTTAGTTAAAACGTAGACAATAAAACTATAATTAAGTGAGCGCATCTCCAGAACAATCAACCGCGATATTGGCAACATGTCCGGCCCGAATCTTCATAGCTGCCAGAGTAAAAAGAGAGGCCTTACGAGTTACCGTGGAGTCAATATCAGCAAGGAGATAAAAAATCTTTTCTAAAACAGTATTAGATTCCAAATGAGGCAGGATAGATCCCAAAAATTTGGCTCTTGGGTCAGAATACAGTGGACAAGAGAACAAATAGTGAGGTAGATCCTCTATTTCGGGGGCCCCACAAATGCATAAACGGAGAGCCAAAGGGGTATGTGAATATCTGCCGTCAATCACAGCAGTAGGCATACTTTGAAAATGAAGGGCTGTAAAAGCTTGCCTAAGCTTTGGAAAGGTAAGCTTTGTCAAATAACTGGCCCTTTGATGGTCAAGTTTATAAAATTTGTACCATTTAGAAAAATTAGAATTATTGATAGCCTGTCTGTCTGATTGAGCGGTATGGTGAAATATATAATCCCGGAGCTTCTCTTTGGAATTCAAGATGAAAAAGTCGTCCGGTGGGCTAGGATACCATTCAAGCAACTTATGATATCTTGAATTCCATACTTTACAATTAGGTAGCTGTTTGAAACATAACTTGGGAAAAGCTCTAACTGGAGAATCTTTAACTATTCTCCAATAATTAAATAGAGCCAAATGAATGCGGGCTCTGATGGATGGAAACCTGACCTCTGACCGACTCAAAGCTGCCGGGGTGCCCGGATGGGGTCTTAGCAGTTTCTTAAGAAAAGTGTTCTGGAGAGATTCCAGTTTAGATATATGAGAGTCGTCCCATCCCCATACCGCGGCACCATAAAGAATCTGAGCGATAACTTTGCTTTGGAATATTTTTAGTGCTGGAACAACCAGATGACCCCCAGCAATAGTATAGAATCTGAGAATTGCCCCAATAGATCTCAGGGCTACTGCTTTGGTGGCTTCTATATGGGGCTTCCATGAGAGATTTTCTGTGAAATGAACACCAAGGAATTTGAATTCTCGGCATTGTTCAATCTGGTGGTCATTAACTGACCATTGAAAAGGAAAGTGTCTTTTCCCAAACACCATCACCTTTGTTTTAGAGTAGTTGATATTCAGCTTTTCTTTAGAACAGAAAACACTAAGCTTCGAAAGCAACCTTTTTAAACCTACACGGCTGAGTGATATTAGAACCATGTCATCGGCATATAACAAGATAGAAATCTTTTTTGAACCAACAGAGGGTGGAAAAAATTCTGAACCTGACAGGGCTGGAATTATGTCGTTGAGGTATAGATTAAAGAGTAGAGGTGCCAACAGGCAGCCTTGTTTAACTCCTTTATTTATGTGAATAGGAGCTGTTAATGAACCAGAGATACCTACTCTTATTGTGGTAGTTGTGTTAGAATAAAGTTCCTTAATTAGGAACAACAGGCGAGAGTCTAAATCAGTGTTAGCCAATTTATGCCACAACAGGTTTCTATCAATAGAGTCGAAAGTGGCTGCTAAATCGATAAAGGCGACAAATAAATGTTTGGCGGGGCCCAAAACACTTTGCTGTGCTAGGAAGTAGAGGGTGAGACAGTGGTCGATAGTACCTTGACCTTTCCTAAAGCCCGCCTGTTCAGGGTGAATGACATGATTGGTAGTTTCCCAATCTTCTAATTTATTTAACAGATATTTGCTATATAACTTGGAGTCTATATCCAAGAGGCTAATAGGCCGGTAATTATTGGGATCCTGCTTATCTTCCTTCTTATAGATGGGGACAACTATACTCTGTTTCCAGCCTGTTGGAATTATGCCTGTATTGTTAATCTGGGTAAACACTTTTGCTAATATAGGGGCCCACCACTCGGGGAAACATTTAAAGATTTCAGCGGGCGTCATATTTTCCCCTGGTGCCTTACTTAAGGTGAGAGCTGCAATCAGCTTCTTTACCTCTAACACAGACACAGGTGGCCAAAAAGGCAAACTAACAGTCTTCGAAATGAGTGAAGGGTGGTTCTCTATGGGTATACCTCCATAAAGCCGGCTGAAATGAGTATGCCATTCTTGCGATGAAATTTGTCCGATAATAACTGGTCTAATCACGTGCGTACCAATCGAAACAATGTCCCAAAACTGCTTCTCATTCTTGGTCCTCACGGCTAGGGCCAAATGACTCCACTGTGTTCTGTAATAAGTATCTTTTTTTTGTTTTAGGAGTGCCTTATCGGATGACCTCATGACCGCTAAAGTGTTAAGGGTACAAGTATTCTTGTTTTTAAGTACCTGTCGGGAGAAATCCATTAATGCTTTCCGGGCACCTCTACATTCTAAGTCAAACCATCTATTGGTTGTTACCCTATTAGGGTTAAAATGCTTGTTGCAAACCAATTTGGGTCTCAATTTTTCAATGATAGTTTGATTGACGTGTAAGACGTTTGACTTAGCAACTAAGATATCTTCACAGAGGGCTTTGAAAGTGTTACTCTCAAATAGTTGAACTAAAGAAGCACTCAGATTAATTGACCATCGTATTCTTTGCTTTCCCAATCGGATTCCATTTAAATTTTGAGAACGATATGTGGGGGGAGACATTTCAAAATTAAATAACAATGACAAAGGAAAATGATCACTTTCAGCCCTGCTGATAACTTCCAAACTATGAATATTAGTAAGCAGGTTAGCAGAAACCGCAATATAATCTACTGTACTAGCTCCTCTATTGGTGACATAAGTATAAGCACCCAATGTTATGTCATGCTGAGATCCATTCAGGCATTGCAGGTAGTGCAGGGAAAGGATCTCTAAAAACCTCAGACCTGACTTGTTTGTTTTAGTATCTTGGGTGACCCTAGTAACCACTGTATCTTGCGGAACCTGACCAGAGTTAGTACCTTCCAAATGTTTCGGCCCCTCCCCAGTTCTCGCATTGAAGTCTCCGCACAGCAGGGTTCTTGTGTAGGGATATTGATGTTCTAGAAGGCCGAGGGTTTCAGATAGACGATTCCAGACACTATTAGGACCTGAACATTTAGATAAACTGGGTGGAGTGTACACATTTATACAAATAAGAGAACCAAAATGACTACTCTTGAAAAGGAGAGCCTGTATACATTGTGGATAGAGAGTGACCAATGGTTGAATATCCACTTGCAAGTCAACTGATACAAATATTGTGAGTCCGCCACTACCATGGCCCCTAGCACTTGTTTTAATGGCCGGGACAGAAAATGAGCGGAATCCAAGGAGTGCTGGTAAATTAGGGCCGTGAGCCCAAGTCTCTTGCAAACATAGAATTTTAAACTTTTGTAAATAGGTTGCAAAAGCTGCATCATGGAAGTTATTCGTCCAGCCCATAATATTCCACGATAGCAAGTTTAATTGTCAGGGTGCTGCAGTTAAATCAATGTCCTCACAAGTATCCACAGGTTCTGTTTGCACCAGGGCTTTTTGGTAGGAAGGCAACTCTTTCAAGGTAACTGTGTTTTTAACCTTCTTTGGTCTGCTGAGATCAGATCAGCTTTCTCTCAAGAAGGGAGAATATTGAGCAGTGAGATAGGCAATGCACTAGCAGAAACTCTATCCTGTTTTAGGCACCAACTCTTAAGCCTTTTCCACCCTACACTGTTACAGTGCTATTATTCCACTGTCAACATCCTGTGGAATCCTGGGGTTTGTAGTTTACTGAGGCCAAAGAGCTCTCTGGCTGAGAATTCTAAATGCCCCTCCTCAAAGTGCAAACGCCAGGATTCTATAGGATGTTGAAAGTGGAATAATACCACTATAACAATGTAGGGTAGAAATGGCCTTAGATAGCTAGATAGGCCACCCTAAACACAGCAGTCAGGGCACCTGAGGAGAATGTGGAAGCATGATAGGAACTTTGCAGCTCAACCTCCCTGCCTCTCCACCCCAGGTCTCGCTTGATGCTGCACAGAGAGCTCAGGTGACCAGAGATGGGAAAGCTCTTTTCTGCCACTCCTGTTTAATCAAATCAAGTCTGTGTGACCCAAGCTAGGTTAGCATGTTCTTTCAGAATCAAGTCCTGGATTGTTGTTGTTTTTCCATTAATCAACCCGATATTTACCAGCAACATTGTCAGCCCAAGGGGCCTGTCTCTGAGCTGCTTGAGTTAAGAGTAACCAAAACTCTGTGTCTCTCCATTTTCCCATGCTGATATAGTTGTCTCCTCATTTCACATTTCCCTCTGTCCATTATGGTACAAATGACTTCTCCTCTGTAGAGTCGAAGGCTTTCACGGCCAGAATCCATTGGTTCCTGTGGGTTTTTTGGGCTTTGAGACCATGTTCTGGTTGTATTTTCTCCTGACGTTTCGCCTGCGTCTGTGGTTGGCATCTTCAGAGGAATGGTGAATTGGAAGTGGAGTGGAGAATATATATGCCAGTCTCCTCCTCCAGAGGGGAGGGAGTAATATACTGCAGGCTGATCCAGCCAGAAAAATCAGCAGTAGCAGAACACACTATAAACCAACCTGGACACAGAATGTTATTTGAAAGCACAGAAATTCTGGACCATTCTAACAACTACCAGGTCAGGCGACACAGAGAAGCCATTGAAATCCACAAACACTTGGATAATTTTAACAGGAAAGAGGAGACGCGGAAGGTCAACAAAATTTGGCTGCCAGTATTGAAAAACACCAAAATCAAAACACAAAAGATACTAACGAGCCCTAACGAGCCCCACCTGGGCTCAGGAAGTCTCCCTCCAGGAACAAGTATTCAATACACACAATAGGACTATTATGCTAATTGCTCCCTCCCCTCTGGAGGAGGAGACTGGCATATATATTCTCCACTCCACTTCCAATTCACCATTCCTCTGAAGATGCCAGCCACAGATGCAGGCGAAACGTCAGGAGAAAATACAAGCAGAACACGGTCTCAAAGCCCGAAAAACCCACAGGAACCAATGACTTCTCCTCTCCTCATATACCAGAGAGCATTTCCTACAGTGGTTTAATCACCACAATCCCTCTCTGTTATACTAAAAACAAAGCACACACTATCTGTGAATAGCTACCCTCCAGACAGGCAAGCACAAGGAAAGAAGCCAGGTCTAAAATTAAATTAGAAAGACAGGTACATGAAGAACCAGGGAGCTCCAGAAGAAATGGTAAGATTTCTCCTGGAGAAAGATATTTTGTCAGGGGGAGGGAAGGGATCCGCCAGGAAAACAGAGAATCCCATAATCAAAGAGTTAGAATGCAATGACCATCTAGTCAAACCCCCTGCTATACAAGAACATATAGCTAAAGCATTTCTGAGAGATGGATGTCCAACCTCTGTTAAAAGACATCCAAGGAGGGAGAATCCATTGCCCTCCAAGGCAGACTATTCCACTATTGAATAACTCCTACCATCAATAGTTTAATGTTAGGTGAAACCTCTTTTCTTGCAACTTGAATCCATTGCTTCAGGTCCTAGTCTCTGGAGCAGCAGAAAACAAATGTCTTCCAACAGTGGAAGCAACAGCTGCATAATCAGAAGTTGAATGTCCCTTCATGACGTAAATGTGGAATTTACCACCATAAAGCCAGATTTGCCTTTTGGAAGCCAAGCCACCAACAACAGTCTAATAGGAAACACAGTGGGAGGAGGAGATTAAGCAAGATTAGCACTCATTCCTTTCACTTTATGGAACAGTTCTTTAACTACAGTATAGGGATGGTTCAAGATATTTTGCTGCCTCAGGCAGAGAAGCAATCAACATATACCTTCTCCTCCTCTCAAAGTATATAGCACCCAAAGCCAGGGAAGTTATTTAGGCAAACAAGGCAGAAAATCCCACAAGACGTCTCCCCACTCCTTTCAGCAAAATAAACAATTAAATAGCTAACAATATGCTACCCTTTGGTGAAACCCAAAATCTGCTTCCTTAGGTCAGTCTCTTTTTATTTGATGGCAGGGATCACAATATAATACAAGTACACACCTTGGAGTGGATAGCATAAATCATGACCTGTAGAATTACCTAGTGAAGAGACTGTTCTGCCCTTGTAGTGGATGGCAACATTGAACCATCAGTTATGTAGCTGAAATAATGCTAATTCTTACTCCCATTGTGCAAATTTATGGCTTTAATATTCTAAAGGCACTAGATCCCATCTGATCTTGGAAGCTAAGGAAGGTCAGCCCTGCTTAGAACTTGGATGGGAAACTGCCCATGAATACCAGATGTTGTAGGCTATATTTCAGAGGAAGGAACTTGCTAGCCACCTCTGAGTATTCCTTGACTAAGAAAACCCTATGAAATTCATGGAATAGCCATAAGTCAACAGATCGTTTGAAGGCACCTACACATGCATTGTGCAAACATAAATGGAGTCTACGAAAAAATAGTCAAGGAAATAATGGATCAGGGTATTCCTTTCAATCTACAATGCCTTCAGAAGCACATACAGAGCCCCACGTGCACAACTGTGCACTAAATACATCCATTGCATGATGATGGCAAAAATACAAACACTGTTATAAGGGAATTTATGCTAGTGTAGGTCACCAATATGATTCTGCCCATCTTGTGGCTATTGGAAATCTGCCTGTTGTCCTATCTACATTCTATTTACACAGGACCACACCTGAGCTGCTCTACATCAGGAGTTGGAATTGTGCGGCCAATGAGACTCATGTGGTCCTTTGCCTCCAAGACCAAAAATATCCTCTAGGGACCAAAAACAGTCTCTAGGGTACATGGGTTTTCCCCTAAACTCTGTTTTGGGGGACCCAACCCCAAACAGCTAAACATTGCATCCATAAGTGAGCAGGAGTGACTTTTTGCTGAAAACATCCAGTTACCAAAAATGGTACCAGTGTTACCTGCTTGGGAATGGGGAAAGCCAAAAAATGGCCCTTAGATCCTCAATGCATGCCCACCCTTGCTCCAAACATAGCATAATTTTGTGCCCATAACTTCTCATTCTTTGTACCTCTGTGGACTTTTAAAATCAATCCATATGGTACTTCAAAAATGTTGAAAGGAAAATTAGTCCTCCTGTATACCCTCCAATACATGGCTTTTTATACATAAAAACCCTGAAAGCAGAGTGGACAATGTCCAGGAGTAGCATATACCTCCCCCTTGATCTTGAAAAGCTATCCTTCATGCCCATACTTTTACTTAACGACTTCTGGGGGACACAGGCTGTAAGTTTATCATGTTTCAGAGATACTGATTTATTTTAGATCTGCAGGAATTTTTCCAAGTGATTATAAGTCACTTCTAGTATTGAAAAAAAAGATACACCTCGCTGACCTAAGACAAATTGGGGGGTGCTAAAAAAATCCTGAAAAAATATGCTCCCTGCTGCTTCAGAGGCCATCCAACAAGTCTTTTTCATTCAAACATCGGAGGTTGGGGGTGTAGCTACAGGAGCCATGAGGGAGCTGTATGTGGCCCTCAGCCTGTACTTTCCCACCCTTGCTCTAAGTATCAGTTACAGACTTCTTGGTCAGGTGACCAACCAACAGAAAACAATTACTTCTCCTGAAGGCCATCTGCCAGTCCCTGACCTACAGGTGGTCTTCTCTGCTTACTCTGCTGCTGCCCTGTGTTATGGGTGGTGAAACATGGGCCATTTCCGCACTACACTCTTATAGCACGATGATTCCACTTTCAACATCCTATGGAATCCTGGGGTTTGCAGTTTAGGGAGGGGCCGGCCCCTCCCTAAACTGCAAACCCCAGGATTCCATAGGATGTTGAAAGTGGAATCATCGTGCTATAAGAGTGTAGTGCAGAAATGGCCATGGAGTGATGCTAAAAGCTAGAAAAATAGAAATGAGGTTCTGCGACAGCCCATAAGCCATATGTAAGAGGTAAAGTACCCAAATGGCAGCTAATGTTCAGGGAGGGTTGACAATATCCAATTTAGGGATATATAGCAACATTCTGTAACCTAAACTTCTTTCTTGATGTCTTTCTTGGATGGGTCAAGCATGGTAATTCGGTAAGCATAATCTTGCAGGCCACACAGGGCAATTTAAAATTCTGTTGCTGGTTTCTGTCGATTCTAGGCAGATTGGAGATCAGCATAGGTAGCACATACAAAAGTATGTTTCTCTCATGTACACAAACATGTCCATTGTTATTTGCCATCAAACTGGCTTCAGTTTACAGAGACCCATATAGATGAGGGACCCCCATGAGCCCTAGTTCTCAAAAGTCCTGCTCAGCTCTTGCAGACTGCAAGCTGGGACTTCCATTATTGACTCAATCCATCTGTAATGCAGTCTTCTTGTTTTCCTACAGACATTCATTTTTCCCAACATTATCATCTTTTCGAGTGATTCATGTCATGGGCCAGATGTTATCACATCTTAGACAAGCCACTTAGTTGTGGCAACAAGCAAGTAACAAATCCAAGGTGCACACAAGCATGAAGTATATTTCTGTCTTATTTTAGCTGCAAACATTCCTCAGCTTTATTAAAGAATAATGAAATTGATCTATGAGGACTTTATGCATACTAAACACAAATAACTTTGAGAGTTGCATAAGGGAGGAGGAAAGGTTTGTTCAGTGAAACAAAAATTATTTTTGATTTATCACTAGTTTGAAATTTAACTCCATTCCATGGACTGCATTATTACTTGGGCAAGTGGATGAGAATTCTCTCCCTCTCTAACATATAATTCCCCCCTCTCACCCTCCCTCTCCTTCTGCTATAATTGTAACTTGTTTTAGACCTTTGACCCAGAATGTCTAGCCACTTTTAAATATGCTTTTGCACCCAGGCTCTGCTGGGTACAGGAGAGAACACTTTGAAAGTGATATTCGGATTTTAACTGAAGCACCTCGTGAACAGAAGCTGCTGGTTTGTTTTCTAGCATGTGACTGCATACTTTCCTATGTCATCTGTCACCCAGAGGCACATGCTGTCCTTGAACTGGGCACAAAGCTGCCACTAAGTTTCCAGCTTATCAGACATTACTTAAAGGCAGGGGCTCTGGGAGAATACTAGGGAAATCCAAAGGATATTTAATGCAAGAGTCTGTAAGAATGCCTGGAAAACTCTCTCCTAGGAAGAGCTCAAAATCACCATGGTCTCTTTCACTTTTTGGAATAAGAAAAGACTTTGGAAACACTATTTTTTTGGACTACGACTCCCAGAATCTTCCAGCTGGCAAGGACGCTAGCTGGGAGTTGTTATCCAAATAGTAATGTTTCTCATTCACTTTTGCCCTCTGGTTACTTGCTGTCTATAAAGGACAAAATAGTTCAAATAAAACAACTTTAATTGTCTCCAGCAAAGCCAATGTTATGCACTGATGAAATGTAGCTTACTGTTAGGAATTCTACTGAGATGTGACTCAAAGAGGTCACAACCATTTTGTTTCTTCCATGTCATCCAACCATGCATCACGAGGAAGTGATGCTCTTCTTCAAGGAAGAGCTCACTCACTTTTTCCCTCAACTACTAAAGTACCAGTCAGCATCAATGACATTGTCTGCAGTCTTGCGCAAAGACTAAACATGTCCCGAGGGTAGTGGAGCTGATGTAAATACAGCCTTTCGCTTACTTATACCAGAGTATTACATAAACCTAAACTTTTGAATTCCATTCTACTAATTAAATGCTTATCTGCACCAATCCTCTTTTACTCTATATTTTTTAGCATTAATCCACAAACAATCCCCCCCTCCAAGTTTACTTATGGGCAACAAGTCCCCTCACCATGGTTTTTTTCACCACTCCTTACCATATGCCTTCTAGTGAGTGTCTGCTAGTGTGCTTTCTTCTGCCTGGGGCTTGTATAGCTGGCTTCCAACCCAGCTTCCCATTGGTCCCACTGAAGATTCCATGGCATTTCTGTTCATCTGGTTCTATTACAGCAGAGAAGCCCTTGGATTCTGCAAACTCCAGAGCTATCATGAGGGTTTGAAATGAGCAATCCATCTCATTAAGTTCTATAGGTCAAAGCAATTAGATGGTTCCTTCCCAACCCATTTCTTAGAATCAGTAGGGGCAGGTAGGAGTGGAGGTCAAGATTCCACTCTAGTACTAAATGATACCAGCAGGGAGACTCAAAGGAGAAGGACTCCTTTTCTTCCTAAGGGTAGATAATCCCAGAATTCAAAGCAGGCAGGTAGATGTGAGAAAAGAAAATCTGGTCCTAGCCCTTGTGTCACCAGTGATAAATGATGAGGAGTTGGGAAATCACTAGTAGGAGAATATGGTTGTTAAATGTAAATGGGAAATGAGAGTGATAAATGGATATGCCTACAGTATGGGTTTTCTCCTATGAATTTAGAATATTTTTGCTGATTCCTGAGTTTCAGTACAACATAATGAGAGTTCACAAGAATATGTCAACCTTTTTCATCACTGTGCATCATGCCAGTCCATTCAGATGCACACCATGGTTCTACAGCCCAACACAAGAAATTACTTGAAATATGAACATATACAAGGTATACACTCACACACTATATGACATTCACTCTCATACACAAACGCACAACTATGAAGTCCAAATCCTTTTCAATACTGCTGAATTCATTAAAGATTTTAAAGATATTACATACAAAGAAATTTTTTCTGAGACATTTCTATACTGTTAGCACTCAGCTTCTAGTACAGAGAGGTAAAATACATGTTTATTTCATTAGCATGTGCAGACTGCAATATTCACTGCAGTTCTGCAAATAATTTCAGCTTCAGTAGATGGTGCTCTTGCATCTTCTTTTACTAGAAACCTCTGTGCCCCTCCCCGCTCCACCATTCCACCATTAACTCCAAGATCAACAGCATAATCGAAAGTACTAGCTCTTTGGCTTCAGCAGAATCCAACTAGGCCAGAAATCTCTCTGTTCTGAGCTCTGGCATTCTCTAGTAGTGAAATCGCAAGGGCAGAGAAGGTAAACCCTTTCAAACCAAAGAGATTTGGCAAATAAAAGGAAGTTAAAAAAGGCAAAATCAGGTAGCTGGAATGTCAGTATTAGAGCCAATTATCCATTTTAGGTAAACACCCACACTTCATTCTACTTTCAAGCTCTGATATCACACACTGTTTGTTAACTGGATGACTGTAGAAGTTTTCTTTTGTAGATTATGAGAGTCCTGTTCTTTGTGTAGCTTAAATGGCACCACCCATGGACAAGAGTGAGGTATCAGCAGCCTTGGGGAGAAAAAGAATCAACATTTTGGAAAAGTCCCCCCCACCTAAAAAAAAAAAGACAAAAAAAAAACCCTCTTGAAGGAGAAACTTCCAAAAGAGATCATTGAGAACTGACAGTGCTCAGTTGATAAAGAAAGCTGGCCAAATGCTGGATGGGCTGGAATGGAAAACTGACAGTGGAAGCCATAAGAAGAAAATGGAGTGGCTGGGTACATGGACAGCAGCACTCTACACAGCAGCTCTTTTGTTGTAGGTAGCAATTGTTGAACTGTGGGCCTTTCTGCACTACAGTTAGAGTGCCATTATTCCACTTTCAACATCCTTGGGAATTCTGGGGTTTGCAGTTACTGAGGCCAAAGTGCTCTGGCTGAGAATTCTAAATGCCTCTCCCTAAACTGCAAACCCCAGGATTCCATAAGGGGTTGAAAAAATGGAATAATAGCACTATAATAGTGTAGTGCAGAAAGGCTCTGTGTATCCATTTCCCCTAACATCTCTTTTACCTATTTCTCTAACACAAATGGAATATTTGATTGTGCAAATCAGTGTGCAGGGGATAATTTTATCCTTCTCTTTTCTGCCATTATCTAAGATTTTTTTCCTCCCTAGTGATTAAAAAATCATTTGCTGCTGCTAGCCATTTCTTTTTCACAGAAACCCAGTCCATCCAGATAAGGCAAAAATGTTTTAAGCAAGTTTGGAAACTGTACATTATGCTTGCAAAATCTGCAGGTGCTGGTGTGTAAACAAGCAAAGCTTAGCACAGCTGCTACAACCACTTTGAACTATAATTATGTTTCAACTGATAATCCCTTAAGAAATAAATACAGACAAGAACCTCTTTAAATGTACTTATAAAACTTGTCACACTCAGATATATATTCTTGCACAGTCCAAAGTAATACTTGTTGATGAATGAATGTTACATCATTAAAGTTTATCTGTGGGACTGTCACTCTCCAAATCTCCAGTTCATGCTAATTGTGGAATTCCAGGATTTGTTGTCCAAAATATTAAGTTTTCTGAGGTTTGTATCAAATACCAAGATATGTGAGTGTATTAAATTGGTTAAACTGCCAGTGGGAGATTCAGATATTATTCAGAATATTACTTGAGAAGAGCTTTAAAGAACTTTATTCCATAAGCATTACAGAATAACTATTTTCCCTTACAAAAACAAGGAAAGTTGGAAAATCTGGAAATGAGGAATAACTTGATTGGTGAGTGATTGATATGCCTGAAACAAAAGTGAGGGAGTTATCATGGAAGTGATAACAGCAGTAATGTCAGACATAATTACTTTAGGAATGAAAAGATATGAATGCAGCTTCCAGCTGATTTGAATACCCCATATTTGAAGAAGACATGCTGTTAACAGTATTTCACAATGGGTGATGCCCAACATTCCACATACCAAGGAATTTACCCTTCCTCTCCTCCACTGGCAGAATCCTGCAGTCTTCCTTCCTCCGTCTGCTCCCAAAGGTTCCTCCAGATAATATTGTGGGGAGCAAGAATACAGGGAACTACAGGGAATATGGGGAATTCATTCAACTGACAATGCCATTATTTGTCAGTTGGTCACTGTTGGATACAATCCCATATCTTCAGGAGTAGCTAGATATGCAGCAGAGTAGACAATTTGTACTTTCCTGTACACAGTTAACATGATCATGTTGAATCACAGAATGATACCTATGCCACTAGGAGATTAGGAACTGTGTGCAGATAAAGAAAGACATGCATAGCTGCACATTTCTTTGAACTCTTCTTTCATACCTACTTGGCTGGCTGAAATAATTTGCCTGCAGCAAATAGTTCCTTAGAAGAGATGCCACAACTAGTGATGTTATTGTCTTTACACTACCTGAAGAACATCAAGTGCTTCTTTGTTTATTGTCTGTTGCTGTATATGGACATCAACTGCTACATCGTGAACATAGCTTAATGGAAGTAACATGAGCAATGTGATCAAAAGCTGAAAGGCTGTGTCAATAAAGAAACTTTCCAGGTTCTCCACTGGGAATTCAAAATGCAGAGAAGGACCACTGAGAAACTTGGGGGGGGGACTTTTCTTCAATGCTAAAGCCTCTTGGAATCAGCAAATAGGATGTTCATTCAGCACAGTTGATGCATAAAGCTTAGAAACCACGCAACGGCCAGAAAGAGAGCTTACAGAAGGGATTAGTAGCAATGCACAAACTTTGCATGCATTTGGGTTCCATTTTCAGTTCCTGGCATTTCCATGTTTTATGGTTGTTGTGTTTTATTAAGATGATGATGATGCAAGAACTATCTGCCGAAGACCTTAGAAGCCTCCTACCAGTCAGAGTAGAAAATACTGAGTAAATTGCAAGAGTCAATTGAAGTTTTTGAGTCTGTTCATACAACACATTGGGTAACAGCAATGGCAAACTGCATCATTTTTTAAATTTTGTTCAGAACTATCATTACCCAAACATTCGTCTGATGATGGCATTTTTTACTTCTATAATCAGCACTGTGGCTGAAAGTACCGTATGAAGAACTTAAAGATTTCCTTGCCCAACATATCTTTTGTAATATTCCCCTTCCACAAATTCCTACTTGTAATTATTTCTACCTCATTCTGAGAAAAGTTTAATACCATCTCTATGATCACCAGATGAGTCGTCTTCCACTGCTGACCTACAGCACTAACAGGTTTTGGAAATGTAATAAGGATGCTGAATGTTGCCAGTAGATGGTGCTGTGGTTACAGAGACCAGTATCTGGGTGTTTTGTTTTTTGGTCTGTGGCTTTAGGAATGTTGTGTCCTGACCACAGCAATCCTTTGGATTCAACCTGAACTGTGGCCCAGGAAATCCTTCAGCATAAATAACCTTGGCTGCTACCCTGATCATTTTTTTGCGGGGGGGGGGGCATGTTCCTTCCATAAATCTGAGTTCTGTTTTGCAATGTGCAAGTGGAACAATTGTTTCTCTGATTAATGGCAGTAAAAAATAAACTTGATGATCAATCCAAGCTCTGACATGTTTCAGCTTCACTTGAAACATGTGCAGAAAGGAGAGACCTTGGAAGCACTTCCATGAAAGCACTCGTTATTACTTTATGATGTTTACTCAAGTTGAATATATTTGTGGAGCTTTTGGCTAAGAGTTCTGACTTGATGGACAATGACAAATTACCTGCAATTAACAGCTTAGTATCTATCTAACTGTGAAGAAGGAAACAACACCTTATCTAAAGACACCCATCCACAACATCTTGATGTGATAACGTTTATTTTTTTTCAATACTGCTTTTTGGAGACAACGGGGATACATTTTTTACCAAACTGGAATGTGATAAAACATGACAGATGAGAGAAAGAAACACAGAATGAGGCAATCACAGAAGAACATAGAACAAAATGAATAACAGAGGCGGCACCAAACAGGGACACACACATGGTTTCCCCCCCAAACAAGTGTCCCATCTGCCAAATAGCTGGATCCATGTGTTTGCTTCAAGAAAAGGCACTTTACATATATAAATTGCAAGTGAATCATAAACCACAAAATACAGTAAGGCCACACTCCTGAGAGATCTTAGTTGCCAATTAGTGTCTTCAAAATCAGTAGGGGTTACTTTGGAATATGTTTTGGATAAAACCAGTAATATGAAATAAACTCTCTTTCACTTTCAGAAACTGAACATACCCAGCAAATCCTGGCACTCTTTAAACATTAACTGCCACACCCCTCTTCCCTCCCCTCCATTTTTCCCCTCCCCCCCCGTGCTGCCACTGACCAAACATTGACATTCTGAATACTTTAAAAAAACAGTAACAGAGACTACATTCTCAATAGTTTAAAAAATAACAAGGAATACAAAAAAAAATGCCCATATGCAAAATATATAATATATAAAAATAACTCTGTAGTTTAAAAGAATATGAGGGACAGGAAACGATTCTTTAAATACGGATAGCTTCTTTCATCCTACAACATCCACACCATTCACTCCTGCCCAAAGACACGCACAAGCCACACAACACACAGAGGGTCCATTGCACTTCGCCTGGCCAGTCCGTTCAAGTATAAGAGCAGCCCCCGCCGCCGCGAGAGGGACCTGCGAGGAGCCGATTCCCTGCCGTGGAGGGAAGAAGGGGAGACCCGGCCACTGCGGCGCGGGAAGCAGTCAGTCGCCCCCGTCGCCCTAGTCGCCGCCGCCACGGCCACCCCAGGCTGATTGCAGAATGGAGGGAAAGGCGAGCAGTCAAGAGTGCCTGTAGTGTTTTCCTCTGCAGCCGCGTTCGTTCCACCAAGTCCCTTAACACCACGTCCCGCCACCGCACCCCGAGGCTGGGGTTCTCCTCCAGGTCAGCCTAACGAGCCTGCCGGCAGCCTCTAAAGCCCTGGAGGGGCGCCCTTCCCGCTCGCTGCCGCCGCTCGCGGCTTCCCAGCGCCCTACGAGGAGACAGGTCGAGCTGAGGGTTCGTCGGGGCGGCCGCCGCCACCCGCTCATTTCCTCGCGAAGGGGGCGTTGCGCCGCTGCCGGGAGAGCAGGCCGCGGAGCGAGGGGGCGCCTCCGCTCGGCCGGCGCGGCAGCCGGGAGGGCGTCCTTGCGCTTTTCCTGCTGCTGCGGCGCCCGCCGGCGCGGCCGAGGAGGGCGGCGGGGGAGCGAGCGCCCTCCAGCGAGCGCCTCTTCCGGCCGTAGCCGTGCGCGCTGAGCTTGCTGGCGGGAGGGGTGCTGTCCTTGTCCTTGTCCGTTAGGTGGAAGATTTTGTGCACCAGGTTCTGTGTGTTGCACGTCCCCAGTCGGCAGCCTATGCGCATGGCTTGGAACTGGGCGATGGTGTTGGTGTTCGGGCGGTAGCGCTTCACGCGGATGTGGCTGTCCTCGGGCCGGCTGAAGGGGAGAAAGAGAGCACAGGAGACCGTGAGCGGTGAGGGGGGAAAAGGCTCCTGCACGTGGCTAGCTCTCTTCCAGCGGGCAGGGCGAGCCCCTTCCTCCCGAGGGAGAGGATCGAGAGACAGAGAGAGGCGGAGAAGAAACAGCCGGGACCGGCCAGAGCGTGGCGCAGGGTTTCTCCCCAGAGGCTGCAGCCCCGGACGATACCTCTGCGAAGATACTCAAATTTAGGCATCTTCTACCCCACCTCAAGCCCTGACACTATTTTTAAGCCTTATCCCACATATCTGAGGGAGTGAACACCACCGCATTCAAAACTACAGAGGAGAATTTGTGTATCTCTCCGTTCCACGCCCCGAAAACCAAGGAGCTCCTTTTGGCAACCCAGCCCTCCGCTCTCCCGCCAAAACCTCCCCAGCCTCCTCCAGCCAGCGTTTGGCCGCGTCCCCAAACAATCACACGCGGAAAACATCACTACCTGGGCTGCGCCAGTCCGGGCTCATCTTTCACGTCTTGGGCGCGGACGAGCGACAGCACGTTTGCATCAGCCGCTCGTGCGCTGGCGAACGCGGTGGCCGAGAACGGCAGGTCCCGCCTGACGCGCCTCTGCTGCTCCCACTCGTTCCACCTGAAAGAGGCAGGCGAGGGAAAGCGGGTGAGAAGGGCGCTCGCCGAGCCAAAGGGCGGCGCCAAAGGAAGGGGTCGCCCTCCCCTCGAGGAAAAAGTAAGCGGAGCCCGCGCTTTGCCCTTGAAGGGCAGGTTGCATTTCGCTGCGGCTGACCTCTCCGAGCTTCGGCGCCCTTCCTCGAAGCCTCCCCCGCCCCCCCCAAAAAACTTCGTGGAGAGGTCTTGGTGGGACTCTGAACGAATCTGCCTCCCGTAGACCCCCCCCCCGCCACCCCGAGAGACCCCCGAGAAAGCGCGGTTGGTGACTTACTTTCTTTTGAAGTCTGATGCAAGGTCCAGCTTGGCAGCCTCCAATCCGAAGAAGGAGACGGAGCCCAGGTAGAGCAGGGCGAGGGACACCGCCTTCATCCTGGCCAGGGAGAGAGAAGGGGGAAATGTCACGACGCTGTCCGTCTCCCGGGGGAGGGGGCATTTGCTTTGCCCAGGCAACCGTGCGCGCCAGGCAAGCGGGCGATCTGGTCGGTCGTCCCAAGCCCTTCCTCCGCCTCCCCTCCGCTGCCCTTAAAAGCAGAAACTCTGGGAGTCCGTGTGACCCTTTCCTCTTCTCTAATATTTGCTCAGCAATTCATCACGACAGGATCAATAAGAGAGCCTCCAGTGTCCACATTTGTCAAGTTCTCGATTCGCAGAGAAGGGTGAAGGCTAATCTCCCCTTCCCTCGCAATGCCCCGCTGGCTAGAAAGCATTACCCCCCCCCCCAAAAAAAAGCCTTTATTTTTTGCATTTTAACCTACGCAAGCCTCCTAACCCGTTTACCCCATCCCACTTTGCATGGAAAACCTGGCTGTGGTCACCCAGGAATAGCCAGTTTTCCCCTCTTCTTGTCCCCTTGAATTTGCACGGCGAGATCTGATGCAAGCGCGTGCAGCCTAATTTAAGCTTGGGGCTCCAAAGTTAAGCGCTGTCACAAACTCTGGCACGCAGGAGTGCCTCGCACGTCCCCACGAACTTCCCCCTCCAAAACGACCCCTACGCTGTTCCCTATGAACCCCCCTCCCTCGCACAGGCTTCATACTCTTCCCTTCAAGAAAAAAAAAAGTACAGACCTGATAATGATGATAATCCACTGAGACTGGGACTGACTTTGTTTTCTGTTATCCTCCAATATATCTAAACAACAGAACGCCTACAAGATCTGCTGCCTCCGAAGCTATCCCACTCGTGCCACTGAAAGTAACGACTGACTGTTCAGCGGCTCTTAGCGCTTTTTTATAGGGCAGACCCAGGCGGGAGGGGAGGGGAGAGGGGCGGGGCTACATAACACTTGGAGCAGATTAGACTTCGGTGGGCAGAGAAACACTTGGAAATCAGAGCGTAATTTCTCTGCAACGTCGTCCCGTGATTTCAGAGGTGCAATGTGCGTTGCCCCGGCAAATCTGCCAACGCTTTCCTATGGATTCCTTCTATCGGGCTTAATATCCAGAAGAGTCCTGCTGGACCTAACACTGCAGGTCAAACTAGCTCAGTATTCTGACCAGCCTGGATGCTTCTGGAAAGCCCGTGAACAGGGCAAGTAGGGAAGAGCCACCAATATTCTTCTGTCTGCATTCAAGGTGCTCTGATGATAATCAAAATCCTAAACAGCCTGAGATCAAGACACTTGAAGGTGTTTTTCTCCTTGCAGATTGCTGCCAGGAGACTGAGGTCTGTAGGAGCACCCCTTCTCTGTCCCACTTGTGGGGCAACATATTGTAGAAGAACTTGGGAGAGATTTTTCTCCGCTGTGGCACCTGAGTTATTCCCCCCAATAGGTAACAAAAGCTTGGTGTCATCTCAAGCCTCAAGTATAAATATGGCTTTTAATTAAAGCCTTTGGGGTTCAATTTATTTTCTCAAAACCTGTACATGTGTTATTAAAGGGTTTTAAATAATTTTAATTTTCTTGTTTTAAGATAAGAAATTGTTTAATGTGCTTTTAGCCTGTTTATGTTATTCTTTACTGTTTTATATTATCTAAAGTGCTTCAAATGATTTTATTGTATGCTGCCCTGAAATCATATAATATATGGTGAGATTTAAATATTTTAATAAAATAATGATAGGTAAGATACCTTTCTTGTGATTCACTTTTCAGCACCTGCTATTTAGAGGAATACTGTCCTTGAACACGGAAGCTTTATACCACCGCAGTTGTTTATCAGTACTGTCTGACTGACAAACCTTACCCCTTTATCTAGATAGTATAAGCTATAAGATACAGTCAACTTTAAAAATTCCCCCAAAATATTAGGAAGAGGTATGTCAGTCCAGATGATATATATTTGAAAGATATATGGTTAAACATACAATTGTGCCTCATTACTAAAGTAGCATGACCAACTAACTAGCTAACATTACTGTATTTTCAGCCTAAACATTTTGAATGAAGTCTGCAGAGCCCTAAGTAACAATAATGTAAACATCAGGATTAAGTTGAATTGTAAAAAACTTCTGAAAGAACTAAGCAAAGTTTTGTATTGTTGTGATACCTAAACAATTGAAGAGAAGGGTGGATTAGGGAAAAGGAGGTGAGTACCAGTTCATTTGCCAAGACGGATTAGGAGTAGCTGCATAGAGCTGATTAGTCAGCTCCATGTGAGCTTTTCTTACCTACTCTATTTATCTCCTTCATTAGCCCTGTCAGATCTTTCTCCAGCCACAAGCTTACGCTCAGTCTTACACGTAGCCTGCTGGCTTCCCTTGGCTGCTGGACCAGACCAGACTGAACCAGTTGGGCATGTGCAAAGTGATGCAAATCAGAGAATCCGTTTTGCTCTTTATTCTTCCACTCGGGGGTTTCCTCAGAGTGCCCTTACCAGTAAGAAATCTTAAGGATTCAGAAAATAGATTCTTGGGACATTTTACAACAGGGGTTTTCGATGCTTAGGAAAAAAATCTTTGCCTGTGTGAGCATGTGGTATGTGCTGTATTGTTAACAGCCTCATGTCTGGGAGAGGTGTGTGGATGAAGATGACCAAGAATACCCTTTGATTATATAGATGACTCAATCACAGAAGGGGAATCCTCCCTTGCCAGCAGCACTCAGGAAATTCTTTGCCTCCCACAGCTGCTTAGGAAGCCTGAAAAGCAACAGAAGCAAGTGGAAGGATCCAGTCATGTTTCAGGCATTGGTGTCTGTTCCCATTTTCCTCCATGCTGCTCTTATATCCCAGGAACAAACAATTTATTATTCCTCTGCTATTGTTAATCAGGAATCAAAGACCTTCTTCAACAATACAACTTCTGCCTCTTGCTGATATAATGGTGAAAATCCTTTCTTAGATCAAATACATTTTGGGTATCCCTTCTGACCATATATCAGCATTCTGGGCATATATCAGCATTCTAAGCATACATCAGCATTCAATTACATATCTTCTTAGTTCCTCAATTTTAAATGTTTTCTGTTCAGTTTTATGTATCAATAGTTTTTGGAATATCCAGCTGACATGCTTGGTTACTCTCTTTCAAAATTCCAGCTAGTCCTGGGAGTCTATCTGGTACTAGGACATATTTGAACTTCCTAAAATGAATATGCTTTTATCAAAACTTACTCTGCCAGAAATTATGCAGCCTTCTGTTCCAGACTGTCTTGCCTGAAGAAGCAATTTGGAGATCTCAAAAGATTGTTCATCATTTTTTGTGCCCTCTGGTTCGCTTAATAATAATTAGCAATATTATTCTAGTATTAGTATTGCGCAAATATTATTAGTGTAACACCAGCATTATTAACATTACATTTACATTTACATGTAAATGTCTCCTACATCTGTTGCCCAATGCATGTAAAATATCAGGTTAAATTCCCAGCTTCCCCATAACCCTTGAGAAGCTACCTTGCATCAATCTCAGCCTCACAAGATTGCTGTGACGACAAATATGGGGTGGGGGTAGGGAGATAGGGGAATCATATATAACTCCGCAAGCTCCGAAAGATAAATGGAATGGAAGTGAAGTACTGTGTTACTGTATTTTTGTTAACTGCTGTCAAGTCAGCTTAAACTAATGATAACCCTATGAATGGGAGTCCCCCAGGTCACCATATCATCAACAGCCCTGCTCAGGTCTTGGAGACTCAGGGCCGTGTCTTCCTTGATTAAGTCTATCCACCTATAATGCAATCTTCCACTTTTCCTACTGCCTTCTTGCTTATTAATCATTACTGCCTCTTATAATATCATACTTTGGACATGACATATCTCAGATGTATGATAATTTCAGCTTAGTCATCTTGGCTTCTAGCGAAAGTTCAGGCTTGATTTGCTCTATGACCCATTTATTTGTCTTTTTTTCAGCAGTCTCTGGTATCTGCAGTATCCAGTTTTTCATGATCTACACAATCAAAGACTTTGATACAATCTAAGTATAGGCTTTTTTTCCCCCTGAAATTCTTTGGTGTGCTCTGTTATCCAACATACATTTGCAATATAATCCCTAGTGTGTCTTCCTTTTCTGAACCCAACGTGGACATCTGGTATTTCTCATTCTATTTATGGTAAAAGTCTTTGCTGAAAAATTTGGAGCATCAATTTGCTTGCATGGGAAATTAATGCAATGACCCTGTGCTTACTGCACTCTCTGGTGTCCTCTTTCTTAGGAATTGGAATGTATGTTAAGTGTTTCCAATCTGTGGACCATTGTTTTCCATATTTGTTGACAGATTTTAGTTAGAACTAAAGTTAATTCTGTCCTCTAGACTGAAGCAGCTCTACTGGCAGGCCATCTGTTCCTGCTGGCTTATTTCTTCCAAGTGCCTTGAGTATAGTTTTGTCTTCACTTTCTAAAATTGCAGGTTCATCTTCAAATGGTTCTTCCTTGAGTTAATTTGACATTCTTTCATCTCTGTTAAATAGTTCTTCAGTGTATTGTTTCCACTGTCATTTTATTTGTTCTTGATGATCATGTAATGGGTTCCTGCAGGCTGTAGAGCATCCCCCCCTCTCATTTAAAAGTTCCCTTTGATTTCTTGGATCATTTGGAAGAGGTCTTCCTTTTGCATTGTCATCTTCTGTGTCTCTGTATTGATTGTTATAGTACTTCTCCTTGTTCTTGTATACAAGTCACTGTACAGTTGCATTCAGGGATCTGACTCTATTTCTGTCACATTTTACTTTTGCTTCTAATCTGTCCTTAACTGCTTGAAGTTTTACCTGTCAGCCATTCTCCTTCTTTTTGTCTGCAGATAGTATCTTTCTGCATTCCTCCCTGACAATGCCCCTAGCTTCAATCTGGGATTTTTGTGGCTCCTGGTCAATTAGACTTCATAGTACAAATCCATTTTCACATTATCTTTAAATTCTACAGGGATGTTCAGGTTGTGTTTCTTTATCTTTACTTCCATTTTTGATATTCCACATTCTGCTCTCAGTCTTATTTTTGCAAAGAGAACAGAGGTTCTCTATTTGCCGCTTCCAATTATGTTGTCAATTTGATTTCTGTATTGGCCATCAGCTGCTATCTATGTATACAGTCACCTCTTTGCCTGAAAAATGTATATGCAGTAAACAAATCGTTGTCCTCGTAAAATCCCATCACTCTTGTGCTTCATTTCTTGATCCTTGTCCAAATTTTGCTACAATTTTTACTTCTGTTTTGTTTCCTGTATTTGAATTCCAATTGCCTATGATTAATAAGAAGTCCTTTTTGGTATGTAACCAGTTCCTTCTTGGACTCCAGCACAAAATCTTTCAATATCGTCTTCTTTCCCTATAGATGAAGCATAAATTCAAATTATTGTTAAATTGGTGTGTTTTGCCTGAAGTCTTATTGGTATGATTTAGTTAGATTTGCATTCTATCCTTTGACTGTTTTTTGTTGCTACATCTCCCCTCACTATTAATGCCACCCTATTCCTTCTCAGATTTTCATTTCCTTAGTAAAACACTGTGTAATTATCTGGTTCAAAATTTCGCATTCCTGTCTACTTTAGCTTGCTCACACCAAGTATTGCAAAATATACATGTTTCATTTCTTGTGTTACTATGTCTAACTTTTTCTGATTCATGATTCTCACATTCCATGTTCCTATTTGTAGTTGCCCTCTGCTGTACCCTGGTAGCTCATTGAGTGCCATCTGACTTGGTTTCATCTTCTGCCACTATCTTTTGTTTCATTTTGGATTTTCTCATTATAGAGTTTTTATGGTAAAAGACATTCAAAATTGGTTTACTGTGCCTCCTTCTGCACAATGCTAAAAGGTGTGAGCCATGGTGCCACTGCCATTGTCTCTGAGAGGTCTTCTGCCAGTGCCAGCCCTCACTATTGCTGCTGCTCAGTAGCTTTTTGGCACATATAGTCTGGCTCCTCAACAAAGCCTGTCTGACATGGGAGACCCTACCAGCTGTACGGCTGCTGTCAGCATAGCTTCCTGCTTCACAGGAGCGCACACACATGCATGCACGCACACCACCACCACCATAGAAAGACAGTGCCATTGATGGGAATTCATGTATACAGCTGGAAAACAGGATTGCCTTTCAGGAACCACTGCCTTCCAGTGGCCTTTTAAGATGTTTTATTTAGTTTGCAATCATGTATACATTCTCTTGGGAGTAAGTACTATTTAACTCAATGGGACATACTTCTGAGTATAAATAAGATCACACTATTAATGTACTCTGCATGTTGGCAATCTATATTATCAGAAAGAGTCTCTCTTCCTCCAGCCCCTGCAGGGTTAACAAGGATGAAATTTATTCAGCAGGGTCCAGCTCACAGAATAACAATAAATTCACAAAATGCTGGACTTCTGTACAATTGGTGAAGGATATTTATACCTCCATTCCTATGTCATTGTGCAGCCCCATCCTATGGAGGTCTGTACACAAGTAATTCTATCAAATCTAATGTTGCTTACCAGTAACTTAGCAGAAAAGTATTACAAAAAGTCTTCAAAGACAATCTGAAAAGCAATTGCTTTTTGTACGTGAACATGTTGGAGTTGAGTGGTGCAGGCTGGAAGCGTACAACCTGAGCTGGGTTCTTCTCACTCAAGAAGAGGTGAGTGAGCTTTCCTCTTCTGATGAGTAAGAGGAAAAGACTGTTTTCTATCCTACCCTGTGAAATGTGCAGTGAGAGGCTGAAGGAAGAAGGCAGCCTCCTCTTCTCCTTGCTCTCCATATGTAAGATGAGAAACGAGGGTGCAAAGAAAAGAAACTGAGCTTCACAGAGGAGGAACGAGAGCAAAAAGCAGGTGGTGGCTGCTACTTTGTCTTCTGCCACTCAATTACCCTTTGCTTAGTTGCCCCCTCTTATTTGGGATGGTGTGAAAAAGAGGGACCAAGTGACCCAAGGGGCACTGCTGTCTCTGTCTGCTTGCTCCCTTCTTCACAAGTCGAAGATAGCTCTTGTTGGCAGCTCAGAGAAAGAGGGGCATGGAAGGAGAGCACAGAGGGAGGGTGGAAGGATGTGATGATTAAACTCACTGATAATTAAATACGTGGGATCTTCTGCCCAAAGAGAGAAAGCAAGCAAGTGTATAGTGGCCTTTCTCACCATTTTGCTAGGCAATATTGTAGGCCTCCATGATAATAAGAGATTCTATCTAAGCATTAGAAAGAACTTCTTGATAATGGAATAGACTGCCTGGGGGTAGAGGGGGTGGACTCTTCTTTGGACATCTTTAAACTGAGGTTGGATTTCAGGAGCGCTGTAACTATGTATTCCTGTATGGCAGGAGTTGGACTAGATGGCCTTTGTGACTGTAAGATTCCATGGTCGTGCTTTGATTGCTAAACCCAGTTCCTCCTCCTGCTTCGTGCAAACAGACAGGATGCCTGCATAGGTAGTGTGTTACAGAGGAAGAGAGTAGATAAGCTATTAGAGAGTGTGGCAACCACCACTGCCTAATTCCTGCTGCCTAGAAAAAGAAAAATTGAGCACACTCTCTGTGGGGGGCAGAAGAAGAAGGATTTGGATCACTGGACAGAATTCTACATCGCTGGCAGCCAGATGGAGAATTCAAATGAGTCCGTGACAGAAGTATAGCTATGGAAGGTGAGCAAAATGAGAACGTTGATCCACAAATAAGAATTCTGTCTCAACTTTTATTTTTCTTTGGTCCTCAAATTTCCAGCATTGTAAAAAGTGACAAAGAAAATCATTCACATCTTACTTGTATCTGCCGTGTTTACACTCCCTTGGTAAATGTGCTTTTTCTTTGGATGCCTAAGCTCTACTTCTAAAAGCTCACTGAAGTTTTAAATTACTTCACGGCTAGACATTTGTAGATTGAAGTAAAATTTCATGGTGGGGGAAAATTATTATTTGGTAGGGCAATTTTACACCTCCTCCTAGTAAGTGCAGCCCTTGCAGGTGAGATGACAAGATATCTTTACTGTAAATGACCAGATCTGTATGATATGGCCAAAAAACAGAACTACTGCCCCTCCTTTTCAACCCCATGCCCCAAGTTGGGCTTTGTCATCATCCCCTGATACTTGACAAGAATATACAGGGGAATGAGCTAAGAGGATGAGGTGTCTACTCTTCTTGGTCTATCTCAAGGCAGCACCATTAGCACAATCCTTCTTCCCCAGAGTAGGTAAAGAGAAAAGAGGAGAAAGGAATAGCTGTTGACTTCATTTGCTTGCTTGCACACTTCCTTGCTTTCTCCCAAAGAAGGCACGGGAGGGGCAAGATAGGAGTGAGCAGAAGATTTGTGGCCTTCCTGACTTTGGGGGGGGGGGGTCTTTCCCTCATGTTCTTTTTCCAGATATGCTATAGAAGACGGTGTCAACTACAGCTATGTCTCTCAGACCTCCACCAGTTGACTTGACTTTCAGTCTTAAACATCATGTGTTTCATGTGTTTTCTATATATAAGCTGGACAATTCAGGTTGTTATTATATGAGAAAACTCAGAAGCAGATGAGCAATTCCTAGCTGCATGATTCAAGAGCCTACAACAAAATTAGCAAACTGACTTTTCTGAGTCCTCTTTCTGGAAGAAAACCAGATACTGCAGCTTTATTGAAGGCAAGCAGGTGTGGACTTTCCCCATCTAAAAGCAGGATATACTAACAATAAACATTTTTTTGAAAAGAAAACTTCCAGTTAAGAGAGTTTCTTCAAATTTAGGAAAGTACCTATAAATTTCTAGGCCAAAAGGGAAGTTGCGGTATCTGTTCTGTGCTATTCCAAGAAACAGTTCTGGAAGCATTTTAGATGGACTGAAGATATGCAATAAATCAGTCACTGATATTGTTTTCAGCATGCCCGTTGGGGCCAATTCATAAATATTTGCCAGTTACAAATTACTTTTCACTAAATAAGTTTAACATAATTTAGAAATGTAGTAAATACTCTTTTAAATAAACACTGACTGTTTCACATATGCTTACTATTTCATTTTTAAAAGTGGGTACTTGAACATTATAACCTAGACTACTGGAATGGGGACTCCTTGTTTAATGTTAGTCACTAAAATGTCAAAAGAGTGCAGATCCTTCAAGAACTACTTGTCTATGAGGCATCTTGCTTGTGAAACAGATGGAACCACTGATTTCTCCATGTTCCACTTTGTATTTTTATAGAACATGAGTAGAAGAATGGTATGAGCAAGAGGGAAGGCAACACACTGGGTTGTTCTTCTGCATCCAGAAAGTCTGGCTGTACAAACAAAACAAAATGCAGGATTTTATTGTCTTAATATTTGTGGCTATAGTTAATTGCTAAAAGAGCATCTATATATGTTTTGGGGTTAGCTTACATGTGATACAAAATAGTAATTTAGCATTGCTGCATTTATATCCTGATTTTTTTGAGGGCGCTCTAAGTAATTGCATAGTATTTGCCACAACAACCCTATGGGGCGAGTGAGGCCGAGATATCATCATTGGCTCAAGGTAGAGAACATGAAAAAGTTACTTTGTTGGAAATAACAGAATTCCTCAGCCAATTTGGTCAAAATAGAGCAAAAATAACATTTCCACGCCCTGCCAAAGTCACACTATGATCTTCTTGAGTGAGCAGAAATTCCTAGTCCAGCATTCTAAACCAGTACACTAGGAGTGGGAATGCTGCATCCCTCCAGATGTTGTTCAATTGCAGTTTCCAGCAGCACAAGCTAGCACAGTTAGTGGTAAGGAATGCTGGGAGCTGCAATCCAACAACATCCAGAGGGCTGTAAGATTCCTTTTCCTGCTAATACGATTTCAATATGGACATACACATGCATGTGAAAAATTATCTCATTCATAAGATCTAAGGACCCTAAAAGTTACAGGATAAACTGCTCTTACTAGGTACTTTACTGCCCTAAAATCAGTATCAATTAGCTACTGTAATTTGGCTGTTTAGACTACCAAAACATCTTATTTATTTTTCTAATATCTTGCCTTCATCCTGGCACAGGATCCATCTTAATAGGCAAATTCAATCAGTTTAGTACATTATGTACCCATTGTGGTGAAATGGAGGAGGCAGAAAAGAAAATGAAGATACATAATCGTATGTGTTTATAAGCAAAATTTAATTTAGTACATAGGAAATCAGCTTTCAGACAATATTTTTACTTAAAAAAGAAATGCTTTCAAAACTAAATACAGAGTTTTTAAAGAAGTAAGAATTGGAAAAATATAAGATACTGTAATACCTTTTCACATTTCCTCATTCAAGTTGTCAAGCCCAACAGATTCCCTCCCAACATAAATGCTTTCATGAGTTCTTTGGTTTGAAGACATTTCAAATATTTCTAAAAACCTTTTTTTTTGTAAGTGCCAGTAGAGACTTACTCCCATCTTACTTGGTCACATAAGTCACTACCTTCTGCTGCATCATGATAGAAAGCAAACAAAACAATTACCGTCATGGCAGTTAGTTACTCTATGTGTGTCAAGAGATACCATTAGAACCTCAGGGTGGGTCTGAAAACTTATTCAGTGAAAATAACGAAAAAGCACTTTGGCCAATAAAGAAAAAGACTGAGAACAAGCCAGTTCCAGAACACGTAAACAAGGTTTTCAAAACTCATGGAGATGAAGAGGTAATGGATTTATCTATGTGAAGGGCAGAAAATACACAGCTGATTCATTGAATCTCAGGAGTGAACATACATTAATTTACCAGCAGAGGCTACTTATAATGAGACCTCTGGGAACGAGAATAGATGGAACTGGTCAGGTTCAGTTTATTATTTTTCACAAGAGCAAGAAAACAGAAAGAGTTCAAACTAACCTTTCAAATACAACTGTCCTGTACTGACATATAACATATCTGGAAATAAAGTCCCATAAGCTACTGCAGCATGCAAATTATGAGAGTAAAAACTTTTTAAAAAGCGCTAAAATTGAACCAGAATACTTCCTGGTATACAAAATATTACTGAGCAAACTTAAGAAATCTAAATTTGAAGTGGGCAGATTTTAGGGATGTGATAGGGACCAGTTGTGAGATCTATTATGTTTTTCACAAAGGACCTTCTCACACTACACTATTATAGCACTGTTATTCCACTTTAACTGCCATGGCAATATTGCATGGAATCATGGGATCTGTAGTTTAGGGAGAGGCATTTAGAATTCTCAGCCAGAGAGCTCCAGTGCCTCACCAAATTACAAACCCCAGAATTTCACAGGGTGCAGCCAGGGCAGTTAAAGTGGACTAATAGCATTATAACTGTGTAGTGTGATATGGACCTAAGACTCTGATATGGACCAGTCAAAATCAGGTTCAAAATGGTGGCAGAGAAAACTGATACAGAACTTAGTAACAGATAATCAAACTATAAGTTTGTTTTCAGCCCTGGAAAGGGAGCCTGCATGCATATCCTTTCACAAAACAAAACAAACAACCCTGCATCTATTTTAGTTTTCCTCCAAGCTTTCTTGATTGCACCATCTCAGTTTGGAAGGAGAGAGAGGCTTGTTGTTATCGCTATAATTAAAAAGAGACAAGCCCTTGCAAATGTCCTTCAAGTCATTCAGTGATCTAGCACTAGATCCTCATCTACCTACTGCCTACCATGATCTGGCCACTACATATCATATTTCTTCATATGCCAGGAGCCAGCCTCCAGATACTAAAGAAAGATTCCTGAGTTGCAGTCTAGTACAATAAACCCCTATGGGTTTATTTAAGCAAACCCCAAACGTTTGCTTACAGGATTAAATAATTCTGCAAGGTTAATGAAGACTCCTCCCACATCAAAATTTATTTCTACTTATTCCATTGCAAAATTTATACTTTCAAACCATGCAAGCCTATATGTATCTATTCAGAAGTTAAGTTTGATTGAGTTCATTGGGATTTACTACATATAAGTATATAAAAGGCTAAAACTAATACAGCAAAAATTAAAAGGAGACAGAAAAACCAGAAGACTAAGCTTAATGATTAAAGGAATGTGTCTTCAGCCATTTCTTAAAAGCCAGGAGGAATTAGATATACCAGAAGAAACAGAATTTCAAATATCATCTCTCAGTTAATTCTCCAGCAGTACATTACTATGAATGTCTCCTCAGCCTAACAGTTAAATCCTTATATGCTTACACAGAGGTAAATTCCATTAAGTTCCATACTTCTCAATCTTAAGTAAGTGTGCATAGTATTGGTAGTGGGAATCACTGAGGTCAGAAACTACCTGTAGTCCAAAGGACCATTTTTGCAGCCTCCAAATGCTCTCAAGGGTGTTATCCTCTAAAACAAATCCCACACACTTTAGTTTTGGGAGAAAAATATTTTAATAAAACTATCAGTAATTTTCTGGTCACTTCCAATTTCACCCAAAATATCTGGTGTAGCTTGCGGAGGATCCCGCATTCCCAGTTCAGTGGGATTCCTATTGAGAATTCCATTTTTTTAAACCTATCACCAGGGAAGTTGCTAAATGTTCAAAAGAACTGAATTGAATGGTATCAATTAAATGTTTTACTCTGAGACACTGTTTCAGTTTAAAAAAAATCCAGCCGGTTAACACGAAACAATAATACTGAGCAGAAGCAGGTAGAATTCAAGATAAAATCCTACTTCTAAAAGGCCAGGGAAACTAAAAAGAATAAACTCTGCCCTAGCCCCCACGCCAAAACAAAACCAATAAATCGTGTGCCAGGCAAACCACCTCTGCAGAGAATTCTAAAATCAGGGCAACATCACTAGAGGACTTTCTGATGGGGATGGAATCCAGGCAAGAGCCTTTGCAATAGAATACAAGCATATTTGGATGACACCCTGAGAAAGATTTGTTTGCTTTCTTCTCCATAGCAGGCTCCTGTATCAGGTAATTGTTTTCAGGTAATTTGTTGAGAGTCTTGTTCTACTTATACAACTATCTTATTTCTCCTTTCTCTTTCATTTAGTTTTTCTCATACCTCGCTGCTGCTGGGCTTTACCTAGGACAATTTTTTCAAAAACACAAACTCAAGGTTAATAAGGTACAACCCCAAATCCACATTTCTCTGTAAAAACAGAGTGCATTCTTAAACCGCACCCTTATGAAGCAACAGGTGGCAAAGGGCCTGAGGAGAACAAGATTACAATTGTCTCCCTCCCTCTAGTGGGAGCCTTACAAGATCAGACTTCAGGTTCCTGGAAGACTGAATCCTACTTTCAACAAACAAACATGGGACAGCAGTGTTGTCACAATGTTCCAAAGCCTGGAATGTTTGTTATATTGCTCTGAGGGTCTTTCCAAGGCCTGTTTTGTCTCTGTTTCCCATGTTTAAAGTACATTTCGTGTATCTTCCTAATACTGTTAACATTCATCAAAGTTCATATGCCTCCTTACTGCTTGCAAGAAGCTGAAACTGAAACTATGCTTACATTGTATATAGCAACCTTTCCTCACACTGTAATCTGTTACAGGAAATGAATGCAACAAATTACCATATATTTTGCAACTTCAATCATTTTGCATGTATTTTGCAACTTTAAATATTCAGATTTCTGAAAGAATGTGGAATTTTCTTGCAAGGACAGCAGAATTGACAAATATGGAGATTATGGGTAGGTGGGAGAAACAGGCAAGACATAAAAATCATGATGGAAGAATAGGAGTTCTTCAAGAAATTGTCACTAAAAACAGTTGAAATCCTATGTGTAACTCATCATTCCTGAAAGTGCTCACTTGTTTACACGTTTTTTATGTACAAAGTATGTCTTACAAATTGAGAGGTTATAGCTTGGTAGTGGAGTGAATATGTGGGGCATTCTTCATATGTTAATATAAAATTGTATTTGGAAAAAAAATTGTTTTCTCATAATGGTAAGGCGTACTTCCACAAGACTCAACATCTGGGTCTCGAACCTGTAGATATACAGCACAGATACCAGAATATATATAGATATATATATTTTGCACAAAGATGTGCTATTTTAATACTTGACAAAGAAAAACAGAATCTGACTTCATTTATAGATACATACACTAATAAAACTAGAAATCGCTTCAACATATATCATCCATTTACTCTGACATTTAAGTAAATATAACATGGCAAAGTCACATAGAACTTTACAATTTTCTCTGGGATTTCACTGTAGGCAAAAAAGCAAAGCAAATCTACTGCTCTGCTTTCTGCATCCAAAAACACACACAAGATGCTATTATATGTAGGTAACAAAATAGGTCTAAATACCCTAAAGGCATAAGATCCTTTCTGTTCTTGAAAGCTAAGGAGGGTCACCCCTGGTTAATATCTGGATAGGGGACTGACAACAAATACCAGGTGCTATATATCAGAGGAAGGAACTGGAAAAACCACCTCTGAGTATTCCTTGCCTAAGAAACCCTACAAAATTCATGGGGTCATTATAAGTCGACAGGCAGTTTGAAGGCACAAACACACACAAAACAATCCTGGGTGGACCAGCAAAGCACAGTGATGAAACAGAGCAGATAGCTAGACTAAATGCAATCAATATATATCCACATCAAAGTTTTACATGTGTTACTAGTTATAAGCAGTAGCTCACTTCTTGCATGTGGTATCTCTGCATTAAGTCTACTGTCTTCAGAGAATAACTGTACTAAGTAAATCCTCAAAGTCAGTAAGAGTGATCTGATGATAACAACCCCAACTTCCAGTGCTGACTATTATGAATTTATGCTTAATATCACCAGGGGCCTGCCCTTTGTAAGATTACGAAGATTATGAGCCCTGTGACATCTCAAGGGCTCATGTCTAGGTCTCAAGTTTTGGTGCTTAGATCTGAAGGTCTCAGACAGGCTTGCCCTGGCAACCCTACTGAAGCATGAGTTTATATCAGAGGGTGGAAAAGTAAAAAATGCCCCAGCCTTTCTGGACTACAACTGGGAGATTCTGTATTCCTCCAAACCACTGAGCACTACATCAAGTAGGAGCAATCCATTGTTCATCTTCAGGAAGAAACTTCTGATTTCAAGGTCAGAGACATTTTGAGTGAGTAGTCTTTACCTCAAAGAGGTATTCCATTGATTGAAGTCTCTGGAAGGAGAACCTGACTGTAACTAAGAGGCAGAAGTCTCACTTGCAAAACAGACACACAAAGTTAATATTCTGCCTTTCTCACAGTATAGGAATCAAAATGGCTCATGGTATAGGTTAAAATAAAAGTACACTTTTAAAAGAATTATAATAAAAAGTTTAAAAACAATTAAATAAACCATCCTATTTATGACAGCATTAAGTAAAGGTAGATTAAACACATTGTAAAATACTTAGGAAAGGCCAAGGCTCTGCTTAAAGAGTCTGCCAGCTCACCACTAAGAGGCAGCACTTGGTACATAGCAGGAACATACACTAATAAAAGCTTGTTCTGGATGAGGATGGTGATGATGATGGTGATGATGATGATCCTTACTGAAGTGATGTATGCTTGGTCTAGCAGCTGGAGATCTTGTAGAACTTAGTTCTACCTGTACATGTTAACCCTTGCTGGCTGTTACCCTTTGTTGTTGTTGTGTGCCTTCAAGTCACTTCCGACTTATGGCAACCCTAAGATGAACCCATAATGGTGTTTTCTGGAGATGAGAGTGTTTGACATTCCCAGTGTCACCTAGTGGGTTTCTGTGACTGAGTGGGGAATCAAACCCTGGTCCTGAATGCGCAAACCACTACACCACGCTGGCTCTCCTGTTACCCTCTACTACAGAGCAAACAACTCCTTCTCAGGGATCCTGTACAAACAGGACGTTAATACAATGCACATTCAAAACTTTTATTTAATTCTAAGAATAAATAAACTTTGTTTACCAATATATTATGGAGGATATTATGGCAGATATATTATGGCAGATATTGACTTCTTAGATGTAGAAGATGGATTTTTATGCCAAGATTACTGTTGTCAAGCTAGAATTAAACCATTAACCAGTAAGCAGAGATGGATGCTGACAATTAGAAAACATCAGTGGAAATTTGGGGGAGAAAGCATGGGGCTGAAGCCCCCTTCCAGATCTCAAAGGGGCCTCAGCTCCGTTCCACCCAGCAGGCTGTGCCAGGAGTAAAGACTTGCATCATAGACTCAGTTACCAGCAGCAGCTGTATCACAGGTCTGCCCCATCTCTCTATTGTGTCATAGTATAATCTACAATTTCTGTGATTCTCCTGGGCTTTGTTCCTATTTACTAGTGTCTGTTTATTAAGAACTTATACCCTGCCTTAAAGGGCCTATGGCCTTCTCCAGGTCACTTAGGTGGCTCCATCTACTTTATCTGGAACAACAAGGCCTCATGTGGGCTCATTAGACTGTAAAAAAAATAAAGAAAACCCAAACTAGGTAAGTCAAGAGCCATAAAAATAAATATAATCAATTATTCAAGATGTTGTGGAAATAAATAACACCCTCAACAAGAAGAATAGCCATTTTGTCACAGATGAGTGTTTTGCTCAGTCCTCATGAAACATATAGTCTGTGGGACTTTAATAACTGTGTTTATTATGGCATTTGTCAGCCAAAGCCTGCTTTGCATATCAGTTTTAAATTGAGTTTTAAATAATAGCAGATTTCACAATAAACTAACAAACAATCTTGCTTGTTGTTCTTTTTAGTCTAACTGGAGTTGCATGCTATTTTAAGATTGTTTTGATAGTTCCTGAGCTTAATGACCTTAAGATCTGTAATGGAATAGCCAGGAGATTGATTATACCTTCATTCATGTATCTCCGGAAATACGTTCTGGCCAATGAGCACTTAGGGCTTTTTAAATAAATCCAGTTGGAGGTTGGAGTGTCACAGAGTCTTTGCTCTCTTTAGTACTATTGATTACCTTGGCTATTCTCCTCCTGTTTTTAAAAAGCAATTTAGTCAAAAAACCACATCATACTACTTAAAAGAGTAGGTACAAGAACAAATGTGAGTTTGTGCAACTGTGCAGCTTATACCAGACACACTAAGCCCTGGTCTTAAAGTAGCAGGGTTTCTGATCAGATAATCTATTGGTGCTAAGAATGGTTTTCTGATATTTTGCTCTGAACTGTATTTAGTCCACTATTCTCACTAATAGCTAGGGATAAATTTCCTGTTAGAAAACGGAAAGTCCATTCTGCAGTTGATGGTTCCACTGGTGAAAATGTACCTACAGCATTCTGCAGTGGAGATCTGCATGCAGGACCAGGAGGAATCCTCACTAACTTTACCAGAAATTTAGCTAAGAGGGAAAGAGAGGCTCTAAAGAGGGACGTAAACAAGAATCTTGGGAAACTGGTATTGGTATTACAGCTAATGAATTCATTTAGATAGTACCAATTCAAAAAATATATGATTGCCTCCATTGTTATCTTAACCAGTAAGTCATATGACATTTCCGCACTACAGTCTTATAGCGCGATGATTCCACTTTCAACCTCCTATGGAATCCTGGGGTTTGCAGTTTTGGGAGGGGCCGGCTGGCCCCTCCCAAAACTGCAAACCCCAGGATTCCATAGGAGGTTGAAAGTGGAATCATCGCGCTATAAGACTGTAGTGCGGAAATGGCCATACATAGACATGAAGAGTCAAGGCAATCAGTAGTGAAAGTATGGGTTTGACATTAATCATACAGATAAGTATTGACTATAGGAAGGCAGGTTTATAGGAATTAAGGGAGATTAGGTGGGACAGGGTGATAGTGAGCTAAGTCATGTTAGTAAGTCACTCTTCTGAATCAAGGAGAAACAAAAATTGCCTCCCCTAAAAACCTGTAATTGAATAGCCAGGAAGACTGTAGTGTTTTCTGTAGCACTGATTCTTAACATTTGGGGTGTTACAGACCTTTCTGACACTTATATTAAAGCAGTGGAGCCTACTTGTCAGGGGGGAAAAATGCACTTAAACACAATTTTCCAAGTAACAGAAGAAAATGAAAGAAAAATTAGTTTTGCATCCTGTTCATAGCCACCTTTAAGTCTATCCAGAAGTTAAGGCCCCTGCTCTATAGGTATTTCTTTGTTACTGTTCTGCTTGTCAGATTTCTGCCCACTTGCTCTCTGTTGTGTTGACTGACTAGTTTGTCCTATCTTGAAGTCTTCAAGACCGCTTTCAAAGACAGGAGATAGCAGGAGTCTGCTGAGATAAAACCATTGGCCTGCCCCCACCTTTTCTTAAGTTTGGCCCAACTCCCCAGGAACAAGGGATAGCATAATCTACACTACTGCTGCATTCATTTTTGTTGTTCTTTCACTGACTAGACAAAATTCTACTGTTGCAGAAGACAGATCAAGGACTTGACTCTGGAGACCAATCACAATGTTCGAGGAAAGAAAGAAAAAACTGTTTTGAAGTTAATTCCTGCATTTGGCAAAAGAAAGACACATCTCCATTTTGTTTTCCTCTTCATATAAGTAAATATAATCAACACAATCCATGATATTGTATGAAAGAAAGAGAAGATTCTGCAGTGGCAGAAAATAATCTGTGGAGTGGAACAAATGTCTCCCTCCCCATACAAAAGAGAAAAGAGGAATGGGTGGGGGCGGAAGGAATATGCTCTCCTTACATGGTTTTTTTTCAAGAATGGCTGGAAGCAGATGAGTTACAAGAAATTCTTGCACATTCCTTGCACGCATTCCATGAAAGTTTTGTGAACCTTTCGACCTTGGTAAATTCCCACCCCCTATGATATGGTCAGATGCTAAATGTGATAAATATGTATCACCTTTTGCCCTTTCAGGTCTATAGTTATGTTTCCTTGTGTACATGATTAAATGGTTGTGGTATTTTCCCTCAAATGGTTTCAGAATTTCAGAGGACGAAGAAATGTTCTTTGTCCCTTGCCGTTTTCACAGGGAAGCTGTATTGTATAATTCATAATTATTGTTTCTCAGTCCCTGACTATTTTAGTCAAACAATGGCAGAGTACAAGTTACAGTTTTGTAATTACAGCATTTACAGTCCCTACATTTTCCACTGAGAATTTCAGCAATTAAGTCTTAATTTAAACAAATAAACAAACCTCAAATTACTTGAGAGGTATAAATCTATTAACTTACTGTCTATGGAAGACAACCTCTGTAAAATAACACATACACATGCATGTACATACATAAGTACAAACACACATCTGACACACTTCATGTTAGAAAAGATTGGACATGGGTATTTCCTATGGGAAAGTATCTCATAATGCTTTTAGTGAACGGAAAATTAATAGATGAGAGCAGGAGAATGCCGCAGAAGCACTTATAATATTGGATTATATGCTTTAATAAAACCCTGATGCACATTGCATCTTCATGATCCATATAAACCAAACAAGTGTACCTCAAAATAAGAGGCATTTGCCATTTATAATGTTTCACCCAGTCTGTGTTGTTTGGAGTCTACTGAACACTGTCTATACACTCCAGGGATAGAAAACTGATGGTCTTCTGAATAAAGCTTTATCATGATGGCTGGGGATAACGGAATTTGAAAGACAGCAATATTTTGAGAACCACTGGTTTCTCATCTCTGCCATTCAGGTATTATTGAAGTCAAGAAGTTTTTTTTACCCCAGACATTTTATTTGCTAACAAAACAGTTGGTCCACCAGCTGCTGTATTAACTTTTTTTATCTTTTTCTTTAAATAGGTTTTTTCCTTATTGTATTTGTGTATCTTATTTTGGTATTTACACAATCGAAGATTTTGCTATAATCTTTGAAGGACAGGCTGATTTTCTTTTGAAATTCTTTGGTGTTCTCCATTATTTAATGTATGTTTGCAATATGATTCTACGTGCCCCTTCCTTTCCTGAACCCAGCTTGGACATCTGCCATTTCTTGCTCTATATATGGGTAGAAGTCTTTGTTGTAGAATTTTGAACATGACTTTGCTTCCATGGGAACTTAATGCAATGTTCCTGTGGTTACTGCAATTCCTCATGTTGCCTTTCTTGGGGACTGGAATGTATATTGAGCACTTCTAATCTGTGGGCCATTCTTTTGTTTTCCATATTTGTTAACAGATTTAGTTAGAATTAGAGTAGATTTTGTCTCTGTAGATCAAAACAGCTGTATTGGTATGCCATCTGTTCCTGGTGATCAATTTCTCCCAAGTGCTTTGAGTGCAACTTTCACTTCACTTTCTAAAATGTTTTCATATGGTTCTTCCTTGAATTACTCTGTCAACCTTTCATCTCTTTTATATAGTTCTTCTTTGTATTGTTTCCATCATCTTTTTATTTCTGCTTGGCCAAGTAATGTGTTCCTTAGCTGGTTGTAGAGCATTCCACTCTTAGTTGAAATTTCCTTTTGATTTCTCAGATCTTTTGGAAGAGGTCTCTTGTTCTTCCCTTTTTGTTGTTATCGTCTGTCTGTCTGCACTGACTGTTATAATACAGTAGTTCTCCTTGTCCCCATGCACAAGTTACTGAGCTGTTGCATCAAGGGTTCTTCCTCTATTTCTGTCATCTTTTACTTTTGTTTCTCCTCTGTCCTTCACTGCTTGAAGAGTTTAATCTGTCATCCACTGAGGCATCTCTTTCTTTTTTTGTTATAGATAGTTCTTTTTGCATTCCTCTCTGATAATGTCCCTGGCTTCATCCAGAGATCTTCTGGTCAATTAGGCTTAATGGTGCATTATCTTTAAATTCTATAGGGATGTTCTTCAGGTAATATTTCAGCATGATGGTTGGTTTAGTGTTTAGTGTTCTTGTTTAGCTTTAGTCTAACTTTTGCTATTAGTAGTTCATGGCTGGTGTCATAATCTGCTCCTGTTCTTGTTTTTGCAGAGATAATGGATTTTCTCCATCCTCCATTTCTGATTACGTAGTCTATTTCATTTCTGTATATGGTTGCTTCCTGAATTGCCTGTAGCATGTGTTTGTGATTAACAAATTGCTGGCCTTGCAAAATTCAGTCAGTTGATCCCCCACTTCATTTCTTGTTCTTAGGCCAAATTTTTGTTTCCTACTTTTGCATTCCACTCACCTATGAATAACAAGAAGTCCTGTTTTGGAGAAACAGGATGGTTTCCAATTGGCAAGGGGATGATCAGACAAGGTTGCATTTTATCACCCCATCTGTTTAATTTGTATGCTGAACTATTATACATAAAGTAGTATTAGACTTGGAGGAAGGAGCTATGAAAATTGGAGGAAGGAATATTAAGAGTTTAAGATATGCAGATAACACCATATTACTAGCAGAAAACAGCAAACTTGGAATGATTATTGAAGAAAGTTAAGGTAGAAAGTGCAAAGAAAGGTTTGCAGGTGAACAATAAGAAAATAGAAGTCATGATCACAGATGATTGACATAACATCAAAGGAGATGATGAAAACATTGAAATAGTTCAAAAATTCTTATGGCGTGGTTAAGTCATTAATCAGAATGGAGACTACAATCAAGAAATCAGAAGAAGACTAAGACTTGGAAGGGCAGCTATGAAGGAACTAGACAAGATCCTGAAATGTAAAGGTAAGATCTTGAAGTATAAAGATATATCATTGAATACTAAAGTTAGGATTGTTCATGCCACTGTATTTCAAGTTTCTGTATAGCTGTGAAATCTGTACAGCAAAGAAAGCTGTAAAAGTCTATTTTGTGATAATGTGAAGAAACCTGTAGAATTCAAGAAACAAAAACTTCAGAAGATGGATTTGGTAGTGAATGTAATGTTGCCTTGAAGACATCACTAATATTATGGTGAAATAGAAACCGATTTCCAGTATCTTCAGATAGTACATGTTAAAATTATTAATAAAACACAAATGTAAAATAGATCAGCTTTGTTTGTAACGAGTCTACAAACTACCATTCACAATGTTTTACAAAACAACTTGGTTTCTTTTGTAATGATATATTAACAATCTGTTTTTCATTTGAAAGCAGTTTTGCAAGCAAGTGACCCTGTTATTGAGTAGTTAACATACTGTATCAAGGTTGTTTCTATTCTATTCTGTTTGTGGAAGAAAATCCAAGGGAAGTAATCCCATTTAAAACAGTAGCACTTGCCTATGAGTACCCTACGCACAGGATTCCACTATAACTATGACAGAATAATCTATATCAAATAATGTTTTGAACAAGGAATAATGATCAAGATAACATAGCACTACAATACCTTTAAATATATGAGCAAACTCACGATGCCTTTGCTGACCATAACAAGTCTGCTTAAATATTAACACACTTTCACTAATGGACAAAACCATGGTTGATGTAGATAAACCATTATGGGATCTCCCGATATTTTTAAAAAAATTAAAGTACTTACAGTATTACCAGTTTTGATGGGAACAGCAGCACTTGGAAGAGGATGTATTTAACCTTCCTCACCCCAGCTATTTTTCTACTCCGTACTACTCTACTGAATCTATTAGCCTCACAGGAGGAAATATAGGCCTAGTACACAATATGTTTTTCTCAGCAGGGCTAATAGCAGCTTTAGGAGGAGGTTATTTTACAGCACATTCTAATCATGTCAACTTAGTTCAATGAAATTTGCTCCCAGGCAAGTGGGCATGATGCTAGCTTCAGACTAGGAAATGGCCTGGGGAGGGAATGATTGATCATACCCCCACTCACCCATTCTGCACTTTTGTTCTAATAAAAAGTGGAGCCCCCTGCAAATTTCTTATGGTAAAACAGCAAACAACATTTGGGGGATCCCATCAAGGTTCACCCATGTCATATCTACTTTTGTTCTAACAGTGATGGTCAAAGTAAATCAGGATAGGACTTACAGCATCTGAAAGAGGGGCTTTTGCCAGGTGTGATTTGTCAAGGAGACAGAAAATTGGTTTCTATACAAATACCTTTTTCGATGCAACTACTATAGAAGGAACTCTGTCCACCTATGTTGCTCTAATCACCACTTGTGCCTGTTACTACTTTGTACTTGCATAATACTGTATTTTTTTTAATACTGTATTTTTTTAATTCATTTGGGAACTTTATGGGAAAGTTCATTTATGATCACACTGCATTTCAGGCTCTGTTCACTTCTGGTGTCATCTGTGACAAACTGCACTTGGCCAGAAGCACATTAACAGCTTTCCAACCACAGAGAACTATAATTTCACAATATGTTCCTGTACTAGCTGGAAGGGATGGGTGTGCCTTTAAAATAGAATAAAAAATCATGCAAATGAGCTCAATTGGGAATCAAGAAAGTGGAAGTATAATTAAGAAATTAGCCCAGGAGGAAATGTTACAATTGGGTTTTTCCTTTAAAGTCAAACCTAGGATCATGGGTTGCTTACGGTCTTTTAAAAAGCTCATCTTTTCTAGTTTTACTAAATTGTTTTGAGCTATTTACACAGAACAAAACATTTCCTCTGTCTGTTTGTACATAAAAGTGGCACCAAAACTATTTGATAGCATTTGTGGTAGGAAAAAATTGGAATGTTCTATCTGTCAATTAAGAAAATTCTCAGTTAGGATAATGAGAAAAATGTTCTCTTTCATCTGTGTTTATTTTGCATACTGTGACTCAGACCTAAGATAAAAATGACACCTTCCCTACACATTATTGCCATATACTATGTCACTCTGTCAAACAACATCCTTTTAGAAATAGTCCATCAGCAGCATGTCTGCAGATTTTGACAGGCCTCCCATGGGTAAGACCAAAGAGGTTTATGTTTTGCAGTCTAAAAATAGTAACCTGAAATCTTAGTCTTTAACTCCTCTAGGCTCCACTGCTCTTTTAGTCACTGAGGAGTGGCATTTTTCCCAGAGTGTTATGCCAATGGTTAAGCAGAAGGCCACAAAACAATTAAGCAGAAGAGATAGTGGAGACAAGACCCTGGAATCTTTCTGTATCTGGATTTAAAGTGACAGCTGTTTGTGAGCTTTCCCACTTGTTCAAAGTGTTGCTTTCATATTTTGAAACCTGTTTCCCAGGTGCAAGGCATTCAAATAAGCTTCTTCCTACACCTGAAAGATGGTTACAAGTGCTTCAAAGAAAGAAACTTCAAAACTACCATATTTTTGGCAACTTAAAGACAAATACATTCCAGCATAAATGTTCATGGGCAGAGTCCACTTCATCAAATGCAAATTAAATCCACCATCAAGGATCCAATTTATTTTGGGGATGACCACTGCTGACTGGTAATTAATTGACGAAACAAAAATAATAATAGATACAAAAACTGAACAATGGATAATTCTGTAGTGAGCTACTATTCCGAGTTCAAATCGCACCTTAATTCACCACAGAAATTAACTTTTCCTTAGGTGACTGTGTGTATGTGTGGGAGCTGCTACTGTTTTGATTGAATCTTTTTATGCTTTCAATGGACATTATTTGCATATTAATCTACACAGTAATAGGATACCTCTATGTCTTGCATCGTTGGGCCCTCCTCTAGAAATAACCTTCTTTTCCATCTCTATTAGGGTGATTACAGAGATAGACAGGCAGACAGACACCCACTGATCGTAACAAAGTGAACAGCATAACAAAGCTGTCCATGACGGCTTACACCACAATAAATTTGTTAGTCATTAAGGTGCCACAAGACTCTTCTGGTGCAACCAACTAATAGGGATACCCATCTGGAATTTGTCACTATAAACTTCAAAGGCAGGTTTGATTGCTTCATACTGTGTAGTCTTCCCTTGTCTGTATAACTATGTCCTAAGAGGGCTGTCCCATTCTGTAATCATGAATCCTTTGTCTTCTGATTCCATGCCACATTCCACCCTGTCCCTTACATTCCATTTTTATTTAACCTTCATCTAGACAGAGACCCTTGGGCAGAATGCATAAACATTCTATTAGTTCAAGATTAGAACAAAATAAAATAAAAAAAAAAAGCAACATAGCAAAATTCAAGAAATAAAAGTATTCAATCTACCCAAAAGAGTTGGTCTCAAATATATTGCTATTGTGATAAAACAGATTAATTTAGCTTGGACAGTACTTAGAACTGCACTGCTATCATCATCTTGAGTACCTTGCCCCTTAAATGAATATTTGTGACTGAGCAAATACTTCACCTCTTTTTGTTCCCTTCCACCAGAATGGACAACCACCCCTTCCTCTTTTACATCCAATCCCTCTTCAAAATCTTAAAACCCACGTTTTCACAGTTATATTTATAACATGCTACCTAAGAGTTTAATGTAGGATGACCGGGTTCAGAACATGTATTTTGTGAACACAGTGTATAATCTCAGACCTCTTATATGTATTGTTGTTGTTGTTGTGTGTGATTTTTGACTTGTGGTGATCCCAAGGTGAACTGATCATGAGCTTTTCTGGGCAAAATTTGTTTGGGGGAAGTTGTCTTTGTCTTTGAGGCTGAGACAGTGTGACTTGCCCAACGTCACTCAGTGGGCTTCCACGGCCAAGCAGGGATTCAACCCATGGTCTCCAGAATTGTAGTCCAATACACCATACACCATCAAGTCACTAAACCATGCTGGCTCCTTATTTATATTACAAGGATAATAACATGTCCTACCTTACAAGAGTTTTGGAAGGTACAAAGTCACACTAAGAAGATTTGATTGTAAGGCACATATATTTACAAATATAAATTCTGACATTGTATAAACTTAAGTCTGATGTTCCCTATCAGCTAGCCATGCAGAATGTATTTGGTGCAATTTATTACAGAAAGCTAGCAATCTAAAGAGTTACTGGGTTATTTGTCATACCACTATCCAGGCAGGAACATTATGAAGGGAAGACCCTGGCTCCGTATGGATAGAATCACCTATTGTTTGTTTTTGCATTGTCAAATTAATCTCTTACTCTGCCTTGTCCATCCTCTTTCCTTATGCCTTGTCTCTTTGATTGCAAATACAAGGGCAAGGCCTTTTTCTTGATATTCACAACTGTAAGCTTTTTGAGGAGACAATATTTGTCAGATGAATATTCCAACAATATTTGTCTTAACAGAACACTCTTGCTGGTAGAAAGAGAGGGAAGGACTTTTTTGCTGTTTTTCCCCCTCTCACTATTTTGTTTCCCAACCCTCCAGACCAAATTTTCAAGGAACAAAAATAAGGGTATGAGGAAATAGGCAAAGCTTGACTCTTCCTCTATTCATTTAGGGAGAGTGTTCTTCAGGATAGAAAATTTCCTACTAGAGGAAGGGGGTTTATCCCTAAGAGCATTTTCTGTGGCAGAATAGAACCCTCCTACTAGAAGAAGAGCTAGACCAAAATAGCCTAAGCAGGGGCGTCAAACTCAATTTCATCTTGGGCCACATCAGCATTATGGTTGCCTTCAAAGGGTTGGTTGTATCTGTAAGACAATATATCTACTCTTTTATCATATTAAATAATTGCCTCTGTATTTGATTACTACTGGTTTTAAATTGCCTTCTCTCTGCATTAACTTTTCCTTCCTTGGACATTTTGGGGCTATATGATAGTTTATGGTCCTTATAACTCTGTAAAGTGACATAGATTTGGTCAGTATATCGAAAGTGTGACACTTTCTGCTCCTCAGACCCTCTCTGTGCCACTTTCTGCTCCCCAGGTTGCTCCCTCTTCAGAATCCCAGTAGCCGGGGGCCCACAATGTGGGGATTGGGCTCGGCAGGCAGGAGGAGTGCTGCAGCTGCAGGAGAGGTGCGAGGGTCACATGAAATGGCTAAGAAAACCCCATGAAAAGTCATGAGATTGCCACGAGAAGGTAAGCAGCTTGAAGGCACACCTATATATACACACACACAGCGAAGGAAGGAGTCTTTCTGTGTGAAAGGTTGTATCCAACCGTTCAATAACAGAAAACACTTCTGTTCAAGCGACACATAGTATCCAATTAATCCCCCCAAACTAGTGCAGCCTTCTTTGCCATATCTGATACTGTGCTGAATCAAACTGCGCCCCAAACCTTTTAAGTAGACTTAGAACAAGGAAACTATGTGTGTGGTGGTAAATCAATAAAAATCAAAGGGCCCATCTCACTTGAGCAGGACTGCATTCCTTTAATGAAAGTGGGTAAAACCTGCCGCACAGTATGTGGGGGACACCTTTTAAAGTGATTAAGCATTTGAAAAAATGTTAATGCAACTGACTGAAAACTGCTGTCATAATAATTGTATGGGCTGCAAAAACTACAGTAGTAGTATTTATGACTGCATTGCAGAATGGTTATTTGTTCAGTCCTGCTATAATAACAGTATTTATTTATCTGATTTCTATTGTGTTGCTCTCCCTAAAACCAAGACTCGAGACATCTATAACAAAGTCTCTCTCAGAGTTAGGGGTTAGGGTTTTCAACACTATTTATCTGAGCAGGGGTGATATTCCACTCAATTTTAAGTGGTTATCATGGGATTCTATTGTATATACAAGACAATGTGTCCCCCCACCCCATAACTGATTATTCGCTGATCAGCTGTGCTCTTCTCCCCTCATACTCTTCCTACACTTGGAAGAACTTTCCGGTCTGGAATTTAGGCTTCCCTACATTGTCCCTCCCACGCAGCAGATCTTCCTGCTGATTTTATGACAAGAGACATTCCAGTGAAGTGCATAAAGTTACTGTAGAAGAATAGGCTAGGAGATGAATGAGGTCCACTCCTGTTTTATTAGTGCTTTCCCTCCAACTGTTCTTAAGAGGGCACATCACACCAGTATAATAATAGCTCACATTGCACGTGAGCTCCGCATGGTGTGTCTCATTGCCACACTTTGTTTGTACAAACCTGCTTCCCTCCCCCCACCCCAGTGGGGTATGTTACAAGCCTCAGTTCAGAGTAAAATGTAAACAGGAAACATCCTGCACATTCCTGACTATGTAAAAATTCCATTCTTGAGAATGAGCTCAGGGGGTCTACATTAAAGAGGCCTTTGTTGTCCATATTGTGGTACTGCAACAGCAGTGCATCAGCAAAACCTTAGAAGCACATTGCTGTGAGTTTTCCAGCAGATAATGGCTGAATAGCAATTTTTTTTATGCATGAAGGGGGCCTTTTGAGATAAGTATGTCTAGGTTTCAGTCCACCAAAGTCAAAGCTGTAACAAGGAGGGACAGATACTTTATTGCCATGTACGTTGTAAATTCTCCCCTCAGTTTTAATCTGAAATCTTCAATAACTGGCCAAGAATGAATAAAACATATTTGCATACAACTCTTATTTAGGAGAGGCATGCTTTTCTAAAGTTTCTGTTTAAGCTATATGCAGGAGACTGTGAAGACAAGCAGAACTGCTACAGTCATACTGTTTCTCTTTCTTTTCCTCATTCCATCCTCGGTCGTAATCTCTTTGCAATTGTTTTCATTTAATCTACAAGACTGTAGCTGGACTAAAAGGGTTTAAGTACCATTAATACACCTTAAGTAATTTTTGCATATGACAGCATTAAAATCACTACTGAAGATGCAATGTTCAAGCTGGTGTCCTAGGCATCTTGATCTAAAGTAGTTGTTCTTAACCCTTAGCCTTCCATTTGTTTTGGATTTTGACTCCCAGAAAAGTTGAGCATTGACCATGCTGGCTTGGCTTCTAGGAACTGAGGTCCAAAACATCTGGAAGATCAAAGGCTGAGAATCAGTGATATAAAGCAGGTGTGGGAATCATGCAGCCTTCCAGAGTTTGTCAGACTCTAGTCATCAGCATTCCTCACACTGACTATACTGGTTTGGGCTGCTGGGATCTGCAGTTCAAGCAAGAGCTTGAGGGATTTATGATTCTCACCTTCAGATTTAAAGGATAATTGTGGAACATATAAACAGTGAATGCTGCTGCAACATGTGGCATCGCTGAGATACACGAATTTTTATAAGTTTCTATATTTAAAACCGCAGTTTGTTTTATGAATCCCAAAATAAAATCAGTGTTATTTAACCCCATAAAGAGAAAAATAATATATCTTTCCCCCACCTTCCATGACCTCTGATTTGTTATTATTATCATGCCAATTTTCTTAATATCCTGCTTATAGGCAACTTTAAAAATTAATAGTACAATAAATTAGATGACTAGGATGCCATATCACTTTGTGTCTTTATCTTTACAGCCTAAAATCTAAAAACAACCAAATCCAGATTATTCTGCATTAATATAGCAGCCTAATTTTAAAAGGCATGCCATTGGCCTATAGAAGAATCAAACCATACTCATGCTGTTTGAGCTGTCAAGTCATTTTTGACTATCAGTGATCCTAAGGTGAACTTATCATGGGCTTTTCTTTGTAAGACTTGTTCAGAGGGTTTGCCTTTGCTTTTCTCTGAGTTTGTGTGACATGCTCAAAGTCTCTCAGTAGGTTTCCACAGTGGAGTAGGAATTTGAAACCTGGTCTTCCAGAGTACTAGCCCAACCTCAAACCACAATACTATGCTGGCTCCACACGTACTCTACAACCTATTTATTCCGGTTTTATTCAAACCTTGGCCTCGCGATTCAAGACTACTGAACTGGTCTAAGACAAGAGCATTCGAAAGGGTTTATAGATGGTATCCCTAGGTCAGGGTATGTATCATCCACCACATTCACACAGAAAGTAAAGTCCTACTGAACTTCTTCTAAAGAATGCAGTAGTAATTCTGACCTCAAACTGGAGCTATTGCTGTGTCAGATATGGTGCAATTCACCTAGCTCTTCATCAGCTGGGGGGAGCAAAGTGTGGCCCTCCAGATGTCATGGGACTGCAACTCACATCATCTGTCACCATTTGCTATGATCACTATAGTTGATAGGATCTACAGTTCTATAGTGCTTAAGAGGAATCTCCACTTATGTGTGGTAATATTGGAACATGCCTGATATAACTTCAGATTCAGGGCAAAAATAGAAAGAACTACGTTCTAAAGAAGAATTACATCCTAAAGAACAATGGTTCCTTTTTCATAGGAAGGCTATTGACTCACATGAAAAATCAACAAGCGGCTACAGCCTGTGGAAGGAAGCAATGCAAATGATGGGCAGTGTTTAGAACACTATGGGACTATGTCATTCTTTCATTTATATATGTGGATGATGTTAAAGGTCATATAAAATTATGGGACAACAGGTTCTCCATCCCAACTGCAGCAGATTCTTTGCATATTGGTTTCTACACGCCTTTTAAATTTTGCCCAGGAAAATGTGTTTGTACATATGTGCCTTCAAGTCACCTGTCAACTTATGGTGATTCCATGAAGTTCACAGGGATTTCTTTGGCAAGGAATAACTCAGAGGTGGTTTTGCCAGTTCCTTCCTCTGAAATATAGCCTACAGCTTCTGGTATTCATTGGTGGGTTCCCATCCAAGTACTAACCAGAGTTGACCTTGTTTAACTTCCAAAATCAAATGGGATCTAGTGCCTTTAAGGTATTTAGGCAACCCAGGACAATAGCCATCAAGAAACTATGGGTCTATTCTTCAAGTCTTTTCAGACAGAGCCCTTGAATTTTTATAGTTAATTATTTTGTGGTTAACTGTAAAACACATAATAATAGCTCCCAGAGAAGTAGCTGTATTTAGTATACTAAAACAAAACTAACAAAGAATCTTATGTCACATTAAACACTAATACGTTTTATTTGGCATAAATTGTATCTGATGAAGTAGATTACAGACCAGGAAGGTTAATCAGCTTCGGCTGATACGCCAGCTGCGCCCCTTTCTGGAGCCGGAGCTCCTAAAAACAGTGATGCATGCGCTGGTAACTTTGTGGCTTGACTTCTGCAATGTGCTCTACATAGGGCTACCCTTGTGCTTAGTCCGGAAACTTCAATTAGTTCAGAATATGGCAGCCAGGTTGGTCACCGGTAGACCTAAAACTGACCATATAAACCAATTTTAAAATCTCTTCATTGGCTGCCTATTAGTTTCCGGGCACAGTACAAGGTGTTGGTTATTATCTTTAAAGCCCTTCATGGCTTGGGGCCAGCCTACCTGCGGGATCGCCTTCTCCCATATAATCTGCCCCACACATTAAGGTCCTCTGGGAGGAATTTACTGCAGCCAGTCAGAACTAGGTTGGCTGCGGTTACCCAGAGGACCTTTTCTTCTATCGCTTCCAAGTTATGGAATGGCCTGCCGGAGGAGACCCAGCATATTACCAGTCTGGGCTGCTTTAAAAAGCTGTCAAGACTGATCTCTTCCAACAGGCCTTCCAAGACTAGCATTTCCATCGCCTCCCATCAATTGTCTTCTTGTTTTGTTAATAGTCAGCTGATTGACTGTTAATTGTTGTGTGTTTTAAGGGGTTGGTTTAGGTGGGTTGGTAGATGGTGAGGATTGGGTATGTTTTTAATCTCTTTTAATGTATTTAATGTATTTTATGTTGTTCGCCGCCTCGATCCTTGTGGAGAGGCGGGATAGAAATAATAATAATAATTATTATTATTATTATTATTATTATTATTATTATTATTGCCAAATAATACTTATCAGTCTTTAAGGTGCATTGTTGATGCGTGCCTTCAACCTGTTTCTGACTTACAGCAACACTAAGGTGAACCTATCGTGGGTGCTACAAGGCTCTTTATTTTCTTATAAATCTCACAGCCCTGATTCACAACTATTTGCACATGCTAAGAACAAGGTGAAGCTACTGCAAGTCAATATTCCTCCCTTGTGAATGCTCTAACATAGAGGTGAGAATTGTGTGGCTCTGCAGATGTTGCTGAACTGCAATTCCCAGCAGTCCAAGTCAGCAAAGCCAGTGTTGAAGAAAGCTGGGAACTGCAGTTCAACAACACCTGGCGGCCACACAATTTGACTCCCCTAAACATGACTGTAGTTCATCACGTTTTGTGGAAAATATACAAAATCAGGATGGAGCCTGAGGTACAGTAAGACAATTTTCACTGGAGGAGTGGGACAAAAGTTTGGGGATCAGAAAAGTTGGGTCACTGGTTACTATAAAAAAAGGTTTTGTGAAAAACAGTATTTTCATAGGTAATGACAAAATAACCCCAGTTAATGTATTTTTTATTAAAATACGATGTTGTGAAGCTTACCAAAAAAAAAAAGGAAACCAAGTTAAAATACAGTATTTTACATATGTAAAATAGTTGCATAAACTAAATAACAGTGATTAGGAAGTTAATGAATATTGTACAAGTCATCCTACTATAATTTGAACTATTAATAAAGTCTAATGCACTGCAACATTTCTGAAACCTGTGGATAAATTCCTTGAAATACACTTGAAATTCCTTCAGATATATTACAGTAGACCAGGGCTTTCCAAATGGTGTGTCGCGACATGTTAGTGTGTCACCTGAAGGGTGTAGGTGTGTCACCTCCCTGGACTGAGAACAAGCCCCCCACCTGAGCCTTGGAAATATATGTTATATATTATAAATAAATAATATGTTTTTAAAAATATAAATGAAAGGCTTTTATGAGATATGTTGTGTCCCCATACATTCCGTTATTACAATTTATGTATGTGCCTGGATCTCTTGTGAGGGGATAGTTTAACCTCCGGTTTGCTAGTAAAATTGAATTACTGTGTCATGAAATGATGCATGTCTAAAAAGTGTGTCATCAACATGAAAAGTTTGGAAAGCTCTGCATAGACCCTCTATATCTGTGGAGGTTCTGTTGCAGGACTCACCATGAATGGGAAAAATCACAAATGTTCATGTTCCATATTATTAAATGGCAGCAACATGCAAGCAGATGCTTCATTGCATCCACACACATTGCTGCCATTTTAGGTATAGTACATGACACTCTGCAATCACTTAAATTCAGAGATCCAGAGGTCACTTATGAGGAATGTCCACTGTACTTTCAAAAGGCAGAATTACTAAATCTGCTTTTCTCTGATGAAACACTGAATGCCTGTATAGTGTCAGCACACGTGTCAAAGTTGAAAGGCCTGATTTTACATGGCACAATATCTAAAAAGATCTCCAGACTTTGCAGTGCACAGTCTTCTTCAGAGAAAGACGGTACGTTGCATGGGAAGGCAATTTCTTGAAGGAAGTGACACTTTTAACTATTAATGGGAAAAAAATAGTGTAATTCTACTTCTCTTTGTCCCAAGTTTCTGAAAATAAAGGGCAGGGCTGCTGCTATTTACATCAATTCTCCCTTAAGAATATCTTAAACTGCAGTTTGAACAACATCTCAAGCAAGATGCAGCTCTAGACACAAACATACTCTCAGTTCTTCTCTCTTATGTGATTTTTATCCTCTCTTCTCAGTGAAGAAGCCCATGAAGCTTTGAATGCTTATATGATGTGCATTACATCTGTAGTTGGTCAAATATAGTTATCATCATGATGTTATTGGGATTTTGCTGGGTTGTACTTCATGGCCAACACAGCTACCATTCAACAATTAATTTTTGAATATTAATTTTGTAATGTTTTTGTAGTATGAAAGCCGCTTTACATAATCAGCTATTGTATTGATCACATGAACTTAGACTACAAAATCATAAAGCATACTGATAAGTAGAGCAATCCACACACACAGTGAACAAACATATATTTAATGCAGAATCAATAAGGTCAAGATAATGAAAACTTAACTAGCTACAGTGAAAACCTGGCCAATTCTTTACATGTAATTTAAAAAAAATCTCCAAGCATTACTTTGTATAAGAAAATGCTTGAAAGCATATCACATAAGGTTAAGATCATCGTAGGCTCTGAGATTTCCAAGTTGAAACTTGAGACCTATGAATGGCCCCCAGAAATTCCATGGGGTTGGCCCCTGGTGTTGTCATTTTGCATTACACTTTAATCATCAACTACAGTTGCTCACAGTTTCTCATTCTAACACACACATATACACAGACAATATTTTCTGATTGAAAATTAAGACAGGAAGCCTAGCTAACATTACAGTAGAAGGGAGCCCAGTGTGGTGATGTTGGATGGAACTCAGGATGGTGGAAAGATGGATGGCTCTAGAGAATATAGTTCTACACACGCTCACTGAGTACAGGGTGTGGACAGGATTCTTGGAGAGGTGAGAGACATCACATATGTGTCAGATTCTTGCCCTCCCTGGCTTATTAAAAAAGCCAAAGAGGGAGGGACTGAGTCAGAACTGCAGCATGCCTAAAGGAGGCAGTTATAAAACCATTACTGAAAAAACCCTTGCTGAACTCCATTATACTCCGTAATTATTGCCAGTTTCCAACATTATCTTTTCGAGCAAGGTTCTGTAGTACCTTGTCGTGGTTTCTCAGCTCCAGTGGTTTCTAGATGAGATGGATTGCCTAGACCTATTTCAGTCTGTTTTCAGGCCTAGTCATGACTGAAACAGCTTTAGTCATCTTGCTGCAATCTTCTGTGTGAATGCTATGTTAGATGTACACATATGTATATTTATGAGATTATTTTAATTTAATGGGTAGTATTAAAACTCTGTTCCCCTTTAGACACTACAGGATTGAGGAACTGTTAAAATGTTGCACTCATGAGAAACATGAATCTCTCTGGCTCCTTTTATAGGGTACTGGCATTGTTATTGAAGAGGTACATTATCTATTGGCTCTACACAACTGCTGAAGGCATGGGAGCAATTCACAACATGGATTTACCCTGTTGGGTGTGAAGTCTTCATTCCACTGTGAGCTACCTCCAAGAATATGAAATGCCAGACCACTGACTGATGCTATTTACAGGGAGCATACAACTCCTTTCCACAATAGGTTCACTGGTTACTGATCTGCTTCCCGGCGCAATTCAAAGTGCTGTTATGACTTATTGGGGGGCAACATCCCATTTGCTCCTCCATGCCTACTGCTTGGATCCAGATTATTGAAAAGACTGTATTTTTCCATTTAAACCTGCCAGTGTTTTGCAATCTTGAGGAGAACCCTACTTTTTGACCCACCATCCTTGTAGGTATATCTGGTGGGAACATGAGAGAAGGTCTTCTTGGTGGTTGCTCCCACATTTCTTAGAAAGGCTAGACTGCTCCGCTCTGTGGTGTCCTCCCAGCAACAGGTGAAGACTTTTTTGTGTTTCAAGAAGCTTTTGGGAACAGACTTTTTATGGGCATAAGTCTTCTAATGATGTGCTTTATTGTCTGGGTTTGCTGCTTTTTAATGGTATGTTTTAAAATTGATTTTAATTCCACTGATATTTGAATGATATTTTAACTATTCCATGCTTTTCATGATGTGAACTTTTATTTTTATCTGTTTTAGTTTTTATAAGCTGCCTTGAGCCCACAGTGGGGAAAAAGGTGAAATATTAACTGACAAACAAACAAAGAAATGATGTTTGCAAGATGATGGAGCAGATCCTATAGGGATCAGCTCATAAACATTATGACAGCCACATGGAGATGGTTTATTGGGGAAGTGGTTATTGGGGAATGTGAAATAGGCCTCTTACTTGTAAAAACATCATAAGAAACAAACTTGGCTTGGCTTGAAGCACAGTATGCTTGTATTTTCACTGTGAGAACAGAAGTGTTAGCATTAAGTAATCTTTCAATTAGTTTACTCCTGCCATACCCATACTGTCCTCCTTTACTGACGGCTATGAACAGTCATGTAAAAGCAAACTCCCTAGGAATAAATATGACTCATTTTTGCACAGTAACTTCAGAATGTCCCACACCTCAGTGGTAGTATACATACTTTTCAAGCAGAAAGTTCCACATGAAATTTGTCTTATTTCCAAGTAGAATTAGAAAAGAATCCTGCCTGAGACCTCTGATAGTGCTTTTGTCAGTTAGTATTGACAGTACTATACTAGATGGACCAATTATTCAAATTATAAGATAGCTTAACATGTAAACCTACATTTGTGTTGCACTTGTAAGAACACTGGACAGAGCCATTAACAACAGAATCCTCTGCATGTCTGCTCAAAATTAAGGCTTACAGAGTTCAGTGGGGCCTGTTCTTACGTGAGATGACATATTTGCATCTCAAATTATAATGATATGATACCTTCCCCTCCTCCACATTCACGTGTTTGACCTTCATGAATTTGATCAGTCACAAAGTACACGCGTGCCTTCCTCCACTTCTCCTCTTCCCATTCCCTTGTGCTTTGCTGGGCGTGGGGAAGGAAGGCAAGTGCCCAGACAGAAGGCAAGGAAATGGGGGGCAGTCGTACACGTGTGCCTTCCCTCTCACCTCTGGAACTCCCCCTCCCTCTTCCTTGCCTCTGGCTGTGGCATTGAGAACTCATGCCAAGGCAATGGGCAAGGGAATGGGGTGGGGGGAGAAGGCTTGGGCAAGCCTTTCTTCCTCCCTCTGGAGCTCCCTCCTCCCATTCCCTTGCCTCTGACCCTGGTGCTGAGAACTTGCACTGAGACAATAGGCAAGGGAATGGGGGGGCGGAAGGCCCATGTGAGTCTTCCTTCTCCCTTCTGGAGCTCCCCCTCTCATTCTCTTGCCTCTGGCCCTGGCCCTGAGAACTCCTGCTGAGCCAATAGGCAAGGGAATGGGGGGGGGGAGGCCCTTGCAAGCCTTCTTTCTCCCCTCCAGAGCTCCTTCCTCCCATTCCCTTGCCTCTGGCCCCAGCATGCAAAAGGCAAGGAAACGGGAGGGGGACATGGAGGAGTTATTCATGTTTTTCCCACTTTCACAAGGGTTCTGTGTCCTGAACCCTCACGAAAGTGGAGGGGTCATTGTACTTACTTTTGGTATAAGTCACACTGAACCCAGTAGGTCTGCTTCTGATTAAGCTGGGCTACGTGTCTTCCTTTCTCAAGGAAGGAACAAAGCCACTGAAATCAGTGGGCCTATCACCCAGAATTGTGTCTCAGTGGTTTATTTTAAAGTTTCTAAATTGCTCTGAGTGAAAAGCTAACTTAAGTCTGCAAGTGATTTCAGTAGGCTTAGGTGTGCGAACCTAGTAGGAATAAAAAATATCTTAAGTCAGTAAATGGCCTTTCTGCACTACACTGCTATAGCACTTTAATTCTACTTTCAACACCCTGTGGAATTCTGAGTTTTGTAGTTTACTGAGGCCAAAGAGCTCTTTGGCTGAGAATTCTTAATCCCCCCCAGCTGCAAACCCCAGGATTCCACAGGATGTTGAAAATGGAATAATAGGACTATAACAGAGTAGTGTGGAATAGCCCAGAGATAATGGGTGTAACCTGCTGAAATAGATGCCGTTGGGGTTTAGGCCAATGTTGCTGTGCTTTATCACTTGGGGAATCTCTTCTCACCTGAGATAATGCATATTCTTCCACATTTTAAATGTCACCACTAGTGGCTGCACAACAATGGTCACCATATTTTTAAATTCAAGAACATAGAACAAAAGGTTGGGGTATTCTCTGTGCCAGGGAACAGCAGGAAAAAAAAACATCTTTTTTGCATGTAAATTGCTTCATTCCACCAATAAGTTACTGAATGGAAGGAGAAAACTGAGTCAATCATGTTAGGTTTAAATCTGGATATGCAAAGTGGTGAGGGAGTCTGCTGGGTGAATAACAGCAAAGATGTATCAACAGGCTACCAAATTTTAAAATAATAAACATCATCCTTCCTTCAGTATCTGGACTCTATGAACTGAACAGCTGACTGATGCATGGCTACAACTGTTGCATTCTCAGTTTCTCCTGCCTCCACTCAAAAAAATATCTACCATTCGCGAACTTTTGTAAATAAGAGAAATTAAAATGTGAAACATCCATTGGGCATATGCACTATTGTGGTTGAAGTATTAAAAAAAACACTGTATTTCTTCCATGTATGTGTATCTTAGAGCTAGTGTGGGGCAGTGGTTTTAGTGTTCGACTACAACCCCACAGACCAGGATTTGATTCCCTGCTTGGCCATGGAAACCCACTGGGTGACCTTGGAAGCATCACACTCTTAGCCTCTAAAAAAACCAAGTGATAGATTTGCCTTAGGGTCAGCATAAGTCGGAAACAATCTGAAGGCACACAACAACAACAACTTGTTGTATTTGTTTAGAAGCAGAACAAAAATAAAGCAGGATTACTGAAGCCTGATTTATAATTTTGCTTCCTGTATGCCAAATTAATCAGCTAAAACATGATGCGAACACATTTAAAGCCACTTTTTATGCATACCTAGCAACAGCAGGACAGATGCTTCAGCAGTAGGAACAGAGGCCATTTCCGCACTACACTGCCATAGTGCTATTATTTCACTTTCAACATTCTATGGAATTCTGGGATTTGTAGTTCACTGAAGCCAAAGAGCTCTCTGCCTGAGAATTCTAAATGCACCTCTCTAAACTAGGGAGCTGGATATGTTTAGTCTGCAGAAGAGAAGGTTAAGAGCGGACATGATAGCCATGTTTAAATATTTGAAGGAATGTCATATCAAAGAGTGAACAGGCTTGTTTTCCACTGCTCCAGAAACTAGGACAAGGAGCAATGGATTCAAACTACAGGAAAAAAGATTCCACCAGAACCTTGCAAAGAACTTCCAGATGGTCAGAGCTGTCCCGCAGTGGAATATGCTGCCTTGAAGTGTGATGGAGCATCCTTTAAGTATCCTCTATTTAAGTATTTAGAGTATCATCTAAAGAAACGTTTTTAAACAGAGATTGGATGGCCATCTGTCGGGAATGCTTTGACGTGTGTTCCTGCATAGCAGCGGGTTGGACTGCATGGCCTCTGCGGTCTCTTCCAACTCTTGTGACTCTAAACTACAAGCCCCAGAATTCCTTAGGATGTTGAAAGTAGAATAATAGCACTATAACAGTGTAATGCGGAAATGACCCAAGTCTGTCTTATTTCTAAGCACGGGTTTTCAACCCTCCTTCAGGCAAAGGGGACACTTTAGTCCCAAGCAGTTTCTGTTGCAGAATTCACAAATAACCAGACGTTTTACAACACTGGCCTCTGAACAGTTTTAACCAACGCCCCTTAGCTTCACCTATTTGCCAGGTACAGGCTTTTTAAACAGATAAAAACAACCGGGACAGAAATTATTCCAGCACGTCTATTTCGACTGTATAATTACCTTTTTGGCAAACAAGGAGGTCTGACAACTGCACAAAACGTTTCACGTGAACACGTGCTTTCTGGCTCTGGGCGTTTTCCTCACTGGCAAATTTTACTGAATTTTGTTGGGACTGCACCTCGCCGCTTAAAATAGCGAGAAAGGCGACTTTCTCCTCCCCGCCTACCAAACTATTGCTCCGATGGCACTTCCAAAACAGGAAGGAAGCACCAGATTGAAGACGATGGCAGAGCTCTCCGCCTCACAACGTCTTCCGTTTTGAAGGAAACAGGAGACAAAAACATAATTTAAGCCCTCTACTGCACACGGAACCGCGTAAATACACACCATTCTGCTAGGTTACAAATGCTACTACGGCGAGGAAAGAAACCCCCCCCCTCTCTAGACCCTGCTGACCGTTGACTAGACTTAACCACCGCGCGCGGTCTTCGCAAACCACACCAACGCCCGCCCAGCCCCGGCGAGGTCACGGTACAGCGGCGTGGGGGAAGAGAGAGCGAGACCGCGGAGCGCGCAGGCGCACCACGGCCCTGTGCGTCCAACATGGCTGAGGTGCTGCTGCTGCTGCTTGTGCGGGAACTGAGGGGAGGATGCTGAGCTGCTCGGGAGCGGAGGCCGTGGTGTCAGCTTGGGCAGGGCTGGCGGGGACCGAGGAGGGTTCTCCGTAGCCATGGCCAGGTTGGCAGATTATTTCATCGTGGTGGGCTATGACCACGAGAAGACAGGTAGGTGTGGCTACTAGTAGTGTTGCTGTTGTGGTGGAGGAGGGAGGGAGCGGGGGTATAGCTTCCTTTTCCTCGCGGGGAGGTGCGGGAAGAATGAACTCGCGGGCGGGAGGGGTGACGGAGAACTCCAGAGAGGGGGAATACTGTGTGTTTCCTCTCACGAGGCTGAGTGGGTTGGCAGGGAAGTGGTGTGTGCGTGTGAGTATGTGTGTCATTTTCCTCACAGGAACTGGTAAGGGAAGCGACACGACTGGGCAACTGACACGCAGGAACTATTGCGGGATAGGAGCGGGACTCCTCCTTCTCTCCGCCCGCTTCTCCCCTCCCCCCCGCCTTTTGGGAGCTGGGTGAGGCGACCGTGAGAGTGTCGCTTCCTCTCTTGAAAGGTCACCGTGTATGGGGGGGGGTGACAGTGGGCTGATTGGCTCCACGGCTTCGTTCCAGCATGGCTGTGTGGTGGTACCGAACTGTCTGGCGGGGAGGGGGATGTGAAAACACTAGTAGAGGCTTCTCCGCCAGCATCCTGAGCGCCTGTTCCCTGACGCAAGAAAGCGCGCCAGGGGCAGAGGGACTTCCTAGACAAATTTTAGGAGAAGGAAGGAATCTGTTGACATTCTGTGTGTGAGAGAGAGTGAACGAACGAATGAATGAGAGCGTATTTTATCTCTGTCTATAGCTGTATCTCTGTCGATGTATAAAGCCTGGGTGGTTTGTAGTGAGTGCTTCCATCCGTTGATAATTTCAGTTGCTGTCTTCTGTTGTCTCTATGTGGGAGGTCATTGTTATAATTTACATAAGCGAAAATAGACTAAACTTTTGAGTCAGGAACAATAGGTACCATTCATCAGGAACCCTATAAAAGAGCTGACTTAAAATTAATTCCCAGCAGGAGTTTGAGTCTGGAAGAACAAGTGAGAGAGTTTGTGTGGGTCTGTACTAAACAATACTTAACACCACATTTTCAACAGTTCTTAATAAGAGATTCTGCTGATGGTATCTTGGAATGTGTTCTTAGACATGTCAAAATACTGAGCACAGATGTTAAAGAAATGCATGGTGCCGTATTTGTAGTAGTAAGTTTTATACTTATAAAGTAATACAAAGTATGATTGCATTTAAAGTTTTGACAGAGTGCTTCAAAGTCAAGTAATGTACAAAAAACTTCTAAAGCAAAAAAGCATTCTTCCTGCCGGCTTATACTCTAGTATGACAAAATCTGTAAGAAATATATTAAATAAGCCAAAGCAGAAATGTGTCCTTAAACTGTTATGGAGAAACATGCATATTATGTGCATTTACATACATATTATGTATAACAAAGAGGCAAATGTGCAGAATGTTTTTTTAAAAGATTCTATCATACATATACACACTTACGTACTCTTACATTAAATAATGATTGACACTTAAACACCCATATGGAATTGCTTTTCAGGGATGTTTTCTCATGAGCCTTTAGCCACCAATTGTTAATAAGGAGGGTTTTAAAGGGCTGAATGCTCTTTAATTTATATTCTTGTGACTGTGCCTAAGAAAATCCTATTTGTTTGACAGCTCATTCTTAGATAATTTTAGGTAGTGTGTGTTGACCAAATGTTTTTGTTCCATTCATACTGAAAGTGTGTGAACTTGCAATTCTGTACAAACTAGTGGAGGTTTTATAGGATCTTGCAGCAGAGTAAACATGTTCAGATTGGCATGTTTCCTTGTGCATCTTTTTATTAAAGAACATGTAGTATACATATTCAGTGTGCTACAGCAGGCTTAGAGTTGAAAACACTTGAAAAATACATTCATCTTCACCTTTGTTTACTGTATAAGGCTGTTGCAGAAAGTTAAGTCCTTACAGAACTGCTGCTGTGTGAACATTAGATCTGGTATGTTTCCATAAGGCTGTTTTAGCTATATTCTAATTATGTATGAAAGTAACAATGCTTTAAAATGCTGTAAATTAAAAACTGCTGAAAAAGATGAAGCATATTGATTTCTTCTATGATGAAGTATGACCAAAATAAATGCTACTATCTTGCTTCTATTTCATAAATTTGAAATAAATTTATTTTCAGATAGTTACTCAAGGCTTAAAAAGTAAAAAGTTAACTCAGATATTTTCTTTACTGGCTTTTCCCCTAAGAACTCTGTAATTCAAACTATTTGAGAGAGTTCTGTAGAAGAATAGATATGCACTGTCTGTTCTGAATTCCTTTGTCCCACGTGCAGTCCCATAATGCATGGAGAATTGACCTTTCTTTCTTTGGCAGATTCCAGCACGGTGATGTTTACTATATGCAGGCCTACAGAATATACCCCTGTGGGATAATGCTGATATTTGTTCCACATCCATGCCTGAATGTTATGCAACATTCGTAAACTTATACCACTTAATACTTAATCTTGATAAATATAGTCACTAAACTTTTGTGGGTTCAACTTCCTTGAATTTGATTATTACGAGTTTATAGCTGGTGCTTGACTAGCAATCCAGCTATAGATGAAGATGGTGATAGTACTGTACTGTAATGGTAGGAAGTGGCTCCCTAGCTCCTAATTCACCTTCCTCTCTCCTTCTGCTTCTCCTGCTGCTGTTTGTCAGGGTGGCTGCAACTAGTCCTCTTCTCCTGGCACCACCAGAACCAAAGGGTAATAAGCACTGTCAAGGAAGAGTCTTGTGCATATGGAAGTCAATACCTATGTTCCCCAGGAGAAAGGGGAACAAGGAAAGTCTGTCCACAAGGGGATTGTGCATATGGAAGTCAATAAGTCCGTTCCCCTGAAAGAGGACAGCAGGAAAGACTGTCCAAAAAGGCACTTGTATATATAGAAATCAAGCCCTGTGGAGATCTAGGGCCTTTTCTGAAGAAGAAGGCTTGGAGACTGGTGGGGACTAAAACCCAGATGCAGCCTCCCAGTGAGGCCGATCTCTTCTGGTAGCAAAGTGGCTAGTATAGTAAAGGATGGAACTGTTGGTAGCTGCTGCAAAAAATCTCCGTCAGTGTGGACCTTCTTCTCTTCCTTCTCCTGGAGGGGGATGAGGACACTAAAGGAGATTTTTGCAGCAGCAGACTCTTTAGCGTACGTGTTTGAGTGGCCTGGAGGTATTAGTGGTTTTTCCATTTTTGCATGGAACTTATGCTCCAACTGCTGCAAAAGTGAGGGCTCACTATGTTTACATTGTGATACCTGTACAATATAACACATTCAAGTTGTGCTTGTATAGATAGTATGAATAGATGTCTTAGATATTTTTAAACTAATATGTCAAGATTCTCTTCTAGGCTGTAAATAATTGTAGGTATCATTGCTATAGCTTTTGAACAGAGTTGCTAAATTTCACAAAACATAAGCTATTTTCTAGCTAAACTAAGTTGCTGATATCCAAATTGCATGAAAACACAAGCAGAGCCTTTCTGGATCACATGAAAAGTGCATCTATCCAATATCTTGTTCCTACAGTGGCCAATCAAATACTTTTGAGAAGCTCCCAAGCAGGACATGAGGGTAAAGCCCCCTCCCATTATTTAGCCCAAGCAACTGTTTACAAACATGCCTGCTTTAATCTTGGAGGGGACGGTGTAGCCTTTAGTAGTCCTTGTTAGCTTTATCCTCTGTGAATGTATCTGTTCTCTTGAAAGCTAAGTGGTTGACCATTGTGGCAGCTTAAAGAAATGAAATGTATTAACCAAGGTGCTATATGAAGCATTTTTATTTGTCTTTCCTGAATCTCCTATCACTCAACTTAGTTGAATTATTCAAATTTCTAGTATTCTGCCGGAGTGTGAAGAATTCTCACTGTCCACTTCCTCCAGACCACGCATAATTTTATACATTATTGTCATTTCTCTACTTGTATTTTTTTTCTAATTCCTGTATTCCACCTGTATTTCTTTCCTTACAGGAGAGTTCCTTCTGCTCCCTGATCATTTTGCTTTCCTACTTGGATATCTTTCCTGACTTTGTGATACATTTTATAGGTGTGAATACTTGAACTGTATATACATTGGGCAAAGAAAAGCAATGTTCAGGAATTCTAAGATAATGCCAAAAATCGTGAGGACCCCTCCCCAAATAAAACCTCAGACCTCCCCCCTTTCCCACCTTTCTGATAATTTTATAGAAGTGATCCATGTCTAATTCATTGGCCCTGGCCGTAAAAGCAAAATAAGACAATCTTGTAGCCACCCCCACCCCACCCCTGCTTTTCATTTGGTAGAATCTTTTACTCCTAAAATGTGCAAAGAGCTCTTGTTCTTTATATTACTGAAACCATGTTAGGGCTCATCTATTTTTGCGTGTATTCTAAGTGGTGGTTGTCTCTCCAGAGACGTTGGAACAAAAATGAAATACGGAGCCTGTAAATGAAGTAGATGATAGCTCCATTTGTTGTCTACATTGACTAATAGCAGTTGTAGGCTTTCTACTGGGTGACTTCCCAGCTCTAACTGCATACCAGGGATTGAACTTGAAATCTTCAGTTTGCAGATCATGTGTTCTGTTACTGACCTATATCCCTTCCCTGAAACTATGGTTTCATATGAACATTGTGACAACTGCAGTCCAGTGTTCAGGGCAGAGAGATCTTTCCCAGACTAGTTTCTGTGACTGTTTCAGAGATACCAGGGACTAAACTTGACAAACATGGAGTTGTTGTTGCAGCAGAATCTTGGCCTCTGTGGTATGATTTGCATGTTTAGAAAGTATACAATTGCTTGAATTTCGTGGAACTGTTCATTAAGCACCCTTGAAAAAACAATTTTTTAAAATGTTTTTGGATATTTTATACAGATCTGTGCAAATATACATCTGTTCTCTTTCTGTTTTATGGCATGTTCTCATATACTTTCCCTCTTCAACCTGCTTAAATCTTTAAAACAGTATAAATTTTACTCATTTAGTCATTAAGTTGATTTACATACATAATACATAATATGACTATACTTTAGCATTTGAGTTACTTTTGTCATCTGAATGGAATGAAGAATCTCTGTAAAATTTTGGAAATTGTAGTTGAATACATTTAATAATGTGGTTGGAAATTTGGCACAATAAATACAACAAAATCCAATTGTACTGTGACTTTTTTTTCTCCCTGACTTTTGAAGTGCTTGACAAGAATTTCCATGTAAAATTGTTTGTCTGCTGGAATGTGAATAAGGCTTGAGGGAAGAGCACAGAAGTTTGTAGAAATTAAACAAAGACATGAAAAAAGTACCCCACTCCTGGTTTGTTTTGCCTTTGTTTAAAAGTTCTGATAAAGATCACCTTTGTGATTTTATGTAGTCCCCTGTTAGAAATGATTGGTTAAATGTACAAAATTGTTGGCTTTTACAATGATAAAGAAATTTAGTGTTAAGAGGATTTCAATTTTGCATATTTTCAAATAGATAGATTAGTACGTGTAAAGCACTACACAAGTTCTACAGGAGGAAAAAGAATTCCTACACATTTGGTATGGTGTTACTGTTTTGAATTTAGTGAAAAGGAATGTAAATCTATTAGCGCCAGTCAAGTTTTTATGTTCAAAATGTGAACTGGTTCTTGGAAACATTATTCTTTTTGTAGTGAATGCATTTAAGTTAGAGCAAAGGCAAAATTCAATTTGAAGGCCAAATTATTATAATGAATGTCTTCAGTAAATGTACTGCATGAGACAGCAGCATTAACCATCAAGAGAAGAGTTTTTAACAGTTGTCACAAGGCTGAAGTTGTCTTGGAAAATAATTTTCTTTTTTTGCTTTAATGCCACATAGCATCAGCAGACTGCAGCAGTCTGCCAATACTCCATTCCTTTGTTCTGTGTCTGGAAAAGTAAGTTCAATGGCTTTCCTATACAGATGAGATGTTTGTGAATTGTGTAGAAAACACTGAATTTAATGGAAGATCAACATAAATGCTTGCTGAAGCATGTTTATCATAAATAGTTAGCATGCAGCTGTACTGTTTTCAAAAGATGATATGGCACTTGTAATATTCGCTTTAAGTAGTAACAGAGGAAATGTTCTGATTGAGAGGAAATATTTCACATAGCCATTTCAATTTTAAAAGTAATGCCCAGAAGGGATGTAATTTTTGTCAGTGAATTCTCCGGAAATTCGCTTAATTTATCCCACAGTGTAAGGACAGTACAGCTGTTCACTATAAGGCAAATAATGGACTTTTATATTACTAAGGCTACTTTGAGCCAAAATTGAAATGAAGAAAACAATTGTGCATTCTAATACCACGCTTGAATGAAACATTCTAACTGCAGTTTGTGCCCAATAGTTGCAGCTTGGTTTAGCAATAGTGACCATAAGTCAGCTTGGCCAGCATATCATTCATGACATGAACTGGCTCAGTCATAAGCATTTTCTATAGAAAACGATGGTAATGTAAGTTTATAACTCTTCTAACATGGAATATGCAATACAGTTTGTACAGAAAAAGCTATTATTTTTGTCTCTCTGCTTACTGGTATGAATTTAAAATTTATATACTGTGTGAACATACAGACGTTATGCACCCTTTGATTCCAAATCCAAATCTTAAGTTGTTAAGTTTTCAAAACTTGGTCAAACACTGAATTTGAAATTCTAGTTTCACCCAGTTCTAGAATCATTGGAAAACTTGCAACAATGGGTTTAAGTAAATATTTTAACCCCTTCTAAGTGAAATGGAAAATGGCAGAACTGTGAGGATGACAGGGAAGAAAATATTTTCCACAGAATCTTACTTTGTTTTTCAATCTGTCTTCCTCTTTGGTGGTAGTGTCCTGGAAATTTTCATAAATTAAAACACCACAGTAAGTTGTCAGCTGGCTACTTACATTATAGTTATGTAGGTATTAATTACACTTTTGAGCACTACTGCATTGTACAGTGCTGTTACTGAAGAAATGCATTATCGTGACTTAGCTTATATTATCCACTTTAATTCTCCAGCCAGTCCAAATATCTAAAAGAACAATGTTGTTTGGGTCAGTGGTTATCATAAGTGTAAACAAGTTCAGCGTACAGGTTCTGTGTTAAATGCACTGTAAAATGTATCCTCCTGTTCATAAATTCATGATCTGACTTTTAAGTTGTCAGAGAGCAACAAAACATGGATTTAGAGTGAGATTCTGAGATTTGTGTCCCCCACAGGTTCTAAAATACCTCTGTTTTCCATGTCCAAGTTGGAAAAAGAACTGTAATATCTAATCAGATGTTCACCTGGCACAATAAATCTCCAGGATATTTATTAATGTTTAAACTTGATCTGTGCAAGGAACATGACTATTGTATTTCCATCTTTAAAAGAAAATGAAAGGATAAATTTTGAGGTTTTACTGAGCTTCACACAGTACTTGCATTAAGACAATACATATAATAATTGATGTGGATCTTACAGAAGATGGGCATTGTTCTACATCTGTACGACCAAGATAGATTCGTAGTTAAGATGAAAATTTGTTCCAAGTAGTGACTTTGAGTGCGTCACATAGCCCCAGAAAACCCTGTAATAGGTTTACCTTAGGGCCACCATAAGTCAGAAGAGACTTGAAGGCACACAGTAGCAACAACAACAGCAACAAAGAATTTATGCACATTATAGATGTTTTCACATTTTGTTACAAGCCATTGACGGTGGTCACCTTTGCTTTGAACCATGCCCTGTCAACTGAATATTATATTACCCTATAATCAACATTGTAGATACTTGTGTGGCTTCATTTGTTTAGTTAATTTGCCTCAGTACTTTTCCAATAAACTTTTTATCCTATTGCCCTACCTCCCCTTTCTAAAATTCACGTATAATTTTAATAATGTAGGTCATTAATTCTACCTTCTCTTCCATTGAGGCTGGAACTGAGTATGTCTGCAAGAATGCCAACAGATATATCAGAGAAATAGAAATTAGGATTGCCAAGCTATATTTTACAAGGTGTTTTGTAAAATTATGTGCATCTGTCTTTGTTGCCCAGATCAGAGTTCTGCATTCTATACTTTAAGAGGCTTAATTTTACCCATTCAGTTGCTGCTAATGGTGCGGCACTCCCATCGATTTGCCTGTTCAGGTGGCAAATGAAATTATTTGATTGGAATGCAAAGTTGAGAATATCCAAATTCATTTGCAGAGAGATATATTAGTTTATGATTTAGATATAAGCCATAGTTAGAAGCAATTGGATGCCCTTCCACAAAGGTGTATTTGAGGGAAGTACTATGAAGTAGGACCAATAATAGAAAAAAAATCATTAAGATGTAGTTAAAGAGGGGCAAATGGAAAACATACAGCGGCAGTAGTGGTCATGAGAATTTTTTTCCAGTTTGAATGTAGCTAGATGAAAAGCTTAGTATGAATGAGTGCTCATACCTGCCTTAGATAGCATGGAAAAAAATCACTTAAAAAAAAAAAGCATGTAGGTATTACATCAGAATACCTTCCTGATTCAGAACAAGAAACTGAAGAGGAAGGAGAGCTTGCAGGAGAGTTATTACAGTAACAATACGATTGGATTGTACAGATTTAACAAATAAAATAGCAAAAATGGGGCTTAAAATATATACTTGGAACATTAAAGGATTTAACTCGGAATATAAAAGAAGACAAATATCCCATCATCTGGAAAAGCAAAAAATGGACATAATTTGTTTACAAGAGGTTCGAATAAGAACTCAAGATTTGAAATTTGTACGGAATCCCAAACTAGGCAGTTGTTTTGCGACTACGACTGACCAGAAGAAAAGAGGTGTATTGATATATCTGAATTCAAGATATGATGCACAAATAAAATTTCAAGATAAGAATGGACGTTACCTTGCGGTAGAAGTTGATACAAAACAAGACAAGATATTAATAGTAGGAATATATGCACCTAACGGAGACAAAGGAGAATTTTTTCCTAAAATAAATGCTGAAATACAAAGATATGTACAAGACACAGGCAATTCAAATGTGGTGGTACTTGGGGATTTTAATGGAGTAGTGAATCCTAAAGTGGACATAACAGTGCAGAAATTGATACCGCGAAATAATGGAAAATTACCTAATAGTTTTTTCCAGATGATGGATGATTTAGAGTTATATGACGTTTGGAGATATAAAAATGGACAATCAGATGGGTATACATTTTTTTCAGATAGACACAAATCTATGTCCAGAATTGATATGATTTTGGCATCTAAAGAACTGCTTTTGAAGACACATGAAATAGATAGTCCTCCAAATTTGTGCTCAGATCATTTCCCGCTACAAGTGATTTTCAAGGTCATGATCAGAGAGGGGACATGGAGGATCAATGAAGAAATTTTTAACAAGGAAAGTACATTCTAAAAGCAAAAACAGAGTTAATTAATTATTTCAATGAAGATATGACAGCTGAATTACGAATGAAGACAGTATGGGACGCAAGTAAAGCTGTGATTCGTGGGAACTTTATCAGATGGTCTGCTGAAATTAATAAGGAGAGGAAGTGTATAGAAGAAACGATTTTGGGGAACATGAAAGCATTGGAGAAACAGATGAGGAAAAACCCGACAGACAATACTATAAGACAAAAGATTAAGGTATGTCAAGCAGAATTGAATCAACTGAATTTGGGACAGATAGAACAACAGATGCGCAGACTAAAACACACTTCTTTTGAACAGGCTAACAAACCTTCTAAACTTTTGGCTAATTTATTGCGAAAAAGAATATCAAGAAATATAATAACAGAGATTGCAACGAGGAAGGGAAAGACAACAAAGCAAGAGGAGATAAAACAGGTATTTTACTCATATTACATAAAGCTATTAAGTAATATCTCCTCAACAAAAAATCAAAGAGAATTGGAAGTATATTTGGAGAGGAAGAATAAAATTAGATTTTGAGAAGAACAGAGAGAGATTTTAAACAAACCAGTATCAATAATGGAGATAGTAGAAGCTATCAGGAATACAAAGAATGACAAATCTCCAGGACCTGATGGCTTTACAGCAAAGTACTACAAAATTTTGGAACATGAACTCTCAATTCCACTTCAAACAACAATAAATGAGATAAAGAACGATGGATTACCAGAAACATGGAAAGAAGCTAATGTAGTTTTGACTCCAAAAGAAGGAAGAGATGCAACGGATGTTAAGAATTACAGACCCATTTCATTACTAAACACGGACTATAAGATTTTTGCCGCTATTTTGCCAGAGAGACTTAAAAAAGTTCTTCAAGAACACATTTATGAAGATCAGAATGGCTTTTTACCTAAGAGAATGATGTGTGACAATATCAGGACAGTTTTAAATATAATTGAATATTATGAAAAACATAATGAAAGAAAACTAGTCATGGTATTTGTTGATGCAGAAAAGGCATTTGATATGGTCAATTGGTCATTCTTGAAGACGACTATCAAGCAAGCACAAGCGGGAGAAAAATTTATTTCATGGACTGAAGCAATATATTCTCAACAAACAGCGAGACTAATTATAAATGGAGAACGTACCAAACGGATTGAAATACTGAGAGGAACAAGGCAGGGTTGTCCTCTATCACCTCTGTTATTCATTATGACATTAGAAATACTCAACGATAATATAAGAGAAGATGCAATAATAAGAGGAGTCCAGATAAAGAAATATCAATATAAACTCAAAGCCTTTGCAGATGACTTGGTAGTTTTTCTTGATGATCCCCTCAAGAGTGTTCAAAGATTGATGGAAATTATTCAAGACTATGGCGATTACTCTGGTTTCAAGATTAATAAGGAAAATACAGTGTACATAACAAAAAATATGAGGGAGGAAGAAGAGGCTGAATTCAAACAAACAACAGGATTTAATAAAGGACAGAAAGCCAAATATTTAGGAGTTTGGATTACAAAAAGAAACAATGAATTGTATCACAACAACTATGATAAAAAATGGAAGGAGATAACTCAAGATTTGGCAAAATGGACTCAACTTAAAATATCCCTGTTGGGACGAATATCAGTGATAAAAATGAATATTCTTCCAAAAATGAACTATCTTTTTCAAAATGTACCTATTATTACAAATATTAAACCTTTTGTTCAATGGAAGAGAGACATAACCAAATTTATATGGCAAGGGAAGAAACCAAGAATTAAATGGAGAATTATGGTGGACCTAACAGTGAGAGGAGGTCTAGGCCTGCCGGACTTACAGGTATATTACAAGGCAGCAGCATTCACTTGGATAAAAGATTGGATGAATCTTCAAAATATGAGAATGCTGGCATTAGAGGGAGCTGATTTAAGAATGGGATGGCACATCTATATGTTCTATGAAAAAGCAGTAATAGATAAAGATTTTACGCATCATTTTGTAAGGAAGTCGTTACTTAAAATATGGAGCGAATACAAGAAGAAGAACATAAGGCAGCTACCCAACTCGGTCTCTCCGCAAGAAGCCTTCTTTGGAAGATGGACAGATACAGTCAAATGGCTACGATATGAAGACTTACTAGAAATGACAGAAGATTGTGGTATGAAGATGAAATCAAGAGAGAAATTGGAAATTGAAGGTATAAAATTGAACTGGTTTCCCTACAGACAGCTAAAGGAAAGATTTCAAATGGTGTACAAACTTATGGAATACAACAAAAGGAGCAAATCCAACTATTGCAATTGTTAAGAGAAAATCCACCACATTTATTAGCACATTTATATCAAGAAATTTTACATCAAGAATGCGAGGAGGAGACAGTTAAAGCAGCAATGATACAGTGGGCACAAAATGACGGACATCCAATACAGTTAGAATGGTGGGAACAGAGTTGGCAACAAACACAGAAATTTACCGCTGCTCAAAATTTAAAAAAAAATTATTATAAACTATTTCATAGATGGTACATGACACCAGAAAAACTAAAGACAATTTATAAGACGGGTACAGCGCAATGTTGGAAATGTCAAGAGAGTTCGGGTACACTATTTCATATGTGGTGGTCATGTCCCAAAGCAGAAAAATACTGGAAAGAAATACATAAGAAAATATGTTCAATTTTGAAGATTCAATTTGGGATGATACCTGAACTTTACTTGTTAAACATGACACATATATTAGATGGAATGTCAGTGAAGAAATATTGGAGAATAATGCTATACATGGTGACGATGGCCGGTATTGAGTATGCACGACTTTGGAAAAATGAAACTATACCTACTATTGAACAGTGGTGGACAACTTTTATGGAAAATAGAAATGCGGACATTCTTACACAAAGATTAAAAGGGAAATCAGACGAAGACATTAATAAAGAGTGGAAGATTATTACGGATTTGGGTTGGGTGATATCAATTACTATACAGGGTAATAACCATAGAAATATCATGTAACAAGTAAAGTTGAGAAATATAGCAGGAACTAACGAATTAAATTTGACTACTAACATTTTATTGCGATACGCGGTATAACAAATAGAGGAAATATTAATAATTGTAATCCAGAAAGGAAAGGAAGAAGAAGTAACATTGCATGTAAACATTGCAGAGATAATTGTTTGTTTTATTTGCTGAAACTTTAATAAAATTATTAAAAAAAAAAAAAGAATACCTTCCTGTGGTTCTTAGAACTTTAGGAACCTATGCTAAGTAAGGTTGAGATTATGTTCCTTTCATGCTTTTCTTTCAATGTCAGAAGGTATTCTTTTTATTAAAAAAAAAACACTGATGGCTGATGATGTAATAGATGGTGAAAGTGCTAGATAAAATAAGTAGCCTGTTCTGTTATGTTAGACTTGAACTCAAAAGTGCCTGTTTTGCCTCTCTTTCACTACAATATTTTCATAGTTATAAATAAAAGTAAAAAAGTACCTATTTTGCCATGTGACTTTTCCCTCCCCATCTCTCAAAGATCCTTGATTATTATAATGCAAGTGAGTGTAAATTACAAGCAAATGATGTCAATTTGACTTCTAAATTTCGGGGCTTTACAGAAGTCTGAACCTTTAAAAACATTATCTTATCCCTTGTCCAGAATGCCCACCTTTTAGGGAACATAAACATAAAGGCACCAGATCCTGTCTTTTGTTGGAAGCTAAGCAAGTCATCTCTGGTTAGTACTTGGGTGGGAGAGCACCAACAGATAGTGGATGCTTAAGTGATATTTCAGAGGACGGAACTTGCAAAATCATCCCAAAGTATTTCTTGCTTAAGAGAATTCTATTAAATTCATGGGGTTTCCATAAGTGAACAGGTGACAAAGACATGCACACACATGCGCGCACACACAAACATTGGGAAAACTGCAGCTCAGATGTCAGCGTGTTAAGATATGTAATTTCAGTTTGAATCTTGTCATAAAATTCAGCCACTAAAATCAAATGCTGACATTCCTCCATTCTCTTTCATGTGTGTATTCATGAAGCATGAAGTTCTCTGTGTATGGTATAAATGAGCCATGAACATTACTTAAGAATATTTGTTCACTTGGTTGCCTTTGGTAATCTTAAACCCTTCATTATTTGTCTCTTCTTGTTTCTTTGAGTCAGAGTTTTGGATTTTTTTGCAGATTAGAGGCAAAAATGAAGTCTGTTCAGGATTTTATTTACCTTTGCATCAGATGTTCACTATGAAACCGCTGTGCAGGGGCTGCATGGAACTCCAGTGCTATTTTCCAAAACAAAGGAGGTGAAGAAAAAGACTCAAAGTCAAGCATACACTGAAGCAGAAACAGCTGCCATTTATACCTTCTTTCAACATCAGCTCCATAGCATTCAGTCAGGGTTGGCTGGCAGATTTAACCATTGGCGTTTCCCTCTTTATTTCTGTGGAGCCTACTGCAAATATGGTTCCAACCCCCAAAACCATAGGCAATGGGAAATGTCAGGCCTTTGCAGAAAGGAAAGAAGCAATTGTGCTGGTGTTCTATTCTTTATTTCAATAATGACTGATTTATACTTGAAAAACTCTGATATTCCATGCTTTGGTGAATAGTTTCTGATCTTCCTGTTGAAGGGTTTGAGATATGCAATCTAACCTTGTGCACAGTTAGAAGTAAGTGCCACTGATTTAATTAAGGCAGAAGTAGAAATGATGCAGCCCTTCAGATCCTGGATTGCAGCTTCCAACATTTCTCACTATTGGCTCTACTGGCTAGGGCTGCTACCAGTTGCAGTCCAAGAACATTTGGAGTGCTGCATGATTCCCACCCTGCTCTATTTGGATATAAGATTATTCAAACATTTCAAAAATTCAAACATTTGACCATGCATATTTAACTTATGGGACTAGTAGGTGTCATGACTAGTAAAATATGATTAATTTGACTCAATAGTTGCCTTTTTACCCACCTTTATTACACTTCAGCTCTGAACAAAATCTGCATCAACCTTTGAATTGCATCTAACTGTAACTGCTTAGTTCAGCAGTAACAATAGGGTACTAAATTGCGTAATATTACATGACATGGCTTCTCCAAATAGCAATGATTGTTATCAAATGACCTTGGGTCATATACATCTATATAATTACTGGAAATTCTTTGTTCTCCAAATCTGTAAAATCATTCCAGACAAAATATTTGTCCCAGGAAGGCAGATATTTATGTAAATGTTAGTTTTGTCTCTCTCTTTGTGAGAAAATCTTCTCTTTTGGAGAGAGACAGTTCTAGTATGCACTGGAAACCACCAATGTCCAGGGTAGCTTATTGTTCAGGTACGTTCATGCAGCTGTTTATGCAGAGAAATCATCATGTTTGGTATGATCAAAATATTATTGAAAACTCTAATCTTAACTCTACAGGAAGCACACAAGTTTGAACATTACAGGTAGTCTGTAGTTATGATGAGTTATCAGTCAGATGTTGATAATATTTTGTCAGCTGTTTGGTTCTGAGAAGACCAGGAAGTTTTGTTCTTTTAATTCCATGCATACTGTGGAACCTCTCATGGTGAGAATAACATTTCCCACAAATATTTGGAACATCCAGCATTTAACAGTAACTTAAACTTGTTTGTATTATATGCTTTCTTGTAAGTTTTTTGTTTAAAAAACAAAAATTGGAAAATGGTTAATAGAACCCATGAAAAAAGAGAGACACAATCAAAATGGTGCGATATGATGTTTAATAGCTGAAAGCTCTAGTGTATTTTGGCCTAGGGATGTTAAAACCTTGGTCAAGGGGCTGTAGAAGGAATATAAAGGACAGCACATGGTCAGAAATTTCTGAAGACTTCTTTGAAGTTTGTTCATTCTGTATGCAATGTACAAATATTAAGATTATTTTACATTTTCTGATTTTTTTTGTGTGTATATATATTCATGTATTGCCCTCATTATTCTCTGTACAGCCTCTTGAAGAAGCCCTTGCAGACTGAAATGCATAGGGTCTTTCAGTTATTTCAGTTATCTCTCAGCATCTCTTTTGTAAAGGTCAATGTTCTGCACTTCAGAGTACGGTTATGATATTGCATCATTATAGACCTCCAGTTTATAACCCTTAAGCTACATTTAACTGCAGTTTCTTCATGTTCGGTTATTTATTTGTTCTGTGTATGTGACTTTCTCCCGCTTATGTAGCTTGAAAATAAAAAAAAAGAGTAAAAACAAAACTGTTAAATAACCATTCTATCATAGCATTTTCTTTTAAAAATTCTGCCTCTGATACATTTTTAGTTATATTAATATATATAAGATGTTGGTGAAATATTTAATGGATATATCATATATGATAAATACTATTATCCAGGAAAAATTTGAAGTGCAAACTAGTTAATTGCTTTCTTTTGTCTTCAAGATTTTCATTAATTGTATGATGATAGCTATTCTCCATCATGTTCACTGCTTAAATTCAAGGTTGCCCAAGGAGATGTTCACCAGGAGAGAGGGACTTTCCAAACCTTTCCTCAGCCATATATCTGTGGAAGAGATTTAGTGGATTCACACAGGCTGCAGGAGAATGGGAATTTGGTTCCCCCACTGGTTTCCATTTCCCTGATAGAAGAATATTGTTGGTTACAAGCTTATGTTTTCTATTACGTGTCTGTAAGTATTATTCCACCTAATGGCAACTCTGTCCTAGGGGTTCATTGGAAAGATTTATTCAAAAGAGTTTTGCTGTTACCTTCCTCTGAATATAGTCTAAGCACCTGATATTCCTTGCTGTCTCCCTTCCAAATACTAACCATGCTTGACTCTGCTTAGCTTCTGAGGTCACGTTTTGATGCCCTTTTTCAAACAGAAGTTAAACTTTTAATTGGAAATCAAGGGCAGAAAGATGTAATAAAGAAATGAAATAGTGTACTTTATACTGCAGTACTTGAATACTGGTATGAAAGTCTCACTTGGCAGAGCCTGGAACATTACTTTAAGAAAGCAACCATTAGTTACTTTTGAAAAGTACTTCATTAATTTTACAAGTTGATTGTTGCAAAAGAAGGAATTAATCGCATTGCTTATTCGTACCAAGTTGCTATTAAGCTACGTAGGGACTACAAAACGCAGCATCCAGACACGAATCAAAGAACACGAAAGACACTGCAGACTGATCCAGCCGGAAAAATCAGCGGTAGCTGAACATGTTACAAACCAACCTGGACACAGAATGCTTTTTGAAAGCACAGAAATTCTGGATCATTCTGACAACTACTATGTCAGACTACACAGAGAGGCCATTGAAATCCATAAACACATGGACAATTTCAACAGGAAAGAAGAAACCCGGAAAGTAGACAAAATTTGGCTACCAGTACTGAAGAACACTAAAATCAAGACTCAAAAACATGCCAATGAACACCACCCAGACTCTGGAGGTCCCTCTACAGGGAACAATACAGTGGGTTGCTAATGTACTTAATGCACTGTTATGCATATCCCCTGACTAACAGTACAACCCCGGGGGATATCCCATTTAACAACAGGCCAGTTGTAACACATGCAAATTGCTCCTTCTCACCCTGGGGGACTACACAAGTATATATACTCTGTTTCACTTCCATACCACCAGATCCTCTGAAGATGCCAGCCACAGATGCAGGCGAAACGTCAGGAGAAAATACTAACAGAACACGGCCTCAAAACCCGAAAAACCCACAACAAGCTTACTTTGAATTGCTTTAAAACTCATTAAATATTAAAAATTTCCCACTCCAAACTGCACCAAAAGTAACCTTTTGTATATAATAAGAGTATTCCTTGTACCAGAATTTAATGATGTTGCACATTGTTCTGTTATTTTTTAAAAAGTGACAAAGTTGGAAATGTTGTTACTCAAGAAGTAACATGACAGGTAACATTATGACTTGAAATGTGTTCCACACTCTGCACTTAGAATACACAACTTATTAAAACATCAAAAGCATCAGCTTAAACACCATGTGTATCAGCTTTTTAGTGTATATTCCTGCAAAGAGGTAGATCTGCACTAACAGCCAAACCCTTGAAGCAAACACCAAACATACTTTTTCAGCCTAAGGATCAGTTTCTGTTTTGGAAAAAGTGTTGGCTTAAGTGTCCACCCTGTAAATTAGAGAAACTTTAAATTATATTTTAGGAGTATAGCATATACTTTACCTGAATATAATGTAATATAGTGTAGTTGTGCTATCAGTAAGTGTATGAAGTTGCTTACAGTCACGTAGCCAGAGACTTAATCCTTTAAGCAATTTTCAGGACCACTTACTATTGTTTATAAATCAGTTTCTTTCCATGGATGTTCATTGCTAAGGATTTCCTTGCATGTACTATGCTGTTTGTTGTTTCTTTTTTTCTGCCCCCACTCCCATGCTGAGCAACACAGGTTTATTTATTTCATACAGCCTTTTAAGGTGGTACATTTTTGCACATCTTAAATATTGTGATAGTCTCTTTAGCTATATCTGTGATCTCTCTTGCTAGTGGTTAAACACTTAACAAATGCTTCGAAACTGGAAAGGCATGTGCTTTTGCTACTAGTTGTCTGTTGAGATTCTGCAAGAGGAATTTAATCAGTATGATGGAGCAACTGTGACTTGAGGCTTTTGTTGTGGATGTTTTGTAAGCTTTGATCAAAGATTTTTTGGAGGTGTTAAATCTAATTTAGGTAGCATACTTCTGAGAATGTGGTTTTTCTATGACATTTTGACTTGTATGTGAGAAGATAAAAAGTGCTCTTTGTCACTGTCTTGGGTGGCTGCTAGTTTCCCAATAGTAACCACAATGTGAGACTGATACAGAAATGCTATACTTTCTAATTTTTACACTGTATTAAATTCTACTTTACAAACAACAGTAGAAGTTTGTCTATCAAAGTTAAATCAACTCTCCTGTTTGTGGTGCTTTGTTCTTATAAATTGTTTATTTTATATAGCATCAATATATATGCTGTTTTACAAAATTACAAAAATAGAGTTCCTATTGAATAATGGTAAAATTAGAAGATACACTCGTGTCAGATTTGAAATTCTTCTCCAGCAGGTCTGCATAAGTGTTGTGATTGAGTTACAAGTATAATTAGAACTGCTTGTGTTTTTTGTGTACCTGCACAGTGTATAGAAGTAGACATATTTGTGTTTTTGGTATTATGAATGTGATTAAAATTTCTGAGAAAATAATGTCTTTCACAATAAGTGACTAGCTGAGCTGAACTTTTGACTCCCTTAAAAATGAATGTTCTATTTTGATTTTTTAAAATGCTGATTTTTTTTAAAAGGCAACATTTTACCCTTTTGAACCATCGAAAACGTATAGATTGTGTCTTTATGACTGCTGAGAAATGAAATGTGTCCTAGAGGATCACAGCCATTTCCACCCTGAGTGCTATTCCTTCCCTGGTTGTTTATATCTTCCTGATGTCCTCCACTTTTGCCTGCTAGTTTCTTTGCAATTGAGCCTCTCAGTGAAGTGTGCCTGCCATATATGTGAGGGCATATATGTGTTTTATATATACCATATAATCTATCTATCTATCTATCTATCTATCTATCTATCCATCCATCCATCCATCCATCCATCCATCCATCCATCCATCCATCCATCTGTAATATATCGTTCAGAAACCCCCACATAAAACAAAGCACCCTATGGTCAATGGATGCAATAATGCTTCCTACAGCCTTGTATTCGTGTGTGCGGAGGTCCTGCAAGAGGATGGCCTATTGTAATTTCATTTTGTAGATTTTATTCCCTTTTCTTCATCAAGTCATAACAAGAGGAAATCAGAAACAAGGCCACAGGTGCATCCCTTCAGTATTCTTTGATTACTGTGAAGTAGGCCTGCCTTTGAAAAGGTTTCTAACACTTCAAATGTTCCAGAACGTAAAAGTCAAATTATGAATTGGATATGGTTGCAGAAAATATGTTACGCAGAACTAGACTGGCATCCAAGCACAATTCAAAGTTTTGGGTGAGATCTTAGAAATCCCTGTATGGTTTTCAGGAATGTGCACACCAATGTGATTTAAGACAGAGAAACTGTTCTGATTGCTGTCAACTTCTGAAGTTAGTTGGGCTTCCTGGAAAAATAGGACTTTCTCAAATTGCTTATTTCTTTTGGAGAATACTTGTCACATCAGTATATTTCATTACTGACTGCTGAAAAGTTCATGTAGGCGGTGCTTAAGCTTGATTCTGCTGCTGGTGTGCATGTGCCTTCAAGTCGCCTGTCAACTCAGAATTTGAATTTCATAGGATTTTCTTAGGCAAGGAATACTCAGAGGTGATTTCGCCAGTTCTTCTGAAAGATATTAATTGATGGTCTCCCATCCAACTACGAACAAGGGCTGCCCCTGCTTAGCTTGCATGATCAGACAGAATCTGATGTCTACCACTGTTATTCTGTTTTAGTGTGTTTTGTATTGCATGTTCTTACAGAGATTTTTTTTTAATTGCTTTGCATATTAGATGGTGAGACTGGAAGAAATTCTGCTGTTTCTGTGCAACAGGGCACAGAATCCAGTTATAAACTCCAAGTAGTGGTGTATGGGGCATCCTTTCTTTTCTGTAGTTTTTAGTCTGCCCAGCAGTGCTAAAGAGGGAGTGTTTATTGCATGGGCTATTGGAGCAGCGTAGAGCTCCTGATGTTGCTTAGGTTTACCTTACCTAGGATCTAACAAGGATCCTCCTCCTCCCCCTCCTCTATAGTAGCCAGTGTAGCAGACCTATCCAGCAGCTGTCTGTGGACTACATACCACTGTTACTGTTGTAATAAAGACCGTACCTTCCACAGCTATAGCCAAGAGGAGGTCTGGAAAGCTAGAATTTTATAGCTTTGAACACAGACCTACTGAAAAAGATGTTAATATTTCATTTACTTTATAAATGATACCATAGATTGTTCTGCAGTAGCCAGAATGTAATGAACTGCAACTACCAAACGTCATATTCAGTGGGAATGATGGCAGCTGCAGTCTGGAAGGCAACATGTATGAGATGTTGGACTAGTGTGTCAGAGAAATAAAATTTAATCTCCATTCAGCTGTGAAGTTTTTTGAGAGACCTTGAGCATCTTCCATCCTAACTTATCTCAAGAACTGTTGAGTGTCCAAAGTGTGGAACAGTGAGAAGAACCACGTGTACTATCATGAGCTTTTTGCAGGAAAAGCAAGATGTAACTGAAGGCTGTTCATAATACAGGATTCATGTCACTAATCAGTAAGATTTGAATTGTGTTAAAAATAATGGAAGTCTTCTGTCATAGATCTTGAAATGTAGTCCTACCATTCAGCATTTTCAGTAGCCGAAATCCTGCTACGGAACCCCAGTATTGATGGTTAGTGGGCAATGATGAAATATGCATTAGCAGGCAGAGAAGATTTAGGAGCTTAAACACAAAGAACTGGATTATATTAACAATACTGGAATGAAATTGAACAGACCAAAGTGTCACATCATGCACATGGGGACAAAAGGAGACATTTTTGTTGTTGGCTTGAGAGTCTTCAGCAAGAAGAAATGGATGCTGGAATAATGGCCAAGCATAGGAGGGTGATTGAAACTGTCATGTGGCGGAGAAATACTCATAACACTGAAGCAGCTACATTTGGGTTGCTGCTCCCACAGCTGGCTACTACTATTAAACATGGAAGTCATAATGGAGTTAGGTGACAGCTAAATCATTAGAATACATATAGAATGGGAAATTTACTAATTAAAAAGGACCTGGCTATAGTTTGAACAGAAAAAAGTGGCTGAAAGGCAATGTTCTTGAGTGGTAAAAGTATTTAGTTTAAAGTCTGAGTTCAAGAAGGTTACAAAGTGGCTGTGCTACTAGAATGTAAAACTCAATTATTTTTGCTGGTATATTTACTCAAGGAAATTTATTGGATTCTAGACTGTTAATGTAAATTTTAAAGAATATCTTAGGGTTTCTGTTCTGGCTCCTCAATTCTCTCATGTTGAATCAGAAAAGTATTTTATATTTTTTATGAGAAGTCTTTCTGAAGCATCTTATCAATTAGCAACTGTAGAAAGGATATAGGGATACTTCAATGCCATTTTGTTTTGAAGACTCATTTGCTATGATGTGCTCAATAGAATCAAAGTAACAAGGTGTGTAATGATTACCAACCACTGTAACTTAAGATTTCATATGAATTTTCTCTGTACCAATAAGCTACTAATCCTGGTGTTCTTCACCTTGAAACATGTGCTGTTCTATTTAGTGAATATTTATATTCTGGATCCAGCATAAAAACCACAGAAGGCTAAAATACCCCAAGTAATAAAAAGCAGCAGGTAAAAACAATCTGGGTAAAATTTGAAAAAAATCCAAATGCAGCAGCAATAAAACACACACAGTGAATGAGGGTTCCTGCATGAATAAAGATTCAGCATAATAATAAAAAGTACTGATGTATGGCATGCATAATTAGGAATGGAATTCAAAAAATGGGATGCCCTCACAAAGAAGGCCTCTTTTATGTTTGACACCCAAGTGATCCCAGCAAATGGAGGAATACCCCAAAAAAGACTTCACTGGATGATCTCAGATTGTCATCAGTTGCATTCTTGTCCCAAGTTCAGGTTATACAGCAAAGTAGTCACGTATATCTCAGTGCAAGAATTTGGCCCTCAAGATGGACTAGAAGGTATCTGGATAACTGATGTTCAGAGTACCACCGATTAGCCACAATCATTTTTGAGCATCTTTCCTTGAAAGAGATACTTCTGACTAAATGCCAATTTTCACGGTCTAGTGTGGGCTTCTTCAGAGGAGGTTGCGTCTTCATCTCTTTGAAGGAGGTCCAGGCTGCCAGGAAGGCTAATCTTTAAAAAAAAATGAAAAATTGTCATCTAGTGTATCTTACTCATCTTTAAATCTAAGCTAAGGAGCAGTGGTGAAAGGTATGGAAGAACCAGATGAAACTTACTGTTCCTCTAGTTGAGTTGAAACTGGTTGGTCTATTGTAGTCAAAGCCATGATTTGCAGTGTGTGGAAGATTCTTTAAAAAAGTAGTTATTACAGTTGAAAAGTACTTAGTTGCAGTGATAATTCTGAATAGTTACCTTCCATTGGTATTAAAAATTCAAAAGTAATTTTGCAATTCCCCTGTGTGCCTGAAGTATTTAAAGTAGATAGTTTTTATTTATCTCAAATGTGAATGGTGCATATTCTGCATTTTTTCTCACAGTGGGACTCATGGTAAGTCACAGTAAGATTGAGTTTAAAAAAATACCATAAAAATGCAAAGCAAGTTCAGATATTGGAAAACAAACTAAAATCCATTTAAACATGAATAAAGAAAAATAAAGCACCTGCCTAATAAGAGCTTCTTCTGTAGCAACCAGTTACCACATGACTGTCTGAAAAAGAAGAGCTTTGCCTGGGAGTCACAGGGCAACAAAAGGGAAAGGAGCAGCCTAGTCTCCCATTGTTCTAGAACCTAGGAGTTGCCACTAAAAACCAGGACTGAGAAGAGGGCTTCCCTTGAAGATCTCATGGCTCAGACAGTCTGGTATAAGAGAACAGAGTCCTTCTGATAACTTGGGTCTAAGATGTATAGGGCTTTATAGATCATACCCAACGCTTTGAATTGGGCCCAGGAGAGATGGACAGACAATCTATGTCATAACAAGAGAATTATGCACTTCTCATAACTAGGCCCAATCAACAGTTTGGACACAACATTCTGGACCATTTAGTTTTTCTGTACACTTTTAAAAGACAACACCATTGTGTATATTACAGTAGTCCAAATGGAATCTAATTAAGAATTGTGTCACCATGGTTACATCAGACATCTCTAGAATCAAAGTAGGCTCAGCTGTGCAAATGCAGTCGTTGTCAATGCTGAAATTTGGGCTTTCAGGTTGAAGGCATACCGTATTTACTGGCATATAAGACACACCCCATTTATAGACCAGGAAATACTATTTGCCAGCATATAGGATGCGGTGGTATATAAGATGCATCCCATTTTCAAACAGTATTTTTTTGAGGAAAAAAGTGAGTTTTATACACCAGTAAACAGGGTAATCTAGAATATATCTGGACTCTGAGCCTACGGTTTTTAGAGAGAGTCTATCCCCATTTAGCATGGATTGAGTTCCTGTTCCTAAACAGTATTTTACTGATGTGGTACATCTTGGTTTTGTCTGGATTAAGCTCAAAGTTGTTTATTCTCATCCGGTTCAGTGCTGATATCAGACACCAGTTTAGAATTTAGAATAACTTCATTGGATTTAAATGGAAAGAAAACAGAGTGTTTGTATGAGAGAGATCATTTTCATTGGCATGCTTATGGCACTGAACCCTCAAACTCCAGAAGACCTCTTTCTGCAGTTTAATGCACATGATAAATAGTAGGAGAGACAAAAAAGAGCCCTGAAGGCTAATGGAATCAAGTAAGAACCCCCCCATTACCATGTTCTGAATTTGCTGCTTCAGAAAGGATCAGAGACACACTAAAATAGTGCTTCCAAGTTCCATCCCAGAATTAACATTTTGGTTGATGATACTGAAAGCTGCCAAGAAGTTCAGTAGAATCAACAGGGACATGCTCCCTCATCTGATGCCCAGCATAGGTTGGTCACCAAAATGGTCAAAGCCATATCTCTGTCATAGATAAGCCTGATATTAGATTAGATATTAGATTGAAATGGATTTGGAGTAATTATTCAAGGAATCTGTGCAGCTGAAACTCTACTGTATTTTACCTAAGAGTAGGATATTGGTCTGGCAAGAAATTGGTTGGGTTAGGAAAGGTTTTTCCAAAAGGTCCCATAATCACTTTTTTTGGTACAGCATAACCTTGCCTGCTGCTTGAAGGTGTTGATACTTCTCTACAGTATATATTTTCTTCCTTCTCTACCTCATTGTCATCTCAGCACTCACAACAGAGCATCAGACAGACTCACAAGGTGCAGCACAAATCAGCACTTGTGATATTCTTCCACTGCTGTTTAGTGAAGCCATACTCCTGTTACTATAAAGGTAACACATTACAGTAACTTACAGTACAAAAGAAGTGAAGCTGTCGTATTAGTTAAGTTTACTATCTTAATGTAATGCCTGTTTAGTGGCATTATATTACATTAGTTATAATATAACGTTATTTGATTATAATTAACATAATGTCTTGTTAGTAGATAGTGGCATTACATTATAACTACTTGTTTATAATTAGTTACTTCTAAACTCTCGTTGTTTGTTATTCAATGTGTCACTTAAGAACTGAACTGAACTCAATAAGTCTTCCTGCTTAAGAATGGATGAATTGTTATTCTGTTCTTACGTGTGGGGGTAGAAGGTTCTATGTACATGGCTTGTAGTGTTTTGCTTTCTGCTAAACATACCTTGCTGGAGTACTCAGATTTATAGCAGGATTTTGTGCATATATACTTTTATTTTCTAGTCTTACTTCAAATTATGTGTAATGATACCGATCTACAATTAGTGTGGAAAATATTTTCCCTGTAGCCTAGATGCAGCTTGTGGGGGTTCTCTGCCTGGTCCGTATGGTTATATGCCATTATCTCTGCTCAGTGACTAGATATAAAAGGTTATCTAAAAGTATCTAAACTTTATGTGGTGCCGAGCTGGGGCTTACAGTCAAAGAAACTATTGCTCTGAGCCTTACTTGAGGAGATATGCATTGGATTGATAGTGCTTTGTGTGCTTAGTCGAAAAATGCCCAACTTGATCATAATTACTTCTGGCTCTGCTCACTTTGGTTTTTCCCTGCCATTTGGCTGTGACCTCACACCCATTGCACCGCTCATATTTAGAATAGAACTTATAAGACAATATATGAAATGGAGATCAACTTGTAGATCAAAAAAAGATTCCCCAACCTGATTTAAAAGCTTTCTTCAAGTTCCTGGGCTCAGTTTGTCTTGTGCTTAACACTTTCCGAATTATTGGTAACAAATCACTGACACAGGACTAGTTTATGGCATAATATGGCCTATCTGTATCTGCTTACTCCATAGAGGCAACTGTTACACCTTGGACTTAGCCGGTTATTTCCCATGTTTCAGATATTTTTAGGCATGTTTTGAGCAAAACCAAATGGTAGGCTGCATCATTCCAAGCACCTTGTGCACATCTTCAAGCTGCAACAGCTGAAGCTCATCTGAATGAAGAAGGCCAGCCTAGACAGTTCCCAGGATGTATCCTGCAAATGAACTGCTGTATTAAGTCGTGATATATGTGTTTCTACTTTTCAGTGTGCTTTCTCAGGCCATAGTGAACTTTGAGGGTTGCCTGGGATTGTTCTTGGGGACTCACTTCAAGAGGGCCTGTAACCAATTTGAAATCCTTCTGGTTGATGACCCTCAGTAAATATAACAGTACCAGTATTATTCCTTTGTGAATGACAGCACCACAGAGCAATCTCTACAACAGGGATTAGAATCATGCAGTCCTCTCAGTGTTTTTGGACTACAGCTCCCAGATGCCTAGGTAGCATAGGCATCAGTGAGGAATGCTGGAAGTTGCAGATCAACATCATCTGCAAGATTCCCCCGCTCCCAAATGAGTTCTTGCTAGTGTTTGGTTATATTCAGTTGAGGCAATCCTTCACCTGTTGCATTAATTCTTGCCCTGGGTGTAGGAGCCAAGCAGGTTTTATTTAGTAAGGAGAACAACATAAGCATTAAAACATGTTGATGTGTCTTTTCTGAGTTCTGTAACACGTATTGGCATCTCTGAAATGTTTGTGCCAGAGAAGTATCTCTGATAACATACATGATTTGAAATACTGATTCATGGGTTGTTATTTTAGATGTGGGATAGTTTTACTCTATTGCAGAGTTAACAACTAACTTAGCTTTGCTTTTTTAAAGGAGGTACCTTATGTAATCAAGCAGGTTGTGATAAGCAAGTAGTTGACAATTGAATGTGATGATGTCTACTTCTCTTGAAATACAGTGATTATCGTTTTTTAAAAAACACTAGCACCCTTATTTGGACACATGGAATAATGTTGTTTGGCTATCAAGAGAGCTCGTTTCTCAGAATTTGTAATCTGTAAAAATATTAGATTATAAAAAGAATAAACATTGTTTTTATATCATTAGAACATAGATTATATTTTTGTAAACTGAGATGTTATATAAACGTGTAAAAGACAGATGTCTAATTTAATAGAAATGAAATTTAAACAGTATTTAACAAATATTGTGATGATATTATGCAAGTGTCTTGTATTTGTTAATGTTAACAAGGTATTTATTACAGGGAACAGGTCCAGTGAAGCAAGATGTTTATAATGGTGGGGGACAATGACAGAATGTGCACTGATTATAGGAGAGAGTGAAAGAACTTGGATACATAACAAATTTCAAAAGGGAGGTTTTGTTAGCATTTTCACTCTGAAACTATGCTTATCACTGGGTCTGGATTCATGCTTGTTGCCTTCCTTATTCTAAAAGGCAGTCTAAAAGTACTGTAAATAAAGAAAAATAATACTCATTATTAAATACTGAATATTAATATAATAAGTGCATGATTGTAGATAACATATAGTAAATTTATTAAGACATTGAATCATCATCTGTTCTAGCTTCTACTGCACAAGAGGAAATTTGCACAGAAACAGCTACAGGTTTACACATCCAGATAGCAGAGGCAGAAGTATGTAGCATTGTCCATCTTGTCCATTTAAAAGTGCCCCTAGACCTATGCTGCTATAGACTTTGCAGAGTAAAACTGGTCTCTGATGACACTTAAAATATTCTTCTGAAAGAACTCCTGCTATAGAACTGCTGCATGACATAATGAACACGTTCTTTTCCTGCATTTTGTTGGCAGTAAGTAGAAGGAAGGCCAAGCTGCTTCCCAAGATAGCCTGCTGACATACACTCCAAACAAAGATCTTCCTTTCTTTATGCTGTCTAGGTTGGGCTAGCAGAGAGCAAAGGGTACCAACAAAAAAAAAAAGAAATTCCTTTCACTTATTGGCCTTTGTTTTGCTTTTTTCATATCTCACATTTTCCTTCAGAAAGGACACAAAAAAAAAAGGAGGAAGGAATAGATGCCTCTCAAGAGAAGAGGTTCTTTCTTGCAGTCTTTTATCTCTCTTCTTTGCATTTCAAGAAGAGGGAAGGGAAACTGAAGGGAAAAAGGAGATTGGCATCTATAAGATAAAATACTGTATTTGCCGGTGTATAAGATGCACATGTGTATAAGGCATACCCCATTTATACACTGGGAAATACTATTTGCCAGCATAGAAGATGCACTGGTGCATAAGATACACCCCATTTTCAAACAGTATTATTCAGGAAAAAAAGTGAGTCTCATAAGCCAGCAGATAGGATATGTGTTGAACTGCAAAATGTGTCATTGAATGTTGATTTTTATAGAAGGTGTTACTCATGCCACCTTCTTGAATTAACCGTCAAAGAGAGAAAGGAAGCAGAAAAAATTGTCTACAAGAATATAGCATTAAAAATGACTAAGAACTAACAGAATCACACTTCCTTATCAAATTTCCAGTTAGGAGTTCAGTAAACAATCCTCACTTATTTTTCATTTCATTCCAAATATACATGTTCAATATTCTGTGGCTCCCAGAAACCACTGGGTATATACTTAATCTTTATTGGGTCTTTGTGTCTGCGTGTTCTAATTTATAGATTTATACTTACCTAGATAACCCATCAAGTATGTAGAAATGATTAAGAGCAGTTTGACAGTGGAATGTGCTGCCTGGAAGTGTGGTGGAGTCTCCTTCTTTGGAGTTTTTTAAGCAGAGGCTGGATGGCTGTCTGTTGGGAATGCTTTGGTGGTGTATTCCTGCATGGCAGGGAGTTGGATTCAGTGCCCTTGTGGTATCTTCCAATTCTGTGATTCTATGAATACATAATTTTGGTATTTAATTCCAGACTGATAGTTACTTCCCTACCCAAGTTTGCAGCTACAAAGAAAGGTTAGTATAAAATCAACTTTAAAAGACTGGGTATTTCCAACTGAATAAAGGAAGTACTTATAGATCCAGCTTAGTAGTTCTTTGTCTTCTCCTTTTGTACATCATTGGCACAACTTAAGCTGTTTTTCCCTTCTGTTCATCTACATCACTGATTCCCAACCTGGGCTATGTGTACCTCCAAGGGTATGAACAAGGACATTAGGAGTATGTGAAAAAAAAATGAATAATGATGGAAAAAGTATAAAGTATAAGCCATTCTTGGAGGACATCAGAACTTGACACAGTTCTTGATTGTGCATAGTATTGGCATTCCTGTCCCAAAACCTTAGGATGTGTGTGTGTGTGTGTGTGTGTGTCATAGAGATAAAGACAAGAGTTACACACAGACCAAACTTCTGGTTGCCATTGGCCCACAAACTAAAAGAGTCTTTCTCACACGCATATGGACATACAGCCTTCTATTGGAGTTACCGTGATCCTAGCCCACCTACACTAGGTAGCTTCTTGAGCCTTGCACACATTTCCCTCCTCCTTTCCTATCTCCCCACTCTTTCCTTCTTTCCTTCTTTGTCTGAGTGTGCCCAATGGAGACACCCAGTCTTGCCCCAAATCCATCTGAGAGAGGGATGTGCACCACCAGTCTCTCCTCCCCATGTCTTCAAGTGGGAATAAACCAGAACATGAGACTGTGGAGAGTATCTAGGTGGATAATGGTGCAAATGAGATGAAGAGGCCAAGATAGAGTGGCTGGCCTGACACCTTGCCTTTCCTTCCTTGAATGTGGGGGTGTCTCTTCAGAGCTCACAGAGGCCTCTAATGGGATTTTTTTTACTCCTCAAAGAAAGGACATAGTGGCAGAGAGAGGGTACAGCTTAAGGAAGCACACTGCCAAGGGTATGCAAGTGAAAAAAAAGAGAAGCACTTATCTAGGTGGTTACTTGTTTCCTTATTGCTATACAAAATGCTGAAGCAAACAAAGCAGGGGTGCATAATCCCAAGGCTGTTTCTGTGGCCTATGGAGTCCCCCTGCTGCTCCTTTTCTGACAGAAAGAGACATGTTTTTTACTCCTAGAAATCTTCTTGAACAGCATTTTTTTTGTGTTTGGAGGGCTCCCCAACCCCCCTGACCTTAAAATAAAGGTTTTCAGCCACTTCTGGTTCAGATTTTGATGTGATGTTGTTGTACTTGTGGATGTACTGCTGCCCAAAGAGTGTAAAAGAGCCCTTAAATTGGCTTCAGAAGTTGTCTACCCTTGAAATAAAGAGAAATCAAGAGAAAAGGCTTGTTTTCTGAATATCTAAGCTGAAGCAGTACTTGTGATCAGGCATTTAAGGCCACAGCTTTGTTGTTTAACCTCCTTTAAGCCTCCTTCCCTAATAAGGCCTGGGCTTCTGGTTTCCTGATGTTCCATCTGGCTGATTTCCAGTCACCTAATCACCTAGTCAGATAAAAATGACTAGTGGAATCAGAACCTGACTGTTATAGCCCATACTGGTTTGTCAACTGGGCTTAAAATATTCACGGTATAATTCACTGACAGAACTACTTAAATATAGATGTCTTTATAGGTAAGTTTCGCTCTTAAGATTTGAACTGCACAACTTGTATTGTTAACTTCAGTTGTGAACAATGAATGATTAAAAATTTAATTAAAATGTTATTACTCTTTTCAAATAACTAACAATAACTAAGCAACAATTTTAGATATCTGCCAGTAGCTAGACAGGTGTAATCAAACACATTTGCAAATGCTTTTGTAACATAGGATTGTACTGAATAAAATTATATTTAGGATAAAAACCTAAATATAGAGTCAGTGTGGTATAGTGGTTTGAACATTGGACTGAGACCCTATGAGACCCAATTGGCCATGGAGACCTAGTGGGTGACCTTGGGCAAATCATATTCTCTCAGGTTCAGATGGAGGCAGTGGCAAACCACCTCTGATCATATCTTGCCAGGAAAACCCTGGGAGAGGATCACTGTAAGTTGGAAATGTCTTGAAGGCACACAACAAAAAACCTCTAAGTTATGTTCATCAGCAACTTTTAATTTTGTTATTTATTCGTTTATTTTTATCTTTTATACCCTGCTCTGTAGCTCAAAGTGCTTTCAAAGCAACTCACTCATTAATTGCAGGACATTTCCTGCCCTCAGGTGGGGTTTTATAAAAAGGGTCATAGTGTCAAAAATATTTAAAAATGTTAAATGCTGATGTTAAATGTTAATTTTTTAAAAAAATACACAGTTCACAAGGAGAAAGTGATGAATGAAGGGGAAAACAAGGAAACAAGGAAACTTAGCCACAATTTAATGTTATGAGAGTCCTCAGCCTGCTGAAATGGCTGCTTAGAGATTATAGAGAGTAGCTTCTGAGAAGGGCAGACAGTGGCCTTGATTTTATTCCCTCCATCTTTTACAGTATTGTGGAGTGACTGCTGGATCATAGATATGGAGGAACAAAGCACAATGCAGCTGGCTTCTCAGGACACCAGATTTGTAATTTTTTGCAAAAGAAATTATTCATGCTAGGTTCTGAGCAGAATACAAATAATAGTTTAATTACAATTTAAGAAAAAATGTATAGGTAGTTAACATTCACAATCTCATGGATATAGGTTCACTTTACATTTTTCAAGATAAGAGAGGCCGATAATAGTGGCTTGCCTAATGAGGATTATTCCACTTATGGTTGAGTTCCCTAACTCACACCATTGTACTGCCACTCCAGTAACTATCACTCTGTCATGGAACATGGAAATTGACTCAGAGACTGAAACAGTGCATGTGCCAGGACCTGCCGAACAGGAGGAGGTTACAGAGCCATAAATCCTAGAGACAGAACAGAGTCCGGTGCCAGCTCCAGCAGAGAGTCCTGCCCCTTCAGATACAGAAGACAACTTACCTATACCTGTGATAACTGAAGCCCCTGTCAGAGCTGCTGATGACGAGCAGCAGCTGTTGGTCCCTGTGGCTCTGGCTGGAGATGAGTCCTACAGCTCAAGAGCTCCCCCTGATGCCATGGACCAAGCAGGTGCGGACGTCCCTCTGCCTGCTCCTTTAGATCAACAAGGATCTGATTCTGTGCCTGCTCCTTTGGAGCAACAGGGATCCAATTCTGAAGAGGCTCTGGAGCCTGGTTCAATAAGCCCCCAATCAAGGCGGAGACTCAAAAGGGCTGTGCAAAGGGAGGCTTCCTTGGCTAAGTTTTAGAAGCAGTGACCGGACACACCTGTGCCTGGGGCTATATAACTGCCTGCCTGGAAGCTTCCCTTTGCTTGTGGCAAACTTCTTACAAGCCCTCCTCTTGCCTGTACCTTGCTCCCAGCACCTGGTTCCTGATACCTTGAATTGATCTCTGGACTCTTGACCCTTGGCTTTGGAACTCTGACTACGGCTTTGCTTGGCGCTCTGGTAAATGAACTTCCTTGAGTAAGTGCTTGCTTGTCTCCTCCTGGCTGGACTTTGCTGGCTCTCCCACTCGCTTCTCTGGGCTGGTTCACTGCCCAGGTCTCTGACCTTGACAGTCTTGCCACAAGCCCAAAATCTGACTTATTGTGGGAGGGAGAGCTTGCTTCTATTACCGTGGAGAAAGACGAAGCAGGTGAGCTTTCCCTGCCAGCAGTCTTGGACGCTAATGTTGTTTTGACCCAGCAAGTAAGCCAGCTACAGCAACATCTCCAGCAGCTGCAGCCTGAGGCGGGGGCTGTTGCTTCGGTCAAGCCCAAGTGCCCAGTGGCTACACCCCCCAGGTTTGATGGGCAGATGCAGGACTTCCCCACCTTCTGGGCTCAGTGCCTTCTGTACATGTGGCTGCGAGCAGAGGAGTTTCCCCATGATTCTCACAAAGTGGGCTTTGTGATCAGTTTGCTCTTGGGAGGTGCTGCACACTGGGCTCTGCCGTTACTGCAGCAGCAGAGCCCTCTGCTGGACAATTTTGATGCCTTTGTTGTGCAGCTGCAGAGTATTTTTTTGGACCCTGCTAAGGCACAGACTGCTAACTGGCGTATTCGGGAGTTGAAGCAGGGTCAGCTCGCCATTGCTGAGTATGCCGGCGAATTCCGGCTGCTGGCTCAGGATCTGGCATGGAATGAGGCTGCCCAGGTAGACCAGTTCCTTGAGGGTTTGGCTGATCCTATTCTAGATCAGTTGGTACTTGCTGATACACCTGACACCTTGCAGGGCCTGATCCAGCTGTGCCTGCGCATTGAGGGGCGCATCCTGCAGCGCAGGGCCAGGCATCCCACGGTTCTTCCTGCTAGTCTACCGCCACCAACACTTCTGAGGGAGGTGGGGGGGGGCTGCCTCTGACTGTGGTACCCAGACAGGAGGCCGTGGCAGGGGAGGAGCCGATGCAACTTGGTGGCGCCCGTCCTCATCTCTCCTCCACAGAAAAGTGTTCAATAAGCCCCCAATCAAGGCGGAGACTCAAGAGGGCTGTGCAAAGGGAGGCTTCCTTGGCTAAGTTTAAGAAGTGGTGACCGGACACACCTGTGCCTGGGGCTATATAACTGCCTGCCTGGAAGCTTCCCTTTGCTTGTGGCAAACTTCTTACAAGCCCTCCTCTTGCCTGTACCTTGCTCCCAGCACCTGGTTCCTGATACCTTGAATTGATCTCTGGACTCTTGATCCTTGGCTTTGGAACTCTGATTATGGCTTCGCTTGGCGCTCTGGTAAATGAACTTCCTTGAGTAAGTGCTTGCTTGTCTCCTCCTGGCTGGACTTTGCTGGCTCTACCACTCGCTTCTCCGGGCTGGCTTGCTGCCCAGGTCTCTGACCTTGACAATACCTACCTTTGACAAGCGTAGACAGCAAAGGGAGAACTTGCAGCAGTCTCAGAGGATTTATAGGAGATAGCAATTGGTTAGGCAGCAACTGAGTTAAGCTGCTGACCTATATAGGCACTGCCCTTCCCTTCCAGGAGTTGTCGGAGTTTATCTGACCTTCCTGCCTGCAGGTTGTATTTCTTGGATCGTGTTAACTCTGGACTTATTTTGCTCTGCCTTTGGATTCTGTTGGACCCTGTTTGTGCCTTTCACCTTTTGCTTACTGAGCAAGTGACTGATTTTGAGCTGTTCTGTTTCTTTGTTTGTTACTTTGCCTGCGTTATCTCCTGGCTATCAGCTGTGCAGCCACAAACTCTGGCTTGCTGCCCAGATTGAGATAGGACACGCTCTTTGAAGTCACTTAACATCTACATCCAGAAATTTTTAGAAACCCATGCAAGATAAATTAAGCTCTTTCTTTTGTGGAGGACAGTGCTCAACATACTGTTAGTGTCATGTTGTTGTGTGCCTTCAAGTCATTTCTGACTTATGGCAACCCTAAATCAAACTTTGTATGGGCGTTTCTTAGAAAGAAATGGTTATGATGATGCTTGTTTGTATCCTGCCTTTCTCTCAAAATTGGGACTGAGGGCAGCATACAGTTTACAAATAACAATATGACTAAAAACATAAAAAAGTGAATATTTAAATGGAATTAAATTAATTAAACTAATAACAGTATTAAAGCAATTAAAGATTTAAAAAACTATTTAAAAAGTTGAGTTTAAACTAATACAGCACCCCTTAGACCATTCTTTGTAAACTTTCTACGTTAAAAACCTGTTGAAATAAAAGGTTTTTGCCTGCTGGTGGAAATACAACAAGTAGGGGGCCATTTTGGCTTCCATTGAAAGGGAATTCCAGAGTTTAGGGTCAGCCACTGAGAAGGCCCTATCTTGCATTCACACCAGCCATGCTTGTGACAGTGGTGTGACTGAGAGAAGGAGCTCTCCTGATGGTCTCTGGGCTTGGGTATGCTCATGAGGGGAGACACTGTCTGCCAGATAGCCTGGGCCTGAGCCATATTGGGGTTTACAAGTCATAACCAGCATTTTGAATTGGACCCAGAACCAGTCTAGCAGCCAGTGGAGGTGTTGTACCAGGGAGTAGTATGATTCCTGTAACCTCTCCTGGTTTAGATTCTGGCTTTAGCTCTTTGTATTAGCTGAAATTTCTGAACAATCTTCAAAAGCAGTCCCATGTAAAGCATGTTACAGTAGTCCAGATGGGATGTCATGTAGCACCATGGGCCAGATCTGGTGTTTCAAGGAATGGGCACAGTTGGCACACAAGCTTTAAACATGCAGAACCACTCCTGGCCACCACAGAAACCTGGGCCTCCAAGGGCAAAGCTCCCAAACTGCAAACCAGTGTCTTCAGGGGGAGTGGAACCCCAGCCAATATAAGCTGAATCCCTTTCCCCTGATCTGCCTTTTGACTGACCAGGAAAACCCTGTCCTGTCTGGACAAATTTCAGTTTATTTACCCTCATCTGGTCCATTACTGATGACAGACACTGGTTTAGAATTAAGACGGCTTCCTTGGATTGAGGTAGAAAGGAGTAATAGAGCTGGGTGTAATCTGTGTATTGATGGCATTGCACCCCAAAACTCTGGACAACCTCTCCCAGTGATTTCATGCATATATTAAATAGTATGGGAGACAAAATAGAGCCTTGAGGGACCCCGTAAGCCAAGGGCCAGGCACACGAACAGGAGTCCTCCGGCCCCTCTAGGGAGGAATGAAAGAAGGAATGAAATTACATCCTGGTGAGGTGGCCCAGGAAGACACTGTGGTTGATGGTATTGAAAGCCGCTGAGTGGTCCAGAAAAATCAACAGGGACACATGCCCTTTGTACAGTTTCCACCAAGGTTGTGTCTGTTTTATAAGTAGGCCTGAAATCAGTTTGAAATGGATCTAGGCAATCCATTTCTTCAGGAATTCCTGGAACTGGGAGGCCATCATACCCTCCAGTACCTTGCTAACAATGGTATGCTGAACACTGGCTTATATTTATTGATTATAGAGGGATTCGGGGTAGTTTTTTCAACAAAGGCCTAACAACTGCCTCCTTTAGGCAAGTTGGAACTCTGCCTTGTTGTAAGGAAGCATTGACTATCCCCTTCACCTACCCACTTAGTCAGTCCTCTGACCTATTTAAGGAAGCAGGAATGGCAAGAGTCAAGCATGCATGTAGCGGCTGTTACCTTTGTACGGATCCTGCCCAAATGCTGAGGTAGCACAATCTGAAAAGTATCCAATAACACTGGACAGGCAAGACCCAAGGTTACATCCACTGGAACTGTTTCAACGATAGCATCCAAGTCTATACCTTGGATACAGATGCGTTGCACTGTGTTGGTATTGTAGAGTTTGACTCAACTCTGTCAGCCAAATATTTATGATATACTTATGATATATGTAGGATCTCAGCTAGAGTCGTCCTGTGTTGTCATTATTGTCCAGATTAAATCTTAAGTATGACTGTGATTTCATCACTATTCACTTTTGTGTGACAGTAACAGTTACTGCATTATTGCCTGTATCTCCTTTTCTGGTTAGCTCTTTATCTATAATGTGATTTGGTCCTCTGAAAAGGCCTTAGGATTATATGTTGCAGAAATGTCAAGACATTCTTCTTCTTCATTCTTCTTATATCCTGGAAGTAAAATATGCTAATGACAATTTCCTAAAAGGATCTCCTGTTATTTCTGAACTTGTACTGTTGAAAAAATAATATACAGACTTATCTCAGTTAACAAAGCCTCTGACAAAGGAGATCCTTTTAACAATTTTTTTTGATGTCTTCTAACCCCCTCTTTTCCTCCTCATCCTCTCTCTGTCCCCTCCCAGCATATTAAAGAAGCAAACATTTATACATGTTGATTATCCAGATGGGAATCATAAGAAAAGTGGAAGTATCCTTGGATGTGTTTAAAAGAAGGCCTCAAGTGGTCTCTAAAAAGCTCAGATTGTTTTTGTTTCCATATGCAGGTCTTACCTGACCTAGTTGTTTCATTTCACATGATCAAATTGTTAGTTTTGGATTTTAAAATGGTGACACAATAGAGGTGCTCTTCCTTTTTGTGGTGCAGGCGTCTATCCCTATTCTTTCCACATTATTTCTGCCCCTGATACCAAATTTGCTGTTCAAGAAGTCATGCCCAGCTTTGTTAACTGAGGTATACCTGTACAGCCCATTATTTATTTGAAATCTTTCCACAACAGGGAATGTGAAAAGGATACAGTGCAGCTGGACCAGCGGACCAAAGAAATTAAAAATGTACTCTGCTATGACTTACAAGAAAATTACTATAAAATGATGTTACACTGGTATCTTACTTCAGAAAGACTTTCCAAGATGGATAAGGAGATGAATAATAGTTGTTGGAAGTGTTTGGACTATGTTGGCTCTTTGTATCATGTGTGGTGGACTTGTGAAAAGGCTGAACAATTTTGGAAGATGATATAGAATATAATACAAAAAATGTTGAAATGCCAGATCACTAAATCCCCAAAATTGTTTTTACTGGGAATTTGACAGGAAGATACCAACTGTGCTAAACAGTGGCAGAGAAAGATTCAATATATGTTATTAGCAGCAAGATTGGCCTACACAAAATAGTGAAAGAAAATAGAAATCTCAACCATGAGTGAATGGCTCGGTAGATTGATGACAATTGTAGAAATGAACAGACTCACAGACAGATTAAAAGACTCTCCAGAAAAGGATTTTCAAAAAAGAAAAAGAAAAAAAAGGGGGCAATTATTGATTGAATACCTGAGAAAATGCAGGTGAAACAATGGTTTTGGGGTTCTGAATTTGCTGTTACTAATTTGCTTTGCTTTGAAAAGAGGCATTTATAATTTGATATCATGCAAATGTGTTAAAGAACATTATAGATGATTTTAGTTTGTTACTATACTCCAATATTATTTTTTCACACACACACACACAGACACACACACACACATTACATGTGTTTTATTAGATATTAAAAATACCCTGATGATAGAATTTAGATTATGGAACAAACGTTAATTTTAATTGTTTGTGTTAGATTTACTATACTAGTGTTTATATAGAAGACTATGGGTAGTTGATAGTTGGAACAGGAATCACCTTTTAATTATGCGTAAGTATTTGTCTCTTTAGTTATTTATTCTCTTTACTTTAGAAAGATTTGTTATTAATTGGTCAACTGGTCAATCATTTAAGTAGTTTAGATAGTTTAGTACGTTAGTATGTCGTAGAATCATAGAATCACAGAATTATAGAGTTGGAAGAGACCCCAGGGGCCATGAAGTCCAACCCCCTGCTATGCAAGAACACACATCAAAGCGTTCCCAACAGTTTTTTGTTTTATTGTTAATATTTTTAGATGTTTATTTGTATTGTGTATTGTCTTTTTTATTTTAAATATTCAGTAAAACTTTATTTAAAAAGAAAGAAAGAAGATAAATGCATGGAAAAATAGTTGTTCCCACAATGGCAATACCTTTTCATGGTGGTGTGATTGTGTGCTTCAGAGAGATAGGAGACTATGCTGACAGTACCGCTTCTGTGCATTTACACTGTCATTTGCAATATTAAGCCTAATTGACTAAGAGACAGAAGAACTCTGAAATGAAGCCAGGGACATTGTCAAGGAACAATGCAAAAAGACAGTATCTTCAGCCAAAAAGAAAGAAAACTTTCATTGGATGACGGGTAAAACTCTGCAGGCATAGGAAAGATAGGCAGCAAAAGTAAGAGGTTAAAGAAATAGGACCAGAACCCTGAAAGCAACTGTACAGTGTCTTTGGTACAGGGACAAAGAGAACTACTGTAACGACTAATGCAGAGAAAGTGAAGATGACTAAAACAACAACAACAAGGCAGAACAAGAGACATCTTCCACAAGAACCAAAAAATCAAAGGGAAATTTAAACCAAGAGTAGGATTGTTATATGACCAGCAGAGGAATACACTGAATGATCAAGAAGAACTAAAAAGACAATGGAAACAATATACTGAATAAGTATGTAAAAGAGTTAAAAGGATGACAGATTCATTCAAGGTGGAACCATTTGAGGATGAACCCACAGTTTTAGAATATGAAGTAGAAGCTGGGGAGAAATAAATCACGAGGAACAGATGACACACGGATAACGCTGTTTCAGAATATAGAGTCTTATATTCTAACTGAAATGTGCCAACCAGAAAACAGAAAACAAAACAGTGGCCCTCAGATTGGAAACCCTCCAGTCCCAAACAAATTTGCATTTCCAAGATCTGAGCAGCACTGTTGATAACAGGGAGATCTGGAGGCCTCTCATAGGGTTACCAGAAATTGAAACTGAGGTGATGGCAGTTAATAAAAAGCAAACAAGCAAGCAAAGAGTTACAGAGTAGTTTGCATTCTTGCAATATGAATCCATCTGAAGAGAGAAGCAGAATTCAATGTTAAAGTGAAACACCAACAATGAGTAGCAGTTTACTATTCAGAAGTTTAGCCATAATTTTTTTAAAAAAATCATTGTATAGTATTCTCTTCTTTGTTACATTTTATGATATGGAGTACAAAAATGAAGAATACAGTAACCAAACACTACATAACATAATAGTAAACAACAATTTCAACAAAACAAATCTACTATCAATCTAATCAATTATACCATTTTAACCATGTTTTTCAAGCAAGCAGTTAAAAAGAATGTCTCCAGAAGTTTATGAGAGGAGGACCATATGGGGAAGACTCTTTGTTGGCAAAAACTAAGAAATTTTATCAAATTTGCATGAATTAGTCTTCTTTTTTCAAATCCTTTAGCTAGCCTTAATTTTTCAGAGTAGTATTCCAAATTATGTTCATCTAACGTTGGATAATCCATTCAGCATTTTCCAGTGTGGGGAGATCTCCATGTGTGCAGCTAGAAGCAAAGAACAGATTAGCTCTTTGCGTTGCAGCATGACATTGCTTCCTTGGAAGATTGAGGAGCAGTAGAGCACTGCAACGCTTAATATTTTTGTTTATTATAATCACAATTATAATGAGTGAGGGAGGTAATAAACATTTTTATATAAGAAAAAAACTCTATCCTGTGTTTTCTTCATAGTGCAGTTTTTTCAGAGTTGCCTATTTTACAGTCCTAGATCTGTAGTACAATTGCTGCAGCACCCAAGAAACAGCTAAGCATTATTTTTTGCCATTTTACCAGACCTTGTATATGTATTATACGTGACCTGTTGCTGAAAGGAGTTGTGCATAGGAATCTAAAAGATATCCTCCTGACAGAACAGAGCTGTATCAAGCTTCAAATGTTAGATACTTGGCATTAAAAGAAAGTGTAGGACATCCAAGCATGATTTACAAACATACCCTGCACTTTTTAATCAGTTACTTGCATTGTAATGTCATCAGAGGTTTACCGCTAGCAGAATAATCAATTCTGACAAGAATATTTTTGTATAAATTAGCCCAGAAAGTAGGAAAGCAAGTTCTGTTTGTAATTATAGATAAGGTTGGAGCCAAAGCTGTTAGGATCTGTCTTTAGCTGAAGGAGGCCACCATTTATATTGGCTCCTGGTGCATATGTGTATTTCCACATTTGTACATTCCAGTATAGAGAGTGAGTAGTTCTCTTCTACTCGATGTCCCAATTATGTTTTCCAGATGTAAACTTAGCCACTTTTTTAGTTGCGTATTTCCATCATGGAGAAGAGAGAACTTGATTTACATTTTGAAGAAAGATACCCAAGCCACAGTTCATAAAGTCATACTAAGTTTAATGTTTAGCAGACAAATAAAACCACCAACCGTAAGAAGGTGAAGTATTTTATTCAGCTACCAGTAAAGCTGGCAAAGAGAAGGAATATATCGCACACATTTTTGATGTTTCAGAACATTAAGATCTGTTGGGAAAGAATTCTGAAGTATTTTAATGAAGTGATGGCATATAATCTCAGTTATGATCTTTTGTTGTTCTCTTTCAGTATATGAAAGAAGAGCTCCATCAAGAGGAAGCAGAAATTATTTTTCATTCATGAATAGTGCTTTTATTTTCTCTTGTAATTTTGAAAAAACGGTATGAAAAGCATATGTAGATATTCACCTATTCTTTCACATATAGAGTACATTATACATACTATTGCAATAAAGGCCGTGCTTCTGTGAGCTGGTCCACAGGGTCATGAAATACAAGATACTGAAAAATCAGCTTGTAGTGGGTTGCAAAGTTTAAAAACATGCGTATAAACAGTGACAAAGCTGTCTCCAAGTCTCTCAGACGCCCTCATTTATGCACAGGCAGAGTGTAGAATAAAGGATTAGATGAGTTTTGAAAAGCCAGTGAGGCATAATGAGAGAGCAGCTTGTTAATTGCTATAATTCCGGTAGGTAATGGTTTACTCATTTGCATAGGAAATTTCCCCCATTAGGGGAAATTAACTTCCTCTCCCCATAATATTCTTGAATCCCAGTCACTGTTGTGAATAAAAAACCCTCTTTGGGTATTTACTTCTGAATGCATGAAGAAGCCTGCAGACTTGTCTGGGGCTGGCTTCTCCTCTTTAGTGGTGCTGTACATACTGATGATGGTCTTAAGTTGACATGTGATTGTCTGAGTTTGAAGTGAGCCACTTTGATTGCATGTGTGGTTTCTAACACAAGAATGAGAACCCTAGCTAATCAAAGTGACGTGCTACCTGACTCAGGGTTTCTTATAGGGAAAGCAATATATCTAGACCTTTCGTTCTAATGATCAATATCTCCAGTTTTGCAATATCCTTTTGTGAAGTGCAGTGACCAGAACTGCACTTAGTACTTCAAGTTTAGTCACACTGTACGTGTATGTAAGGCAAGGGTGGAGAACCGTTTTGTTCCCTGCGTGTTTTGGACAATAACTCTCAGCATCCTATTAACCGCATTAGCTGGAGCTTCTGGTAAAGCCCAAAACATCATGGAAGGCCGAAGCTTCCCCTTGATTCTCTCTTGCAGATTTCTTTTTATTAGTTCCTGTGTTCTAGAAAAATTTTCTCTTTTAAAATCAGTATTGTGTGTCAATATTCAGTTTATACATACATTAGATTTGATAGGTTTGATAGATAACAGTGATATACTTATTCTTTACTTGTATTAGAGGAAGCCAGCTACTGCCTGAATGTGAGTGAGCAATGGCAGGGATCAACATTATGCAGTCTGTTAAGGATTCTGTCCTGTGGCGCATGAGTTAACTGGACATTCCATAGCCATGCAATCCTGGAGTACTGTTATCCGGGCTAAAGAACTTGGTTATAGAAATCCATTTTGTTCCTAAGCAGAGAACAAGAATACAAGTCATGTTTCAGTTGCACAGTACAGTGAATTGATTTTTTATCAAGAACGTTAAGAGGAGGATCAGTATGTACTATTTAAATCTTTCCAAGTAGCTGGTAAAACCCCTCCCTTTATTTACAGCTGTCTAGAACTTTTGCTAGACAATAAATCTAAGGCATCATCTATAACTTTAGAGGTCAAGGGAAATATTAGTGAAATTGTGTCATGTGTTTGAATATTTCATAACACCTACAAAGTCAAGAATATTGTCCAGATGGGTCCTTGCATTCCATTGGCTTGGAAGATTAGTGGATGGCCCAATTGGCTATAATTGATTTTGTATGAATTCATTGGCTGGATAAGCCACATGCAAAGTCTGACAGGAAATGCATAGTTTATTAAAAATAATAATATACTAACGAATTTATGTATTTTGCTGCAGGTTGTAGTCCAGTAATACTTGTGAGGCACATAAATAACCAAATTCTGCCCGTGCTCTCGCTGTTACATTTTTATTGAACATTAGTCTTTGCTCTTAATTGCATCTTATCATTTCTTGTTGTCCTCTAAATCAATCTTCAGAACTTGTCTAGTACATGATATATATATATTTAGCAAATAAGAAAAGAAATACAAAAAGACTAGTAAATAGACTCTGGTTGTTATAATATGTTTTGCTATTTGTCAGTTCTTTCAAAGGGAGTGGAAGCATTGTACTTTTAATGTACTTTTGTACTTTTAATGCTTTCTTGTGGTGCAGACTTTTGTTTGTGACTTAGAGCCAAGATGTCATGTATTTTACAGTACTGGAACTGTGGCCCTTATATGAAAACCAGTTCTATTGCAGTCAGAGAGACTTGCTTTGTAATAAATACCTTAAGGATTGTGGTTGCAATGCCAGAGTTCAAAAGTAATTGAGTGCTGGTGACATGCTTTTGTCCTCCTGACCAAAATACACAGGGCGATCTGGAGATATAGAATGATGAAGGGGTGTCCAAAGAGGATGTAGATTATTGTGATTACTGTTACATTGACCGGATAAATCCCTCTTGATAAAAAGTCTAGAAAACTTAAGTTGTTGCGCTTAGGAAAAGCTGGTCATGAAATTCACCAGAGGGAGGAAAACCTGAATTTTATCTGTTGTGTTGCCACCTGGAACCTAGGGCACAACCATTGGAAAGGGACCCCATAGTTGTCAAATTGTGACAGTATTCTAATATAATTCAGTAGTGGTTAAAATTTTGAAATGTGTATTTATCTTGAAGTCCTTAAAGGAAAGGGGAGGTAAGTCAAATAAAAATACTTTTTTTCTGGAATTATATATTACATTGGGAATATCCACTGTGCTCATGAATTGAGTTCTGCTTGCACAACAGGACTTTCCTATTCCCTGCTTTATCCTGGAGCCCCTCAGTCTCACAAGCCTTCTCCAGGCAGTTCTGCTGAGGACTAAAAGAAGAATCAGTTACGTATCCAGTTCACATATCACATGCTTGCCAGTTTTCTGAAGCTTTCCAGCTAAGATTATTATGTGTTACCATGAAGTTTGTGGAACTAAAACACAGAAACAAAGAGAACAGTCAAAAGCAGTAGACACTGTATAGAAAGAAAAGGGGGGTGGAAATGAATAAAATATAGAAGGCAGCAACGGTTGAGTAGAATAATTCAGCTTTACGTTCAGCTAGACAGAAGTGTCCTGATGATTTTAAAAAAAATGAAATATGTATCCTCTTGGCAGTGGTTAACCTCATGAAGACAACAGAAATTGCAGATGCAGAGATTGCAAGAATATTTACAAGTGGCTAAGGGACTTTCCATAGGTGCTTCCACACTAGGTACTTGCTGTGGAAGAGTCACATATTGTTTATTTGCCTATGGAACACACACATAACAACAGTATAGAGCTGGTATGATGTAGTGGATTCACTGTTGGACTAGGGCTCTGCAAATATGGGGTTTCAATTCCTGCTCATCGATAGAACCTGCTGAGTGGCCCTTAGCAAGGCACTCTTTCAGCCTTAAGAGAAGGCAATGGTAAGCCTCCTCTGAATAAATTTGTTGAAAAAACCTTGGGGGGGGGTACTTTAAGTCACATACCAACTACCACATAACACTGTATACCGTTTCCAATAGTTCTTGCATATCTTTGGCACGTTAACAAAAAAGCCACTTTTAAATGTAACAGAAAAGTAACACAACTTGCATAGATGGAGACAAGAAAAAGCATGTAGGAAAAAGAGTGATCTAATGATATGTGTTTGGTGGTTTCTTGTTATTTCCTGAATGTGGTGGAGTCTGCAAAATCTGAACTTCTGAGGGCAGATAAATCAAGAGATTCTTTAAGCAACTTTGTACCAGTTTTAAACATTTCCTTTGGCAACTCCTGGTGGCCTTTTTGTACCCACAACAGTTAGCATAAGCCTAAAAGCAATCTCCCAGATTGAAAATGGATGTTCATGAACTGTAATGCTCTGCAGTCCTTTATATAGGTGTTGGGATGTTTATGTTTTGTAGCTTATCATGTTAGCAAACTTTCCCAATCTTACCCAAGGAATTTACAGGGTCTAGGTCCAACTGAATGCATATCTCCATAAGAAAACATGGGGTTTGGGATGTAAAACTAAATTTGCAAGACCAGAGAGAGAGAGAGAGATGACAGAAGAAACAGCTCATACTCGGATGAAGAGAGGCTAGTATTCATGGGTAGGACACCACTGTGTGCAGAAAAAGCAAATTTTGGAGGGGGAGTTCTCTATTACATTCTTGGGTATGGAAGCAACATTTTAAAAAAAAAGACATTTGGGAATACTGTCAGTGAAATGACACGTTCCAGACGACAGTACTTCCTAGCTGCTGTTATTGTTAGTTGAAGGCTTCTCTCTATGTAGTAGCTTGTGAACCAGGCCTAAATCCAACGGCTAAGAAAGAGATACCTGTTTTCTTCTGATGAACAGTGTAGCACCGTAAGATACAAGTAGAATGCCATTCTCTGGATTGGCGTACTCTGTCTTTCTGTCTTGTTGTCTCTGCACCTGGGCTTGTGGACTGAATATGGAGTTATGTGGAAGGGATAGTCTGTACTAATACAGTTCTTGTTATGTTTGTATATGACTGGGCTGTTTTGAGTGGATTGGTTTCTTTTATTGGAACCTCTTTGAATTGTACTTTTTTTTCAGACATTCTGCTCTTTGTAAGGCATTTTCCAGATGGCTGAATGAAGCTGTTTTGACATGATCATACCTAATTTATATACTGGGTTTAAATCCAAAAATGTGGACTACTTGGAACTACTGGGACTCTCTTAGTGTTCAGAGTCTGGAAACTAACTTTTCTTTCACTTGTGATTGTTAATTTACGTCATTTGGAATTGAATTAAGATTTGAAGACCATTTTGCCTTTTTAATGTTGAACTATAGTACCAACTGTTCTCCAGATCCTGTTTTTGGTGCAAAGTAAGACTTCGATATTCTTCCCTCATCCATAGGACGGTCTCCAGGCATTCTAACCAAACGATTGTGATAAATATCAAACAACTTCTTCTTATGAAAATGTAATACTGTACCATTGTAGGCATGAAGCTAATAACAGGGTTCCAACACTTACTAGATAAGCAAACAAACAAACAGATAGCATTTTTCTCTTCTGTTTTTCACTTTGATTCATAGGGATAAAGGTTTATTGTAATAAAGTTTCATGGTCCTCTTTTGCAAATGATTAACCTCTTGCTTTATGTTGTTCATACTCTACTTTGGATTCTTTTAAGAAGAACACATTAGTTAGATCATGATAGTTCATGAGCCTTTACGTAAGCTTCTGGTTTCTAGCCGTACTTTTTTTATGGGAGTGTAATCCATCTGTGTTTGCAAATATGTGGCTTGAATATTGGATAAGGAGGAAGCCACAATTTTAATACTGAGCTACGAGCGTGTGTTGTCAGTAAATGTGGCAAAGACTCTTATTCACTCTTAGTATATTCTGATAAATTTGTAGGTCAATTATTTTTAAAAAAATACTTACAGGTTGACTGTAGCCCTGTGCAACAATACAAAATCGTACAACAGAATGTCAGTTGATAAGCAGCATTTGCTGTATTTTAAGAGTTAATAAAGTTTGCCATTGTGATGAATGAAAAGCGTAGGAAATACCTTCTTATATAAAGTGCATATGACAATCAATGCAGGTTACAAAGTTCATAAAAAATAGTGGCAAATTGTAATTTTAATATAGATTTAAAAGAAGAGGCTATGTCTGTTATATAGACATAAAAAGAGACAGCAGATTTTTTTCTGGCAAGATTCCACTGGGTTATTAATTGACAGGTTTGTTGATTTTTTTTCAACATTGAATGATCATATGCTTCACCTATTATGTTCTTTGGGGGCTCTCTACTCATTTTGAAAGATGAGCATTTTCTGTTTTATTTCATTTAATAAAGTTAGCGAAGTTAGTATGAATTTCCAACCTAACTGGTGACATGGAGGCAAAACTATTTAGGATTTCTCCGAAGATCAACATACAGACATAAGTTACTGTTCAACACATTCTTTTCTTAAAGGCATTATCAAAATTGTAAATTTTTAAGGATAATATAGTGTAGTTCTTTTTTTGTGGTCTCTGTGACTCATACATAGGGGTAGTTCTACCCTTACACAGAGCTTGCTGGAAACTTCTAGAGCTAAGCTCAGCCTTTTTGGCAGATATTCCATCCACTCTGTCTTGTACGGGTTTGACACATGCCTGCCAATTCCCTCAGTTTTTCATCCACTAGGAGCAGTTTGTTGGAACTTCCTGTCTAGTGACAGCAATTTTGGTGGAAAATAGCTGTATTTTAGATATTCAGTCATGGTCTGTATTTCTCCCTTCTCCTCTGTTAGTTCCTGTTCACTTGTTTTCTTGTGGGATTTCAAGCATATGACCCCAGTCTCAGTTGTAAGTGCCATCTAAATTCTTCTTTAAGAAGTTAGCAGTAACAGCAGATCACGTTCTGACAGACATTTCAAGTGCTTAACTTGTCTGAGTGAAGGGCACAAGTAAGTTAAGGCATGGTCAGAATTTCATAAACAAACTCTTAAAAATCAGCTCTGCCATGTTTAATGTCTCTGATACAGAGAAACCCCTCCAGTTGTCAGCCTCACTGGAAATCCACAGTCATGCTCTGCCCCCTCCAGAACAGCTTTGTCAGCTCCCAACTATGCTCAGGTAATTGATGCTGGCTACTTGGCTCTGTCAACCTTGCTCCTAATGACCATAGACCTAAAAGCACCAGTTGCAAGATCTCAGAAAAGGCTCACATCCTAAATTACTGAAGGATTTTTCTTCTTGGGACCTTGATGCAAGCTCAAGCATAGACTCTGTAGACCAGAACTTTCGAAACTGTGTGTCATGACACATTAGTGTGTTGGGTGCAGTGTGTAGGTGTGCCGCATGAACATAATGGGTGGAGGGGCTGCCTCTCCTACCGCCGCAACTGGCCAGCCCCAGATGAAGGGGCTGCCTCTGCTGAACCTGCCACAGCCCCGGGCTGAGAAAGACCTCAGCAAGTGCGGTGATGGTGGGCCAGGTCTGGGTGGAGGGGCTGCCTCTCCCGCCACTGCCACCCCAGGCTGAGGAAGACCTCAGCGGTGGGCCAGGCTTGGGTGGAGGGGCTGCCTCCACTTACTGAATTATTGTGTCGTGAAATGATGCATGTCTAAAAAGTGTGTCACCAACATGAAAAGTTTGGAAAGTTCTGCTATAGACACATGGAAAGAAGAAGAAATAGAATGACAAAGACCAAAATCTTTCTGCTGGGAAAGTCGCCAGTCTATCTTTGGTGTTGATCTAAGTTCAGGATCTTGACCAGGTTGATGTACTGGTAGTCTCTTAACTCCCATCAGCAGAATTGTTTAGAGGAGAATCAGTACTCATGAAGGTTCTCCAATTTCTGTACCTATCAGATGAGGTGCAGTTTGCAGCCTTCTTCTCTGAGGGAGAAGTCCTGGACTCTTCTCCAAGATGGCAGCATTCTTGGAACTAATTGTTGTCTCCCCTGCTCCAACCACTGGACCTGGACTGCAGCTTGTCTCTGATCCACATCAATTGAGTCAAGACACTGTCAATAAGCCAGTTGCCACTTGAGGTCCAGATTTCCACTGTACCTTCAACATTCCTATTTGAGGTTTCACAGGTGTTTTCATAGTGTGCATAATGTTTCTCTGGGCTCAGTCCACTTTCTGAATGAACACAAAGTAGTAGAAGATTTTGTTTCAACAAGGGATATCTTAGAAGAGTTTTTGCTGCGTCTTAAATCCTTTGGCTTGACCTTTCATCAAGGTCTATTTGCCTGCTATATTTTTAAGGCTGGCATCACAGATGAGTGCATTGTTCACTGACCATTTACATAATTTTTTAACCCTCCGTTACTGGTGAGACCACCTGTATGATCTTCCCCAGCAGTACACTTTCTCAGTTTTGAACATTTGAACCTTTTGAACATTTGGCTACAACTGATATCCATCTGCTGTCATTTCAAATTGTTTTACTAGTTGCTGTTACCTCTGCTAGAAGAGCTGATGAACTTACAGCTTTTTGAGTATATGTCTCTTATCTGTTTTTTTCACAGGGGCAAAGTAGTCTCGTGGCTGGATATTTCCTTTTTACCTAAGGTTGTGTCCAGTTTTCATGTATATCAGGAACTGATAATTGCCTATCTTTATGCACAGCCCTTCCACTCACCTGTAGCGATCCCTCTAGTCCTCAAAAGAGCTCTTTCCTTTTATAGGTCTTTAACATCCACCTTGAGACAGATGCTGTGGCTGTTTATCATATATGCAGCCTGCAAACAGGGTTGTACATTGGTTTTCTGTCATGATAGGACTGAATCTTTCAGCAATATGTCTTCTGAGTCCTATTAAAAGAAAATTATGAATGTGATAAAATCATACATATAATGTAGTAATGTTATTAAGATACATTTCATTTCATGTTGCAATGATAGCTTCTCAATGTCGGACTTCAAGATGCCTTTTCAGACTGTTTTCTGAGAGCATATAGAGATCTGGTAATTTTTGTCTTTACAATTTTAGGCTATTTTTGATCACTGACATGGGAAGCTGTCCTACGCTAGGTGTGACAAACAGTATGTCAACGTCTCTAACCCTATGGGCTAGAACCACTACAATACAACCTTTGCTATATTCCTCAGAGCTGCGCTGCTGCCAGTCAAGTGTTATTAAGAAAACAAATTTAATTTTTTGTAACTTATGGACATGTAAACATCTAGGCATATAGCTTGTATATGTGAGGAAGGGATATATAGGTTTTTTAGCGATACAGTTTTTTTAAAAAAGGTTTCTGTAACTTTTTGCACAGTATGGGGAAGTTTTAGTCCACCAGAGTTATGTGTTGTGGAATTCAACACACATAATGTGACATACAGTTTAGATATTCTATAGCATTGTTATCTGTTAAGAGTGTTAAGAAGAGCTGTTAACAGTGTCCCCAAATGCTAACTGACTGCCATGTACAGATTTTTTTGTAAATGACAACAGTAGTAACAAACATTGTCACAACAAATCTTTTGATTTTCTGTTAAGGTACTTTTTTTGTCTAAGTCAGTGCAACATATTGGGACAAAAAATGTTCCATGCTGTTTTTCAGCTTCACAGACCAAAATTCCAGTTGTCCAGTTGTCAGGGAGCTCCATTAATTGTTTTGGTAGGGTGAGATTTCACAATGACTCTACAACTCAGATTTTTCAGAAAGGCATTTTTTCTTCTTATGTCTTCCCCATAATTTTTGAACCCATTAGTATAGTGATTTGAAGTGCTCAGAATGTTGCTGTTATTACCTCCTGTATTGCAGATTATGGGTCTGAGGTTCTGAGAGTGGGTTGCATATGGCTGTCTGATCAGTTTGTTGCAGAAGTGCAATTTTGATGGAAGGCTTCTTGACTCATTTATGCCACACCATTTCTAAAGGGTAAATCTTTGGTGGTAGATACTATGCCTAGGTTAGCATTGCAACATCTCAAGATATAAAAGCTTGAAAATGTGAGATTGTGACTCAGTTTTTTAGCTTTAGGTTCCCTTCTTCCTTATGGTAGCATTGTAGCCCAAACTATAAGGAATCCTCTGAGAGCTGAGGAAAGCTGTTTGTTTGTTTGGAGAATTTGAACACCATACACATTTTTGACTAAAATTGTTCCAAGTGATCTTTTTGATCTTCAGGTAGAATTATAGTGCTTAAAAAAAAATCTCCATACATCAATTCAAATTTTTAATCTTATTTTTCTGTGCCTTATCTAATTCTTGGGATTTGTAAAGTATAATTTTTTATGCTAAACTCATCTAAGAGAATTTGGTAGTTAATCCTCAAAGTAGCAGTAGAGTATACTTGGTGCACCTTTTTAAGGTTTGCGAGCTTGGCTATTCATTGCCAATGTTGGATCCTCTTTGTATTAGTTTTTAGGACATATATTCCATTTATACATTTAAGGATGCAAAAAGAGAGGTCATCTGAGACTTCTGACATGAATAGTTGGTTTTGGCACAAACTGTTGAGCTTGGCCTTATTGGTATTCAGGACAATAATCCCTCCTCATCAACTGACCAACACACTGCTGTTATTTTGATTACATAACCCTAGGCAACATGGCTTAAATTCAAATGTATATGGAGAAGCTAATTCCATATTAGGAGTGGAGGATAATAATGGTAAAAACCTGACAAATTTTTGTTGTGTGGTTGCAGTACACTTTAATACAGTAAATAAAAACCACTGGGACTGACTTTAACATAAATAATTGGTTTTTGGACACAAAATAAGCCCTATTCAGACATTCTGTGAAAGGGTTAATAAAACACCAAGAAGGGGAATGTGCTAGCCCTGCCCCCTCCATCATCACTTTGGTAATGTTACTTCCATAAGAGGTGACTCTGTAATGGGAAGTCTCCCCCGATGAGTGGAGGTTGTCCAGATGAGCCAGAACTCTAGGAAATGGATTCATGTTTGTGTGTAGAGCCTCCATGTATACAAGAATCTCTCTGTTTCAGGACTGTTGTTTTTCACATGAACAAAGCAATAATGGAAAAGGTGAGGCTAGCATATTCTCTTCCATGTGTGTTTAGCTAACCTTTTCAAAAAATGTCTGAACCTGGGCATACTTGCCTGCAGTACAAACTGACACCTCAAAATGGTCATATTGGTGATAACTAGTGATCCATCCTTTAAGACAAAACGTGCAGAGCATTGTGGTCATTAGGATAATATTACATCAAAGACAAAGAAAACAAACCCGAAGGGGAGGTGGAACTGAGGGGTTTGGTTATGGGGCACTTTGGTTTTAACAGCAAACAAATCTAGCTCAGGCGTCTTGCAGGAAGCGGGAGGTGGAAGGCTTAGCTGAGAGGGAGCAATAAAGACACACAATGGCCCTCAGCTGGCATTAGATAACGGCTCCTTTAATACTTTGCAGACCTTGGGCTATTATAAATACACCCTACCCAGCCCCTATTTACAGCTGGATCCCTGCCCCTATGGAGTGGGGATTTCTAAGGGAAGAGGAGCAAAGGGATTATGTGTTGAAGAGTAGAAGGGGTAGCAAGAGGGAGGGACATTTCCCTGCTTGGTTATTGCTAGATGGGGGAGCCATACCTATGTCAGAAAAGCATTTCCCTGCTCAAACTTCCCAATGCAAGGGAATATTATTCTAATACCCTTTAGGGATATTCTGCATGGGTAACATCTTAGTAATACTGATGATTCCTTATATTTAGCAGCATCCAAAAGTTCCAGGGTGTTTCCCTTAGCGGGCATACCTATGAAATGAATGATGCTACCAATAAAAACCCTAATAATTCCAATAATCAAATTGTGTGGGGAATTCAAACTCAACATTATTTCTCCTATGCCATTTAACAATGGCTGCAACTCAATAGATTATATTGTGGGGGCACAGGGGGGAACAACCCAGCCTTTATCTATTTTTCCCACCACTACCTCATTTGCAGCTCCTTCTTTTTCCAGGTAATGGAATCTTTTCACCTTAATTGGCAGTGGCTAGGTAAAGCCCATGACATGCTTGGGACACTCTTGCTTTGTCTTGCAACTCTTTTCTCCATCGCCCTGACCAAAAACTAGTAGCTTCAACTCTGTTCTGGGTGCTTGGACTCCTTGTACCCAACTGGATAGAGTGTGTTTCCAAAAAAGATATTCCCTGTATTTTCCTTTGACTTGGGACTTTACTCTTGTTCGTCCACCCAGAAACATTTAAAAAAAATACTGCTAAGTGTTGCAAAATCAGAGGGTTGCCTTTGGCAGATGAATCCCATGCTAAATCCAAGGGATTGATTTTGGTTTTCTGTGCCTTTCAGATACTGTTGTGGGAGACCCCCTCCCTTTCCAGCCCCTCCCAGATCCACCTTTGGCCTTAGGAACCTACTCCTTCTTACCCCTCATCAATCCAGTCCCTCCCATACCCCAATAAATAAATAAGTTAAAGGAAAATGTGGTCTGTCCATTTGTGGCGGAGGGAGAGAAGTCATCAGTCGAGCGCCCGCGTCTCTGGTCTGTGCCCGTTCCGCAACACCTGTTCCTTGGTTGCACCCCGGGCCCGGAATACACGAAAAGCTCCCCGGCAGATGAGGCCAAACCAGTAAATCTGGGGTGCCATGAGTATAGCAGACCCCAAGTTGTACTCGGCTGGGATGGAGAAGGGCACGCGATAAAAGGGCAAGCCAGCATATTGCCCGTAGACCCAGTACATGTATGGAAAAAGCAGGATTCGACAGCAGAAGAACGTAACCAACATAATAATCCCGTTCACCTTATGGAGAAGGGTGTGCTACTGCTTGTACAGAATGAGGACTTTGCCGAGACAGACAAAAGGAGTGCTCAGTTCAGCCATCAACATACAACCCAGGAAGAAATCACCTTTGCCCTGGCGCCACAGCATGGACACAGGGAAGCAAACAAGCACCATGAAAAGATGGTGGACGACCATGAGGAACTCTTTGTGCAGGTAGGTGCGGACAACAGTGCGCAGTGTCCGTGTCCCTCCCGAGCCCGCCTCGTGACCTTTGACTCGGTACTTGTGCCAATGGCACAGGAACATGGCGTAGATGTCGTAGATGAAGTAGGGAACTGCAAACTGGGTATAGGTGGAAGTCAGCCAGTGCTGGTCGTCGATAATGTGCTTGCAGGACGAGGAGACAATGTAGCCGACTGTGGAAGCCATGATGGCTTGGACCGAAGAAACAAGTCTGGCGGAGACGATGACCGCGTCGGCCTCCTCCCATCGCAGCCCCGGCAGCCACTTGAGGCCGTGCTTGGAGAGCAAGAAGAGGCCGGGGAAGACAATGCCCCCCGCTACCAGGGCGCGAAACATCGTGCTCGGGCGGCCGGGTTGGGGCGGCCCGGGGCGGGGAGGGGGGGACGGGTGGGGGGAGGGAGGGGGAGGGGGAGGGAGGGGGCAGCAGGAGCGGCCGCAGCAGCCCCGATGGGGAGGGTCAGCGGGGCTGGGGGCCCTCCGGGCAGCACCCTGGAGGGAGGCTCATGGTCCCTGTGGGTGGGGTGGAGAGGATGGAGAGGGGGGAAGGGGGCGGCAGCGGCGGCGCGGTTGGTCCCCGGCAGAGCGGCTGTGGCAGGCAGGCAGGCAGACAGACAGACGGGGCGGGAGGGAGGGAGGGAGAGGGCGGGCGAGCAGCCCAATATTACATCACAGTTTATGTTATCCTTGACTGTTTGCTGTGATGGTTGGGCAAGTAAAAGATGGAGTTTAACATTAGTCATGGCTTCCTGATGCCAAGTTTAAAGATCAAAGGAACTGAAAGGAAATATTGTTCTAGAGGTACTGGATGATTTCTCACCATGCATTTATTTATTTATCTATCTATATGGGAAAGTAGCACATATAGCAGTCTTTCTTGTACAATCTTGAGCATCTCTTTGTTCCATGGGAGACAGGGCAATCATCCAGTAGTTACTACCAACCTTCCCGTCCCATTTCATGTGGTTTGGAATGTATTTCAAATCTGAGCATTTCAAGTCTGTTTTCTTTCACTTAACATTTGTGCTGCAGTAAAATATTTCCCACCTTGAAAGTGTTGAGTATCTTATGTACACCAAATGATAGATATATTTCAGTTCCAAAATGTGGAAACATGACTTAGAAGGGCAGCTATGAGTGAATGAATAAGATCCTCAAGTGTAAAGATGTATAATTGAATACCAAAGTCAGAATCATCCACGCTCTGTAGTGTTTCTGACTTCTGTGTATGGATGTGAAAACTGGACAGTAAAGAAAGCTGACAGGAAAAAAAAAACCTTACTTGAAACGTGCTGGAGGGTTGTTCTACAGATATTATGGACTGTGGGGGGAATGCAGGTCCCCAATCTCTGAACTCTCACTAGAAGCCAGAATGACTAAACTGGGGATATTGTACTTTGGAGATAACATGAGATGACATGATTAATTAGAAAAGACGATAACATTCAGTAAAATTGAAGCATTAGGAAAAAAGAAAGACCACAATACAGATGGGCTGACTCAATCAAGGAGGTCACAAATCTGAGTTTGCAAGACCTGAGCAGGGCTGCCAATGGCAGGGTCTCTTAGAGGTCTCTCATTCATAGGGTTGCCATAAACTTAAGTTGTCTTGGTGGCACAGAATATCATCATTGTCAGTGGTGGCAGCAGCAGCAACACCAACAGACTTCCCTGAGAGTCTTTGACTGAAGTGCAATACAGAAATGCTATAATAAATGTCAAAAATGCTCTGTGGCATTTTAGAAGTAGTTAAGGACTGAGTGCTGTGCATGCTATCGTGTCTGATTGAAGGGGGCAGCAGTGGTGATGGGAAACAGAAGCTACATGGCTTTAGCAGAAAGCAGTGAGAAATAGACTTTTCTCATCTCCCTGAATTTACTGCAGTCAATATAGAGTGCAGGAAAGGCAGTCCCTAGGTTGGGAAGGCTTGTTATTATTAGCAACCTGATGACTGAATTTGTAGATGGGTAGTCTCAGTGAACTCTAGTGATGTGGGTTATTTAGATGAGATCTTCCATTTTAATAGCTTCCAGATTTAGGAAATGCAAAGCACCAACAGTGCTGCTATTACTACTAATAATTCATTGCATGTTATAGCAAGATTACAACTAGCTTACTATGTATGTTGATGGTTTCTTGAACATTGCAAATTTCTAGGAAAGTTGTGTCATCAATAAAGTTTAAGAGCACATGAAAAGTGAATTGTGTATGAGTTTTAATGGTAGGATAGACAAACAATGTGCTGAGGCTAGAATACCTAGTGGTGTTACTAATATATCTGTTCTTTAGCACAAAAAGTACTCATTTTCCCCAACAAGTACATTCTAGTTGAAATGGAGATTCCATTCTTGCAGGTGGTTCTCATTCTCTGATACATTTCAGTCTAGAGACTCGTAGTCCTGTCCCCTGACTTCACTTGGGACCTTAGGTCATAGTCTATAAATTTTGAAAGATCCAGCAGTTCTAATCCTGAGGTCTTTGGGGACCTAAGAGTGGAGAGTTGGCAGGGTTTCTTCTTCCTGTGCTTCTTAAAACTATTCTGGAAGTATTTGACTACAGTATGTCACTGGCAAATGAACAACTTTTGGCTGAAATGGCTGTGAATGCTGGGTGTAATTGTGTTTACTAAACTACATGTTTAAGGCAAGAGTAGATTGCAGGATACCCTTCAGAAGTTTTTAACAATGTCAGCCTCAGCCAACATGACCAAAAGTTTATGGGAGCTATGTCTAAAATATCTGGAAGGTGCCACATTATCTGTCTGCTTTCAGGTTGCCCTGGATTTTTTATTACACTTGGATGATTGTATATTGGGAAAAGTTTCCAACTCCTGTTCTTAAACAATGGCAACAGCAAAATGACTTTTTCCACCTAAAGTGCTGATATCAAGAAAAAACTAGGAATGGATTTGTTTTGTGGAAGGACACAATTAATTTTGTGGAACAGTTCAGTTCTGGAACTCAAAACAAATTCCTGGACTCAGAATTCTTCAATTCTTGTTGTATCGCTGGAAACCTGTTGTGGCACTATGCCAGCATAAGCACAGTTGTACAAGGAACTGTATTTTCTCAGAGACTGCAGCTGTAATTGTAATTATTACTGAATCCATTTATTCCACAAGCACACACAGCTGTTTCACTTTTCACGTGATGGGAAGGTTGCTGTTCAGCTATTGCAAAACAAGTGAGCTCAAGGCTTTGGTGCCCATTGTGACATTGGTTGTGCAATTGTGAGGTCCATTGATATGATGCTAGTATGTATTTAGCCTTTTCTAAACTTATATAGATCTTGGTCTGTGTTTTTTCCACTAAATTCTGGTTGGTGTATCTTTAGGTCTGAGTAAAAAAACAGAATAGACCTGCCTACACCTGGCTAAAGGTATTTAGTTACAAGGTTCTTTCCTGAATTTTTCTTAATTTGAATGTGCAGAAAATAGGCCAAATGCACAAAAACATATGAAGACACTCTACCCACTCACATAACCTCTGAACCCTCACAACCCCCAGATCCCTTTGGTTTTTTGTGTAGTCACTCTCAAAATGGTGATAGGAAATGATGTGACATCAGTTCTGGTTGCCATTTTGAGAGAGACTTCAGAAGAAAACAGAGCTATTTGGGCTTGTTGTGTGTATACATGTGTAGGTTCAGCCCTACAGGAGGAAGCTGGGGAATGTCCACTTCTGCTTTAAAATTTTCTGGTTGTTGGGATCAAGGTATTATAGTGACTGCTTGTTCGTAACGTACCAGGATGCAGATTCTCTCCTCTGTCAGTTGACTGGAGAAAAGAGTCCTTCTGGTATTTATTATTCTGTGCAAACAGTAAAGGAAACTCTTGTCTGCATTTTAGTGGGTTAAGTCCAACGCTAGATTTCTGCAAGTACAGGGCAACTTTAATCTCTCGTCCCTTCTGAAGTCCTCCCGACCACCCAAATATGTGCTCCAGATGGTTTCTGGAGATTTGAAAAATACAGGAGGATTTGGAAATCATTTTGCTTTTTTTTCTGCTGACAGAATGGCTTCCTTCAGCATAGTGATGGTGTTGGACCCGGTGCATATTTCCTTCTTTGTCAGTTGCTGTGGAACACAATCTTTTTCTATGTCTCTGTTTTAATTTAATGATGTTTATACTGGTGATTCAGAAACTGGTGCCATTTCATGAGCCTTTAACTTCCAATCCCTGGCAAGTTTCCAGGAATGAAAGAAACAGTTGGCAGCGGACAAAAATATGGTAGTGGTCCTGACACATTGGAAAAACACAATTGCTGTTCCTCTATGTAAGGTAAGATCGTTGAGTCAAGAGTAATCTAAAACTGTGACAAAGTACAGAAGAATAAATCATGTTTCATCCTAAGCATGTCTTCTAGGAAAAGATTAGATTCATGAGGTGTTATTTCTAATCATTTAGAGTTGTTGGTATGAAATAGCATGAAATATTTCAGTCAGTGTTGAATGCATCCTAATGAGCTGCCTTTGGCGTTTCGTATGCCATGTCACATTTTTGAGCTCATGGCTACTGTTGTCTCAACTTTCAAGGATTTTAATTTTTATCATGCTTAGATCCCATGTATTGCATAGCTTTGTTGAACTTTTTTACAAAACATGGCAGATTTTGAGTGTTTTACTTCTATATCTGTTATATGCAAGACTTTTGTTTATGTTGTATGTTCAAGCCCCCTTGCTGAATTTATCAGCTGACCCTGAGAGGATTTTTGCTTATTCTTGTGCAATGTTGCATTCCCTACTAATTAGACTCATCCGACATTCTGGTGCCTTTTGAACTTATCAAAGATTTGAAAAAGCACATTTGGCCTCAAATAATTTTTAAAGGGTAGAAATTGCATTCTTACCCAACATTCAGTAATTGTTTAAACTAGGTTGTGCTGTACAAGGTTTTTCAAACACTTCAAAAGCAGGTTGCCAAACACACCAAAAATAGTTTTTTTTTTCACATAAGAATTTGTGGCACTTCTCACGTTTAGCTTTCAAGGAGCAGGTGATTTATCTGCTCATTGATACACAGTTCACTGGTAGGTGGACCATGCTATTTTTAAACACTTAGGGTCTTTCTTAATAATGTCCGTCAAGATTTAAAATGCAAATTTATAAGGTTCTTTGAGCATTGGACTACAACTCTGGAAACCAGGGTTCAGTTCTCTGCTTGTTCATGGAATCCACTGGGTGATCTTGGGCAAGTCACATTCTCTCAGCCTCAGAGGGGGGCAAAACATGAATAAATCTTGCCAACAAAACCTTGTGATAGGTTTGCATTAGGGCTGTCATAAGTGATAAATGACTTAAAGACACACAATGACAACAACAGTAAAAAAAAACAACAGCAAATCTATTTGAAGGTCCCAACATCGACATCATAACTACTTTCACTAGAACAGTGGCACAACTTTAATGCAAACAGACGTGATGAGGGAGATGGGATCAGAAAGTCTGGTTAATAGGAAGAGAGAGGAAATTAATAGGAATTAATAGGAAGTTTATGTCTTTTTCAGAATTTGGTAGCTTTTCCTAGTCATATGCAAACCAAAAGTGGCTCTCTCTGCAGCAACCTGCCTGTGATGTAAGACTGTGAGATGACATCATTTTTCAAGTGTCTTTGCTCTAATTCATGATGTGTCAATGAGGAATAGCAGCTTCTCATTTGGGGCTCTCTGCTATGAAAGGTGTAACTAGTGCCAACATTGCTAATATTTCAGCATATTTAAGAGGTAGGATAACTTTTTATATTGAAACTGACATGTAACTTATAAAAGAATATAAAATCATTGGGAACATTTTTTCAGTGTTCTGTTCATTAATACAGTTTTGAGTACCTCCTAAGTGGATTTCTTTCTGTTCTCTTTTTAAAAAATTCTTTTTTTGCAGGGCTAATCATGATTTATATGTCTTAAAATGTTTATGATACATTATTTCAAAAATGACATACATATCCATTGAAGGTATCTGATAAAACTCAGATGTTTTATACACATTCTGTTCTCTCTATCGGTGTTTCCTACTGAAATCATTCTTAACCTCCTTTTCCTAAGACTTTTTTTTAAAATAGCTTTGGAAAAAGTACTCTGACTTTTCATTTTATAGATATTCCTTATGAAAAGATTGCTTTTCTCTTTTTGCCAGGGAACTTAATAACAAAAGTGGGTTTCCTGACCTAAACCTGTTAATGCCTATTTCCCTATCTTGTGCTTATCTTGTGCTGGACAAGTGATTGGCTGAGCTGGTTAAAGTTTGAAAATACCTACAATCTGTTCAGTTTCTGTGAAATATGTGGGAGATATTATTTGTACTGCCAAGTAAAATCTCACTTAGGCACTAAGGCAGGAGTGGAAATCTCATGCCTTTCCCAAGGTTGTTGGCCTGCCTAATGGTGTGGAAGGCTGGAGATTATGGTCCAAGAAGATCTAAGGGGCAGCATGATGACTGACCTAGCTAGTTTTGTAGCACTAGCTGAAGACTAGAAAAACTTACTGTCTATCCATCTTCTTTGAAGAAAAGGAAATATGGCTTTTTTGACTGACAGTACACCTTTGTTCAGGAACTGAAGTAGGAGTGGCCCTATAACCAGAGTTGATGGCTAGGAAGAGATCCTTACAATTTAGGGAGCCTAATGATCAGAGAACTCAGGAATAGAGAAAACAAGAATGCAGAACAAGCAATGGACTGAGAAACAGGAACCCAAGGGAGACAATCTTTCAGGAAGAAAACAGAATACTTATGGAACTGAGACAAAAAAAATGGCTAGTTGTTGGGTGGTTTTCAGCAACCTCACTGTTCAGAATGGATTCTCTGCTATAAATGGCAAGAAAGAATCCTAATAGACACTGTATCTCAAGCTATAGTTGTAGATATAGGAAGATGTAGGAAACTGACATTTTTTTCTCCATTGTGCCAAGAAGTGATACCAAGTTTCTGACCACTGGCTACAATTTTTTTTCTTCCAGAGACTAGCAGTATCAGTCCTTGGCCCACACATGGCCCATGGGATTAGCAGCACCAGACTGTGGCATTTACTTTGAATAGCACTGCTATAGCATATAAGTAGTGAATTGCCAAAGAGGTACTGGAGGGAAAAGAGGGGCAACAAAACAAGCAATAGCCATGGAAAATCAACGACTTGTGGGAACAATGAGCTATGGATATATGAAGTTGAATAAATGAAGGTTGACAGATATGTTCTTTAGGTGAACCCTGTTATGTGCCAGGAAACAAGGACTGGCTATAACTCTTTAGCACATGAGTGCAGAATGGGCAAATATATGTTGGGCACCAAGTAATATATGTAGCAACCCTTGGGAATTGAAGTAGGCAACACACTTGAGTAACACCTAATATAGTAAGTCAGGAGCATTAGTAGATGGCATATTGTTTGTATGAAAACATTTCTCTGGATGATTTTAGCAATTTTAACTACACAGTTGCAACACTTTGTTGAGAATAACATTATTATTACTGTCTGAGGAAAAAAAACCCACACAACTTCCTTTTGTTGGCTGTTATAAGCAAAGAATAAGAACTGGGCTGGCAGCCCACTCCTCACATCATGCAGTTGCAAGCTCATGATAGCTCACTAATGTACCTGTAAATGTTCATTTACAGAAGAGTGATATGAATATATTAAAAGCATCAAATATGATGTGACCTATAGAATGAGCTTTGTTGGGAAAGAGAATTTAAAATACAAAATTTCTATGAACAAGGACAACTAGTTGCATAAGAATTTTGTGTGTCGATTCTGACTTCCTGGGAATTCTTATGAATTTCTGTACTTCTCGATGGCTTGATAAGTATTAAACAAAACTTTAAGAAAACTTCCTTATTTCCTGTATGGCCATTATTAAAAGGAACAAATTTCACATTTTCTTTAGATATAGTGATGACATCTCTTTTAGTCTTGGATTCTTTTCTTAAAAAGCAATTTTAGTAGCGATGGGCCAACCGAACCCTCAAACCCTGGGCAAGGATCCAAGATTCGGGAATCCAAATCCTGGCGCCAAACAGCAAATTGAATCTTTCAAATCCACCAACCAAGTTTGTTTTTTATTTTTTCAAATTGGTGTCTCTGGGGCCTGCCAAAAGTCTGATTGGCCAGTGGGCCCCTGGGCGTGAAAAAATCGTGGCATAAAGCCACATGTGCGTTCAGGAGGCTGCCTGTGCTCAATGGCTCTTGCTGCTTGTGTCTGCTGGGGCTGCCTGCCTGTGTCCGCTCATGCTGCCTGTGCCTCTGCCTGTGGCTGCCTCCTTCTGCAAGATAATATAATTATTCTACAGTTCTCCCAGGGGCTATGGCATGGCTGAGATCGCTGGCGTCCCTCTGGGGCTGCCATGACTGACCATCGCCCACGGAGAGGAAGGCCGGAGGCCCTCTCGATCATGTGGCTAGATCTGCTCTGGCCCGGTGCACTTTCCTGAGATCTCCAGCGGCCCTCCAAGGCGGCGATTGCAGGGCGGATTAGCTCCATTCCTGCAATTGCCACCTGGAAGGGATGTCCCTGATCTCAGCAAAGCAGGTGAGACCAGAGTGACCTAGGCAAGGCGATTGCTGCCCACTTCAGCCTTGCCCGCTTTACTCAGATTGCGGGCATCCCTTCTAGGCAACAATCACAACAATGGAGCTATCCCGCCCCATGATTGCCCACTGAGGGGGATCTGATGATCTGAGCAAAGTAGGTGAGGCTGGAATGGTTGAGGATAGTCTGGCTGAGGTCGCTTCGGCCCTGCCCGCTTTGCTTAGATCACGGGCATTCCTTCTGAGTGGTGGTCACAGGGTAGGTTAGACCCTTTCCCACAATTGCCACCTGGAAGGGAGGCTGGTGATCTGAGCAAAGTGCGTGAGGCCTGAGCTGTCTTGCCCGCTTTGCTCAGAAACTATTATTTAATTTGTTTGTCATTGAACAAAAATGTCAAATTCTGCTTCAAACACATTTCAGTAGAAGTGCTTTCTTTCCTTTGCTTTTTAAACCCTTTTTTAAAAATGGATTCAAAAGATTCGAGATCCATGAGATTCGTGGATTCCCAGAATCTTCCAGGGATTCGGATCCAGATCCAGACTCTGAAAATTCTGGATTTGTCCTATCCCTACATTTTAGTAAATATTTTCCCCCTTCAATGGCAAGACCATGTACCTTTCTCCTGTGCAATTTATCTTATCAGCTTTGGCTGTGAGACTGATTGAAAGCTGAATTACAATTTGTATAATTAGAATTTCTTCTTTTTGTTCATAGCTATACTTAGATGAATTTTTCCTCTTGCAGTTCATATTATGTCAGTTTGAATTACATGAAATATGGGATAGTGAATCCAGTGCATTATTGTATATGTGATTTCAGATCATTTTATACTGCAGGCACACTTCATTTACAAAATCTTTTTATGGGAACCCCACCCTGCCCCACCTCTTTACTGTCTATTGTCTAGATGGAAGGTTTTTATTTCCCCAGTATTGTATTGAGGGGATGGTGAAGGAAGGCAGGAGAAAGATAGGTTTGACCTAGGAAAGAATGATATTCTGTTCTAGGTGATCCTACTGTAGCTATGTGTTCTTATACACAACAGTCAAGGTAAACAGCTGCCTCCAGAATCACATAATGAATGTATATTAAGAGCAAAACTGAAAGAAAAGGGGAAAGCGATTAGCCTGCATCAGCAGTTGGCATATTGAAAAGCACATCTCTGTAATTTTCATCACCCAGATGGAAATCATAAGGAAAGTGGAGGCTGTTGAAAGAAGAAAATTATCTTGGGACGAATTTTGGAAGAAACTTTCAGGTGGTCTCTTGAAGAATCGAAATGTTTTTGTTTTCTTATACAAGGCTTTACCTGACCTGCTGTTTCATTTTATATGTGCATATTATTTAGTTTTGTATAAAATCTTTGCTGAAACACGTTGAACTGCTCTTCTTTTTTTGTGATGTAGGAACCTATCGCTATTCTTTCCATGTTATTCCTACCTCTGGTATCACAGTTTCTGTTAAAGAAGTAAAGCCCAGGAACACATCTACTTCATTAGCTGAGGTTTACCTGTGTAGTGCAACAGTTTTGCAGAGTTTTTTCGTGTTAAATGTGTTATACACGCAATAATTTCTCAGGTGGATAAACATGTACATTAACACAGAAGTGTGTGTTATATATGCATCTCCATATATTTGGTAGCTTTTTGCTCATTATTGTAAGCGAATTAAATTACTTGTACCCAAAACATTAAACACAGAGTTAAAAATATCTGCAGCTTTAATGTATTATTATCCATGTCTCAGCCGGGAAAGAGGCACAGTTTATCACAGTTCTCATTAATCTGGAATGTAAGTTGCAGTAACAGTTTGCTCATGGAATTTAAAGGGCAGGCTGGAGATGGCATGTGACCTTTAATAACGGAGATTTATATAAGAAGGGAATTGACGGGGACTGAAGTTCAGGAACTAGAAAACTTTGGCAGGATTTTAATGCTTGTGTGTGTTATTTAAACCAAAATAGTCTCGATAATACTGTAGTTGGGGGTTGAGTGGTTGAAGACATAGGAGTTTTCATCTAAATGTGTTTAATATAAATGGCATATTCCCAAGCATATCATTTACAGTGTGTGAATGACACAGTATTATGTATGGTCAAGATAATTTTCAGATAACAATCCAGATATTTCTGTGCATACATAACAAAAACTCATTTAGTTAGGTTCCTGATCAGATCCACAGTGTGTTTCGTGTAGATATTGTCCTTCTGTATATACACTGAAAACAGCAAACTTTGATTGATTTAATAAATAGGTTAACCAGTGTTGTATTTTGCTGCATGGCCAGCATAGCTACCCCAAGTATGCTTCTTCCTTGTAGTGAATGTTAACACTGAAATTTGTATTGAGATGTTAGTAAACGTTTAGTGTCTTTAAAAACACATGTCATGAATTGACCTAGTCAAATGGACTTAAGAATTTTAGTGGGTAGGACCCTTCTGTGAATGTAAAGCTCTTCTGCTTGTATGATGGGGGAGGTTTTGGTTACTCTTCCTTCTGCCTTCCAGGATTAGCTATCCTTAAGAGTAGGGCTTTGGAATCAGAGAAGTTAGCCATGACTGGGGAGAGGGGACTAGACTTGTTTTGCTGTATGCCACAGTTAGAGATGGTGTCTTGTTCAGCAATTTTAGGAGAGTTTATTATTTATTTCTTTAGAGTCCAGTCGGCCCTCCACATTTGTGGGTTTCACTTTTGTACATTTGATTATTCACGGATTATTTGCTGTCATCTCTTCTGCCTCCCTATGCCATTTTTAATAGGGACTGCAAACCTCATGAGACTGAAACTGTGAGTGGGGCTTGTAAGTCCCTATTAAAAATGGTGTGGGGCAGCAGTGGAGGTGGCAGTAAGCCCCACCAACCACAAACTTCTGCTTTGTGAAGAAACCCTGATACATCAAAAGAATCCACAGTGGGTTGAATATGGTGATCATATTTTTTGTGTATTAAATATGGTTTGTGAAGGCCTAGAGTTATTCACATTTTTTTCGCTTTCATGGGGGGTCCTGTGCCCCTAACCCTAGTGAATGTAGAGAGATGACTGTATTTATACCCCACTCCTCAGCCAAAAATGCTCCCAGAGCAGCTTATTAATGGTTAATTTGACAGTGCCTTGTCCTTATGTTTACAATCTGAATAAGACATGGCACACAAGGAAAAGGGAATGACATTGTATGAGGGGATTAAATCCAGCAGATACTGACTGTTATTCCATCCCTCTGATGCCACATCAGTGGCAGTTGGGATGTAAGGAGGATCCATCAGATGCTGGGCCTATATATGATGGAGGTGTGCCTTCTGTTATTTTCAAAGTTAAACTTCTTGTCTATACAATAGTTTGTGTTTGATGCAGGTAACCATATTTAAATATAACACAATCAAATCAGTAAAAAAAAAGGACTTATTCAAAATGCAAAAATGTGTAATAGCGTTAAAATGATTCCATTCTTATCCTACAGATCCTGGAAGAGATAGATGAATTTTATGTATGCACTTGTTCCATAATCATTCATAAATTCATGAATTTGACACATATCCATAATTTTCTCAAGTTCTCAAAGCTGCTATATTTTTATGACATATTTGAATGGGACTTCAATATGTTAGGATCTGAAAGCTTGTTTTTGATCCACTATATTTTGGGATATTTCATTATAAAGTATATTCCAAGAAATATATGTTTTAAAGACTTCATTAATATAAAACCATAATCTGGACAAAAATTAGTCAGAGTGAAAAGTGATTTTACAGTGAATGATTGTTTGGAATGTTACCTCCCGGTGTTTATGAAATGTTTTCATTAGGCCGCCATCAGCATCTGATGGCTAATCTTGAAATCAGTCTTGGTGGTTACAAAAATTTTCATATGCTTCTAATGAAATGTTTTCTGCTAACATTTTCTGTGATGCCATGTTTGAGCATGTAAAATCGCTTATGTTTGTGTATATTTACAGTGTGGGAGAAATGCTGTAATTTGAGATTCCAGGAGCAAGAGACCAGCAGACAATTGAAGGACTCCATAGAAGTCAGTTGCAGATTGTTAAAGTCAGTGACCCAATGAATTTATGAGAGCTAGGAATTTTATTGCACTTTGTTTTTGAATTGCCTGCATGTGCCTGTTGAGTAAAGACTAATCAGAGGTCACTGGAAATTTCAAATAGTAGAAAAATTTGTTGTGTACCCTGGCATGAAGTTTTGTATTTCAGAAAAAAAAAGTATGTTGTGCTGCATTTTTAAAGGAACTGCAGATATTATGTTGGATATCCTGATTTTATTTTTTTGGCTTTGTTATTGATCAACTACACTGAAAATATCCATTTTGTTGTATTATAGCGGGCTTATAAAAACTGACAGGTAACTCTCTTACTCCTTGTTAAACTGCAGTCTACGTCTGCTGCCATTTCTAACCTCTTCCCCATCTTCTGTCAGGGCGGTGTCCCAAATCTGTGTCTGTTGCTCTCAATTCCAGAAGAGTCAGCCAACATGAGCCTGTGCTGCACATTCCATTCAGGAGACAGGGGGGATTGATGCAATAGCCACGTGCAGGCATCCAGTCTCTCTTTTTTCTTCTCTTAACTTTAAAGGATTGCAGCTCTTTAATGCGAGAAGAAAGAAAAATGAGCACAGAATTGCAGTAGCAGTTTGCTGCCATTTCACTTAGAGAAAGGAAAGTCAGTGAAAAAGCAGTATATTATATTTATGCAAAGAAGCTAAAATACATGCATTAATTATATTTACTTTGAAACAGTGACACGTATTATCTTACTACGCTAAATATCTTGCTGGACTCCAGGTGGAAATTCCTATCCCTAATTTTAATCTTTGTTTCCTATTCCTGGATGACAGGAAAATAGCTGCATAAATTGTTGAAAAACCTGTTTCTCGTCTGTCTACCCACTCACCCATTGAGAACAAATGACTGAAGTTAAAAGTGAACACATGCACACAAGAAAATTCAGAAAAGAAAAGTTACTGCCGTGGCATTTCAGCAATAAAAGAGATAGGCGCAACTGAAAACTATTAGTACAGAAGCTGGGCTAAGTCCCAGACCAACATTCCAACCACCAAACAAGGGATATAAACTCAGTAGCAAAGCAGTGTCAGTGTAAGCTCCAAAGTATCCCAAAAGAGACTTGAATAATAATATCACTGTCATAACAATGCACCCACCATCTCCAATATCAGTACATTACCAGAAGAGTGGTGTTAATAGGGAGATAATGACTATCTGACTAACTTGGTATTTTTTAAAACCTATGTCCAAGTAGTATGGGCAGATTGAAGCAAGGCAAACAGGAAGAAGATAGGAGGGATAATCTTTTTGATGCTTAAATCACAGTTGCTTTACTGCTCAAAAAAAGTCAAGAAAAGCCCTGAAGATACAAGGGATGATAAGCAGGATGATAGGGTGAGAAGCAAAAGAAAGAAAGAAAAAAACTGACAAAACAGCTGATTGGCAGTTGAGTGAAAGGACTAGTGGGCAATAAAGAAGAGCAAAGATCGTGACTTGAGGCCAGCAAACCAAAAGATAAATTTCAAAAGAAAAATAAGGAACAGTGAGGGACCACCTGAGAAACAGCTGATGGGAGGCTTCAAAGGAAACAGCTGGTGATCAGCGATAAAATTTGCAGAGGAGGGAGCTGAGAACAGCACTCATGAAGTGTTTGGTGGATTTCCTTTACCTGTTCTTCTCCCTGTCTTTTCTTTTTACTGTCTGTCATGCTTCACATCACTTGCAGTTATTGCCATTTTCCATGGAGTGAAAAACTTCAGAAAAGACAGGAAATGAATCAAGAAGGGGGGAGACAATGCAACAATAGGTTTCATACTTTATTTAGATTATAAAAACAGTAGTACATCCTTCTGGTGTTGTTGTGTGCATTCAGGTTGTTTCTGACTTATGACAACCCTAAGTTTGTGAACTCATCACAAAATGTTTTTTGACAGGATTTCTTCAGAGGGGATTTGCCATTGCTTTCCTCTGAGGCTAAGATAATGTTACTTGGCCGAGGTCACCCAAAGGGTTTCTGTGGTTCAGTGTGGTTTGAATCCTAGTCCTCCAGAGATCTGATCTAACACTCGAACCACTATGGCTCTGGCTCTTTATAGTGTCTCTTTCTAAATTTATGTAAATAAAGAATAATATCTCCCTATTAAATAGTACATTTAACTAGTGAAAGAAACTTAAAATAGATAGAATCAAAGAGTTGGAAGAGACCACAGGGGCCATCCACTCCAACCCCCTGCCGTGCAGGAATCCACATCAAAGCACTCCTGACAGATTGCCATCCAACCTCTGCTTAAAAACCTCCAAGGAAGGACACTCCACCAGACTCTGAGGCAGCATATTCCACTGCCAAAGTTCTTCTTGAAGTTTAAGTGGAATCTCTTTTTCTGCAGTTTGAATCTGTTGCTCCTTGTCCTAGTCTCTGGAGCATCAGAAAACAAGCCCGCTCCCTCCTTCACATGACATCTCTTCAAATATTTAAACGTGGCTATCATGTCCCTGCTTAACCTTCTCTTCTGCAGACTAAACATACCCAGCTCCCAAAGCTGCTGCTCATAGGACATGGCTTCCAGACCCCTCACTATTTTGGTCACCTTCCTCTGGACATGCTCCAGCTTGTCAATATCTTTCTTGAAATGAGGTGCCTAGAACTGGACACAGTATTCCAGATAAGGTCTAACCAAAGCAGAATAGAGTGACCCTATTACTTCGCTTGATCTGGATACCATACTCCTGTTGATACAACCAAGAATTGTGTTGACTTTCTTGGCTGCCTCATCACGTTACCGACTCATGTTTGGCTTGTGGTCCATGAAGACTCCTAGATCTCTTTCACAGGTACTGTTATCCAGCCACGTGTCCCCCATCCTATATTTGTGCATTCCATTTTTTCTAGGGATGGGCCAACCAAATCCTTGAATCCTTGACAAGGATTTGAGATTTGCAGATCCAAATCCAGCCACCAAAATAGGCAAGTGGAATCTTTTAAATCCACTGCCAATCAGGCCTTTAGGGGCGTGTAGAACGGGCGATCGCTGCGTCTCTGCACGTCCCGGGGCCTGAGCTCCACCCATTTTCCCCTGCCCACCCTGAGCACAATTGTGCAGGGACAGGCAGGGGGAAAAGTCATGAGCACAAGATGGTGCTCTGCCTGTTGTCCCCCAACTGCCCTGGGCATGATCATGCTGGAGCGGGCAGGAGAAAAAGAGGTGAGCATGAGATCGCGCTCTGCCCATCTTCCCCCACCCGCCCTGGGCACAGTCATGCTCAAACCAGAATGTGGAGTGAGAATTGGTGCCTCCCGGGCCTGCCAAAGGCCTGATTGGGTGGCGGGCTCCTGGGTGTGCCAGATTTGCTGCATAAAGCCGCGCACGTCTGAGGCTGCCTGTTCTCCCTCGTGTTGCCTGTTCTCCCTGGTGCTGCCTATGCCCTTTGGCTTCCTGTGCCCACTGGGCTGCCTGTGCTCCCTCGTGCTGACTGTCCCCTTTTTCTGCCTGTGCCCGCTGGGCTGCCTATGCTACCTCATGCTACCTGTGCCCTCTGGGCTGTCTGTGCCTGCTGGGCTGCCTGTGCCCACTGTTCTGCCTGTGCTTACTGGGCTGCCTGTGCTCCCTCGTGCTGCCTCTGCCCTTTTGTTGCCTCAGCTCCCTCGTGCTGCCTGCGCCCGCTGAGCTGCCTGTGCCTGCTGGGTTGCCTGTGCTCCCTCATGCTGCCTGTGCCTGCTGGGCTGCCTGTACCCACTGTTCTGCCTGTGCCTGCTGGGCTGCCTGTGCTCCCTTGTGCTGCCCGTGCCTGCTGGGCTACCTGTGCCCACTTGTGCTGCCTGTCCCTGGAAGGTAATAATAATCTCTATTCTTTTTACTTCAGACTGGAGCGTGGGGATTGGGAATTATTGAGACTGGACTGGAGACTTGACTTGAATGTCCCTTGCAGGACTTGAGACTGGACTTGAGGGTAGAGAATTGACTGAACTAAAGGCTTGTTTTGGTTTTTTTTTTAAGTGCTTCTTTGTTGCAGGGCTTGAGACTTGTCAAATTCTGCTTCAAAAACACTTTTCAGTAAGTGCTTTCTTTCCCTTGCTTTTTAAACCCCCTTTTTAAAAAAGGATTCGAAAGATTTGAGATTCGTGAGATTCATGGGTTCCCAGAACCTTCCAGGGATTCAGACCTGGATTTGGATTCAGAAAATTCTGGATTCGTCCCATCCCTAATTTTTTCTGCCCAAGTGTAGGATCTTACATTTCTCTCTGTTGAAATTCATTTTGTTAGCTTTGGCCCAACTCTCCAATCTATTAAGGTCATTTTGAATTTTCACCCTGTCCTCTGGCATATTAGCAACCCCTCCCAGTTTGGTGTCATCTGCAAATTTGGTCAGCATGCCCTCCACTCCTTCATCCAAGTCATTGATTTGCAGGTGATACCAAACTGGGAGGGGTTGCTAACACACTAGAGGATAGGATCAAATTTCAATACGGCCTTGACAGATTGGAGAGCTGGGCCAAAGGTAACAAAATGAATTTCAACAGAGAGAAATGTAGGATCCTGCACTTGGGCAGAAAAAATGAAAGTCACAAGTATAGGATGGGGGGCGTGTGGCTGGATAGCAGTATGTGTGAAAAGGATCTAGGAATCTTGGTAGATCACAAGCTGAACATGAGTCAGCAGTGTGACGCGGCAGCCAAGAAAGCCAATGCGATTCTTGGTTGCATCAATAGGAATATGGTGTCTAGATCGAGGGACGGAATGGTACCACTCTATTCTGCATTGGTTAGGCCTCATTTGGAATACTGTGTCCAGTTCTGGGCACCTCAGTTCAAGAAGGATGTCGACAAGCTGGAACATGTCCAGAGGAGGGCGACCAAAATAGTGACGGGTCTGGAAGCCACAGCCTTAGGGAGCTGGGTATGTTTAGTCTGCAGAAGAGAAGGTCAAGAGGGGACATGATAGCCATGTTTAAATATTTGAAGAGATGTCATGTTGAGGAGGAAGCAGGCTTGTTCTCTACTGCTCCAGAGACTAGGAGAAGGAGCAATGAATTCAAGCTGCAGGAAAGGAGATTCCACCTGAACCTCAGGAAGAACTTAATGACAGTCAGGGCTGTCCGGCAGTGGAATATGCTGCCTCGGAGTGTGGTGGGGTCTCCTTCTTTGGAGGTTTTTAAGCAGAGGCTGGATGACCATCTGTTGGGAATGCTTTGATGGGTGTTCCTGCATGGCAGGGGGTTGGACTCGATGGCCCCTGGGGTCTCTTCCAACTCTATGATTCTATGATTCTATGTTGAATAGCACTGGGCCCAGGACAGAACTCTGTGGCACTTCACTAGTCACTTCTCTCCAGGAAGAAGAGAAGCCAGTGGTGAGTACCCTTTGGGTTCGATTGGTCAACCATCACAAATCCACCTAACAGTAGCCCTGTCCAGCCTGGATTTTACTAGCTTCTTTGCAAGAATTTCATTGGGAACTTTGTCAAAGACCTTACTGAAATCAAGATGTGCTACATCCACAGCATTTCCTTCATCTATCAAGTTTGTAACTCTATCATAAAAAGAGATCAGATTAGTCTGGCTTGATTTGTTTTTGGGAAACCCATGTTGATTTTTAGTGATCACAGCATTGCTTTCTACCTAATTAAAAACTGACTATTTAATGATCTGCTCTAGCATCTTTCCTGGTATTGATGTCAGGCTGACTGGGCAATAATGATTTGGGTCCTCTTTTTTTCCCTTTTTGAAGATGGGGTCAATATTTGCCCTTCTGCAGTCTGCTGGGGTTTCTCCTGTTCTCCAAGTGTTCTCAAAGATTATTGCGAGTGGTTCTGAAATTACTTCTACCAGTTCTTTTAATATCCTTGGATGTAATTCATCTGGCCCAGGAGACTTGAATTCATCTAGTGTAGCCGGGTATTCCTGTACTACTTTTCTACCTATTCTGTGCTGCATTTTCCCCACTTCCCCACCTGCTCCCCACCCCCCAGGTTGAGTACTTCTATCCTTTTGGGAGAAGACTGAGGCAAAGAAGATGTTAAGTAGTTCTGCCTGTTCTCTCCCCGCTGTTAGTACTTGACCATCTTCTCCATGCAGCAACTCTATCATTTCCTTCTTTTTCATTTTGCTGTGGACATATCTAAAAGAGCCCTTTTTATTGTTTTTAATGTCTCTGGCAAGCCTGAGTTCATTCTGTGCTTTAGCTTTTTTGACCTTCTCCCTACATATCCTGCCTATTTGCTTGAATTCTTCTTTGGTGATTTTGCCATTCTTCCATTTCCTGTACATGTTTCTTTTAATGCTCAGCTCAGCTGAGAGTTCTTTAGTCAACCATTCTGGTTTCTTTAGACACCTGCCATTTTTCCTCCTTATTGGCACAGTTTTAAATTGTGCCTTCAGTATCTCACTTTTAAGAAGCTCCCATCCATCAATGAACTCCCTTCTCTTTCAGTATTCTTGACCATGGAATTTCAGCCAGTAATTCCCTGAGTTTACAGAAATCAGTTGTTTTAAAGTCTAGAGTATGTGTCTGGATACACCTGTCTTCTCCTTCCCGCTGAATGACAAATTCCAATAGAGCATGTCACTTCCACCTAAGGATCCCACCACTTCCACCCCATTAACAAGGTCATTCCTGTTAGCCGGGATCAGATCTAAAATAGTTGATCCCCTTGTTGCCTCTTCCACCTTCTGGACCATGAAATTGTCTGCAAGGCAAGCAAGGAACCTGTTGGACCGTGTGGTCTTGGCAGAGTTTGACTGCCAACATATATCAGGGTAGTTGAAATCTGTGATTACTACTGCATCTCTCCTTTTTGAATGTGTGGTCATCTGTTTTAGGAAGGCATCGTCCAAGTCCTCAGGCTGGCCTGGAGGCCTGTAGTAAACCCCCACAATTGCATCCCTATTGTTTCTTACTCCTTTAATTCTTACCCAGATGCTTTCAACCTGGCTTCCTGGATTTCAGTCATGGATCTCTTCAAAGGTGAAAACATCCTTGACATATAAAGCTAGGTCTCCTCCTTTCTTAGTTGCTCTATTTCTGCGAAATAGGTTATACCCTCCTATGACTGCATTCCAATCATGAGACTCATCCCGCCAGATTTCAGTGATTCCTATTATATCTATTTTGTTGTATTAAGAATTTCAGTTCATCTTGTTTATTCCCCATGCTCTGTGCATTAGTGTAGATACATTTAAGACCATGTGCTCTTCCTGCAAGCCCTTTACTAAAGTTGCTTTTCCTCCCACTGTTGGTCTCTAGAATTACTTGGCCTGCTCTATCTATAACATTTGGGCTTTTTTGCCCAGCACTTGGTGAATTCTTGCCCTGAATAATACTGTCTCCTTCCCCACCCAAACTCAGTTTAAAGCCCTCCTGATCAGCTTTGCAAGACTCTTAGCAAAAATGTTCCTGGCTGTGGCTGTGAGGTGCAGTCCGTCCATTGCCAGAAGACCATCTTTGTGAAAATGCAGACCGTGGTCCAAAAACCCAAATCGTTCCCAGTGGCATCATCTGTGGAGCCAGTTGTTCACCTTTGCTATTCTTCTTTCCCTTTGTGGGCCACGTCCTTCAACAAGGAGAAGAGATGAAATCACAACCATTACACCAAGGTCCTTCAGCTTCCCACCAATAACCTAGGAAGACAGTCTTAAATAGAACTATGATGTGAATAAAAATGCTTTGCACCTTCAGTCCTTAAAAAGCTGTGCAAAAAACAGTGTTTCTTCAAAGAATTGGCATGGCACTCTCATTTGAGTTTTCCCTTTTAACTATTACTGGTCTTTAATAAAGTTTTTTTTTTTAGACAGTAACTCTTTTTCAGCAGAGCAAACACACAAGACTAAAAAGCAAAAGTTCATTACAGAATAATTTAAAGACAACTCAAGAGGGGCTTCTCCCCTGAAATGTTTTTAACTGTATCTAAAGATGTTATGTGTCTCCTTGCATCAGGAGTGGGAGCTGTGGAGAGGGCAGACCAATTTTCAGCCATGAGAACCCCTGTAAGTCAGCAATCATGTGACCCTGGAGAACCAGAAGTGACATAACATCTTCTTACAGGGTTTGTGGAGAAAGAGTAAACACAGCAGACTACAACATTTTGGGGTAATTTTAGGGTGGGTAAAAAATCACCAAAAAATTTTAAATGGGGTAATTGAAGGCTTTAGGGATGCTCCTTGTTCTGTAAAGCTGAACCATCTCCCAACTACTGCTTTACTGGTTTATAAGCAAGTCCCATACTTCTATACTCTATAGTATAGCACACTATACTATAGGGTTTTCATGTTCCAAAAAGGTTGCATACAGGTTATACTGCTGTATTTTTTAAGTCCTTCACTAAGATATTGCTTGCCTGCCTGCCTGCTGGTATCTTTATAGGTTAACCTAGATGCAGTTAAAAAAAAAAACACAGACAAAAACATTAGAACATATGGGAAAACTCAAGCTACACCAAGTGCAATGCACTGCACAAGAATGAAAAACTTGTGGCAGCAAACTGCAATGTTAACTTTTTATTTCTATCCCTTTCTGTTCATTTACGCTTTGCTTGTATTCTATTTGTGCCTGTACCAGTTCATGTATGGTTTCAGTTTAGCCACTACAGGTCAGACACTGCCTTAAAGCACATTAACAAGAACTAACAGAAGTGAATTGCAAATTTGCTATACTGCATACTATTTATTACTTTATTGCAGTGTGTAACACAATTTTACATTTATGGCAATGTAATTCCATAGAAATTTAGTACTGTGATGTGATGCAGGTACACTTGAAGCACTATAGAAGAAAATATAAAACACAACAAAATATCAAGTTTATATACAGCCTCATTGCAAGCACACCACTTTTTGGTATGTGGTATGCTTTAGAACTACTAGATTCTTTATCTGTTCAATCAGAATATTTCATAAGTATAGGGCTCTTGCTTTACAAGGAAATGTGTTTGAAACTGAGCTGCCAGACATTAATTTAGACCTACCTTACAAATCATATGAATGTTTGTCAGCAAAGAAATCAATGGTGGAATAACTGAAAAATACCTTTTAATCAATGTCAAATGGCAAGAATAATGGAATAAAAAATTGGATTATATTTTTCTCCTCTACCACTACCTGGGGAGTTTAAAAATCAGGAAAATCGAAGATTAATTTTCTTTTTTATTTGAACAAATGGGCTAGGTATATCTTCATGACTGAAGAAGAACTGGAAGCATACTAACATGAGTTAGCCAAATAACTTTTCATGATGATCATATTATTCTGTTTAATATGTATTTCCTTTGATTATATTTATCTCTGGTAACATATGTCACATATCCTGTGGATCTTGGTGTTACAGGTATATGTAAACAGAATTTCTAAAAGTGAAGTGAATACCGGAATTAGTGTCTTAAAACATGGCAGACTTCAAGAGTAACTTAAGCTATGTGTAATCAATATTTATGGCTTATTCTAGGATCTAATTCTGTCTCTTTTTTTCTTCCTCTTATCTCTTTATAGGATCAGGAGAAGGCTTGGGGAAAATTATTCAGAGATTTCCCTTGAAGGATTTGGATGACACTCCTTTTCCACAAGGAATAGAGTTGGTAAGTTGATCTGTTTGTAGCTCCTCAATAACCATATCTTGACATACATTTGTTGTAGAATCTAGTATATTATACAGTGTATATTAATATGTAGGTCGACAACTCCAACCCTCTCATAATCATCTTAGTCATGTTACCTATATGTTATGTCAAAATCAATGCAGGATCTCTTGGTACATGATTTTAGAAATTTAAAATCAGAAAGGATCCGTGACAAACAGCACACAATTCTACCTTGCTATTTCATTAAAATCTTACTTTTAAAGATAATACAAATTTGTCAAAAATGCTGGGAGATGGGGGGAGAGTAATCTACTTTTATATGTGTAATATTGTACATAAAACTATTGAGAAAGTTAAATGTTTTATTCATTATGTTGCACATCCCATTCCCATCCTTAGCACTTCCCATGTCCCATGTCAGGTGAGGCCTATCTCTAACATATTCTTTGCTCCATCTAGCACTGTGTATGTCCATTTTTTTTTTGGCAGTGGGGAGGGAAGAGAGGAGCACCTATGGCATGATCTAGTTGCATTGTGGAGAGGGAAATGTTTGCACAGAACGAAGATTTGCTATTCATTCTCTTGAAACAAACATTGCTTTTGGAAACCCCGGTGTCTGCTGTGTGACCAGGAGTTAATTTGCCCAGCTTGGATTCTTGTTCCAGATGCACTCTTTCTTAGGGAGGGCTAATCAAACCACAGTGCCTATCAGTCCATTAGATTACTGCAGAACATTCTTGCTTGGGTTCTCCTTGAAAACTGTTTAAAAACTAGTGCAAAATATGGCTGCTGGACTGCTGTGTGGTGTGTGCTTTAAAAATCACTTGTTAAAGGTCTTGCATCAACTGCCCTCGCTTCTAGTTCAGTTCAGAGCTCAAGTCAGGGCATTGGTTTTGACTCATGAAATCCTAAATAGCATGGGCCAGGATATATGAAATACTGTTTCCTCTCCTATAAGCCTGCTTGAAATATGAGATCCTCAACAAAGGCTCATTTGCATGTCCCACTCCCCCAAGAGGCTAGATTAGTGAAGAAATATGACTGGACTCTCTGTGTACTGGTACCCTGACAATGGAACTTCCTCCCTAGGGAAGTTGGATGTTTGATCTTCCAGAAAGCACCTAAGGATATATCATATGGCCTTTGGTCAGTTGCGTAGGGACATGGAGGGAGAGGTGATTTGCCCCAGGCAGCAAAGTTTTTGGGGCGTCCCGGCCCATAGCCACGCCCCTATGCACTGCAACCATGCCCCTGTACACAGTGGCCCTGCCCCTCGTGCTGTAGCCCCGCCCCCTCCGGCCCCCCCTTCATACACTCCAAGCTCCGCCACTGCCTTTGGTCCTTGTAACCAGGATGACTCCTCTGTCTGTTGTAACAGTGTGTGTTTTTTCAATTTATCTTTTTAAAAAAATGTTTTGTTATATATTTAATTTTATTCTGTTTATATTTAAAGTTTTAAATATTTTTATCTGTTGTACATTGCCTGGGGATGGTTTAGTGGGCTGAGAGGTGATAAATAAATAATAAACGTTTCCTTTTCCATTGGGAACTGTATGTAAGAGGCGGTTAATGTGGACTAGGAGCAACTGTTATAATTTATGTTGTTTCAGTAGACACGGAGAGGTCAGTGTTGTAAGCTTGATGCCTTCACTGCATTTTTTAGATTATGTAACCCCCCCTACTTTTTTTTTTAACCAAGGTGAAAGATAGGACCTTGGATTCTGGCTGTCATCAATTTCAAGCAATGTTGACAGTGCTGTCAAAACCGATAGTGGTGACTATCTGTGGACATTTGGGTGTGTCTAAAAAATGTACACTCTGCAGTGTTTGCCTGGGTTAAATCTTCTCTAGGCTATCCTTTTTTCTTTTTCAGTAAAGTGGGTTCAGCATACTTGCTTGTCCCTTGTTTTTCTGTAGTTTCAATAGCTAGTTATGAGAACGGTGTTTTAATCATCTGTGAAATAGGTAGAAAATGTGATATAGTTCATGTTAAGCCTATAGTTCAGAAAGAATGGGCTCTTCCTATTTCCTTATTTTTTATTTGAAATGTTGCTTAAGTAAAGTAAGAGAAAGTCTGTGTAGGGTAGTAATTTTAGTGTTTGATTAGGCTTCTGGGAGATGAGGGTTCAAATTACTGCTCAGGAATGGTGATACTCTGGGTGATCTGGGGCAGGTCATACTCTCACAATCTCAGAAGAAGGCAATGTCAAACCTCCTTTGAATAAATCTTGCCAAGATATTCTTGTGATAGGATTGTCATAAGGCTGCCATGAAGTCTGTCTGAAAGGACATAAAAACAACAGTATAACAACAAGAAGTATAATTTGAAAGTTGTTTCAAAACTTGCGACTTCAGAATTGAAATGGCTGCATTCTCACATAGTAAGCCGGGTGTTTTGATTTATTCTGGCTTGTGAACAAGCAGTGTGTTAGTACACACACTGTTATAGAACCTGTTATGCAAACTGTTATAGGAACAGGTTTTCTTCTTCGTGGTCTCTGTGAATCACACAAATGGGTTTACGCGCCTGCGCGAAACATCATTCGGAACCTTCTCAAAGCCTAGGAGTAGGCATTTTGGCAGTTGACCCCTCCCCCATCCTCCTAGGGAATATAAGGCCTCTCCTTATATAACGGTCAGTTCCTTTTCTTCCTCTGCAGTAGCAGCATCAAAGGAGCCTTCCTCTAGCTTTCGGATTGATTTAACGATTTTCTTTAAACAAGATGTGACTAAATACTTACTTCTTCTTGGCATTTTGGTGGTTGTTTCTAACATTCAACTTCCCTTTTTGCCTACTGGTTTGGCTTCCATTTAATCAGTTGAGGAGTTGTACAGCAACTACCTTTTTCGAAGGTTGTTTGTTGTGTGGAGGAAGAATCCCAGATAAGGACGGCCGTTCTAAATGCCTCCTTTGCTTGGGAGAGGGCCTTAATGTCGGTTCTTGTGGGCACTGTCAACTACATACCCCACAAGTTAGATGAAATAGAGTGACTCGTTAATGGCTCTTTCGTGGGAGAAGGCTATAAAGCTCTCCCTTTCCAGGCCCACTCATCATTATCTTCCTCCAAAAATGGACATCATACTACGAATTTGAGATGAGGCACTGTCAGCGTCCTCTCGGAAAGGGGCTGAGAGTAAACATCAGCCTTCTACTTTGCCAACAAAGATATATGTACAAAGAGGAAAAGGAAATTGAATGATCCCTCACAGGAGGAATCATCGCTGAAAACATAAAAGGAAGGAGCAACCAAACTTGTTCTCCACCTGGTGTGGCACAGAATCTTCCTCTCATTATAACTGAGGAATAATAATAATAAATAATAATAATAAAATTTATTTTTATCCCGCCTCTCCACATGGATCAAAGCGGCGAACAACATTAAATACATTAATACATTAAAAACATTAAAAAACATACCCAATCCTCCCCACCCACCAATCCACCTAAGACCAACCCCCTAAAACACACTACAATCAATCAACTATTAAAGGAAGAACAAGACAATTGATGGGAGGTGATGGAAATGCTAGTCTTGGAAGGCCTGTCGGAAGAGATCAGTCTTGACTGCTCTTTTAAAGCAGTCAAGACTGATAATGTACCGGGTCTCCTCCGGCAGGCCATTCCATAACTTGGAAGCGATAGAAGAGAAGGTCCTCTGGGTAACTGCAGCCAGCCTAGTTCTAACTGACTGCAATAAATTCCTCCCAGAGGACCTTAGTGTGCGGGCCGGATTGTATGGGAGAAGGCGATCCCACAAGTAGGCTGGCCCCAAGCCATGTAGGGCTTTAAAGGTAATGACCAACACCTTGTACTGTGCCCGGAAACTAATAGGCAGCTATATCTCCTTCTCTTTGACCCCTCGGGATTTTTCTGTGGGTAGCCTTGGCAGTCGTTTTTAAACCCTGCTTTTTGTGCAGAGGCAAGATCTTGGATATAGATGGACCTGTGTGCCTGCCTGCCCCTCAGAGGGTCACATTGCACGATCTTGCTGTCATCATCAACTCCCGCACAAGAGGCATAACAGAGCGGCCACTTCTGGCTTTGCTCTAGGAAAACCAGTGCCTTCGACAACACCATTCTGGCCATGCCCTTCCCCACCGCATCTGTAATGGTGGTACTTCTAAGGCAATTTATGGCACCGAGGGGGCTTGTTCACTGCTTCTTCAACAGTAGTGCACCCGAGGTGATTTTCGGTACCAACAGCAGTCCACGGAATGGTGGAGTCTCGAAGGACCATTCGCCGTCAGCTCCCTTACTGATCGGTACCATTAGTCTAAGTAGACAGTTTGCCATCAGTCCCGTCCATGGTTTCTACCTTTGACGATGTTGCCATTCTCATAGAGGCGATCTCCAGTCAACTCCTCTACCATTACAGTACTGTCGATCTCAAGGAGATGATACCATTGACTCTTGATATCATCGATGATGTGTACTACCATGATATCTAGGCTTAATACCTAGGCTTGTTACCTAGGCTTCATATCTAGGTTTCGTACGTAAGCTTGATACCTGCGCTTGGTATCTATTCTGAGTACCTGCGCTAAGTGCATTGTCAACACTACCACACGATCAATTCTTGATAGTATGATACTATACCACCATGATAGCTGACACTGGTGCCTAGGACTGGTGTCTGGACTTGATGCCTCGGCTTGGTGCCTGGCCTTGATATCTAGCCTTGATGCCTAGGCACAGTGCCTAGGCTGGGTACCTAGGCTGGATACCTGGACTCCTGATACCTAGGCTCACCATCTAGGCTTGATACTGACACTTGATGCCTAGTCTGGACACCTGGGCGTGATACCTAGACTGGATACTTACACTTGAAACTTAGGCTCTGTACCTAGGCCAGTGAATTTGCTCTGAATCTCCATCACATATTGGTCCTCTAGATGTTGCCAGCAACACCTTGCAACACATCAGTGTCGGAGACTTAGATTTCAGCCTCAGAACACGAGGTTGTTTTTCTGTTTCATCTCGATACTGATGGTCGCTTTTTGGATCCTCCCTTCAGTACTGAGATAGTCTGTGTATCCAGTACAAGTCATCTCTATATGGAGACAACTCCCTAGAGTCAATCGAAGGACATGAGGTTACTATTTTGGAAAACTGTTTTTCTAGTAGCTATAACTTCAGCAAGAAGAGCTAGTGAACTGGCAGCTCTAAGACTCTTGATAACTAGACTAGAGTCTTAATACCTACGCTAGATACCTAAATTGAATACCTGAGCTCGGTGCCTAAGCTCAGTGCCTGGACTCGGTATTTAGGCTCAATACCTAGGTTTGAAACCTAGGCTCAGTACCTAGGCTGGTGCCTAGGCTTGATACCTAGACCTGGTACCTATGCTTGATACCTGTGCTTGGTAGCTACGCTCTACTTATCTTTTGATTCAGCTGGCCTGTTCAGTGGTACTACTGATGATAAATTGGAGCAAGGAGAGTGTTGAGCTGTTGCCCACACGACAACAAAGACAAACAACTCCTCAACAACACTCCTCGAGAAAGTTACCATCTACAAGATTAAAAAAAAATCTTAAAAAGAAAAAAGAAAGACAACAGGCTCAACCTAAGCATAGAGTTTTGACAACCAAAGGACAATACCTTTTCAAACAGATTCTAATCACTGATTTTTTAGATATCGACATCGAGCATGGTCCCGACATCAAACCAGAGTAGATACCAATATTGCTCCTGCTTACAACATTCTTGACATCCTGGTGTCAAAAAAAGACGGTGGCGCTCTCCCTATTCTGGATCTCAGAGGTGTCAACCATTATATACAGAGGAAACTGTTTCGAATGGTAACCTTGATATTGATGATGCCTATGTTGGATGAGGAAGATTTGGTTTGTCACTTTGGATCTAAAGACACATATTTCCATCAGATGAGAGCGCAGAAGATTTTAGCTTTTATAGTAGGATAACAGGCTTATTGGTTCAGACTCCTCTCCTTTGGTATAAGTACAGTACTAGGGGTATTCCCCAAATGCTGTCAGTGGTGGCAGCTTACTTGCAATGGAAAGGTGTCGTCCTGTTTCCATATATTGATGACTGGCTTATCATAGCATCATCTGAAAAGCAAGTTAATTAAGTAGAAGAAGAAGAAGAATATAATAAAAATAAAATAAGTAACACAAAATAAAATAAAATAATCGGGTTTGCACTACTTCTGCAAATGTCCAAAGGTTGGCATACAATGCTTCCATACAGACCAGACCTACTGAGTATCCACTTTGATATTGTCTTCCATCCTGACACTCAGTCTCTATGATTGATGGTATGGAACTGCCAGGATGGCTGAGTGGTTAAGGCCCGACGCTGCAGAGCTTTTGGTTGTGAGTTGGAGACCGGGTTGGTATTTTCACCTGTTGAAGTAAAGGAATTCACACGTCCAATATGGAGAATTCTTTTGCCTGCACACAAACCTTCGACATTGAGATTGTATGCATATAAATTGGAGAAATTTTTGTGCTTATCTACGAGACAGTGATATTGACCGACAGACCTGCGGTACAGTGGATATCTTCTTGTTCCTCACCTTGTTGGTATCTGACGGACTATCATTCCCATCAGTGCTGTGTTATGCGGCAGCAGTTTCCTGGCATTTACGACAAAAAGTAAGACCATCCTTTTTAAGACACTTTTACAAGGCTATAAGCGTTTACGCCTTCCAGTCCAACTTCCTGTACCAGGTTGGGACTTGAACTTGTTGATAATGCAATTGACTCGCAATTGACTTGATTTGAACCTGTGGCAAAGTGTGACATTAACTTGCTGTCATGGAAAACAGTATTTTTGCTAGTGATAACCTGAGCCAGAAGGACAAATGAGTGACATGCGTTTAGGGCTCATCCTCCATATTCACAATAGTGACATACCACATCAATAAATAGGGAGGGACTTGGTCGTGTGTGTTACTGATGTTGGCAATTCATTTCTGCCTCTCGAAGAAGATTGTCCACTCTGCAGTTCATCTACCAGGGACAGAAAACCTTTTGGCAAGTGCGCTCAACAGAACTCCTTTGTCTTGCCACAGATGGAGGTTGAATGAGATTGGAATAAGTAACATATTCCTCCAATGGACAGTACTGTGTTGGATCTATTTGAAAACAAAAGACAACAAGCTGTACTGTTCCTGACAGAAAACAGATGACCACAGTTTGGGGGAAGCATTCCTGCATTCTCTCCATTTCAAATCACAATGAAGGTCATATTGAGGATATGTCAGGACAGGACAAAGACCAACCTAGTAACACCGTGGTGGCTGAGGCAGCTATGGGTTACATGTTGGATGCAACTCTCGAGATGTCAGTATTGGATACTGTCGTGGAGGCCCAGCCTGTTTGCAGCTCTGATACAGTGTTCAAGATGTCTATATCAGAGACTGCTATTGAGGCCTGACCACCTAAGCATCCAGAATGGGACGATACCTCACGTTTAGCAGTCAGCTTTCAAGAAAATTTAAAAAAACAAAAAAAACAAACCCAAATGCTTTTAGCTGTTCACAAACTTCCCACGTCTAAATCATATGCCTACAAATGGAGAAGTCTTGCTCCTACTTAAAGGACAACGGGATCGATTTCAAATTATGCGGTACCGTGAGTATATTGTTTTTCTCATGAGGTCTATCTTGTTCGTAAGTGAAGTGTTATTTATCAACATTTTTCTGGTATCTTCAGCAACAAGAAAAACTTCCTAGTTTTATGAACCCTACAGTTAAGAGTTTTCCTCCAGATTATAAACATTTATACCTCCCAGTACAACTGCCAGTACCAGGGTGGATCTTTGAATGTAGTACTGTTATAACTTACACATAAGCCCATTAAACCACTGACAAACTGTGATATCTGATTGTTCTCTTTGGAAACTTTATTTTTCTAGTGGCAAAAACCTATGCTAAGAGAGCCAGCGAATTATGTGCATTTAGAATAGATGCACCATATTTGCATTTGCATAAAGGGAAGTTGTTTTAAGGCCAGATATTACTCTTTGACTTAAGGTGGCATCATAATTTCATTGAACCAGGACATTGTACTACCTGCATACATGGAAAACGCAGTAACTGATTTGGAGAAAAGATTGCATTGCCTTGATGCTAGACATGCATTACGGTTTTTTATGTACAACATAATGCTTCCATTAGTAAAACAAAAAGGTTGCTTTTTTTTTATTGTGTTCCATAGCGTTGGGAACTTGGTTTGTCACAGAAAGGAAAAAAAAATCTCTAAGTGGGTTGTATCTGTTATTAAGCTGGCTTATGAACTTGCATCATCATCATCATGCACAGAGTATGGGAAACAAGCAAGATGAACTTGAACTCCTAGTACAACAAAATAAATACGATTTGATAGGCATCCCTGAGACCTGGTGGGATGAGTCTCATGATTGGAATGTAGGAATAGAGGGGTATAGCCTATTTTGTAAAAATAGACCAAACAAGAAAGGAGGAGGAGTAGCCTTGTTTGTCAAGGATGTTTTCACCTGTGAAGAGATCTGTGACTTAAACCCAGAAAGCCAGGTCCAGAGCATCTGGGTAAAAATTAAGAGAGCAAGAAACAATAGGGATATTCTGGTGGGGGTGTACTACAGACCTCTAACCCAGACTGAGGACTTTGATGATGCCTTCCTCAACCAAATGACCACACATTCAAAAAGGAGAGATACAGTAATAATAGGAGATTTCAATTACCCAGATATATGTTGGCAGTCAAACTCTGCCAAGACAGCAAGGTCCAGCAAGTTTCTTGCTTGTCTTGCAGACAGTTTCATGGTCCAGAAGGTGGAAGAGGCCACAAGGGGATCAAATATTCTAGATCTGATCCTGACCAACAGGGATGACCTTGTTAATGAGGTAGAAGTGGTTGGATCTTTAGGGGGGAGTGACCATGCCCTATGGGAATTTGGCATTCAGTGGGAAGGAGAATGTAAGTGTAGCCAGACACTCATCTTAGATTTTAAAAAAGCGGACTTCTGTAAACTTAAGGAGCTGCTGGCTGGAATTCAGTGGTCAAGCATAGTGAAAGGGGAAGGAGTTCAGGAGGCATGGGAGTTCCTTAAAAGGGAGATACTGAAGGCACAGTCTAAAACTGTGCCAATAAGGAGGAGAAATGGAAGGCATCTGAAAAAACCAGAATGGTTGACTAAAGAACTCTCAGTTGAGCTAAGTGTTAAGAGAAACATGTACAGGAAATGGAAGAAGGGGAAAACCACCAAAGAAGAGTTTAAGCAAGTAGCTAGGAGATGTAGGAGGAGGTCAGAAAGGCTAAAGCACAGAACGAACTTAGGCTGGCCAGAGACATCAAAAACAATAAAAAGGGCTTTTTTAAATATGTCCGTAGCAAAAGGAAAAAGAAGGAGACGATAGGGTCGCTGCGCAGAGAAGATGGTGAATTACTAACAGGGAGAAGAGAAAAGGCAGAGCCACTTAACACCTTCTTTGCCTCAGTTTTTTCCCAGAAGGATACAAGCACTCAACCTGGCGGTTGGGGTGCAGGTGAGGAAGCAGGGGAAATGAGGCACATAGTAGGTAGAGAGGTAGTACAGGAATACCTGGCCACACTGGATGAATTCAGGTCTCCAGGGCCAGATGAATTGCATCCTAGGATATTAAAAGAACTGGCAGAAGTCATTTCGGAACCGCTTGCTATAATCTTTGAGAAATCTTGGAGGACAGGAGAAGTTCCAGCAGACTGGAAGAGGGCAAATGTTGTCCCCATCTTCAAGAAGGGAAAAAAGAGGACCCAAATAATTATCGCCCAGTCAGCCTGACGTCAGTACCCGGAAAGATTCTGGAACAGATCATTAAGCAGTCAGTTTCTAATCACTTAGAAAGCAACGCGGTAATCATGAGAAGTCAACATGGATTTCTCAAAAATGAGTCATGCCAGACTAATCTTATCTCTTTTTATGACAGAGTTACTAGCTTGATAGATGAAGGGAATGCTGTGGATGTAGCATTTCTCAGTTTCAGTAAGGCCTTTGACAAAGTTCCCCATGACATTCTTGCAAAGAAGCTAGTAAAATGCGGGCTGGACAGGGCTGCTGTTAGTTGGATTTGTAACTGGTTGACCAACCAAACCCAAAGCGTGATCACGAATGGCTGCTTTTCATCCTGGAGAGAAGTGATTAGCGGGGTGCCACAAAGTTCTGTCCTGGGCCCAGTGCTGTTCAATATCTTCATCAACGACTTGGATGAAGGAATAGAGGGCACGCTCATCAAATTTGCAGATGACACCAAATTGGGAGGGGTTGCTAATACGCCAGAGGACAGGATCAAAATTCAAAATGACCTGGATGGATTAGAGAGCTGGGCCAAAACTAACAAAATGAAATTCAACAGAGAGAAGGGTAAGGTCCTACACTTAGGTAGAAAAAATGGAATACAGAAATATAGGATGGGGGACACGTGGCTGGATGGCAGTACGTGTGAAAGGGATCTAGGAGTTTTAATAGATCACAAGCTGAACATGAGTCAGCAGTGTGACTGCAGCAGCCAAGAAAGCCAATGCAATTCTCGGCTGCATCAATAGGAGTATGGTGTCTAGATCGAGGGAGGTACTGGTACCACTCTACTCTGCTTTGGTTAGACCTCATCTTGAATCCTGTGTCCAGTTCTGGGCACCCCAATTCAAGAAGGACATGGTCAAGCTGGAGCAGGTCCAGAGGAGGGCAACCAAAATGGTGAGAGGCCTGGAAGCCATGCCCTATGAGGATAGACTTAGAGAGCTGGGTATGTTTAGTCTGCAGAAGAGAAGATTAAGAGGGGACATGATAGCCATGTTAAATATTTGAAGGGATACCATGTAGAGGAAGGAGAGGGCTTGTTTTCTGCTGCTCCAGAGACCAGAACAAGGAGCAATGGATTCAAGCTGCAGGAAAGGAGATTCCACCTGAACCTCAGGAGGAACTTCCTGACAGTCAGGGCTGTCCGGCAGTGGAATATGCTGCCTCGGAGTGTGGTGGAGTCTCCTTCTTTGGAGGTTTTTAAGCAGAGGCTGGATGGCCATCTGTCGGGAGTGCTTTGAGGGTGTTCCTGCATGGCAGGGGGTTGGACTGGATGGCCCGTGTGATCTCTTCCAACTCTACATTTCTATGATTCTATGATCATCATCATCATCATCATCAAGAATGAATGAAGAAAGAAAGAAAGAAAAAGAGAGGAAAAATAAAAATACCTTCCAGATTCTGTAAGGACCCATTTGACAAGCTCTATGGTGACATCAGTTGGGTTTTTTTCATGGTTTGCAACTACATGACATATGCAAAGCTGATAAATGGTCACAACCAATGATATTTATTTCTCGTTAAAGGGTAGATAGCTGAGCAAGAAATGATGCAGCATTTGGGAGAGCAGTTTTATTTTCTTCTGTGATGTAAAAAACAAAACAAAACCAAAAATTGAAAATGAATGGAGAAATGAATCCTTGTCATTAATAAATTTTAAATTATTGGTGTGGTGAAGATACTGCTACAGTTTATTGAAATATATATATATGGACAAAAATAATTGAAAATGTAATTTTTGATATCTATGATGATACTAAAAAGAATTTTAATCACGACATTCCCTCCTCCAAACAGGACAGCTTGCTAGTCTCCCATTTGTGTGATTCACAGAGACCACAAAGAAGAAGGACAGGTTGCTTACCTGTAACCGTGTTTCTTCGAGTGGTCTTCTGTGAAGTCACACAACCCCACCCATCCTCCCCACATTATGTCCTGTTGGATGGTTGGTTCCCATGCTGCTACTCTGGTGGCGAAGGAACTGACCGTTATACAGGGAGGGGCCTTATATTCCCTAGGAGGATGGGGGAGGGGTCAGCTGCCAAAATGCCTACTCCTAGGCTTTGAGAAGGTTCCAAATGATGTTTTGCGCAGGCGCGTAAACCCATTTGTGTGACTTCACAGAAGACCACTCGAAGAAACACAGTTACAGGTAAGCAACCTGTCCGTATAAGCCAGGAAGACACAGCTTATTGTGACTTCCTGATCCATGTTCCAAGATGCCTGTTCCCAAGCAAGTTACAATTTATAAACTACCCTTAAGCCAGTAAACTGGGAAATCCTAGTTTATCATGGATGTGGCTTTTGTCATCTCTGATTGGAAGGTCCCAGGTAGGTCTTGTCAGATGATAGTAAAGTGTCTTCATAACTACTGATAAATGATGATATAGTCATTATACAAAATAATAGATGCCTCCTAAAATGGTAAGTTCTCAGAACAGCATTATTGTGTATTGTAGCAGTTTGGTTCATTGCATTTTTATAAGATCAGTTCCAAATTATTTCATATCTTAAAATATAGCTATTTTTATGTAATAATGTATTCTTACTTCTTTTATACTGGATTTTTGAAAACTCAGTAGTTCTAGTATTATAATTCAGACTACTACAGTATTTACTCTAACTCACACAGGCAACATTTCTGCCCTAGGGTACAGCACAGTAGCATTTTCTGTGAAATCCTCATCAAATCAGATACCATGATGAGAATGATTCTCAGCATGATGGTGTTAATAATTGTCCCTAATTTCAACTGTTGATTCTCCAGAACTACAGATAATGGTTATTTATGCATATGTATGTCTTGGATTACTTTGAAAGTAATGAGACATATCTTATATGCCACATAATGGTCTTACAGCACTGTTCTGCTCAAGAGCTATAATTTTATACAGTATTCCTGTATGTGCATTGATCTCCACATTTCCATCATCTATATGGAGCCTTGTATGCCCCCTGTATGTGATGTAGCTGCAGAACAGTGTTCCTATCAGCTAATACCCAGGATAACAACTTTAACATGTCGGAACAGCCATATTTTAATTGACTAGAGTACAAGCTTTCTGACAACCTTGCATACAAGAAGGCTAAATGTCTAAACAATTTGGGGATGGAGGCTATAGGGTTAGGTGCTGGCCACTACAGTTGTGCACATTGAAAGAATGGATGAAGGACTGCATTTCCACTGTCAAGATGATGACGTTGTGTCTACCTTGTATAACAAGGCTAGAGACATAGAATTATGAGTGCATATGTGGAATAACCTGTGGTTGTGTTTGTTTTTAGGATTGCAGTACATATCCTGAGAACATATTTTTCTGTTGCTTGTAAAAGACAGATTGTCAGGAAAATATTTTTAGGTATGTGATCCAAGAATTTAGTCAAATGAGTACTTGGCTGAGCTGCAGCTTGTACTGTGAGAACAAAATACAGTAAAACCTATCAATTTGAAATTCCTGTGTGTGTGTGTGTGTGTGTGTAAAAGAAAGGCTTCCCAGTTAAATCAAATTCATATTGTTGTCAACAAGTGAGAACTTTCCAAGAAGAATGTCAAATTTCTTTGGCTCTTTGAAAATATGTAATGGCCTTATGGAGTTGCTGGATGATGTGAATGTTATAATGGGTATTGAATTGTGTCTAATTGATGTCCTTGTTTAGACAAACACACACACGAAATCTCCCCCATCTTTCAATTAAACTGTGGCCAAGATTGCTGATAAAACTAATGTCACAGTTAAAAAAAATTAAAGATAATGTAATACAAAATAAGCATATGTCTTAATAAAGGTATTAAGGACTTCCAATCTATAGAGAAATGTACTCACATCACAATAAATGTTAAGGTATACATTTCTTCATTTCATATAGAACCTCATCTGAAGCTGAGACTTTCTGTTCAGCTAGTAGACACATTTCTATTCATTTTTCTTTCTTCTATCATAGAAGTTGAAGCAACATACATGAGATTCACAGGTTATCTGCTTGTCATGCTATCACTCCCTTTTTCCAGCAGTGGAAGAGGATGGTCTGGAGTGGGTTACTTCTCTTTACTGCTCTACTAGGCAGGGCTTTCAATTAGATTTTTCAGTCTTTGAGTCCTGAAAAGGAAGTACTCCCTTCCAACCCAGTTTCTGGTCCTGTCTGTTTCAGTTCATACAACTAGTTTATTGCTCCATTGTTCTCTCTTTTCTGTTGAGAATAGCTTCTCCAACTAATGTGGAGGATAACCCAGGATAGTCACTGGATTCCTCTGGACACATCTCAGACTGGGAGGCGTATAGGGAAAATTCCTTCTTCACAGCCTTATTTAGAGAGCAGACCCACTCATTTGGGTGAAGAACCCTCTCTTGTGTCTCCTGCAGGACAGCCACACAGTCACAGCCAAGACTCTGCATTGCAGAGGTTAAGTAGGGTCAGCTTGTGCTCCAGCTACAGCTGAGTCCAAAGCTATCACTGTGTTCCCAGCCCCAGTGAGTGAGATCCTGTCATTGCCTTGACCCATACCTCTACTGTGTTTTGTTGAAGGATTCTCTCTCCATCCAGAGTTCTTGAATTGGATGGTGGTCAGGGAGTTAGAGGCATGGGGAAGGGGGACATCGTTAGCTGTGGCTGAGTGTTTTTTCCAAGGAGGGACCAGATGGTTTCAGTGGTTGCATTGGAGTCCAGTTTATATAGTATCATTCTCTTCGGTCCATTTTTTATAACATTATTATGCTTTAATTGTTTTTTGAAGTTTTATGTTGCATTGATACCATTTGTATTTTTGAACATGTTAATTTTCTCTCTGTGTTAAGACATTTCACTGTTATGTAGCAGTAAAAGCCATGAGGAAGGAAATCTCAATTGCAGGCATGTCATCTATGTTTTAAAATATGGATTTCTATGAACACTCCCACCTTGGGGACTACAGAAGTCTTATTGCTGAAATCTCCTTTGATAGTCCATGTCACAGTAATCCAGAATAATCTCTTGATTGTTCAAATATGTTCAAAGTCCTGAAGACTGTGAATCAAATAGAAGTCTGAAACCCACTACTCTTTTCTTCCAGATGGGGTATTGTCTCTACTAACATCCTGTAAAAATAAGAAAAAAGTATTTGGCTGCCACTGTTTTGAAAGTTGTAATGAGGAACTCCAGCCTGTACCTTACAGTTCTTGCTCTTTATAAAATTACTCGGATCAGATTAAAGTATGGTCAAGAAAAACAAGTGGATAATTACCAAGATGGCCAACGTGGTGTAGTGGTTTAAGTATTGGACTAGGACTCTGGGAAACCAGGGTTCAGATCCCTGCTAAGTCATAAAAAGTCATAAAAATACTGGGCAAGTGAGGGCACAGAACCCTTGTGAAAGTGGAAAAACTGCAAATACCTGCCTCCTGATCCCCTTCACATTCCCCTCCAGAGCTTCCATTCCTTTGCCTCTGGCCCCTTGGGGGAGGGAGGGGAGAAGAAAAAAGACAAGGAAAAAGGCTTATTGGTACTTTCCCCTCAGACAGAGAAGAAAAGAGTTCTATGACTGAGCTACTTCCAGTCGCCTTCTTGAGAAAAGGGTAGGAGCAAAGAGACCACCTGACCAATCAGCAGGTTTTACACAGCAGAATGTACAGCCACATGGCAGAGAGGAAACGCTCCAGCAGTGGGAGGGGGCTTTGCTCACCCAAGATGCATTTGTCAATTTTTCCATTTCCATCATATCCATAACCTTTAATTTCCATTCATTTAAATTTATTTTAATATCTTGTTTTCTTTTTTTTAAATCATTTTATTCAAATTTCACATATAAAACAAACATTATTACTGTAAATTTACATGAAATATTTTTGATCTTCCACACTGATCTAGATTTCATTTCCGACATCTCTTAACACAGTTATATCAATGTACTGCTTTATACTGATAATGTTACATGATAGTTCTTGCATTTCATTCTCCACATTACAATTCCATGGTTTACATCAGTAGCCCCCTCATTAGTTATCTTAACCATGAATCACTCATTTTCATTTAACAGTGCCCAGCAATTACCCATTACAATCTGCCATTCCTTTTTAATCTCATCATCTGTTTTCCCCTTTAGTTTCTGTGAAACTATATCAGCATTTCTATTTTCCATAAATGTTCCCCACCATTGTTCTATTGTAGGTATTTGCTGAGTTTTCCAAAGCTTTGCATATTCTATCCGGGCTGTTGTTATCATATAAAGAATTATTCGCCAATATTTCTTTACATTAGTACCATCGAATACATTTGTCATATTTAACAAATACAATTCCGGTATCTTAGCAAACTGAACTTTCACTATAGCACAAATTGTATTATGAACATCAGTCCAATATTTCTTGGCTTTGAGACATGACCACCACAGATGATATATCATACCGACCTCTTTCTGACACTTCCAACACAGACCGGTACCTGTGTTGTAAATCTTTTTTAATTTGTCTGGTGTCATGTACCATCTATGAAACAGTTTGTAATAGTTCTCTTTCAAATTCTGGGCAACTGTAAATTTTTGTGTCTTTTTCCAACTTTCTTCCCAGAATTCTAATTGAATTGAATGTCCAATGTTTTGAGCCCACAATATCTTATTTTCAATGTTGAGCATAAGTTAATCTAGCTGCTGTAACTAGATATAACATTTTTTTAATGCTTTCTAATTTCTGCCTTTGATTTTATTATATGCAATAAATATAGTTCAGGTATCATTTCAAAATTCATTTTGAATATTTTTTGAATTTCGTCATGTATTTCTTTCCAAAATTTCTTCGCCTTTTTACAAGTCCACCACATATGATAAAATGTTCCCTCTTTTTCTCTGCACTTCCAACATTTTGAATTTCCATTCTTTTTAATTTTTTGTAATCTCTCTGGCATCATATACCATCTATGCAACATTTTATAATAGTTTTCTCTTAAATTCAAATTTAATGTAAATCTTAAATCTGTTTTCCATACCATTCTCCAACTCTCAATATCTATTGAATGTCCTATATTTTGTGTCCATCTCACCATGGTTTCTTTCATTTCTTGCTGTTCCATTTCTCTTTGTAATAACAATTTATAAAGTTTGAATATTCTTTTCTTTTGATTTGCTTTCATGAATACATCCAGTTCGTTTTCCTTCTTCTCAAATCCTAATAATTTTAGGTCCATTTTATATCTTTCTGTCAGTTGTCTTCACGGAAACCAATTCATTTCATGTCCAGCTTCCTTCATTTCTTCCAGCGTTTTCATTCTTGGTCTATTTTTGTCCCAGATAAGTACGTCCTGGTGTGTCAGCAGTTTCCCTTCTTTTGTTGGGGAAGTTTTAAAAGCTTCTTGTGGTGATGTCCAAGTCGGGAGGCTGGAATAAAATCTTGAGTATAATTGTTGCCATACTTTTAATGAAGTCTTCCAGATGCAATGGTTATTAAATTCTTTGTTATAACACAAGTAACCATGCCATCCGAATCTATTCTCATGTTCTTCTAAGTCTTTTATTGATGATTTTTGTAGTGATTTCCAATTTTGAATCCATTCTAAGCAACATGCTTGGTAATATATTTTCAAGGATGGTAAATCCAATCCCCCTCTTTCTTTAGTGTCCTGTAATGTTTTGAATCTTATTCTTGGCCTTTTACCTAGCCGTATAAATTTTGATATTTCCTTTTCCCAGTCTTTAAATATTTTTCCAATTCCAATTATTGGCAAATTTTGAAATAGGAACATCATTTTCGGTAATAATGTCATTTTAAAAGCATTTATCCTTCCCAAGAAAGATAGATTCAGTTTGCTCCATTTCTCCTTTTCTTTTTTCAATTCTTTCCAATCCATTTCGTAATTATTTTGGAACAATTCTTGATTCCTCTTTGTTACATGAATTCCTAAGTATTTTATCTTATTAGAGGATTGGAAACCTGATATTTCCTCTAATTCATTTTGTTCCTTTTTCAACATATTCATAGTCAACACTATCATCTTCTGTTTATTCTATATCCAGCTACCTTTCCAAATTCTGTAAGGCACTCTTGCAATTTCTGCATTGATTCTCTTGGTTCTTCCAAAAAAATAATTACATCATCTGTGAAAGCTCTCAATTTTATTTCTTTTCTCTTTATCTTCAGGCCTTTTATCTCCTGTTCCTCTTTTATCTTCATAATCAGAACATCCAAAGCCACAATAAATAGTAATGGTGATAACGAACATCCTTGTTTTACTCCTTTTGTTATATCAAATTTTCCTGTTGTGTCTCTGTTAATCACCAATCTTGCCGATTGGTCTTGGTATATCTTTTCAATCCATTTACAAAACACATCTCCAAAATTGCTTTCTCTTAATATCCATTGCAGAAATTTCCATGATATATTATGAAATGCTTTCTCTGCATCCAAGAAAATCATTACTGATTTTTTCCCTTTGCTTTTGTCATAATATTCTATTGCATCTAACAGTATTCTCACATTGTCTTTCATATTTCTGCCTGGTATAAACCCGGCCTGCTCTTCTTGAATTTTGTCTTGCAATACCTTTTTTAATCGTCTTGCCAGCACTGTTGCAAAGATTTTATAATCCACGTTCAATAAAGAAATTGGTCTGTAATTCTTCTTCTCTCTTTTATCTTTTCCTTCTTTGGGTATCACTGCTATGTTTGATGCTCCCCATGTTTCTGGTTTTCCCTGTTCCATTAACTTTGCTATTGTAGCCTGTAGTGGTCTTATTAATTCTTTTAAAAGTCTCTTATAATATAATGCTGTAAATCCATCCGGTCCTGGAGCTTTGTCTACTTTCAAATCTTTGATGACGTCTTCCAATTCCTTACATATAATAGGTTCATTCAGTTGTTTCTGAGCTTGGTCTGGTATTTTCCATAATTTCATATCCTTTAAATGTTTTATTATGTCTCTTTCTTGTTGTTGAGGGGACTTATTTTGTTGAAATAAATTTAAAAAATACTTCTCAAGTGTCTGTTTAATTTTCTCCTGTTGAGTAAGCAGTTTCTTTCCTTCTCTTATTTCTGCAATCACATTCCTTTCTTTCTTCTTTTTTGTCCTGTAAGCCAGCCACTTCCCAGTTTTGTTTGCTTGTTCAAATTCTGTTTGTTTCATATATTTCATTTTTTTTTCTCTGTCTCTTCTGTTGTTAATACTGCTATTTCTTTCTGTATTTTTTTAATATCCAGTTGTATAGCTTCTTTGATCGGATTCTCCTTAAATTCTTTTTCTTTATCTTGAAGTTTTTTCAATAAATTCTGGTATTTTTCATCTCTTTTCTTATTTTGTAATTGTCGTTGTTAGGTAAAAAATCCTCTCATTACTGCTTTAGACGCGTCCCAAACTGTTTTCATCTGAGTCTCTTGTCCCATATTTTCTTTCAAATATTTATCCAATGTCTCTTTAGCTTTTTAAATAATGTCTTCATCATTCAATAAGCCATCATTAAGTCACCACTGAAACTGTTTAATTTTGTCTCTCATTTGTAACATCACCAGATGGTGATCTGATATTACTTTGGATAAAATTTCCATCTGTTGTACTTCTGCTAATAGATTTTTTGACAATAAGATCATGTCAATAGGGACCAAGTTTGATGCGGATCTGAGAAGAATGTGAAATCTTTGGTATTTGGGTGATTATATCTCCAAGCATCCATTACAGCCAAATCTTCACATAATTCAAAAATTTTGGGGGGTAGTTTTCTTTTCTTTTTGCTCTTTTCCTTTCACCATTGTTTTATCCAGTTTTACATCTTGGACTCCGTTCCAATCCCCCATTAAAATCTCTTCTTCATATTCATATGCTTGCAGGTTGTCTCGGAGTTTTTTATAAAATTCTGCTTTGTTCTCATTTGGCGCATAAATTCCTATTAACATAATTTTCCCCCATTTTTTTGAATCTCAATTCCCAAAATTCTCCCTTCTTTATCTTTGAAGATTTCTTTAACTTGGATCTCTTTTTTCACATAGATTACTATTCCTCTTTTTTTCTTTATGTATAAGGATGTAAAACATTCTCCTAATTTATTATTTCTCAAATATTTTTCATGGTTCACCTTTATGTGAGTTTCCTGTAAAACAATAATTTGAGCTTTTAATCTTTCTAGATGATTTGCCTTCTTTTTGCCTGCGAGTTTATTCCATGCACGTTCCAGGAGATTAGCTTCATTTTCTTTTTTCTACTTCTCTTTTTTCTTCTTTTCTTCAATTTCTACTCTTTGTTTCTCTTCTTCTGATGCTTGGCTAGAATCTTCAACCGGTGTTGCTCCTCTTGGTTGGTATTCTGGTTTCTTGCTTATCCCTTCTTCTGTCGCCTTATCTGTCTTAAAATGTTCTTCTTGAAAGTCTTGTGCTTCTTCAACTGAGGTGATCCTTACTTTCTTGTTTTCATAGAAAAAGGAGATTCCCTCAGGTAATTCCCATCTGTATTGTACGTCTCTCCTCTGAAGACTCTTTGTCAAGGAAGGATATTCTCTTCTTTGTCTCAATGCACTCAGTGGTATATCTTTAAATATTTTGATTTCCACATCATCCACTATCAGTTTCTCTTTGTAACTTTGCTCCACGATTAAATCCTGAATTTTTTCTCTGGTAAAATAAACCATCACATCTTGCGAGAGCCCCCTTCTCTTTGCTATTGAGGATTCAATCCTGAATGTTTTGTTAATCTCTATGTCAAATCTCCTTCTTCTCTGGCCTATATATGGAGCTATAATATCTATCACTCTTCGTTGTAAATTTTCAGTTTTCTGCTCCTCCAAACATCTTAATCTCAAACTTTTATTCCGTTGTCTCATTTCCAGCTTCGTTATAGTCTCTCTGTCTTTTTTCTGCTCCTTTTTCATTTTTTCTACCAGATCTTCCAACTTTTGATTTTTTTTCTCTTATTCTTTTTTTGATTTTTTTCTCTTACTTCTTCAACTTTTGTGTCTATTATTGTTATGTCTGTTGCAAGTTTCTGTAAGTTTTTATTCAAATTTTCTACTTCCCTCTGTAGATCCTGTTTGATTTCTGTTCTTGTGGTTTTTATCTCTGTTCTTATTGCTTTTAATTCATCCATCATTTCTGTTTTCATCATCCATTTTAAACAGAAGCCTCACAAGCCTGGGGTGAGGAGTTCAAGGAAGAGGGAGGAGGAAAATGGGGGTGGGGTGGGGGAGACAAGCACATACCTTGCAAATAATCAAATTTGTGAAGGTCAAACCTGTGATTGTGGAGGGAGGACTGTACATCTGATATAGATAAAACTAATATGGCAGGCTATGCAACTTCAGATGATGTTTTGCTACAGCTTCCATTATTTCTCATCACTGGCTATGTCCAGTAGGTTTGATGAGAGTTGTAATTCAATGACATCCAGAGTGCCACAAGTTGTCCACTCCTCATATACAAGTACAAATATACAAGTGCATTTGATTGGGGGGGGGAATGAAATATAACAACTACTAATAAAGATAATAATAATATATCCCACCTTTGACTCAAGGCAGCTTAAAGCAGATTTAAAAAACAAAATAAAAAGGCATTCCTTCCTATTCATCTTTGCAGAAAATTCTGAGAAAAAACCTTTTCCATGTGAGCTTTAACGGTTGTTAACTGTAAGAGAAAAGATCCCAAAACTGTTCTTTGACATTGATTTTGTCTTGTTTTGTTCTGATGCAGTACTTTTGTGTGTGTGGGGGGGTATTATCCATCAACTGTGATTTTCTTTCATCCATAATAATGTTGACAAGATATTTTTCCTCTATGAAACTGAAATGAGTTAAACTTCTGTTAGACTGTGTAATTTCTGCTTATTTCTAATGGCTTTGGTCACTGTAGTGTATATACAGAAGCTTGTTAGAGATAGCTGAAAAGGGAGATCTTTTAAAGTCAATATCCGAGGGCAGAAATATGATTGAAAGCTGATGAATTTCTTTCAGAAAGACTTTGACAAAATATTTTGCTGCTCTCTGTTCTGAATTGTATTTAATGAATGTAGTTGCTAAATGTGTCTACTTTGAGAAAGCTCGGTGAGAGTACACACCTTTTAGCCAAACTTCTCAATAGTCATTCGGGTGAACCTAAGTAAATTTGGTTTCACATTACATACCTTAATTTTCTGGATGAAAGTGAAATATTTCTGAACCAAATGTTCTTCTTTCTGTTTTTTCTGAAGACATTTAAGGTTCAAACTTCCAAAGTAAACTGAATAACTGAAAGGTCATATTGAGGACGGCCCTTAAAAAGACATTAAAGATCAGTTGAATATTATCATTAGTGGACTAAAAGGAAAACTGAAAAGAGGTTAACTGACAACAGAAATGACGTTTGGAATAAAATGTAGGCCTGTGACTTTAACATTGTCACTTTTCTTCTCCTGTATGTTTTTTTTAACACCTTTGCTTGAGAGAGAAGCCAGTGAAGCCTCAAAAGCTTACATGATATATTTTCTACATTTTGATTGCCCAGTAAAAGTATTGCTGTTTTGTGGATTTTATATTTTGCTGTATTTTGCTCAGGAAGAAGGAGTGGGGTTTCTTTGTCAACACAGAGCTCCAAATTCTGTGATTCCTGACAAAGAAGGAAAGAAGCTAGATTTGCTTGGCAACATTTCTGTTCTTCAGTGCTTTGTCAATTAGAGTTAGCAACTATCTGGCCTGTATGGCAGGTTAGCAACAATTATTGTGGGAGAAGATCCAAACTTATTACACATTCTTCCTCAAGATCAGAGACATGTGGCAGCACTTTTCCAGGCAGAGGGACGTAGGCTAGTCACAAGTGAGATCTACATGGCTCAATGTGTTGTTAATTCCTCTTCAAAAGTTATGTCAGCAGCAGTTGCAGTTTGTAGACATGCCTGGTTATGCTTGATGAGAGTTTCCTTGAACATTAAGACACGGATTGAAGACTTACCTTTCAGTGGAACAAGGTTGCTCAGCACTAGGACTGATGATATTCTTGATCCTCTCCATAAAGCTAGACATACTATTAAGAAGTTGGACTACAGCGTCAGACCAGCCAGCCCTGTTTGAGGAAACAGTATTGGAGATTTCAGTTTACTCCATTTAGTCACCTGCACTTCCTGCAAAGACCATCCTGCACTTCAAACCGGGCTTCCCCTCCACCTAATAAGCATTATAAATCATCAAAGTTTTGGTCCACCATCTCTAAATATTCATCTACATCTTTTAAACAATATCTTTGACTTAGATCTCTCTTGCCACGCTGTCCACAGGCTTGGGACTCTTGCTTCTTCATCAGTCATTGGCAATCTAGCCTGTTATATCTAATCTCGGTGCATGATTACCAATGACAAGTGGGTCGTTGCAGTTATTGTAAAGGCCTATGCTATAGAGTTTGTCATTTCCACCAAAAGGTAAGATACAAATTCATGCTCCATTGTGCCCTCTGAAAGTAGAATTCAGCACTCCCCTGCACAAAAGGGCAGTAGAGTATATCACCTTTCATCAGAAATGCGGGTTACTTCTCCTGCTACTTCGCAATCTCCAAAAGGGATAGAGGCCTCTGCCTGATTGTGGATCTCAGAAGGGTGATCCAATTTATCAAGCCCCCATGGTTTTGTATAGTTATATTCGGCAACATTGCTCACCTTGTTTAGAAAGGAGATTGGTGTGTGACAATACATTTAAGAGATGCTTACTTCCATATTAAAATAAGACCATCACATGGAAAATTTCTTCTGCTTGTGATGGGAAGCTGCCTTTTGCAGTTCAGAGTTTTTCCATTTGGGTTAACAGCTGCACCAGGATTTTTTACAAAGTGTATTGCTGTGGTGGCACCATTCCTCTACACTTGGGGTAATCCATCTTTTTCCTTACATTGATGATTGGCTTATGGTGGCAAAGTCCAGAAGTTAGTTACTTTTGCAGCTCTGATTCAGCACCCTTGCCCTTCCACAGGACTTAGAATTGCAAGTCAGTTGGGAGAAGTCACAGTTTAGTACCTACCCTGTGCTTTATAGGAGCAATATTAGATTTTTGTGCCATCAAAATATTTCTTTCACAAGATCAGGCAGAAGCCAGTGTCAGGGAGAGATATTGTGTCATTATGTGCTGGCCCTGCAGAGTGAAATGCATTCAAAGTTTCTAGGCCTCATGGCTGCTACTACAGCTGCAGCAGGACTAGGAAGAATCCATTTTCAGACTTTGTAGGCATGGTTTCTGTCTGAGTTTCACCCACAGGTAGACTGTCAGACTAGGTGGTTGCATGTCCCTTTAGAGTTTTAAAGGGAACTTTTTTGATGCACTCGATTAAACAATCATTTTCAAAGGATACTGTTCAAACCACTTCACTCCAATGTTTCTATTATGACAGATGTGTCGATAATAGGCTGGAGTTTGGGCAATTTGGACAAGGTGGTCCCCATAAGAATGTTTTCTCCACATCAGTATCCTGGAACTTTTAGCAGTTTGGGAATGTTTGAATCTCTCCAATGTCACAGAGAAGTACAAATTATCACACAGCTGCAATGTATTACATCAGCAAACTAAGAGGAGCGAAGACCCATGGAATTACTCAATTTGTCCCTTCATTTATGGCATTGGTGTATCTAAGGAAACATTCACCCACTGGCCATACACTTGGCTGTCAAAGAGAACATGTGGGCAAATGCGCTGAGCAGGATGGCAAACACTGACTATGAGTGGGAGCTTTCAAACAGAACATTCTATCTGATCATAGACCTCTGGGTTATTCCACAGATAGACTTGTTTGCCAGTCAGGCCAACAGGAAGTGCATCCAATACTGCAGTATTCAGTCAGCGATGTATTTCTGTTCCATTGGACAAGACCATTTGTACACTTATGCTTTTGTTCCCATTGCTGACCAAAGTAATTGCCAAGATCAGAGACAACCGGTGTATTACATCCTGATAGTGCCATGGTGACCATGACAGATAATGTTTTTCAACACTCCTCCATCTATTTGGCTGCACTCACCTGTGTCTGCTTCGAGATCCAGAGCTTCTGTCTTGGTAGAAAGGCACGGTATTTCATCCAGACCTGGTGTTGTTATGTCTCGCAGCTTGGAGAGTCAGGTCCTTCTGGCATGCTTATTAAAGGTGCTGTGAACCTGAAAGAAACCATCTACAGTGCATTTGTGTCAGGCCAAGTGGTATAGGTTTATAGTTTTATGCAACTTTCACAGCAAGATATGAATGCTGTTTCTCTAGTATATATTTTAGATTTTTTGTTAGATCTCAAGGAAGAAGGATGATCATACTCCTCCTTGAAGGTGTACCTGGCTGTTTGAATTCTTGTCTGGTCCTAGTGAAAGGATCTCTTTTTATTGACCAGCTGGTAGAGTGCTTTTTAAAGGGTCTGCAACATTTCTATCCTTCATTACCTGTTAAGAGTTCCAACACAGTCTCTCTCAGTGGTGCTGTCACAATTAGTGATCATTCCCTTTCAACCTTTGATGACTACCAGCTTGTGACCTTACCTTTACATTATCTTTCCTTGTGGTGATCACATCGGCCACAAGGGAAGGGGAATTAGCATCACTCAGGGTCAATCATCCCTTCCTAAGTTTTCATAGGAATAAGGTGGTATTGAGACCAGATATTTCCTTTTTACCAAAAGTTATTTCAACCTTCCTTTTGCAGAAGTTGGTCCTGCCTGCTTTCCTACAGAAAGACTCTTCAGTATATGAAATGCTAGGAATATTTTTATTTGAAATAGTTATGAAAGCAAAGAACATAAGTACTTTTTGGTGTTGGACACATATTGGACATATTTGAAAGTAGCTTATGATTCTTGATATTGTTATATTTTGATATTGCTACATTACATTTTTGTAAGTTTGAGAGTATTGGTGTCTATGCTGCCATTACCCCTTTTTTCAAGCTCCCACACGGTAAGTTTTTCTAATGAAATTATGGCTTATACTAGAAGAGATTCAACTAATTGTTTTCAATTTCTTGCAGCAATAACTATGTAGGTGGCTTTTTTTAAAAAAAATGTTCACTGTATTTTACTTTTTCAGTTGCTCACCTTTACAGAAACCGTGACATATACTCCTACTTTAAACACATTTACACTGAAGTATCCCTCATTTAGTTCAGTGACACTTGTTTTTAAGAATGTTGAGTACCTCACCCTTAAGTCATCAAGAAGGTGTATCTATACTGTATCTTGATTGGAATTTTCTTCTGTCGTTAGGCTAAATGGGATTAAAATTATTGTGCGTCTGAGTAATATTTATGATGCAGAAGACAGGATAATGAAACAGTTATGTGGAAATATGTATGCTGAGTTTAAACTTCTGTGCTGTATTCACGCACTACATGATAATTAGTGACGCTATTCTCTATTCATAGTTCATAGTTTTTAATACAAGTGTATACAAGTACAAAAATGTTTATGTATTTCATGGCAACATAGATGTATTGCTAAATGACTTATGGCAAGCCTTATTAGAAAAACATTTTTACCTCATTTTAAATTGAACACTTTAGTTCTGGTGAAAGGAGGTTCAGTTTTAACTTTTGGTTTTATTATGTTTTCTCTGTTAACCATGGAAATTGTAGTGGTGTACAATGGAAAGAGTATTTCTTTCGTTCATTCATTCATTCATTCATTCAAGTTATTTATTTATTGCGTCTTGATGTACCAGTGATGTACAATAGATAATTTATTTTATAACCTATTTACAGGTATTCACTTCAAATATTGATGTATTAATTTTCAAAATGTGTTTTGGTGGAAGCCTATATTCAACCTTAACATAACTACAAGATCAATTCTCTGAAAGGTGAAGAGGAACAATCCATAATCTCTTGGGTAGTATTCTTGCACATCAGCTTCTAAGGCAAGAGTCACATATTTTCTCTGATTTCTGTTGACTCCCCATCTCCCCACTCAGTTTTTTCTTCTGTCCTGCTTTGTCAGCTAGAAGTATTCAATGCTTTCTCCCTTCGCTATTTTTCTAAACTGTTTAATTTTATTGGTTTAAACTACTTGCTTTTATAATCTCTCATCTATTTTAATTCTTTCTCAGATCTTTTTATTTCTTCACTCCGCCTCCCCCTTATCTCTCTCACTCTTTCTCTTTCTGTTTGGCAAAGGAAGAGGAAAAGATTTAGCCAAAAAGAAAAGTTATAGATGCTTTATTAGCAAATTTTAAAGATGTGCAGCTTCTCCAAATAAAAAATGGAGGGGACCTGAAAAGGAGCAAATCCATCCAAACACTTATCTGATAGCTACCCAACAAGTTACTGAGTGAGGAGAATTAAGTCATTGACAACACATCATCAGGCTTCTGTCCAGTCAGCAGAAGTGTTACTTAGAAAAATATTCAGCTTAAGTTAGAGTGGTTGAGAGAGTTTGGCTGAAGCAACTTCAGAGGAACTTCAAAAACAAAACAGTACATTGGTGAAGAAAGTAGCATACAAAGGTGGTAAAGGAAAGAAGACGGATGAAGGTTTGGTACAGGAAAAGGAAAATGGAAGGAAGGTTGGAGGGTGTAGAAGTGATGGAAGGGGAAGTATTAAGGAGACCAGTAAAAACAGATTTTAAGACAGTGGGCTCAGCTTGGCATCAGAGTTGCCAGGAAATGCCATTAGAAAAGCAACAGTGCCTGTATGTGCTCAAAAAGCCATAGAGGATGCTGATAGCCAGAACAATCAATTGCCACTAGTAGTGAAAGGAAGTAGTACAGACTTTAGTTCAGTGTTTACAGATGCTTTGTGGAGCATCATCTACTGAACAGCCTACTATGTATTCTCACCAGCAGTTGAGTTTCACTCTACAGTCAATGAATTTGGGGGGAAATCTGATTTATAAGGAACGAATTTACTGATTAGAGACTTGATTAATACAGAACTGGACTAAGTCAATGCCATCTACTGTGGAAATAATTTTAAGCAGCACTTCAAGCAACAGCAATCTAGTGAATTTAGTTTACTACATTCAATAAATTCTTTACAGCAGGAAAATGTTTTTAACCAAATGAATCTGTATAATCCTGATTTTGCTATGACTTTAATAAATTTAATGTGTGAAGTTAATGTAAATAGCAGTTAGTTAGCAATTGAAATCACATCAGTGTGGGCAGTAATATTTCAACACAGCAGACTGTTGTGAGAGAGAATGCTAATTTGTCAGATAATAGCGTTACTGAGTACAGCCAGGTGAGCAAGAAATGCAGGGGTAAACTTAAGCATGTCAGTAGTTGAGCAGAATAAGCATTTAAATGCCAGACAGTTTCTTCATTAATGGACATGCATAAAAATCGAGAATCTAATACCTCTGAGAATTCAAATGAACAGGTTGATAAAAATGAGGTGCCAAAGTTAATAACAGAGGAGAGGGAAGTAGATGTGTCCTCTGAAAATAAGATAACATCACATAGATTGTTCCCAGCTGATGTCTACTGTACCTTGATAAGGAAAGCGATAGAGGCTCTGGAACTGCAATGTGTAAGTGACTCACATAAGAAGGAACCGGAAGAATAGGGTAGCTCAGAGAAAATCATAGAACAGCCTTAATACTTAGAAAACCAAATCCTAGGATTAGGGGAGTGCCAGAGTTTGAGGAATGGGGTGGAATTGATTGCAATGGCATGGGAAGTTCCAGTAAGTATGAAATGTTTGTTGGACGTTTCTCAAAGCTGTATACATCTGAAAAAAAGGTTATAGAATAATTGTTTATGCCACTGGTGGATGCACCAGTCATCACATTAGTTTCAAGAGCTCTTGCTTCCACAGCAGGTGATACTCTGCTTAAAGACTAACAGTGAAGGATGATTGGGCACATTAAAGATACAAGATACAACATAATACTGCAGTTGGAGCAGTAAGAGCTTCAGTGACAGCATTAATGTTCTCATTGTAGAGAAAGTAGATATTAGTGCACATACTTGACAGCATTCATTGAATGTGGTCTTTAAATTGCTACAGTTTGTGACAGATGTCACTCAAGATTCAGCATGTTTTCATTCTCATGCATCAAAGATCTCTGTGTCTGTACCACTGGGATACAGATTAAAAAAATCTCATGTAAATTTAGCAAATCCTCCATTTTCAGGCAATCTAGTATTTGGAGAATGGCCTTAAAGAAATGTTTAGTTGAAACTAATGATAAAAGGCAAGCATTACCAACTAATCAAAAGAGAAAATTTATCATTCCAGAACTCTTTAGCTGATTTATCATCTCATTTCAAGGAGGATGAAATTATGGAAGACCAAGAGTTCCCGTAATTGAGACCAATGTGGGACAAGTCTGGATTCCATTTTACATAGCAGGGCCAGTAGGAACCAATAAGAGGAGCTGTCCATACCAGCAGAGGGGACAGACAACCATTTTGATTTGGACAGGCTTCAAATAGATTGCAGGTTGCTGTTTCAGCAGTAATAACAGATTAATGGATTTTGCAGGTGGTTCAACAAAGTTACAACATACCATTTGTAAAAAGAATGAAGCACCTTCTCTGGTTCAAAGATGCAAAAAAAAATTGTGTAGTGTTTGGAGAGATACCGCACTTCATCCAGATTGGAGCACTAGAACAGGTTTTTATGTCTCAGAGATTTCGGTGGGTTTACTTCATTTTCTTTGTCATCTTAAAACACAGAGGGGATATTTATCTTCTTCTGGATTTCAAATATTTAAATGACTTTGTGGATTATAAAAGATTCAACAGGGAAATCCTACAAATAAACAGAGACAGTCTATAACAGTGGTTCTTAACCTTTTCTCTACCAGAGACCCCCATAAATATAATTTGTTCTGAGGGAACCGCAACACTTAATTCAAGATTTAAATATCTACATATAGATATAAATATTTAAATATTTATTTATTAAAGACTTCTGGACTAGGATTCAAGCCCCTGCTCAGACACTGGGTGACCTTGGGCAATTCATGTTCTCTCAGCCTCAGAGGAAGGCAAAAGCAAACCCCTCTGAACAAATCTCGCCAAAAAACCCCTGTGATAGCTTCACCTTAGGGTTGTCATAAGTCAGAAGTGACTTGAAAGCACAAAGTACCACTGACAGGGGGGAGGTTCTTTCTAGCCATCACGCCTCTCTCCTTTGAAAACTACCTTATGGTGACCCTAAGGCAACCCTATCATATCGTACCAACCCTTTCGTGGCAAGATTTGCCTTTCTCTGAGACTGAGAAAATGTGACTTGCCTGAGGTCAAACCATGTCCCTTTCTTTAGGCAGTGGGTGTTTCTGTGCAGGTGCTGCAACTATCCCCTCTTTTTCTAAATGGAGGAATAGTTTGGGCATGTGCACACACCTGCTGCTGTGTCCCTTTCATCATGAGTGTAGCAGGATGGGCACTGAAACTGTTCCCTCGTTTTCATGCATGGCTCCCACTGTCTCCTTGGTGCCAACACCCTCAGCTGTCACATTCCTGACAAAAGGGACATGGTGACAGGAGTGTGTGCATACCCAAACTACTCCCTCATTTGCAAGCAAGAGAGCAGTTTCACTACTCAGATTTCCTGCTGCTGCTACTGTGGATAGTGTCCAGCAGCAAGGCTTTGCGGATCCCCTGTGAGGGTTCCATGGATCCCAGGTTAAGAACCACTGATCTATAGGAAAACTGTTATTTGATGGAAGCATATGTACGTGCTACAGGGGCAAAAATTTGGAGAGAGTTTCTGTACTTCCAGTTTCAGGATCATCCTTATCATTTCAGAACTTCGGTCTGGCATCTGACCTGAGAGTATATGTTAATATTTTGGTTCCATTAGTGCCATATTTGACATATCATGGAATTCAGTTATTTCCAAATGTTTTCGAAAGGAACAAGCAAATCCAAGACAGAGAAGGATCTCAAAAGATCTCTTCACTGCCTACAGTGGCTTGTATTTTTAATAAATTCTAAGAAAGAGTCATCTGAGTTTAACAAAATCTTGAACTCATTTAGAGGCAGAAATAGATATCTCTCAGGCGTGCCTGTCTGTTGAGAGAAAGAACAGACAGCAGAATGGAAGAAATACAGAAACTGCTATTGATGAAATTGGTAGACTTAAATGCATTCAGCAAAGAGTTAGAAACTACTGCTGTCAGAAGTTCAGTTACTACAGTGGCCCCCTTCAATTTTGTGAGGGGTCAGGGCACAGAACCCTTACAAAAGTGGAAAAACTGCAAATAACTCCCCCTCCCATTGCCTTCTGGGGCTCTCCCAATGCTCTTGGGTTTTGCCTTGGTACGCATTCTCCTGCTGGAGCCAAATGCATGGTAATGGGAGGGAGAAGGTCCAGAGGAGAAAAGGAAGGCTTGCACTAGCTTTCCCTCATTCCTTTGCATTTTGCCTCGGCACACATTCTTCCACTGGGGACAAATGCAAGGGAATGGGAATGAGGAGCTCCAGAAGGGAAAGCACACATGCCTCCCCCCATTCCCCTGCCTTTTTCCTGGGCACACATGTCTCCTTTTTCTGTGCCTGGCAAAACACAAGAGAATGGGAGGAGGAGAATGGAGGGGTAAAGGCATGCACGCTTATTAGTAGAATCATAGAATCATAAAGTTGAAAGAGACCACAACAGCCATTGAGTTCAACCTCTGCCATTTAGGAACACACAGAGCACCCCCAGCAAATGGCCATCCAGCCTCTGTTTGAAAACTCCAAAGAAGGTGACTCCACCACACTCCAAGGCAGCATATTCCACTGCTAAACAGCTCTTACTGTGAGGAAGTTCTTCCTGATGTTTAGGTGAAATCTCTTTTCCTACAGGTTGAATCCATTGCTCCATGTCCTAGTTTCTGGAGCAGCGGAAAATGAGCTTGCTCCATCTTCAATATGACATCCCTTCAAATATTTAAACATGGCTATCATGTCACTTCTTAACCTTCTTTTTGTCAGACTAAACATATCTAGTACCCTAAACCATGCCCCTCATAGGGCATGGTTTCCAGAGCCATCACCATTTTGGTTGCCCTCCTCTGGATACACTCCAGCTTCTTGAATTCTGGTATCCAGAACTGGACACAGTATTCCAGGTGAGGTCTAACCAAAGCAGAACAGAGTAGCATTAATACTTCCCTAGATCTCAACCATGTACTCCTGTTGATGCAACTTAGAATCACATTGGCTTTTTAGCTGCCACATCACACTCTTGACTCATGTTCAGCTTGTGGTCTACTAAGACTCCTAGATCCCTTTCGCATGTACTCTTTTCAAGCCAGGTGTCATCTATTTTACATCTGTGCATTTCATTCTTTCTTCCTAAGTGTAGTACCCTACATTTCTCCCTGTTAAAATTCATTTTGTTAGTTTTGGCCCAACTCTCTAATCTGTCAAGGTCATTTTGAATTCTGATCCTGTCCTCTGGCATATTAGCTGTCCCTCCTAATTTGGTGTCATCTGCAAATTTGATGGATGCCTTCAATTCTGTCATCCAAGTCATTGATAAAGATGTTGACTAGCACTGGGCCCAGGACAGAACATTGTGGCACCCTACTAGTCAGTTCTTTCCAAGATGAAGAGGAGCCATTGGTGAGCATCCTTTGCGTTTGGCCAGTCAGCCAATTACAAATTCACCTAACAGTAGCGTTATCTAACCCACATTTTTACTACCTTGTTTGCAAGAATATCATGGGGGACCTTGTCAAAGATCTTACTGAAATCAAAATACACTAAATCCACAGCATTCTCTTCATCCACCAAGCTTGTAACTCTCAAAAAAAGAGAGCAGATTAGTCTACCATGGCTTGTTTAGAAACCCATGTAGACTCTTAGTAATCATGGCATTCCTTTCTAAGTGCTTACAGATTGTCTGTTTAATTATCTGCTCTATGACCTTTCGTGGTATTGCTATCAGGCTGACTGAGCAGTAATTGTTTGGGTCCTCTTTTTTCCCCTTTTTGAAGATGGGGACAACATTTGCTCTCCTCCAGTCTTCTGGGACTTCTTCTGATTTCCAGGAACTCTCAAGAATTATTGCTAGTCATTCTGAAATTACTTCTGCTAGTTCTTTTAATATGCTTGGATGTAGTTCATCTGGCCTGGTGGCTTAAATTCATTAAGAGTAGCTTATAGTAGTAATGAAAACAAAATGAATTTTAACAGGGAGAAATGTAGGGTACTACACTTAGGAAAGCTTCTTGTACTATCTCTTTACCTATTTTGTGCTGCATTTCCCCTGTTTCATCATCTGTTCTATTTTCTCTGGGTTGCACATTTTTTTTTCCTTTGGAAGAAAACAAAGAAAACACTGAGTAGTTCTGCCTTTTCTTTGTCCCCTGTTACTACTTCTCCATCTTCTCCTCACAGTTGCCCTACTTTTTGTTTTGCTACAGACATAAGCAAAAAACCTGAGCTCATTCTGCGCTTTAGCTTTTCTGACCTTTTCTTACATATGCTGGCTGTTTGTTTGAATTCCTCTTTGGTGATTTCCACCTTTTTCTATTTCTTGTACATGGCCCTTTTAAATTTTAGTTCATTTGAAAGTTCTTTAAACAGCCATTCTGGTTTCTTTAGACACCTCCCATTTTTCCTCCTCAATGAAATTGTTTGAAACTGTGCCTTCAATATCTCACCTTTAAGAAACTCCCATCCATCATAAACTCCTTTCTCTTTTAGTATGCCTATCTAGGTGGTAATACCTAATATTTCCCTAAGTTTACTGAAATCAGCTTTCTTAAAGTCTAGAATGCAAGTCTGACTATGCTTGGCTCTCCCTCTCCATAGTATAACAGACTGCAGGAGAACGTGGTCATTCCCATCTAAGGATCCCACCACTTCCACCCCATTAACCAGATCATCACTGTTGATTAGGATCAGGTCCAAAATAGCTGATCCCCTTTTTGCCTCTTCCACCTTCTGGAGAATGAAATTGTCTGCAAGGCAAGTGAGGAATTTATTGCACCTGATATTCTTGGCAAAATTTGACTTCCAACAAGTAACAGGATAGTTGAAATCTCCCATTACTATTATCTCTCTCTCTTTTTTTTTTTAAAGTGTGGTCATCTGTTTTAGGAAGACCTCTAAGTTCTCAGTCTGGTTTGGAGGCCTGTAGTAGATTCCCAAAATGACATCCTGTTTTTACTCAGATGCTCTCAGCCTGGCTTCCTGGATTTAAGTCATGGATCTCTTCACAGGTATAAATGCCCTTGACATATAATGCTACTCCTCTTCCCCTCCTGTTTGGTCTATTTGTCTGAAATAGATTGTACCCCTCTATTACTACATTCTAATCATGAGTCTCATCCCACCAGGTTTCATATCTGTTTTGTTGTGTTAAGAGTTCAAGTTCATCTGGTTTATTTCCCCATGCTCTGTGCATTAGTGTAGAGACATCTAAGACCATTATTCCCCCAGCTGCTTATTTAGAATTTCTGTCCTCCTACAGTCTGATATAGTTCTTGTATTATTCACTCAGTTCGCTCAATAACATTTGGATTATTACCTCTAGCATTTGATGAACTCCTGCCCTCAAGAATACTGTCATCTTCTCCCACATAACTCAGTTTAAAGCCCTCCTGATGAGGTTTGTGAGCCCCTTAACAAAAATATTCCTGCCAACTGCTGTGAGATTTAACCCATCACTTTTCAGTAGTCCATCTCCATGAAACTGCAGACCATGATCCAAGAAACTAAATCATTCCTGGCAGCACCATTTGCTGAGATAGTTGTTCACTTCCACTATTGTCTCCCTTCCCCAGCCGTGCCCTTTAACTGGAAGAATAGATGAAATCACAACATGAAGTTTCTTCAGCTTCCTTCCCAGAGCCTCATAATCCCTTGTAACATGCTGAAAGCTACAGCTTTCCACCTAAGTTGACAATAATGAGCGAGAACCATTATGTGATACAAATTCTGAAGGAAATGAAAGACAATCTGTTATGGTGGATTCAAGGCAGAAAAGTGTTTGGAAATGTTCCCTTCATCTAGACAGAAAATACTGTAATAACTACTGATGTAGGCTCAACTGGCTGTGGAGCAGTTTGGAGGCACAATTTATTCCAAGCTTCCATTTATTCCAGGGGAATGATTTTACAGGCTCCTAGGATTTTAGGTATGTTTCCAGTGTGAGATTTAAATGCAGTGCTCCCTGTGTTTACAGGAGCATCCTTTGAACCATTTTGTCAGGCCTCTCTGAGACTGCTAAACTTTTTTTTTCCTGTTGGAAATTGCATCTGCCAGGAGGGTGTCAGAGTTGGCACTCCTCACTATAAATGAGAACTTGTGTCATTTTGCAGAGGATAAACTGCCAGTGACATTAGAGCCAGCATTCTTTCCTAACACATTGTTTGGGCAGTTCACACTTAACACTTTACATTTGCCTACTTTCTGCCATAAAGAATCCCTTCCATAAGAGGAAAAAAAGGCACCAGCTAGATATTAGGAGAGGAGTAAAATTTTACATTCTGAGAATGAAGACTTTCAGCTGCACAGAGACTTTATTTGTTTCCTATAATCCACAATCCGTGGGACACAGATGAAAGCGAGGTGAATAATAGCATGTATATTTTTGTGATATGCCATTACTTGAAAGCCAAGGTCTGAGAATGATTTCGCTAAGAACTGTGGCAAGAGCTATGGGAACAAGTAAGGCATATGAGATGTGTAATCCCATGATGATATTTGTAAGGAAGCAAATTAAAATTAAAATTAAAATACATGGAAAGAAGGAGAGAGCCTTCTTTTAATTTTTTTTTAAAAAACATTTTGACTACTCCTTGGCCTTCTGATACAAACTACCCTTACTTTAAGGCAAAAAAAAAAGTTAAAGATGATACAGCATTACTTAATTCATAAAATAATGGATTTAGAAGTACTTTGTGTACACTAGGCCTATTTCTTTTGTGGGTGTCTTTAAAAAATCCATGAACAAAAATAGAAAAATTCAGGGTTGAATCCAAGATTATGCAAGCAGACTTCTGTTCATATAATGGAAGCTTCCCTTCCTTTCTTCCCCTCTATATGCATTCTATATTGGGTCTAATGTGTTTCCCAATGCTTCAGGAACAGATTGGAACAACATAGGAAGGGGCTTTAATTAGAGGGGTAGTTTGATTTTAAAGTAATTTCCTTTTCCCGTTGTCGTCCCCTTTGCACTTTTAGAACCTGATCCAAAGTGCTAGAAATGCCACCAAAAAAGGCTTTCTCAGGTGCCACAGAAGGCAAATCCCAGCTGCTTCATCTAGCATTGCCAGAGGTGAGGGATGCTGAGATTGCAGTTTAGCATCTAGAGAATCAGACAAATCCAAACCATGTAGTAGGCAAAGGCCTAAGTAAACATCTTATTGATATGATAATTAGGTGACATTCTGTTTACCAAAGAATATTCAATGCAGACATCTCAGTGGGAAAACTGTTGATGATGTCAGTGCTGTATGATTGTTTTTCTTACAAATTCCTGGTGGATTTACCATATACAAAGTTTATGGTGCTGCGTTCTCACATGCTTGTCTCTTTTTCCTTTCTTTTCATCTGTCCCATAAATATCTATTTAAAAGCCATCTTGTATTCACTGTGTTCATAATGAGAACAAAAGTCCAAGCTGTTCTAGGCCACACAGCAAGATGGTGATAGAAACTACAAGGCTGTTACAAAGAGAAATGCAGACTTTTTGCTTGAAAACAGTGAGTCAGCAATTGGCTACGGTGAATCTAAGTGGGTATTTATTTTGACTTCTTTCATTCATAGATTCCAGATGGATGTAGTTCTTAGCAGCACCTTTTGAATGTCTTTTAAAACTACATACCAGAACAGCTATTTCTGGTTGCAGTAACACGTTTGTAGACTTACGCATGTTTTAAAAGTTTCTAAGATGTATTGTTGGACCCTCTTTTATTGTTGTGTTGTTACTTTTGTATTAATTTTGACCTTTCCCAAGTAATAGGCGAGTTGACAGGATATTTCATGGAAGAGAGCAGGAGTTGTTGGTTTTTTTCGTATATTTTGATTCTGTGTAAGAAAGGAGCTTATCATTGGTGGTTCTAGTGAGTAAGAAGAAGATAAAAGATATTACCGACTCTGAAAAGGATGTGAAATTTTCAAAACTTTATGAAACTGCTTCTCTTTCCTGCCTGTTCTTCCATGTGTCGGATGTATGTTTCTACTCTTTTGCAACACGAATGAGACTAGTTTATTACATCCTCTGTGAAGTTATTTCCTTTATTTTATATCTTTATCCTGATATATGCTTCACAAACTGTGGCTAGTTAGTACAAGATAGTATCACATACTATGGCTAGTTAGTACAAGGTAATATTACTATCAAGATAGTAAGCATCATTGTTGAATTGCAGTAGAATCTCCTGCAAGCTGAACACTGCTTCATTGCACAAACTCTCAAATGTTCCTTATTCTAAGTCGTTTGGATATATGTCATCTAGACTTTCTGGAGTATATTGATTGTTCTAGTGAGTAATTCTGCAAGCCTCTCCATGCCAGTCTCCTAATTTTTAAGTGCTTTTCCCTTCTCCAGACCTCTTCTCTGTCTGTTTCTACGTAATCGAAATTTATAGGTGTGGAGTGGTTTCTTTCACCAGAATTAAGTGATTATTTAACTTAGATTTTTGATTTTGTTAAGAAATGCAGTCTCTCTTATTTTCTTTTATATACAGTCATCTATTAAAGATTAGTAAACTGCAGTAAATAGAATCATAGAATAGAATCTTAGACTTGGGAGGGGCTGCTTGGGCCATCTAGTCCAAACCCCCACCTTGCAAGAATACACCACTAAAGCAATCCTGAGAGATGTCCCCTAAACCTCTATTTCTGTTGATGTTGTTGTAGTGTACCTTCAAGTCATTTCTGCCTTACGGTAACCCTAAGTTGAATCTACCATGGAGTTTTCTTGCCAAAATATGTTCAAAGAGGTTTGCCTTTGCCTTTCTTTAAGCTGAGCGAAAGTGACTTCCCCAGGGTAACCCAGTAGGTTTCCACAGTTGAGCAGTGATCCAGTGTTCGAACCACTGTACCATGCTGGCTCTCTAATTAGAAACCTCCAAATGAGAATCCACCTCTCTTTGAGACTGTCTGTTCCACTGTGAAACAGCTACTGCAATCAGGAAGCTCTTTCAGAAATAATTTAAATCCTTTGGTTAATGTCCTAGTCTCTGAGACAGCAAAAAAGAAACTCGCTTCATGTTCTGCTTGACAATCCTTTGGGTTTTTAAAGATGGTAATCATGTCATTGCTCAGTCCTCTCTTTTGCAAGCTAAACATGCCCTAAACTATTCTTTATAAAGTTTGTTTCCATATCTTTTGCCTTGCTTGGTCGCCCTGTTCTGGATATTTTTCAGCTTATCAGTTTAATTGTGGTGTCCAGAACTGGACACAGTATTCCAGGTGAAATCTGCCTGGAGTAGAATAGGGTGGTACTATTACTCTCTTGATGCTGCCTAAATTATACTGGGTTTTTAGGCTGCTGCATCATACTATTCACATTTAGCTTGTAGTTTACTAGCACCCTTAGATCCTCTTCGTATATCGTGTTGTCAAGCTTTATGTTATCCATCCTACATTTTTCCTACCTAAATGTAGTACTTTACATTCATCCATGCTGAAACTGATTTTGTTAGTTTTAACCCAGGCCTCCAATCTTTTATTAGCCAGAGTATTAAGAGCCAGCATGGTGTAGCAGTTTGAGCATTTGGCTATGATCCAGGAAACAGGATTTGATTCCCCACTTGGCTGTGGAAACCCACTGAGTATCTTCAGGTACATCACATACTCTCACCCCCAGAAAACCTCATTATAAGTTTGCCTTAGAGTCTCTTTAAATTGGAAGCAACATGAAGGCACACAACAACAAATTATTCCTCCTAATTTGTTATCTGCAGATTTGATAAGCGTGCTTTCTATTCTGTTAAACACTTATTTTATTTTTTAAAAAGCTGAACAGCAGAATCCAGGACAGACCCTTGAGTAACCCCGTAAAACACTTGTCTCCAGGTTGAAGAGGGGCTACTGGCGAAAAATTAGGTTTGGTCCACCAACCAGTTAAAATTTGCCAAATAGGAGCATTATCTGGTCTTAGTGCTACTCAGAGTTGTGGCCTGTCGATTAGTGCTGGGCCGTGAGCTGCCTGGCTGCCTGGCCCTGTCAGGTTTCTAAGAAAGAAACATCATGAGCAGTGCTTAAAATGCAATGCTCTCTCACCCTTGGGAAGCTGATTATTGTGTCTTCCGTGTTTTAAATAACTATATATAATTAGTGTGGAATAACTAATAACTATATTAAAATTAGAGTGAAAAATAAAATAGGCTGGAAAACTAGAAAATAGTGTGAGTGAAGAACTAAACATCCTCTGGTGCCATTGTCATTCCCAGTTTGATTTTCTACTGCCAACCAGAATTGATTTTAAATTGAAAGAAGTAGCCTACAAGATCTGATTGTACTACTTCAACAGATGGCTCTTACTTTGTAATACAGTGCTTACAAAGAACAAAACCACTGGCAAATACTTTTTTTTTTTTTTGCATGTGACAGACCTGTTAGGTCTAGGATATTTCACTCCCTTCTCTTGTTTGTTAATGCTTTGAACATAGCATGTATCCTGCTGTCTCCAGTCTTGCAGCTGATAGGACATACAAAATAATTTCCTTGGGAAACAAGTTCTCTATGTTATAGTTTATAGATGTCAGAACAGTTGCCTTTAAGCATATGTGAATGCAGTGCCTCATGGATGTATTCACTGACTTTTATTTGGGGTAGCATCTGTACAAGGAGCTCTTGGGAAATCAATTTCTTAAATCTCAGGGGAAGCTATAAAAACATTTAATGTCACAGAGAAAATAAAAAAACAGCAGAACATGCTAAGCTTGAAATCTTTATTTAATTTTTTTTAAATTAAACTAAGCTCTTTGTGTTAACAACATACATACTTTGAAGTTTTTCTGTTGTATTTTAATCTAACATGAGCCATTAATAGTATAGCATAGTATGATTATAATATAATATAATATAATATAATATAATATAATATAATATAATGAAATATAATCTGCTAAGTTTCAAGTGCAGCCCCACCACCATGTATGTCTTTTCACTGTTTCCCCTGCCTTTGAGGGTGATAATGTGTAGTGACGTTGGAAAGAATACAGCAGCATTGGATGGAGGGTATCCTATCCATCTCAAATGCTTTTATTTTTTCCCTTGCTGAGCCCCTTTTTAAAAAAAGTGTGTGGTTAACTTACGGTACTCATTTTTTTAGTTTCTGTCTAATTTGTTACTTGTAAGAAGGTGGGTTGCCTCTCCCACAGCAGGTAGAGGTAACTAAATAACACAGATCTCAAATGGGAGAAGACAGCCAAGTATGAGACACCCTCTGTCTGCTTTTGAAAAGATACAGTAAATATTAATGTTCCATTCCCAGAGGATCTATCTAGGATGTAAAAATACATGATACTTGAGATAGTAGTTATGCTGAATGCCTGTGTACCTTATTCAGTTGCCTATAAAATGGGGAAACACTGTTTCTCCTTTACATGTCTGAAATTTGGCAACTTTGATACCTCAGAAAGATGGTAGAATACCTGAATCTCATGCAATTGTATAAAAATAACAACAAAAAATAGGTTGCAAGAAAGCATTTAGCAATAGTTGAAATAAATAGGTATTATAAAAACTAATGTAGTCTTAACTGAATAACAAAATGAATGAGATTTTTAATAATGAAAGGGAAAAGAATAATGAAATGAAGATATATTCTCAGTCACTTTGCACTTAAAAATGCCTTCTGTATGGTGGCTATAATGTGAAGACGCCTGCATTTTTATGGAAAAGTAGCACAGCTGAATTTAAGATATTCTGTGATAGTTTCACAAGTCATTTTAAGATATATTTCCTTAAATAATCAGATGAAAAGATGGAAGGAACATACAGCTTAGTGTAACTGGCATATTTAATTAGACCAGGATTATAATGGGATGGAGAGGAGAGAAGAATTTATAAACCCAAATATGGGAAAGAGCAACTATGAGTAATTAACAACTTGTGCACGTGTTCCCTAGGTATGTCTAGCCTAATGTAACTGGGTTTTTTTAAATACCTTTTGTAATAATGAGAAGTCATCCTAGACATGAATTGAAATTGATGATGAAATACCACAGTAGTTATTTGTTCTGAGTATGTCTTAGGAATATCAAAGAAATATTTTGCCTTTCTTCCTTTACATAATCACCCTATTAGGAAGAAGATACATTAGCTCTAAAAGATTTTTTTAAAAAGATATTTCCACAGCATGTAAGTCACACATCAAAGTGTAAAGTGTGAATAACATAATATGATTATTAACCAGATTAACCAGATACACCTAGCTATGTCTCATAGCTTAAAATATGCAGTGGTTTTCTTCATCAGCTTCATTTAATTCTCTAAGACAAAAGATTATGAAAGGAAGATTGACCTCTTAGTCACTGACTAATGAATTTGCAAGTTATAGTATCAGTTATGATTTTTTTGATTAATAAATTAAAATCTCAAATTCCTCCTGTAGTTTGTCAAATCTAGACATTTAAATATAACTCAGTTTACTCTCTGTGTCTCCAAAGCTCATTCTTATATAATAAAAATGGCACAGACTGCTTATTCATCCCAGCTGTATTTTAGATGTGGCTAATAATTGCCAGGGCCTTAAATACCCTAAAGGCACAAGATGCTGTCTGATCTTGGAAGCTAAGCAGGACCAACCCTGGTTAGTACTTGGATGGGAAACCACCAATGAATAGCAGGTGTTGTAGGCTATATTTCAGAGGAAAGAACTGGAAAAACCACTTCTGAGTATTTCTTGCCTTAGAAAATCGCATGAGATTCATGGGATTACCATAAGTTGACAAGCAACTTAAAGCCAAATACACCACTATTGACTGCTGTTTAATATGAAGCTATATAGAATTGATCTGCTGCAAAAGCAACTTGTTTTAACATTAAAATTTCAACATTAAACATTAAAATTTGTTAGTTACCTATTTATGTGATGCACAGACTCCACAGTGAAGAAGAACAGGTTGTTTACCAGTAAATTTGCCCTCATACAACCCTCCCTTTATTCCAGGTCCCTTTAATGTTCCTTACTGGTGGACTTTGAAACTGAGGGGAGTGTAACTTTGGTGGGTTAACATGCATGGTTGGAAGAGGGTGGTGGAGTGCTCAGTTCTAGAACATTTCAAACAGAGTCTCTGTGTCCAAACAGAGCTCTATTTGTGTGAGATGACCACTCATGAGAGATGACTATTTAGAAAAGAAGGCAACTTGATGTTTTACCAGTCAATATTACATTACTGACTTTTATGGAACCTGGGGAAACTTCTGCAATTAAGAGTGACTTCTTTGGGGGGGGGGGCAGAGAGTCATCAATTTCAGCCAGCATGGCCTTGCATTTCTGTTATTTCAAATTCCTTCTTCCAGATAAGAAGTACTGCTGAAGTAGTGGGTAAGGTTAAAGCAGCTCCCTATCTTTTCCCTATCGCTTTCTTGAAATTATCCATAAACAATCTAAGCTTAACAAATCGGCGGGATGTTAGATGTGGAGGTTGTTTCCCTAGCTTTTTTAAACTTAGTATATTCAGCTATCATTTAATATCAGTTGTATCTTAATATTAAGGAAAGCTGAAACTACACTTGATCTGTTGCCTTTAGCTGTATGTCTTGCTTTTATAAAAGGAACTTCTGTAAAAGCCTCTCAGACTTAGTCAGCAGAATTTATGTTGCTTTTGTGACTTACCTTTCATTTGCAGCTGTATACAACTAAGTCATTAGTGATGAAATATTTCTAACCTCTTCTCTGTGGATTTCAGAGGATGTGACACTTCAATACAGCATATGACAAAATAGCAATATTGTGCTTTCAGTTAAATATAGATAACTAATTCCCAGCATTGGCTGAAAAGCACACAGACACAAAAATAAGTCTGTGTTGTTTTAAATTTACTTATTCTGTGAAATGTGAGGGAAAGAAGGATTTGTTGTCTCAGAGTTGGACCACTATGTGTGAGAATATGGATGCTGCATGTATCTCCAGGTGGGGTATTTATTATGCATTTGCCCTGCCCTGTAGACTGAATTGTAACACATTCTTACTAATTTTTCTGTTTTCGTTACCAAAAATCTTAAATAAGGAGTACCTGCCCATGGTCTCTGATTTGTCTTCCATCTGGAAACATACTGTAACAGAGTTACTCCTTTGACCCCTTTCCCTGACCTAGACACTTTCTGGTTGTTTACATACCAGCAAATGTACCCTGCTTTCCTTGGGTTCAAGCCTGCTATCGCATCCCTACCACAGTACTATTTCTCCTTCTCCATACTCATTTAGCTAGTGCCAGCTGTCCATGGATTAGAAACTCCTTACTTCTTCTCTGTGGTTTGTGACTTACACATTTAGGAGCTCCTACACAGAACCTTGTATTGCTGAGCAACAGTCTTTTCTAGCAAAATCTCACTTCCTCTTTGGAAACATCATGTGAAACTGGAGTGTTTTTTTCTTTCTCTTTTCTTTTCTTTTCTTTTCTCGCCAGAATTGAGTGCTCTTCTAAACCATTTTTGTCTTGCTAATGGTGATCTTTCTCATCTCTTCTGATCCACAGAATCACTTTTTAAAAGAACATTTGTCATGCAGTATGAGTGTTTCACTTAAAAGTTCCTTCTAAATGTTGTCATTATCTAACAGAAGAAAATAGAAGAACTCGTAGTAGTCCTGCTGTCCATTGATAGACCTGAAGACTTTATTCAAGCATGACAGTGTCATGTAACAGCATCTACTAAGTTCTTAGCTTCACTGTCTGCTTGATGTTGGCTGTACATTGGTGACTGAAAAATCATAGTGATTGTTTTTGTTTTTCTAGAAGATTTCAAAAGAAAAGTGTTACTTTCTTTACTTTCTCAAACAAGTATTCTCATATGAACTTGGTAGTTTACTGTTTGCAACGATAATGCTGGTACAGAGTAGAATCTCCTCTGAATCTCCTTAGAATCTAATAAATCTAGCTTCCTTTCTTCTTTGTCAGGGAGTATGGAATTAGGCTCTTGTGTTACCATGTCCTGAGTGATCTCTATTGTAAGAGAGTTTGGTTGGAAATGGCAAAAGGAAATAAACCATAAACATGCTCTTGAATTTTGCTGTTGGATTGTTCAATTTCTTGGAACAGGATGAACAAATACGTCCACCATGCCTGCTGGATGACATTCATCAAAGAAGGAAGCACAGGAATCAAGACAAATTTCAGACACAGGTCTGAAATCTTTTAAACATGTTGTTGACATTTCAGGTCATCCCAGTACTGACCCAGCCATGCTCAGCCAGCCCTTCCATCGCCTGACTGTCTTCCCAGTCCATACTGCAGCAGCTACCCTAGCCACCATAGCCAGTGGAAGAGGAATTCTAGATTCTACAATACTGGATTCTACAGTATCAGAAGGGCCTCATAATTACCACCCTGCTTTATAGATAGGAACAGGAGGCAGGGCAGCATTGTTTTTCTTTTAAGCAACTTTGCATGTAATGTAAGAAGCACTTAACCTGCAGTACCAGGTATTTTGTGCACCCCATGACCCCTGTTCTTTACTACCTTTTCTGGTCACACAACTCCCAGGTCTTTAACAGATGCAGGAGATGCCAGTTTTCATGTACCATTTTCCGAGGAATAGTGATTCCTCAAAGTTTGGAATCCTACTTGAGACATCAAATATTCCTAACTGTGCCAATGTTCAGACTCATGCCCACATTCTAACTGTGAAATGTGAACAAGCATGCTACTAACCTGTCTCAGAGTTACTGTAAGAATTCTTAGCTAACATAGGAAAAGTGCATTGTATACTGAAACAAGCAGGAAAAAAAGCTTGGAAACATTACTGCCTTAGCCTGCGGTTCCCAGAATTGCTCAGCCAACAAGACCACTATAATGCAGAGATCAGTGGATCGCTGTACAATTTTAAATCTCTAAGGCCCCTATGTGTGGTGTAAATCACAGCTGTGGCTTTGCTCATTTGTTGAATGCCATGAAAAGTTTTGTCTCATTTCTGTCTTTATGAAGGTTGCAAACATATGGTGCGTCTTCATTACACGGTAATGAAGATTTCATATCACTTTAATTGCTATGGCTCCATCCTAAGGAATCCCAGCTTTTGTAGTTTGGTGATGTTATTTAGCATTGTTTGCTAGAGAGCTCTAGTCTGCTGTTGAACTACAGTTCCTAAGATAACCCTGAGTGTTACCTTCACTGCAGAACTGAACTGGTTTAACATTCAATCACTGTCTTCTAAAGGTACCGTTCAACTACCTCACCTAACTACAAATAACAGGATTCCATAGAATGAAGTTATGACAATTAAAGTGGCATGAAACTTATATAACCACAAAGTGCAGAGACACCTTTCCTCTCTTTTTAAATGAGATCTGAGAACCTTGATGGCATAGCTAGAATTCGAGTAAAATCCAACCAGTGGCAATATGGCAACTGTACCTTCCACTCTTTTGCTTTCTCAGTGAATTTTGCTCTCTTTGTTCCCACTTTTCGTCCAACCTTCCCAACACGTATGATGCAGCAGGAATTCTCTCTCTGTCTCTCTCTTTTATGTACACATACATACATTCACACTTGCACGCTTGGAGTCAGGAACAGCAAGATTAATTATGTGGCTGGATTACAGAGGTAGGTCTTGTCATTTGGGTGAGATTTCAAGGCTTGCTTCTCTTACTCCTGGGGGGCCTGGTGTCTGCCACCTAGTGGCCTTGTGATGCAATGCATTGCTGCAGGATACAGACAGATTTTAGTTAATTAAAATGAATCTATTTGTTTTTAAAAAGAAAATAAATGAGAGGTGCACATTTTGGGACATTCTTAGTACATACATCTAGATGTCTGATTCACAGTCTTGGAGATTTTTTTTAAAAAAAAATCTTAATTTCCTTTTACATTAATTCAACAAATAACAGCATCATTTTTCATCAAAAACAAAATGAAAACACAACAGAATTAGAAAAACATGTTATTGCTTCTATATATCCAGTATGCAGTTCATTGTAGTAGCTTGTTTCTTCTCTATGTCACGTTTTCATTTCAAATATACCTGTTTCGGAAAAAAACAAAAAAACAAAACCTCTCCAGAGATGAGTGACTTGACTTAGTGGTCCCCTCATTTCTGTTATTTACGTTTGCGTACTGAATAAATAGATACCGTATTGTCCAAATTAGTCATCCATCCTATTTTCTGTTATTGATTTCATAGTACAGTGACCTCTCCACTTTGCCAGGTTTTGGGATTCAGAACCCTTGCAAAAGCAGGAGGCCACAAATAACTACCCCCCCCCGTGATTCCCCCTCCCATTCCCTTCCCTTCCGCATGCCGGGCCAGATGGGAGAGAATGAGAGGGGAACCTCCAGAGGAGAGAAGGAAGGCTCACACAAACCTCCCCCCCCATTCCTTTGTTATAATGCTGGGGCCAGAGGCAACGGAATGGGAGGGGAGATCTTCAGAGGGGTGAAGAAAGGCACACGCATGCCTCCCTCCCATTTTCTTGCTTTTTGTTCAAATGCTTGGCTTTCTTCTCCATGCCCAGCAAAACACATGGGAATTGGAGGGGGGGAGGCACACACGTGCCTCATGAATAATAAAACTCATGAAAGTTAAACCCACAAATGTGGAGAGACGGCTATAAATGTTAGCTTTTTCATTAAGACAGCATACCAGACTCTCCACAAAAAAATAATTATTATATAAATCTTTTGGAGTTTTCAAACATCTGATTTCTTGTCTCACTGTTATTGACAGCATTATTTATAGGCTCTTAATTTTTAAGATGTTCATTATCATTCATAAAGATTTAGAATAATAATAGATTTTCATAAAAATTATTCTTTATCCTGTCATTTGTGTAATGGAGTTAATCACATCTAGCTAAAACTGCTTGACTTCTAAACATGAAATGCACATATGATACGGTATATGTAACATGATGCAACCCCCCAACAAAATGTAGCACATGAAGATAAATTTTATTTATCCTTGTTGGGGTGTGGTGCCATTTATATATAATTTTGAATGTTGGTTGTCTTATAATTGCAGAAATTGGTTTTGAACAAAGCTGGAAAACATTCTAGGCCAGTCTTTCTCTGATATTCCTTTTTTTGATATCAAATTCCCAGGCTATTCAAGCCCCTGATTGAATTTGAAACTTTTCTTCAATTAACCAGCTGTAAAATGTGTCACTGAATTATTAGTAATGGTAAGAAATACACACTGTTTCGTTATTTGTATATACTCTTGGAGTTAACAATAGCAGCAGACAAATGTACTCACATTCTCTTTTATCATTCACAATGTTCATATTCAACCAATACAGCTCCTTAAAGGTAAGGTTTCATTTTGTCTGACCAGTCAAATTCTGAGGAACATACTTACACATTTATGCACAATTTTGCATTTTCCCCAATATTCTTTCACAAAAGTGGGGCAAATTTATCTGTCTTCATTCTGTTTACATCTGTGTACCGTCAGAGAAGCTGGAAAGTCCCAATATGCTCACTAGGAAAGAAAGCTTCCCAAACAAACTGGAGCTGCTTCTGCACCAATATATAGCATATGAATGGCTAAAGGTACATTCTGTGTGATTGACCATTACAAAATTAATCTAGTGCAGTTTCTGTGACACAAGATGGTAAAAGATCTAGAAACCAAGCCCTATGAGGTACAGTTGAGGAAACTGTATCTATTTGACATGGAGAAAACTGAGAGGTGATATGTTAGTCATCTTCAAGTATCTGAAGATATAAATGGTGGACAGAGGTTATTTTCTATTGTTCCAAAGGATAGGATCTATATTCAGATTATAAGAAGAGAAATGCCAACAAACTATTAGGAAGAACTTTCTGAAGGAAAGCTATTTGACAGTGACAGTGATAGGACCTTCTTTGGAGGTTTTTAAACAAGGGGACACACCTCCCAGGGGTCCTTTAGCATTGTGTTCCTGCACATGGATGGCCTTGGAGTCCCTTCCAGTTCTGTGGTTCTGTCCTTCAGTTCTTATTGGATCTGGATAATTGACACTACTAGTGGTTGCCGAACAAATCACATGAATAGTCTTACACATATTTATGTGCAAAGGGGTTGAGTTTTTTTAGACTGCTTGACTTTTTAAGCTATTCTCTTTGTTAGGTTAAAGTCTCAAAAGTAAAGTAGAATGTGACATGACCTTCCAGGAAGAACTCAGATCGTTCCTTTAAAAAGAAAAGAAGAAAGAAAGCCCCACTCAATAAGAATAGACTCCTTACAGGGTGACTCAGGATAAATGCATTTAACTTGGCATTCTTTTCAATTCCGGTCGTGTGAAGAAACAAGCTCTTGGTAGTCAGTAATAGGCAACAGTAGAAAGGAATGCTTGAATATTAACTAATAAACTGAAGCAGGAACTAAAGGAAACTCTATTTGTTTCTCTTAGCTGTTTTGTAAAGAAGGCTGTTGTTCCCATGAATAAGCATCAGTAGTGAAATGTAAAATTGCACATTGCCAGCAAGATAACTGACCTGCCAAGATTCCTGTAATTTTGTCATTCTGGAAAGAATGTGTTGTCAGATAAATCATGTTTCTTTGTAGTAGGCAGTGTTCAATAATGACAGTAGACTCTTATCCAGTACTCTTATATAGTACCAACAATCCCACCATACCAAGCTTGGTATCACTATAAGTTGATAGCACTATATAACTCTTGGTAGTGATAACCTCCACTTTGTCGCATTTCTATCTACAAGAGGTTAAAGAAACACTCACTTTGGATTTACCATTGCATTTTTCTCCATTTCAAACAGTATGACCATCATTCTGTGACTAGTGTGCCTTCTTCCTTGCATAGACTACCTTAATATCATTTCTTTCTCTGATGTGTGACGGGTCTCATTAGCATGAGCATTTTCGCACCAGTTGTCACTAGTTTGCACCAAGACTATCAGTACTGTAAGGACTACTCTGAAAGACATCACCTCAACGACCATTGGTATAATTCTCATTCTTACTTCTCATACTCAGTTTTTTACAATAACCAATATCATTGCCAAACCCACGTCACTTCTGTTCTCTCTGTGACTTCCCTTGCTGGGGACCGAGATTGGTACAAACTGTCTTCTAGGTCACTCTCTTCTCTTGAATGTAGCCAAACACTGCCAGCAACACAGTTTCATCAACATCAAGTAGATAATGTATGCACTTTCTCACACTGTATTTTTTCTTTCTTAAAAACCAGTTCTGTCATACAAATAAAGTATTGTGCCATTCAGACTATTCACAAAATATGTACACTTAGATCCTTACTAATTCCCTTTGACAAAATGTCAACTTTCGATTTGTTACTTTGTTTATCCCAGTCTTGTGGGGTTAACACACACATCTCTTTATTGCAGGAAGAACGTAGCTATTTAAGCTAATTATTCCATTTTAATTGGAAAGATTCTTTACTTTTGTAACTTGAAAAGTTTAATTAATTAGAGCTCTTCCTTTTAAAAAAGCAGGTTGCCAGCATAAGGCCATTGGATCCTCAGATCTAAACAGCTCTGTTTCATAGAAAGGACAGTCTTTCCCATTCATAATGTATTTACTCATGAGTAAAGACAGGTAATGGGAATTCCAGACCCTAATGGGTAATCCTCTGTTCCTCCTTTAATCCTCTCCCCCCATTTTCTCCAGCCAGAGCTCCCTCTGGCTGGCAGTGTTACTTTGAAAGTTCTCCTTACTGTGGAGCTGCTGTTGTAGCATCTCCCTGGCCAGCCTGCCAGAAGTTGAATTGAAAAGGACACTATAGAGAGGCTTTTAGATTGGTGCAAGCACATGGTATATTTCTTCAAATACTTCACAGTACCAAAGAGAAATGGTGGATTGAGCCCACTTCTAGAACCTTGAGAGGATCTACCATTATATTTGTTCTAAGAAGTTCAAGTTTGTATCAGCATTTTCCTTTCAAGATTTTCACTCTCCAGTCCATTATTCCCTTCCTTCCTCAAGGAGACTTGGTTGCCTCAGCAGATCTCAAAGATGCTTGCTTCCATATCATGATCCATCTGCAGTGTTGCAGATTCCTCAGGTTCTCCATAGTCATGGTTCTTTACCAATACAAAGTCCTTTCCTTTAGTCTAACCACAACAATGAGAGTCTTCACAAAGTATAGTGGTAGCGATCTTCCTCCTCAGTACCAGGGAATCCAAATTTGGATGATTGGTTGTTGGTAGCATCTTCACAGGACACACTATATTGTGATCTTCTTTGCACGCTCGCACTCTTCAGTAGTTTGGGACTCAGAGTGAATACAAAGAACTATTACTTGATTTGACTTGAGCAAGAGCTTTTCTTCCACCAGGTGCAAGGTCATCCTGGTGCTATGCAGTTCTTGTCATGCTGCAATTGAATGGTTATTTGATCTCTAACAATTCAGTAGTTACTTGAGTAACAAATTTAATGACTTACCTCTCCCACCTGAAGTTGCAACCATTACAACATTTTTTCTTGATTGTTTCAATCCGTGTTATGATCATCAAAGGAGAAGAACTATTGTGGGGTGTGTTTATACCAGGCCTGTGCAAGGGGTCTACGGGTTTCAGTCATCCACTTTCATTAGGTGTTGTTCAGACACAAGAGCCAGAGTGGATGCTCTTTTTGGATGAGCAGTTTTGTCTTCTTATTTCAATGACCTGACCTGCTTCCAAGGGTAATCTTGTTAGTTTACCCATTTGTGCAAGGCACAGAGATCATGGTGATGGAGAAGAACAGATTGCCCGCATGTTTCATTGTCTTCAGGTCCTCAGAAATCCAAAGAGTTTGTGTTCTGTACACAGTTGAAGGATGCCTGGAAGAAACTGTGTCAATCATCTGGGTCATTTCCTCAGATGAACCAGGGCATCAACAGAATCACCAGCACTGACACCATGAATTAAATACTCATCCATGTCCTAGCAAGCTCTTGTGCAGTATGTTGTGCTTGGGCTCTATGTTGGTGACTTGTATCACAGCCATGCCCTTTTGTGTACCTTTTTGACAATGTTTTGGAGAAGAACTTATAATAACTGTTTTAAATTACTTTATATACATATGGACCCTTTGGAATGTAGTTAGCATCTCGAACAGAAATTAAATCTACTATATAAAAGTCAAAGTTTGTCTGTTTGTCTGTGTCAGGCGAAGACCTCATATGATTGGCTACCTAAGAAGATTCTGTGGAATCCTGGGGTTTGCAGTTTAAGGAGGGGCCTTTAGAATTCTCAGCCACAGAGAGCTCTTGGGCCTCAGGCTAGTTGCAGTGGAGAAGAGGCCTAGCAGCAAGGAGGAGCGCAATGCATTCCTTCAGGAACCCAACCTCTGCACGTTAATAACTCTGAATACAGGTTGGATTGGGGAATATGGGAAAAATTTATAGGTACTGGACAAGAAAGTTTGGAGATTTACAGACACAGGATCTCAAATCTTTCTAACAAATACTACCTATTAGAAAATAAAATCCCGGGCAATGCTGGGTATATATGCTAGTTTTTTAAATAAATTCTGAGATCTGCTTTCAGTTTCAGTGAAATTTAGGCCCTTTAAGTAAACTCATACACCACAAAGTGTAGAAAGTATATGCTAAGGTTTTTTCCTTAACATCAGACACATTCTACAATCTGTTTTATTTATGGTCTCTGTGGTTCACACATATGGATTATTATATGAACATGCAGAGCCAATCAGAAACTTGTAGAACTATGTTGAGCATTTGGTGAGAGACCCACATACTAGACACTGCACATGTCCTTATTGGGCTCCTGCCCTTTTCCTTACTTAGTTTTCATCCACTGCAGCTGCACCAATACAGTGAAACTTCCCCTTGAACCTTTCACTTCATGTGATAGCCAAGCTTATCTTTTCTTTTCTTTTTGGTTTTTTCTCTCATCTAAAGTGTTCATTATTCATTATTTCATATCATTTCTTCCTCACCTCACTTTGTCTTGTGGGAAGACAATCCATACTCCTACTTTACCTGCTTTCAGCTTAAGCTACAATCCTGTGTACACTTACCTGAAAGTAAACATTATTGAATACAGTAGGACTTACTTTTGAGTAAACTTGAAAATTTGTATTTCATACAGACATAGCTTCTCTTTGTATTTGAGACACAAGTCCATGGGTACTTCAACTTTCCGTCATAGACTGGCATCAACTTGTGTTACAATCTCTTTACCTGTTAATTTTTATCCTTTAAAAAAAAAAATTAAAAAATCCAGAATGACAGGATAGAAAGAAAGTATAAAAATTGTTAAGATACATGGTAGCAGCAGCAAGAATTATTTATTTGAAGAATAGTAGTATACCGAAATTAAATGAGTGAATAAATAAACTTACAGACTTGACAGAGATGGATAAGCTTACAACTTCATTAAAAGGGAAATTAATAGATATGTGAAAACTTGGTAGCCTTTCACAGATCACGTAAGGAATAGAAATGGTGACTTAGCAATTATAGGTTTTGATATGTAAAATAAGATAGGTTTATTATTGGTAGAGAAGAAGATAAAACTGAAGGATAGATGGAAGGAGATGATGGAATAGATTTAGTAGTGGAACTTACAGCAGAAGAAGGACAGGAGGTCATTTTAATATGTTTGTATAGTGTCTGTGTAGTCTATCTATCTCTGTAGGTTGGTATAATATGTGGGTGAGAGGTGGGGGGTTTAGAAACTTTTTTCCCCTATAGCTCTGTAGCTTTTGTTTTCAGTAGTGTTTATTGTTTATTATATTACATGTTGAATGTGTGTATTTTTTTTCTTTTCTATTTTGTGTAGTTTTTTTTGTTCTTCAAGTATTCTTTGTGTTTTCATTTTTTTTCTGTTGTACTTGTTTGTTGTCTTTTTAAATATCAAATTAGTAAAGATTATTTAAAATAAAAAAACCCAGTTACCAAATCGCAAATCTTTCATTGTTTTCACCTATGCCTTTCTTTAGCAACAGAGTACTGCTAGCCAAGATGCTAAGTTACTTATCCTCCTCTGCAGCCCTTGCACTCTTCCAAACTTGCTTCAGAGGTTAGGAACCCCTCTTTGTTTGGGGAGGGTCCAGGAAGAAGTCCCATTGTACATGCAGAAATCTACTCACATGATGTTGGATTAAACCCCTAGCTTTTGTCTGTAGAATCCTTAGTCTGCCAAAAGCAAAACCAGGAAAGCACCTATTCAGTCATTGTCCAAGAGAGCTAGTCAGTAGCATACTGTAGGCCTGTACAGCATCTGTAGTAATAAAAGAGAGTATTATTTTTGCCTTTTTTTGCTGTAGCAGCCAAAATTCATCAGAACTTTGTGCCACATGCCTGAATATTTGACAGTGCTTTTGGTAGTAGTCCAAGTTGCAGTGCCAAGTTTCAAGTCAATGGGATTTGCCAGAAGCTCCCCCCCTCAAAAAAAAAACCCAACCCAAAAAACAAAAAAGAGGGGAATCCCAGCTATTCTAATCCTCATTCTTACCACATCATCACAATAGCCTCTGTCAATTCTCCAACCAAATACTAGTCACCTCCCACCACAAAATCCACACCTATCACTCAGTCTTCATGTACACTCCAGTGTTACCTACTATTGGGGATATGCCAGGTGCCTCAAAGTGGAATGGATGGGTTGTAAAATAAAATGCCCCAGGGATAACTATTTGAAGGTATATACAGATACATGCAGCTTTGGGTACAGTTCATACAGAAAAAGGAAATGGCTCTCTGAGACACTGCTGAGATCCCTGAGGAAGGAAGAAAAGGTGGAAAAATAGGAGAGGAACTAAGCGATTGTTGCTAAGATTCCTGAGGTGAAAAAGCAGGAAACCAGGAGGAGATTCTCCAAGGTAGTACTGGTAAGATTTCTAAGGTTAGACGTGTGGGGGTGGCTGAGAAGACAGTAAGCCCCTTGTATCTTTTGGGGGGAATTAGGTACAAATCTGAGCAGTACTAAAGCACTGAGGTGTTGCTAAATACTACCATGGAAAGCCACCTCCTGTTTTTCTGCTAAGATTCCAAAGGCATTAAAAAGGATAAGAAAGTGAAAGAAAGCTATCTGAAAAACCAGTGGCAAGACTCCTGTGGTAATAAAAGATGAGATGTTGGGAACAAGAGACCTCTCAGTATGATGTTGTAGAAAAATAATAATAATGATAACACATAATTGTGCTTGTTGGGCTGCATTTTGTTTATTTGTAAAATTTACTGACAACTTACTGGTCTAGAGATAGCTGTAGAGTTAAAGAAAATTTCTGAAAAGTTACTAGAGATGAACCAGACAACAGGAATTTGTTTTACCTTAAAAAAAAGAAACCTCAAAGAGACATTAAAGCTTTAAAATAGTCTTGTTCTGGATTGTTTGACCAAAATAAGTAATCGACATGTTTTCTCTGAACAACAGCATCTTTTGTTTCTGTAGAAACTCATGAGTTGTTAACACCTTTTGTTACAAAACATCTGTATAGCAGGAATTCAGAGACGAAGTTCACACATGATGTCTACAGCGGGCTGCAGTGACTGAAAAAGGCTTCATTATTGTAGGACCGATATCTTGCTTCAGAGTATACATTCCTACTAATAGTATGTTTTAGGTGTGGCACATCTTAAGAATTTATTTTTGGATGGTCAGACTAGCTTGGGGAATTAGATTCAGCTGTCTTTGTTTTACGAGGATTTGCTGAGTGGAAAAGAGAGGGGAAAAGCTGGTACATAACATACTTTTGTGCAAATATTACAATTAGTATGTTCCTCTCCCCCTCCTTAAGTGATTTTGAAGTGTTCTCCCTTGAATACTAGACGTTGCAACAATCGAAAGAGATGTGCATTGCAACAGTGAGAGGGTTAGGAGCCTGACATTATAGATGCGTATGTTTTCCCCCATATTCACTATAGGTTTTGCTATACCAGATTGAGGAAATTCTCTCTCTAGTTGATTTAAGTGAACCTTAGGTTGTTGAAAGAGTATGTACACTTTTGAATCGGACTGAACTGTTTGTAATTTCTATGTAATGAAGAATTCTGTGAAAGTTGAAAGCTCAATACACTCCAGATCAAATTGACCATTCATTACTCCCTTCATCCTACACCTTCTAATCTAATCCAGATGGTAAAGCACTCTGTTACTTCCAACTTGACCTTAAGACTTGCCCACCAGTGAGATAAGATTTTCCTGTAAAAAAAAAATGAACATTTGGATATTTTGGGAAGATACTTTAGATTTGATAGACAATGAATCATTCCTCATGTGACTGGTCATGAAATGAGCCCAAGTGTTCTAGATTGATTTCATTCAATTTTGTAATGTTGATAGCTCTCTATATTGTTCAGACCATGTAATCTTACTGACCTATCTTTTACCCTACTGACCTGTTCAAATTTCTTAACCAACCTGGAAAACTCTGGAGCTACAAGGAAAAGTATCTATTTAAAGTGTCTTGTTATTGGGAAATTGTAATTATTTCTTCTAGTATCTTCTTGTCTCTTAATTGATTCTTTAGTCCACTGGAACCTAAAGGAATGTCACTTTTATTCATACATCAAGGTACATGTGTTGAAGCTTCTGTAGCTATGCATAGTATACTGGATTTAGGCAGGCAGTGTGTATGACATCTTGAAAAAATAAGTTTTTGTTAATTCTACTTCATCAGAGATACAGCTTCATGTCTGCTCACTTTGAAGTTCACATATTTCAATGGATGGAATGAATAGAAAATTAACATAACTATTTCTTAACTCTTGCTCTCAAATGCCTTCAATTAGTGGAGCGGATTTGTTCATTTTGTGCTGTTCTGCTTATATACCTCTCCTTTCCCAGAATTCTTCCAGCCTACCATGACTGGTAGTTTTTGATTGTTACTTTTTTTTAAAAAAACTTGTTCCATTATGTCTCTTTCAGTGGGGTGTTCTTTCCACTGTTAACTGAAGAACAGGTAATGGAATGTCACCAGTATTATCAAATATGATTATGTAGAACAGTATCTTCCAGTAGCTGGTAAATAGTTGTTGGAGTGCACATGCCCTGTTCTCCAACAACAAGCCTACCCACAGCTGGTCTGCTCTCCTCAATGTACTTCCCAAGGTCTAAGGGAAGAAATTACTTGAAATATACATTTACTTTCAATATCACATTGGGACACATGGTTATGCAGTTGTATTTCAGGAGTCGCTGAGGTTTGTTTCTTATTAGAATATGTTGCTTATCAGAAATGAAGCCCCTTTGATTGCTGGGGCATTCTTTCACTAGGATAGCTGAAATTGTAGAGCTCATCTTCCAGCAAGCAAAGGAGCTTTCCTTCAGCACTAGGGAAGAACAGGATTTAGAGCCCCATCTTGCAAAGATGAAGGTAGAATCCTTTGAGTTCTTGGGAAGTGAAACCACAGCATGCTTTGAGGTATCCCTAATCTTATTGTGAGGTTCATACCAGTAGTTTCTCATTAAATTTTACTCATGTTGCTTTTTGGTGGCATGGAAGTACAATAGGTGAAGATATATTCATCTAAATGAACATGAAATGAAATATTGTGCTGGATACAATTCAGTGCTGTCTCATGGAGGAACTCTTTAGGAGATGAGTATAAATGAACTGAAAAATCCAAAATTAATCAAGTCACTAAAATTATCTGAATTTGAATATGGAAGTAAATTTGAGAGGCTCTTAAAAGTCTGCCAGAAAGCTTTTAAAAAAGTGACATTTGGAGATTTAAAAAAAGAAAAAAGAATACAACTCTGTGTTTCCCTTGCCGGCATGGCCAATGGTCTTGCTGGCTGGAAAATTCTGGGAGTTCTTGTCCAAAATCATAACATTCTTAGTTTGAGTAAACACTTTGTCATTGATGCAGATGTAATATAATATGAACAAGAATATTGTTGAATCAGTATTGATTTTTGTATTCTGGGTTGCAATTGGAAAATAGTTATCTCCAAAAATAGTAGGGTCCAAATATTTGTACATTCAAATTGTCACTTAGCCTACTGGAGAAAATCCAATTTTATCACATGTTTTGTGCAACATAAATAAACTGGAATTTATTTTTATGATGAACCATCCACCTGTTTCTACAACAGTGCACTCACAGCTTTGATGTTTATCTCTCTGCTGCTGACATGTGAATTGCCTTTCAGTAGTATCTGCAGCAGAAGAGGAACAAAGCATGTTGATATTATGAGAGATCCTAATTTTTAATTGACACTTTTCATGCTATTACATGAAAAATTGCTCAGTTTTTAATCTTTTTAAATTGGATGTGAGTTGGCACCTGCTGTTTCGTTTAGCTCAGTAGCCAAAAGTTGCTAAGGATGTACTTAGAGTGACAAGTGCAAAGAGAATTCCTAACTTAAAAGATTAGTTGCGTCACTTAGATGGCTAAGTGCATTTTAGAGCTTAATTCAAAAAGCTATTGTTCTATAAAAGAGGTGGGCAAAGTTTTTTTTCTAGAATGGGCCCAAATACACTCTGTGCGGATGTGGAGGGCATTTCCACAATGTTTGGAGCCCCTCTAGGGCCCACAATGGTCAAAAAAAAATTTTTGCAAAATTTTTCAAACAAAATATTTTTGCCACCAAATGCTCCAAAACATCCATTAGCAGGAGTGGGGTTCATTTCCACCACATTTTACAGGGCTTGTCAGCTAGTTCAGGACAAGAATAAGCATTTTGTTTTGTTTTTTGAAATCCACAGCATGGTAGAAATACTTCCATAGAATCATAGCATTGGAAGAGGCTTCATGGGCCATCAAGTCCAGCGGCCTGCTCAGTGCAGGATCTCCAGATAAAGCATTCGCAGCAGGTAGCTGTCCAGCCTTTGTTTGATGATATCCAGAGAAGGAGACCTCACCATCTCTCTAGGCAATTGATCCTATTGCCAAACTACTCTTATTGTCACGAAGTTCCTTCTAATGTTCAATCAAAATTTACTCTTCTGTAGCTTCAAACCATGATACCTGGCCCTACCTTCTGTGGCAGCAGAAAACAGACCTGGCCCCTCCTCTCTGTGATAGCCCTTGAGATATTTAAAGAGTGCAGTCATATTACATCTCAGTCTTCTCTTCACCAAGCTGTACATGCCCAGCTTCTCCAATCTTTTCTCATATGATTTGTTCTCCATACTTCTTATCGTCCTTGTTGCCCTTCTCTGAACCTGCTCCAACTTGTCTACATCCTTCTTAAAATGAGGCACTCAGAACTGAACAAAGTACTCCAGATGAGGCCTGACCACTGCAAAATATAGTGGAACTGTAAGTTCCCTCAATTTGGAAATTGTGTCTCTATTAATTCAAGCTAAAATAGCATTCACATTCTTTGCTGAAGTATCTCATTGCTGGCTCATGTTCAAATTATGTTGAACAATAATTCCAAAATCCTTTTCACATGTAGTACCACTAAGCCATGTACCCACTATCCTATAGCTGTGCATTTGTTCTGTGATTTAAATGTAGAATTTCGCATTTGTCTCAACTGAATTTCGTCTTACTAATTTATGCTCATTTTTCTAGTTTATCTAGGTCTTTTTTAATCCTGTTCCTGTCTTCCAATGTGTTATCTGCCGCCTTTCCAGTTTTGTTTTATTTGCAAACTTAATAAGGATTCTCTTCAGTCTGTCATCTAACTCGTTGACAAAATTGTTGAACAGTTGTGGCCCTGAAACCCTGAAACAGAAACCTGAGGCACTCCACTCAAGATCTCCTTCCACTGTGAAGCACAGCTGTTGATGACAACTCTTTGAACACAATTTCCCAACTGATTATGGATTCTGACAGTGTTCCTGTCTATTCCTCATTTAATCAATTTGCTAATCAAAATGTTATGAGGGACTTTTGCTGAAATCCAGATAAATGACATCCACAGCATTCCCATCATTTACCAAATTAGTGACGCGAATAAAAAAAGATAGAAGATTCATTTGGCAATACTTGCTGCTACTGATCACTGCATAGTCATCAAGATTTTTGCTGACAGACTCTTGTATAATCCCTTTCAATATTTTTCCTGGTATTCAGGTCAGACTGACTGGTCAGTAGTTTTCTATAGGCATATCAGGAATTTGTTGGAGACTCTATGTTTAGTTAGTTAGTCTGTCGTCTCTCAGCAGATATCAGGATAATTGAAGTCCCCCATAACAACTAATTCTTGCATCTGAGAGATCACAAAGGTGCTTTTGTTTCTGAAAAGCATCATCTGACATCTCTTCTTGATTTGGTTTTTGTGGCCTGTAGTAAACATCTACCACAATTTTGCATTTATTTATTTTTCCACTTATTTTTTCACCCAGTGCTCTCAACTGGTCCGCTCTGGTCACTGTCATGGATTTCTGTACAAGTGAACTTGTCTTTGATGTGTAATACTATTCTCCCTCCTTTTCTACCATTTTGATTTGATTATACCCTTAAATTGTAATATTCCAGTCATGGAAGCTGACCCACCAAGTCTCATTATGCCTATAAAGACATATTTACCTTCCTGCCCTAGCTCACCTTTTTGGTTTCCCATACTCTGTATGTTGCTATATAGACATTTGAAGCTTTATTAGTTCTCACCTATAAATTTACTGTCTCTTTTTCCCTGTGAATCATATTCTTTCCCTCGACTTCTCTCCTAGATTTCACATTCTTGTGTTAAAGCTTGCATTTAGGGTTATGTTTGGGGTATTCGTATCCAACCCCACCTCCCTGGCAAGAATTTTGTTTAAAACCCTCTTGATCAGATTTGCCATGCTACTACCAAATATGGTCTTCCCAGTCTTTGTGAAGCGCAGCCCATCTTTAACCAGTAGTCATCTGTTTAAGAAGTGAAGGCCATCGTCCCAGAAGGCAAACGTGTCCTGTCTGCAACATCTACATAGTCATTCACTTTCAATATATCCCTATCATGTTTAGTGTCTTCCTATCCCTCCAGCCTTCACTGGCAGAATTTATGAGAATACCACGAATGTGTCAAACTCCTTCAGCTTCCTGCCCAAAACGTCATATTCTCAAAAATGTCTTTAGCTGTGTTGTTTCTACCCACGTGAATAAGGAGAGATGGGTACTGGTCTGTGTTCTTGATGAGTTTTGGCAAGTCAGTGACATACCAGGAGATTGCTTTAGGAAGACAACACACTTCTTGATTCATCTTCTAAGACTGAGACGCAGGTGTCTGTATACTCCTGAGCAATGAGTCCCCAACCACCAGCCGCTTTCTTTTCTTTTTGTTGCAGTTAGTGGTTATCTTAACTCTTTGTTGGCTTGTGATATCCCTTGTTGATGGTTACCTGTTTAAACAATTTTAATGGTTATAAAGATGTAGGAAGTGATTGCTTGGTTGGACACATTCTGAATCCATCCTGTATGGTCGGCTCCTAGCTGTGTTTCCTCACTGTTGCAGGCCTATTTATTTTCCCTGGCAGTTTCTTCATGTTAGGTATATAGGATCAATTCTCCCTGTGTTCTATCCAGGAAGTCCTCACGTTCTCTGATGCACTGAAGGGAATCAATACATAGTTGTAGTGCCCTGACCTTCTCTTCCAATCTGTGTTGCAGACATAGTAGATGAGACAAACATAACACATACATTGCAGCAGATAACTGGATTCTTATGCCTCCATCTCTGCAGATATTTCTCTCCTCTTCTAATATTTCTTTGGGATACAACTGAACATGCCAAATTTTCCTAGAGGATCCCCTTAGCCTTCCACAGTTGCTCACCCCTATTGTAGAACAAACATGGTCAGCACCACGTAAACTCCAAATTAGAAAAGCATTTAAATGCATAATGTAAGAGAGATATAAATGCTTTTCTTCTTGACTCAGTAGTTCCAGTTGTAAATATGCATCTTACAACAACACATTGTTCACATCGAGCTTCAAATTTTGTTGATTCCAAGTGAGATTGCTGATTCATTCTTCATATTCTTCATTCATCTGTGTTATTTTAATCTTCATCTAATTATATCTCTTTTCCTGTACAGGCTTACCTCGGTTAACAAAACCTCTGAGAAAGAAGCTGCTTTTTACAGAGTCTTTACAGGAGCCCAGCCCAGCCCAGCCCCCACATTTCTTGTCTTCTATCTACCAGGAAGGGTCCCCCTGCAATATTGGCATTGGGAGGATGGTGAAGGAGATGTGGAGAAATACTTTCAGTGTTGGGTCTCAGCAGCAGGTTTGCAGTAAATAGTGCAATAAAGTTTGATCCAGGAAAGCATGAAATTCTACTCTGGATGATCCTACTGTAGCTATGTTTGCTTATGTATACCTGGCAAGGTAAACAGCTTCTTCCAGAATCACTGACTGAGCATCTGTGAAGAGCAAAACAGAAAGAAAAAGAGAAAGCAGATTAGCCTGCCTTACCAGTTGCCATGTTGAAAAAGCATAAATCTGTAAGTTTCATTACTCAAATGGAAATCATAAGAAATATGGGGGCTGTTGAAAAAAAAATCTTGGGAAGAAGCTTTCAAGTTGTCTCTAGAAGATACAAAATGTTTTGTTTATTTCTGCAAGGCTTGCTTGACCTGGTTGTTTCACTTCACATGTACATAAATGTTGGCTGAAACATGTTGAGCTGCCCCCACCACCAGCGTGTGTGTGTGTGTGTGAGAGAGAGAGAGAGAGAGAGAGAGAGATGTAGGAACCTATCCCTGTTTGTTTTGTATTATTTCTACCTATGGTACTAAAGTTTCTGTTAAAGAAGTAAAGCCCAGTAATGTATCTACTTTGTTAACTAAGGTGTACCTGTAATTTGATTTATGTACTGTCCTCTGGAACTTTAGGATACAAGCTCATTCTGTCTTCAATGTGACATCCATTCAGATATTTAAAGATGGCTATCATATCATCTCTCACTTCTCTTCTCCATGCTAAACATATCCAGTTCCCTCAACCAACCCTCATAGGGCTTCATTTGAAGAACATTTGCCATCTGGGCATATTCTTGCTTGAACTCTGATGCCCAGAACTTGACACAGTTTTGTTAGTTTTCAGTTTGTTTAGTTATACCCTGCTGTTCTCTCTTGCAGGACCCAAGGTGGCTTACTACGTAGATTAAAACAGCATGCACCTAAAAAAAATCATAATATTTTAAAAAGTTAAATGCTTTCATATCAAAGACAGTTTTTGAGGGGGAAAGCATCACACAGTAAAAGCTCCTTCTGCAGCACCTATCGGCAGAAAGAAAATCCTGTCTAAAAAGTTCTTTCTCTGTTGGCAGAAGTAGAGCAAAGAAGTATCTAGATTCCTGTGAAAGGAGTTCCACAGCTTGGGAAGGAAGACTGGAAGGTGATGGAACCGAGTGGCAGATTCCTTCAAAAATATGTTCTTTCACATTTCAGTCTAGTTTAAGCTTGCAGTCCTGTGCTTACAACTCAGTATGGCCTATTTTTGTTCTGAGTGAGCATGCAGAGAGTCACATAACAATCTTTTTGGGGCTGCTTGTAGGCAGATTTTGCCCCATGAGCTGAAGTTTTCTCATCCTTGCTTTAGAGGGAAGGATTCTCTGCTTCTGTTGTAACGGGTCACTGGGGATGGATGTTGAGGGAATTTGGAATGGGTTTTGGTAGTTGGTTAGAATTCAATAACAACAATAATTCATTCATTTGTTCGTTTATAACCATGCCTTTTCCCAATACTGAGTGTGAAGGTGGCTTACAAGCACTTGTATTACTTGTAACAAATACCTAATATATACAAAGATATATAAAATACATATCCATATATAAAATTATTTTAAAGTATAGAATTTGGAACAATAATTGTTTACAAATTTATGAAATGTAAATATCTTTTTCATAACAGATGAGAGAGCAGTAGACAAAGAGAAGAATTAGAAGTGCTAGTAACACAATGCTTAAAACCTTAAAATCTATTAAATCTAATCAGTGTTGAGAAAATAAACATAATACATTGTTTGTTCAGTAAAATATGCATGCAGCAACCACCCGCAGAGCTAGCAGCAGTGTGTAAAGGCATCTCCCAGCTGGTGCTCGCTGTCAAGTGCAGAGTGTTGCCAATCAGTAGTCATAAACAGAAAACACTGGAAGATTCTCCTGATAAGTTCCTTCTGTATTCCTTCCAGAAAAAAAATTGATTAGAATTAAAGAGGACAATCAAGTAAGCCACTTTCTGTTGATTACAAAATATATATACCTGTTTTTCTCCTCTTCTCATGTTGTGTTTCCCATATGGAGAAACTTTTAGAGATGGAGGAATGTAGAAATGTTCCACTTTTCTTCTGGTACAGGATCCACGGCAGCTCACAAATGCTAAAACAACATTAGTTATTTATTATCATTAACATGATAAAAGAAATTAAAACATAACTCAGTGATCATCATGTTAAAACACCATCAATTTTTAAAAGGTATAAAATTATTTTGACAAATAACAGTTATGTTGGACTTAAAAGATACCCTATACAAGACTGTGTGCACTAATTAATCATTAAAAGCCTGTTCAAATAAAAAAGCAAATCTTTGTTGGTGAAAGAAGATAAGTGGGCACACCTATGTGGAAATGAAATCTACAGACTACGAGAAGCCACTGAGAAGCAGCTTCACCTCTGCTTCAGATTGCATTGTCCTGACATAACATAAAAAATATAAGCTCAGTTGTCCAACCTGAAATTTGATAAGGTTCCTTGTAAATAGCTTTTAAAGGGGAAGGGGTAGTGGTCTTCAAATGCACTGACATACAGTTGACCCTCCATATCCACAGATTCCAAACATTCCAAAAATCAAACTTTGATTTTATTGATTTTATTGCACCATTATATATGATGGGACTTGAGATCCAGAAATTTTGGTATCCAGGGGACCTTGGAACCAAATCCCAGTGCATACCCAGGGCCCACTGTATAAATAATTAAGGAGTCCATTCAGGCTCCCTATCGGTGTGTTCCCCACTCACCTCTACAGTCCCACTATCGGATTGCATATATGCTTCTTTTAACATATGAAATGGGTTCCTTATTTTCAAAACTTGGATTTGACCTTTTTTTCTTCATTAACAACATCAAGCGTTACTAGGAAATGCAGCTACAGGGATCATATTCTGAAACACTAGTAGCAGTACTACTCTTGGTACTGCCATTTTTGAGAAGATCTCTGAAAAATAAGTGAAGTGTGCTGTTTGTAAGGTTGTATGTAAGACCATTTTTTTGTTACAGACTTTGAAATAGCAGAAAAGAAAAATAAAAACTTGCGAAATCACAAAGGAGATAAGTGTAGAGTTCTTAGTATGAGTTAACAGTGTTATAGTGCATTGTAACATACTTTGATCTGCGTAATACGTCATCAGAATTAATAGTATGTGCTGTCTTTTTTTTTTTGTCTGAGTGTATAAAAGGAGCAGCAATAATACTGTGTCTTTTTTACTCATACCATAAGCCAGGAAGTAATTTTGATGTCTTTTAATTTGGCTTAGAATATGTTTTTGTAAAGAAAAGACCATGGGAAATAAATCTTTATATAGTGCTCTCTGTCAAGGCCAAATAAGGAACAGCAAAGTCAGAAAATTTTGTCAGTCGGTTATTTTTGTGCCGTGATGGTGGTGATGGTAGCGGTTCTTCTTTGTCTCCTTCCCTTCCCCTTCCTTCCTATTATTCTGAACTATGAATATTAGAAAGTGTCATACTCATGGGGTGCTGACATAGGACTAACTATTGCTGCAGATAATTGCTCAGTGCATTTTGTTTCTGAAATGGTAGTGATCGTTCAGCTGAGTTGTGTTGGTAAACTCCATGGTCAAAATGTGGCTTCTGTGTTTCGTTGCATTCACCTCACTAATTTGAACAGCAATGTAATGTTAACAAGCAATAGTGTTATATTAACAATGATTTACCTAATTAGGTAGAATTAATAGGCAGTTTAAATCTTTCTCCTAACAGATATTTGTGGCTGTTCTTATCTTTTTAATCTTTGCAGATACAGTGGAAACTTCAGAGTTAAAGAAACTGGATTGTTTTGCTTCATTACATATTTGGCAGCACCACATCAAAGAGATGGTTTAGATGGTGATATGGTATAAAATGATTCAGAGGGCAGTGTTCAAAACAAAAACACATTTGTCTATTGAAAACAGAGACAGTTTATTCAGGCACTGAAGCAGGATATCTGCTGAAGCCTAAAGGTATTCTAGTTTCTAGATGTACAACTGCTTACTGTTACTATATTCATTTTGCCCAAGGCTCTACAGTCTTAAGTTCAGCCTCAGACTTACTATAGCAGAAATCTCTCTAGTCATATTTATGGCTGTGAATCTGAGTTAAGCTGCAACATGATGGCTTATTTAAGATAAATATGTATGTGGGACATGTCCATGTGTGGGATCAAAAATATAGCAGGCTTATTCCAGGCTCTCTTTGTGGGAAGTGCCGGAGCAGGAATATGTGAGTTTGTGCATGTCCATCTCTGTGGGGCTCCGCTTGGCTCTGAGCTCTCAATAGCAATGCCCTGTTTGTTTAGCGATGCCCCATGCAACCTTTCATCATCTCACAGTTCTTCATTGGCTCTGCCCTTTTTTTGTGTGTGTTTCGGCTGCAATTGTTGCTCTCTCAGATGAAGAGAATGTGGGTTCAAAGATGGCCATGTAATCTCTATATAAAAACTTTCAACAAAGTAGTGTCTACCACCTTCCATGTACATTCCACTTTTGAACAGCTCTTAGCATCAGGATGTTCCTCCTAATGTTTAATCAGAATCTCCTTTCTTGCAATTTAAATCCACTAGATTGGGTCCTGTCATCTGGAGCAGCAGAAAACAACTTCTCTCCATCTTTTCCATTACATTAGTCTCTTTCTTATTACACAATTAAAGCACTTTAAATTGCACTAACTGCCATTGCTGCATTCTGTGGAATCCTATGACTTGCAATTTGGTGAGGCTTTAGAGCTCTCTGGTGGTTAATTCTTAAAACTTTGTGAAACTAAAAATCCCAGGATTCCATATGTTGGAGCCGTGACGTCAAGGTGCTATCGGTTTGTGTGAAAGAGGCAAAAGAGGGTTATCATATCACCTCTGAGTCTATTTTTCCCAAGGTTAAACATACCCATATCTCTCAACCATTCCTCACAGAGCTTCATTTTCACACATTTTTATCACATTAATTGATCTCCTTCAGAAATATTCCCACTTATAAATGTTCTTAAGGCCAAATATGAACACACTACTCTGGGTGAGGTCTGACCAAAGCAGTATTATTATTAAATAACTTCCCTTGATACTATTAATTTCCATCAGGGGACATCCCATGAAGTGCAAAAAACTTCTGTCAGAAGGAAATACCGTACCCTCTGAAAAGTGCATTTAAAAGTCGGTTCCAAGTCCACCCATCTGATGATGTTGGATCCCCTCTTCTATCCCTGGTCTGTTGGTCCCTCTTTCCCAACTATGTTTACTCTTGTTTGTCTTTGTTGAGGTCTTATATGCTTTCTCTTTAACAGAAACAAATACAGGACATTCTGTACATATTTTAATGAAAAGGTTTGCTGAAAATTGAATGAATAGGTGAGGTTTTGTGTAAGCATGCTTACCAGCATATGATTTCATTATCAACAGAGTTGACAAGTTAAAGCTGGCAGAAGAGTGTAAATATTAAAATAATTGCCTTTGGTCTTTGCCTTTTCACATAACACCCCCCCCGCCTTGTTATGGGAAAAAAGCAGATCATCCAGATTATATAATCTGGGAACATTTATAAAGTATAGTATGTTTTAAGACCTGTAAGTTTTCCTTTTTGTCACACTTCATTGCAGTCAGTCAGTGCCAAATCCTTCCGTTGTCATACCTCTAATATGTAACATTCTTTACAGGTTATGATTTTGCTTATAAACTTGAGTAAAATGGAAATCATAAGTTAATGTTGAACATTTATGGCTAGAGAGGAATATTGTAGTTCTTGAACAGCCTACAGCATTCAGATAGTAACATAAAGACTACATTTGTTACAGCTATGTAGATGGTAGGTATAAATGCAGTAGGAAGACAGAAGGCACATAGGAACAGTAATTAGTCTTGACCTGGAGACTTGTCAGAACTCATATCTTTCTTCTACATACTTGAAGAATAGTATTATATTCAACGGACATATTGGTAGAAGTGAGGAGTTGATTTCTTTTTCTGACTTCTTCTTTCTATTGGAACCCCTCTTGCTAAAAATCTGCTCTGTGGTGGTTGTAGCATTCTCATAACCCTCTGGAAGGTAGCATCTTGGGATAAAAGTGGAATTGGTGAAAATCAGCTTTGTGTCCTGCTCCCTTCTGCAAGTAGGGAAGACGAGTCTGAATCTTTCCAAATTCTCTAGAGAAAAGCTGTTATTTTGTTGTAATATTACTTTCAGTGTTTTAAAATGTCGTAGGTTAACATATGTTTCCTGATATGAAAATGATTAGTATAACTAAAAGTCTCGTGGAATCAGCCAAATCTGCTTACCTTGTTCTTGATTGTTTTCCAACATTTAAATATGTTTTGTTAGTATTGCTTTTTTTTCTAGATTTTTTTTCTCTTTTGTGATCTCTCCTTCTTGATGTACTTTAAAGTTAATTACTACAATGGACTGAGATTTGTTAACCCCATAAGATGATAGCATTAACCCTATAGTATGTTAGCATTACACAAAGGGGGGGAAGTGACTGTTTTGTAGTGATTCTGAAAAGGTAGTGAGTTGGTTGGGAACCTCCAACATGAAACTTATCAATAATTCATCTGTTTTGCTGGGTGAAAAGAGCTCACTGCTAGTCCCAACTAAAGTGAACCCCTGGGAACTTAGTAAGTTAACATTTATGTAAATTCTGATGAGTCAAAATAATAGACCTATGATTTTAGCAAAATGCCAGAGTACTGGTCTCATTTGCGAAAGTGCATACCTGTATAAGCTAACCAGTGTGTATGGCTATTAGATTTTATATTGAAGTTACTATATTAGAACTCATCACTCCAGTATTCTGGGTAACAGTCTTGAATTAGAAATTGAAAATGAATTTTTACCCAAATTGGCATGATGTTATAAAATGTGATGAGACTTGTATAAATTATCTGTGTGCTCCTTTTTTTCCTCTCCCCTGTTTCCCATTGTAACAGCTGCAGAAGTAGACAATAATAGCTGACGTAATGCAAAATGAAAAGAAGAAGTAAATGTTAATGCTAGCCATTTCTTGGCAACCTAACAGAAGAGTGCCAGGAAGTCAGATAACTATATTATTTGTGGTTTAGGTGAAGCCCAGTAAATCAAGAGAAAAGAGAGTGAAAGTGCATATTTTCTTAGTTTCTGTAATTCAGGTTGTTTTGTGTATGCTCATTGTGTTAAAACTGTGTCTTAGTTATCTTTCGTATAATTCATCAGTATTATATTACAGAGCTCACCAATGGTCAAGTTGCAGTAAGACTTGTAATGACAAGAAAAGAAAAAGAGTAACAGCAGCTTTCCATATAAGGCATATAAAACACTGAACAAGACTGTCTCTATTTGTTTTATTTTAGTGCTTCTTCCATAGATGTACCATGAGTGATGATATACAAATAATTTTAAAAAATAGAAAGTTGAACAAAAAGAAGTAATATTTGTTGAGAACAGAACAAACTACTCATTATTCACATGTGCCTGCATTTATTGGGCTCAAGAATGTATCACACAAAAGCAGAGTGTTATTTATTGCCCAATTGCAAATTATTGATGTTTCAGATGTGTATTGAGTCACACATATAAAGATATTCACACTATAATAGAGAACTGTGTCTCTTTTTAAGTGATTTATTCTGGGCTTTATTTAAATAAATAGTAGCTAGAAGAGTTTCTGTTGTTTTATGAAATCTCTTCAGAAAGGCTCCAGCTTTCAAGCTTAGAGGCTGAAATGAATGTAAATGTCTTGACGCTGTAAAATATTGATACTAACAGGTAGACTTGTGAGCATTTCAAATACAAAATTGTGGTGCCTGAATGATGCTAACAGATGGATTGTCAGAAGTGTAACAGAATCAGAGAAAGTGCCTGACATTGGCTGGGATCCTATTTATTTATTTTAAATATTTCTAGGTTGCCTTTCAAAAAGTATCAGCTTTGATACCTCAAGCAGACTGATCTTTCCTCTTCTTTGAAGATGAACAGCTATGTTGGTAATGATGCAAACAAGCTCAAATGAATAGAGGCCAATTTAGCTACCAAGGCTAGAGGAGCTCATCTTCATACTCTTGATCAAATCTCATGGTTTGCTTCCATTTCCAAGCACATAACACTCAGATCTGTCCTGGAACTGTCCCTCTTCTTCAATTCTGCATCTTGAATTGCCTCTCTGATTTTTATCTGTGATCGCTATGTTGACATCTCACTCATTATGATAAGGACTATTTTTTAAAAAAATCTTTCCTCCAATTGTCTGTATGATTGTTGAAGAATCCATTCTCCCCTTTGTTTCCCACATTAGGCTATTTCTATGTCTGGTCATTTCTCTCTCTGCAGCATGAAAAAAAATGGCCCTTCTCTATCTCCTTGACAACTGCTATGATCTGTGACCAAGCAGTAGGGTTAGGCTTTAGGGTGTTATTATTACCACTGTAATATTAATCTGTAATATTAACACTGTAATATTAGCCTGTTTTGTCATCTGTTGTTACCACCTTGGTCCCATCAGATCCGTCCAACAGTCTGCTATAAAAATTATTCTCTTCATTCGTTCTCCAACGTTCATGCCTATGTCTTTCATTCCTCCAGTTTGGTTACCCTTTACACTTGTTGAAGGTCTTCTTTCCAGTCAAAATATTACTTAATATTCTCTGTATTTGATTTTGCTAACAGGACATCATCATCTTAGTTCAATCAAATTTTTCCTAAAGACTCACAATTTTCTAATGGCACATCGTACTCTTGATAATCAGAGGAGTTAATCCAGAGTATGATACAGTCCTTCCTTTGTTTACCTCTAGTTGCATAGTGCAACTATAGTGGAATAATTATAACTAAGCCTAAGCATTTTTATTGAAATAACAACTTATTCTCCTTTAGTCCTACATTTATTTCCCTGTACTTTCTCAGAGTTGAAGTTAAGGTTGTTAAGATTACAGTATATGTATACAGGATCCAGAGAGGGTTAAGGTTCTGTATAAACCGGAAGCTTGGAAAGTATTAAATATGTTTTGAATAATTCTCTGGACTGTTATGCTTTATAAAGTCTTTAAACAAAGTTTTGTTTTACAAACATGCAGTTTTTTTTATACTTAACAATTCTGCTTGAGCATACTTGATCTCAAATGCTTAAGCTGATAGAAGTACACTAAAAAGAACATTAAAAAGTCAAACAAAGTCTTGAACCTATAAATCTTAAACCAGGGTGAGCAACTATGTTGGGTCCAGTGCTGATTTGCTGTCCCTGAGGTCCTTCAGGGCCCCAGAGATTGCCAAAAATGAAACATAACAAAACAGAAACAATAACAAAAACCCAAATATTGTTATTCTAGTGCAAAAATTAAACAAACAAAAGCTAACATAAAACAGGTGGATAAAGTACCCCTCATGGACCACATCTGGCCCCTAAGGATCCCAAGTATTGCACTCCAGGACTATTTCCCTCCCCTGAATCTAAAACAAATCATGCCTTGAAGCTGCTTGGGATACTTTGCCATTTAAATGCAGTTCGCTCCCTGGGCCTTGTTTTAGGTCAGGAAATAAAATTAAAAAGGTAAGGTAAAAAGCTAAGCAAATCACTTCCTGATTCTTAAAAAAAACGTATTGCATAAACACAGGTCTTGGGAGAAATTACACTGAACTGGCAAATTACACCTTTCCAGAAGCTTCTGGATTTTAATTTGCTACTTCTGAGGCAAGAGTTTTTTTCAGGATTATGAGTCAGGGAATGAAGTCTACAACAGTGTGAGAAAAGTCAGATTCATAGAATCATAGAGTTAGAAGAGACCCCAGGGGCCATCGAGTCCAACCCCCTACTATGCAGGAACACACATCAAAGCATCCCCAACAGATGGCCATCCAGCCTCCGCTTAAAAACCTCCAAAGAAAAAGACTCTACCACACTCTGAGGCAGCATATTCCACTGCCGGACAACTCTGACCGTCAGGAAGTTCTTCCTGAGGTTCGAGTGGAATCTCCTTTCCTGCAGCTTGAATCCATTGCTCCTTGTCCTAGTCTCTGGAGTGGCAGAGAACAAGCCCAAGATTGTTCCCTGGACCTTCAAAATATTATAATACAAGCTGCATTTTAAGGGCCAGGATGAACAATAGCAATAGCATGTGTATTTCTATACTGGTTATCAGCTAAGTGCTCTCTAAGCGGTTTACAGTTTGTAAGCTAATTGCCCCCAACAAGCTGGGTACTCACTTTACCAACCTGCCAAAGGATGGAAGGCTGAGTCAACCTGGAGCCCAGCAAAATCGAACTCACAACCTTGTGGCTGCAGTACTGGCATTTAACCACTTCACCACCAGATGTCTCCGAGGGGAAGTCTTTGGGAAGCCGATACCACTGTGGTGATACAACTGAAAGACCTTTTCCTTTATGATTTTTAGTGTCATTTTGGTTGAGGCACTTTGAGTAGAGACTTTCAGGAAGGTTCCAATATGTGTATATGGTGACAGGTGGTTGCAAGCTTTTTAGGCCATTCAAGGTTAACCCAACACTTTAAACTGGGTGCTGAAATAAGTAGGAGTTGCTGCAGTTGCAAAGCGCAGGTTAGTAAACTTGTAGCACTTTTCTGAACCAAATAGTCTGGATGCAGGTAAAGTCACAGTCAAAGCTGATAAAATGCATTCAGGACATAGAGATTACTTCAGCCTCTAAGGACAGTGTCGGATTACTTGGTCTGTGACTAGGGTTCCAGGCATCTCACTTTCTATGGAAGTTACTATAATTTAAGGCTGTATATCCTGTCCCATATTGGGATGCCCAAACCCCACATTTCTTGATCTTGTGTGAGGGGGAAAAGTAGGTATCAGTTGACCCTAACAAGAAAGTGACTCCAAGCATTTGGTACACTACAAACTGGTTTATTACATATAAAATTCTGGGGGAGGGGTGTCCATCTGCTAGCACAGCTGGGATCCACTTTTCTTCCTCTTAGGCCTAGTAAAACATTGTGCTCACAGAAAAAGTTACCTTGTGATGGCTATTGTGCTGTCATTGTGAGATTTACATAGGGTTGGGAGAGGAAAAGATTATCTCTGTAGCAGAATCCATTCTACCCTGGCAGAGAGAAGGTGGTGGCAGAAGTGCTGATGTTGGTACCACTTGTTCAAAACCAGAGTGTTGCCTACCAGGTGATAACGCTTCTCTTTCTACCTCAGGTTCAGCAGATAGAGCACTATAGCCCATGCTCATGAAGAAGAAGTGGGGGCTGAGTGTGAGGGCTGCAGTGGAGGTAGCAGGCAAAAGTACAGTATCCTCATTTGGAGCCCCCCTGCGTCCAGCCAGGGCAGGGGGCAGGAAAGCCAGTATCCAAATGTATGGGTCCTGGTGTTAGCAACGGTGACCTGGCATTTTGATTTCTGGATCCTAGACTGGGCTGTAGGATTCTCTTCTCTCAGCACTGTGATGTTCCCTTGAAGCAAGTGCCATTCGTATTACCTTCCATCTGCATTGTGCTACCTTGTAGATTCATATTTGCACAAGGGTGGATCACGGAAATACAGTTTCATTTAGGACTGGTGGGAAGCAGTGCATTTTTGGATATTTAAGAGTAGTCTCTTAGGGGCTAGGATGGTGCAGTGATTTGAGCATTGGACTACAGTTCTGCAGAAGAGGGTTTGAATGCCCACTCAGCCATGGAAACCCACTGGATGACCTTGACCACAGCCTCAGAGGAAGGCAAAGGCGAACCTTCTCTGAACAAATTTTGCCAAGAAAACTCCATGATAGATTTGCCTTAGGGTGGTCATAAGTCAAAAACAACTTGAAGGCACTCAACAGCAACATTCAAGACACCACTTTAAAACTTATAAATTTACTCACACACATTTATTTTTGTCAGATAAAGTACAAATTGGAAACATGATTTTAATCTCTAGAAATCCCACTTAACAGGAAGTGACCCACTGAGATCAACCCAAAATCCTACAATGCTATTCTGCCTTCTTTGAAACATGTGCTTTGCTTGTTTATAGCAACTTCATTTATAATTATTATTTTTATAATTTATGTGTATAGCACCATCACTATACATGGTGCTTTACATATAAAAGAACAACGGTTCCCTGCCATCAGGCCTTCAATCCTCTTCCAAGCCTAGGCATAAGGAGTTATACCTGCCTCTTCTTTCCGTCTGTGACCAGGGTAGTGACATTTACTTGTTTATAGCAACTTCATTTTAAATGGTAGTGCCCAGAGAACAATGCTGTAGTGGAAGTACACATTAAAACTAATCAATTTTATTAGCCAGATCTATATCTGGATAGATTTGTGTTTACTTAAGGGAGGGATCTTGGATTGCAAGATTCGGTGATGAGGGGGGAAATTATCTATCTGCTTTTTCCTAGCTTGCAAGAAAGCAAGAAGTTTTGTGTTGTTTGTGAGCACTTTTGGGTCTGTAGGAATGATATTTGAAGAAATTGCAGAAATTGTGTAACAGAACCATGATCACTATGTACTGTTCTTCATAAAAGGAACAGAGTCTAGTTTCATGTTAGTTGTTGAAACTTTGAGGGAAGAAGGAGACAAGAAATCTCATATGAACTCTCAGCAGGTTTTCTCATCAAAAGCAAGTAGCATAGTCTTATATATATAGTATATTATCATAGATTTCTTCACATCCGTATGTCTTATGTGTGTGTTTATATGTCCAAGTCTACCAGAGATTTTTTAAAAAAAGATTTCAGAAGATATATATAAAAAAATTCCATTACTAATATATGTATTAGGATTCTTCGTCTGCTTGTAGAACCATATATTGTGGTGGCCTTATGTTCACCCTGTGGGATTGTTATTTTGTGCATTTTCTGTGTGGCTCTACCAAAGCATGATTTGTTATAGCAGAGTTGTAACAGTTGTATGGTATTGAATTGTTGGATTTGTTTGCTGTAGATGGCAGCACTGTGATACACAGTTCAACAGTAGCATAGAAACCTTTACGCTGAAATCCATGTAAAGTGTGTCGATGAAATCAGTAAGTCAGCTTAGAACATGATGAGTTAGTTGTAAGAATTACAATGACAAATAAATATGAATTTGAAAGGTTTTTTTTAAAAAAACTTCTGCTTTGATTTGTTGATTCTTATCTTACTTTTAGTGCTGTATTATATCTGATGATAAGTATACAGCCTTATAAACTGTTTTGTACCTTTCAATATGCTGATACATCATTTTGTGTTACCTGCCTACTAAACTGAAAGCCAGTTGATACAATATTCTCTCTGGCCCAGTTTTGATCATCCTTGGAAATGAAATCACATGGATAAAAGTAACTGTGAAATAGGTGATTACGAATATCCCTCACTAATTCCTACTGGAAAACTGTTCTGTTGAAAACAGTTGCCAACCTATAATCAGCCAGTTATTACATAATTATGTGATTGTGGAAGGTTACTGGTCACTTGGAAAAATAAATAAATACTCTTTACTGTCAATGAAATTGAAAAAGACCAATGTTTAAATATTTAAAAGCTTCTTACAGTTGCTTTATGTAGCTTTCCGTGTTTATTGAGAAATGCATACTGTTGCCTAGATAGCTATCACAATGTTTCAATTCATTCTGCTTTATTTTAGTGTTATTTTTTGAACTATGGATTATAAAATAATGGAGAGAGATACTTGATGTGTGCTGAACAAGAGGGTCTTCTAAGGGTTTATAGAGGAAATAAGCTTTGGCTATTTTTTAAAAAAGGAAAATCTCATTAAAGCAGTGATTAAAATACCTATTGGCTTAACAAAGTTAATGTTACAAATACACTGTACCACCACTTCTTGGGACTTGTTATGAATGACCAAATTAGATCATGTTACGCAAGTGTCATGTTACCTGGATTAGTCTGCACACTGTGCTGAATGATCTCTGAATCTGACTGCAGTTGTACATTTGAATATATAACGAAATGGAAAATTGTAGTATACAATATCTGGATGCAATAATAGGCTCATGTACAAAATCAGGTATATTATTTATGCATAGACGATAGATGAAATACTCGGTGACATTGAAGTATTTATAGGAATCAGGATAGAGTGATTGTGTTCTGTTACAAAAATAAAGGTATAATCACTGGTATTTCTGCTATTTTGCATGTTATAATTTCTGCTGCTTTGAAACTTGATACATCATGTTTTTCAGTATTTGGACCACACGGATACTTACTTTGATATTGCTAAGTAGCACATTATATCTTACACTCACTGTTGAGTCTGGCACAGGGTTTGGATTCTTGAAAGAAAGAGATTCATCAGTGCTCAGAATGCACAGATTTACAGAGTGGGGGGAAAGACTGTGGAGGGGGCTATTTTTTCTCCTGTGATCGCTGGGGATGCACTGCTACTCTGGTGCAAAAGGAAGTGATATGATATCTATTCTGGTCTAGATAAGCCCAAATATAGCTTAATTCCAATAATTTCAGAGGGGATTTGGGGGCTAATTGGGGCCAATGAGACCCCAAGTGCCATGTTATTTGGATGGATTTTTACTGTTCTTCTGCCAAGTTTTGGCTGATTATTATTTTTTAAATATTGGGGTGTAGAGACTTAGGGGGACTTGGTAGGCTTTGGAGGCCACAACTTAAGGCTCATGGGCCACATACGGCCTCATTATCCCCATGCCTGTCCTAGAGCATATTGACTTGAATGGCATCTCCATGTTTGATGTGCTGATTTCTTGTAGCGGGGGAGAACCAATACAGAAGATTGTGGGTGTTGCAAAGAATGCCACAACTTAGAGGTGATTTATGTCTAGATGATTATTTATGATATTATTATAGCTGTCAGTATTGCAACTACAAAAATAGCGCGCTAGCTGAAGAATGGTTTCAAAGTCAGATTTTGAATTCAATATCTGCTCAGTAGTTGCATAAGAAAATTAAAATATAGTTATATATAGTCTTTGTATAATAATTTTACAGGTTGTGTTATTTTTGTTCTGTGAATAGTCTTTTGTTAAACTATACTTGTGCTTTCTTTGTCCATAGTTTTGTCAGCCTGGAGGATGGCATCTATCAAAAGAGAGGAAACAGCCTACCTTCTTTGTGGTGGTTTTGACAGATATAAACTCTGAACGTCACTACTGCTCTTGCCTGACTTTCTATGAAGCAGAGATCAATTTGCAGGTACATACCTTTGAAAAAAGGTCAGAAGTAATAGAGTATTTGGAAAGTATTCATCATCCTAGTTGATCCTGTAGCTCACTTCTAAAATGACTAGCACTTTTATTTCTTTGCTGTATAAATGCCTGCCCCTCACCAACTATTGGTTTATATTCTTTCTTTTATAATCTACCTGGCTCTTGCACACATAACTCTCAAATCCAACCCAATTTCCTTCAACTTGTAGTATCTGGCCCAGTATCATCACCAGAGACTTGCTGTGCCTCTGCTCCTCTTATTGAGGATCTTGGCCTCATGTCACTAAGGTGATATGGTTATTTATCTCCCTTTTGTTGCTTCTCTCAATTAGAAGACTTACTATTGTTTTTACGTGAAATGAAATATTATTTGGATGCGTGTGTTTATGTTTCCTTGAAATAATGAGTTCTTTTCTCTTTTTTTAGCTTAATTAAGATGTTTAGCTTTCATATAATGTGTGTGTTTGTACACAGTCATTTAACGTGGTTCTTAATTGTTGCTTTATTTCTAGGTTATCACAAATTCTTAGTTCTAGGAGTTATTATTTTTATTTAAAAATGCTACTCCCTCTACTGGATAGTCGTATATTGAAAGATGACAATTTAATTTCTAATATATAGTATAAAATATATTACAATATATTGTACAAACCATTGTAGCACTATGTTCAGTTCAAACTTAAAGGCATTTATAAAGAAAAACACATTGTGTGTGTTTGCATGTTGTTCATCTGTGCATGCTTTCATAATTACATGATGCACTTTCTTTCCATCCAGTTGCTTGCTTAATCATTTTTTTGGGATTTAAAATGCATTTTTAAAAACCCCCCGTGTATATTTATATCTATGAATGTATCCCTTAAAATAGAAAATCTAGGTTAGATTTTGGGTGTAACCTGCTTGGAAATTTCCCTTTAAATATTTTTTCTTGCTAATATTTGTCCCATTATAATTAGTTCAAAAATAATTGTTGAAGTAATGCATCAAAACTGGAAATTTCAAATGATTTATCTATGACATATTCATTGGAATCCTTCAGGGGAGAATCCAGGGATCAAGATGATTCAGCGGATGTTTGCGAAATTTGTTATAGTGTCTGAAACTATTTTCTTCCAACATTGTTTTTTGACTTAGTTTGGCTAAGTCCCAGTGTCCTTTCCTTCCAATTCTTTGCATAACAATGAGCTTTAACAAGTTAAAATCATTACTAATTTTGTTAGTAACTAACAGAATGCTTTCTAAGATGATATTCCTTTCAGATAACTTAAGTGTACAAAACTTGCTCAAAAGACTGCTTAAGTCAAGATAACAGTTTTGAATCTCTGCATATGTAACAGAGTTAAACTGTTAGCTCAACTGATGATATTTGGCACCATCAGAAGTCTGAGGACAGCTTAACAAAAAGAAAAAAGAATAATGATGAGCAAGGTCACATGGTCTGATTTCAGAGGTTTTTCTCATGCTACTGCTGTTAATCAGGATCAGCTCTAAATGATGAATAGTCATATAATATCTTTCGTAATAAAAAGTTAACTTAATAACCATATCTTTTATTTCATTTCATCATCCTGTTTCTTCATGTATGTATACACTTGTGAACTCAGGATACTTTTATTGCATCTAATCAAATTCTGTTCCTCGGCCCAGTGCTGTTCAACATTGTTATCATGATTTGGATGAGGGAATAGAGAGCATTCTTATCAAATTTGCAGATGAGACCAAATTAGGAGGGGTAGCTAACAATCCAGAGGACAGGATAAGAATTCAAAATGACCCTGACAGATTAGGGAGCTGGGCCAAAACTAACAGAATTAATTTCAACAGGAAAAAGTAAGATGCTACACTTGAGCAGAAAAAATGAAATGCATAGATATAAAATGGACTACACCTGACTTGAGCGCAGCACATGTGAAAGGGATCTAGGAGTCGTAGTAGACCACAAGCTGAGTGTGAATCAGCAGTGTGATGTGACAGCTAAAAAAACCAATGCGATTCTGGACTGCATCAGTAGGATTATAGAGTCTAGGTCCAGGGCTAAGACATAGCAACATTTATATTAAATCAGAAAGGAGAATCTTTTTTAATGTTTTGACAGTAGGTGGTAAAATACCAAAATGTTCTATATATATGTATTTGTATTTATATCTATACCTTTATAATTTTAGTCTTTAATACCCTTAAGACAAAACTATGTGTACACAACATCATGTTCAATGTGTTGACCTTATTTGTGTTCTTTATGAGTGTGAATATTTTCTTGAGATTCCAACAGCAATTTTAAAAGGAATTCTGCCTTTTCTGTGATCTAGAGCAAACTTTTGCGAGAGTTCTGCGTCCCACACCCTTACAAAAGTGGAGTGGCAAATGTGGGCCTTCACTTTGTGTGTCAGCTGATGGCAATCCCATGAATTTCGTAGTTTTCTTAGGCAAGAAATATTTAAAGTTGTTTTTCAGTTCCTTCCTCTGAAATATAGACTACAGAACCTGATGTTCATTGGCAGTCTCCCATCCAAGTACTAATCAGGGGTAACACTGCTTAGCTTCCAAGGTCAGATGGCATCTGGTGTTTTAGTGTTCAAGTTTATTCTGCAAGCTTTATTTCTTCTTCTCTGGAGTTCCTTCATTTCTCTTCCCTTGCAAAATGGGGGTGCAGGAAAGCTCAACTTTCTTTCCTCCTCTGAAGCTCCCTTATTTATCTTCCCATGCAAAAGAAGAGAGAAAGAGGGTAAGAGAAAGCTCACACAAGCTCCCCCCCCCCACATCTGGAGCTCCCTCATTTCCCTTCCCATGCAAAAGGAAAGGGAAAGTGGGAGTGGAGGAAAATTCATGTGAACCATCCTTTCCTCCCTCCAGAGATCCCCATACCATTCTTATGTGTTTTGCTCTGGTGTGGAGAACTCTTGCCAAGGCAAAACAGAAGGGGATGTGGGGGGAAGGCTTGTGTAACTTTTCAGTGCCGGGCAAAATGCATAGGAATGGCAAGGGAGCTCCAGAGGTAGAAAGGAAGACTGGTGTGATCCTTGCCTCATTCCCTTCCCTTTTGAATGGGAGTGAAAGGGGGGAGCCACAGGAGGTAATGGGAGGGGGAGCATGGAGAGTTATTTGCAGTTTTTCCACTTTCACAAGAGTTCTGCGTCCCACACCCTTGCAAAAGTGAAATGGTAAATATATATGATTTTCCTCAAAATCCTTGAAGGGCTGCAATTTGATAGAGAGCAACATGGTCAAAGTCAGCAGACTGTCCCAAGTTGGAAGCTCAGCTCACTGAACTCTAAACAAAATGCCCATTATAATGTCTTTAGTTTTGAAAACAGAAATGAATGAGATTTTTTCCGAGTAATGGAAAATAGATTTTAAAGGAAGAAGGATGTTTTAAACTCATGGTTGATGATAATGAGAACAGTTCAGGGTGGTTTTATGGGTTAAAGAGTTCTTGTAATCTATTCTGAAAGTGCAGAGAAATTTTATTTTGTTTTTGTGTGAGTTATAACATAAGTGATTCACATTGATTGTATGGCTTTGGAATCACTTGGATTAAAAATATATAGTTTGCTATATGCACTGTCAGTGTTGTGCTCATTGCTCAGATTGTAGGGAATCACTGTATATACTTATCACTTAACTGTTAGAGAGATCACATCTTTTGGCTTTTCTTCAGGGGCAAATGGTTTAATCCATGTAAATCAGACATGGGCATGGTATAGCCCTGAGGTTGCACAGAGCCACCTGAAGCTGTTTTTGTGGTGGCTCTTGCCCATACCAGATTCAGATGACTGCCCTTTTATGGGTAGAGAAAGGTTGTATTGCTTTCTTAGAAGTCTGAAGAACCAAAGAGTTCAGCTTTTAAACAGGTAAGAGCCTACCATCCTGCCCTATTTAACATCAAAATTGACTGTTTTCAAAACTACTTCAGTTTAGGAGGGGTTGCATTTTTTGTCTATCCGTGTGGACCACAGAGGATTGCACGGCTATAAAATTTCCCCCTTGTGAATGGCTGTTTTCCACTCTGATGTTTCCCATATAAATGATAGAAAGAATAGACTTTTATGTATGGAGAGGGTTACTCTTGAGATGATGTGAATTACACTTCTGTTTATACTTCAAATGGATTTGCCACTGAAAAAGAGCCACAGAACTTGATTCATGTTGGGATGATAAATCATTATCAAGACAGTTTTGTGATACCCTCTTTCTTTTTTTATCACATAATCTTTATTTTTCTCTTGTTAACAATTCTGTTAAGAAACTTATTTGCATTTTTATTTCATTGTTTTGGTATTTCATTAATGGCCTAAAGCAACATAGTAGAACATGCAAAATACGTTTACACTAAATCTTCTCTGAGAACAACATTTTCTCAGGCTGAATTCATGTATAAGCTTATTAATGTCATCAAAAATGTCAGTGAACACATTGTATGGTATTGTTTAATCAGAATTTCATTACAGTTGATTAAAATCTTTTTGATTTATGTCTGTTTTTCTGCACATTTAGATAAGGTAGGGCTTGTTAGCTTTGGCTTGCTTGATCTCTATACAAGGCCAAACTGTTCTAGAACATTTTTCTACTGCATTGGGATGAAATATTTGACAGAAAAACATTCATATGAATCTGTATTATCTCTTCCTCTTCTAACACATGCATCTTAAATATAATTTGTTTTACATAACAGGTACCTAGAATTTAAATACTTAAACTAGAATTGTTAGGATCTTATTTCAATCTTGTGTTTGCTTCTGTTTGTTCTCCAAGACTCTGAATGACCTAGATATCTTAAATATTTTTATAAGTAGCTCATTAATTTAAAATCTTTGTTTGCATTTCCTTGACATGCGAAGACTGTGTTTGATTTAATGTGAACTCAGCTACTAAAGGCTTATTCACATACTTTAAGTGCATTGTAGCTAAAGAAACATGATGCTTTTGGACTATGTTCATGTGATTTATTAAAATACAGTCCCTTCTTCATCTCTTACCAGCCAAATGGTTACACACCACTTTGACATATATAGTGTTCACAATAGCTTTTGATTCATTTATAATCATTTTGACTATATTCCTAACTGAAATCTTCCCCCATTTTTAGAAATAATTTCTATTTTTTGAAGTGGCTTATGTTCTGCTGTTTTTCTTAGAGTAATGTGTGCTGTCCTGAGTGCTACTCTGGTAGGGCCAGAGCTAGCTCAAGACATTTTGCTGTCTGAGATGAAGGCACAAATGGCATGCCTCCATTACACGTCAAAGCTGATTGTATAGAAGGTCATCCAAGTTCGTTTGTCACCCAAGACAGAAAATTCCATCACTCACTCCCCCTCCCACAGTGAAAATGCCATATTAACAATGTAAATAACTAAAAATTTGCTACTCTTCCATGCCACCTGATGCAGCTGTGTCTCATTTCCTTATGACTGAACTAGTGTAAAAACAATTCAAGGAGCTATGTTTGTGAAAATGTTTAAGAACAGAATGTAAGTTGCTTAATCCATAGATCTGACATACACAACCCATCGGGTTCAATTATTGTAGGCTCTGGTGATTTTATCAGATCTTTTACAGAATGTTTTGCTGGTCTTCTTGTTGGTTTAAAAAAAGATTGCTATTCAACTTGATCATTAATGGGAATAATTCATGAGATAGATTTCAGTTAGCAGGATGTTAGAATTATTTAATATTTGATATTACACCAAATTTCTTTCCTCCATTAATAACTAAGATGAGAAGAAAAAAGTCAAAATATTTACAGATTACATCCTAGCTGATAGGTTCATTTGTATGACATTATAACTTTTTAGTGTACAAATAATCTCCTTGATGCCAGTACAGATAATTTTGGCGGCTACAGCTGACAGGAAACTGTTTACCAACCTTGCACTTACATGTATTGGCAGAATTTATAGGGAAATTCGATTTACTTTTTTAAAAAATGAATATTTTTAAATGCCTTGGGGTGTTTCAATCCCTTTTCCAAAAGCAGAGGTGGGGAGTTGGATAATAACCATTGAGATTTTTCTGAAAATTGACAGTTATGGTGTGGACAGGATCGTAGGCTGGGGAGCGTAATGGCCATCCTATGTTGCTGATTCTGAACATCTGATATTTTGGTGTGGTATCTAATTAAAAAGGCTTAATTTGGTTCTGACTAGTAGCCACAGAAAAACCAACTTGCAACTCAGTTATCTAACATTTGTTTAAAATCTCTAAATTATATTGGCCATAATAAGAACTTATGTCCGCTTTCAGATAAGTTCCAACATTCATTCCTTGGTAAATACAACATCAAATGGTAATTTGTATTTGCAAGCCCACTATTGTAGGTGCAGCCCCACAGACAGCCCCTTCACATAAACTTAACTTTTTTTTTCAGCCAAGGTGTTAGTTTCATTGCCATGCTAGGATTTGAGTGAGGGGGCTTCAGTAAGGGCCCGTCCCATTCACTGCTGCCATCTAGAGTGTAAATGAGGGAGCAGCTATGATGGCAGAATGCTTGATATTGCTGCTTGCTTACCACTTTTGAGCAAACAACGGCAGAAATGTGGAAGAGGACCGAACAGTTGTCAGTGCCTACTCATTTGCTTGTCAGTAATTTTCTCTCTGGCTCAAAGAAAGAAAGCTGGTAAGCCAGCAAACCTGAGTGACATCTGCTCTTCTTGTTCGTCAGCCTTATTTTCCTACTCACCATACACCTCTTGGCCAAAGGAAGACCATGCTTGAGTCATGAGGAGGAGGAGCAGCAGGCTCGGGGGTGTTCAGTGGTCACTTTGGTGGGACATATGCTTCAGCTAATGTCCTGAGTTACTGGCCACTGGTTCATGCATTCAGTCACTTGAAGGTATGGAAATAGAATTAAGGATTCTTAAATGTAATTGTTGTTTTTGGTAGTAGAGCTAATATAATATAATAGTGATGAAATTACTATTTTTAAGGTTTCACTTGTCTGTGCCCCTGTCTTGAAGGCAGGCATAGTCTTCTGGGCTTAATTTCTCATGAATGTTTTACATTCCTAAGATTCAAATATTACTTTCAGTCACTGGCAATGTGACTGACCAGGAGGAGGATAAAGTATTAATTCTTCACCAATACATGGAAGAACTATATAAAAGAGATGAAAAGTTGACAGATTCATTCAAGGAGAACTATATGAAAATGAATAACTAATTTTAGGAAGTGAAGTGAAAGCTGCATTAGAGCACTTGGGAGAAATAGATCACCAGGAACAGATGGCCTACCAATAGAGCTGCTTCAGTCTACAGAGGCAGCATCTCATCTAGTTCTAACAAACTATGTCAACAAATATTGAAAACAAAATAATGGGCCGCAGATTGGAAATACTCAATATACATTCTAATCCCCAAGAAAGGGAACACCAGGAATTACAGTAATCACCAGACCATTGCATTAATTTCCCATGGAAGCAAAGTCATGCTCAAAATTGTGCAACAAAGACTTCTACCATATATGGAGTGAGGAATACCAGATGTCCAAGTTGGTTTCAGGAAAGGAAAAGGCACTAGGATTCATATTGTAAACATATGTTGGGTGATGGAATATACCAAAGAATTCCAAAAGAAAACCATCCTGTGCTTCATAGATTAGAGTAAAGCCATTGATTATGAGATTGTGAGAAACTGGGGAACACTCTTAAAGAAATGGATGTGCCACAACATTTGATTGTCCTGATGCATAACCTAAACACTGGACAAGAGGCTACTGTTAAGACAGAATATAGAAAAATAATGGTTTCCAATTGACAAGAAGATCAGATAAGGCTTTATTTTATCACCCTATCTAACTGGTATGCTGACCATATATGCAAAGCAGGAAGAGATTCGGAGGAAGGAGGTGTGAAAATTGGAGGAAGGAATATCAACAGTTGAAGATATGCGAATGATAGCGTACTACTAGTAGAAAACAGCAAAGAGTTGGAACAATTACTGAAAAAAGTAGAGGCAGAAAGTGCAACAGCAGGTTTACAGTTGAACATTAAGAAAACAAAATAATGACCACAGCTGATTTACATAGCTTTAAAGTAGATGATGAAAACATTTAGATAATTCACAATTTTCTATACCTTGTCTCAGTAATTAATCAGTCTGAAGTCAAGAAATCAGAAGAAGACTCAGATTTAGAAGGGCACCTATGAAGGAACTAAACAAGATTCTGAAGTGTAAACATATAGCGTTGAATACTAAAATTAGGATTGTCCATGCTATCATATTTCCAGTTACTATGTATGGTTGTAAAAGCTGGACAGTGAAGAAATCTGATAGGGAAAAAAAATCAACTCCTTTGAAATGTGGTGCTGCATAAGAGTTCTATGAATACCCTGGACTGCTAAAAAGACCAGTAACTGGGTCCTAGAGCAAACCAAGCCTGAACTCTCCCTAGAAGCCAAGATGACTAAACGGAGGCTCAGCCTTTGGCCATATTGTGAGAAGGCATGACTGAATGGAAAAGGCAATACTGCTTGGGAAGGTGGGAGGCAGGAGGTAAAGAGGAAGACCACGTTACAGATGGACAGACTCAGTCAAGAAAACCATTGCCCTGAGTCTGCAAGGCCTGAGCAGGGTGGTTGAGGAAAGGGTGACTTAGAGGTCTCTCATTCATAGGGTTGCCATAGGCCGAAGCTGGCTTAATAGCAGTTAACAACAACAATACAGATTCTTAAATTCTTCCAGTCTTTGGGAACTGGCCATTTTGCAGGTGTACTGTTCCATTTTTTTTATGCTTTTAGAGGTATGTTTAAATGGTTTCTAATTCTACAGACAGTTTTGTGTTTTGAACATAATGTCATGTGTGCTTTTATTCTTACGTGTTTTCATTTTCATTTCTTTTTATCTTGAAAGCACTCTTGAGTCCTAGCTTTGAGGGAAAGACGGGGAAAAGTAAACCAACATTATATTTAACTTTGAAAACCATACATGTTTGTGGGACTGTGAATCTATGTGGCACCAATAAGAGGGTGAGAGTAGAATGGGAATTAAAAATTGAGAGTCATGAACCAGATTTAAAAATAGCCTCCCCTTTTCTAGCAAGCAAAGACAGCAAGAAGAGGAGGTGAGGGGGAAAAAAAGAAGAATACAGGATATAAGCAGTTTCATACTCATGGCAATCTGTGATAAGTGAAGTTTATTTATTTATTTGATTTATAACCTGCTTTTCTCTTGATAGCTTACAGTATAAATTAGAACATCTAAAACAATATAGGATACAAAAGTTTTTTTTTTTAAAAAAATGCTTCATGTGCAATTTCAGTTTGTCCTGCTGTGAAGCCTATTTCAAAAGATGTAGCAGCTGAGAATGTGATGCAGGTGAAGGAGAAAGATGTTGCAGTAGGAATGGTTTTCAATGAGCTAACTATGTTAGTCTGTCGCAGCATAAATTGGAAAACAAGGGGAATGAAGGAACCCAGCAGCACCATGGAGTCTAATTGGTTTATTTCAGCATTTATTTCCTGGATTTCAGTCCACTGCCTCAGATATATTCTGAAAAAGCAGACTGATATCAAAGAAAGTTCATGAAACAGATGTAGTCAAAGAAGTACATTTATATCCACAAATAAATCATTTAGTCTCAAAGGTGCTGCTGAATTCCTTCATTTTGTGCTGATTGGGTGGATTATTCCGCTTGCCCTTTGCATCCTTTCCTCTGCCTTTCCACTCTCATTAATAAATATTTTCCCTGGGTATTAAATAAAAGTAGGACCGTTATTTTCCTGTGCTACATACTAGGCAGAGTTCTTTGATTTTCTTCTGTTTTTATTTAAACTTTTAACCCAAGAAGAGGAGAGGCACACAGATAGAGGCTGCTCAACTTTTTTCTATCCAGTTTAATTTTCTGTTGACTTTTTACCTAATGACCACCTAAAATTAATCTCCAGCTTTGATACTATAACGACTACCATATTTCTCTTTATTTCACTGTTTTCAAGGGAACTTTGTTCTAATTATGGCTGTAGGTGGATATGAGTAACTACTGAATGTTATATTTTAAAAATAGGGAATGGGCAGGATTTCAAGGCTTTTCTTTTACCAACAGCCCTTTTTGTTGCCTGAAAATATGTTTAGCACAGTGGTTAACAGCAGCTAATCATCTTAAGTCTGAACAAAAAGTCCTAGAATCTATCCAACTCCATGTCTATGAATTGCACTGTTTCTGTCACGGTTAAACATACCTTGTTTGAGTGACCATGATTTTCAGTACATAACAAGCCTTTACGCGTATCTAGTTCCCTGCTCTGAAAGTGAGGTTTGGGTGCAAATATTATTTATGCTCCTGAGCAATATTGGAGTATTGGGACCACCTGTTTCCCCTGTTGACAAGTTGATATTCAGCACTAGATACAGCCCAAGATATGTAGTATGGCATGTACAACTCTGTTTTATCTGTAAAATTAAAAAGCAACAATGTCATTGACATTGTGTGTTTTGTATCTCCCCAAAATTTGGCCGAGATGTTTTACTTTCAGTACATTGTAGAATGAACATTAAATAATAGCAGTAGTAGTAAGTAAGTCAAGTAAATCTTGAACGCCAAGTATGTTAAGGGTAAGGCCTATTCCCAAGTGCAGCTAAGTGTAGTAAAAATAATAATCGTCAAGAGGGGAGTACAGTAGCCCTTCTCTCTCTGTTTGCTGTACAGGATATGTCTGCAGATGCTCCACATGATGAATAATTCACTAGATGTAATCTTTAACAAAAAAAATCATCATTAGGTTACTGTTTGAATTTTTACCATAGCTAATTCCACTGTGCATTAAGTCAGATGATCTGAAGGAAAACACAACAGCAGTGAACACAAATTTGTTTTGTAGAAGCTCGGTAGAATTTTGGAGTTATCAGTGATCCATATCAAAGCTCCATATAAAAACTGTGGAACAGCTGTCTTATTTTGCTTTGCAATTACAATTTCGGTACCGGGGCTATCACATATCTTCCCCTAGATGTACAAACACTCAGAATTCTCCAGTACTATCTTTCCTGCCTCCCACTTAATAATTTAACATGATGGACCAACTTCATTTTGAAAGAGGATGACCCCAGTGATCGTGTTCTGTACCTTGTTAATGTCTATATGTCCATTCCATCTAGCTTCAATAATGTTTATGGATTTTTTCCCCCAAATTACTCAACTCCCTTAGATCTTCTGGTAATTGGGTTGTAATTTTATAGTAATTCCTAAAGGGGTGAAGAAGGTGGGGCAGACTTGTTTACATTAATGATAACAGCACTGTGTCATCAGCATACAGGAGGGTTTTTTTCATGACTGCATTTAGCAGGGAAGTTTTGAGGACCCATCAAATATGAAACCAGATAATTTATGCATCAGTTAAAAAGCAGTAGATCGCCAAAATGTGGAAAAATGAAGGGACTTCCAAGACAGAACAATGGTTAGACAATTTATTAGAAATAAAAAATGGCAGATACTCTGACACAAAGATTAAAAGGGTGGACAGACAACAAAGTTAATAATGAATGGGAGCCCCTCCACAATTATTTCAGAAAATATAAAATTAATAACTAATATCTAGTGGTTACCGTAATTTATGAGGTAGAAAATGGGTCTTTAAACAACGAGGATAACACTTAAATAAAACTAATAAGAAATATATTCATCCATATATATAAGTGATACCAAGTAATGATTCAGATAATGGTTGACATAAAAAATATATATTCATATGTATGTTTCAGGAGCAACAATGGAAATAGAAAATATATTTGATTTAGAAGTACAAATATACTATAATTATAAATAATAAATTATCCTAGGTAGGGACAGAGGAAGAATAAGAAGATACTTTAGACTCTGTTTCTGCCTTTATGAACAATACTGTTATTATTGATATGTATTTTGTCCGTTATAACTTTTAAAAAAGAGAAAAAGAGCAGTGGATTCAGAAGACATAGCTGATGGATACTCTTTATTGTTTTGATAGAATCTGAAGGTTCAACAGGAGTACTCACCTCAATTTTTTAAAAATTACTTAGGGATTTATGATGCAAAAGATGCACAGAAAAATATTTATCTATTTGGACCTCTTCAGTAATTTTTCAGAGCTACCACCTTGATATAATGCTGAAAGGAGACTCAATTAGATTGCATGTCTTTGAAAGGGCTGTGTATATGTTTTATTTTTGTACAGTAGTTTGTACATTGTTGATGGTATATGGAAAAAATGTGTAGTAAAGATTGGGGCTGATTTACTTTTTATTTTTGTATAAAATGGGATCAAAAATTGTGGATTTAGTCAGAAACATACTTGGTGATTTGCTAGAATATGAGTGGCAGTATTCCCATCTTCTAGTTATGGAGAAGATATCAAGAAGATACGGGTTCCATATGGGAGAAAAGGATACCAAATAAATAAATAAATACAGAAATACAGAAACAAAATCTATCATACATTTTCCCTATTGCATCAAGTAGGCTGCTGTGTCCATAAGCAGTTAGAATGTATCTTCAACCCTTCTTATATAGAGAGGCTGATACTATATCCTTCTATTCATATGGAATGCATCAATATAGGCGAGGCAAGTAATGGAACTTACCAATTACTAAAAGTCTTTAATAGATGGGTAACATAAAAATGTTCCCATGACTATTATTACTTTTAACTTATGCTATCAGAACTGGGCCAGAATCCTGCTGGTGTCTTATTCATGCATGAATTCCCTTACAGAAACAATTGAATATTTTTGTCTGATGCAGAATATCCACATTCAGTTCAAGTTTGCAAAAGCAGAGTTGTGTGTGTGATACCATTGTACATACAGATATATGCATGAGATTTACTTGCACATGACATACATACGAGATGTGCAAAAATATGAGATGTAGTTTGTTCATTTGCCTCTCATTTAGTTGGGTCATGTTGCCATTCAACACCAGGGTTGGGTTCCATAATCAATGTGTAATTCCCCTTGCAGGAATTTACACAGTGCAGCTCCAGTGTACGATCTTGGTCAGTTGTTACTGTTGTTATGATATTCCCCATGCTAAGACTGTATTGTTAAGGTTCACTTAGTATTCTAAATGAGTCTTGTAGTCTTAGGGTTGTAAGATTCCCTTAGTTTTTAGATTTTCATGTAAAAACACTAGCTGTGGGGTATTATTTAATCTTCTTCTCAGTTTAATATTGTTTTTACAATGCATAACTTAGAATGCCAAAGTAATAGCCTTTTAACAACAGAAGCACAATGCTTTTCTTCAAAATTGTACTGTTCTTAATTTTATCTTGTTTTGGTATACACTAAGTTGGCATTCCTAAATGCATTTAACTGACCTAAATCTTATACTTAGGATGTTTCAGATAGTTAACAACCAGTATGACAGAGATTATCTATCTATCTAACTGAAATACAAAAGGAGTAGAGGAGGGAGGGAATTAGACCTGGGGCAGCACCATATTAATATTCTACTGTCAGCCTTCTGTGAGAGAGGATATGGAGTTCTAAACGTTGCTTTAAAATTTTGCTATGATCATCCAGGTTTATATATTGCGTTCAGAGAATGTGTATATTGTTGGTATTTGTGACACAAAGAAGTTTAAAAGTCATGTGTTTGAAGTGATAATCCACTTAGCTTGGTACTTTTGACAGTGGTAAGTTACATAAATACTTCCAGTTGCATGTATGTATAGCCTTTATTTTCTAGGAATTTCTTGGATTTAACAAATCCAGTGTGATAAAATAATCCTGTTCATGTTAAGTATATTATTATACATCCTTGAAAAGCTCATAGAAAAATTGCGTTATTTTTAGAGTAAAAAGCTTAGTAAGGGCTTTATAAAGTTGCATAAAGGAAAATATTTTGAAAAATTGTTTATAATTATCGTGTTTAGATAACAAGATTTTTATGTTAAAAATGTCCCATTTGTCTTCAGATACAAACTACGAAAACCCAGAGGTATTTATTTAGTTATTCATGTATCTGTGGTAAGGATCACCGACATGCACCAGCCTAGTTTTTTGATTCTCCCTCCTTGGATTCTTACTGCTCTCACCACATTTATTGAAACCATCAAAACTTTTCACAAAAAGCTGCTTTTTCTTTTATATACGGCATGTAGTCCTAATGTTGAATCTGGGAAGTGTGATTCTACAGGTAACCAAGGTACACAATGCTTTTTCACCATCAATACAATAAATTCAATGCAGCAGTGAGTGAAGTCTCCAGTGGGCTCCAGTGACTAAAGCCACTCCCAACACCTAGGGATTGTTCATCCATGATTTATTTCATGGATTTATCTGTTGCCTTCCAAAACATAAATCATCCTGAACTTTGTAAAAGCATTATAAATAACTCTCTAAAACCCAATTTGCCCAATTAGATTCTCCACCCATGATAATATCAAATATAAACTTAAAAAAACACAAACCAAATCAAAACACTTCCTTTACAAAAATTAATAAAATATGACCTTCCACATAATTATCAACCCCTTCCTTACAGACTCCCTTAAAACTTGAACTTCCAGACTTAAATTCTTGAACCATTTTCATCACCCCTTGCCCTTTTCTAGTGCAGTCCTGTTTCTGTTCTTCAGAAAATAAACCAGTCAAAACCATGATACTGTGCAGGTATGTACAGGGTTAAAGATTTAGTCCACAGAGGTGGACTCAGCAAAGCGGGGCGGGAGGGGGGACAAAGAGAGAGAAAGAGAGAAACTCTCCCTTTCCCCCAGCTCTGATCTCACACAAGTTAAATCTCTATCAAGAAAATGAGTGATAGGATCAAAGCAATCTTAGGTCTTTAATCGTATTTTAAGAATTTTGCAAACCCCCAAAATCAAACCAGAAACTTCATTTCTAAGATTTTCAAGTTGAAATTGGAGTAAAACTAGCATGGGGAAACAATTTAAACAACGCTATTCTCAATTCAGTTTGAAATCTTTTACCTTTAAATCTGTTACCTCTAAATCCATTTTTTCCACAGTTAAGTAAAGCTCAGTGAAAAATTTGTGCAGATGGAATTTCATGTCTGTTAGACTGAATAGAATTAATTCCCCAGTCTCCCTAATGCTGCAGAGAAGTGTGAGCTTGTACTCACATATGTTTTCATTATAAAAATGTTCAGCAAATACTTGTTGACTATAATAGACATGAAACTGTTGTAAATTATTATTGCTTTCTGTCTTTGCCGAGGAAAAGAGAAACTTATCAAAAAAAGAAAATTGATATATTTGGTTTCTTACAGCAGCTGCTTGGCTAGATGTCTCCGGTAAGCAGAAAGTTCTAAACAATTTACTTATCAAAACCTTGTGGTCTAAAATTCAGTACGTAGTTCTAATGGAAAGATGGACTTACATATCCACAACTACTCAAGGAATGGGAAATGAAGAAGATTTTAGGGATACAGAGTTTGCTTTTATTCATTATATTAACATAATGAAACTGCTAAACCACCAGTTATCCAAACAACATTCTGGGGAGGAATCTCCTGACCTTCGACAATAGTCAGTGTTCTGAAATTTTCTGTGTTCAGAACTTGTACTAGTTATAAGCAAGCAAAATCTTAAAAGATAGTGCAGTGGGCCCTGCTTACTCATGACCTCCATGTGTGATTTCCAGCTCACACAAAGAGTTGGGTCCCTATACCTAAAATGGTAATGACTCACACACTTTACTGCTGTTGAATATAATGGGATGTGAGCATTTGTGAATTCCAGTAGGGGTCATGTATACAGAGGGTGCACTGTACTGCTTTTAACTTGGGTAAGCATGGTCAGTATAGGTATTAACCAGTGCTTCTTAACATTTTCTTTACTGAGGGAGGGGCTCCTGTAAATATAATTTGTTGCTGGGAACCGCCAATACTTAATTGAAGTTTTAAATATTTAAATTTAGACTTAGATATTTATTTAATATCAAATATCTGTCTGTCTGTCTGTCTGTCTGTCTGTCTATCATCTATCTATCTGTCTGTCTATCTATTTATTAAAGGCTTCTGGAGACTAGGATTCAAATCCCTGCTGAGACACTGGGTGACCATGTGCAGGTCACATTCTCTTAGCCTCAGAGGAAGGCAAAGGCAAACCCCCTCTGAACAAATCTTGCCCAAAAAATTCTGTGATAAGTCCAGCTTAGAGTTACCATGTGTCAGAAGTGGCACACAGCACAACACAGGCACACAACAACAAAGTGCTGCTAACAGTGGGGGGGGGAATCTATCTTGCCATCATGTCTCTCCCCTTTGAAAACTGACTTATGGCAACGCTAAGGTGACCCTATTATAGAGATTTTCTTGGCACAGTTTGTTGCCTTTGCTTTTCTCTAAGGCTGAGAGAATGTGACTTGTCTGAGGTCATCAGTGGGATTCCGTGACTGAGCGGGGATTCAAACCTTGATCTTGAGTCATATTTTGGGCACTCACACAGACCACCCACCATGTCCCTTTCATCAGGGATACTGCAGTGGGGGGAGGGGCAGGTGCTGAAACTGTTCCCTCATTTGCAATGAGGGAACAGTTTAGGTGCACACACACACACACGGTTGCTGTGTCCCTCAGCATAAACACCCCCTGCTGCCATGTCCCTGATGAAGGACATGGCAGGAGACATGTGCACGTGCCTAAACTGCTCCCTCATTTGCGGTTTTGGCACCCACACACCCTCTGCTACTGCATTCCTGTTGTTGTTGCTGCTGCTGTTGGTGTATAGCAGAAGGGCTTCACAGACCCCTTGAGAAGTCCTCCATGGACTCCAAGGGACTCCCAGGGGTCTGTGGACCCCATGTTAAGAATCACTGTATTAAACAGACCATTGTTGAATGGAAACTTTCATTTACTGATCTTACTGTGTGAGATATGCAAAAATGTGGGAAGCCTACCTTTGGAGATCATCCTCTTGCAACTTTACTGTGTGCCCAGTATAAACCAGTGAAAATAGCATGTGGAATTATTGCATGAAGGAATTAACACATCACATTTTTCCCCCAGAGGCTAAAATTATCTTTCTTTATTTGCAAAACCTGAATCAAAATAACGTTTTGAACTTGACTCACGGTTCTCGCATTGCAGCTACAATATTTCAAATAAGTTTCTTAATATTTCTTTTCAGAACATTGAATTGTATGAAATATTGTGTTAGAGTGCAGAAAAAGTTTCCACAGTTACATGTTCACTGGTGTGGGACACAGAAGGCAGTAATCACTAAGAGAAATGTATAACAGAAAATATTAGAGTTAATACATTCCTCTCGCTCCCTGGTTCTTTGTTACTGACAGGCAAAGATGGTTTCATCCGGAATGGCTATTATTTGTTTGTTTTCATTATAGCATTATTAATCTTCTTGAAGTTGTTAGTTTTAATTGAGATATTTAAATGAATAGATGGATGGATGGATTCTTATTTGCCATCCTGAGATCCATTTTAGGTAGATAACTGTGATATAAAGGGGAGTGACTGATATAGCTAGAGAAATAGGCAGGCTTGATAAGGACTTCTGTTTTAGCTTAGTCATAATGAATTGTATAGTACAGCATTGTGAGTTTTGTGCATGTGTATTGGCATGCACACACTAGCACATGCTGTAATTTACTAAAGAAGGTATGGTTAGTGGGACCATAGAATTATCAAGTCTCTGACTGTAAATACAAACTCTTAGGTTATTGGTTGGCACTGAACAGAGAATTTATTATTTGAGACTATGACAGTTGTATGCATTTGTACATGAAATGTCATTTCCTCCTACTTATAAAGAAGAATGATGCTGTAAAGAACTTACCAGAGATAGTAAGAAATCAATTCCCACAGGATAGAGAATGTACAATAACTGGAAGTATGAAACATTGTTTACAGTTTGTTGTGTCATTTAGCATATTTGTTAAACAATGTTAGGAATGTTGCAAATGAAAAAACATGTGTCATCCTTTGATTTTTATTGTGGTTAGTATAAACTTTGGGCAATGGTGTTTGCATTAATAACCATATATGGATTTTACCAAGAGTAAATTGATGGATGAAATACAAAACCTGGAGGGACTATTCAAGAAAATTTTTAATAAAGAGATTCAACAAAAGATTATGTTACTTCAGCAACAGTTCTCAATGTTTACAGCCCAAGAACTGAATGCCAGACTACTATTTCTTCTTCATAGTCTCTGTGCCTCACAGAATAGCAGAAGCTGCTATTGGAAATTTTTAGAGCTGAGTAGCTTGGCAAGAACCTCTCCTCCTGCTCCGTACTGAGCATGCTCAAGCCTGCCAAACTACCTTCCCCTCAGTTTCCCTCTATCTGCTGAACAGATAGCATCTGTCAGTATTCTGATTGAGTAACATTCTCTTTTCTTCGTTTACATACTTCTCTCTATATTTTTCTTATAATTCCTTTTCATTCTATTTCCCTTCTTGTTCTATATCTCTTCTTTTAAAAAAAACCTCTTTCTTTCTCCCCCTCCTCCTTTTATGTCTACCGCATTGTTTAAATTTTGTGAGTCTTGCAGCCACAAGGTTGTGCTTTCAGATGCTCACTCCAAGTGTTTGTTCTGTCTGGGAGAAGGCCATAATGTTTGGGTGTGTTCCATCTGCCACGATTCATCTCCTAGACTCAAAAGAACAGGGCCTCCCGGCTGAAGTCTTTTTACTGGGAACAGTCTCTACATATACAAGAGCAGGTGGCATCTAATAATGCCTTGTATACCATGTCCAGTCTCGATCTTTTGCCACATTCCTGCATCAGTACCTGCCTCGATAACAACTTCAGTACCATCCTCAATATCGAAGCTCCTGGTGTTGACAGGGGAAGGATTATTGTCAAAGCTTACAAGCTCTGGCTCATCCATGGCTTCTGTAGACTCAGCATCAGTTTGGGAACAACCTGCGCAAGTGGTTGTTGCCTCTACACCGCCTCTGCCTTCCATGGCTATGGATAAGACTGCACTAAAGGCTACGAAAAGGCATCACCCTTTTGGGGAGCAGTCACTGGCTCCAAAAAAGAAAAAGAAAACTAAATGCGTGGGGCCCCATTTGTACCAACCCAAACCTTGGTACCAGCTTCTACACTACTGGTGACAGATCAGGAGGTGCAGGTTGAACCACAGCCTCTACCCATGCCACCGCCTTCAGCACCGACTGTTGTGGTGGAGACTGAGTTCTCCAGACAACCATTTCCATCAGCTTCTCCTGAGGAACAACAGCGTATGTCCCCTCACCACCACTGCCCTGGCACGAGATTGTAGAAATCAACCTTGACCTCCAATTGATTTCAATAGGCCACTGTGTCAAAGTGGGGATTTATCCTCTGAGCTCCACAATCGTTCTTACCGCCGGCCTTATCATCCAACAACCAGTTTGCAGGAGGATTCCCCTTCACCTCCTCATCTTACATCAACCAGTATGGTAGAGAATACCTGTGAAGAGAACCTCCCTGCCTATATTACTCCTATTCACCTGCATACCTTGATTGGTACCACCCGGACACCCACTACTAGTCACCACCACACTCACTTTCTCGTTATTGAGCTCAATCCTGATCCCACTCACCTTCTAGACGCAGTACATACTGGGAACCTCATTCTCATCATCGGAGATCCCACTCACCTCATTGACTTCCTCATTTGCTGAGTAGACATCGTTCTCCACTGCCACCAGCAATTCCGGCATGATCTGGCTCACGTCTTTTGGACAATACTCAACTGGGTCAAACCCAAGCGGTCTCACCTCCTCCTTGGACCATGGCCATGGTGTCCAGGCCACCACCTTTGACAGCTCAGACAACAGTGCCAACGACATCAGCAACATCTACAATACCAACAGTGACAACTTCGGCTCCAATATCTGCAACATCGGTTCCAGTACCGATGTCAGCCTTGGTACTGGAAGGATCTCACTCAGAACCTTCCTTGGACTCTCCCTCAAACAACTATGGGTCAGATGAGGAATCTCTGGAATCTTGCCCTCCATCCCATGAATCACCTCTAACAGCCTTTGGTGAGCCGGCTCCTGACCTGGCACCAGAGGATATCAGACAATTTGCTGATATCCTCCCCAGAATGGCAAAGGCAATTGGGCTTGATGTCTCTGGACTCTGGACTTCCACCACCAGGATCCAATGTTCCAGTTCGTGGATAATCGAGCCCCAGCTGTTGCAGAGATACCATTCCTCCTGGCTTGCAAGAAGTGATGAAATAGCCATGGCTTCAGCCGACTTCTCTTCCACCAACACCTCAACACTTTGAGCATATCTGCAGGACCCAGTGCAAGGATATTGAGTACCTCTTCCACCATCCTACATCGAGGATATTGAGACCTCACAAATAAAAGGAGGTAAGAAAGCTCACACCACTCCTCCTGAGAGGGTTGCCACCTCAATCTTTTGAATGCAGGTTCTTTTCTACAGCCTCCCTGATAGCGAGGGTGCCAAATATACAAGCTTGCTTGGCAGCCTAATTGCTCTCTCTGGGACACCATTCTCCATCTCATCCCAGTTCTCTTAGATGAACAGAGGTCAGTGGTGATGCAGTGTTATAATGAGACCCTAGCCCTCCCAGCACAACAAATTCAATCCTCTCATCACACAGTGGAGTGTGTGGACAAGGTCATGGCAGGATCTGTTGCATTAAGATGATATGCTTAGCTGTGCTCCTCTGGGTTATCTGAAGATACATGCATAGAATTGTAGAATCATAGAGTTGGAAGAGACCACAGAGGCCATCCAGTCCAACCCCTACTGTGCAGGAACACATATCAAAGCACTCCCAACAGATGGCCATCCAGCCTCTTCTTAAAGACCTTCAAAGAAGGAGACTCCACCACACTCTGAGGCAGCATATTCCACTGCCAGACAGCTCTCACCGTCAGAAAGTTTTTCCTGAGGTTCAAGTGGAATCTCCTTTCCTGCAGCTTGAATCCATTGCTCCTCGTCCTAGTCTCTGGCGCAGCAGAAAACAAGCCCACTCTCTCCTCAACATGACATCCCTTCAAATTTGTAAACATGGCTATCATGTTCCCTCTTAACCTTCTCTTCTGCAGACTAAACATACCCAGCTCCCTAAGCTGCTCCTCATAGGGCATGGCTTCCAGATCCTTCACCATTTTGGTTCCCTCCTCTGAACACGCTCCAGCTTGTCAATATCCTTCTTGAATTGAGGTGTCCAGAACTGGACACAATATGCCAAGTGAGGTCTAACCAAAGTAGAATAGAGTGGTACCATTACCTCCCTCGATCTAGACACCATGCTCCTATTGATGCAACTAAGAATCGCGTTGGCTTTCTTGGCTGCCATATCACACTGCTGACTCATGTTCAGCTTGTGGTCCACCAAGACTCCTAGATCCCTTTCACACGTACTGTTACCCAACCACGTGTCCCTTGTCCTATATTTGTGCATTCCAATTTTTCTGCCTAAGTGCAAGACCTCACATTTCTCTCTGTTGAAATTCATTTTGTTAACTTTCACCCAGCTCTCCAATCTGTAAAGGTCATTTTGAATTTTGATCCTGTCCTCCAGGGTATTAGCAACCCCTCCCAGTTTGGTGTCATCTGCAGATTTGATCAGCATGCTCTCTACTTCTTCATCCAAGTAGTTGATGAAGATGTTGAATAGCACTGGACCCAGGACCAGACTCTGTGGCACCCCGCTAGTCACTTCTCTCCAGGATGAAAAGCAACCAGTGGTGAGCACCCTTTGGGTTCAGTCAGTCAACAAATTAAAAATCCACCTAATAGTAGCCCTGTCCAGCCCACATTTTACTAGCTTCTTTGCAAGAATGTCATGGGGAGCTTTTTCAAAGGTCTTACTGAAATCAAGATATGCTACATCCACAGCATTCCCTTCATCGATCAAGCTTATAACTATATTGTAAAAAGAGATAAGATTAATCTGGCACGATTTATTTTTGAGAAATCCATGTTGACTTTTAGTGATTATGGCATTGCTTTCTAAGTAATTACAAACTGACTGTTTAATGATTTGCTCTAGGATCTTCCCTGGTATTGATGTCAGGCTGACTGGGCGATAATTATTTGGGTCCCCTTTTTATCCCTTCTTGAAGATGGGGACAACATTTGCCCTCCTCCAGTCTGCTGGGACATCTCCTGTTCTCCAAGAGTTCTCAAAGATTATTGCAAGTGGTTCTGAAATTACCTCTGCCAGGTTTTTTTTTAATATACTTGGATGTAATTCATCTGGCCTTGGAGACTCGAATTCATCTAGTTTAGCCAGGTATTCCTGTACTACTTCTCTATCTATTCTGTGCTGCATTTCCCCCCCCTTCCTCACCTGCCCCCCCCCCCCCCCCGGTTGAGTACTTCTATCCTTTTGGGAGAAAACCAAGGCAAAGAAGATGTTGAACAGTTCTGCCTTTTCTCTTCCCTCCATTAGTAATTGGCCATCTTCTCCAAATCTGGGGTTACTCGATGAACATCCCACCACGTTTCAGTGATGCCTATTAAATCATATTTATTTTGTTATATTAAGAGTTCGAGTTCACCTTGGTTATTTCCCATGTTCTGTGCATTAGTGTAGAGACACTTAAGACCATGTATTGGTCTCTGGTACTACTTGGCCTGCTCTATCTATATCATTTGGGCTATTTTCCCCAGCACTCGCTGAATCTTTGCCCTGAATAATACTGTCTCCTTCCCCTGCCGAACTCAGTTTAAAGACCTCCTGATCCACTTTACCAGATTGTTAGCAAAAACGTTCCTGCCGACAGTTGTGAGGTGCATCCCATCCAGTGCCAGAAGACCGTCTTTGTGGAAATGGAGACCGTGATCAAAAAACACAAATCGCTCTCAGCAGCACCATCTGCAGAGCCAATTGTTGTTCACCTCCATTATTCTTCTCTCCCTTCATTGGCCATGTCTTTCCACAGAGAGAAGAGACTCAATGACAACCTGCGCATTCAACTTCCTACTTATAACCTTGTCATCCTTTGTGATGTGCTGAAAGCTGCGCTTCGCAGTGTTGTTGGTTCCAACTTGAACCCAAAGGAGGGGGTTACAATCAGTGGGCTTGACCAGTCTTGTTTGCCTCTCCGTTATGTTGTTGATTTTGGCCCCAAGGAGACAGCACACCTCGTAATTCATCCTGTCCGAGTTGCAAATGATTGGTGCCGTTCCTCTCAGCAAGGGGTCCCCAACCACCAGTACTCATCTCCTCTGAGGCTTGTCTGGGGTTACTTGATGAGCAGATTCTTCCATGGCTGCCTGGACATTCTGTTTAGGCTGAGACTGTTGGTCTTGCTGCTGTTGGATTTCGTCCTGCTGGTGTTCGAGTTCCTGTTATTGCTGTTCGATTTCCTCTTGGTGACGTTCCATTACTGCTTCCTGCTTTTCGTGCTGTTCCTCTTCATCATTAATAAGGTGAAGATAAGCAGGAAGATTGAGGATCTTCCCTTTGAGAGGCAGGATCTCTTTCACTCTGACAAGGCAATAGAGGAACTTATGAAGGCCAGATTGACTGCCAAAAAGATGGGTTTTGGGGTCTGTCAGCAACATCACAGGCCCTGGTCATATCACCAGCCCTGGGGATGACTTCCTTCATCTTCCTACCACTCCATGGCACCTCTCCACCAGTCTCAAGGATCCTCGATGCCATCTTCTTCTGCTCAATTCACCAAACAGCGCCAGTTGTCATCCAAGAAGTCTTCATCTGCATCTAAGTCTTGGTTTTGACTCCCTCTACAGGTTGCCTCCACTTACATCCTTTCGCCTGGTCAGCCTGATTCCATCCAAGGTGCCAGACCTATCCCACCATTATTCCACCTGACAGAACATCACCTCAGATTCCTGGGTACTTAGCATCATCCACCTAGGATATGCCATCAAGTTCTGAAGTACTCCTCCTCTTGGTGTATTTCGCTCTACACCTCCGAATCTCATTCTTCTGGAAGAGATCAAGAACCTTCTACACAAAGGTGCCATGGAAAAACTGCCTACTTGAGCCAGAACAATGGGATTCTTCTCCCAGTATTTCACTGTTCCCAAGAGGGATAGAGGACTCTGTCCCATCCTGGATCTGCGTGACTTCAACTACTACATCCACCCCCACAAGTTAAAGATGGTGACACTAGCCTCCTTCACCCTTCCTCAAGAAAGGGGATTTGTTTGCATCAATAGACCTTCGAGATGCCTACTTCCATATCACCATACAAGCGCATTACAAGAGGTACCTCTACTTCGCCATTGGTGATTACCTCTTTCAGTACTGGATTCTCCCATTCAATCTATCCAGAGCACTGAGTATTCACGAAAGGTATGGCGGTTGTCATCTCTTATCTGAGAACCAAGGGAATCGTTGCCTGCTACGTTCAGTATTACAAGCATCTAGGAAGTATTCTACTAGGAAAACCTATCTTGATAAATGTAGACACTCTTCTGCCTTTCCTGTGATGAGGTCAGAACCTGCCGTTCAAGCATCACTCTCCATGGTTCTTCACTTCCTCCTTTCTTTAAAGGAGCAAATCCTGGCCTTTTCCTCAAAGTTTATCTTTCAGTTATTGTTGTCTTTCAGCCTTCTAGCTCATCAGCTTCTTCATTCTTCCACAATCCAATGGTGAACCAATTTTTGAAAGGCCTTCAACATCTTTATACACCTGTTGCTTCCTCGCTTGCACCTTGATCACTTTCCCTGATCCTCTTGCAGCTGATGTTTCACTCTTTTGAACTTTTGACATAGATGATGAAAGACTGTTTACTCTGCAAATAGCCTTTCTCATTGCCATAACTTCTGCTCGGCATTCCATCAAGATCACAGCACTCCACTGTGACGAATCCTTCCTCATTTTCCACTGGGACAAAGTCGTGCTCTGGTCAGATGTGACATTTCTACTGAAAGTCATCTCCAGTTTTCACCTGGGCAAGGACATAATTCTTCCTACTTTGTATCCCGAGCCTAGCTCTTACTTTGAACACTCACTGCACTTTCTCAGTGTGCATCATGCCCTTCGTCTTTTACACTAAATGGACTGCACCTTTTAGACCTTTGCTTCATTTTTTCATCTGCTACAGTGACAGGCACAAAGGCGAAAAAGTTTCTGCCGAGCACTTCTCTGAGTGGATGATTGAGATGATATAGATTGCTTATGAACTTGCTTGCAGACCTGTACCTTCTTCACTGTGAGCTCATTCTACAAGAGCTGTCTTGTCTTCTGTGGCACTCCTTCACAGCATTGCCCTCCCAGAACTATGCAGGGCAGCAACATCCCAACCATCCACATTCATCCATCACTGTAGGCTGGACTGCAGAACCAAGAGGGATGTGTGTTTTGGTCATGCAGTCTTGTCTTCTGTCTTCAAGGACCTGACCCACCGTCCTTTCAGTGAGCTCTCTAATCACTCATTGTGTGAGGCGCAGAGACCATGAAGAAGGAGGATAGGTTGCTTACCTCTAACTGTAGTTCTTCAAGTGATCATCTGTACCCTCACACAAATTGGCCGTACCTCCCCTCTTTCACATCCCTATTGTTCAGTGGACTTCGAAACTGAGGGGAAAGTACCTTGGCAGGCTTGAGCATGCTCGATATGGAGTGGGAGGAGGGGTTGCCACCAAGCTACTCAGCTCTAGAAATATCCAATAGCAGCTTCTGCAAGGCGTGAACACCTATTTTGTGAGGATACAGATGACCACTTGAAGAACTACGGTTACACATAAGCAACCTGTCCATCTTAAACAAAAGAACACTGCATTTTCTAAGAAACTCAGGAAGTGCCTCTCTTATGATTTGAGACAAGAAGGTATAAAGAAATCTGTCACAAATATCAGGAAGGAAGACAGTATGTAACGGAACACTAGGAAATATTAAAAGCTTTCGAGGAATATTACAGAGACTTATATGCGAAGGACAATGAAAAAAATGTCAGATATGGAAGATTATTTGGATAGACTTCAATTGGATAAGCAATGTTTGGAACAAAAGCAAAGTTTGAATTGGCCTATGACAACTATGGAGCTTATCAAAGCATTTAAAAAGATTAAATCTGGGAAAGGTCCGGGTCCAGATGGACTGTCTGCAGTACAAAAAAATTGAAGATGAATTACTTAATCCACTAGAGATAGTGTGTGATGAGTTCTGAGGAAAAGGATGGATATTAGACTCTTGGAGAAACACTTACATTTCAGTAATTCATATAGAAGATGCATATGGGACATTAATAAAGAATTATGGACTACTAACAATGACTATAAAATATTTACTACTATTTTTGTAAACAGATTTTGAAAAGATACTTCTCAAAATACCCATGAGGGTCAGAGTAGGCTTAGCCAAAACAACTAAGCCAAGTGGGCTTAGCCAAGACAACTATGGAGTAATACAAGAACTGTTCTTAAAACTGTTCAATATTTTGAATAGCATAATGACAGAAAGGCCGTTTCAATTTCTTTCTTTCTTTCTTTCTTTCTTTCTTTCTTTCTTTCTTTCTTTCTTTCTTTCTTTCTTTCTTTCTGAGATGCAAATAAAGCATTTGGTAATACTTCCTGGAATTATGTATTCCAAATATTGGAGAGAGTGGACTTTGGTGGAAATTTTATTCAGGGAATAAAGACAATATATTCAGTTCAAAATGCCCAGATTTTGGAAAATGGCAGTGCGGGAACATTGATTGAGATACAAAAGGGCATTGGTTGTCATCTCTCACATTTGCTGTTTATTTTGATGTTGGAGACTTTACCAAGAGATATCAAATAAGATGACAGAATTTGTGGAGTGAGTAAATAAAAGAACAATATAAGCTGAGGATTTATGTAAATGACCTTGTTACAATGACACAAAATCGGAGGGGAGAAGGAAGGCATGTGCAGCCTTTCCCCCTATTACTTTGCCTTTTGCTTCAGCATGAGTTCTCAGCACCAGGGCCAGAGCCAAAGGAATGGGAGCAAGGAGCTCCAGAGGGGAGAAGGAAGGCTCACCCGGGCCTCCCCCTCCATTCTCTTGCCTTTGGCTAGGTGTGAGTTCTCAGCAAAATAAATTGTTAAATAAATTGTTCAGTTATTCAGATTTGAAAAATGCTTTTCCATTGCACATTTAAAATTCTAAGAAAGTAAAGGCAAAATAGCATTTAAGTTGTGCAGAGCATATACATACAAATAGACTACCAGGAGTAAGTAATGCCTAAATCCAGATATTAACTACAACTAGAGTAGACCCATTAAATCAGTGAAAATTACATACATGTTGTCTTACCAAGTTTCTGTTATTCAGTAAGTCTAATCTAACTGGGCCTAATCATTGGATTTAGGCCATAAACATTTTTTTAAGATTGCATGAGTATCTTGGAGTGTTATATTTATACAACACATTAATGAACACAGCGAACATTAGACGTGTGGAAATTAACTCCACAAACTGTACCTATGATCTATGCAAGAAGACAGAAGTCTTGTTAAGAATTTGCATTAGAAGGTCAAGCTTAAAAAATATGTTTGTATGTGTTTGTTTGTAAAATATGTTTGTATATGTTTGTAAAGAACCCAGTTTGGTTGGGGGGAAGATATCTCTGTGATATTTTCACTTACCTGTGATATTTTTTTCCAGATACCTCCGGTATCTCTAGACTACTCTGCTTTCCACTTCTTTATAACTAATTGTACATGTACTTGAGGGTGTGATAATGCACTCTCTCATCCCATCTCTGCCTTCAGACAAGATTGCAAACTAGGCTGTGCATGTTCCTATATTAGCATAGAAAAATATATTATATCAAAATGCACGCAGTTGCTTTTATTAACGCTGTTTCTTTGCCTTCTGCAGCTGTTTCTGCAGCTGCAATGGCCAGAATGCTATATCAGTTTATACTTAACTCAGTACTTAAGGCTTGACTCCAAAATCTAATGGAACATGCATCTGATGCCCAGTAAAGTAGATTGGGAGACAAGTAACTGTTTTGTATTCACAATCACTACTTTGTGATGATTTTGACACTATTGCCACAAACATAACTCACCCCCATTTCCTTTATCAGGGATCAACTGAATGGGGAGAAAGACCTGAAAGAGAGAGAGGAAGAGAACTAATGAAATGCCCTGGGGTTTTGTCCTGGGCCCAGTGCTATTCAACATCTTTATCAGTGACTTGGATGAAGGAGTAGAGGGCATGCTGATCAAATTTGCAGATGATACCAAACTGGGAAGGGTTGCTAATATGCCAGAGGACGGGATCAAAATTCAAAATGACCTTAACAGACTGGAGAGTTGGGCCAAGGCTAACAAAATGAAATGTAAGGTCTTTCACCTAGGCAATAAAAATGAAACGCACAAATATAAGATGGGCAACACCTCGCTGGACAATAGTACATATGAAAGGGATCTAGGAGTCTTAGTAGATCACAAGCTGAACATAAGTTAGCAGTGTGATGTGGCAGCCAAGAAAACCAACATGATTCTTGGTTGCATCAATAGGAGTATGGTGTCTAAATTTAGGAAAGTAGTAGTACCGCTCTATTCTGCTTTGATCAGACCTCACTTGGAATATTGTATCCAGGTCTGAGCACCTCATTTCAGGAAGGATATTGACAAGCTGGAACATGTTCAGAGGAGGGCGGCCAAAATGGTGAAGAGCCAGGAAGCCATGCCCTATGAAGAGCGTCTTGGGAGCTGGGTGTGTTTAGTCTGCAGAAGAGAAAGTTAAGAGGGGACATGATAACCATGGTAGAATATTTGAAAGGATGTCATATAGAGCGATCAGGCTTGTTTTCCAGTGCTCCAAGGAACAATGGATTTAAACTACAGGAAAAGAGATTCTGCCTGAACCTCAGGAAGAACTTCCTGATGATCAGTGCTGTCTGGCAGTGGAATATGCTGCCTCAGAGTGTGGTGGAGTCTCCTTTTTTTGGAGGTTTTTAAGCAGAGGCTGGATGGCCATCTGTTGGGAGTACTTTGATGTATATTCCTGCATGGTAGGGTGTTGGACTGGATGACCCCTATGGTCTCTTCCAATTCTATTATTCCATGATTCTATGATCTATTAGCACTTCCTGGTCTTCACCCTCTGTCTGCTCAGGCTCTCACTACTCCTATAGATGTAAAGAGCAGGAAAATGTAGGTGTCCAGAAAGAGACATTCTCATTCTGAGTCTGCAGTATGTGACTACCCTTGTGGTAACAACGAAAAATATTTCGGGAGTTCTAGCAGCTCCCACCAAAACTGAAACTGATTCCTAGGGAAAGAGAAATAACTCCAGTAAATATGATCTCAGAATCCATATCAGTCCAAGTAGGCAGCACAAAAGGAGCAAAATTTGTAAGGATGTCTCAGAAGTGGAAGCTTCATTTGTAACTTCTCCCCAACACAGGTTGTTTAAATGAGAATTTTATTCAGTAATGCTGAATGAAACATTAAAAGGGTTGAAACTTGAGAACCCCATATCTGCTCCTGCAGCCGAAGGCAGTGCTGTGATTCATCAGAGACAGTGAAGTTCTTCTGCAACTTTGGTTGCCATTACAAATAATTGTGCGTTTGCCTTACAAACAGAGGTACAAATGGGTAAGGGAATGCATTTTACTGGCCTAACTAATGTTAGTGAAGAATATTCCAACTGAATAACCAAAAAAATCCATTAGGAATTTTGCGTAATATTCAGTGTAATGCGAAAAACTTGCACATTTTAATGGAATCCTGTAAAAGGAATCTATTAAATGTCTGTTAATGTCTTTGCTGTCTGTTTCATTGAAGTCTTAGGAAAGGAACAACATCCCTTTAAACAGGCTTGATTGTCTGCATCTGTCAGTATAGTATGAGAAATAACCGGAGAAAAGTGACATGCAAGGAGATGATCTTTTCAATCAGAAACTAAAAAGGCAGTGTTTTCATATCTAAAATTTGCAGTAATTTATCTTTTTTTAAAAATAATTTTTTTATTATTACTTAAGAACAGCACAGAGGTACAGAAGAAAGAAAATATAGTTGCTCTGTTTAAATGTTTTATTGGGCTATTGTAAGATACATTCTTGTAAATTACATTCTTTGAAATTGTATTATGCTTCTGATTCTAGCATTTATTGTGTTCCTTATACTGTTGCTTCATAAAGGTGGACACCTTTTGTCTGTTGAGTGAAGTTTCTCTGTTTTTAAGGGCACAAGAGAAACTGAAGGAGAGGAGGAGTCTGGTTTGATTCAGCCTGCAGAAGTCTTTGCTCCCAAAAGCCTGGTTTTGGTGTCCAGATTAGATTATCCAGAAATTTTCAGGGTAAAAAAAACCTTTCTTTTATTATTTGTTAACATGTGCTTCTGATAATCTCTCAGGGTGTGTGTATGATCCTAAAACATCTCTGCTTTGTCATGGTAATTGAGGCAGATCAAGCAGACATAGCACAATTTACACAAAATTAATTCTCACTGTCTTGACGATTCACACATATGGGATTCTCTGTGCCTGCACAGACCACTTTCAGAAATTTTTAGAGTGAAATCTCACAGGCTGAGGTCCTGCCTCCATACTGCACAATGCTCAGTATGGTTTCCTCTTAAACCTCCTCACTTCTCTTTATTTGCCATCATGGCTGCATTGTGGGGAATTTCGTATGTTAGCTTTTCTTCACCTCTTCTTTTCTTAACTCTTCTTTGGTTTATGGCATCTGAAACATGCTTTAAGAAGTGTGTCTCCTGCAGAAAGAAGAAAACCCAGACAGACAGGCATTCTAAATGCCTCTTCTGCAGTGGGGAGGCCCACTTTGTGCATAAGTGCTCCCATTGGAACAGATATTGGAATAGGAATATATTGGAACAGGAATTCACATCTTAAAGCCTTTCTTGAGGAGTCAACCATTATTAAATCAGCTGAAATCATTGCCCAAAACAGGCCTTTTTTCCACGTTTCATATGTATAGCTTCACACACTTCAGTACCATCAACTTCACAATCTGCTGTACTGATGAATTGTGCTAGTACTGACAAAACTTCCCTCACTTATCAGAGAACATCAGTACCATCAGCTTCAGATTCAGGCCAGCCCTTCTTGAAGTGATCAGTGTTGCACAAATCTGTGCAGGCTCTGCCTGAGTTCTCTGCTGCTTCCAAGAAGTAAAATAAGCCCTCCCATGATTCTTTAGTTTGTAAGAAGAAATCCAAATCTGCTGCTGTTCCTTCTGACGATGTGTTGTCTTGTCAAAAGAGATTCAAGCCTGCTCATGTACCTTCAATTTGTCTAAAGGAGTCAGATGCACTGATTTTGCCTAATACTGTTGATCTGATGGTGTTTTCTGTTCTGGTTCTTCCAGTTGCTGTTAGCCCTGACAGTGTGAGCTTGACCTCGTCTGTGCTTGGTTTTCTTGTTCCTTTTCTAGAAATCTTGGAAGACGACTTTCTTCTCCCAGAGTCGAACGTGATGGATGTCCAATGTCTGAAGTCACATTCAGAGGGTGAGGTGCTTAGGCAGACTTCCATCCGCACTTCAGCAAGAGATCGATCTATCACTACTAGCTGTCTCTCCATTACCTCACACAGGTGCAAGTCACCATTTCATCAATGCTCATCTAATACACTGCAAGAACTGTCTCATCTTTACTCTCAGGAACCTCCCCCTCATTGTCCTGTACCTGTATCACTGAAGTGGTATTATGATGACTATTAGGCATGTCCTACTACATGTTTGATAGACGCTGGTACAGACCCTATTCTCAACATCCATCACTACCAAGATCTGTCTATGATTTGCAAAATTCCAAGCCCCACTAGTCCCAAGAGCCCCATCATCAGCATCTCTTTAGTGTCCATCTCCATATTCTCCATCTGGTCAGCTGTTTCTTCTAGATCATCCAACTTCCACCAGATTGGTGGTGGCTCCTGCTCATCCTCCTCTTTGGCAACCATGGACTGTTTTGTCAGCAATGATTTCAAGAAGACAGACCTTGCAGCAGTCTCTTCCTTCCGTGCCTCTCCCTCCTTTTGATGTATTAACAGGAAACCACTCTTCTTCTTCTCCTCATATTTCAAGCTCTGGCTCTGGGGACTCCAACTCCAATTCATCTTCTCCATGAAATCAATTGCCAGACCTGAATGTAGCTGACTAGGACCTGCTGTCTTCACTGGATGACACTAGTTTATATGCTGATCAGGTGCTGAGAATGGCTAAGGCTTTGGAATAGAATATTGCTAAACACTCCTGGAAGTCACCTTCATCTGTTTCAACAACCTAGATGGGATTCAGGATTCCAACTGTGCTGTACTTTTTGCGCATCCGTTGCCAAGCTCAGTCATTGTGGAAGTGGCTACGTCTAAACCATCAGATAAACCACACTCAAGGAGATAAAGAAGGGTCAAGCTTGATTCCATGGCTCAGAAAGCCTATTCTGTTGTGGTATTCTTATTTTATATTTCTAATTATCAGGCTTTTACAGGGGCATACAAACAATGCCTATGGGAGACAATTGACAAAGAAGTTGTATTACTGTAACTTGAGGTGTTTTCTCTCTTTTCCTAGTGACATTCATATGGACTGAAACTGAGTTTCTGTTAACCAGTTCTTGGATTCCTGCTTCCTTGGTGTTGCCAAATGGCGTTTCCATTCATCTGATAAGAGTTGATGTGGCTGCTCACTTGGCATTCAATTGACCTTAAGATTTCTCTTCTTACTGTCTACACCCTTTCATTAAGCTTTTCGTCAAGGTTTTGTTAAAACCTTTCCTTCTTGAATTCCTGTTGTTCTTGCCTGGGACATACAGCTGGTTCTCTCCCAGTTAATGAAGCGTCCTTTGGGCCCCTTACCTTGTATGACTTGTGGTTTTTCATGTGGAAGACTGTGTTCCTTGTGGCCATCCCTTCTGCCAGGAGGGCAAGTAAGCTTGGCTGCATTGAGATTGGGCTCACTATTCCTCCAATTCCACAAAGAAAAGATAGTCCTGTTTCCAGGGTTTTTCACTTTTCTTCCAGTAGTGGCTTCATCCTTCCATTTGTCTTAGCAGCAGTCACTTCCAACCCTCCTCCTGAACCTATCCATGAATGAAGAATGTACCTGATTTATGGTAGATGTCAGACATGCCCTCACTGTCTACTTTGATTGAACAAAAATCTTTAGAAAATCTCCTAGACTTTTATCTGCTATGGAACTCTTAAGCAAGGCTGTCAAGCTTCATCACAGCACATTTCCAAGTGAGTGCTGCTACCATCTTGTTAGATTTCCAGACTACCAGAAATCAGAGCTTTCCTGTAATCATTGTCATTCCATGAGGACTGTCTTCACTTTATCTGCATTTTTGGCTGGTATGTCCGTACAGATTATCTGTCAAGCATCTACTTGGGCTCAGCCACTTAATTTTGTAAAGCACTATAGACTTGATATTCAGGCCAGAGATTCTACTTCCTTTGACTTTCCTGTGTTTTAGTAATCATGGTCTTGCCCTCCCTCCAGGTGTGTATAACTTACTAATCTCCCATATGTCTGAGTCTCAGAGACCTTGAAGAAGAAAAACAAGTTGCTTATCAGTAACTGTGGTTCTTTGAGTGGTCATCTGTGAACTCATACAACCCACCCAGCTCCCCTTTGTTGCTATGCTTGAGTTCCTTGGTTGCTGTCCACCAAGGAACTCAAGCATGGAACTGAGGATGTTTGTATAGGAGCTGTGCTGAACATGTCCAGTATGGGGAGCAGGCCCTCAGCCAAAAAGATCTAGCTCTAGACACTTCCACAGATGGTCTGCACAGGTTCAGAGCATCTCATATGTATGAGTTCACAGATGATCACTCGAAGAACCACAGTTACAGGTAAGCAACCAGCTTTTCCCCAGTTTTGTTCCTGTGTTGTTCTGAAAAAAACAAAGGTTTTGAATTTAGCTGAAGTGGTAGTTGTGATATGCACAACCGTCAGGTAATATGCCAGAGGCTAGAGCTTGTCAGGCAGGCAAAGTCGCAATCCAGATAGGAAAATGTTATCCAGCAACATCCTGTGGTGAATAGGACCAGTCCAGAGTGTGAGAGTGCTTCACTGCCAAGATTATGTTCCCACAGATTGTTATGTGGGCTAACCACAAACAGAACACTATTTCCTGGTTCTCACCATGATTATTCCTGATCACCAATTTACAGGTAAAACTTGTTTAAGCAAATAATTAAGCTCATTTGCTTATGTAAAGCATAGCAGTTGTAAACAGTAAAGACACACTGAGTAAGCATGAACAAAGTGGGGAGAATATTTCAGCTTCACTGCAGACCTGTTTTCCCCTCAAAGAAAGCTTAATAAAATAATTGTTATGTAAAATGTTCAGTGCACTGCTATTTCTGATAGTGTACTGTTATGTCACACAGCTTTGGTTGATCAACAAATATATTTTTATATTTGAGCTTCTAAATGCTTCAAGCTCAACAGCAGTTACAGTGTTCCATAATTGCAGTTTTTCTACATTGCTTCGGTAGGAGCTAACCTTGTATAACATTTATATTTGAGATGTATGCAATATACTAGACACCTTAACAAGTAAAACTTCCTTATCTCTTGTTCATCTGCTTCTGTTAAGATTTATATCCTACCATTGTATTGTGGTGAACTTATTATTATGCCTAGAGCCCAACGAGGAAGGGGAAATCTACTCAGAATGAAGAAGGAAAAATTTGGTCCTGACTCTGAAAACCATTAAGTATTTAGAGGCTTCACCTAAAGTGATTGTGTTCCCAATTATTGGTCGGTCATTTTCTTTCATATAACTTATATTGCCAGTTGGTGGGTGGCAAAATCGCAGCATGGATGAGATGGTAGCCCTTTGAGCCAGATTTACTTTAGGTGTCCTGCAAGCCATATGTTATGGAACATACAGAAGGCAGGTATATATCTGGATTCAGACTATAGGAAAAGAGATTCCACCTAAACCTCAGGAAGAACTTCCTGACGGTCAGAATTGTTTGGCAGTGGAATATACTGCCTCAGAATATAGCGACATCTCCTTCTTTGGAAACTTTAAGCAGAAGCTGGATGGCCTCCGTTGGGAGTGCTTTGATGCAGATTCCTGCATGGCAGGAGGTTGGACTGGATGGCCCCTGTGGTCTCTTTCAACTCTATGATTCTATGATATCTGAATTACCATATTTGCCAGTGCAGAGGACACACCTGTGTATAAGATGCACCCCATTCTTGGGATGGCACGGAGGATTAATCCACAACAATTGGGTTAATCCCCGAGTGCCAACTGGAATTGGTAGGATAAGAAAAACTACAGAACAGGAATATAACTTCCTTGGATATCTCATATTCATATAGAAAAGCAGAATGTAATTGTTTCTAATATGTAAATATTTCTAATGTTAAATAAAGACTGGCTCAATTCTAATGATTATTACTGAAAGAGTTCACTAGGCTTCATAGTTAGGTTTGTTTAACTGTATATGCCTAAAATTCTGTATATATGAGTTTTTGTATACATATGTATGCTTGTAGAAAATGATACAGTTTGAACTGCAAAGAAACTTAACATCTTAGTGTTACATTTCTTTGAGCAAAATGCTTTCCTGTGACATATTTAAGGATTCTAAAAATGTATTTGTTACAGTATAATGCATATCTTCTATAATTCTTGGTACTTGGCTCTCCCCATGTTTCAAATCTATTTGTTTTTATTTCATATTTTAGGCTTGCCTTGGCTTGGTCTACACTGTATATGTGGACAATCTGAATGTCTCATTGGAGAGTCTCATTGCAAATCTCTGTTCATGCTTTGTCCCTGCTGCTGGAGGGTCACAGGTAAATAGGGAAAAAAGGGTGTTTATCCAGTTAATTTAATTTATGAAGAAAGCAAAAATAAATTCTTCAAATATTTTGATTTAATAAAGGACCATAGTTCAGCTGAGTATGTCCCAATGGCCCATCTTCTGAGGAGAGCAAGAATTCCATTCCACAATAAGGTCAAGGGGTTAATTTTGTCATTGAATTTGCCTTTAGTTCAGATCAGAAAACTGCAATATTCAACCTTTTTTATAGCTGGTAATTCAAAATATTTTGTTTCCCCCCTCTTGATTTAGATGAAACATTTAGAAGGAGTGTTTTTCTTTCCTTAAGCTACACTTTTATTGAGCTTTTACATTCTGTTGTAATTCTGTGTTTTGGTTGTCCATCCGTCTTTGTTGTATGGAAGATTTTTATGAAGCAGAGGGATGACTATATTGAAAAAAGAGTTCTGTTGCATATTAATAATTTAAGGTTTTGGATAAAAGGCCAGCACAGAATTCACTTATATGGTTCTTTCTGTTCTAATAGTGATCCCCAATTGTCCCAACAAATTTCAAAAGTCATGTGAGATGGCAGTACCCATCAACAAGACCCTTTGGTCTCAAATCCCCTATCCCAGTTTGCTGTACATACAGTCTCCTAACAGTAGACTGGAGCACAGTCACAATAGGGACTTGTGGGGAAAGATGGGGCAATCCGATATTAAAGTCAACAGACTGTACTGAAGAATGAATGGCTGGCTACTTACAAAAGAAACTGGAATTTTTCATTCTCATTCTGTTATTTAGTTTTATTATCATCTGAAGGTGTGCGTGCCTAAGGTGAACTAGTATTTATAGTCACTGATATAGGCAGTTAGCAAGCAGCTGATGTTCCTTTATTCCATTATCCCTTAACCACATGCTTCAGTTCTTGCTTTAGAGCATATGCTTTGTATGCAGAAAGTCCAAGTGCTATTATTCCACTTTTAACATCCTGTGGAATTCTGGGGTTTGTAGTTTACTGAGGCCAAAGAGCTGGCTGAGAATTCTAAATGCCCCTCCCTAAACTGCAAACCCCAGGATTCCATAAGAAGTTGAAAGTGGAATAATAGCACTATTAACAGTGTAGTGCAGAAATGGCCCAAGTTTCAGTTTCTGCCATCCCCAGTTAAAAGGAAACAGCAAGAGATGAGAAAGACCACTCTTGGCTTAAGAACCTAGTGTCAGTATAGAATGTACTGAGATAGATAATTAGTTTGATTTGGAAACCTATTCAGGATAGCTGTGTTAGCCAAGCAGCAAAATACAACAAAGTACAAAATCCACAAGATATTTAGTAGCCAACCAAAATGCAGAGAATACATCATGCAGATTTTCGAAGCTTCACTGGCTTTTTTATCACCAAAGGTGTTAAAAATCACACAGGCGAAGAAAAATGACAGTGTTAGAGTCATAGGCCTACATTTTGTCTCATGTGTTACTTCTGTGGTTAGTTGAGATGGTTCAAAGGGGTATCAGTGCAGGCCGAGATCATGCCATGTGCTCCACTGGGCTGCCAGTCTTCCTTGTGACCCTAAGGCAGACCTCCCTGTGCAACAAACTTGAACCTTGTATTTGGATTGGGAGACTAAATTTCTTCCTTTGCCATCTTCTACACTACCTGTAAACTCTCATATACTTCCTGTTCCTTTTGGAACAGCTGTCACTCACCTGGGATCAGCTGCTTCTGGAGTAGAAGACCTGAGTCAGGTCCAGCTCCATTGTGCTAGAAGGCGACATCTGTCCTGAAGCTGAAGCAGCTTCTTCTTGTGTTTGAGGCTGCTCTTCCTTTTGAGTCAGATTCTCGGTGCTGTTACAGCTACTGGACCACTCTCTGGTTCCTCTTCTCCCATTGTTTAACAGTTGGTCCCAAATCCATAGCTGATTTTAAACTATTTTAAATTGTTTAATATGTTTTTAGACTTCTAAAATTATTCCTTACGGTTTTCATTTTTGAATTATTCTTAATTGTTTTAAATTTATTTTATATGTATGCTGTTTTAAGATCTTCTGATAGGGTGACATATAAATATTTTGATAAATGTGGAAATGTTTATACTGGCATATTTTGCAGAGTGTTTAAGAAAACATAAATCACCCATCCATCTTATCTTTATTTATTCCACTTTTCTTCCCTATTCAACCTATCAGCCAGTGTCAGTGGCCCACATTCAAACTATTCCCGCTTTATTTAGTTCAAGGTTGGGAAAAGCAAATTCCACTTTTGCAGCCCTCCTCCCACTACCCCCATCTTTTGTCACACAATGGACATTTTATTCCTCTGTTAAGCAAATATTTCATTGCACTCACAAATTTTCATGATCTTGGTCACTATGACTATATTCTGTGGTTTTCCACAATTGTGCAAAAAGACATGAGGATATACATACCTGAAGCACACAACAGATGAGTAGAATGTACATACATTAAAGGATTTTTCACTGGAAGCCAACCAGTAAAGACTGGTTGAGAGAAGCTGCATTGAAGTCCTCTCTGGACTGGAGTATTTGGAAGAAGGATTGAAGAGCTTATAAGAAGGGCAAGTCTTAACTTTCTGGGTCTGATTTTGTCAAGAACAACAAAAGGCTCGTGATCTTGCTGACTTTCTTCAAAACCCAGTAGGAAAATGAGAGACCTCCCTGTTCACTTGAGGTTCATTATGATGCACAGAAGACTCATACGATGGGTCTTTCAGTTAGTTATAGGTGTACTGGACCTGAATAAGACTTAGAATAGTTCAGCAGGCTTACAACAGTTGTAAGAACTAATTTATGACTGCTGCAGGTGAGCTGTCACATATGTGTGGTCCCCAAGATTTCACAATAGTGAATAAAATGTGAGCAAAATGTCACTGTCTCTTGATTTGTGGATGATAATAACACAAAAGAGCAACTGCATATTGCAGAAGCAATAATAGTGTATTAAAATATCTTTCTACAGAAGCTATTTTCCCTAGGAGCAGGAGACAGGCAGCTGATACAAACTCCTTTACATGATAGTCTTCCTGTTACAGGAACTAGCGTGGCTCTTCTATTTCAACAATTAGGTATGTCACTATTTGAATTACTATTGCGGGTTGTTTCTTTGTTTGTTTCATAATCACTGCAGAAGTGCTATTGTAGCATTTTGCAAATTCTGAATTTCAAAAATGAAAGAGTTACCTTTTGGAACATAGTTTAAATATATCTTATCAGTGATCTGAAGATGACCCTTTTACCAGTCACACTCCTATATTTACTTCTTGGTTATGGTGTCCCTCAGTCCAATTGTGATGACTAATTCTGAAGCTAGTATAATTCATAATGGCTCAAGGAACTGCACTATGATTACTAATATCCCAATTCCTGGTACCAATTTATTGTCCAAAAGTATATATATTGTGTTGAACCATAGTAGCAGAAAATACCTGTTCGGTATCTGATCTTCTCTTTGATTCATTTTTCTTGAACTGTGTTTTTTCTGTATTGTCAGCCCTGATCTTTCTTCTTCTTTAAAAAAAATGGGAAGTTTAAAAATACGTCTTGTGTAGCTGAGAAATTAAGTATGTGTGCATGTGTGTGTTTAAGTTAATCAGGGGATTTGCAATAAACTGGGGCAGGTAAGAACTGCACTGCAACAGAAAGGTGAAATATGTACACTTTTTGACTGCCATTCAGTCATTCAAGTCTAGTTGTTTGAAAGAAGATACACAAAAGATCCTGTTGGAGCAAACTTTTCAAAGAGGGGAATGTCGCTGACAATTTGTCAAGAAATGAAGATAAGTATTCCTTGCACTTTCATAGGGACTTGTGTGCACTGCAGTGATGGTCCTTGTATTCGGTTATATCTCCTTCTCAGAATATACTACAAAAGTACATTGCAGTTACTATGATGCCTTAAGAGGTATCAAAAGTATGAGTTGCTGCCACTGCTGCTGCTGCTGCTGCTGCTGGTGTGCTGTGTGCCTTCAAGTTATGTCTGACTTATGGCAACCCTAAGGTGACTCTGTCATTTGTTGTTGTTGTTGTTGTTGACAGGATTCATTCAGGGGGGATTTACTTTTGCCTTCTTCCAAGGCTGAGAGAATATGACTTGCCCAAGGTCACCTAGTAGGTTTCCATGGCCAAGCAGGGGTCTCCCATTTTCTAGTCCAACACTCAAACCACTACACCATGCCTGCGCTCAGTTTTACTTCATAACTAGGTAGGATTTGAAAGGGACATGTGTTCACCTTGTACTTTCACTCTGTTATTTGAAGAGCAAAAATGGAGATAAACTGCTACGATACAACTTCAAATGGGGCTGCCTACAAGTTATCAAGTTAGAATCACTGTAGGTGCATTTTGTGTCTTCTGCCCTACTAGAAAGTCACAGAGAGGCCAGTAACACTAAGCAGCTGGTTGCGCCTAATGTTATATTGGATTACAGGGAAGAGATGGGATTCATCTCCTCTTCCTAAAATTACCTTTGTTGCTAGAAAATATTCTTAATGGCACTGGCACCTGAATTCTTCTGTTCTGTTTGATGCTTTAGAATTAACCCAGAAAACTGGGGGAAAGTAATTAGTAGTAGGTTATTGCTTTAAACAGGATTTTGCAGTGTTGTTTGTTTCTTTTTATCATATGACTACTGTTCTAGGCTTTCCTTGGTCTTCTGTATGATAAAATATAAGAAAAGGATTAGACTAACACAGATATGTATGATTTCTGGATATTTGGTGTTCTGAATGATAACTCAAAGGGTATAATTTTTTTCCTTTGAAATATGTCCTCAGAACAGAGATGCACAACTATGGCAAGGCCTGAGGCTGCATTCTGGATAGCATGAGCACTTGAGGGCCACGGTTTGGGTCCCCCCCCCCTTAATTTAGCTTTGACTTTTATGTCAATTGATTAATAGCAACAGAAATTGATTGTCTGATAAATAACATGAGGAATTTAATTTTGACTTGATTGATATATTACTTGAGACAGCACTCACTTGTATCTAGGCAAGGAAAAGTCTGATCTTCTTCAAGCAGCTCAAATTCTATGTTTCTCTACTGTTGGTGGATGTATAGTCCCTGCATCAAAGAATGTTGGAGTTGCAATCTAATAAGTACAGTAATGTTTTGTAAGAGGGGGAAACAGCAGGTCTCTGCAAATTTTCTATTTTTAAGTGTACTTGCAAAGGTTATTTATCATTATAATAAAATTAAATGACTATATTGGTAAACAAATCCCACACACACACTGTTAACTAATCAATTAATGCTTTGGCTTGCAAATTTCTGTAGTGCGCACCCCAGTATGTCTGATACAAGATCGTGCTGAAGTATTAGTGATCATGTTAGTAGTTGTTGTCATTGTTATATTGCCCCCCTTTGTTACTATAGCCCCTCTCAGTTCAGCAATGAACAGTTTGTAAAGACAATTATTAAGTGCTCTTTCAGATGTGCTCCCCCCAGCTTTGGATCTGCCATTCTGTAGCACCTCTGGCCATATTCACTGCCAAGGGGAGAAAAAGAACTGAAAAATATCAAAAAGGAAGGGGCTTTGTTGTTTTATGTATAATAAGAAGAAGATTTGGTGCTTTATTATTATCTCTAAGTAAGAAGGAGCTTTGGCTGGCAGAAACAAAAATGGAGATGTAGAAATCATCTCCTCTTTGTTGGAAGACTCTAGTCACAGTTTGCCATTGAATTTTGGCAGCAAATTTCATTACTTTTCTGATCATACTGCCTAATTTCAGTGGTGGCTAATGTTTGCTTTACAGTGGACTTGTGAGCTGCCCCAAAGGTATTGGGGCTGCATATGGCTCATGTACCACACTTTGCCCATCTTTGCATTAGAAAGACAACAGAACAAATAATTTCATTATTTCATTATAGTGAGAATTTTCTTTTCCAATACAAAGGAGTAATGGATGGTTTCAGAGTGGGTGGAAGTCTGGCACTTTCCTGGTTGGTTGTCTGCTCAAAACCCTCTCCCAACTGTTCCTCTTTTCAGGACAGAGTCCTTGTACCTTTTATTCTGGAAGTGGGATAGTTCTATGACTAAGTGACTAGCCATGAAACAATTGAGACCTCTTGCTACTCCCACTTCTGAATCTGAAGTTTATCACAGCGTATTTTGACTGTAAAAGGAAGTTCTGACAGGCTAGGACTGATTATTTCAGAACTATTCTAAATGTCCTCAGTTTAAGGTGAAAAGCCATAGCAATGCAAGAAATACAGAATGTTTTGTTCACTTCTACTAAAAATATGCTGAGTAACAAATTTAACTTCTCATTAAGTCATTTCTAAATAATTGTATTCCTATTACCAATATAGAGTAACCAGACTTTTTTAAAACTTGGGGAAATTATATGCTAGGAACAGAACAAAACTAACCAGTCTGTTGATAGACTGAAGAAAAAAACCCTTTGTGTTCATGAAAAAGCTGCAAAAAAAACTAAGCATGTTCAATATAACGTGGTCAACTAGTTTTAAGAAGATCATTTGTAAAAGAAACTAAATTTAGTGAAGATGTTTAGTGTACACTGTTATAGCCGACTCGTGGTTCTGCTTCTGTTACAGATTGCTTTCAAATGTTAAAATAAACGTTATGCGGGAATGAAAGACTGGAAAATTTTGAAACAAGTTTCTCATACAGCACGAATACACCCCAAGCCACAGAAAGTGCATGTAAGTGGTTAGAGTTGGAAAACTCAGCTACCTTCAAGAGATAGTACCAACAAAGCAAATTGTAGAGTATTGTTATCTCAAACCATGCTCTGAAATATTTTTTAAAAAAAACCCTATTGGAATAGACCCTCTTTTGTGTTGTTCATTCTCACTGATTATCAATGAACAACATGAATTATTGCTGTCTAAGACTGTCATTTTTCTGGGACTCATTCAAGAAATTTCGTACAACTCCGCAACTGGAGAACACAGACAATGCAGCATTTATAGAGAACTTTCAACAGTCTAGGAAATCTTATTTAATATGTGTGAGTAAGAACATAGAATATAGCTCTTATTGCTATGAAGAGAGTGGCTTGACCAACGGAGTCTGGAGTTGTTGAGATACATTTTCTTTACATTTTTATTTATATATTCAAGAAATGCATGGACAAGAAGTCATCTCCACCTGTTTAGATGAAAGGAGCTTCTTTCTATCAGTGTTGGGAACAGCTGACCATCATAAAAGAGACTTCAGGATCCATTTTCTTTAGAGACATGAAAGTATCAGGAGCAGCTAGTGCAATTTCTGTTCTAAAGTTCTGATGAAGAAATACTCAAAGAGGTATAGCATCAAATATTTCAGGAAGAAAACAAAACAAATGAAGAACATACTTTTATATTTCCAGGAAAAATAAGGTATCTTCAGTATCATGGAAAGTTGTAATAACCTGGAGGAAATCCAATTTCTCTTTAAATGTTCCGTATCCAATAGTCAGGAGACATATCTGTGACATAGGCATGAACTAAAGCCTCAAAAAGGTGGCAATCCATTACAGAAAAGATCTGAAACTGATCATCTATTCATAGAAATGTTTGGGTTACATGATTTTCAGATGAAGAAGAACAGCATTTGAGTGTGTTTTGTGCTCATAATTTACATTAGTAAGTTAGTGCATAAGCTAAATGATGGTGATCTCTTTTTTATTGAGAGTAGCTTATATCATTGTTAGGCTTTCTCATAAGAGGGTGCAGCATAGACCCCCCCCCCCGTATAATGCACTCTGTTTTCCGTTCTCAACCTTGCTGTGATTTTCACTATCAATTGCTGATAATTAAGCTGTGTTTAATTAATTGGCTACAAAGTTAATTGGCTTCAGCTCAATATACTCTGAAAACAGTATACTCTGATATGTTGCTGTGACTTGCTGAAATTAATATTTTGTTGCTTTCCAACCTCATTTCATAGTAATTCAGATGGCACTTTATAATTTATTTCATATAGACATTTCATAAATGTCTGGACCATGTGTGACATGCATGTACTCTTAATTATAATGTTTATGTATAATTAATTATAATGTTTTATTCTAATTATAATATTTTGGGATCGAGATAGCTTCTTATTGCCTTGATACCAGAAGCTGGGGAGAGGGAGCATCATCCTTTTGGTTCTGTCAGACCTCACAGCAGATTTTGATACCACTGACCAAGATACCTTTCTAGGAGGTCTCTCTGGGATAGGACCGGGAGGCACTGTTTTACAAACATTCCAGTTCTTCTTGAAGATGAGAAGTCAGAAGGTGGCGCTGGGGAAGGGTTCCTCTTCCATCACCTGGCTGTTGTCTTTCAGGGCTTGGTTTTGTCCTGAATGCTGTTTAATATCTCCATGAAATCACTAGCAGATGTTATCTGGAAATCTGCGGCCCAGTGTCAGTTGTATGTTCATGACACCAAAATCTATCTCTTTTCTGTCTAATTCAAAGGAAGCTGCTTTGGTGCTAGACCAGTGTCTGCTTGTCAGTAATGGACTGGATGAGAACAGAGATGTGGTAGTCCTAGTCAGTCAAAAGACAAACCAGAGAATAAAGATCCAACCTATACTGGATAGTATTATCCTTCCCCGAAATCTCAGCTTCATAGCTTGGGCATACTCTTTCACTCAAATTTGTGCCTGAATCCCCAAGTTTTGGCAGTGGTTAATGGATCTGCACAGCTAAAACTAATATACCAGGTATGCCTATTCCTTGCATTGTCAGATCTGGCCACAGTGATGCATTGATGCATGCCTTGAGTATATCCCAGCTGGGTTACTCTAACATACTCTATATGGAGCAAAACACTGTGGCCAAGCTACTGACTGGGGTTGGATACAGGGAACATCATAACTCCTTTGTTGAAACAGCTTCAGTCCTACCAGTCTGTGGCCATTTCTGGACTACACTGTTGCAGTGCTATTATTCCGCTTTCAACAGCCTGTGGAATTCTGGGGTTTGTAGTTTACTGAGACCAAAAGAGCTCTCTGGCTGAGAATTCTAAAGGCCCCTCCCTAAACTGCAAAGTCCAGGATTCTATAGGATGTTGAAAGTGGAATAATAGCGTTGTAACAGTGTAGTGCGGAAATGGTCTGTGTCTGGGCAAGATTCAGAAGTGCCCTTATGACTTTAAAGCCCTGTATGTCTTCGAGTCCAGAGTTTCTGAAAGATTGTATCTCCCTATATGAGCCTGTCCAAATGTTAAGATCTTCAAGGGAGAGTTTTCTCTTGGTCCCACCACCATAATAGGTAAATAAATAAATAATCATTTAATGTGAATTTAGAAGACAGCCTTCTTGGTGGCTGTTTGCAGTTGTGGAATTCCACAGAAGGTTGAGTTGACTCCTTCTCTGCACTCTTTTTGCTAGCAGACCAATACCTTTCTATTTAGGCAGGGTTTTCAGTGGGTTGTGCTGCTTGAAAAGAGGTTTTCAAGGGATTATGCTATTTATTATGTTTTATTATTATATTTTAAATGTGATTTAAACTGCTCTAACTTTGTGTTTTTAATAGAATTGTTTGTTTAATTGTTTTTCAACTTTTGTACTAATAGTTTTTTAAGTGTATTTTTAAAATATGTTGTAAGTTACCTGATTTGTACCCTGGAAGAAAGGTGGGATATAAGCTATCTAAATAAACAAATAAAAGTTCTGTAGATAGCCATGCTAATCTGCTTCAGCTGGGAAGTGATAGAAGAAAAATGGGACAGAGGAAAAAGTAAATCCTGGTTTGTGATAGAGGAATGGAATATATATGGATGAGAAGTTGATTTGTTTGCTCAGAAAAGGTCCTCAAGCATCCAGGGCCCTTTGAGAGTTCAGACTCTGAAAGGCCTAATGTTTCTCCTTTTGGCCTGAATGGAAGTTGTTGGGATATTGAGGGGGTATTGAGGGTTGTTGTATTGTGACTCTCTTCAGATCTCCTCTATTTATTTCATTCTTGTTTCTATTATATATTATTCCTTGAGGTGAACTGCAATGAGCTCATTTATAATCTTTATCTGTGTTTATTACTGTTCACACAATGCTAGGAATTTGGATAATTAAATGGAAACACTTTGAAAATACTTTGATTTCCTTTTCTTTGGTCTTCTCTTTCTCTTCCCTCCCTAACTCTTTCTCCCCCTTTCCTCCTCAGCTACTATTTACTGCCAACTCCCTTGCTGGCTCTGGGAGGACAGAGAGGAAGGGAATCACCATTTTCTATGCAACATATCTTCCTACAGAAAGCACAGGAATCCTGCAAATAATAGAAGAGGCCAACTAGTCTGAAGGCTGGTTGGCCTGCTAGAAGCAGGGCTCCCTAGTACACATGTTGAAGAGAGAGTCTTCACCCCAATCCATCTAGGGGGAATATAACTGCTCCTAGGTTGCAATTCTAGCCTTTGAAGAGATTCCCTCCCTCTCCTTGAACTGTACTGGTAGATTCTCATGTAGCCAGAGGTTTCTAGCTGTAGGTTTCTAATTTTGCTACATGAACGCTTTACAGATTTTAGGATGGCAATTTGAGCATTAAGCTGGATCCATTTGGGGAGGAAATTGAAGCTTGCGTGTCCATTCCCCTGCTTTTGGAATCTCCTGGAAGGATCTTGGCGTTTGAGGCATTTAGGATGAACCCTTTTCAGGGGCCTGTCATCACTGCCTCATCTCAGTTGTCACTGGTAATCTTACAGTGGCATCTGCCCATATGGATTTCAGTTGCAGTTAGTTCAGTTAAAGAATACTAAAAAGAAAGAAAACTGTAAGGGGAGACCAATGAGCCCCCAGGTCACTGAAAAAATTAATCCATGACTCTGAGACATTATTAGGCATATTTGCTATAATTGATTAAATACGATTGGTCAGATATGGTCTGTTTGTCTGGGGCAGTATTAGATGGTTTCTGTTTGTTTAGATCTCTGTGTACCTGACGTGCTTTTTATAATTCGTTTAAATTCAGACCAGCTTTCAATTCTGATTATATTTGATTCATTTCATATGTTAATGTAGCAAAGCCTGCTTATTGTTTTTTAAAAAAAACACTACACAATAGATTAATACCCAGTCTTTCATATATTTTCTTGATCTCTTTTTTTTTTTTTTTTTTGGTAGCCTTTCACAGGCAATCAGATGGTTAAATTAGGTTGGAAAGCTCAGCGTGGAATGGTACTGTTCGTCCTGTTCCTTCCATGTTCTAAATTAAAGCCCTTGTCCCAAATATAAAACACTTTCACCAAAAAATAGTTATACAAAATCATTCTGGCATCAGGATTCCCTCCACTGAAATGAAAAGGCAGCCAGTATAATATAACTTCTTCCACTGTTGTGTCCTTTCAAGTTATTTCTGACTTATGGCAACACTAAGGTGGAGCTATCATGGAGTTTTCATGGCATGATTTGCTCAAAGGGGATTTGCCATCACCTTTGTCTAAGGCTGAGAGTGTGTAATTCAGGTCACCCACTGAGTCTCCATGGCCGCACAAAGCTTTGAACTCTGGTCTCCAGAGTCCTAGTCCGTTCCTTGAACCACAACACCAGGAGGACAGTTTTCTCAGTAGCATTCAAATGCCAGTTGAATTTAATGACTGATTTCTACTTTTTAATTATAAATATACTTGCAACCAGTCCATTATAAGTTTATCTGTGCATAGTATTTTTTCTTAATTTTGCAAAAGTTTTTAGTGAATGATTTTAAAATAAATTTAAAAAGCACAAAAATAAATATAGCTTCTTTAGCACAACTATGGGCTTTATAACAAATTGTTTCCATATGAATACTAAATATAGAATAGTCAACAATTACAAAATGAATTTATCATTTTTTGTTTAGGGAGACATTGTGCAACAATGATCTGTCACCCACTCACCCGCCCTCCTTTCACTCCATTTTTGGCAAGAAAATTAGGGAGGTCTCCCTTACACCACCTAGGACACATTGTTTCTGAACAGAGAAGTGTCTGATTGCCAACCTCATTTGGGAACAGTTGTCCAAAATGTTCGTAAAACATGTGAATGAAACATAATTTTAAAAGGAGGTTTATTTTAAGATCGTTGTTTATGATAAATTGACAAGAGACAGGCTGATTATAGTTTCCCAAATCTTGAAAGTGGTATGATCTGATTCTGAGGGCTGGGCTCAAGCAATTAAAGCAAACCAAACTATTTTTAAAATTATTTCCATTAATATGAAGCCTTTAGGGAAAAATCTCAGTTTCAGGAATTGTTTCTGTTTCTGTCAGATGTGTTAGTACATCTGAAAAAGATCCAGTCTGAGCCAGGAGAGAGCTGGTTGTTGAGTGAAAGGAATATTGCTTATGTGGAAGCTCCCCAAACTGTTGTGTCTGTAAGACTGAGGCACAGCTATAATTTTTATCTCTGTTGTTTCTATTTCAATTAACAGCTAGAAGTTAATTGGTCTAAGGTCCTTAACAAACCCAGGCTGCTGTGTTTGGTGGCTTGGTTAGTTTATAAGTTGAACAAAAGTTTCAGAGAAAAGTCTACTAATATCAGAACTTATATAGAAATATATCTGAATAAAAGAAAAACTTGTTTCTATCTAATATAAAGTTTTACTATCCAAATATATAGTTTAAACTTGTAAACTTGTGAGATAGCAACTTCTCAAGTTGAAAATAAAAAAGACACATTCTTGGAAGAGAAAGCATCTATTTATAGACATTAGGAAGCCACAGCTTTCTCAAGCACCAATCTTTAGATGCCTAAATGTGCACCTTTAATTGGATTGGCTATCGTGCTGTGGAAAATGTTGGTGAACTTAGGACAAATACAACTGCTGCATGAAGTGTTTAAAGTTCTTGAAGAGTTCCTATGCTATAGTTCACAACACTCATTTACAAAGACCTTTTTTTTGTAGAATTAATACAATTAGAACTAAAAGGTTATAAAAGGTTATAGTAACTGCAGTACATGTAAACCCAACAATTTACAACAGAGCACGTTGATAAAATGCTGTTCATTGGTCTGTTTTCTTGAGCTGCAAAATACTACTTTAGGACCGTGTCTAATGTTATGAGTAGTGATGATATGACTGTGGGTGCCTCTCTCTTTTACCAGCCTTTCCTCCCCATTCTACATTATTACTTCAAGTGAGCTAAGAGGAGCTACCTACCCTTATCTACTGAGGTACAAAGCTTGAGAGAAACATTTTGTTTACAGTGACTTATTTTGATTACTAGTTACATTTTACAAAAATAAGTTGGAATGGTGTTACAGCCAGGGCTATAATTCATACCTTTCCAGTATCATATAATGGTGCTTGTTGTCATTGTTGTTTTGTGTCTTCGAATAATTCCTGACGTACAGCAATCCTAAGGTAAACCTATCACGGGTTTTTCTGAGGCTGAGTGTATGTGACATACCCAAGCTCATCCCATGCATTCCCATGGCTGAGCAGGAAATCGAACTCCTGCATTGTAGACCAACACTCAAACCATTACACCACACTGGCGCTTGTATCTCTTAAATCATTGCTGGGTGTATGGTGATTCAGTTTAACCGGGGGGGGGGCGGGGAGGAAGAGAGTATTGTGCAGCTAATGAGAGGAATCAGCAAAATGACAGAAGGAGACAAAGAAAGAGAATGGAGAAGGGGGAGCCACATTAAAAAAAAAAAAGGAACTGCACTAGAGAATCATATTGATTGGCATTTTAAAAAAAACTTCTAACAAGTTAGCCTGCCTATTCTTCTTCTTCCATTCTACCCAAATGAAAGCGACAGTTGCTGGGCCCATAGAAAAAGAGTCAGCATGTGTGCATGGGCGGGTGGACAGAAGAGGGCTGCTTTGTGAGGCTGGCTGCTCCGGATAGCAGCACAGAGCATGCACTTGGACAAGCTGAGTTGGTGTACACTGAGTGAAAGTTAGAGTAAGAGGGATTTTTTTCTCTGTGTGCCTGAGGTCACTTAAAATATAGAGCAATTGTTTAAGAGAGAGGAAGATTGGAGAAAAGAGCGTTTGAGTGACTGCTTTTACATGCTTGCTGAGAACATCAATGCACAGTGCACCTGGCAGCTGTATAGCCTCCTGTACTGTGCGTCTGCAGCTGAGTGGAGGGGTCAGGTAGTTAACTCAGAACCAGGCTGGGTAGTCAACTCCAAACTGAAATGACCAGAAAAGGGAAGGACCGGACAGCTTTTTCCCTGTATTGTTCAGTGACATGATACTATAGTAACAGGAATGTATTAGTGATGAATAATAGAACAAGTTACTTTCTGGATTGCAGTAACAGTAAGAAGTAATGAGTTGGGTGATCAAACTCTGTTCTGGTATGACACTGACATGGATAGCATTTAGTTTAATTAGGGGGCTGTCATGCCACAATGAGCACATGCCTCACTGAATAGAGCAGAATAGATACATTACCATATACACAATACACATAAAGTAGAGAAGGAAATCAAGAGAAGAAAAGAAGGTGGCAGTATAATATTTTAAAAAATCATAAATCAAGTGTTGATGTGCAGGTATTGTGGTATAACAGAAGTGCAGATTAGTGCAATGACCTCCCGAAATATTGAAGTTAAACATAGTGCTGCATAGTAAGATAAGAAGTCAATGTCATGTGGTACTCTCTTTCTTCTCACATGCAACATCACCCCCTCCCTCCCATGCTTTGATTGAGTGATCAGATAATCTCTTGACTTGTATCTAACGGCTCTAGTAAAGTAGCCAAACTGAGGTTGATTGTGACAGTAATCTGCATTATTGGCATTCAGACATGTTCAGACATATCTTATAGGTAATATCTGCTTTTTTTCTCCCAAGAATATCTTCAGCTCCCCATAAGCAAGACGCATGTGTTGGAAGAGCACAGAGGGGGCTGTTTGCTGGAAAAGGGGATAGCAAGCAAGATAGGGAGAAGGCAGTGCATGAATTATTGGGGGAGGGGGTTGCAGGACTGGCAAACTGTATCGATTGTTACTAGGATGACCTTAGCCTATCTGGATTGCAGTTGCAAAACTAAGCAGAAAACAGACTATGCTATTAGTAAAGTACAGTATAATACTACAAGAACAATGTTACCATTCAATACAATACTAAAGTGTAATACAATACTACAAGAAGAACCTTCATCCGGTTACTCTCTTTGTTTGAAGACCCAGAATTCAAAGAGCCACAGTTCAGGATTACTGATAGTTTCTGTACTAGACTACTACACATTTGCAGTACTTTTGAAGTAATAATTTTAATTTCTGTGTACAAAGAGACTTCCAGTTATCTTACTTTTTATAGCTGCTGTAGCAGTGTTTATCTATATAACAATCTTTGAAAATCAACTTAGATTGTTTTCTAAATCATTCTTGTCTGGACATATTCACAACTAACTATACTGAAGAAGATTGACATACATTGTTGTGACATACAGTCATTCTAATCTGATGGTGCCATGTCATCCATCTGCTTTTTGCACTCTCAGATGTCTGAGGAAGTCATGACACAGCTACTGGAATATTACCTTTTATGTCTCAAGACAAAGCTAGTGAACATTTACTACAGGATGTTGACCCTTCAGTGACTTATCTTGACCAAGGATTGCCAAATGATGATTCTATTCCCCTGGAACTTGAAGGCTTAATTATTCTGGAAACAAGTTACAAAGTAGGCAAAAAAAAAATGGTATTCAGAACAGACAAATACAAATGCTAAAGAAAGCAAACTGGCAGCTAAAGTAATAGTATGTCTACTGGGAGTTCTCCATTTATTAAAAGTAGATCTTTTCAAATAGTGAGAGAGTCATAAAAACTGAGTGTGGCTAGTTACATTTGTGTATTAAATGTTAAGTTTTTTTTTTAAATGATAATGATCTTCTTTGTCCATACATTTTGAATAATCAGTAGTCTTGACCTGGGCTTACCTTTTCAGATGTGAAACAGATGTTTTTTTTTAATCACTGGAAAAGCAGTATTCCACTTTAGTTTTGCCTTTCTTTTATTTATTCATTCATTCATTCTGTTGTTGGTTTGAGGAAAATCAAGAAATGATTATTTGTTGTCATTAAGTCTTTTTTTAAAAAATATACTTATTCGTCATTGTGAAGATGCTTATCTACTATATAAAAGTCAATGTTTGTCTGCATGTTTGTCTATTTATCTGCATCAGGCAGGCGAAGACCTCATACGATTGGCTGAGCAAAGCGAGAAGACCTCATATGATTGGTTGGCTGTGAAGATTTATGGAATCTTGGGGTTGGCAGTTCAGGGAGGAGCCTTTAGAGTTCTCAGCCAGAGAGCTGTTGGGCCTCAGGCCGGTTGCTATGGAGATGAGGTCTAGCATCAATAAGGATGCCAGAAAACATTTGGAAGGCATATGTGAGAAAAATTAAAATGACATACACAACATAGTTACAAGATCTTCTCACCTCACACAGTAGATTGTATGGGTTCCATATGTGAAGAATCTTAAAGTTGAAATTCGAAACAAAAAATGCTTCCTGAAAAACGTAAAACCATTGCACAAATTCATCAGAAGGCAAAAATATCAAAAGCCAGTACATCAACATTGCCAGGGAACACAGACTGGATTGGGGACTATGGGGAAAAGTTACAGGTACTGGAATAGTCCAGTTGCTACGGAGATGATGCCTAGCAGCAAGGAGGAAGGCAGTATATTCCTGCAGGAACCTAACCTCTATATGTTAACAACTACAAATACAGATTGGATTGGGGAATATGGGGATAAGTTACAGGTACTGGAATAAACCGGTTGCTGTGGAGATGACACCTAGCAGCAAGAAGGAGGAAAGTGTATTCCCTCAGGAACCCAACCTCTGAATAAAGATTGGATTGGGAAATATGGAGCAAAGTTACAGGAAACGGGGAAGACAGTTTGGTGAGTTCTTAAGAGAAAAATAAAAACCCGGACAACACTGGGTAAATACGCTAGTTCCTTGATAATTCCAATCAGATATTTGATTGCATGCACCAACACACTTCCTATGTGATAAAATTAATAAATCCTTGTGTACTCTATATTCTGCACTAATTCTGAAAAATGAAAGGGTATTCTAACTAGTTCCAAACATCCCTCTGTGAAGTAGGGGCATAATTACTTCATATTTGTCTACCATTTGTCATGAAAAAGATGAACTCTGGCATAACAAATGTATATTAGAGCTGAAATTTTGTCTTGCAAATCAAGTTTGTTTCACCCTCTATGGCATTTTGCTTACAATTGACCTACAGAATAACATAAACAAGGCCTCCAGGCAACAAAAAGAAAGTAGAGTTCTAAGATGAAGTACAGTGACATTCCCCAAAGAGTAGATAGTTTCAGATTAGATATGCATGAAAGTTTCATTTGGGCTTGTTTGTTGACTGCAGCTGAATCTTAACCTAATTCCTGGAAAATTGTTTTGTCTGTTTAAGTGAGTTGGAAATACTTTATTTGAAAGCTTACATCACCACACAAATATTAGTTTTGCTCTTAATTCTGATTACCATTCTAGTCCTTCACTTTTTTTAAGCAGTGCAAACTGAACTACATTGTTTACATGTTGCTTTTTCTGTAAGAGTTACTACTACTACTGCTTTCTGAACTCTAGTTATTCATGATTTCTGTGACTTGTGTAGGTGAGTCCATTTGCATCTGTACAGTCACATCCTTGGGAAATTCTAGAACTAGTGTGTCTTTTGGTGGTGTAGCCCCATCCCCTCTACTGTGCATGTTTGTGACTACTTCTCGCCTAATTGTCTTAGTTCCTTGAGTTTGACCAGAAAATCCTTTACTTAGACAGCCACTTCTGTTGCTTTTTGTGATTCAGGGAAGCCTGTCTTGTTAATTAGTTCCATCATTATTGAGCTTTCACTTTGCAAGTATGCTGGAATTGTGCTTTGCGCCTGAAGGACCTACCTGGAGAGGCTGCCATCGGTGCCTCCAGTCTTGCTGCCCATAACAAGCCCCCATATGCCTTTGGTGGGCATCTGCTCCCAGTTTCTTAGCTGCTTCAGATCTGGCCTTTTGAATACTGGCTTCTCCAGTTCTTGCTTCTGTATATATGCTAGAATTGAGGACTCCAGGCAAGTTGGTCAAGTAGGCTAAGAAAAAGCAGAAGAACAAGCATTCTGAACCTTTGGTTTTGAAGAAGCAGAAGACTCATTCTTTGGATTCAGCTGTCTTCACTTGGTTCCCTGCCTCCCAAAGGCATCGTAGTTCTGAACACCTCCTCCAATTTTCCCTTATCAGTACTAGTATTGGGAGAGTCTGGTATGGAGTTAGTTAAGGCCTTATAGTGCATAATCTGATTTTTGAATGGTATCCATAAAAGTACCAGTCACATGGGACTCCTGCACAACCCATAAGTGGCTCAAGTCAGTAGACTGTCTGTAACGTTCTGAAGCATGTGAATCTTCTGAAGCCTGTGAACCACTAAAAGACATCTCTACATAAAGTGTGTTATAGTAGTCCAGATGAAATGACAGTAAGTATATCTCCCTGAGAAAATCTCCCAGTGTCAGGATTCTCTCCCTGCCAAGCCTCAGCCAGCAAGGGAGGAGGGAGGTCGGAATATTTGCAGGGAGAGTCTGAATACACCAAACACAAGGAAAATGCAAGCCAAACCAGGTCAAGGTCCAATCCTAAGATTCAGGAGGCAGAGATCCTTCCAGGCGGTTTCAGGGAGCAGGAGACACGAAGGTCGTGTGGGCCTGCTAGTAATTTGCTACAAGCAAAGAGCAGCCATACCAGCAGACTTAAATAGCTGCTGTGAACAGGTGCTGCTTGTTATTGTTTCTTCAACGTAGTCCATGCAGCCTCCCTCTGAGCAGTCCGTTTCATCCGCTTTCGTGATTGAGGGCCGATGGGCACAGGTGGCTGTAACTCCTCTGAATCGTTGCTGGTTCCCTCTCCATCATGAGCTGGCCGGGGCAACTCTGTCTCTGCTTGACCTTCCAGTGTGAGGGATGTTTGCAAGTTGATTTGCTCACTCACTGGTTCAGTTCCTGGCACAATCAGTTGCTCCTCGATCTCAGAGGTATCATCTGTCATACCCGGTGAGTTGGCGCACTATGTTTAGCTCTCCAAGAGTGTCTCTGGCCATTGCTGAACCCTCAGCATCCAGATTCAGGACTTAATCCAGAAGTGAATGCAAAGTGTGAACCTGAATATTCAAGCAGAATGCAACTCCATTCAAGAAAGGCTAAACTTGTATTCTTTGATCTGCTGTTCTACAGAAAAGGAGGATATTTGAGGTAACATGATGCCAACTCAAAATTTAAAGAAAAGATAGAATCACAGAGTTGGAAGGGACTGTAAGGGACATGTAGTCCAACTGCCTGCCACACAGGAATCCACACCTGCAGCACTGCTGAGAGACAGCTATCCAGCTTCTGTTTAAAGACTTCCAAAGAAGGAGATTCTAGCACCTTCCAAGATAGCTGGAAGCAGTTTATTCCACTGACAAACAACTCTTACTATCACACAGTTCTTCTGTATTTGGGAGGAATCACTCTTCTTGAAATTTGAATCCATTGATTCATGTCCTAGTCTCTGGAGCAGCAGAAGATACTGCTTCCTCTCCAACCAGACAGCCCTTTAGATATTTAAAGATGGCCATCATATCACTTCCCAGTGTTCTGAGGCTAAATGTACCCATATCCCTTAGCCATTTCTTATAGGCTTGGAATCCTCCTTTCAACACATTCAACTTGTCAATATCCTTCTCAAACCACCACCTTCTGTAGTCATTCTTCCCAGAAGAATGTAACCACCATAAAAACACAATCTCCAAGTCCCAGGCACCCAGCCAATCCAAAGTGATACTGTGGTATATGGCATTAAAGCAACAGAGAGGTCTAGCTGAATTAATAGGGATACATTGTCTCATTTTCAGCTTAGTTCATCCATGACGTGAACTCAGACAGTCCCCATAACCAGGCCTAAAGCCACACTGCAGCTGTTCTAGATAATACTCATTATCCAGAAACACCTTGAGTTGAGAGGGCCATCATAAGTTAGTTTGTGACTGCTGGATCCTTGTAGAAATTAATTCAGTTAATATGTACATTATCTATAGATAATGCTATTACTACTGCCAGCCTCCTGGAATACAGCAAACCTGTACTCTCTTTAGCCATGAAAAAGGTATACCAGAGGAAGCAGCTGTGTAAACTTCCCTGCATTGTCCTACCAGCTTGCATATGTTCTGTTTTAGATCTTCCTTAACTCTGCATGCCAGTTTGGTTTTCAGAATTTGTCTTCCACTACCCTTTCACCACTTTGCTGAAAATAGGCATACATTCATTAACAGGATAATGGGTTTGTAATGTAGTTAGAAATACTAGTTTCTTGACACAAAGACAAATAGCCATCTCTGTATAATTTCTGGGCCTGTGTTGGTTAGACTCTATTTCATAGAAAGAGAATCTGTTCCTGTTCCATCAGCCAGTTTGGTGAGTCATTCAGTATTATTTTAAATATGAGCTCTGGAGTAGGGGGAAAAAAGCAAAATTAACAACTAGCAAATGAACACAGATAGTAATGGCATTTGTCTGCTTCTTACTTATGTATATTTGTGTATGATAAACAGATTCATAAAAACTAAAAACTAATCTGTAGATTCATTCATTAGAGGGCCGTCTTTGGCTTGCAAAAATAGCCATATTTGTTTCTTTCTCCAAATTAAATGTTTTAGATTTGAACTTGAATGTTCTTGCAGAATAAACTGGCAATAAATCACTTAGCATTTTCCCTCTCTCCTTCTGAAACTTTACATATGCAGGAGAGAATGAAAATAAAAATATTTGTTTTGAAATAGTAAATCCAAAGTGTCATGCGCTGCATTTCTTTAAAAATTCAACTCTTAGGATTTCTTTTCTAGGAATTTTCTAAGATTGATTCAGTAGCCTTTTCACGGAAATGTAGTTGTCACTAAGAGATTTATTTTTTCTCAGTTGTTAATTTAAGTCACTTTTCATTAAGAACTGAAAACTCTAGTGTATTACTTAAACAGTGTATGCCCCTGTAAATACTTAATATATTCACAAAGGGAGTATCAATTTTAGTATAATAATTTTCCATTATGCCAAACTGATATAATGTTGTGATTTTCAATAAAACACAACCAAACATTCAAAAATATAAAGGATTCAGGGGAATCCAAAGATCACATGTTCATGTGTGTGTGTGTGTGTGTGAGAGAGAGAGAGAGAGAGAGAGAGAGAGAGAGAGACTTGCTTTAATTCTCCTTTAACTTAAGATGGGCGTGGACACTTTAATTATTTTTCATTTTGCCACACTTTCACTCTTTATCTTTAAACATCTTTAAACTAATTTTCAAGTATCATTTAGTCCCTAGCCCCTGTGTTTCTGGTTTCTTAAATTTAGCAGGTTACTTGCTTGTGGGCATTTGTAGATTATGTACCATTTCTTTTAGATTGTTAGAAAAAGCTATGTGGGATCAGGAAGATGAGGAAGCAAATCACTCACACCTCCAACCCCCATGTTTTAAGACTTCTTCCTCAGAAGCCATTGCATCTATCCTTTGCAAGTTTATTGCTTTGGTCACCAATATTTATTGTCAAATGAGAATCTTCCAAGACACCCTGTTATTAATAGCCCTGTTAAAATCTTGCTAAGAATTCAGGGCCATGGCTTCCTGGATTGAATCCATCCACCTATAATGAAGTCTTCCATTTTTCATGGTACCTTCTACTTTACTCAGCATTCTTGTCTTTTCTATTGAGTCATGTCATCTCATGATACATCCAAAGTATGATAGACTCAGTTTAGTCATTTGGCTGCTAGGGAAAGTTTAGGTTTGATTTACACTAGGATGCTTTTATTTGTCTTGTTGGCAGTCCATACTATTTGCAGAACTTTCCATCACCACATTTCAAATGAGTTGATTTTTTTTCTTGTCAGCTTTCTTTTGCTAGCCAAACTTCTTAACCATATAGAGAAATGGAAAATTGGATGGCATGGATGATCCTGACTTTGGTATTAAATAATGTATCTTTACACTTGGGAATCTTGTCTGGTTCTTTCATAGCTGCCTTTCCAAGTCCTAGTCTTCTGATATCTTATCAAGAGTCTCCATTTTGATTTATGAATGAACCAAGGTACAGAAAATCTATTACTTTTTTGATATCTTCATCACCTACTGGAAGTTATATAAATCATCTGTGGCCATTATTTTTGTTTTCTTAATGTTCAACTGTAACCCAGCTTTTATACTTTCTTTCTTATCATTCCAAGTCATTGCTAGTTTCTGCTAGTAGTATGATACTATCAGCATATCTTAAATAGTTCATGTTCTTTCCCTGTTTTCATGCCTCCTTCCTCACAGTCTAATCCAACTTCCCAGATGATATGTTCGATGTCTACATTGAACATATAGGGTCAAAAAATGCGGCCTTGTCTGGCACCCTTGCCAATAGGAAACCATGCTGATTTGCCATATTTTGTCGTGAAACATTAGGAAGAATATCCTGATAGTAATAACTGTTCTACAGTAGAATGTACTGCCAGGGGGAGCAGGGGACCTTTCCTTCTTTGAAAGTCTCTAAACAGAGGCTGGATGGGCAAGATCAGGAATGCTTTAATTGTGTATTATTATTATTAGGAGGAGGAGGAGGAGGAGGAGGAGTATTTCTATCCTACTTTTTTCCCATATTGGAATTCAAAGTAGCTTACAACAATTTTAAAAAGATATTGTTAACAGTCTGCACTATACAAAAGTTAAAACAAGATTAAACAATCAAAACAATTAATTCTAGATTAAAACAAACATCGTTAAATGCACACATACACACACAAAACAGTTACTAATATCCAGTGTACTGTATAGGATTGGCCTAGAATATTCACTCATCAAATGCCTATTGGAATAGTAAAGTAGGAAGGGTGCCAATCTGGCTTCTCTGAGAGGGGAGTTCCAGAGCCTGGAGGCAGTCACTGAGAAGGCCCTCTCCTGTGTTCTACCGGATGTACCTGTGAGCATGGTGGGACAGAAAGAAGGGCCTCCCCAGCAGATCTCAAAGCGTGGGCTGGATCATAAGGAAGAACACAGTCCTTCAAATAACCTGGAGCTGAGCCTTGTAGGGCTCTAAAGGTCATAAATTTAAAGTTGCTGAAATAGTTGATTGTGTATTCCTGCATGGCAAAGGATTGGACCCAATGGCCCTTGTGGTCTCTTCGAGCTCAGTGAGTCTATGATTCTATAAATAGCACTTCAGATTTTTCCTGGAAACAGACCGGCAGCCAGGGGAGCCGTTGCAACAAGGGAGTTATGTAATCTCTGTAGCCAGGCCACGTTAGCAATCTGGCTGCAGCTCTTTGGGCCAGCTGAAGTTTCTGAACTCTTCAAGGCAGCCCCATGTAGGACACATCAAAGTAATCCAACCAGTATGTAACTAAGGCATATGTCACCATGGCTAGATCTGACATCTCATGGAACAGATACATCTGGTACACAGGCTTCCAGGTGCAGAGTTGAATCCAGGAGTACACCCAAGCTGCACCTCCATCTTATCTGGATTAAGTTTCAATTTGTTCACCCTAATTTAGTCCATTACTGTTGACAGGCACCAGTTTGGGATCAAAATGACTTCACTGGCTTGTGGCAGAAAGGAGTAAGTTGGGTATCATCTGCATGCTGATGACACTGAACCCCAAAACTCTGAACAACCTCTCCCACTCATTTCATATATATGCTAAATAGCATGAGGGACAGAACCAAACCCTGAGGGACCCCACTGACCAGTAGCCAAGAGGTTGAACAGAAGTCCCCAACACCACCTTCTGGGTTTGCCTCTTCGGAAAGAAATGAAGCCTCTGGAAGAATGGCCCCAAGTCCCATTCCAGCAGGGCAACCCAGAAGGATGCCATTGTCAATGATAAGAAAGCCACCAAGAGGCCCGACAGAACCAAAAGGAACATACTCCCCTTATCTAGCTCCCAGCATAGGTCATCTACCAGGGCGACCAATGCTGTCTGTGTCCCATATCCAGGATTTAGGTAACCCGTTTGCGATGGAGTTTTGAGAGTTTGGCTTTCTGAAGTGCAGTTTAGCCTGGAAGCAGGTTACAAGGCAACCAGAATAGCTCAGTAGTGTATGGGTGGGGCTGATGGCTGAGAGAAAAGTCATATAAAGCCAAGTACCTGTGGGTATTCATTCCTTCAGTGAGAACCCAGTAGGGAAATAGGAAGTAGAGTCCCTCAATCAGCCTGGGAGTGTGACTGTGCTGGGAGATTTAATTCTCAGTGGAAGCCTAGTGAGAAACAGAAAAAGTAATTGAACATTAGTAGAATCTGATCAGAGCGTAAGTTGAGACTTTGTTGGGAGTGTAGTCAAAGGACTGTTATTTGATACTTGTGCTTTATATGAGAGTCTAAAAATATAAGTGAACTGTCTAAAAAGTGCACTGAGGAAATATGTCATCCTTGACCTGCATTTGAAATCTGAACTGCTACTTTATCTTAAATATTACAGTTTATTTGTATAAATACTGACTTGACTGGGTTGTATATAGTATATAAAGTAAAACAGAAGACATGCTACTGTAAAACTATTAAGTGGTTCTAAACAATCATTGAAGATCCTCACCCTTTTATACAAAGGTGATCTTAAAAAGGGGGGGAGAGGCAGAGCTGTGTGAAAAAGACAGAGCACCTTATCAGATTGGGAACTGCCACACCAATCTGAGAGTAGTAAGGGACTATCATATGGTTTCATCCAGAAAACCCCGGAACTCAAACCCCCACCACACACTCTAGAGCCTTGCCTAAAAATAGAAAGAGATTGGCCAATAATTATCCAGAATGGTGGGATACAGGTTTACTTTTTTTAAATAATGGCTTTATAATAGCTTCCTTCAGGCAAGCTGAAACTCAGCCTTGTTTTAGTGAGGCATTAACCACTTCCTCTACCCATTCAGCCAGTCGCCCTAGCTCTTTTAATAAGCCAGGAAAGGCAAGGATCCAGAACATGTATGATGGTTCCCATATCTCCAAAAATCCTGTCCATGTTGTCAGGTTGCAGAAATTGAAAAGTATCCATTGTCACTGGACCAGGGGCCAGAGATACCTCCACTGGATCTGTATCAATTGTAGTATTTAAATCAGAGTGGATCCAAGTGATTTTATCAGCAAAGTACTGGGCATTTTGTTCACAATAGACTGTCAAATGATCTGGATTTTCCTCTCTTAGACCTGTATGTGAAAGATTCATGACCACTCAGAACAACCCTGTTGGCTGGCTCTCTGCTGATCCAATAGGGACAGAAAATGTATTGCTGCGTGGCAGGGGGTTGAACTAGATGGACTTTGTTATTCTGATCAGTTCTATCATTCTGCAATCAATACAATCAAAGGCTTTGCTCTGATCTATAAAGCACAGACTGATTGTCTTCTGAAATTCTCTTCTGATTTTGCAATCACTTAAATACATTAAAGGCACCAGATCCCATGTGGGGGAAAGGTGGCGTTATTCTTCTACTCAGTGCTGTCTCCTACCCTCGGTAGGGACCCCCCTTTTGCCCTTTGGAATCTTCTAGCTGCCATCACGTAGTGCTTTTAAGTCCCCTTCATATAGTAGCTCAATAGGAAGCTACTAGGGAAAGAATCTCTGAACTCACAGGCTGAATTCTGTCTGCGAGCACAACTGGCAGACATGTGGAAAGAGAGAGGGTAGGAACAAAGGAGATCTGTATAAGGAAAGCTTTTTATTCTAAGCAGGCAAGCACAACAACAAAAGGTATCTCATTCATGAAGGCACCTTCATGCAGGTGTTACTTAGCAGTTACAAAGTTACAGATAAGCCCAGGTCATTTCAGCCAGAGTTTTGAAAGAACATAATCCCTAATGCGACTAACTAAAAACATTCCTAATCTACTCACGTTTTTATCCAGATGCTGGGATGGTGTTTTGGGGAGGAAGCTAGGAGTCTGGGCCCAGTTGCCCAGTCTGCCATTGGCCCTCTGTCTGTGGTTGATGTTCCTTTGTCTCTCACTGCCTCGTGGTCTCTCGGACCTTTTAAAAACTTCTTGACCAAAGCATCTCAAAGGTCTTCACCTTTCTCCCCCCCTCCACCCCCCCTGTCTTGCTGATTAAGCAGTTGCCTCTCATGATCTCTGATATCCTTCTGTGATGGTGACCCCCAGTACCTGACAACTTATTAACCCCTTGTTTACTGGAGAGGGAACTATCTCCCATCATCTGTGTCGCCTAGATAATGGGAAGAGCCCATTATCACACCATCAGATTTTGGAAGCTAAGGACGGTCCACTCTTTTTAGTACTTGGATGGGAGACTGCTAATGACTACTAGCTGCTGTAAGCTATATTTCAAAGGAAGGATTGGGTAAAACCAGCATCTTGAGTACTCCTTGTCTACAAAAACCCTGTGAAATTTCTGGGCTCACCATAAGTCAACAGGAGGCAGGCACACACACACAGAGAGAGAGAGTGATGGTTACTGCAATCCCTGGTGTCCCCTTTCTTAGGGGTTTGAAAATATATTGAGTGTTTTCCATTCTGTGGCCCATTGTTTTGTTTTCTATGTTTGTTGGCAGACTTTTGTTAGAATTTGAATGGATTCTGTCTCTGTAACTTGCAACTGCTCTATTGATATGGTGTCAGTTCCTAGTTATTTATTTTTTCTGCGTGCTTTGAGAGCAGCTTCTACTTCACTTTCTAAAATTTTAGGTTTGTCAATAACGGTTCTCCCTTGAATGAATCTGACATCCTTTCACCTCTTTTATAAAGCTCTTCACTATATTATTTCCATCATGTTTTTATTTTTATTTTATCGATCATATAACGTGTTCCCCATTGGTCACTACTATTATATGATTATTTATAGGAAAATGGTCCACACGGAACCAGGGAGGATGCGTTTTTCTTTTTGGGGATACACATTTGGTGGAAAACCTGTTCTTGTAATATATATACCATTGCCCCTCCATGTTTGCTAGGGTTCGGCGTGCAGAACCTTCGTGAAAGTGGAAAAAACATGAATAACTCCCCCCTGGAATCCCCCTCTCATTCCCTTCTGGGGCTCCCCTCTCCCATTCCCTTGCCTTTTGCGCACCAGGGCCAAATGCAAGGGAATGGGAAGTGGAGCTCCAGAGGAAAGATGGAAGACTCATGCAAGTTTTTAGCACCAGGGCCAAAGGCAAAAGAATGAGATGAGGGAACTCGGGGGGGCAGAAGGAAGGTGCCTTATCTTTGTCTGGGCGCTTGCCTTCCTTCTTCATGCCCAGCAAAATATAAGGGAATGGGAGCAGGAGAATAGAGAAGAAGGCATTCACGCACCTCGCAAATAATCAGATTCATGGAGGTCAAACATGCAAATGTGGAGAGAGGAGTATCTCTCTCTCTCTCTCTCTCTCTCTCTCTATATATATATATATATATGAGCACACGCATGCACACACACATATGGTTGCATACCTTCGTCTGAAACTTGGCAGTCTGGCTTTTCCTGAGGTTGACATAATTAGAAGAAATTTGGCAAATTTAATAAAATATTGGCAGTTAAGAATAATAAAAATTTAAAGTACATAGCACAAAAGACTGCACATATTTAGCAGCAGTATTGATATCATGATATCCAAAGAGGTTACAGTGCCTGCTAATTTCACCCAAAGAGAAAAAAAGAATCTATAGCAACTTTTTAAATTATTATTTCCAAATCTTGACTTGGCTTTGGGACCTAGATTGAAGCAAACTGGCTCCAGATCAGGGGAAAAAAGAGAGAGATTTCAGTTTCAGAAGCAAAACTGTGGTTAGTACCCAGGTAATCTTTTACAACAGTTGGGCTGTCAATGGATGGCAGTACCATGTGTGAAATACTGGATTCTGTTCTAGACAGAAAGAACACATGTAGATGCATTCTCAGAATCTCCAGCATTCTTACAGTATTCACATAATATCTGTTAAGCTAATAAATAATCAGTGCAAATTCTTGAATGTCTTCTTTCCATTAAGAAACTGGGACTTGCAGTGTTCTATACGTATACTTATAAATAGGTTTTTCTGGAGCCAGAAAGTCCTAAGATTCTAGTTTAATTGAATATTATTGCGGTGTTATAGTAAATCCAGATATTAATTGAATTTGTGCTATGTTATTAAACATAATTAACGGATCATCATTTTCTTTTATTTCAACTTGTTAAAATTATCATCTGCATACCAAACAAGTATATCAGTTTTCTCTGAATTCTGTTTCAAGACACTGCATATATGTTTAAACTGTCTCATTTTTGACCAAACCTGTTAGCCCATCTCATTACAATGTTGCTTTAAGAACTTGTACAGTTTCTGTACTAGGGTGTGTCAGTCTCTAGAATCATTCAGAAAAGCTTATTTGTAATTGTTGACCTAATTTTTGTGGATTAGTCTCACTAAATTGCCAATTATTTCCCCCATTAAGCTTTTCATTATACCTACCTATTCTGACTTCCTGGAACTTGTTATATCATGATGGCTAGAGAGTGTATTGATCTTAGTAAATTCCTTAGTCCTGTGTCTGTAACTGATCATAAGATGTTTAAATAAAATCAGCAATGTTTTTGGTATTCTAACAGTGTGAACAATGAACTATGTACGTGTGTCTGTGTGCACTAGTGCATAGCTCTTAAACTTTTTTAAAAAAACAACAGGAAACAGGCTGATTGATAACATTTTTTAAATAATAGGAAGTCAGATATTTTAGTGCAAATTACTTATCTTCTGAGATCCTTGAAAATAGTGAAGGTCGGTCAGGAAACTTCTGTTCAAAATGTTCTAACATACAGATCATGTTCAACAGGATGTATGCTTGACTGTGGAAGCCTAATTTATAATAATCAACACCACAAAGATTGTTGATTTGTTATTGTGTTGTCTGGTCTGTTTGTGCACTGGCTAGTCAGTCTGTGTCACGGATGTACCTGGAAGTTCAAGGTTGCCAACAAATATAGTTCTGCCCTCTCTGCTTCCTATAAGGAAGCAACACTGATCTGTCTTCAGAGATTACTGTTCTAATCAGTTATACTTCAGGAGCTGCAGGGGACATCTTGCTTGCTTGTTTAATGAAATGATTTAAGAAAGGAAAAGAAGTAAACAGTTGCTACATTTATCTCTTTAACTATTGCTATCAGATGTAGGCTACTATGAAAATATGGAATAATTGAGCTCAGTTTATGGCACAATTCTATACTTGTCTATTCAGAAGTAAGGCCCATTGATGCTTGTATGTTTATGTGCCTTCATGTTGCCTATCAACTTATGGTGGCCCCATGAATCTCATAGGGTTTTCTTAGGCAAGGTATACTCAGAGGTGGTTTTCCCGGTTTCATCCTCTGAAACGTAGTCTACAATATCCAGTATGCATTGGCAGTCTCCCATCTAGGTATTAATCAGGGCTGTCCCGGCCTAAGTTCCAAAATAAGGCAGAATCTGGTGCTTTTAGAGAATTTAGGCTTAGTTACCTGTAAATGAGAATAGAATTTGAGTCCTGGTCTCTTGTGGATTGATGATGATCTTTAAGATGCCTCACAACTCTTGTCTGTGCACATGAAATAACTTTTATAATGCTTGCCTATCTGTGCTTGTCAAGCATATGTTGAATCTTGCTCCCAAAACGAGTACATCAAGTATTAATACATAATCATGCTCATTATTTCACATTGCTTGTTCCTTTTTAAAAGAAGAAAAGTATACTTGTAAATGATATCAGTGCATCTGTCTTTTTTGCGAAATACAAAAAAAAAATCCACCCCATGTATCCTCAAAATGTCTACATAATACAGTTTCAGAGAATTTAAAATCTGAATGAAAAACAGTGGGTGTTGTGTGATAGAAGAATTCTGTTGGTGGATCTTTCTGTCAGTGGAGCATTCCCCCCATGCATTTCCCAAAACATCTCTGGAGGACTGAGAAATTGTTCAGAGCTGGTTTTTAGGTGACAGAGACCTGAAGGGGGAAAAGGAGAGAAAAAGGTTTTGCTGTGACTGGTTATGGAATGTTGGATTTAGGCTTGATTGGTGATATGTTTGCATGTATAACTATCTCCAGCTTTCCCAACAGACTGGGACAGCCATAAATTCAACTAAACCTTATTAACAGAAAACTTCATATTCTAAGAGTACTGATTATTGAATTGGCAGTTAATTATTGGGTTTGGGCGTACCCCATGTTGCAATCAGTGAAACTGACTTCCTAGCATGATATAGGACTTGCATATCAAATTTGTGTACATATATAGGCAATCTTGATTATTTAGTGATGCCAAATACTACAATGGGTCATGAAAGACAAATTCAGTCCAAAGGAAGAAAATTACCAAAAGTTTTATCTTTTTACCTTCTGCTGCTTTTCCTTTCCCTTGAACTCTCCTCCTAAAACCTCAGTTTCTTTTGCAATTGATTCCTTCTCCTTACATCAGACCTGCACAACTTGGCAGTAGGTAAGGGCCAAAATTAAATAGGCTAAACTTCTTCAGGCTACAGACAGGTTTTTAGTGCCTCACTTTCCAAGTAAAGTTATAATAATGGTATAATAATGTTTTTTATTTGTAATAGTATAATTAATGATTAAACTATTGTGCAAATAAAATAAACCATATTATAAAAAAGAGAAATTTCAAGTATTACACTTATTAATTAAGAAAGAAAAACACACCTATGGAGCACACAAGAAGAAAACAAAGGGGAGGCTGGTGAAGTGGATCTGCGAAGACCCTTCCCCTCCCCCCCATACAGTGTGTATATATGAAATCCTGGAAGGCTATAATTCTATGCACACCACCACTAAGCGAGCAAGCCCTATGGCGGACCAGTACCAAACTGCTTGTCTGTTACCCAATCCTCTGCATGAGTAGTGACACCTTATTAAACTGAGTGGAATTTAGTCTGTAAGAGGGGGCCAAGGAAACATTTCACTTCTGGTGGGAGGAAGCTGCTCAAGCTTTTATCCCAATTCAGCAAACAATACACAACCAAGCAGCTTCAAATCCTACTTCCTTCGACCATCCCGCTTGTTGTTTGGCCCTTCCTTCCTTCCTTCCTTCCTTCCTTCCTTCCTTCCTTCCTTCGCATTGCAAGCCTAGAAACGGGCCTGTTCTTCACTGCACTCTCCCCTCCTCCTCCTCTTCTTCCTTCTCCCCAAAGCACCCCCAGGCATGATTACTCAAAAGTCTCACGGCTTTCCTCTCAAATAATGGTTGCTGGGATTACAGCCCGCTCCCACACATGAAACAGATCAGCCCAGCTTACCCTCAAGTAAATGTGCACGCTTCAGTGTTATGTAGTTGTTTTTCCATTTTGCAAATGGCATCTCAAAGGATTGGGCTGAGCATGTGTGCATCCCTGAGTCTTCCTGGGAATCCCCCAACACTAGTGCCACCATAAGAGAATTCATATCCTGACTTCTGTTCCTAGAGCTAGTTTGAGCATTGGACTTGGACCTTGGAGACCAGGATTGATTGTCTGCTGGGGCATGGAAACCCACTGCGTGACCTTGGGTGTGTCACACACTCTCAGCCCCAGAACTCGCCCCCCCCGACAGATTCACCTTAGGTTTATCAAAATGACTTGGAAAGCACACAACTTCTGTCCCTGCTGCCGCACTTGCTTCTCTTCTCCCTTCCACTTCGGAGAAGGTTCATCTCTCCCCTGAAGCCTGGCAGCAGAGGGGATTCTTACCTATCCTCCTCTTGCTGACCTTTCTCCTTGTTGGCCACTCTGCCCTCCCCGCCCCCCTCGCCATTTCTCCTCAGGCCTCCCGACCTGGTGCACTCCCGGGTCCCCCAGCAGCCCAGTGGCTGAGAGCCAAGAGGCCCCCTCCATCAGCTGGTCCCGTCTCGCTCACATCGGGAAGGGGCCAATCAGCAAGCATGGGCCAACAACCCCCATCCAATTGAGCAAGCAGCTCTCACAGCCTCAGAGTGCCTGCCAGCCAGTCTTTCTCTCGCCTATCCTTTCTTTCCCTCCCACACTGATGACTCCTCTGGCGCCAAGGTGGAAAAGAAGGGGCTCCTGAAAGGGAAGGTGGAGAGAGTGAGAGGGGAATGTACCAAGAAGGAAAAGAGAGGTGGGGGTGATGCTCCAAAGGAATTAACATTGGAGGCAGTGGCAAGCGATGTGGGCCACACGAAATCCTTTGGCGGGCCACATGCTATACAGGTCTGCCTTAGATATTCCTTCTTCAAGTAAGATGTGGGAGGGGAAAATTGAGAAACTATTTAACTATTGAAGGAGAGGAAGCAGCACAGACAGAGATTTTTAATTTGACTTTGTAGGGGGGTTTTTTTTAATCATTTTATTCAAATTCAGATATAAAACAAACAATTATAACTGTCAACTTATTTGAAATATTTCTGATCTTCCACACTGATCTAGATTTCATTATCAATATTTCTTAACATGCTTAAAATATTGTACTACATTTTAGTGCTATTATTACTTGTTGATTCTTGCATTTCCATCTCCATATTCCCGCTTCATGGTATATATCCTGTAGCCCCCTCATAATTTATCTTAAATCATGAATCACAGATTTCCATCTGATGGTACCCAGCAATTAATTAAGGTGTTGGTGTGTGAGGCTGCCTTTGAAGAACAGAAATTTGTAATTTGTAAGTAATTTGGAACATGGATAAGGTGGATAAATATTTAGCAAAATTTTTATTATTTTACTTTCTTAGGGAAAGATGATTAAAATATACTAGACAGCTAAAGCAAGAGACATGGAGCTTGACTTGGGGAATTTTTCTGGTAAAGTTAAAGAGGAAAAGGGGTATAAAGAATTTAATAATGTAATGAAAACCGTGATCCACATTTTTTCAAGATGGTTTTTGATTGAAGATATATAGTTTTGACCTCTGATAAGCCAGTGGGGTGGGGAGAAGGGGGGGGTTGTGTAATATTATGCAATATTATGTGTTGAAGTAGTAAAGTAATAAAAAAAATTAAATAGAAGAACAGAAATTTTTAAGGACACAGTCTTTAAAAAATCCTTTTACTTTTTCATTGAAATATGGAGCATAATTGTGTCTTAACAGCTTAGAAGAAATGAAAGACCACGTGGGAGAGAATGTTGGGCTCCTTCCTTTGTTATTCATGTTATTCAGCCTCAGATTGAGGGAGGGAAATTTGTAGAGATAATTGGGCACATATGTCTGAAAGTGGGACAAACCACAAATATGTGTGTCTTCAGGTTTTTTTAAAAAAGTCAGATTGAGGATGGAGGATATTTAGTGGCAGTCAGGAATTTGTTCTTGTTTTATTATCATCTACAAATACAATCCAATACACTTCTATTATTTTTAATTAACACTTTAAATGTGCAGGATATTCATTATGGACATGGTTTGCCTGCACATATTTGGTTGTCTTTGAACTGTGTAAAATATATCATTTTTAAAATAGTAAATCTAGTTTTTAAAAAATGCAAAAGACCTAGTGATGAAGGCAGAACTGATGAACTCCAGATCTCATACAGCTGAAATCATGTATTGAAATATTTTTATTTGTAGAGGAAGAACTTGTTTCCAAAAACAAATTACTGTAAGTAGAAAAATGCTTACTCATCCAAGCTACAAGAAAGTTACTTCTAGTATACTGTTACATGGTTTTCCAGGGAGCTGGCAGCACTGAAACAAGTGAACAGGTGACTAGAGTGAAGTTGGAAGAAAATGTGGAGTGGGCTTCATTGAACACAGACTAGAATCTCTCTGAGAATGTACTCTCCGGCAGCGTGGGCAGAAATAAAAACACATTTCTATTTTTTTTCCCCCACTATTGTGTCGGCAATAGGGACAGAATTGTTGGAGAGATGAGAGCTGTTGCCCTTCCTGGCTTATTAATAAAAAATCAGGGAAGGAGCAGATTAACTGGATGTAGGAAGTGGTTCCATCATGGCTAAAGTAAGCATTTATAAAACCATTGCTGTAAAAGCACACATTGGATAAATAACATTCAGCTTCCAATATTTCATTTCGGCAGTATACTGAACTGTGTGATGGCCCTGCAGCTCTAGGTGTTTCTGTATGAGACATATTATCTTGATCCATTTCAGTCTGATTTCAGACTTAGCTGTGGGACAAATTCAGCTTTCATTGCCTTGGTGGATGACCTGTGCCAAGAATTAAACAGGAAGTGTGATTCTGTTGGTCCTACTCAACCTCCTGGTGGCTTTCAGATCATGGTATTCTTCTGGGCCACCTTGCTGTATTTTATAATGGCTCCATTCCTCCCTGAAGGGACATACCAGAAAATGGTGCTGATGGATTCCTATTCAACTTTTTGGCCATTGAACTGGGGAGTCCCTTAAGGTTCAGTTGTATTCCTCATTCTGTTTAACGTATACATGAAACTGCGGGGAGAGCTTGTCCATAGTTTTGGGACCTGGTGCTATTAGTATGTGGATGACACCCAGCTGTACTGCTTCTTTTCAGCTCTGTCCAAGGAAATGGTCTTGGTTCTAAACTACTGTTTATCTTCAGCAATGGACTAGATAAGAGAGAACAAATAGAGACAATGCAGATAAGACAAAAGGGCCCCTGGTTAGTTGAAAAGCAACTCTGAGAATAGGAATTCAGCCTGTGCTGGAGGGGATTATATTTCCCCTGAAGAGGCAGGTTGCAGCTAGGTTGAAGTCCTGAACGGAACCCTGAGTTTGGAAGCCAGGTTTCAGTAGTGACTAGAAGTACATTTGCGCAGGTAAGGTTTGTGCATCAACTGTGCCCATTCCTTGAGATGCTGTGACACACACCTTAGTCATATCCCATTTTGATTATTATAGTGCATTCTTATGCAAGGATATCTTTGAAGAGTGTTTGGAAACTTCAGCTGGTCCAAAGAGCTGCAGCCACACTGTTATTCAGGGCTTGCTAGAGGGATCAAATGACTTCTTTGTGGCAGCAGCAAAGAAATGTGGATGATCTTTCTTTTTTTCTTTCTTCTTCTTCTTCTTTTGTGTGTGTGCGTGCATGAAAACGAGCTTTCCCAGACAAAACTCATATCTTTTCCTACCTACAAAAATTTTTTTGTACAAAACCAGTTCCAGAAACATACTTTTTGTTGCAAAATTGGTAATTTTCTGCAAAAAGATATGACTTGCAGAAACACACACATACAGTCCCATATGGATTTCTGGAAGTAATATTTTTTATGTGAAAATGTTCAGGAAAAAGATTGATTTTGTATGAAAAGCATGTTTTTCCCCAAAATTCTGTTTTTCATGCAAAAAAAAAAAACTGTCTGCATTTCCTTGCTGAATAGTTTCCCAAAACACTTCAAGATGTGTGGATATGAGGCAAAACCCACAAAATCCTCTTTGTTAACCCTAGAAAGAAAGACTGAGCTCACGGTACCAGTAGTCTCAACTGTTATAAGACAACTTTATTTATAAAAAATCAGTGGAAGAGGAGTATTGGTTAAGGATATGTTGGATTGTGATAGAAGTGCTTGGGAGATTTAGGAGGGATATTCAGTACAAGCAAGCAATTCAGTGGATTTACAGAACTTTCATCTTTTGAAGATCCATGCTAAGTAGCTAGTATTCAAAACATACAAGAGTGCTACCTGTTTAAATATTTAAGTTTCAATATGAACAAACCATTAACATTTTTTCTCAAGAAAATCTGAGTTGCAATTATTTATTTTGTGTAGCTGTTCAGAATGGTAGTTGTTCAGGTGGTTAAATTCAATAACTCCCCCAACAAAATTGTTCATTGTAGCTACTATTTAGTTGCAAAAAAAAAAAAAAAAGAGTATTTTTTTCCGATTTTAATTTTTTGAGGATAAAAAAATCTTTGGGTTTGGGGAGTTGAAAATTTTGGCAGATTCACAACTAGTTAGTTGATATTAACAGATATCCATAATGTCTTTTTACTAACCCACCTTCATGTTTCGAAGTGTGGAGATTGATTTAACAACTGTATTTTGAGTGGGAGGAAACATCAAATAAACATGAAATTTTCCTATCATTTCATATTATTAGCTAGTTTATAGGTACCAAATTTCATTTCATTTTTGAAATTGTGTGAAAAATTAATAATGAATTTATAGTAGTAGTCATGACATCTGGTCCTAGGAACTCCCTCTTTGAATATTTACCCTGTCTCACCCATATTTTCTTTCAGATCCATCCCTATAACCCACTTTTTTGAGCTGCCGTTTGACTTAAGTGTTAAGTCCTCATTTCCAACTATAATTTAAGCATGAAATGTCATTTGAATATTTTTTTTGTCTCTTCCCTGGTCTTTGCTTTTCTCCTCCTTTTGTTACTGTAATACCTGTTCTAGAAACTGAGGTGACAAGGACCAGAGTATAGTGCTGCTCCGATTTTGTAGGTACCAGTGTGTGACATACTGTGATGGTGTGGCATAGATATATTTTTCTAACTATTAAAAGACTTGCACATACATGCATATTTATAGATATCTATATATTTAAATCTGTACAGCATTACAATGGAAATGTGTTATGTTTTGTCACTGTATGTAAGCAGAAATTCAATGCTTCTAATTCTTTGTGTAATAGCAATTTCAAAGGAAAGTTTTAAACATCATGGAAGCATGCTGTGCATTATAAATTTGACAAAATAAATAAGATAGTTAATGTATAAAGTCCCTCAGAAAGAAATTTCAGTGTGCATTTCTACAGCTAGGGTTAATACTGGTAGAAATTAATAAAGCATCATGAATTAGGGTGGCAAGGTAGTGCTGCTAGTTACAGTGGACTCTGCATATAAGAAACTGCCAGATCTGTGAATTTAAGCCATTGTGGAGCATATACCTATCAGTCCTATACCTAAAATAGTGGCAACATGCACACAGATGTGCAGAAGCATCTGTGTACACATCACTATCATTTAATAATATGGGGCATGGGCATTTGCATTTTTTCTCATTTACAGGGGTCGTGGAATGGAACCTCCGTAGATACAGAGTGTCCAATGTACCCAGTTAAACATGTTTCATTGAACAAATAATATATAACACAGTTGGCCCTCACATTCACTGGGACTGGGGGGTTCAAGACCCCACAAAAGTAGAAAAACCGCAAATATCAAAATGCGTGTGTGTATTTGCGGTAAGGGGGCTGAGCTTTGGTGGGGGACCGGGCATCCAGGTTCCAAACCAGATCAAGGGAAGGAGAGAGAAAGGGGATGGGTTGACATGGTGGCCCTATATGTCCTCTCTCTCACCTATCTCCTTCCTTGGGTGTGGGGCAGCCTCGGTAGAGGATTTGTGGCTGTGAAAATTGGGCTGTGATCCATCCTTAGCTAGTCAGGCAGTGGCTGCTGCTGCTGGTGGTGGAGGAGGAGAAGGAGTACCAGAGGTGGGTTTTTAAAGGACTGTGTGGCCTGATTAGAGTTGCCAAGAGGAAATGCTCCCCCAGAAAAGAAACAGTTGAGGTGGGGAAGGGCAAGGGTTGGAGAACTCTCAAATAATCAGATCTGTGAAAGTTGAACCCACAAATGTGGAGGGCCTACTGTATTTTAATGTTGTATCGTAGTGGGATTTGTCAGTAATTTAATATGTATGTGGAATCTAAAAAGATCACTAAGTCTGTAACCCCTATGGAATAAATGGCAATTAAATTCTATTGAAATCAGCGTGATTTCACAAAAATATGTTAAGAATCACAAAATGTAAAGAAGGAAGGCAGTTGTAGAGAAGAGAATTCCCAAACACGTGCTACATCAGCCAATTTTCAGCTGCAAATTGTCTGAAAATCTCAACCATAAGTCACGTCCATGTGTGATTTTTCTGGGTTTTCTGCAGCATTTTGGGATATGAGGGTGGGTAAGAGGTGGGTTTTCTGTCTACTCTGACACACCAGAAGTGACAGTTGTGCTTATTTTTCATGTAGAATGTGAGTGATTTTTTTGTCCCATTTTTTTTCAGGGATCTAAACACCTGCATGTACATTGTGGGCTGTACTTTCACCACTCCTTGTATATAAACATTTGCAGCCTCAGGAGGGAAAAAACCCCAAATTCCAGTGTATAATACATCCTCAAAGTAGTACATTCCTAGAATTGGAATTCAGAGGTTAAAATTCCTAGATATATTTTGCCACTGCATGCAAGTATATTTTGTAACCAGAATAAATATCCTCTCTTTTCTTTAAAAGGATTTTTCAGACAACTAATCTTCTGTAATCTCTTGCATAACTCATGTTGGCTTCTCTTCAGACTTGTACAGTTTTAAATTTAAAGAGATATAGTTTGGGTAGACATTTTGCATTATGTTCTCAATACCAGTAGTCTGATGTATTCAAATACCCATTATGTAAAGGTTGATACATTAAGCATGGTTAGTAAGTTAACCACTTGTACAGCTCTTGGTTTTATAAATAGTTGTACAAAATGCCATTTGAGGTCACTATTTAGCTTTCTTTGGAAAGCAGGATCAAGCATCCTGTAGGAACTCTAACAAAATATTTCAGTCATAGGGAAATAAGTACAGAGTAGAGGGCTTGAAAGGTAGAAAAGAAACAAAACTGACAGTAACGGAAAAGAAAAAATCTGCAAGATGTAGCATAGTTTATCTGTACCATAAATTTTCCTAAAATGATTCCAAGAATGTTAATTACTTCACATTAACTTTGATTCTTCTGTTTTGGCAGTATATTTATAGCTTTGAAATTCTGTGTGTGTGTGTTTTTGTTTTTTGAAGGGATTCAAAATGTACTGAGTTTGTTCTGTGCAGTCCTCACAGAAAACAAGGTCCTCTTCCATTCGGCAAGTTTCCAAAGGCTGAGTGATGCCTGTAGAGCATTAGAATCTTTAATGTTTCCTCTCAAATACAGGTGAGCTTTATTCAAATATTTTGATAATGCAGAGCACCAGATTAATAGTATGAGTACTTCCTATATATAAAATGTGCCCTCCATGTATGTGCAAGTTCCATTCCAGGAACTACCATATAAAAAAAAAATAATACACAAGCATTGAGTCCCATTATAGTAAGTGGACATGACGCCTCCCGCAACATTTCCGATTCATGCTTGCGGAGGTTGTGGTAATGGAATGATTAAGAGTAGAATATATATCACAAACCAGGAAAGGTACTACAATATATATTCTGTGGGTATTCTGTAAATTGTATGAAGAGGGCAAAATATGTATAAAATAGCATTTTTATTCCATAAAACCTTTGTTAAAGGATTGGGTTTTAAACCAATTCATGGAGTACAAAATGCTATGATACATATTCACACACATGGTAAGATTTGTGCTCAGAAAGCCCTCCTTGAATCTTATTCTCTTTTTTCATCTTATTCCTAGGGAGCCACTTTGGTTCTAAACCAGGGCCTGATGTCAGTAGCAAACTGTGTAAGGATGAACAAACTAGTAGATATTGCAGATAATACAGAGATGCTCCTAGTCATTCAAAAGCCAGATCATAGGGATTCAGTATATGGTGGCTGTATTTACATTACCTCTAAAAACTTAAGTTTCACAACTTGAGTACACCTGGACTCAGCCCTGAGTTTGGCTGCCCATGTTGCAGTGGCCAGGCATACTACTAAAACTAGTGTGCCAGCAGTGCCCATTCCTGGAGGTGTCTGATATGGTGACAGAGATAGCAACTACTAAAATGAATTAGAATGTTAAAAGAATTCTATGTATTCAGCCTTCACTGTAAAAATGTGTCCATGCATATCTTTAAGGCAAATATATGTATTTTAAATATACATAAGTGCTGTTAATGTGTTTCAACTGTTGTAGTACAAGTGGTGGAGTAAGAAAATTATAGGGGTGAGTCTGTTGGAAAAGACAAGAAACAACTTAATGAAGAAATTTGGTGTTCCACAAAATAAATTGACTATACTTATTTTTGTTTTCAATTTCTTCCCAGTTACCCATATATTCCAATTCTCCCTGCACAGCTCCTGGAAGTTCTCAGTTCACCCACACCATTTATTATTGGTGTACATTCAGTCTTCCGTAATGAGATTCATGAACTTGTAAGTATGTTCAGTTAGGTTTTATCCATGCTTAAGGCTATAATACAGAGCAATTATTAAGTATAAAATATTGGTATATAATAATAAAAGGAATAATGTTAAACAAGAGGGTAAAGCAAATTATTGATATAAAACTGTATAAACGGTATAGTCAAGATATAAACAAGACTACAGCACAAAAAGTAACGATGGGAACAGTATGGAGTGTATGGAGCGGAAAGGAGGAGGTATCTCTGAAAGTAAAAGAAAATATGGTTTACAAACTATCATGCCACTGATAGCCTATTAATTTTTGGGCTCTTACTTCCTGTAGCTGCTCAACAGCAACAGGCAGATTCATTTTGACCAGTAATAAATCATGGACATGCTAGGTTCTATCTATCAGTTTTTGCTTTATTATTTATTTATTGCTTACATTTATATCCTGTATTTTGTCCAGTGACTACAAGACAGTATATAGATCTCCCCTTCTCTCCATCTTACCCTCATTACAATCCTGTGATGCAGGTTGGTGCAAGCCCCACTGAAATAGGATAACATGTGGTGGCCCACAGAATTCCCTATGGAATTGTGATCACATCTAAAAATCATGTTTTGAAAGTGATTGATATGGGCCCCAAAACAATAAGCCCTTCTGCTGAAATGCAACAAAATGCCCCCAAAGGCTTTAGAAGTCCTATTGACTGTTGTGGAACATAAAAAGGATCCCCAAATTGTGGGAAGGGGCTTGGAGGCTACGGAAGTGCTCACGGGACACATGGAGCCCATTAGCCACACTTTTACTCAACGTTGCTCTCGTGGTATCCTGTGCTGGATTTCAGTCCAGCCTACAAAACAGAAGGACCTCTCTGTTCATGGAAGAATATGTTTAAAGCCAACCTATTATATTCTGTCTAAGATGAGCTATACAGTTTTGTCTTTATAGCTTTATTCATTAGCAACATTTTGGTCTGTCCTAATATTTTACAGTGCTGTAACCAAATAGGCAGCTATATATGGCAGCTTTTTCACAACCAGCCCTTTAATTGGGCTCACAGCAATATACTGCTATTAGTGAACTGCTTCAATATTTGTCATCTGCTACATTTTTCAATAACATCACCAGGTGTATTCTCAGGTGATATTTCTATTGCGCTTTCAAAATTCTTATTGTATTTATATTCATAATGTCAAAATGCTCATTTTTCCCCTGTATCTTTCAGTTAGATGTAATCATAGCAGACTTGGATGGCGGTACAATTAAAATTCCTGAATGCATTCATTTGTCCCAGCTCCCAGAACCGCTTCTTCATCAGACTCAGACTGCTTTGTCTCTTGTAAGTCTGATTCTTATATCATAAATAATTTCCAGATAAGAATTTAATGCTTCTCTTAGTTCTTGTCTGTTTTAATAACTAATGTTTACCTTACTGAAAATGTCTGATGATCACCAGAGTCCAATAGGTTTAAGATATTAATCTTATGTCACTTATTTGTAAGATAGAGAAGTTCTGTAGGCAATTAACATGGTATTCCTTTTATTTGTTCTCTTAGGTTTACTTCGGTAGAGGATAGTATTAGTTGAAAATAGACAAAATATTTTCCGTTTGTAGCCAAATAACCTAAACAGGCAAATATACATCAAAGCATAATTGCAAAGAAAACAAAACTCACCTCTGTTTCCATGAAACTGTAAAGGAAGCTTCTGTTTGTAATATACCCTTTGTCATATATCTTTGGCTGTGTCTGCCCTGCTTCCCCTTTCCAGTCTTGAAAGACAGATACTTGTTTTATTGTCAAGTTAGCATTCTATGCTTGCTTCCTCATATCTTTTTCTTTGGAGTGAAGGTGCTGGCTTTTCATTATATTTAATGGAACTAATAAGGGGCTAAACAAGGTACAAACTTTTGCTGCTTTGGTTTGAGATATATTAGTAGTAACTTACAATCTATATTCAGAAAAATAAACCTAACGTGATGTTCCCAACAGAGTGCTTTAAAGTGTTGTTCTTGAAATTGTAGGTTTTACATCCAGATTTAGAAACAGCAGATTATGCATTTCCTCCTCCTCGAACAGCTTTGTCACATTCAAAAATGTTGGTAAGACATAGTATTTTGAACTTTGTAATAAACGGGAAAATAATGTTTTTCCTTATATTTCAGAGACTGAATCCAAATTTCAGATCTCTTTTCTGTGTTCTTTATAAATATTTTTAAATGCTAAAATTCCTTTGAATGGTTTAATCACAAAAATGTGGGCTATTGAATTGAAAGTTCATGAGGCTATGTAGTGCCACATCATGTTTAGTATTTGGCAGACTCAAAGAAAATGAATAATTTGGGCCATACCAAAATGAGTCCTGAATATTTAATGAGATGTGTCCCTGAATAGCTGAAGTTCTTGATTCTGTGCTGCTTCAGCAGAACCTCAGTCATACAGTTTTTTGCAGCTTTATAACTCCTTGCTAGTGTTGGCTGGTGCTATAGCATTAAGGAAATCATTTGTATGTTTCAGAAAAAAAGAAAACCCAGGAAAGAGATTTGAATTAAAGTACACATGCTATTTTTTATGTATACATGCAAACTTAAAAATAATGACTATAATTTTAATTGAAATACACTATTTCTTGCCATGGGGTAGAAAACTCTGACCTGTGTGCCTACTCAGTTTGCTGCCTGTGTGCTTATATGCAACTGTGTGCTTACAGACCACAGTACTCCATTCTTTCTCTTTCACCTGGAGTTTGAATGAGCAGCCCTTCAAATAAAGAAAACTTTCAAACTGAAGGCTGTTCTTTAAAAAGTAGGGCGTGAGACAACTGCATAACTCCTAGGGTTGGCAACTGATGTTGACACAACCAAGTTCAATTACTTTTTATTGCAGTAATTTCAATCGCAGTTATGACTTGTCTTTCCTCATCAAGCAAGCTTGTGTAGATCTAACAGAGAATGCTGGAGATGGCATAGAGACTGCATTTCTGGCCTTTGTCTTGGTGTTTATCAAAAGAGCAACAGAAAACCTTGTAATTACTTGATTTTCTTAAGTGTTAGGCTGGTCTTATACCTTATGAGCAAACAGTGAAATAGCAAAATATTCTTTGTGATTTCACTGATAGCATACATTCCAGTTGCACCAAGGCAGATTCATGGAACACTGAAATTATGGGATAAATACAGCCTTAATATATTATCCATAAACCAAAATATTTCTCAACCAGTGAAAGAAAGAGAGAATACGATGTGCTACCTAAATCTAGACCAGTGGTTGTCCAAGCAGGTCAGGATACAGTTAGGGGGTTTGGTAAATGACAGCTAGTGCTTGCTGAGATTTGCCAATTCAAGAAGCAGTCAGAACAGTCCAGTAGAGATGTGCCAGAACTATAGATGCCAAAACCTGCAGACTAGCCTCCATCAATCAGGTGTCACAACTTTCTAGGGCTTCCCCTTTCCAAATTTGAATAGTGCTCAGTGTTCTCTCCCTCTTCCCTACATAGGGAAGTTGTAACAAAGTACAGTTATAACAAAGTAGCATCCAAACAACTTCATCGTAAGCGAGAGACCAAGTAAACCTAAGCCATGCCAGATAGAATATGCAGAGAAATGAGTGAAACTCCAAGAAAGGTGGAAAAAAAACCTGTGGTACAATAACAGAAACATTCTTTCCCACTTCCCAATGGCAAACAGACTAAACTTGTAGAATCTGTGATTCTTTGATTTTATCTGTCAATCACATGGGATAAATGGACGCATATAGGGAGAGTGGGTGGATCACTCTGAAGATTCAGCCAAAAATGGTCATCCAGGAAGCCAGCAAACCTGTTTATAAGCCCACCAAAACTGTAGATGAATATCATGAGAGTTACAGGATTGCAAGACTTCACATGGGATCTTAGCTGAGATCATACCTCCTTGGATCCTATCCTGGGAGAAAGTTAGGATATAAATTCAATCAATAAATAAAATAATCATAATTGAAGTCTTATGATGGGCCTGATTCCCGGCCATAATGCAACTTCCTCCTAGGACTACAGCCAAACAGCCTCTGGCCAATCCTGACAGTGACGGTAGCAAGCTCCCAGTTGGCACAACATGCCCCGTTCTGTGGTGGCATCAGGGTGATTTTGGGTTAAACTTGAGAAAATATAGTTATTCTTGAAAGGTAAATCTTTAACTCTTCAAGATTTAATACCAAATGGAAATGCTGCACTTCCAAAGGCTTTATGTACCACAATGATATCCCACTGTGTCCATTATTTTTATTATTATTGAAATCCATATGAAAGACGTTATATTTCATTTTTAATTAAAAAATTCAGCCTTCAAGGAATTTCGTCCATAAAGAAAAATATTTCTTTGAATACTTCCCTTTTGGTTTTTCTTTTAAAGGTATGTAGTACCACTCAGTTTGCTTATCTTTCTCAGGATAAAGAGGTGAGAGGAGTCTTTCTGAGGTTATTTGCCCAGCTTTTCCAAGGATATAGATCTTGTCTTCAGCTGATCAGGATTCATGCAGAACCTGTCATAAATTTCCACAAGGTAAAAGCAAAGCTTAAGTTATCACCTTCTAAGTGATTATTCACTTTTGTGTTTTTAAAGGATTAAAATACATACAGTCCTACCTTGCTTAGTGGTGTGGTACATTATGATGATACAGTTTGATAGCTAAAGGTCTCCTGTTGGCTTAAATCTTACAGAATGGACTGTTGGCTTTTCATGTTTTTTCTTTGTTGCCTTATAGCTGAGATTGCATACTAGCAATATCTGCAAATAGTTTGTACCACTTTCAATCATGAAAGTAGAATTTCTGCATATAGAAATTGGAGCTCAAAATTTTGCTACTACTATCATAGCGTGCCTACTCATGTTAGCAGCCTCCATACATCATCCAATGGATAATATTGTGCCATTGGCAGAGACTAGGAGCAGATAGCGTAGATCAATTTAGAAGTTAATTCACAATACAGTGAATAGTTTTATAAAATAATCCAGATGTCTTGCTCATGTAAGCCAAAATGTGTTCCATGAGGAAGAATAAACAAAGGTTAGGAGTTTCTATTTGACCATGGGGGGAAATTAGTTCTGACCTCAGCTAGGTCTAAGGATGAAATTAAAATTCAACTGTCAAGTTGTTTTTCAGACAGAAAAATTTCTTAGCCTTCCAACTGAAGTCCACCTCACCCAACATTCCATATTAATTTGTCTCATCTTAAGACAAATCTGAAGATTAAAAGAGGAGCATATATATTACCGGGCAAAAAATTCAAATACCATCACATCACAATAGAGAAAGACAGTCAATTGAAAACTGAAATATTTATAACTTTGTTTTCATATAGGTTGGGAGGGTTTTTTTTAACTCCACAGCTGTTAAATGATTTTCATATGTAACTATTTTGCATTTTACCTTGCATAATTTCTGTTTGCTGAAAGAAAACAGACTTCTGAATGCATTCCAAACATATTTGGAATGAATATGTGTATGCCGATGGAAAATTTTCTGTTTACAATAACCTTGGTGTTATGGTAGTTCGCTGTTTGCTTTTGTTAAAAGAATTAGATACTTATTCTTTCCTTTTCTATTTTACATTCTATTTTGACTATTCTTTTTTCTTCTTTTGAGACTTGCAGACATTGATATGAAAAAATATATTTCAGTAGTTAAGATTCACTTCTTTTCTGCAGGCAGCCTTTTTGGGCCAGCGAGGGTTGATTGAAAATGATTTCCTTACCAAAGTTCTGAATGGAATGGCATTTGCTGGTTTTGTGTCAGAGAGAGGTCCTCCCTACAGATCCTGTGATCTATTTGATGAGGTAGAAACACTTTTTATAATACACATGAAAGCTGAGAGACAAAAAGGACATGTTTACTTAAATTTCTACAGCCGTTTTTCTGTTAAATGTTAAGGCTGCAGTCGTATTATAAAGAATATTATTGTGAAATACCTTTGCCATGAATTAACAAGAGAACGAATTAGTGCTAAAGCATCCATTCTGAAGAGATATTATTATTATGTTCAGATGACTTTATTGAAAACACTGGTAATTATTGTACTGAAAGTAACAATTTGAGAAATTCAGTAAAATATGATTTCTTAAGAATAATTAAGACAAAATTACTGAGTTTAATATCAACGTACAAATAAGTGTGAAAAAAATAGCATTGCATGTTACAGACTTCTTGAAATGCTTTCAAAATATTGCAGTAGTATTAATCTTAAAATTCAAGAGATATTTCTATGTGACAGTATGGGAATTTGTTAAGCAGCTTAGGTAAACACTGCTTAAATAATATTATGGTCTTCATAATTGATTTTACAGGTAGTATAAAGTGTATGTATTTTCCTGTAGGGAAAGACATAAACTTTGCTACATCATCAGCTCTTTATTACTTCTGGATTTGTTGTTCAGTACCATACACACTAAACTTAATGAACTTTGTCAAGCTACACCTATAACAATAATAATTTTTTCAAAATAGAAATTGTAAAGAGCTTAGGATATCAAAAAGGCTATATAAATGTTGCTATTTTGTGACAAATTCCAAAATCCTTTGAAAGACAGTACTAGATAAGAGATGGGTTATCACTCTGGCACCTAATTATGGAGCTTGGTTCCATTCAAAGTTCATCTCAAAAAAATGAAATAAGGGCTCCTGAATAATTTAAACTACACATTTATGCAGTCAACACTAATTCAGTTTCTTATGCATTTTACTGTTGGGAAAGTTATTTTGTTTCAATTCAATTTCTTTTGTAGTTGGTAGCATATGAAGTAGAGAGAATTAAATCTGAGGAAGGCAATTCATCAAAAATGTTAAAGCATGTCAGAGAACTTGCAGAGCAGCTGTTCAAAAATGTAAGTATAATAACTGAATGATATTCACTAATATTAAAGCTATAGAAATGAAATGGTGATTATCTTCACAGCATATCTTGAGAAGCTTTAAAGTTACTTACCTGCAAAGCTTGTTGAAGCTGCTGTCCTATTTACACTATTTTTGGTTCAAATGTGTAGTTTTCATTTAAATTGTGTGAAGTTCTCAATAGACAAATCAAGAGGAACCATGGAATCCTGAAGCAAATTCAGAAAAGAGTGGTAGTTGAAAAACTGTTGACATCATTTCGTGCTTGGCTTTTGTAAGCAGCACATACAGTCCCTGATAACAAAAAATGAAAGCCTGTGGGTAAATAATTTGAACCTTCAGCTATGAAATTTTTGTTTAAAATGAAGGATTTTAGAAAGCTTAGAAAGCTGAGTTCTGTATCTAATACTGCATTCTGTGGTGGCCATAATTCTAAGCTACATCATGCTTGTATTTATTGTGTTTGTTGAATAACAATTAGTGAAGCAGGCTATAAAAGCAGTGGGAGTGGGAGTGGGGGCTGAAGATGATGATTACAATGATCTGCTGCATGGAAAGATTACCAGCTTTTGTACTAAAATTCTCCTGTCTCTGGACAAGATGAGCAGTACAAAGAAATAGGCACATCTGAAATGCTTCCCTGTCTGTCTTCATTTTAGTATATTCTTTCTGATTCACTTATCTTTCTCAATGACCCCTAACTGTAGCAACCAGAAGATTAACATTTCTAATGAATAAATAATCCAGTATTTGGTTGCTTTAAAAAGAGTATTTCACTCAAAAGGTTTTGGAAAGCAAATGGCTAATGAAAACTCAACTTTCCCAATGTCCTTTTTTGTGTCTTAAGAGACAGTAGTCCAAGACCTTCACACCATAGGATGGAAACTATTCTATTATTCTTTCCCTTTAAATTTAAGCATGCACTTTTAAATTTAAGCACATACCACATACTAAAAGAAAATAATTTCAGTCCAAATTAACTAATATAGAATGAGTATTGCCTACTAATGCCATTCTTGACATCTCGAATGCAGACTAAAAGCAATCTAGTCATTGAGTTATTTATGTATTTATTGCAGTATTATACCATGGGATCTCAGGGGTGAAATTGGTTTAATAATTTAAATTAACATAAAGTAAAGTAAAAATAATCTAAAGACTAAATACATGCTAAACAATTCAGCAGGTTAAGACAGCTTTAAACCAGTTTAATCAGTTTAAACAAATTAAAACTCTGCACATATTCAACTTGCATAAAAATAAATTAGACCCCAAAGTTTTATCAAAATAATAAAGAACCATGCTTTCACTTATAATTAAAATGAAGTCATTGTTGCTGCCAGACTCCTGATGTGAGCATATTCTGCAACCATGCTTAGCAGACCTGCTCCCGTATCTTCCCACAGCATATTGTTCCCACAGAAGAAGGCCTCTTTAGCAGATCTCAGTCTTTACATAGGCTCAAATAGGAGAGGCTCTCCCTCAAAAAATCAAAACCTTGAACCATTTTAGACCTGGTTGGTCTGGATGCAGATACCCTGCACTTTGGTAATTTGCATCCTGGTGGATCCAGTAGCTGGCTCTGCTTTGTATTTCCTCCCTAGTCAAGAAGGTGAAACTTATATCTATTCTAATGCTAACAAGAAAAGTAAAGGTGGCATTTTTCAGGCAATACTGTTGACTTGCCACACCGCTAACCTCCTTTTGCAGGGGTAATTGGTGCAGGATGTCCATAAAAGTGGGAAAAAGCTAATATCATAAGCCCCTCAAACCATATTTAACACACAGAGAAAAGCACCTGTACTGGCAGGGTGGCTGGGCCTGGCCGCACGTACACTTGCTCACTCACTCATGCAGGCAGAGGAGAAGGGGATGTAATGGAGAAGTAGGAGAAGGGAGAAAAGGGACAACCGTCCCATTCTCTTGCCACCTTTCCAAGTAAGTGAATGTGCTCACTGTCCCTCCTCCCATCCCATCCCCTTCCCCCCTTTTGCCCACATGCGTGAGTAAGGGAATGTGCACTTGGCCAGCCCCAGCAAGCCTGCTAGTTTGAGTTCCTTCCATCAACGCCAGTGTTATTGAAATCCCTCTTTAAAAATGGCATAGAGCAGCAACAGAGGTCATGTCAAATACAGTAATCTGTAAGTAATCTAATCTGCAAATGTTTAAGCGCTGATGTGGAGGACTGATTATAATTGCAGTTGCCCAGGCATTAATGGAATGATTCATGCAAGCAAATATCTGGTATAATGAGGTCATAATGCATCATGAACATGTTTGTGCAGTGGCTTGTGCAAACAGTTGTTCAAGTAGAATCAACGTGCTGGATTGAATGCTTGACTGATTGTAATGAAATTTCCTTAAATGGTAGAAGCTTTGTGCAAGCAGAATGACACTGCTGCATGTGACCGAGTCATGGAAAACTGTAAACCCACTCACCTACCTACTTTATCTACCACTGTTGCTTGCAGAGTTATGTTAAACTTTGTTATGGGATAACGACTTTGTGTTACATGAAATTGAATACGCAGTCATAAAAATTTGTAATTCATCTGCATTAATCTTTTCCTCTTAAACGAGCAAATAAAGGTAGCAGGTAAATGTATAATGAGAAATCAATCAAGTTTGTGAGCCACCTTGGCAGAATGTTGTCCATTCTTTTCTTTCATTTAATTATTTTGTCATCTTTCAGCAACTGTTCTTTTAGTGAAGGACTAATTTATATAATCTCCTATGTTGTTAAGATAGCCACTTCTTTAATTTGCTTTGGTATGAAAATTGATTTAAATTTAGGAAATAGTTCAATTATGGTAAGTTAATACATAAATAATATTGTATATGTCGTGGTAATTTTCAAAAAAGTAGCCATATTAGTCCTTTGCAGCCTAATGTATAACAATGTTAGGATTGATTCTGAGACTAACAGGTAGCTATGGGCATAATAAACAAGTCAGACAACATACAAGAGGCTGAGAGTCAACTACCCAACACCACATTTTATGGAATCCTCTCCAAACATCCCACTGGTGAATATCTGAAGGAATTGCACAAATTATTCAGAATATTCTTCACGGATAATACAGAACGAAATTCAGATAGAAACACCAACTGGACGTCTTCTATTTACTGCCCAAAATAAATAAATGAGGCAGTCCTGAAAGACCTATTGTCTCAAGCATTAGAACTCTGACAGTTGGGATATATGATTATATGGACTCAGTTCTCAGACCATACACCATCAAGCTACATGAAGATACAACTGATTTCCTGAGGAAAATACAGTCCATCCACAATCTTCCAGTCTCTATACACCAACATCCCACACCAAGATGGGCTGCAAGCCATCAAGAATACCATCCTGAATGAGACTACAGCAGACCTAGCCACTAAACTCTGGCACTTTGTAGTTAGTCATAACTACTTCACTTTCGGGAATGATATGTACCTCCAAATCAGTGACACTGCCATGGGCACCTGCATGGCACCACAGTATGGAAATATCTTCATGGGTGACCTGGAGCAGTGCTTCCTCAGCACCTGCACCCAAAAACCTCTACTCTACCTACAATTTCTTGATGACATCTTTGTAATTTGACCACATGGAAAGCAATCACTTGAGAAGTTCCACCAGGATTTCAAGAACTTCAGCCTTTCCATCAGCCTAAGCTAGGAAAAATCTACGCAACAAATTAACTTTCTTGATACTTGACTTCTAAGCACCATGTTCTATCAAAAACCCACATATCACTACATATACTTACATGCCTCCAGTTTCCATCCAGAACACACTACCAAAGCTATTGGTTACAGCCAAGCCCTCAGATACAGCTGTATCTGCTCAGACCCACAAGACAGAGATTTGAAATTGATGGATTTACAACAGCCATTTCTCAAAGCACAACATCTACCTAAGGAGGTTAAGAGACAAATTGACACAGCAAGATGAGTACCCCAGAACCATGTACTACAAGACAGACCAAAACCACAAATGGCAGAACACCACTAGTGGTCACCTGCAATCCCCAGCTGAGATAACTCAAATGAATCATCAGCGAACTGCAACCAGTTCTGGGGAATAACACAACCCTCTCACAAGCTGTGGGAAGCAGGCTTTTATTGTCTTAGAGACAGCCTCGAAGCCTTAAGCAGCTACTCACTTATGACAGGCTAAATAATATGGATGGTAACACAGAGACAAGACCCTGCCACAAACCCAGATGCCAACTCTGTCCCCACATCTACTCTAGGGGCAATATTATCAGGACCAGTAATATCATTCACAACATCAGAAGTACATTTACTTGCTCTTCCTCCAATGTTATATATGTCACCCTATGCCAGCAGTGCCCCTCTACGCTCTGCATTGGATGGGCAGGACAGTTTCTGGGCAAAAGGATTAATAGACACAAATCTGACATGAGAAGTGGCAGTACCCAAAAACCAGTTACAGAACATTTCAGCCTTCCTGAACAGACAGTAAGTGATTTACAAGTCATCATCCTTGAAGAGGAAAATTACAAAGGAGGACTAGGAAAAAAAAACTGGTAACTTGTATTATATTCACAAATTCCAATGGAAAAGCAGAGGTATGAGTAAAGACAATGGCTTAATGGAACACTACATATGTTAACACAAGAGTCCTTGCTACTGCACATACAACAAAAGGAATATTCTCAGAGAGAGTTTTGAACTCAGAGAATTGACTTTTGATGAGCAGATTTATTGCTTTCACATATCAACACTAACTAACCACTGTAAAGATCTGAAAGACTTGTATCACATTACATAGTTCTTTGAAAATTTCGAGCTATAGTCGTGATTTGCATCTTTCTGGATCCTATTACATTCCATTCTACTCCCACAACTGTGTAAATATGCTTTATGCTTGAGCATTTATTATCACTCTGTACTGTATCTGAAGAAGTGGGTTTATATCCATGAAAGCTTAGGCAAAAATAAAAACCAGTTAGTCTTAAATACCCTGCCACTTTTCTTTCCCTTTTTCCCCTCACTGTTCTTACTCCTTTATACGTGTACATATATACAGTATACATTGTTGTCAGTGTGTTTTTTATGCTTCAGATTATCTTCATGTACAGGCCTCCCTCCACATTTTCAAGTCTGACCGTTGCAAATTTGATTATTCATGAGACACGTGTGTTTCTCTCCTTGTGCTCAGGCAGATGATAAGGGGATGGGAAGGGACAGCATGGGGAAGGGACAGCATAGGGAAGGAAAGCACATGTGTGCCTTCCTACCCCGTGTTTGGACAAATGATGAGGGGATAGGAGAGGAGAGCGCTGGGAAAGAAGACACACCCGTGTATTTCTACCCTGTGCTTGGGAAGTGAAGAGGGGAGGGGAGGGAAAAGTGCAGAGAAGGAAGGCACACCCATGCTTTCCTTTGCTCATTCAGTCAGGAGGAGAGGGGAGGATATTTGTGATGTTTCCACGTTCACGAGGGCCTCTACCTCAGCCACTCATGAACTGTGTGGGTGGGGAAGAAACCAGGATAAAATGGAAGCTTTTAACTGAGAAAAAAGAAAGAAGAGGCTGTGGACTACCCAATCTAAAAATACTATGTTAGTGGACTTACATGGATCACGGATTGGCTTATTTTGCAAAATGAAAGATGTTTAAAGCTAGAAGGCTCAAATCTAAGATTTGGGTGGCACATCTACCTGTATGATAAAGCCAAAATTGATAAAGACTTTCTGAATCCTCTACATAAGAAGATCTCTTTTCAATATCTGGTTAAAATTTAAAAATAAGATCTACAAAAGAATTCCACAATGGGTATTGCCCCATGAGGCTTTCTTTGGTAGGTGGAAAACTCAGCAAGAAAGATGGATTCATTATAGAGATATTTGAATTGAGGAAGAAAATTTTAAATTCAAACCATGGGAGGCGCTAGAAAATGAAGGCTTTCCCTGTCAGTGGTACTTGTATATGCAGCTAAAAGAGAGATATAAAATGGACTCTAAATTGGAAGGGTTCCAGAGTACATGGGGCAAGAATGAATTTGAAATTGCAATATTTAAAAAGCCAACCCACTTCACATTACAGTTTTACAAATTTATTCTAGATCATGAACTTGAATCAGAAACCATTAAAGATGTGATGATTAAATGGGCACAAAATTTTGGAAAAGAGATTCAATTGGAAGAATAGGAAAAGAGCTGGCATAGAACTCAAAACTCAGAACTCAAAAATTTACATTATCTCAAAACTTGAAGGAAAATTATTTAAAAATGTTCTATAGGTGATACCTAAACCCTTCCAAATTGCAGATAATATACAAGACTGGGAAGAACAAATGTTGGAAGTGCAATAAAGCAGAAGGGACATTTTTCCACATGTGGTTGACTTGTCCATGTGCCAAAACATATTGGAAGGTCATTCATAAAACGATAGCTGAAATTTTAAACACAAAACTTCCACTCTCACCCGAACTCTTCCCATTAAATATACCTCCAGAAAGAAAACAAAGCTGAATAAAAAACTTCTGGCAGGTTACCTTGTACATGGTAACATTGGCAAGGATCATCTGTGCGAGGTACTGGAAGACCAACAGAGCGCCTGGTGTAGAAGAATAGATTGTAAAACTACTTGAAATGAAAGATTGTGATATTTTAAGCTGAATATTAAAAGAACAAAATAAAGACAATTGTGAGGCTGAATGGACCCCTTTCCTGTTACCTCTGCAAAAAGAGTTTTGGATAGTAAATAATTCTCGTACTTGAATAATCATTCTAAATACAGTTGACTTTAGAAAATGATGTAATAGACTTAATAGTGCCTGCAGCATCTATTGAATATTGCCATAAGCTCGCCAAGAGATAATTGGACAGATAATTGAGAAATAGAATTTATATAATGGCAGACAACCAAATATAGTAGAAATAAGTTTGATAAAAGTTAAAATTGTTGTAAATGAAGGAACAGAGGAATCTTATTTTATTTAATGCTTTGAATCAAACCCCTCAAAAGAAAGTTGGAAGTATACTTCTATATAAGTTAGTTACAAATGGAGGGCATTTATAACAATGGTAGATTTTTTTAATCTTTTTTTGTTTTTTCTCAGTATTCAAATCTGAATATTATAGAATACATATATGTTGGACTATCTGGAGAAAAAAACATTCATTTACGATGTACAGGTTTGACAAATAGTTCATTCAGTCAGTTTATTTTATTTATTCAATCATATGTAAGATCTTTGGGTTTGTTTTGTTAAGTATGTAATAAAGAATCTTTTTTTAAAAAATGTGGCAGGCCCATTGTATTTTGTTTTCCATGAAATATCTGTCATACTAAAATAATGTAATCAATCCAGGCTTAGAGTAGAACCATTGAAATAAAATGGTATTTAAAATTAGTTATGATTTACAGAAGGAATTGTCTGTTGATTGCAGGAGAATCCAAATCCTCACATGGCATTCCAGAAAGTTCCACGACCTACAGAAGGATCTCATCTGCGAGTTCATGTACTTCCTTTTCCCAAAATTAATGAAAATCAAGTTCAAGAACTAATCCAGGAAGGTTTAGTTAAGAATCAAAGTGCACCACCTGCTTCTCGTATAGGAAGAAAATGTGTTGTACCGGCTGGGCCACCTGTTGGTATGAGAATTCACTGTATTTCATACAATTATAACCATTTTACTGTGTTCTATTGATTTTTTTTCCTTACTAGAAAAATTATGTCTGATTTTTCTAGAATACTCCAAAAATACATTTTAAAAGAAGGAAACCATTCTTTCTCCATTGAAATAAGAGCACTGAAATTTGTTTAAAGAAAAGGGCTGGCACTGTGCATAATAAGTATTATCTATATTCAAGTGTCTGTATAGTATTTATATTTGTATATTTTGATGTGCTGGAGAAGAGGAATTTTAGGGGGAAAGAGAAACGTGGTCTCTGTATCAAAATGAGTGCTTTTATTTTCATGTTCTGTTAATTTAATATATTGTACTTCATTCTTCTCTAAGTGCCTCCCTTCCTTTCCCATCCCGTCCCCCACTGTGTAATTGATAGCCCTAGCAGACAAGTGATATGAAGAAGACAGTAAATAAATGAAAATAAGCAGTAAACTGTCCTGTAGCCTCTGCTGAATGGCCGTGGAAATATCTTTTTTAAAACAAATTAGTACTATTTGCAGTTTTTTTCCACTTCTACAGTTCTCTTAACTGTTATAATAACTTCCAAGCAATTAGACACCTATAATATATACTTGGCATAAGTGGTAGGGTGGTTGTATTTCCTGCTATTTGAAGGGCTGTGAGAGGACAGTCCTCTATTGGAAGGACTTTCCAGATGAATCACAGTAGAAAGAGAACATAGACCTTGAAGTCAACCATTAATAGCACCTGGATAGCAGACTGAGCAGACATACCAGTCAGCCGGTAACACTGTCCCCCACTGACAGTTGACAGTTATTTAAACTGTACTACTTACTTCGGAATATGCATCTATGCCTCTAAATTAATGTGCAAATTCAAGTCTTGCTGTGCTTTCTTTTTTTGTGATGTATTTCCTCTTTGAGACCCAGTGTGATGTAGTGGTTTGAGCATTGGACTATGAACCTGAAGATAGATAGATAGATAGATAGATAGATAGATAGATAGATAGATAGATAGATAGATATAATAGAGCTGTGCAGTAAAGATTCCTAGCATCTAATGAGAACAAATGTAACAAAATCAAAGATAGTCTAGGAGACATCCTAGGAATGTTCCTAATGTTATAACGGTGATGGTGTTTTCAAAAAAGAGGACAACAAAGAAGAACAAATTGTTTCACATATGTTTCCATTTCTTTCTTTGCTAGTTTCCATAGTTGAAAAGTCAAGCTCAGTTTTCAACAGTGCACAAAGGCTGGAAGTTGTTAGAAATTGCATCTCCTTTATATTCGAAAATAAAATTTTGGAGACTGAAAAGGTAATAAATTTTTTTTTGCTAAACTGTTTGAGGAGTATTTCCAAGTTAAATTCATACATGTCAAGTGATTAGCTTCTTTGCCAGTCCTGTCAGATTTTAGTCCTGTTTTCATATATTCCTTGTCTTTTCCAGCAACTGTCAGACTGAAAGTGACTGAGATGCCAGTTGGGTTGGAGGTGGGATATATGTGTGGAGGTGGAGTATGTGTGCAGGTCCTTCTTTTAAGAGTATAATAACTGGCATCACACTCCTGTCCCTTTTCATCCTTTCTGAGAAGAATTCTTCTTTTGCACTGTTTTTCTCTTTATTATGAATAAAAAGGCCTTGACCAAAACAGCTGGTCAACTAGAGCCAAATATTAACATGGTTGTGCAGTATGAGAGGCAGCATCTTATAAAGTCTAGTCCGTCATGTTTTTGTAGTATTGTGCAATGTCCTGTTCTCTTGACTGGAACCATACATTTCAGCTCACATGGTATGGTGCTGAGTAGGTACGGGGTGAGAATTTGAAACATAGGTACATGGCAGAGTACTAAAGACAAAATAATGAAGGCAGTTAAAGCCTCTGGAGAACAACTCCAGTTTTAGCTAGAATTTTTCCCCTGCTTGCCACCTTGACCGCTCTCAATAGAAAAATCTCACCTTAGGAAAGGGTGCCAATACAGGAAATGGCAAAAAGATTAGCTCCTTTTTGGGCTAAAGGAATGTGAGCATCACTTTGCTGACAGCACTTTTATTTAGTAGGAGCCCTCCATCGCCTGCTACATTGACCCTCTTCTCTAGAATGAGTTTTTGTCCTTGGGGGAGGAAGTGACCATAGCAATAGTATTAGTATTAGTAGAGCTTTTCAACATTTTAAGGATCCTCTCAAAGGTTTTTCAGTGTACAAACAGCCAAAAGGCCCACTGCACTTTCAGTGTGAATAGTAGCTGCTTTCTTGTGAGCTGTGTTTAACTGTTTCTCTGACACACATACCATATGAATATTAAGAGGCTTCCAACTTATACATAAGGAAAGGGAAAGGTTGTGCTCACTCTGTCAGAAGTTGTGGCTAGTCCTGTGGCATCAGCTTTAGGACAGCTTGCTAAATATAGAGGAAATAATTTTAAGTGTAAAGAATATGTTACACAGCAGCATAATTGCCTAGCTATGCCTGTAGAATCGTTATCCATGATGGATAATGCCTTTCCAGTCTCATACTGAAAGTGTTTTTAATTATTGTGTCAGGTCATGTTAATTAGTTTTAAAAAAATATTTCTCTAACTGGTTTATTTTAAAAGTGCGGAAAGTTCACTCATAAAACATTAGGAAGAATGAAGAAAGTCATTAAAAATAGAAATACATCAAGCTGCAAAAACTATAGTATATGCATGCACATATGACACCACCAAAAGCCTATAGAATGAGCAGTGCTTTTTTTCCCTTAAAATGTGATCGAAAATGGTAATTGATTGGTCTCACTGTACAGCTTGTTCCAGAACTTAGAGGGTACAATCAAGAAGAGCCAGCTGTAAGCCCCATAGTTCATTCTTATAGATCTATTTTAGGATTTAGCAGGAAAAAACTTTTTAATTATGGAATATGAATTTATGGAAAAAACAGAACTTAAATGTCAATTACTAACTTTGTAGATCATTTATAACACGTTTGCAGATATGGATTATTTTGTTTGGAAATTATACAGAGCAAACTAGTAGTGAGGGAAAGTAACTTAACTTGAATGCTGTAGTGCAATTCAAAGTTGCTGTTGTGGTTGTTCAGCTTCCTAATGTTATGTTTTTGTTTCTGAAGACTCTGCCTGCTGCATTGAGGGCCCTCAAGGGAAAAGTAGCTCGACAGTGTTTGACACAGGAACTAAGCCTCCATGTTCAACAAAATCGTGCAATATTGGATCATCAGCAGTTTGATTATATAGTGCGAATGATGAACTGCACTTTGCAGGTATTTAAAACTCCTTTAAGGTTGTATATTTACTTTAAATGAATTAAATTAGATAATGTTGGGAGAGAGAAATTTTTTCTTTATCTAAAGTAAACCATGAACCTAAGGCAAACATCATATCAACACTTAATCCTGAAAAAGTTTTTTTTCTTCTCCCTTGCCTCCAATTGGCCATTCATTCTATGTGAAAAGTTTCTTTCAATATTTTCTCAGCCCCTTGGAGCATGTTTTGAGGGTACATAGAGGCTGCAGGAGAAAAACGAATTGTCTCCTAGTGGCTGACAGAAGCAGTTCCATCAGGAGAAAGCCCCTCTGTAAATACTGATCAAGATCATCATCATAAGCTACATTATTTCTTGTATGAGTTGGCCCTTGAGAGTTTAAGGTTCTTTCTTTATTATCTTCCCCTCACGTAAACACACACAGATATATATGCAGCAAATGTAAAGTTGTTATTTCCATCTGCAGATTGCAGCTCTTCCAGCTGTCAATCTTATATTCAGCACTGGTGATCAAGAGATGTAATTTTCCTTAGATTGTACATATTTTCATTTTTTTTTCCATTCTTATTTGCTTTCTGGAGCATACTGCGTAGTGGTTGTGAAATTAGTTGTGAATGACACAGTAACAACTTGCCACCTCACCATGCTGTGAACTTTTCAAAAGTTCTGGGTTTGTTTGTTTTTTATTTTTGTTTTTTGCCCCTTTTGAGTCTGAGCACTTTTGCTGTGTTACATAACAATTGTGTACTATAGAATTAAGCAAGAATATTTAGTTGACATAAATCAAATTACTTAATAGTTGTGTTCTTTGACCTGAGGATATTTTTCCTGTACAGAGGCTATTTTTCCAGTACAGAGAAAGATTTCAACGTGTATGTGATCTTGACGTCAGAATTTTCATTGTCATGCTATTCATCCCAAAGTCATAGGACTTCTCCTGTGTAATTGCTTGCTACTCAAAAGCAATGTCATTTTAGAAAACTGTCCTGGATTTAGAATATGGAATAATTGTGTGATATTGCCTATGTTTGTCTCTGAAATGAAGATGTTTGAACTAAGAAAGCAGTTTTTTGTAAAAATAATATCAGAATTGGAAGGTCTAAGTAGGTATACCAATTGACATGAAAGAGGTGGCAAACTTTTTAGGATGTTTTAAATATAGTGTAAGATTTCCATATTTATTCTTCCTTAGCAATCATTCAAAAATGGAGCTTGTATTGAAAAACTAGGCATTAGAATTGGATTTCAGTAAAACAAATGCCTTGAAATGGCATATCATGCTTCATGTTTACTGTGACCATGATTTACCTTACTTAAAATTCTTATAAAAACATATTTAATTGCACAAGGATGAGGAAAATGTAGCCCATGGGTAGCATGCAGCTTCCACAGCTACTTGTGAAATCTGCAAGTCCCACCCCACATTTTAAAAAGCAACAATTTTTTCTTCTTGATTTAAAAAGGTCCTCACCTTAGCCAGACCCTGCAATTGGTTTGCTTGCTTTTTTGTTTGTTTGTTTTGGGGGTAGACTTAAGACCAGCAAACAGGTCATTATGAAGTTTGCTGATTTCCATGTACTTGTTTGTTGGAAAGGATTTAAAATACAGTCCTCCTGTATTTCCTGATTAAAGTCTGGAGATAGGGATGTATAATACAGTGTTTGTGTTTGCTGATTACAGTGCTGTGGAGAACAAATAATTTATGAAGAGCTGCAATATGATCTCTCCCAAGTGGAGGAATGGGCATTAAAATGACAAGTTTAAAGTGATGTATATTAAGAAGCAGCAGCAGCAGCAGCAGAAAACAAACAAACAAAAAACAAACAAAAAAAATCAAAACTAAAACTGCCAATGTCATATTGTCCTTAAATAAATGCAAAGTGTGATTATGTATGGAATAATCTGTGGTGTTCTGACCATCTAAAAAGGATATTGTAGAGCAAGAGAAAGTACAGAAAAGGCCCAGCCAAAAGATCAAGGGACTAGGGTCTGTTGAAGACATATTGTAATGCTTGGTGTTGTTTAAGCTTAGGAAAAACTTGAGTAATGTGAGACATGACAAACCTATACAAAAATTTCTAGTACATACTAAAATCTAGGATCATCCACTTCAATTGAATAGTAGGAGATTCAGGACGCATAAAAAAAAGAACATCTTCGCACAGTAGCCTAAACTGTGGAGTTTAGTGATAAGTACCAATTTGGACAGCTTTAAAAAGGGAATTAGATAAATCCATGGAGATGAGAACAATTATTGAATATTAGGATGGTTGTATATCTCCTCCAGTATCTCTATATAACTTGCTTGGGAAAATAAGATCAAGGGTGCAATTGCACTCCTGTCATGCTTGTGGACCTCCCACAGGGAATTGGTTGGCCACTATGTGAATGGAAGATTCGACTGCTCAGACTGTCAGTGTAATCCAGCATGGCCATTCTTACGTTCTTAAACTAGCCCAAAGGTTAAATAATAAATAAAACTAATGTGATGTTCTAATAGAAATCTCAAAACACAAAAGAGTTTGGAGAAAATTGGAAATACAGAAAAATTCAGTTCTTGCAGAATCATCATTTTGCAGAAAGTCAGGACCACTTCTCCTTTCTCGAAGTCAGACGTATTCTAATAAAACAAAAAATGATTCGTAAACTGTCCAAGAAAGGAAGAGAAAAATGCATCTTTACATTTAAGTTCCTTCTTAATAATAAAAGTCCCTTTCCTATTCACTTCCCCTGCAATCTCCTTAATTCTCTCTTATTGGTGCAGTTAGAAATCTATCCAGATTGAAGATTGCTTCTATGTCAATTGAACATGTTGTCGCTGTGACTACAGAAGAAAAAGTAAATTTAAAATGTACAAATATGATCTTCTGTCTACATCATGTATAACAGGATCACTCAGATCTGACATATCAGTGTCTCAGGGCTATGAATTGATTCAGAGAAACTACCTCTGGAGTATAGGCAGAAGTTAAATAATAAACCTACATGTAATATGAATATGTACTCATTCCAGGAGTATAGTTGTAGTGCACAGTTGTAGTGCACAGTTAAGGCAAAGACAAACTATTTCCTCCATTCCATTATTGTTCAGTCAGTGTCAACTATGAACACTCAGTTATACGCACAGTGTCTACCTAGGCATATCAAGGAGAGTCCAAAGAAATGAATAGCATGAGCTGCCAGACTCACTCCATGTTTGAGTGGAGCTTATCCCCAAGTAAATGAGGGTAAGATGGATTGAATGCAGCCTGTATCAGTTCTGAGACACTCATTAACAAGAGATGCTTGATTTTTTTCTGCAGGTGATAATTTAATACCCTTTTGATAGAGAGTTGCTGACTAAGGTCAACTATATGTAAATCTGAGTAGTTCAGTTTTGCCTGCTCAGGGAGCTCAGCACCCTGCCTTATGTTCCAAGGCCCATGCTCTTTAATAAGGCCAAAACATAGCAAAATTGGCCTCCACAACCCCTTGAGGGGTGCAAGTATCGGAGGGGGGAGTTCTAAAAAATTGGGAGGAAACATTGAATGGTGTGTGTTACCCTCAGACTGCAGGTAGATGCCCATCTCTACTATAGCATTTTTCCAACTATGCATGTCAAGGTATCCTAAGTATCCCAAGAAGTGAGGAGTATGAACAGTATGAGCTATTGGACATTGATTGTTGCTTTAGCACAACTTAAAAACTGGTATTCAGTGTGTATCATGTATTTGGATCCCAGCCATGGGTTGTACTAGGACAGGTACATAGAACTGAGAGAGAAAGAGAATTGATTTTGTTACTAATTTCATGAGTGATGAGATTTTTCTAAAAGTCCAGCATCACTGCGTTTCTGTTGAGCCTGTAATTCAAGTTAAAACATTCTATTAATGGTAACTGTGATAGCATTGAATTTAAGGTATCAGAAACTTCTAAAATCAAAATATTTAGTGAAGGAGGCAGTAAAAATTTAATGACTATCATTTTGGTTTATTGATATCAGTAAAATAATGTAGTAAAAGGCGTGGGAGTTGCACATGTCTCTGTCTACTAAACTGTGATTCATGGCCCCGTCAAAATCAATCTTTAAATGTTGGAAACGTATTTGGGCTATAAAAATTAATGTACCATAACTGTATAATATCCTTTACAGGGAGAAGGATTATAATAATATATAAAGGACTGATTCAAAAAGTATGTACAAGGTAGCTTTGGAGTATGTGCAAAGTAAAGAGGGCATTTTAACATTAGTTACAAAAAAATGCAAGCTAAGCTAACATGCAAGTTAAAAAACTACAATGTCTAATTGCAGTTCCTCTAATGTATAATTTTTATCTAAAATCTATTAAATTTATTCATTTTGATCTTTGGCCCATCTGAACACTGTAGCAAATTCAAATGCAAAAATGAACACCAGATAATGAGAAATACAATGTTCAAAGCTCTTTCCAGTTTTCCGAATATCATCATAGTCATGTCTTGATTCTTATCCGAAGGAGTTCTGTGGCCCCTTTTCCAATGATACTGAGTTGAAAGATCACTGCCATAACATGCAGTATTTTTTATTGTGTTGCTTTTCAAGATTCTTATAAAGTGTCTTTTCAGTTAAAAAGACAAGTCTTCTATAAATGTTCCTAACCTTCTGTAAATTATTACTACAATGTCTCTAAACACGAAACTTTCATATCCGTGTTACCTGAACTTGCTTCTAAACTCCAGATCAAGTTGAAGCAGATTTCAAACTTTCATTAATTATTTTGAACTTTACTGAAGTCTTTTTTTTTAATATGTCTTATGAACCACAAAGTGAGGTTAGCTACAGATTGAGTATTACAGATGCAAGAACCAGTTCACATGTTAAGTGCTAAAACTATGAATTAATTATATGTCCTCGAAGTGCACAAGACCCACACAAAGAGGTCAGAAAAAATTGAAGAAAAATCCCATTTGACAGATTACTACCGTACTCTGCCACCCCTTCTACAAGATATGTGATTTTCATAAATTGGACTTGTTAATGACCAGAGAACATGATCAAGACCACACTGGTTGGAGATATTTTTGAAGTCATGAAAGTTCACATAGCATTATGCAGAAACCCTTGACACTGATGAATTTGTACTAATCCCTTCACTGCTTTAGGCTGTCAGCATTTTTGAATACAATGAAAGATGAACTAGAGACCATTGCTTCACCTTACCCTATGGAGATCTTCCCTATACACCCTACCTGACCAAACATTAAGAGACTGTCATGAGTCCCATCAGTGTTTTGTCACTCCAGAGTTAAGCAATCAGCCCATTCTGGACCCCTTTGTCAAACCCATGGGAAAGCCATAGTGACTTTGTCAACGTACCCCTTCAGAGTATGAAATAAGGTAGAAAAAAACCTAACTTCGACTCGTGTATTACAAAGTTGGTAATATGTGGTGCTCCAGACTGCCGTTCCTCCATGCTACCCTCAGACACTGAGTCCCTCCACTATGACCCCTTCTTCAGGACCGGTAACTATCACCCTTTCCACCCAATGTCTCTCTATCCAACCTTTCTTGCCTCACTTTCTGATAGCCTTGAATGGTTCTTAAGAGTGTCTGATTTCTCTGGTGTTTTTCAATTCAAATAAAATATTTAGTTCAACTTTAACTGGAATCCTCTTTGCATTTAGTACTGGTATGCATAGTTGAAAAGATACTGCCATTACCCTCCTCTTGCAGGCCTCCTTTAAGCTGTAATTCTCCCAAATTCTAAGAAGACGCTGGCATTGCCGGTGGACCCCAATGTCCTTCACCTCATAGGGTAACAAGATGAAGCATATTGCAGCTTGGGTCTATCTTGATTTGGCTCTAATTAGGTCAGCTTCTTTATGGTGCTTATATTGTGTTTATTTTTTTAGTAATGTCCTACTTGTATTATATGCAGATCCACAAACCAATCTAAACAGTAGTAGTATTCAGTATACTGTGTCATCAGTGAAGTAGTCAGTGGAGTACTAATTTCTACAATGGTTAAAGTAGGAGTGGGGATTGGCTGTAAGCTCTGAACTTCAGTTCCTGTAGTTCTGTACCATTGGCTCTGCTGGATGGTGCTTCTAAGAGTTGAAATTTAAAACATCTGGAATGCAAAAGGTTCGCCATCACTGGATTCAAAGGCAGCTTCAGATGTCGAAACTGCAAAGAAGCTTAAAAGTACTAGAACAACATTTGTTGTGAATATTTGTTACTTTCTGCCAAGACAGTTTGCAGTTGTGAAACACTACCTCCCCCTCTCCCCACCCCCTCCTAGCCACATATGCATCACACACAAAAAAAAAGAAAAGAAAAGCAACACTAAAAAAGAAGACTCAGATTTCCATTTAATTTGTTTATGCTATTTTTAATGAACAAATGCAACTTTAGAAGTAATTACTAAAATTTAAATAGAAATTCAGTACTTCTCAGGTTAGTGAGGAAAGTCTGTGACCAAGTGAGCTTAGTCTGCTGTCCATGTGCTAACTGTTGGAGAACAGAGCTTGGATGGGTTATTTTCTGGACCACAGCTATCAGTAAGCATCTAATTAGCATGGCCTGTGTGAGTTGCAGTCTAAAAACTTTACTTTCCCAGCATCTCTTGATGATCAATTTCAAGTCTCCTAAACTCCCATTTATTATCTTTTAACTAGATTTAAAGTGTACAGCTCTTAAAACAGAGGACTAACCACTTAAAGTTCTTCTGATGGAAGTTTTCTTCGAAGTAGAAAACATGGCTACCCTTAGGCCAGTTTAAGGTATTTTCAAGAACTGATATCATGAATTCCCTGTCCCTTGGCTTCAGGGCCCAGAGGTCTTACGTAGCCCCAGGGCTACTCCCTGATTTAGGCTGTTGTATATATGGTAATCTGTACTTAATGGGGTTAAGGTAGTTTTGCCATGAGTGAATTAATGGAGAAAGAGAAGTGGTGAAATCCATTATTTATTTCTGTGGGAACTGGGACCAGATTTAATTTCTGACTTCAGTCTTCATAACATTCTGTATGACTCATCCAACTGATCAGTAAGATACTAGGATCACCGTGATCTTTATCAACTCTATCAGTTCTCTCTGTCCAGAGTTGTGTGTTGCGTTGCATTTCTAGTCCAACTTTCTTCACAAGCTCGAGATAGTGTATATAGACACTCCTTTGTTGTTCTCACAACATAGTGAGTTTCATGGAATATTGTGCTATACGTAGGGCTCCCTTTGAAAAATATTAGGAAATTCAGTTGTTTCAGTATGTAGCAGCCAGTTCCTTGAAAATCACTAAAGGAATCTTGGCATTTCAGGCCCAACTGGCTTGGCCCCAGGATATTACCTTCAGTAATAGGTCACCCAGTCACTCCAGTCATCAGCATTGGGGCCTTATTCCATGTCTCCCATGCCCAGTAGTAGACTAGATGGTTCCGTCAGAGAGCATTTTTGAAATCTCTTTTCCTGAAAGCCTACTTGTTTTCGTCCCTTTTGGCCTTTCAGCAAATGTTAAAGAAGTTTTTCTCTCAGAAGGTATTTGAAAATATGATAACCTAAGTATCTGCAATCTGCTGCAGTTGTATAATCCGCTATTTTTTGTCTTGTCATTTTTGTAACTTTGCTCCCCGTTTAATTATTTTTATTTCAATAAATTTAGATGATACATTTGATTTTTTAAAATTAATTTTGTTACCATTCTGGGTGTCTTATGAAAGCAAAGCAGAATAAAATGTTTTAAATAAAAACAAAATCAAAGGATTGGTCTCCATGGATTTAGTTTGAGTGTTAACAGTGATTTTGATTGCTTAGGGACAATAAATGGGGTTTCAGTTTATGCTGCTTATAAATCAAATGTCTTAAATGGGCATGCATTCAGCAGAATATTTTGAGCAATAAAACTGTTTTGTGAATATGTGTAGCAGGACTTGTTGAATGAAAAATTTGACATACCTCATGCCCCATTTCACCTGAGGTGTTCTCATATATCATATTACTATGCCTTGTCATGTGTTAGCATATTTTCATTCTTTGGCATTAACTGGGGATTAGAGTTAATGCACTGCTACAATGTTCACTTACAATTGCACAGTCTTTACAGTTTTCAGCAATTAGCTTGTCTTATGAGGCAAAAAGAATACCAGTTACAGAGAGGATATTAAAAGAGTATATGTAAATTCCTTAAGAACAGAGCCTTTGTCTGTGGTAATTTGGGAGGGTTTTTTTCCTATACAAACGAGAGGAGTAGACATCCAACAGAGTTCTTTAAAAATTAAAAATAGATGAAATTCCACGTATTCAGAACAATTACACATGCAATATATTTTCTGTGTCTTAGAAGTGTTTAAAATATTTGACTAGATATTGTTTCAGTCCACATTTAAGAACTTATTTTCATCAACTATAATTCTGTCATATGAAAAGACAAAATGGTCTAGTGAAAATATGGCTCATGTTTGTGACAAGGGAAAAGCAGATGTTCCAAAGTATATCTAAGATATTGAAGAGAAATCTAGCAGTTCAAATTTTCATGTTTGGCTATTCTTGTATCCTTGTAGGGTTCATCAGAATACCACTCCTCCAGCTGTCCTCTTCTGCTTCATTTTATTATTCAACAGTTTGAGTGACTTGATGGTGCAAGTCGTTTTTGTTTTGTTTTGTTTTGTTTGCAGATACAGAAAGCACACATAGACTTCTGATCTTCCATTCTTCGTAATAATCTCTTGTGCTTTTTGTGTGCTGAATAGAACTCCTAGAGTCTGAGCTAAGGCCAGAATGTAGCAAAGACTGGCTCTGGAATGCCAGAAGAATGTAACACCCTTTCTTTTCCCCTAAAATATACCTGACAAGAAAAAGAATTCTCTGCAGATAATTCTGTTTCTCTGGCATACTAAACAGTGAAAAGGGATGCAGCAGAATGAGACACTGCCTTTAAGCATTCAAGATATCAAGGGGGATGTCGCATTTATTTATTTAAGCCTGGACCCAAATAGAGTACATAAAATTTTTCTGTTGTTGCCACTGCATTTAGATTTGTGATGAAGGCTAAGGCTCGTGGAATTTGGGAGGAGGTGACAAACTTTGTTGCATACCTAGTGGTATGATGACATGTTGTCAGAATTTCATTATAAGATTAGTAAAATTAGTTTCTTTTTTCAGAGGAAAATCCTTTACATTAGCCAATTCCATTCCAGACTAAGGTGACATTTGTTCATGCCTCACTTGGAGAAGTGGAGCTCTTTTTAATTCATGATCTCTTTGATATACATACATCACAGTTTGTAGAATTGAGCAGCATTTTAACTGGAGTGCCACCTCTCTCTCAGCACACATGTCTGTGTGTGCTTCCTGTTCATTCCACCCCTTTCCACAGTCACAGAGGGATGGGGGGGTCATGGGGGCAGCTTGCCCCAGTGGCAATTTTGGGGGGGCATACCGGCTCCTTGCTTGCCCTCACCTATGAGCTATAGCCCTGCCCCATCTGTCATAGCCACACCCCCATGCACTGTAGTCATGCCCCCACATGCCGTAGCTCCCCCTTCTGCCCTCCCTCCACGCACTCCAAGCTCTGCCACTGCCTTTCCAATCACTTTCTTTTATTGTTCATTATTCTTCTATTTCTTTTCCATATCACTTTTCTCTCTACCAGCAGGGTTACAAAACCCTTAAGTGTTGAACACCCTTTTATGAGCCTGGGCTACGGCCCCAAAGGTCTTCTGTAAAAAGCAAGCTAAGTCCTACAAGAAGTTGAATTCTATGGAGCATGCAAGGGAGCAGTCCATGAAGAACTGTGTTATAGCTTCATGTATCAGCTTCAGAGGAAAGAACTGCTTGATTTTCAGTTATTATCATTGACTCCATTTCTCCCTCTTAAGTTTTTTTCAGTCCACCCTAACCCAGGTTGTGGCTGCAACTAAGCTGCAAAGGTGGGGTTACACATTCTACATGCTGTTTTTCCATGTTTTGTCCATACTGTTTCATTTTTACTTTCTGGAGGCAAGGCTGTATAATGAAACTGAAGGAGGAGAAGTACCATGAAAGGTAATAACTGAAAATGTAATGACTTCTGCCTCAGAAGCTGACATGTGAAGATATAACCTACTTCATGGAATCCTCCTCTGCACTCCCAAGAATGAATATTCATGGTGAGTACCAGCACCTCATTCTGAGACACAAACACATACACACAGCCTCGTGTGTTTAGTGAAAGAATGTGGTGTGGTTTCTTGGAAACATTGTCAAACTTTCATGTTTTAAGCTTGAAGGAAGGTGCACTGACATAGATCATAGGCTGTAGAACTTGCATATTAAAGCAGGCCACTTTATACTGGTTTGGTCAATATCTGATCCAGTACACCAGTGTTGGAACAGCAATCTTCAAAATTACTTGTTTAGTAATCCAAACCAGGGAACCAGTCATCTTGTGAACTTTGATACAAACATTGGTGCAGAAACCATCCTCAGAGAAGACTTCAGAGACATCCACATCATGGAAAGCAATCTCTTCAATACCATCTTCACCAAAGCTGGAACTGTAAGAATTAGCATCATTAGAAAGGTCCTCAGATCCAGAGAGTCTTCAGAAACTTGAAAAATTGCTTTCCTTATATTCTACCAAAAATGGAAATACCAAGAAACCACCTTCTCCTTATTTTAAGAAAGCACTCAAGAATAAAAGCAGGGGAAAAAACCCCCAAAAACCCAATCTTCAGAGTGTGTTGCAAACTCAGAATCCATATGAAAATTTTCTCAGCTTTAGTCCCTCCAACTGATTTGACTGAGTCTTGACCCAGAGTCCTGGGACTATTTTAACCGTTACATTGCTGCTGCTTATATTAGAGAGGTTTCAACAAGATTTAAACAGATAATCCTCTGACATTTGATAGATTGAGACCTACTTAGAAAGAGAAATCATTGCAAGATCACATGCACTATCTCATTCTTGGCCCAAGAGATTTCTTCAATAGAGAACTTATCACAAGCAACCAGGCTCAGTTTCCAGCTCCATCACATTAAGATTCATTCTTAGGGACCTGTCCCCTGCTCCTTCTGTTCCAGTTCATTGATTCATCAAACTTGAAAAGAAAAGTGGAGAGAACCCTCTTACTCTTGATACCAAAAACCAAACAGCCACTGCTTTCACCACTGCATTAGGAGAGAACATTATAATACCAATCTAGAAATGATATGTACTTGTATCTCTACTGTGGTGAGGGTTGGGACCACTCACCTTGATCACCATCTCAATCATTGTTTTACAGATGATTTCAGGGTCCTTTGACTACGATATCAAGATTACTTCTTATAGTTGAATCTCAAAAAGTCATGTTCTGCTACCATTAGTTCCAACTGGAGCTTCTTCAGCAATGATTTGTTGTGCATTTAATCCTGACAACCACCATATTGGCTGTCATCACCTTGCAGCCATCAGGAATCTCAGGGACCTATCAATAGACTTTTAAGGCCTTAACGTTAGATATAATCACAGTTGTCCACCATGCCATTGCATCTGCATAAAAAAATGTATAAGTCACAGCAGAAGTAATGTTCTGTCTGTTATTAGGACCATTCCTGACTAGGTTGCTGGTACCAGTAAAGTTCCATGTCTAGTACAGTTCCATCCCCAGAAGAGTACATTTTGTAAATCACACAGTCCAATTCTGGGACTGGGACTTGCTCAGGAACATTATACAATAGTTGTTCATGCGGCAGGAATCATTAACAGTGGCAGCCACACTGAGTAAAACTGTGCCATGAGTTTAAGATGAGCTTAAGATTCTTCCATGTCTGTGTTGCAAATAGAAGTCTCCTCGGGTTGACCCTTTCATCACTCAATGCACCACAGCTTTCCAGGGGATGCATTTCTTTTTTATTGAGGAAGGTCTCTTTTATATGCATTTTCCCATTTTCTTCTCATTACAAAGGCCATGTGAAGAGATTAGAACAGCAGTCATTGTTCTTATTGTGCAATGGTGGCCCAGACAGTTGTGCTGCTCATACTTATTTACATGTCACGTTGCAAGCCTTACAGGTTTGCTCTACACCTAGCTGTCCTGACTCAAGTGCAAGGCAAGATCCAGTATCAAAATAAATCATGCATTTGGAAGTCCTATTCAAGAGATCAGCCAAGTAAATAGATTCTGTTTTGATATGACAGATTAGACATCTGTTTGGTAAGTCAGCTAGCTAGTCACCCTTATGTATAAGGCAGAGACCATGAAGAAGAACAAGTTATTTACTTTTCACCGTGGTGGTTTTTTTCTGTTTGTTTGTTGGTTGGTTGGTTTTTGTTTTTTTGTTTTGATGTTTATCTGTGAACATAACCCATCCTCCTCCTGTGTCTATCATTCTACCTTCCTTCTTGGTTATTTTGGTTGATGTTACGGCATATTCAAAACTGAGAGGATGAATAGGCACTTTGTATAGGCATGAGTAATGGATATTAGGGTAACAGTACTTGCCAAAATATAGTTCAGCCCTAGACAATTCCCGGGATGTTCCACACGTGTGGATATATGTAAATTCACAGAGAGCCAGGTAAGCAGTATGTTTATCTCCCCTTTGTAATTATAATTATTTTCATTAAATTTGTTGTGTTTAGAAATTCCTTCTATTTATCCCCCAGCTTACCATATCATTTCCCTAATTTGCATTTATTAACCTTACCAAAAAAGTGTGTTTCCTTGAGTTTTCAAAGATATTTTAAGATAAAATTTTTAAAAGGCTTTTTCAGCACTAGTGCAGAGATAAGATGGGGCTGGGTAAAATATTCAGGTAGAGTATTGCAATGCAGGCAAACCACAAACGCTCTACAGCTGAGTTTCTTAGTCCAGTTGAACTTCAAACTGACTTGAAGGAGCTGATTGAAGAGATCAAGACAAACGTGTGCAGTTTCTGTTGTTAAATACCTGCCTATGTTCTTACTAAGTCTTCCTCTTCTTATATCTTATATCAGCGTCATGTAAATTTGAATAACATGACTGAAGGAGGAATGAAATAAATAAATTTGTTTGTTTGTTTGTTTGTTTGCCAGCAAAATCAGCTCTGCAGTGGAGAAAAAAGGGTGGAGGAGACCTAACTATAAGACATTCCTCTTCTGGACCTTGAGAACTGGCCCTAAACTGGAAAACCTTCATATGTATAAAATGCATGAAAATAGTTATACACAGATCATTATTAAATAGCAAGATATTCCTGCTATCTTATATATCAAAAGTGGGGGTTTTATTCAATTTACTTGCACTTGAAGCAGCAACCAAAGATATGAAATGTTAATCAAGAATGAGATGTCTTCTTTATATAGAGATTTAAGTTGAGAGACAAGCTTGTCTTCTCCTTCCAGGAATACTTAAAATGCCAATGAAGAATGAAATGTATTTTTATACAGATTTTTTAAAAAATGTCAGAATTACTTCTGCAATCAGATTATATATTAGAACAGGTCAGTCAACTGTGCTGTATCAGAGGAAAGCTATGAAACTGGCATTATTTTGTAAAAAGAGCAAAACTAACATGCATTTCTCAACTCTGTGGCCCTTTCCGCACATGAGGTGTGAATCAGGCAGAAATGGGACTCACCGGATTTTTCCTGCAACTGGGCGAGTCCGTCACAAAGAGCAGCAGCGCGAGTTCGCTGCTCCACAGTTCTCCGACATCCAAAATGGCGGCTTCCAGTTGGTGGAGGCTCTCCACCAACCAGAGAAGCTCGCCAGCCGAAAACCCGCCCCAAGAAGATCTGCAGGCACGCACTTGCGCATGCCTGCAAATCTGCTCCGGAGCGTGGCGACGGAGCTAGACGGGGTTGCCCGCTCCGTGCTTTTTAAAAACCTCAAAAAAAGAGGTTTTTAAAAAGCACGCTGCGCGACCGGTTCCGGTTGCGCAGAACTGGACTGAGGTGTGGAACTACAAAAAGTAGTCCGCCCCAGTCCACTCTACAGTGCAGAAGACCTCCGTGGGAGGTCGCTCTGCACCATTTTAAATACCCGGTGCGGAAATGACCTATGAATCCAAGATTAAAAGGCATGTTTAAATTAAAATCAGCATGCTAATATTATATTTGTTAACTGTTTTTTCTACTAAGAGTGAGATAGATAGATAGATAGATAGATAGATAGATACAGATATATATGTATGGATGTGTGTGTGTATCCTACACACACACACACACACACACACACACACGTGTATATAGGATTGCCCTCATATATATATATATATGTATATATATATACATATATATATCTAAATAGATAGATAGATAGATAGATAGATAGATAGATAGATAGATAGATAGATATAGAGGGCAATCCTATATACAATCCTATATAGAGAGAGAGAGAGGGCAATCTCTCTCAGACTGTTTCATATGCTGGCAGGGAAGGGTGTCTTCCTTTCCTCCCAGTGTGCTCCCTATGATTATATGATTCAGACTCTGACCCCAGTTGCAGCTATGATTTCATCACAGCATAAAATGCTAATTTAATTTGTTGCTTCCTATGACAGATCTAAATATGTGAAGCTGTACCAAATTCTTTATTACTACTAGCTCTTTCTTCTTCGCATTTCAAATATGACAGTTTTAAAAGTGGTTAGCCTGGGAAAATTTTGTGATTTTATTCCCCTTCTGATTTTTTTTTAGCACTTTAGAAACATACATGGATAAAGTAATGAAGCTCTGATGTTTCTTTGAATATCAAACATGTTCAGAGATTTTGCCCATCTTCAGGTATTTGAATAGTCTTGATGACTGTCATTACTATGTGCAAGTAAAAAACAGAAATAACAAATTCATGATGGTCTCCAGAAATCTTTTAGTTGTGTTATATGAAATGTAACCTTAGCCATCATTTCAGATTTTCAGAAATACCAGCGGGTTTTTTTTCCCCCTCTCAAATTATATGAAAGGAAATCCATCCTTCTGTCCCCTACCTCACATGGTCTGGATAGTCTTGGCAACAGGCCTCCTGCAGTGAAAATGCTGCTGCTTAGTGCCAGCACAGTAAATGGAAAAACAGATTTGAGTTAGGATCTAATCCTGGATGAGCATTCCAAAAAGGCTTTCATTACACAGATCTGGCTGGGTGAAGAAACCATGTTAACGTCTCCCAGCTTTGTCTGCCTAAGTTCTCTGTGCAGCAGCAGGAGAGGCCTGTGGGCAGGCAGGTGGAGTTTCAGTGGTCTATTATGATTCCATCTCCCTCAACAGGTGCCTCATTCTACAGTCTACTGAGTTTGAGTGTTTGTACCTCATGGTGGTGACAGAGACAGAATGGGGATTCTGTTGGTGCACTGCCTCCATCACTACCCAACTCAGTCATCCTTCCTGAGGTGGCTGAGTTGCTCTCAGTGGTAGTGTTGGAGTCCACCCAGCTTGTTGTGCTGGGGAACTTCAACATCCATGCTGAGACCACTGTGTTGGGAGCTGCTCAGAACTTCATGTCTGCTGTGCTGACCGTGAGACTGTCCCAAGAAATATCTTGGGCCACCCACAACTCAAGATTCACTCTGGACTGAGTTTTCTGTGCTGGATGTGGAGGAACTCTGTGTAGTTCCATTGTCATGGATAGATCACTACCTGATGTGGTTTAGACTCACTGGGACATGGAGTCTCTGCAGGGGTCGGGGGGCTTATTAAGATGGTGCAGTCTGAGAGGATTATGGATCCAGATGCATTCCTGATGGCTGTGGGGAATTTCCTGTTGCCTTTGGAGGTGATCCTGTCAAAATCCTGGCTGATCTCTGGAACAGGGAAATTGCCATGTCAGTGGATATGACAAGTCCTGAGTATCCCCTGTTCTGTGTTGCTGGGAACATTTCTGTTTGTGCAGCCTAAGGATGTGGACAAGATCCCTGAAGTGGTGAGAACCACCACATGTGTACTGGACTCTTGCCTTCCTGGCTTATAAAAGCAGCTGGAGGGGGACTGGGTGACTGGCTACACCAAGTAGTGAATGCCTCATTGAAGCAAGACATTGTTTAAAGAAGCTGTGGTGAAGACCTTCCTTTAAAAAAAAAAAACTTCTCTGAACCTGACTGCATTGGATAGCTACCAGCTAGTCTCCAACATTCCTTTCTTGGACAAGTTTCTGAAGTGTGATGGCCTCCCAGTTCCAGAGTGAATGACTGATGCAGGGCTTTAGTACAGGACTTCTGGGAAGAGCACATGCTCTTAGATGTTTCTACACTAATGTACAGAGCATGGGAAACAAGCAAGATGAACTCGAACTCTTAATACAACAAAATAAATATGATTTAATAGGTGTCACTGAAACCTGGTGGGATGAGTCTCATGATTGGAATGTAAGAATAGTGGGGTATAACCTATTTCGCAGAAATAGACCAAACAAGAAAGGAGAAGGAGTAGCCTTATATGTCAAGGATGTTTTCACCTGTGAAGAGATCCATGACTGAAATCGAGGAAGCCAGGTTGAAAGCATCTGGGTGAGAATTAAGGGAGCTAGAAACCATAGGGATGTGATTGTGGGGGTTTACTACAGGCCTCCAGGCCAGCCTGAGGACTTGGATGGTGCTTTCCTGGAGCAGATGACCACACATTCAAAAAGGAAAGATGCAGTAGTAATGGGAGATTTCGACTACCCTGATATATGTTGGCAGTCAAACTGTGCCAAGACCCCAAGGTCCAACAGGTTTCTCACTTGCCTTGCAAACAATTTCATAGTCCAGAAGGTGGAAGAGGCAACAAGGGGATCAACTATTTTAGATCTGAACCTTTTGTTATGTTTTTTTTTAATTATTTAACAACATAACAATACATGACGTTACAAAACACATAACACAATACCAAGTACATAATAAACATATACTAACAAACTGCTATATACCATATATTCTTAAACTTAATCTGTTCTATGATTAAATCATAAGTGCTCCCCACCACCAGGACCATTAGAGGTATAACCACTTTCATTCCCTTTAGGAAGTTCCATTCCCCTTCCAAAATTGTAATGATTGGTCAGTTGGTTTACTTCCTTTCCCTTTTATTAACACATAATAAATTCGTCCCAGGTATCTATAAAAATGTCTTGTTTTAATTCCCCCTTCTTTACTTTGATATTACAAGTCAATTTATCATTAAGAGCGATAACCCATACCTCTTTATACCATTCATTTAAGTGAGTATCTTTTGCTTTATTTTCCAATTCTTCACTATCCTCAATCTTGCTGCAGTTAGTAAAATAGAAATTAATCTCTTGTTGGCCACTTGCTTTGTTCCTTATCGATAATAAAGCTACCTTAGGATTTAACTGTATATTTCGATTAGTTATTTCCTTGATTTCTGTAAAAACTAACCACCAAAATTTCAATACACTTTCACATTCCCACCACATATGAAAGTAGGAGCCAGTTTCTTGGCAACCCCTCCAGCACAGATTGGAATGATTAGCATTTATTTGACTTAATTTTAATGGGGTTAAATACCATCTCCTATTTTAGATCTGGTCCTGACCAACAGTGATGACCTTGTTGATGAGGTGGAGGTGATGGGATCCTTAGAGAGGAGTGACCATGCTCTATTGAAATTTGTCATTCAGTGGGAAGGAGAAGCCAAGTGTAGCCAGACATGCATTCTAGACTTTAAAAAAGCTGTTTTCTGTAAATTTAGGGAGTTACTTGCCGAAATTTCATGGTCAAGAATACTGAAAGAGAGAGGAGTTCATGACAGATGGGAGTTTCTTAAAAGTGAGATACTGATGGCACAAGTTAAAACTGTGTCAATAAGGAGGAAAAATGGCAGATGTCTAAAGAAACCAGAATGGCTGACGAAAGAACTCTCAGCTGAGCTAAGTGTTAAAAGAAACATGTACAGGAAATGGAAGAATGGTGAAACCACCAAAGAGGAATTCAAGCAAATAACCAGGATATGTAGGGAGAAGGTCAGAAAAGCTAAAGCACAGAATGAACTCAAGCTTGCCAGAGACATTAAAAACAATAAAAAGGGCTCTTTTAGATATGTCCGCAGCAAAAGGAAAAACAAGGAAATGATAGGGTTGCTGCTCGGAGAAGATGGCCAATTACTAACGGGGAGAGAAGGCAGAACTACTCAACACCTACTTTGCCTCAGTTTTCTCCCAAAAGGATAGAAGTATTCAACCTGGGGGGTGGGGAGCAGGTGAGGAAGGAGAGGAAATGCAGCACAGAATAGGTAGAGAAGTAGTACGGAAATAGTCTCCAGAGCCAGATGAAGTACATCCAAGTATATTAAAAGAACTGGCAGAAGTCATTTCAGAACCATTCACAATAATCTTTGAGAACTCTTGGAGAACAGGAAAAGTCCCAGCAGACTGGAGGAGAACAAATGTCATCCCCATCTTTAAGAAGGGAAAAAAAGCAGACCCAAATAATTATCGCCTGGTCAGCCTGATATCAATACCAGGAAGGATCCTAGAGCAGACCATTAAACAGTCAGTTTTTAATTACTTAGAAAGCAATGCCGTAATCACTAAAAGTCAACATGGATTTCTCAGAAGTAAGTCATGCCAGACTAATCTTACCTCTTTTTATGATAGAGTTACAAGCTTGATAGATGAAGGGAACGCTGTGGATGTAGCATATCTTGATTTCATTAAGGCCTTTGGTAAAGTTCCTCATGACATTCTTGCAGAACTAGTAAAATGTGGGCTGGACAGGGCTACTGTTAGGTGGATTTGTAATTGATTGACCGACCAAATCCAAAGGGTACTCACCAATGGCCGCTTTTCATCCTGGAGAGATGTGACTAGTGAGGTACCACAGGGTTCTGTCCTGGGCCCAGTGCTATTCAACATCTTCATCAGTGATTTGGATGAAGGAGTAGAGGGCATGCTGATCAAATTTGCAGATGACACCAAACTGGGAGGGGCTGCTAATATGCCAGATGACAGGATCAAAATTCAGGATGACTTTAACAGATTGGAGAGCTGGGCCAAAGCTAACAAAATGAATTTCAACAGAGAGAAATGTAAGGTCCTGCACTTAGGCAGAAAATATGGAATGCACAAATATAGGAGGGGGGACATGTGGCTGGATAACAGTACGTGTGAAAGAGATCTAGGAGTCTTGTAGATCACAAGCTGAATGTGAGTCAGCAGTTGATGCGGCAGCCAAGAAAGCCAACGTGATTCTTGGTTGCATCAATAAGAGTATGGTGTCTAGATCAAGGGAGATATTCTGCATTGGTCAGATCTGATATACTGTGTCCAGTTCTGGGCACCTCACTTCAAGAAGGATATCGACAAGCTGGAGCATGTCCAGAGGAGGGCGACCAAAATGGTGAAGAGTCTGGAAGCCATGCCCTACGAGGAGTGGCTTAGGGAGCTGGGTATGTTTAGTCTGCAGAAGAGAAGGTTAAGAGAGGACATGATAGCCATATTTAAATGTTTGAAGGAATGTCATGTGAAGGAGGGAGCGGGCTTGTGTTCCACTGCTCCAGAGATTAGAACAAGGAGCAATGGATTCAAGCTGCAGGAAAGGAGATTCCACTTGAATCTCAGGAAGAACTCCCTGAGGGTCAGAGCTGTCTGACAGTGGAATATGCTGCCTCGGAGTGTGGTGGAATCTCCTTCTGTGGAGGTTTCAAGCAGAGACTGGAAGGCCATCTGTTGGGAATGCTTTGATGTGTGTTTCTGCATAGCAGGAGGTTGGACTGGACGGCCCCTGTGGTCTTTTCCAACTCTATGATTCTATGATAACAGTGTGTTTACTTTGGTTCTACTGGATCTTTCAGCAACTTTTGATACCATCAACCATGATATCCTTCTGAGCCGCCTGTTTGCAATGGATGAGTGTATTTGTGCAGTTAAAACTGGTGTGCAGGCTATGCCCATCCCTTGAGATGTCAGATCTGGCTACAGTGATACATGCCTTGTTTGCATTCGATTTGAATTACTATAACCAACTTTACATGGGGCTGCCTTTGGAAACTCTTTGGAAACTTCAGTGGATCCAAAATGCTGTAGCCAGGGTGCTGACTTGGGCAGGTTACTGTGATCATGAAAAAGTTATGTTGGCTGCCAATCTGTTTTCAGACAGAATTCAAAGTGCTGCTTCTGATCTTGAAAGCTCTACACTGCTTGGGTTCAAACTATTTGAAAAACCATATCTTCTATCCTCTAAGATTTGCAGGGAAGGCGTTCTCTGAGTCTTACCACCATCACAAGCATGCATGGTAAGGACATAGGAAAGACCCTTGTCAGTGGCTGCTCCCAAGCTGTGGAACCCTAGAAGATCAGCTTGGCCCACTGCCTGCTGTCTTTCTGCCAGCCCCATAAAGACCTTTTTGTGAAAGGAGGCGTTTGTTTTGAGTATGTTGTGGCAGATGGAGCTTTTAATGGAAGGATGTTGTGTTTTTATGTTGTTATATTTTAAATGCATTTTTAACTTGCTTTTAAATTATGTTTTTAATTTGTGTGTTTTTTTTAAGAGAAGCTTGGTTTAATTGAGTTTTAACTTTTGCACTATGAGTTTTTTAGTTATATTGTGTTTTTAGAATGTTGTACACAGCCTTGAATCCCCTGTTGGGATAAAGGTGGGATATTAAAAAATGAATAAATCCCATTTTTTGTTTTGCTGTGATGGAGAAGAGGTTTGCCTACTTTTTGTAGCAGTTATCTTTATTACATTAAAAATATTTTTGTTGTTGTCATTGATGTTGTGTGCGTTCAAGTTATTTCCAATTTATGGCAATGCTAGGATGAACTTATCATGGAACTTTCTTGGCAAGATTTGTTCAGATGAAGTTTGCTGTTGTCTTCCTCTGAGGCTGAAAGAGTTTGACTTGCCCAAAATCACCCAGTAGGTTTGCATGGCTGAGTAGGTATTCTTACCTTGCTTCCCAGAGTCCTGATCAAGCATCCAAACCACTATGCCATACGGAGTCCTATTGTTAATGTTACTTAATAATAATGTTTCTTTTGAAATTGTCTTCTCCTCTGACATGAGTCTTAATAGACCACAAGCTGAACATGAGTCAGCAGTGTGATGCGGCAGCCAAGAAAGCCAATTGCAATTCTCGGCTGCATCAATAGGAGTATGGTGTCTAGATCGAGGGAGGTACTGGTACCACTCTACTCTGCTTTGGTTAGACCTCATCTTGAATACTGTGTACAGTTCTGGGCACCCCAATTCAAGAAGGACATGGTCAAGCTGGAGCAGGTCCAGAGGAGGGCAACCAAAATGGTGAAGGGCCTGGAAGCCAAGCCCTATGAGGATAGACTTAGAGAGCTGGGTATGTTCAGTCTGCAGAAGAGAAGGTTAAGAGGGGACATGATAGCCATGTTTAAATATTTGAAGGGATGCCATGTAGAGGAGGGAGAGGGCTTGTTTTCTGCCGCTCCAGAGACCAGGACAAGGAGCAATGGATTCAAGCTGCAGGAAAGGAGATTCCACCTGAACCTCAGGAAGAACTTCCTGACAGTCAGGGCTGTCCGGCAGTGGAATATACTGCCTCGGAGTGTGGTGGAGTCTCCTTCTTTGGAGGTTTTTAAGCAGAGGCTGGATGGCCATCTGTCGGGAGTGCTTTGAGGGTGTTTCTGCATGGCAGGGGGTTGGACTGGATGGCCCGTGTGGTCTCTTCCAACTCTACATTTCTATGGTTCTATGATTCTATGATTCTATGATGAAATATGTGATAGGTTTTAGGAAGAATCCCAATTCAGCATAATTTTCTTGACACTCCCCTCTCTCCCCCATTTTATATATTTCCAAAGGGAAAATATTGCATTGAAATATTCAGTACACTGACCATCACTACAAATATTTGTGGTATTTCCTATGGCTTTTCTTTGCTGCCATGGTCAAAAGAACAAACATCTGAATAAATCTAATAAGAATAGGGATTTCTGAATTGTTGTGAGGCCTTTCCTTCCCTGTCCACACTGCCCCCCCCCCCCACTATAGCTGGATAATGATCATACGATGAAGAAGAGAATGTTGGCCCTCAAGCAAAGCCCAGAGGGCTGAATTGATACCCCATAATGGGTACATTTAGCCCCAGGTTGTGCAGTACTTCTAGAGTTTTAATGAAAACGCATGCTCTGCAAATATGCAAAAAGAAAGAGACAGACAGACAGAAACTGGTTCAAATAATGCTCCTGCAAGTCTGATGACGTGTAACCATCAGAATAGACAGTAGATCATTGTGCCTACCTAAATAAATTTTAGAGAGGTATAAAATAAGGGAAGTGGTGGTCATGTCAGCCAATGTGCTCAGACTGATGGAGAGATTGTTTCCAGACAGTATTTGGTAAAAAGAATAACCAAAGAAATTATTCTTTAATGACTCAGTTGTGAGTTGACAATTTTAAAAGAAGTAGTTTAAACAGAGAAATGCCAGTGTGTGCTAATCTGATTCTGTTTGTCTCATGGGTTGTGGGTCTTACATTCCTGCTGTTTGTTTTGACTTTAATATTTTCTTGGACCTGTAAAACTGTAAAGTCATGTGGAGAGTAAACTCATTTAGCAGAAGGACATATGACTGATGGCTTGGATGATTCAGAGCAGTAACCAAGCAAATAGTTCAAATGTCTGGAAGTCCTCATCTTCTGTTAAATTTCCCTTAATGTTTATGCTCAGTGTTTGCCTTTTGAGGTTTGTTGGTGGGGTTGCTAGTCATATATGTGGCACATACAGGATTATTTACTACCCATATTACTAATAAAGGTATACTCACTGAACAAAGTAGATGTGCCTCTGGGCATAACTTTAACCGAAAATGTGGTACCAGAGGGAAGAATAAACGTGGAAGAAACAAAGATTGGTTTCTGCACTACAAAAATGAGTGCGTGTTTTCAGCAAACCTTTTATGCAGAACTAACAATATGCATGTGTGAAATGAAAGAACCAGGTCAGGTAAACCTTGCATAAGTAAAGATAAACATTTTTAACCTTTTGGAGAGCTCTTGAAGTCTTCCTCCAGAATGCATATAGGGATAACTTTTTCTTTCATCAGTCTCCACTTTTCTTAGGATTTCCATTTCAGTAGTCAAACTTACATTTTGTACTTTTTTAAAAACATGCTGGGAATAACTGATGAGGCAGACTTATCTGCTCTCCCCCTTTCTTTCTATTTTGTGTTTTGCACATGCTCGGTAGTAGATTCTGGAGGCAACTGCTGCTTACCATGTCTGTTTTAGACAGTTACACATGGCTGCAATAGAATCAACTAGTCTTTCCAGCAAAAGGCTTGTTTATTGCAATGTTAACTGCAGACACAGTACTGCAACTCAATGCCAAAGTCTGTGTTTCTCCTGCACTCCTTCACTATCCTCTCAAAGCCAAGCCAATGTTGCTAAAAAAACCCTCCAGGTCTACAGAGGACGAGAAAGAAAGAAAGAAAGAAAGAAAGAAAGAAAGAAAGAAAGAAAGAAAGAAAGGCAGGCAGGCAGGCAGGCAGGCAGGCTGGCTGAGTGTAACAAACCTTTATAAAAAGAAACTTCATTGTGAGAGGCTTTTAAAACTGAACTCTGCCTGCATTAGCTATTTTCTCTTAAATAAAAATATTAGTCTCATAAATTTATAAAAACATGAGGAATTTTCAGTTCCCATGGTTGGGAATATGTATTATCTTCACATAGTAATACATCTGATTTTTTTATACTTTTAAAATATACCTTTCATGTTATGTATAGGTTTGTAATATCCAGTGTAGTGCTTAAATTAAAAGCAGCAGTGCTTGATGCAGTGTCAAATGACTATTCTTCAGACAAGTAAAGGATGAGAATTCTTTACTAGCAGAATGGTGAAGTCCTTGAACATGATCTAAAGGCACATCTGTCAGCAAAGCAACCTAAGCTGAAAATAGACAAGGTTTTTGTTTTAGTCCAGGGATGGGCAAAGTGGAGCCTCTAAAACACCACTGGTGATTCTGAAAGCTTCCAACCTTTAGTTTTTTTTTTATTACCACTGATTTGAGGGCAATATTTCACCCAATAACTGGTCTCAAATCAACTAAAACTGGTTGGTTTGACAACGTAAATTGGACAATTATGACTGAATTGTTAAAAAGAATGGAGCTTGTAAATACCTATTATAGCTGCATAAAATCCATCTAGGAAAACCTGTCTGCATAATTATTAATAAATAGTGAAAAAACAGGATATGCATTCCAAAATGTACAAGACAAGATTGCCCACTATCTCCTCTACTATTTTTTAATAATTATAAAGATGTTAAACAAGAAGGTCATACAAGATCCACAGACTAAAGGAGCAGAAGTCAGGAATTAGGCTTATAAACTTAGTCTTTGCTGATGATCTAGTAAACTTGCTAGAGAGTCCAATCAGGTGTATAAATTAATACAAACTTTATAACGTTTTGGCAAAGTGGCAGGCTTCAAAATTAATAAGGGGAAAACAATGATGATTACTAAAAGCATATCAAAGATGGAAGATCTGGAGATGGAAAGTCAATTGAGCTTCATAATAGTAAAAATAGTTAAATATTTAGGTGTCTATATAACAAAAAAAACTTTTATTAATTTGATAACAATTATAAGAAGGTTTGCCTTAAAATCAAAGAAGATTTATCTTTAATGGGAAAGATTCCCACATTCAAAATGAATGTTTTACCAAAAATGATTTTCTTGTTTCAAAACCTGTTAATAATCACAAATGACAACCCACTTAAACGATGAAGTAAACATTTGTCAAAATTTATCTGGAAACAAAAAAAGCCTAGAGTTAAATGGAAGATACCAAAAGATTCAAAAGAAAGAGGAGGAATAGGCTTTCCAGATTTAAAACCTTACTACCATACAAATTGTCTGCTATGCCTCTTGTATTGGGTTAAACTAGGAAGTACATGGCTACTACAACTAGGGGGTGCAAATTTGTTATTAAAATCAAGAGAGGAATTAAGTATGGTTCTGCTAGTTATTGGTTATTACGTAGACAACTGGCAGGAAAATGTAACATGGATAAAAAATCAGATGAAATAGAAACTAATGATAGAGCATTTGATAAATTTTGAGACCAGATATTTTGCATATTACTGGGTCCCACGCCAGGAGAAAGGCGCCATACAAATATAACAAATAAATAGATAGATAAAAAATATTGGTAAAATTTATAAAATGCTATTAAAATTTGGAATTGGAACAAGAGATGGTTAAGGAGAACATAATCAAGCGGGCTCAAACTATAGGACACCCTACACTATTAGAGAATTTGGGAAGATTTTGGAAGGATACTCTTAAACTTACAAAGAGTATTAATTTAAGAGAAAATTACTATGTTTTACAGATGGTACCTATTGCCTGTACAGATTTCCAAAATGAGTAATAACAGAAACAATTTATGATGGAAATGTGACCCAAAAGGGACATTTTGTCATGTTTGGTGGAACTGTGATAATGTGAAGAAATTTTGGAAATAAATATATGAGATGATAACTTATGTTTTCAAAATCAACTTCTTAGTGTATCTGGATATATATTTATTAAATGTGTTAGAGGGTATTCAACAACTGAGTAAGAAAAACCATAAAAAGATTTTACTTTACATGATTATGGGAGCCAGACCAATTTCTGCACAAGAATAGGAACATAATGCAACATAATCATATAACTCCCACCATAGAAGATTGGTTAATAAAACACTCTGAAACAGTGGAGTTAGACAGGTTAACAACTCTATCATCGGACAGTGTTCTTAAGTAACTTAAAGATGCTGGAAAATAATATTTCCTTTTTGGGAATCCAAATGGGAAAAATTAGCAATTGCTGGTTGCTTGTAGTCTTCCAGTACTACAGTCTCAAGTGATGAAGGGCTTTAAAGATCAAAGCCAGCATTGTGATTTGAACCCAGAAAGTGAAAAGCAATACAGGAAGCAAACCAGAAGCATAATGGTATCATGATACCCAGTTCCAGTTTACAGTCTAGTAGTTGTCTGGATTAACTGCAGTCTGATCGCTCCCCAGATTTCGGTTTACAGTGCTCTGAATTAGTTGCAAGCCATGGTTCTTCAGTTTGAATGGCACTATTCTCATCACCTTTTTTTCCTCTAGTCTTTTCAACTTGTGGACAGCATTATTACATTTTGAGGTGACCTATTGCTACTTGTGTAATATCCCTGAGTTACCATCGGGTCACATGAAAGATAGGCAGACCAGATGCATCTTGTTTTTGTAATAATTGCGTATTGGAGAGAAGATTCTGAAACATTTACATAACGTGATTTTGATCAATTTTAATTCAATCTGAGGCAACAATATCCTTTAGCATATTTCAAATCATGGATGATAAAAGCTAAAAATGGTCAGGATTTTGTGTGTGAGGGGGATCCAACTATGTTTCATGTCATCTGTTTAGATCTAATCTTTTACAATGTTCCATTTTAGCATTATTGTCTCACCAAAATGACACTTGCTACACATACGCACACTTTAAGTGGCATGGCTTTCCCCTGAAATCTCTGCAGTTAGTAGTCAATAATTCTGAAAAAGTGCTGAGATTCTTTCAAAGGTGCAACACAGTGAGGGGCACTATGACAATTAAACAAGTTTATGTTTATATTGTTGTTAACCATTCTTAAGATTTCCCACTTTTGAAAGAGTCGGATTAACAAGCCATATTTGAGAAATATGAGAGGTCACTTTTCGGTACTTTATTTCTGTTTTGTTAATTTTTCCATTTGCTTGAAATTGAAATGTCAGAGCCCTGTCTGCACCACCTAAATTCTTATACTTCACAGAACAAACCTAGTTGTCTTGCCCTTCCAGAAGATGTAAAGTGAAAAAGGAGCTTTGTACTATTGTGTAAAGACAGCTATACGCGTGTATAGGTTAGGTGGGGAAAGTGCAACCACAGACTGTATGCAGTCCCTGAACTCTGCTTTTGCAGTCCTGAAGTCTCCACAAGCCCATTTTTTTAAAAAATACTTAACTGAAAACTGTACTCAGACACCCCCAAACAATACACAGATGTGGTAGTTCGCACTGCACAACCTGCTTCTTTGACTGTATGTTGACCCAGTGTTCTTCCAGTGCACCCAGATGTAAAAATGCAGTCTGCCAAGATAGGATTGGCCCCTCTCCCATGCTGTTGCCCACTAACTGTATAGGTGTGTACTAGGTGATCATGGGCAAGTCACACACTCTCAGCCTCAGAAGAAGGCAATGGCAAACCTCCTCTGAACAAATCTAGCCACAAAAAAAAAACATGATAGGTTCACCTTAGAGTGGCCATAAGCTGGAAACAACTTGAAGGCACACAATACCAAACATGGTTTTAGTGATGACAATTCTGTGAAAGCACACTGTTCCACTTTGGAAAACATAGCAACATTTTGGCCCTTGTCTGATCAAAAAGGAAATCTGTTTTTCCAATTTGCATTACAAACATTAACCACTATGATTAGCCCATGAATAAAAAAAAAAAACAGTCATCCTCTTCTATTTCATGGACAGGGCTGTGTTTGGTACTGATTGACTAACTTGTGTCTGTCACTGAATCACCTTCTATCACTTCTTAGTGCAGCTAAAGAGACAAAGACTTGATAAATAAGTGCAGGCAGGTAGTTGACCCATATGCAACATAGTAGAGTGGGTAACAGTTTGCTTTCATGTAGACATCGAACAAATTAAACTCATCCCACAGCAAAAAATGTATGCTTCTGCTTCTGTTTCCATGTGCATCTATATACAGCCTGAAAGGTAATGAACTGAAAAGGAAATTATTCCTTAGCCTCCCATTGTCTTAAATGGCAACATGTTAAGTGGAAAAATTCTAGATATCAGCATTATTGTTCTTTTTCTTCTGAAAATTGTTCAGCTTCCTAGGATGTTGTTACTAGATGATCTGCCAGTGCATGGAAAGTGCATGTCTGTCGTATTGCAACCTGTTTTGCTGACAAGTTTATTGGTGCATTGCAGTGCTTAATTGCATTAACTTACATTCCATAGGCCTGTTTCTAAAAGAACTACACAGTGTTTGCAATCATTGCAGAAGTGTTTTCTGAGCCACAGAACTTAGATGTCTAGCACAGATCAGTTCAAAATGAGTTTCCCCTTAAATTCGCGATGTTTGGTATCTATTGATCTTCCTAATTTGTCATGTGTTGTTAAGCATCACACTGTTTAATTTAAAAAAAATATTTATTTACAGTACTTGTATGGATTGTAGTGTGGTTTAGTATATTGCAGATGGTGTAGTTTAAGGTTTGGACAGAGTTGAAGCGAATTAAATCCTGCTGTGAAATAAAAGTCAGAAGGCATCTTGGCATCCCAACCATTTCCTTGAGAAAAGATTACAGTCTGAGTATGCTGAACTTTATTGCTATGGGCCTCATGACACTTTTCAGAAACATGCATGGCATTCTTGCTAAAGAAACTCAGATGTGCTTAAGCAGAGGAGATGTCATTCTTGTATTTATCATTGTCTTTTGGGGAGAATTAAAAACAATGCTCTTTGGGCTCATTAGTTTGGTTCCGTAATATTGTATAGTAACAATGCTGATGTGTAATGATGGGAAAGGCTGTGGTATTATAGTGGAGCATTTTTCCTCCTGTAAGAGAGGAAAGGAAGAGCAACATATCTTACCCTATGAATGTGAGTAATGAATGTGTGTTGAAATGTCATCACTGATTTTGACTGCTGCTAGGTCTGAAAGTATACAGCTGCCCAGAACAGATGTTTTCCATTGCTAAAACCTGTAACACCGTTGAGGGTAAATCTAGGTAAAATTTGTTTTTGGTTGTAGTAGTAGTAGTAGTAGTAACTGCTTCCAAGTCTGGCTAATGAAAAATGCATTCAGAACTCATTTTTCTCAGTCCTATCCTGAAGGCATTCAAATGTATGAGCATCTGCTTCACAGTGAACCATTTCTAAAAGAAAATAATCTAATCAACAATAGAATTAGCTATAGATTAGCCATACACAATGCATACTTTTACTTTACTGTCCTTCATTTGAAGCTTGATACTAGTTAACAGTAGTACAAGTTAAATCTGTTATAATCTAGCCCCTTCCTCAATTAGTGAGCTAGCAAGTTTTGATGAGCGTATGAAGTTGTGGTGGTTGTTGAGCTGATTCACAGTCAGTTGCTGTGTACTATGGCCATTCATATCCCTTTTGCTAGAATATCCCACTTTTTGGTGGCTGGGGAGAATAACTGCACAATTGACAAATTAGCAGGAAAAACATAAATGAATGCTTTTATGAGAAAATAAGATTTGAAGCATACTTGTGGGCAAGAGAGACTGCATGGCGTAAAACACACATGCATGTGAGAGAGAGAGAGAGATAGGGAGGGAGGGAGGGAGAGAGGGAAGGAGAAGAAGGTTTCCATATATGGCTGATTGGCCACTAGTGACTGAATTCAAAGTTATAGTCAGCAATCCACATTTGCAGGTTTGCAGGTTTGACTTTCAGAGATTTGATTATTTGCCAGTTTTTTCAACACCTGTCCCCTCCACACACCTCAGGCACTTCTTTTCGAGGGGAACCGTCTCTCTCAGTGGGCTGTACAGCCCTTTAAAAACCTAGCTCTAGTCCTCCTCCACCAGCTGCTGCCTGGCTAACTAAGGATGGCTCACGACCTGATTTCTTAGCACCTGTCCCAATGCCCCTACACACACACAAGGAAGGAGGTGGGCAAGAAAGAGGAAGTATAGAGCCACTATGCCAAACCCCCCTTTCCCTCTCCTTTCCCTGACCTGGTTTGGACCCTGGGTACCCATTCTCCCCACCATGCTTTGACCCCCTTCCCATAGACACACACACACACACATTTTGATATTTGTGATTTTTCCATTTTTGTGAGGGTCCTATGAGTGTGGAAGGCCAACTGTATATTGAAAGACAAATCAAAATTTCAGGAATGATGTATATGGAGATGAAGTGTGTACGGAATATAAGCAAATTTGTTTGATTAGCCTAAATCTAGTTGTTGGTCCAAACAGAGTTGTTACATCAACTGTTAAATTATAAGTCAACACTCGTGTGTGTGTGTGCATGTGCTTGCGCGCATGCCTTCAAGCTGCATGTCGACTTATGATAACCTCATGAATTTCCTAGTGTTTTCTTAGGCAAAGATATTCAAGAAGTGGTTTTGCTGGTTTCTTCCTCTGAAATAGAGCCTGATGTTCACTGGCCATTTCCCATCCAAGTACTAACCAGGGCTGACCCTGGTTAGCTTCCAAGATCAGATGGGATCTGTTGCCTTTAGGGTATTCAGACCACTTATGTAAATTCCATTAATTCAGTTGATTTACCCTAGCTAGAACTAGCAATTGGATTTAGGCCATTTTGTTTATTTTAATCAGGATTTAGCTCACTGCAGCCTAAATTCTCAGTGCAGAGAATAATACCCTTTGTGGTATAGGGAATAATGCACTCTGTGATTGACATATGTATACTAATTAGTTTTTTAAAAACTTAAAAATAAAATGTAGCCCAAATTGTCTTATGCCATCAAGAAATTTAAATTATGGAATTACTTAATTGTGGAATTAAGTTAATGGAAGAATGTAGTAAAGAAACAGTTGTTGAAACTACCACTTAGTGTTCATGTGGTGTTAACATGGTCAATGCGTAATAAATTCAAAGGCTGGTCTTGGTCACATTGAATGGGACAGTGTGATATGAAGGAGTGGCAGCTGTTCATACATGTTTGGACCAACTTGTCACAAAAAAGGCAGGACCAAAATCAGCCAGGAACTGAGATATATACATTCCTGAAGTAATGTAGTAGGCATGAAAATTAAGGGTTTCTACAATTCTGTCACTCTGACACTCTAAAACTTTAGAGTCTGAAGCTTTCATATAGCCATTTTAAATGTTGGAAAATAGGTATGTGTACACATGAGTCTGTTAATATCGCAAATGAAAATAGCAAAAACTTGATGGGTTTACTCACTACTCTCAATCTCAGAACGAAAATCAGACCAAACATTCTTTTGCCAATATTATGTTTTTTATTATTTTCATTGCTGTGTTTTCCTCATTGTTGACAGTAACCATCTTTTCCAAGGATAATTATCACAGTTGCAAATACAAACAGAAAAATTCCTTCTAACAACTGAAAACAGATTTCAAAAGCAATTGATGCAACTGTCACCCCACTTAAGGTCAAACTAGATGTGATGTTAGTCGAGTTTTGAATTGGATGCTTATGGCAAGCAACCATATATCTTTTTTATGTAAAGTACGACTAGGGTGGCTGACAATCTAAACTGAAACTGCAAAAACTTACTGTTTTTCTCCCATGCCTTTTTTTTTATTCAGTCACCCCAGTATTTGGGGGGCATTTTCAGAAGGAACAATGGGAAGAGTAATTCCTCCCACTGCACTGCCATTTTCTAGATGGAGGAATAGCTAGTGTCCTAGGCTGTGTGGCAGAAACAAAGAAAGAGAGGCAGTTAGTTGCAAGCACAAAACCTACCCAAAGAATGACTAAAAGGGTAGATTCCGTCATGGCAATATTTAGATTAGATTTTTCAAGTCAAAAAAGACAAGCAGACCTCAAATGTACAGGTATACCTCAGTTAAGAAAGTAGATGTGTTCCTTGGCATTATTTCTTTAACAGAAAATTTGATACCAGTGGCAGAAAAAGAACATGGAAAAAATTGTGATAGGTTCCTACGCCAAGAAGAAAAACAGCAGCTCAGTAAGTTTCTGCAGACCTTTTATTAAAAATTAATACTATCTGTGTATGAAATGAAACAAGCCCTGTGTAAGTAGACAAAGCATTTTGAATATTTTCTAGAGGCTTCTTCCAAAATACATTTGGGGATGACTTTTCCTTTCATTAGCCTCTACTTTTCTCATGATTTCCATTTTGGTGGTTAAACTTTTGAATTTGTTGGAGGTAACTAGTGATGGAACCTTATTTGCTCTCCCCTTTTCTCTTTTTCTGTTCATGCAAGAGGCAGTTACTGTTTACTGCCTGTTGTAGGCAGGCATCCATGGCTACAGTAGTATCAGTACCTGTTCTTTCCCAGCTCAAGCTTTACTGCACTCTTTACTGCAGGCATACTACTGCAACCGCACCAGCAGTCTGTGTTTCTCCAGCTCCACCATTCTCCAAATGCCAGTGCTACTGAAACTCTTCTGCTTAGACAAAGGACAATGAGGAAAGCGGGGGGGGGGCATAAAAAGACTTGGTAAAAAGATAGTTTTGTTAACTGTGATATGCTGGTACTTTATAAACCAGAATTACATAATACAGAGATAGTGTTACTGGCACAACTGATATGATTGCAGAAATCTGTTAAAACTACTGAGGTACAATGTCCCGAGGGTGCTGATGCTCAGGTTAGGTTAGAACCTAGTTAAAAATGCCTTTTCTTATTCAGGATATAGAGATGATATATAGATAGATCATATAGTTGAATACATAATAATGTATCTGTGAAAAACTTTGGGTATTGTTGGTTTGTTAGTTTGTTTTGCCAAAAAGCTAGAGAAGGAGTAAAAACCTAAAAATGATGCTCAGAATAATTTGATGAGAAGATATACCCAAAGTGTTTTATCACATTTCCTTCTTTTGGATAAGTAGAAGCAGCAACAGGAAAGCTGCAGTCCTGTGCACACCTGTTGTTGTTGTTGTTGTTGTGTGCCTTTAAGTCATTTCCAACTTATTGCAACCTTAAGCAAACCAATCATGGGGTTTTCTGGGGCTGAGAGTATGTGACATGCCCAAGGTCACTCAGTGGGTTTCCACTGCTGAATGGAGAATCAAACCTAGTGTCCAGAGTCATAGGTCATTTCTGCACTACACTGTTACAGTGCTATTATTCCACTTTCAACATCCTATGGAATCCTGGGGTTTGCAGTTTAGGGAGGGGCGTTTAGAGAGCTCTTCAGCCTTGGTAAACTACAATCCACAGAATTCCACAGGATAGTGAAAATGGAATAATAGCAATAATAGCAATAGCAGAAATGGCCAAACTCCAACACTCGGACCACTATACTACTGGGAGTAAATGCTATTGGACTCAGGTTGACTTCTGAGCATCCACATAAAAGAGTATGCTATAACAGTATGCTGTAATAGTAGTCAGTATCTTAAAATATATTAATTATCTTAAAATATATGAATTACATCAGTCTCTGTGTAGATTTAGGACGTTTAAATTTTACTGTCCTGGAGTATGCAGAATTACTTTTACTATTTCATTGTTGTGATTCTAGATACTTAACGTGCAGTAATGTAATGAGTAGAGTGAGTAGCCCACGTAGTTCATTTTGCTGTCTCTCCTCATACCTCAGAACACAGCACAGCAAAATGCATTAGGAATATAATCTTTTAATATATTCTCATCTTGAATCCTTTCTCTTTTTTAAAAAAATGGGGGGTGGGGTAGAGAATTGGCTTCTCTTGATTATTTTGCACTAATCTCTGTATTTTTGTTTTTTCCTTTCCACCCATTCATTGAATCTTTTCTTTTATTTACTATAAACTAAATATAACATTTTAAAAATTAAGCCTTGATTAGACTGTTCCTTGTATTTGAAAACAGTGTTGTTATTTCAGGGGTAATGCCATGGAAGCAAAAGTACTGCACTGTTATGCTGGGTAATATTTTCTAGGAAATTAAGTATACAGTATGTTAATCAAGAAATTTTGTTTAAAAAAAAACATGGATGCTCTGCTAAAGCTATAGTTGCTTTTTCCTTATAACAGTATGTTTTATAATGATCATCACTTTTCCTATGCCTGGAATGTTCAGCTGAACAATATAGACACAGATGCATGAGACAGAGACTATTGAATTTTATAATGTGCTTGACACTCTAAGGGGCTCTGGGTGTTTTAAAAAATATGTGTGACTATGTTTTCTGCTTTAGCAACATTCTCTGCAACCTTTCTCATGATGTATGTTCTACAGTTTTATTTCTTATTAATGAATACGTACCTGCACAGCTTGTTTTGTTATTTCCCATACTAAATTTGACATTTTAATAATGCATTTTGTCACTGGTTGTACTCAGTTAATGTGTGCATACATACAATGAATGTATGCTACACATACCATGAATGTATGTGAACTTTCATCATTGGCATTGGCAAACAACTCTAGAGAGCCAGCATGGCATAGTGGTTTGAGCATTGGAGTATGTCTCTGGAGACCAGGGTTTGATTTCTCCCTTGGCCATGAAAATCCACTGGGTGACCTTAGGCTCAATTTCAACCCCAGAAAAGCGTGTGATAGGTTTGCCTTAGGATCACCATAAGTTGGAAATGGCTTGAAGGCACACGACAACAACAACACTCCCATTGACTCTATCTGTTGTACAGTTTCTACATGGTTAACTATCCTTACTTTCTTCATAACAACCCAGCATCATATTTTTCTTAATTCTATTTTAGAAACATTCTCTCTATAACAAACTCAGGTCCTGTCCCCCACACATATCTGTGTGGCATTGAGAAAATTATTAATGTCTCTTATCTCAGCTTGAAGTGAACATGACACTTCCCCTTTCCCCTGAATTTTTTCAGTATGTTTTTGTCTTTTTTTCAATAGGAAAACAACTTTACTAAAATCTTGGATTGTGTATAGATTTTTTTCTATACTTTATACAGTGCCTACTTTGCTGTGGATTGATCGTGGCTTCTTTCAATAAGCCATAGTTGAAATTAACCACACTTTGTCCTTGTTCAGTATAATGACAATGATTTAAACAACAAAAGTTGGTGCTTCCAGTCTCAGTGTTGTACCGTAGAAGGAAGAGTGTCAGGGGTCTGGGTTTGGATCAGTCCTGGACTCACCAGCATTGATCAGAGGTTTCACATTGCTTCTGAACTGACTCATTGTGCTTTGAACAAACAAGCCTGAAAACAATATTTCCCTTAGTGGTCTTCATGACACAAACTAGATGAGCACATCCTGGGCCCCATCTGCAGTGGAGCCTCATGACTTTGATAGCACATGGCCTGTTTTATTACACATCAATCTTCATGATAAAGAACCCCAGAGCAGAATGATTCAGTCTTCTCTTTTTTGGCCACATGAGTAGATGCATATCTGTGCAGTCCTTCCTCCACATTCGGGGGTTTGACCTTCATGAATTTTATTATTCGTGAGGCAGGGTGCTTGCCCTCCCAGGCTTGCGAGGCTTGTGTTTAAAATAGAGCTTTTTTCCTTTTGCGTGAGCAAAGCTCCCTCCCACTACTGAAGGCATGGCCTTTCTGCCATGTGGCTGCACATTCTGCTGTGTATTGGCTGCTGATTGGTCAGGTGCTCCTTTCTCAAGATGGCCACTGGAAGTAATTAGAACTCCAAACTCCCCTCTTCTCTGTCTGAGGGGAAAGTACTGGTAAGCCTATTAGGCTTTTTTCTAAACCCCCCCCCCCAAAAAAAGAAACGCCAGGGCCAGAGGCAAAAGAATGGGGGGGGGGTTCCAGAGGGGAATAGGAAGAGAATTGCAGAGGGAGTTATTCACTGTTTTTCCACTTTCACAAGGGTTTTGTGCCCCTAACCCTCACGAATATGGAGGGGCTACTGTACTGTACCTGTTTGCGGAGTATCTCTATTCTATCTCTTTCCCTATCAGTACTGTACGTCTTTGTGTAGTATCTCTTTCTTATTTGATTGTCACACCCCTACCCCTTCCAACATTATATTTTTTGGGGAACATGGTGCTTTTTAAAATTTTCTTGACATGTAAAGCATCAACATAATGGAGACAGCAGAGCTGTACCTCCACTCAAATGTTGGAGCTGGGCTCCATGAAGAAACTCCATTTACAGGTGGAATGGGAAATATATGGCACATCAAGTCTATTTGTACTGATACACCCATCGTCCCTATCATTTCAGACACATACCACTTCCCAAACATATAGAAATCAGAAACTGCCTGTGCTGGGCAAATATGCAGTGATACATAGAAGCTGTCAGCAATGTAATCACTGTTGTAAAGGAAGCCTGTAGTTGCTTATTTATAGATTTGGCTTTGATGCAGCATTTCTTCACAGTCTGCTTGTGCCCCTTCAGAAACCTTTCATGAGCCTCCAAAGTACTAAATATTAGTGACTTGCCACTGCAGCTGCTGCTGGCCTTTCTGGGCAGGAGGTTTTCAATTTCATTCTTCATCTAGGCTCCCACACACACACACACACACACACACACACACACACTAAAAGCAACACTGGTCATTATTTCCCAGTTTTCTAAATCAAGTGGTTTGCAGAGGGCAGGGTGAGGTTGCAGTCACAGGAGGTAACGGGAGGCATTTTTGTGGCAATTTTGGTGAGAGTATACACACAACCACTTAGATGTGTGAAAACAGACAGGGGATTGTGTAAATATGAGATCATTCCCAAGCAATGATGTGGAAAGAGGGAAGAAAATGTACCAACTTCACTGTCAGCTGGGGGAGGGGAAGAAGTGAACTAAAACCAGGTGATCCCAGGCAGGCAACTCACTTGACCCCAAAAGCTTCTCCTTGATATATACCTTCCTTCTGAGTCAATCTTGATTCTAACCCAAGCAACAGAACACATGAAAAGGGGAAAGAAAATGTGTGCGTTTTCTTTAAAAAGAGCTTGGGTTAGAAATACAGGCCTCCCCCACTTATCTGACAGGTTAGGAACGAGAGCACTGTCAGAAAACAGAATTGGTTGAAAGTGGAACCCATGTACTGTACTGTAGGGAGCATGAAAGATTTACAGAGGTTGACTTGTTACTGACTATGTGCATACTGTTTGCAAAGTCAGACAGATTAGCATCTCCCCCCAGCTTGCTTTGCAAGCAGCACACATGTGAGAGCAGTTCCAGGAAGGCCTCCATAGGCAAGAAGAATTGATGAAAGAGTGGAACCCCCATCAAATTAATGGAACTTGTCCTTAATTTGGAAGTGTCAGAACAGCTAGTCATCAGATAATGGTGGAGGCTTCCTGTATGTTAGTTTTAATCCAAGTTATCACCTTCAGATAATTAAGTGATTGACTGCTCCAGGAGGAAGCAAACACCATGTGCCATGTGAGGGTTAGAGTTGGGACAAAGATGGATTTTTAGCTTCATGTTGACTCAGAGGGCCCTTTTGTCACTTTAACTTGTGTTGTATGTCTCTTCTTCCCTGCTATTCTCTCTCCTTTTTTTTTTCATGCTTTTGCAGACTAGCTATGACAAGGGGAGTATACAAGGCAAAACAGGACAAAATCAGCACAGACAACTTTCTTGATAGTTGAAATTCCCACAACTTTATTGGATACAGCTCTGAGAGCCTCAGCTCCACATATAGCAGTGGTTCCAAAACGCTGGTCCTCCGGATGTTTTGGACCATCCAATTTCTGTTTCCCTGTGCTATCAGGGAGTGTGTAAAAGAGCAGCTCCCCAGCCAAGCACCTTCTTCAACACTTCCAACACAGCAGCTTCCAAGATCGCTTAAGATTGGGGTGGGGAACTGCTGAAGGAGCGATGGTCCTTTGCCCCTCAGTGATCTCACCCCACCCCAGACTGCAGTGTTCTGGTTCTGGAAATTGGTCCAGTTTTCTTGCTTTCCACAAAACAAGATCCTGGGAAGGCCCAGTGTGCAGACTGGCAGGGGGCATTCTCCAGTGTGTTATCCACCCTTGCTTTCAGTGGTCTTAGGGGTACAAGGCTTTGAAGGGGATGCCCAGCTCAAGGGATGCCGCTCATCCTATTCCCAGATGGCATGGACCACACTGTCTCCTCTCTGGCTTAAGAGAATCCCAGAAGCCAGAGAGACAGATATACAGACCCCTTCTCTCCTCTGCTCCATAGATCCATAGATCCAGTGGAGTGACCAAACCACCACTGACAAAATTATAACACAAAACTTCTTCTGACATTGAGCAGCAAAAGTTTGGCAATGCATAAGATGAAATGATGCACATTCGCACAGTCAAATAACAGGGATGGAGGGTGAAGAAGCTGCTTCCAAAGCTGCTGGCAGCCTGGCTCTATCTTGTATTTTATGCAGGTGTACCGATAATGATGCTGTCCTTGATGCCTTTCTCTGTAATATCCTTCAGAGATGGCGAGAAGTCAACCATTGCAGCAGTCATCCAAATACAGGTACCGCAGGTTCTTTCCATCTGCAGGGCATACTTATAGCCCCACCACAACTAGACAGTAGAGACCAACTCTGACTCCCTCACAACAATCTTCTGCCCATGGGTTACTGACGACATGCTATAAGACTTCTTAGTATAAGAAAAGGTAGCTTGAGGTCTCAAAACACTGCCTTTGACTGCTTCACAGATGATACCCTCACTCTAGGTATCATCCATGCTACCACACCGCCAGCTTCTACATCATCTACTCTTGATGCTGTCAACTTTACCATGCCATCCACTCCAATGCCTGCCTTCGGTGACAAGTTGAGCAAGTTTCATCACACTTGGGCCTCTATCACCTCAGACAGTTGTGTGTTAAACATCATCACCAGAGGATGGAGGACAGGAGAAGTTCCAGCAGACTGGAAGAGGGCAAATGTTGTCCCCATCTTCAAGAAGGGAAAAAAAGAGGACCCAAATAATTATCGTCCAGTCAGCCTGACATCAGTACCTGGAAAGATTCTGGAGCGGATCATTAAGCAGTCAGTTTCTAATCACTTAGAAAGCAACGCGGTAATCACGAGAAGTCAACATGAATTTCTCAAAAATAAGTCATGCCAGACTAATCTTACCTCTTTTTATGATAGAGTTACTAGCTTGATAGATGAAGGGAATGCTGTGGATGTAGCATTTCTCGATTTCAGTAGGGCCTTTGACAAAGTTCCCCATGACATTCTTGCAAAGAAGCTAGTAAAATGCGGGCTGGACAGGGCTACTGTTAGTTGGATTTGTAATTGGTTGACTGACCGAACCCAAAGGGTGATCACGAATGGCTGCTTTTCATCCTGGAGAGAAGTGACTAGCGGGGTGCCACAGGGTTCTGTCCTGGGCCCAGTGCTATTCAATATCTTCATCAACGACTTGGATGAAGGAATAGAGGGCATGCTCATAAAATGTGCAGATGACACCAAATTGGGAGGGGTTGCTAATACGCCAGAGGACAGGATCAAAATTCAAAATGACCTGGATAGATTGGAGAGCTGGGTCAAAGCTAACAAAGTGAAATTCAACAGAGAGAAGTGTAAGGTCCTACACTTAGGTAGAAAAAATGGAATACAGAAATATAGGATGGGGAACACGTGGCTGGATAGCAGTATGTGTGAAAGGGATCTAGGAGTCTTAATAGACCACAAGCTGAACATGAGTCAGCAGTGTGATGCGGCAGCCAAGAAAACCAGTTGCAATTCTCGGCTGCATCAATAGGAGTATGGTGTCTAGATCGAGGGAGGTACTGGTACCAATCTACTCTGCTTTGGTTAGACCTCATCTTGAATCCTGTGTACAGTTCTGGGCACCCCAATTCAAGAAGGACATGGTCAGGCTGGAGCGGGTCCAGAGGAGGGCAACCAAAATGGTGAGAGGCCTGGAAGACATGCCCTATGAGGATAGACTTAAAGAGCTGGGTATGTTTAGTCTGCAGAAGAGAAGGTTAAGAGGGGACATGATAGCCATGTTTAAATATTTGAAGGATGCCATGTAGAGGAAGGAGAGGGCTTGTTTTCTGCCGCTCCAGAGACCAGAACAAGGAGCAATGGATTCAAGCTGCAGGAAAGGAGATTCCACCTGAACCTCAGGAAGAACTTCCTGACAGTCAGGGCTGTCCGGCAGTGGAATATACTGCCTCGGAGTGTGGTGGAGTCTCCTTCTTTGGAGGTTTTTAAGCAGAGGCTGGATGGCCATCTGTCGGGAGTGCTTTGAGGGTGTTCCTGCATGGCAGGGGGTTGGACTGGATGGCCCGTGTGGTCTCTTCCAACTCTACATTTCTATGATTCTAGTATATGCCATAGACTTTCGCAGACCTCTTCCCACAGGCTGCATCCAGGTTATTCGACCCTCTCATGTGCTGAACTAAGAAATTGATACATTGCTTCAGAAAAGAACCATGGAACTGGTTCCTCCTCATCTCTGCAATGAGGCTTTTTTCCCGATACTTTGCAATCTCCAAAAGAGATGGGGGCCTGTGCCCCATGCTGGATCCACAGAAGTGAACTTCTATATTCATCGCGAGCAATTCAGGATAGTGACCCTCACTACCGTCTTGCCCCTGTTGCAAAGAGAAGATTGGCTTGCCACACTGGACTTGAAAGACATGTGTTTCGACATTTCCAACAGACCATCCCACAGGAGGTTCCTCTACTTTGTAGTGGGAAGAAGAACATATTGCTTTTGAGTCCTGCCATTCAGTCTCAGTACAACTCCATGTATATTTACCAAATGCATGGCAGTGGTAGGAGCAGCATTACATCAGGAGGATATCATCCTCTTCTCTTATATCAACAGTTAGCTTCTAGGCACTCCCACCCAAGATCATCTTCTTTGAAATATCAACCACACTGTCACTCTGCTCAACTCGGTAAGGCTCATGATCCACTATCAGAAGTCCCATCTCATCCCATCTCAATGGATGAAGTTTATAGGGGCACTACTAGAATCCCAGGCCAAAGCAGCATTCCTTCCAGGGAACAGGTGGTTGACAATCCACAGGGTGGTCTCTCACTTCCATCAACTCAGACAAGTCAGAGAGAAATCTGTACAAGTCCTTCTTAGCCTCATGGCCTCAACTACAGCAGTCACTCCATTTGCCAAGCTTTGAATGAGACTGCTACAAGCATAGTTCCTAAAGAACTTTGACCCCCTTCAAGATCACCATCCAAAGTTTCTCTTGGTACTGTGAACCATCGTTCATTCCCCCCAGTGGTGACAGCACTCAAAATGTCCAAACCATCATGCTCTTTGTGCTTCAACCTCTATCAACACCTCTCTGGATGGATGGGAGTGCACTCCAAGGGAGTGATGATCAAAGGTCACTGGTCACAGTCAGAGATGCTGTTACACATAAATGCCCTGGAACTTCTGGCTGTCATCAAAGCATTCTGGGCATTCAGGGACCTTCTGCGTGGCAGAGCAGTCCAGGCCATGACAGACAACACCATGGTCATGTACTACCTCAACAAACAAGGAGGCACACAATCAGCCATTCTTCTCAACTTTACAATCCAATTTTGGGACTACCACGTAGCCAGGCAGATATAACCAACAGCAATGCATTTGCCAGGGGACCAGAACATCCTCACACATATGCTTGGTCACTCAGCCCTCTCCTGTCACAAATGTAAGCTATACACAGGTTCCCTGAAAGAGATCTTCAAAGCGTAGATAGACCTGTTTCCATCTCCTCTCAACAAACAGCATCACACTTTCTGCTTCAGAACCAGAGAGGAGAACAAGTTGCTGGGGGAGGCATTCCCGTACAGGTGGAAGGGACCCATCATGTATCCTTTTCCATCCTTTTGTCTTGTCATGAGGGTGCTGGCAAAGGTTTGACAGAACAAGGCCAGAGCCATAATGATCACTCCATGGTGGCCAAGACAACCATGGTTTGCTCCACTTATGCCTCTCTCACAGGGATGGTATCAGAGGCTTCAATACAGCACAAACCTGCTTACCATATACAAAGGCAGGGAGAGACATCCAGACATTCAATCTCTCAGGCTTATGGCATGGGACCTACTCCACTGAACTCATTCTGCTGTTCATTGAGGCACATCATAGGGGCACCCACAAGCCTTCAACTAGATACTCCTAGTCATATAAGTGAACCAAGTTTATAGACTTTCTCCTTGGACATCAAGTGGATCCAGATGCCTTTGAAGTTTTGGACTTCCTGGTATTGTCAGATAGAGGCCTATCACTATCCTCCATAAAATGCTGTCTTTCAGCAATATCCTGACATATGCAAAGAGATGGAAGACCATCGTGCTTCTTGGATCTCCTGACCAAAAGATTCCTTAAGGACTACAAGAATGTCCATCGTCCAAGTACTGCTTCCCCACCTGCTTGGAACATGCAGCTGGTCCTTTCACAGCTCTCGAAAAGACCAGTCAAGCCCATGGCTACCTGCCACATCCTGCTTCTGTCTTGGAAGACAGCCTTTTTGGTAGCAGTGACCTCTGCTAGGAGAGCTGGTGAGTTGTGTGCTCTTTGAATCGACCAGCCCTATCTCAGGTTCCACAAACAGCCCTCTCCTGTCACAAACGTAAGTTACACACAGGTTCCCTGAAAGAGAAGTCGTACTGCAACCAGACATCTCCTTCCTCCCAAAGGTTGTCTCAGCTTTTCATCTCAACCAGGACATTATACTTCCTGCCTCCATGCAAAAACCCATCCTTGGATCTAGAATGCAACCTTCATTGCCTTGATGTTTGTTGTGCTTTTGCCTTTTATGTGTGGTGTACAGCTATCTTCAGGAAGTCTCAGAGATTCTTCTTGTGCTATTCTTCAGCTAAGAAGGGCCTTCCAGTCTGCTCCTGGAGACTTTCCAAATGGGTGGCATCCACCATTCATCTTGTCTGGCAAGCAACCTCTTGCACAATTGAGAAGCCACTCCACCAGAGCTCTGGCTGCTTCTATGGCCTTCCTGCACGGAGTGCCACTGCACAAAATTTGCATGGCTGCTACATGTTCACAGCCTTCCACTTTCATTTCTCACTACAGACTGGACAATAAATCAAGAGATGATGCTGTGTTTGGAAGAGCGGTGCTGTTTTCCTCAATGGCATGACACTCCCGCCTCCTAGAGTTAGGACTCACTAGTCTTCTGTTTATGTGAGTCACAGAGATCACGAAGAAGAAGAACAGGTTGCTTACCTGTAACTGTGGTTCTTTGGGTGGTCATCTTTGAACTCACACAACCCTGCCCAAATTCCCCTCTTCGTATCCTGCTGTGCCCTTCAGTCTCTTGGTTGCTACCTTAGCCAGCTAGGGAACTGAGAGCTTTGGCAGGAAGGTGGCTTTATAATCTCTGGAGATGGGGTTCCCACCAAAGCGCTTGTCATTAAACTCTAGAAGGTTCTGAACAGTGCAGTGCACAGCTGTAGATGACCGTTTGTGTGAGTTCACGGATGACTATGCGAAGAAACACTATTAACAAGGAAGCCTGTTCATCTGTACACATTCTAGGCTTTGCCTTCGTCAAAACTGTGGTAGACATGAATTGTACTAAGTCATCTGGTCCATATCATTAAAAGCTACTGATTGGTCCATCTGAATTTCCCTCATGGGAAACCAGCCACTTCCCAGTTTTGCTTGTTTAGTTGGGATTTTGTTTGATCTTACACAGATATCAGAGAGGCAAGACCAGCCTAAACTTACCACCTCCTCCACTTCTAAGTGGCTTTATTAGGACCCTAATAAATGTTAGTTAAATGTTTATTTTTTTTTTATTTTAAAACTGCTATTTCTCAACTAATTTTTATTTATCTCTTTAATAAATATACTGGAAATTGATATAAGAGTTATAGAACTGGTTCGGACCACATGATAAGTTTGTTAGCTCTGAGCAGCATTCCCACTGGAACGCACTGTCCAGCAGCTAAAAACTGAAGCTCCATGGTTTGCTTGAGTTTTTCTTTGTTTGTTGCTTGTTTTTGTGCTCCCCCCCTCCAACACTGAATGTTCCATTCTCTGGTTTTTCTCTCATCATATGAGTGGAAGAATCCAGGGTTTGTTTTAGATTTTCTTCTTTAGTTTGTTGGGAAAGAAATAGATCAGAGAGGGAAAAGTACCCACATTCAAACAATAAAAGCTTTAGGCAAGGAACTGTCTGGAAGCCTGCACTAACACACTGTTTGTCCTCCAGTAAGCCAGGGTTTCCATGGTGTTGTGCAACCACAGGTATTGAAAACGCACATGTTGGTGGTTCTACCTCTGCAGAACAGACAAAGAAGAACTGGCAGTGTCCTACTTCAGAGGTTTGGAACTGTGGATGTATGGCTTGTCACAAAAATGTATTATTTGCTGTGTTCTTATTTTCTTTGAGGCTTCTTAGTTCTTCCAGGCCTTACCACTCACTTTTGAAGTAGGTTAATCACTACCAAGAAAATGTTAAAAGAAAAATTAAGACTTCTTTATTAACAATAAATATGCAGCACGCATTTTTAAAATTGTAAAATGCATGCAAAATCATATGTTTCTTTTGATTACAATTATAATTACAAGTTGATTCAAACTAGGCTTCCAGTCTTTTAATTTATGCTCATTTTGGATAAACTTGAGTTGCATTCTAGGCTGTTTAGTTAACATTTCAAAATGTTTACAGAGGTCAAAATCAAATGGTTACTGTCAAAACACATATTTTAAATTTAGTCTTCCAGTTATCTTTATTTTGAAACAGTATGGTTTTTGTTATCAATCCTTAATCAATGGCAGCATGTTGTGTTATCTGGTAAGCCAAGGACTACACTGTTCTCACTTCATCCCCATGCACACATCTCTGCACATAGAGAAAGAGAGGAACAAATCTTCCCTCCCTAGAGTGTAGAAGCTGTAATTTTTCTGTCACCTAGTAATCTACACAAAGATGCAGAAAAGAAACAACAAATTCTGCGGCAGGACTGATGGAGTTTGGGAGAAGCTTTAACCTCAAACAGTGTTGGATGAAATGAACCAGAAAACAGCAATTCCCACAACCTACTCACATGGGAAAAGGACTTGGGGTTCACAAGCTACACAGAGAGTAACTGAGGACAATCTGTGACGCCAGAGTTTATGTCTCCCTGATGTACATGTATTTATGTCACATGAGAATTAGGGCTGCATGGGCTCTCTTTGTCAGTGGATCTCATAGGATTTGCTCCAGCAGGGTGATAGCCAAGGGGGCCTTGCTTTTTCTTATAATCCTGATTCCTGCAATTCTCTCCTCTGTTCTAGCTGATCAAATCTGAAAATCGTGGAGTGAAAAGTGGAAGATAAAGGGTTGGCTCTTGCAAGGCAGGGGACAAGTTATATATATATTACATATCATTTTCAAAGAGGAAACCATGGTTTGGTTTGGTTGGGTTTTTGGTTTTGGTGAAAAAGCAAAAAGAGATAGGAAAAAAAGGGACAATTGTTAGACCTCTATGACAAACCAATTTATTTCAGCACAAGAAGTGTATCTCATTTCTTCAGATACCTGGAGTGCAGCCTTAGGTGACAAACGTAGGGGGATTTTAAACACAAAATGTGCTAGGATGGTGATAAGGTGATAATTAGAAGTTTTATGGGTGGTTGTTAAGAGTTGCTGAAAGTACATAGGTAGGTAACATGCACATATAGATAAGCATAGGTTAGGTAAAGAAAAGTTGTAATCTAATCCAGGTAACCTATATATACACTTAGTTGGAGATGGGTGCAAAATTACAACTGGAAAAAAAATTGTCTAAACATTGTTATCATCATCATCACTACTGTTATTCCCACTTTTCTTCTCGAGAGAACTCAAAGCGACTAAACAAAAACATGCAATAGTGGTGGTAATAAGATACATAAAATGACATTTGTATCATTGTACAAATTTGAAAGGGCTGGTATGGTATAACAGTCTGACCTCAAGTCTGCTAATCTCATTCTCTTTTGGGTGTGACAGCAATATATACTGCTTTCAGCTAATTCTGTGAAAGGTGGAGACTTTTCTTAAAAGAGTTTTGATGTATACAGAGTTGTAATGAAATAGATATATAATAGGCTTGTAGCAGCTATGAACTCCCAAGAATGCTGTTTATTCTCCCTCAAGATATTGGCAGTAGAAAGCAACATGAAGACATTAAGTAGACTGAAGGAAAGAAAGTGACTTGGTACTGGCTCAATTCCTTCTGAGGCTTGGCCTGTCTCTCCCACAATACTTCAGATGGTGTGCTAGAATACTCTCATTATGTAAATCAGGCATGGACAACAGTGGGTCTCCAACCATTTTGGGGCAACAACTCCCATCAGCCCCATTTAGGCAAATGGTGAAGTATTATGGGAGGCACAGTCCAACTACATTTGAAGGGCCACCATTACTCTGACTTGGTATAAATGATGTCTGAGAGAGAAGTAAGCTTCAAAAAGAGATCTCCAAAGAATCCACCTCCCTATCACTTAAAAAAAATATATACCACAAGATCCTTTAAATTTTCTTATTCCATTAAATGCTGGCATACAAGCCCCTTACCATTTAATGAATCATGGGTAAAGACATGTATTGGTTTCTGGGGAAGTATTCCCTTAAGCCTCACATCCTACAAACCCAGTTTTCTTCACAACCAGAGGTAACAAGCTATGGAACTGCCATAGCACCCTGTAGAGCCAGCTTCATGTAGCCAGGTATCCTACATAAAGTGAACCACTTGCCAATAAATACATTTGTTCAATCAAGTAGTTAGGAGAAATCAGATGTGGCCTATCTGCATTGACTTGTCATCAGTGGAACACAAACTAGTAGCATATCTGCTGCGGTTGATATTACACACCTTCTGCATTTCTTGTTCCAAAAGGCGATCTCTGTAGATAACCTCAGCTGGACTAGAGTAACGAAAGTAAAAAGAGAGGAAACATTTGAGTTTTATGTTCTGTTTATTAACTTTTCCTATGAAGGTCTGCTTCATGTTGTGAACATAGTGAGATAAATTGTTGTTTGTTCAGGGTTTAATGACAAATATTTCATAATTGTAAAGAATTATTAATATTACACGTAATATTTAAATGCATTAAAGACATATTTTTGATATCTCTGACCAAAGTTTGGCTGTACATACCGATTAATCTGTTTTAGTTGTAACTGGAACCTAAAAGGTATCACTATATGATAGAGCCTTGGCTAACTGCTGAGAACTGCTAGACTACTGAGACAGGATACTGCCTTTTCTGTTTGTTTTGAGCAGTATTAGGGCTGCATTCACTTGTGTTATGACTAGGGCCATTTCCGCACTACACTGTTATAGTGCTATTATTCTGCTTTCAACATCCTACGGAATCCTGGGGTTTGCAGTTCCAGGAGGGGCCTCTCGCCCCTCCCGTAACTGCAAAACCCAGGATTCCATAGGATGTTGAAAGCAGAATAATAGCACTATAATAGTCTAGTGTGGAAATGGCTTAAGTTTCCTTCAAGATTATAAAGCTCTAGAGACAAAGACTCCTAATAATTTAGGTTGAAAATGTAAACTGATGATTACAATGTTGTTGACATTGGTGTCATATATATCCTGCCTTTTTCCCAGTGCTGGGACGCAAGGTGGGTTACAAAAGTTAAAACAAATATATATTAAAATGTTTACAAAAACATGAGTAAAATTTTGTAACATGTCATCTTCCTCTCCTTCTTGAAGGATTGTTCAACATCAGAAGAATATAGCATTGCTGCAGCACTACTGCCACTAACAACTGCCTTTTACAGGGTAAGTTGTGGTTTTCTGAAAGTTGAATCATGTTTATGTACATAGTCTTACACTGCAATTATTTAAAGCAGGGGTGGGTATAGTGTGGCCCTGAGCCACATGTGCCCAATGCTATTTTTGCACTCTCAGCCCTCCCATATTTTACCCAACTGCTATTTTCTGGCAAAAAAGAATGAGCTGGTGATTCACCTTTTTCATGTGAGTCACAGGGAACCCCAAAAAGAGCAGTATACTTAAATTAATGAAGTAGATGTGTTCCTAAGCATTACTTCTTTACAGAAACTTTGGGCCTTTCCACACTCCACTGTCATAGTGCTATTATTCCACTTTCAACATTCTGTGGAATCCTGGGGTTTGCAGTTTAGGGAGGGGCATTTAGAATTCTCAGCCAGAGAACTCTTTGGCCTCAGTAAACGACAAACTCTAGAGTTCCACAGGATGTTGAAAGTGAAATAATAGCACTATAACAGTGGAGTGCGGAAAGGCCCTTTGTTACCAGAGGTGTAAATAACACAGAAGAATAGGGATAGGTTCCTACACCACAGAAAGGAAGAACAGTTTGAATATGTTTCCATAAACTTATTAATCAGAATTAAAGATATGCACATATGAAATGAAACAACCTTATTATCTGAATAAGCCTTGCATGAATAAACAAAAACATCTAGAATCTTCTAAAGACCATTTAGGCTTCTTCCAAATGCATCCAGGGATTTTTTTTTTCTTTTAGTAGTCTCTACTCTTCTAATAATTTCTGTTCTAGTGGCCAAACTTAAAGATCTATGGTTTTTTAACAGGCTGAGGAGCACGGAGCTGTATTCTCTGTGATCACTATGATTTACAAAGTCCTAAATAGCTTGGAGCCAGGATATCTGAAAGACTGCTTCCTCTATATGGGCCTGCCCAAAATTTGGGAACCTTAGCAGAGGCCCCCTTGCACGTCTCAGCACCCACCAGGCTAGGTTCATCTTTGGTCTTTGAAGCTGCTTTGACTGTCCTAACTGTTTCAGTTTAAATTATTTTTAAGTAATATTTTTAGTTTTTTTTTTAATCTATGTATTTAAAAAAAAAAGCATCACCTTGGGGGTCTTAGCAGGCTGGGAAGTGATAAATGCCTTAAATAAATAAACTTGAAAAACACAATTAGATTTAAAAATTAGAAGAACTTCAGATCAGCATTTCTAAAACTAACATAGCTTCCAGGTTCTTGTAGAAATGCTGAAATATTAAAATAAAATGTGGCATTGTGATTAGTAAACCTGCTTTGATAAAGGGTTAACTAGAAGATCTAACAAGGTTTTTAAGATCTCATAAAGTGTGTGTCTAGTAGAAGTATACTTTAGGGCAATACACATACGTAATTAAACTAACAACAGAAAAAAATCGTTTGCAACATACTGTGACTCTTGTGACAGTAAAATTCCAGTAATAATACCCAGTGACTAGGCACTTACAAAACCTGAAACAGCAGGATGTGACTGAAGAAATCCACAGGCTTATAGCCATCAGCATTAAATTCATGGACAACAAGTCAGTATACTGATACATACTTGTGGCCTGGAAAAATAACTTATAGTTTTTAAGCAAAGAACATCATTGCCTCTTCCATTTAGTTAATTTTATATTACTAGACCTGAATAATCAAAAAAATGTGATTCATCTAAATCATGAGGAGCACTCTTTATTGAGTGTAGTAATGGCCTATGCAAAGCAAACAATTTTAACCTTTGGGCAGAAAACATTGTTTCTATTTACCATTAGTAATACAGCTGGAATTTGTTTAAGACATACATAACGTGTAATTATACTTGACATACAGTACTTCCCATGCTTTTAGTTGAATACGGCTTGTTATGTTAATTTTCCAAGGTGGTTGTTAAAAAAATATGGTAGTAAAACATTGCATAGTAAATATATGTGTATAATTCTAAGAATACTTCTGTGTATAGATTATATATATTCCCCTTTCTAAGATCTACTTTCTGATCCACTTTGTGTGTGAAATATTCAGGGAAATGTTTCTCTCTTGATCTTTTTTGCCATCCCAGTTAACCTTAACATAATCTACTATATTCATAATATATAAATCATAACCATGATCAGCCATATTATCTTTCTAGATCAGCTAAGCAAAATGTGGCCAGGAAGCACCATGCACTAATCACAGTTTTTTTGTGAAAGTAGATTGCAGAAGGTGGTTTTGGCAGGACAACTACTCATACTTGTGACAGGACAGGCAAAGAGCCATTTTATCCCCAATCTTGTCACCTACATGAAGTTTCTAAGACAGTTTATCAGAGATCTGGAATGATGTATAGTAGCATTATGTTGTTAATACCCAGCAATACAATATAGCTTGCTGTACAGACAGACACACTCTGATCAGTTCCAACCAGAGTGTGGAGAAAATCCATACAGAGAGAAAAGGATGGTGCTGTTACACCACAGACAGTACTCTTAAAAGACGTGGCTTGCTTATACTTCAGGATCCAGGCAATGCCTCTGAAATATCTGTGTGCCTTTGACAAAGCCTGTGAAAAGCGCCAATAAACTTGAACTGGTGCAGAAAGGGGCTGCCGGAGTTCAGACTGGGATCCATTTTTTACATTTCCTTATGCATATACTTCATATGTACGGGCAGCTTGGTAATGCTACTGTAGGGAGAGGTTGCATGCACTACTTGCATGTCTCAGTCCTGTGTTTGTTTAGAATATACAACCCAGTGCACTTCTTCATCTTCTACTTGTGCAGGGTGCATGAAGCCATACTCTATTTTTATAACTATTTAAAAATCTTAACAAGTTCTGTCCAGAGTTGAGGTGCACCACAATCCAAACAATTGAACAATATAAAAAACAGCCTGATTCATTTAAGATTGATCTAGAGACTCAAATCTAAAGCAATTCTCAGTTTGAAAGTCCAAATCCTCATGCCTCACATTATCATTGGAAATCAACATTTGACACAGTGTTTGTGTCAGAACTGAACAATTTTTTTATGCCTTGTAACCAGTTATGAGGGACCTATGCCTACAGTTGTTCAAAGAAATTTATGGAAGAGTTTAGAGGGCACCATCTATATATGCAGGGGTTTTGTTCCAGGAACCACTGCATAAAACAAAAAACACACAGTATCGTGTCGCATTATAGTCAATAGACTATAATGTGTGCTCACCTTTAGTAGTGTGGGTGCATGCCTGCTACAGCCATTGACTGTAATGAGACACAATACTTTGCATGATCTCGCATTTATGCGTGTGAAGGTCGTGTAAGAAGAGGGCCTATTGTATATGCTCAGTGTCTTTAAACTGGGGAGTGGAGGTTGGAAGGTCTTTTTTTAGAACATACATTGGCAGAATTGGGTGAAATTTACAGGGTTGGCTACACTTTCTCAGCGGAATAAAACCCAACAGGTTACAGCCGAACAAATACATGGAGTTTGTGCAATAAAGGCAGTAAGAGCAGGGGTGGGCAAAGCATGCAGTCCCACTGGCAACTTTTGTGTTTCTCAGTCCTCACAGGCTCTTTTGAGGCCACAGAAAAGGTGAACTGACTCACCTGAAAGCCTCCTGGAGCAGCTATTCATGTTTTAAATAGGTTGCAGTGTTTAGCAGACACAGACTTTAGTACACAGACTTTAAAGGCAAAAAGTGACTCCAGACACTTGTGGTCTGGAGGATTTTGATAGTGTATTCATGGCAATCGATGTAGCCCTCAGGGGACACAAAATTGGTCATTCAGCCTGCTGTAGTTGACCACATCATTAATATTTAGGACTCCTTAAAAAAAATTGTATGTGATTCCTCCTGCGTGGCTGATTTTTGTGAAAATGGATACACAGCATAAATGTGGTTTTCATTAAGAAACTTGCAAAAATCTAGGGAAATATGTACATTGTCTTTTGTGGAAGGAGAGTTTTCAAAAGGAGGAATGATTTGCTTCCCCTTACTACAAGCCATGGCCCAATTCCAGGTTTGAGTCCCAAGTGGAGTAGACTCATTGAATTGATCAGTCAATACCTAATGTGCATTCCACTGTTTCAATGGTTCTACTCTATTTGAGACAAACTATTGTATTTAGGTCCGTAGTGGAGTGGAGAAGAATGGCATCTTGTATGGATTTGTATAAAAAGGTTTTTTGGCATAGAAGTCTCCCTAGATAAGAAACTTAAGGAATTTTAGAATGATACAGACAAAAACTAGACAGCTTTGATTAATTAAAAGTAATTGAACAGTTTGTTCATTGCTGTTGTTTGTTTTCTCAGTTTTCACTCATGTCACAAAAAAATGAAATAAGACAATAATATCTTGCAACCACGGGAAAGAAACCAAACAGGGAGAATGAACAAGAGAGGCAAAAGTAACAGCTTGAATATGAAACAAAATACAAAATCCACAAAAGAGTGATACCTTTATTGGCCAAGAAAATGCAAGCTTTTGAAGTTCCACTAGCGTCTTTTCAAACAAAAGATGTAAAAATCATACAGGAGAAGGAAAGAAAGATGACAGTGTAGAAGTCACAGGCTTGCATTTTGAATCCAATGTTGTTTGTGCTGTTCATTTGGTCTGGAGGGATCTCAGTGCAGCCAGAGGCCACTCCCCTTTTTTGGCCATGTGGGGACCAAGACAAAGGACAGTAAAATTTATGGCCCACAGAGAAATCCCTGAATATGTTCCCTGAAGATGAATATGAAATTACATGTTTGTTCAGAAAGCAAGAAAAAGGAGTCAGTCAAAAATCCACTTGTGATGTAGTGGTTTCAGCATTGGATTACGGCCCTGGAGACCAGGGTTTGATTCCCTGCTCAGCCATCAAAACCCACTGGATAACTTTGGCCTCATCACACACTCTCAGCCCCAGAAAACCCCATGATATGCATGAAACAACCTGAAAGCAACAACAACAAAAATCGTTACGGCATAGATAGATTTTCAGAAGGGTTTTAAGAAAAGAAAATAAGATGACACTGGGCTGTATCACACTACACTGTTATAGTGCTATTATTCCACTACCTGCCATTGCAACATTCTGTGGAATTCTGGGGCTTGTAGTTTAGTGATGCCAGGAGTTCTCTGGTTAAGAATTCTAAATGCCCCTCCCTAAACTGCAAATCCCAGGATTTCATATGATGTTGCCAGTAATAGCGGAATAATAATGCTATAACAGTGTAGTGTGATAGGGCCCACTATGTTTGGGGAAAAAGGTCCACCTGTAAAGAACAGTTATAAACACTGGCCAGGTAATTTAGGAAAACAGAAGACATTTGGATGGCTCATTATAATAATGAACAGCAGTGACACAGGAATATAAACGCACGGTTGATGCTCTTTTGGGAAAGAGGGTGAAAATCCAGGGTGTCAGATAAGCAGTTTTGAACACTTAATTATTCTAGAAGTTAGGTTTCAGAAAGAGGTGAGAAGAATCAGATCTAACAAGCTAAGTTTCTGATAGCTTTCTTCCATTTCTGCTCAAATGTAAGGATAAGATATGAACCTTAGGCTGTAATGTAGTCTAAACTAAAAGCAAAAATCAGTTTGACTAAAACACACAATCTATTAAGGTGCGTAGATTCTGGTTCAAGTAACTCCACTTAATCTAGTGAGATTCTTTTTGATGTAATGATGACTGAGGCTGCAGTCCTAAATGTATTTACTAGGGATTACAGTTTCTTGAAAACATAGAATCTTCAAATATACACGCATGGAACCACACTGCAAATCTCATTGTTATTACTTATTTAAGCCCCATTGCTTTCACCAGGATATGTAACATGTTCAATCACAGGTTTATATGAAGAAGTTTGTGCAGCTTGAAGGAAACAGAAAAGAAACCAGATGATGGTGCAGCAGTTCCTAGCCAGTCTGTTCCTGTCTGATGTAGGAGAGTTATATATGGCCTGGCCCACCTAAACCACTTGCTACTTTAGAAGTGATGAATCATTGCCAGTGTGTTCATTTGCCAGTCCACTTTCCTTTTATAAACAGAAAAGGGAGAAAGCACTAACACATTCTTGATTCAAGCAGCAAAATGTCTTGGGCTAGTCCCATGTAGTAGCTGTGTAAATGAGTTGAGAATTGCAGCCTTAGTTATGGCTATGGTCAGCGATATTGTTGTCATAACATCTAAAAAGAATGAATAGATATATAAATAAATATATTTAGAGATGGCAGTATGCAATTACATTATGTTATTGAATACTTGTAGATAATGGCATCACTGCCTGAATTGCCAAAAGTTTATGTTTCATAAATTTTTTCAAAAGTAATTACTTGAATGACATTTGTTTGATTTCTCAGTGGTGTATGATTTCCTTTCTAAGAAATATCCCGATTAGTAGTCTGTTTGAGACTAAAATTCAGCACCGGAGAAATATTTTATAAATGTAGCTTTTGGGATTATCAGAATAATTCATCGTATGTTGACAGTGTTTACATTCCTGTATATTCCATCCTGATTCCTTATATATTCCCCAAGCAAAGCATTTTGGTTTTGGAATTATGTCCATTAATTTCTGAACAAATCACTTTGACCGTCATGAGTGAGACCCAACTTTATTTTGGGTATTTTAAAAATCTTTCTAGTAAAAGAGCACAGTGGTGGCATAATGACATGCCTAAGATTTATTGATTTTAACAAATTTTGCCACAGACCTTGAAAATGCTTGTTTTAATAAACCTGTTATTTAACTTCTGGATGCAATTTGTAATCAAATTGGGAATTCATTTCTTTGAAAATTGAATGGAAGTCCTTTTGGGAAGGGCTACTACTTCACTGGTTATGTGACATGAAATGTTCTCAAACTAGAAGTATTAGTGCCATTGATGAATATGAAAGATCAACACTCATCATCTCAGGGCACTGGCTGGAAATTTTGCACATGAGTTACTTGAAGGCCTAACTGCCTAATTGTAGCTATTGCCTCCTAAACTAAACCTGTGAGATGCTTGTGAGATATTATGAGTGTTAGAGTGTCCTGTAGAATAGAGTTGTGCCCTTGTTGGAATGCAGCTTTCATCAGCCTAGCCATCATTTGAGGGATGATGAAAGCTGCAGTCCAGCAACATCTAGAGTGCCATAATTGTTCTTGTCTGAGAAAGCACTTTTCTATTAGCAGGATGGTTAAACATTAGTGGTAAAACAACTGTGTAAATGAAATGGATAATCCAAATCCCTGTTTTCAGTTAATATAATCCTTATGCCAAGAAACTTTTAAAAAGCCCTCTACATTCATCAAATGGATTCTTTTCCAAATGCATGCTTGGCATCCACAGCTTTTTGGGCTAAAGCTTCAAAGAAAAATACCACAATTAAATGACTGATAGTGAGCCACAGAACTGTATGTTTTCTTTCTCCTGTCTTTTCTTTCTGATGCATTATTGTTATTGCTGTTGTGTTGGTGGTGGTGGTGATGATGACCATTACAATGATCATTATCATTATATCCCTCTCTTCTCCCAATAATGAGACCTGAGGTAGCTAGGAACATATTCTAAAAACTGCTTACAGTTTAAAAACTGTACAAAAAGTTCAATAAAAGCATCACTATAAAAGTTATTTTAAAAACAATTGAATAGTTTATAAAGTTAAAAACATTAGAAGTCATCAAAAGACACACACACACACACACACACACACATATATATATGAGAAAGACTGTACATATTTATTAAAAGACCATATATAAACCATAAAATAGCACTGTACAGCATTAACAGCCTAACCCAGTCAGTTTCTAAAAGTCTGACAAAAATGTTTTAACTTGCCAGTGAAAAGAGAACAAGGACAGAATGATCCTGGCCTCCCAAGGGGAATTCAAAAGTCTGGGAGAAGCCACTGAGAAGACCCTCTCCTTCTTACTACCAAATGAGGTACAGAAGGTGGTAAGACAGCGAGAAAGACCTCCCCAGAAGATCTTAGAGTTCTAATAGATTCATAAGGGGAGATATGGTCCTTCAAATAGTCTGGATCCAAGCCAAATAAGCTTTTATCACCAGCACTTTGAATTGTGTCCAGAAATAGACAGGCTGCCCGCAGAGCTGTTGCAACAAGAGAGTTGTGTGCTTCTTGTAGCACACCCCAGTTAAGAGCCTGCTTACAACTCTTCAGGCAAACTGAATTTTCTGAGCACTATTCAAAAGCAGCCGCGTGTAGAGCACATTACATTAATCCACATGGAATGTAACTAAGGCATTTGTTACCATGGCCAGCTCTGCCTTCTCCAGGAATGGAAGCGGTTGGCACTAATTTCAACTGTCCACATGCACTCCTAGTCACTGCTGAAAATTGGACCTTCAGGCCCCAGATTGAATTCACAGTTACCCACAAACTGCAGACCTGCATTTTCAGTGGAATGTAACCCAATCTAAGGCTCAATCGCTGTTCCTAGATTTGTCTTTTGACTAGACAAAAGCACCTCTGCCTTGTCTGAATTAAGCTTCAACTTGTTCAGCCTCACCCAGTCCACTGTAGCTGCCAGCTATCAGTTTGGCACAGAAACAACTTCCTTGAAATTAGGTGGCAAGGAATAACAGAGCTGAGTAACACCTAACTCAAAACTCTGGACAACCTCTCCCAGTGATTTCATGTATATTTTAAATTGCATAGGGGACAAGAGCAAACCCTGAGAGATTCCACAGGCTCACTGGCCAAGAAGTCAAACAGTAATGCTTCAGCACCACCCTCCAAGGTGACCAAGGCTGTTTTTGTCTCATAACAAGGACTGAAGGCAGATTGAAAGATATCCTTTGTGATAGTCTCTGTGCCTTACACACATGGGTTTTGCACTTGCACAGAGACCTGAGCAGCTTGGTGGTGGCACCAGTTCTTTCTTGTATTGCACATATCCCAGCCTGCCACGCTGCTCCTCAGTTTCTTTTCATCCACTGACAGAGTACCATGTCTCAATCGTTCTGCTGAGCACCTCTTGTTCGTTTCCTCCTTTCCATGTTCTTTTCACCTTTCTCTACCTCTGTTTTAAAGTTTCTTCCTTCTCCCTCTCTCTCTTTACTGCTCCACCCCACCCCCAAGAAAGGAGTTTCCCTTGTGCTTTTCCACACACACACTCTCTTCTCGACCTTGTACCAGCCTCTATGGCCTCCACCTCTCTCTTCAAATCTGCTTGTCACTTACCAGAAAGGTCACACTTTCCAGTGGACACTCCCAGTGTCTGTACTGCTTGGGCGAGTCTCATATCATCTCAAATTACACCATTTGTTGGGGCTTTGCACCACAAATGCTCCAGAACAGGACCAACAGCCTCAAGAGCTACTACTGGAAACAGTCCCTCAAAGTGGTAACCCAATCAGCCTCCAACAGTCTGGTGCACTCAGTGTCCGTTTCCCTGACTAAAATGCCAAAAACAAAGGTCTCCTTAGCACCAACCATCATGTCAGTGTCAACCTCTACAGCAGCCTCCTTGAAATTGCCCATCTTGATACCTACCCCTCCACCTACTCTGGAGCCAGCCAAGGACAAGACAGCTCACTCAGAGGGAGCCCAAAAGCTGCATACCTCAGCTGACAGCTCAGCTCTGACTGACCACGACAAGTCAAAGCTAAAGAATCAGCCAAAGCACAGACATCACCCTATCGCCATTGCTGAGGTCTTGCCAACTCTGGCATCTGCCTCTGAGCCACTTGCCACCATGCCAACAGAATCACAGCCTTCTGCCAAGGAGCCAACCACCGCAGGCCCTGCTGTCTTACCTTGGCCCAGGGAATCACCAGGGTGATGTCACCATTCCTACTCACCATGGAAGGAAATATCCCCCTTTGCACAGGGAACCTCCAGTTACCAGAGGAACTGCTGATACTGTGACAACTCCTCATTTACCTTGGTTTTCTACATTGACATCACCACAAACAGTCCTAGAGGGAGTGTCCTTGATCATTTCACTTGTACTCTCCATTCTACCAAGACTGCTACCATTGACATTATGACCCACTCCCATACCAGTACTCCTCGTCTAGTCACTACTCATCATCCTCCTGGTCCCCTCACCATCTGCTGTTGGTCTCATTGCAGTGTGGAGCCTCACACCGTCACTTGCCAACATCACTCCTGAGGATTGCCTCCATCTCACCTGGGAGACATCACCCAGCTGCCTCAGCCACAATGGCCAGATCACTGACCTTGCCAGTCTCTTTGGCTCCTCCGCTCTCTGTACCTTTGGTACCAGTCACTCTACCAGCCTCCACAGCGCCAACCTCAATGTCTGCTGCCTTCACCTCCAGCCATAACCACCAAGTCTTCCAAAGGGGAATACGAAAGCAAGTTGTCTTCTCCAGATTCACTGTCAGCTCACATACCTTCTCCACCAGGGGAGGTAGAAGACAACACGCCAGCCTTGCCACTGGAAGATGTGAAAGTGTTTTCAACATTATCCTCTGGATGGCAAAGCCTATTGGCCTTGATGTCACACCTCTCCTGACACCTGTTGCAGACCCAATCTTCACAACGGCCAGCTCCCAGGTTCCAGCCTGGCAATGATCCTGCTACTCCCAGTACTAATCGAGGTCTTCAAACTGTCCTAGGCAAAGCCTGCTTCCTTCCCACCTTTGTCTCATAGATTGGCACACCTTTAGAAGATTAAACAGGGCAGCACATCATTCCTCTTCAACCGCCTGTCTCTAAATTTGATCATGGTGGAAGTTTCCCAGTCCAGAAGCAGAGGACAGTAGGATACCACCCCAGTGGAGAAAGAAAGCAGGTGCCTGGATGTATTAGGCAGATGTTTCAACTCCTTGGCACTGCTGGGTTGCCAGTACACAGGCTTGCATGGTGGCTTACCAGAGATTCCTCTGGGAAAAGATGCTTTCCTTCATCCCTCACCTCCCAGAACAGCATGGTAATGCAGATCATGCCATTCAACAGGAAATGCATGCCTTGACTGCACAGCAGATCCAATCTCCCAGGCATTCTGTTGACTGTGCAGCCAAGGTCATGTCAGGTGCAGTGGCTCTCCGACACTACATACAGCTTCACACAGCGGGCCTCACCAATGACACCAGGCAGCACATCAAAGATCGTCCCTTCAGTGGTGTGGGGCTCTTTAATGCTGGTACCAATGAGGTCATGGACCATATCACCAAGGCCTTTTTGACAGCCAAGACAATGGGGTTCAGGTCCTCAAACAGCCGAGGTCCTCAAAGTCATCTTGAAATGAGGACATCTGGATCCTTTACACAGTCTACGTCTCCCTCCAGTCATGTAGGGCCCAGTCCTAGTGCTCTTTTAGCTGTCACAAGAGCCCCTTCAAACAGCAATGGTCCCAGCACTGCCTCACCAAGAAGCAAGCAAGCATGCCAAGGTTGCACCTTTGACTTCTCTGCCTGGATGACACTTCAGCCAATCCTCCATCTACCAGATGCCCAGAATGCTCAAACACCAAGGCTCTGCCGCCACCACCGCAGATGTCTGGGTCCTTACCATTGTTCACCTCAGCTACACCATAGAGTTTTCAAATACTCTTCCCATTGGCATTTTCCAGAGCACATCACCATCAGAAGCACTCTTGGAGGAGGTGGCCACCCTCCTTGAAAAGGGAGCCATGGAAAAGATCTCGGCCTCCTGCTGGTAAGACAGCTACTTCTCCTGTTTTATGGTACTGAAGAGAGACTGCAGCCTTCACCCGATCCTCAACATTCAGGAGGTGAAAAAGTACATCAAACTGAAGAAGTTCAAGATGGTGACCCTTCTAACCATCCTTCCCTTCCTGCAACAAGAGGACTGGTTCTTGGTGGATCTACAACACTCTCACTTTCACATCACAATCCACCCTCATCACCACAAATTTCTCAGGTTCTCCATAGAGACATTTCTCTGTCAGTACCAAGTGCTCCCATTCAGCCTCTCCATGGCCCAGTCTTCACCAAATGTGCAGTCATGGTAATCTCCTTCCCAAGAATACAAGGCATCCAGATCTTCCGGTATTTGGACAGTTGGCTTCTACGGTTGTCAACTCAAACTGCCCTCGACAAGGACATCCACCATGCTCTCACACTGCTCCATGACCTCAATCTTGACATAAACCTGAAGAAATTGGTCTTCAACCCACCAGGTTGATCAAGTTCATCGGAGATACCCTGGATTCCTGGTCAGCCTCAACATACCTCCCAATGCAGAGCAACTCCCAATAGTGCACCCTGTGCTTTGATGTAAAGGATCTTCTCAGGCAGCCTCGATACATGGCCCGTCACATCCAAAAGCTCCTCAGCCTCATGGCACCAATTACTGTTGTGACCTACCCCACCCACCTCCAATCCAGAGACTTACGGTGGCGATTCATTTGGCACTTCAACCCCTGGGACATCAACAAAGATTCTGAATTATGTTTTTCCCTGACATCCAGTGCTCCCTCCTCTGGTGGACCAGAAGATACAACCTCCCCATGGGCATGCCCTTTCTCCTCCTGGATCCGGACTGCCTGGATCCACGCCTCGACAACTAGTTGGGGAGCCCACTATAGTGACGTGACAGTGCACAACCACTGGTCCTCTGTATATATCGATGCCTTGGTACTGCTGACAGCCATCTAGGCTTTCAGAGCTTTTGATAGACAGCTCCATGACAAGATAGTCCAAGCGGCATTGGATAACACCATAGTAGTCTGTTACCAACAGGCAAGGAGGCACACACTCCGCTACATTGCTCCACCTGGTGACCAGCCTTGGAACCGGTGCCTGCAGAGATGTGTACATCCCATAGTACATATAGCCAGAATGGACAACATGATAGCAGATACCTTCAGCCGCTCCTGAGTCCTTCAACACAAATGGACTCCACGGAAGCATACTGTCTTGTCATATCTCAGTGGAGCCATCCAACCATGGAACTTTTCACCTCCCCTACCAACACCAAATGTCAATGCTTCTGCTCCAGAGCAGGCAAAAACCATAATTCCCAGGCAACATATTCCTCAAGAGTATGGACCAGCAAGCTGATATACCTCTTTCCGTCTTTCTCCCTGCTTTCATGGGTCATGGTCAAGCTCTCCAGAGGTGAATCTGATGCCATTCTCATTGCACCCTACTGGCCAAGACAACCTTGGTTCATACACCTCCTTCACCCATCCCAAGGGAGATTCATCAGACTTAAACACAGAGCAGTCCCCCTCTCACACTCAGATGGACAAGTCCTCCATCCTGACGTCAGGACACTCCACATCATGGCATGGCGGATAACCCCCTGAATTCACCACAACTGGCCAGAGTGTTCACAGCTTCCAGAAGAGAATCCACCTAGCTTATGCTTATGAGTGGAAAAAACTTGCCACCTTCACTGCCGCCAAGAATGAGTGTGCCTCTTTGGCTAGCCAGTTTACCACGCTTCACTTCATTCTCCATCTCAGGGAGAGTGGTCTGGCGTTCTTCTCCCTTGAAAGCATACCTCAGTGCAGTAATGGTCTACCAACCTAGGACCTCTAACTCAACATCACTGTTCTTGGACTGCCTGGTCAAGAGGTTCCTCAAGGGCCTGGCCCACTTGTATCCTCCAGTGACTCTACCAACTCCTCCCTGGTCTCTACCATTGCTGACCACCAGTGACCACCTTGTCTCCTGGAAGACAGTGTTCCTTGTTGCCATCACTTCTGACAGAAGAGCCAGTGAACTCACAGCCCTGCACTCTGACCCCCAATATCTAGTCCTTCACAGAGACAAAAAGTGGTCCTGCAATCAGACATCACTTTCCTGCCATAGGTGGTGCCCTCCTGATGTTCTACCCTCAGCCCATCTCTCCACTGGAACAGTCTCTCAATGTCAGATGAGCATTGGCCTACTGCACTCAAGAGACCAGCCTCCTACCATCAGAACCACAGTCTTCTTGTCTGCTACGGTGGCCCTAGGAAAGGGACACAGATGTTATACCAACATTTCTCCAAATGGGTGACTCACACTCAATCAGTTTGGGCTACAACTTGGTGAAACAACAAGAGCCTCATCTCTTCAGGCTACATTCCACTAGTGCAGTTGCCTCATCCACTGCTCTTCTCCATGACATCCCACTGCCAGACCTCTACAGGGCAGCAACATGGTCCCAGCCATCTACTTTCACACACCATTACAGACTGGACTGCAGATCAAGAGTAGATGCTAGCTTTGGCCATGCTGTCCTCTCATCTGTCCTCCAGTGACCTACCCACAATCCAAGTGGTAAGCTCTTCAGTCTGTGTGAGGCACAAAGACCACAATGAAGAAGAACAGGTTGTTTACCTGTAATTGTGGTTCTTTGAGTGGTCATCTGTGCCCTCACACAATCCCACCTCCATCCCCTCCTTTTTAAGTCCCTGGATCTTGACTGGTGGGCTTTGAAACTAAGGAGCAGCATAGCAGGCTGGTACATGTGGAGTACACAAGAGGGGTGGAGCCATTGCCAAGCTGCTCAACTCTAGAACTTTCCAAGATGAGTCTCTGCACAGGCGCAAAACTGGTTATGTGGGAAGGCACAGATGACCACTCGAAGAACATGTAATTTCATAAGCATTGGGACAGAATTTTGTAAGCAGGATACCAGTGTTAGTGTCACACATTCAAGTTGGTGTTTCCCATTGAAACTTCTAGGTGTGGGGGAGAAGGCACTGTAGGGAGAAAACCAAAAATGTAATCATTTGTAGTGTTAAAAAACATGAAGATGATAGGGAATCATAATCTAATATGTAAAAGTCAAAGTTTGTGACTTTATGAGTTTGTCTGTGTCAGGCAGGCGAAGTCCTCATATGATTGGCTGTGTCAGGCGAGAAGAACTTACATGATTGGCTGCCTGTGAAGATTCTATGGAATCCTGGGGTTGGCAGTTCAGGGAGGGTCTTTTGAATTCTCAGCCAGAGAACTCTTGGGCCTGGCCGGTTGCTATGGAGAAAGGCCTAGCAGCAAGAAGGAGGATGCCAGTGTATTCCCTCAGAAACCGAACCTCTGTATGTTAACAACTCTAAATACAGATTGGATTGGGGAATATGGGAGAAAGTTACAGGTACTGGACAAGGCAGTTTGGGGAATTAGAGACACAGGATCTCAAATCTGTGTATTTCAACCGCATCTAATTCCTAAGGTAAGATAAGGTAATTCCTACAGTGTTTCTAACAAGTATTACCTATGAGAAAATAAAATCCCAGGCAATGCTGGGCATATACACTAGTATGTTATAAAAAAAGCAATGGATGGAAAAGGAACTTCCTCTCATATATATTATGTTGAGGGATCAAAAGGAAGAGGCATGTTGCCCATATTTCTGAAAGCTGCATACCACAGAAGCCTCACTCTTCACTCTGGATCTTTAGCCAACAGAAATGGCATGTGAGCATGAATATAGATCTAGAAGTGAGAATCCTGGGGTGATGGTGTCTTTTAATGATCCAGCTAACACTCAGTGTCCCAATAGCCAACCTATCTCCATTATTGTCTATCTCTGCTGTGACAGCACAAATGCGATACACAACAAGTACAATGTATATATAGAGGAGTATACAGGTGTTGTCCCTACCCAACATGCTTTGTGCAACATTCTGCTCTGGTCTTGATCCTCAGAGCCTAAAGTCCTGATTACCATCCTGAGGATTATACATGTATATGTATGTGTGTGTATGGGGGAGGGGGTTGTAATGTTAGTATGTAGGCCCATTGGCATAACTCAGGCTTACTAATTGCAACTAACTTAACTCCTCTTGAGTTTAATGTGTGTACTCTTAGTATGACTAATTTTGGATTTAACCCATGAGTATACAAGACAATTTTTTTGTTCCAGTTATGAGAAAGGCAACGGCTAACCTCCTTTTAATAAATTGTGCCAAGACAGCCCTAGGACCATAAGTCAGAGCCATCTTAAAGGCACATGGAAACAAATATATACCATCCCAATATCAAAAAGATGCAGTTTTATTTTAATATTTTAAAAATATTTTAATATTTTAATAAATAAAAACTATTGATCTATCCATCTATCTATCTCTGTTTATTTCAGTGTTCCCTGGTGGACAACTAATCATTGATTTCAGAGGTTTTGGGGAGTTCATAAGGGTAAAAGAATCTTGTAGATGCCCATATTTGTTCTTAGTCCAGAGGACAGATCTAATCACAGTTTTAGCTAGGAGCTATTTTTCCTGATCAAAATGCCTTGAATAGATGTGTAGAGTCACAGGTAGTCTTCAATTTCAAAACTTTACCCATTTTAATCATGTTTAAATTGGCACACAGAAGAACCTTCTTAAATATACATATTATAGTGGCGCCATTCACACTATGATAGTTATGAAGTTCTGTCAGAATTTCTAGGATGTCTCCTGTTGAGGTTTTATAACTTGGCATCAAAAATGTTCTTGGCAAAAATGCCCTTTATATTGTTTTGGTAAGTGTGTAGGGAAGGGGTGATGCAGTCCTCAGCTTGAAACTAAAAATTAAATATTTACGCCATATATTACCCTAGAGAAATCTGAGTATTTATTGTTAAGACTACATTAAGACCATGTAGTAAAATGTACAAATGTGAAAATATTGGGCACAATCCAACCAAATGAAGCAGTTTTAAGTCTCATTGAAATCAATGAGTGAGTTAAGTATATGCTTTGGTAATCAATGAGATTTAAAAGTACTTCAGTTTGGTTGGATTAGGCACCTAATAAAATTATTTTTCATATAGCTGTGTCATCTATCCATTTATATTTTCTTAGCCCTGCTATAGTTAAATGGGGGTCCTTGAATTTTGCCATATATATAGTAAGTGTATATTTCCAATATCTCAATTATTTGATTTAAATCTTCAAAAAAGAGCTGTAAAATGGCATGTTTTACATACTAGTACTTAATCAAAATCTTGATTTGCAGTATCTTTTGAAACAAATCAGTCACTATAATCATCCTTCTGGTTCAACACCTCTGTGGGCTTTTCTACAGTTTTTCATTGTATGTCCCAAATGAATTTTGTAAATTGTGGCTTATATCCACTAGCCACAGTCCAGCAATAATAGCACAATCCTATATCCACCTGGCTGCATTAGAAGTTCCCTTTCTGGCCTTTATTTACTTTTTTATTTCACTATAAACTAGCTGGGTGTTATTCCATTGTAGAAGTGGCAGAATGTGCACAACCTCCTGTAATCTGAGGAGGACCAAAGGGCATTACAGGAGATTACACAGTGAAAATAAAACAGATAAAAGAGTTCTTTTTTCTAGAATACTTCTATCTCTGAGAAGTATTCTAGAGAAGCTCACTGGGATCACCTTATTAAAACTAACTGCTGTTTCTTTATCAGTTGCTCATTGGAGTGATCCTACCAATAAATCATAAAAAGAACAAATTTTATTTACGTTATTTACAAATCACAAACTAGGGATTTTAAAATGCCCGTATCATCGACAAAATCTTGAACTGTTCTAAATTCTTTGTTTCTAGGTGTACAGTATTCCAAAAGTGTTTACAAAATTTGCGACGATACCATCTCAACAAAGATTTGAACAGTCCAGCTAAAGAACATCACAATAGAAAAGGTGTTTTAAAAGAATAAATATAAATAAATAACCCAGACAACCCACCAAATTAAACATTAAAAAAAACTTGGGTAGATAAAATACTGAAAAGATAAGAGCTTGTGCTTAGTGATCGATTTAATTGCATGGTGATATTTTAAAAAGACCTTATCTCAGGTCATGTTCCACCTCAGCTCAGATGGTACAGTCTACAGAATGATATAGCCTATAAGACGGCCTTTAATGAAAAGCAGTTTTGAATGGAAATAAACAGTCCTTGGGACATCCCGGACCTAAGCCACTCTCAACAAATTTTTATCAAAAATCAGCACCATGAATTAGTCTTAGAATCTGACCACCTGGTAAAGTTGTTTCAAGACTGGAGATGAGTTCCAAATGCCCAAATAATTGCCAGATTGATGGATATTGCCAGTACACAGGCTGTTACCAAGTGGATAGTTGTGCCCATACTGTCTTTGTTGAAAGGCATCAGACCAGCGTGTGCTGATGAGAGGCATTTCATGCTACTGAGGCTCCTTCAGTAGATGTAATAGCACTCTCAGACTACAAAAGTGATCCTTCAAGAGTCAAGGATACATCCAAAACACACTATATGCCATCTTCCAAGTCAGATGTAAGCTCTACCAGCAGTACCTCCAACATAGCAGGACTGACTTTCACATGTTATCACCTGGTTTGGAAGCTAAGCAGGGTTAGGTCCAAGTCAGTATTTGGACAGAAGACCACCAGGGATCTCCAGGTAGATATAGGAGAGCATTCAGCATGAAAGGAGCTGCTACCAAGAAGAGCTAGAAACTTAGTGTTGAAATGGACCACAAGGGCCATCTTGTCCAACTCTCTGCCACGCAGGAATTCCCAGCTACAGCGCAAAGCAGAAGGATTCCCATCTGTAAAGATAGAATCCCTACGGCAGTCCATTCCACTGTCAAACAGCTCTTGAAATAAAACAAAAAATCTTCTTACTATTTAGGAAGAATCTCTTCTCTTGTAATTTGAGTCTATTAATCCATTATCTAGTCTATGGAGCAGCAGAAAAAAAGCTTGCTCCATCTTTTCTACATGACATCCCTTCCCTGTTTAAAGCTATCATGTCACCTCAATCTTTTCCAAACTAAACATACCCAGCTCTTTAACTTGTTCATCATCAGAATTGGACACAGTATTCAAGGCGAGGTCTGACCAAAACAGAATGGAGTGGCACTATTAATTCCCTTGATCTGGACACTGTGCTCCTTTTGATGCAGCCCAGAACTGCACTGGCTTTTTTGGGCCACTGCATCACACTGTTGACTTATGTTTAGCTTGTAGTTCACTAAGACCCCTAGGTCATTTTTATATGTACAGTAGGGCTGTAGTGTGACTAGACTAGACTAGATAATGGATTAATTATTAGACTAGATAATGGATTAATAGACTCAAATTACAAGAGAAGAGATTCTTCCTAAATAGTGTGTGGGGAATTGGTTCCTCCCCCCCACACACAGATACTGAAATACACGGATAGGAGTGAACGCTTTCCCCACTTTGGTCTCCCACTTTCCCCACCACGATCCAGCTGGCAGCAGTGGGGAACAAAGTGGGGAGTGAGACATCTCCCTCCCCACTTTGCTGTCCCACTTTCCCCAGTGCAATTCGGTTGGCAGTGGTGAGGAATAAAGTGGGGAGTGCGAGATTGCTCTCCCCACTTTAGCTTTCTCACTTTCCCCAGTACAATCAGGCTGGCAGCAATGGGGAACAAAGTGAGGAATGAGAGCTCACTATTGCCCATCGCCAACTGCGGATAACTGAATCAGTGGATAATTAATCTGGGGATACAGGGGTCCTCCTGTACTTCCTCTAAGCCAGATGTCACCTATCCTATATTTGTACATTTCATTTTTCTGACTTAGATGTAGTATCTTACACTTCTCTCTGTTGAAATTCATTTTGTTAGTTTTGACCCCACTCTCTAAAATCTGTCAAGATCTAGATTTTGTTTCTTTTCTCTAGAGTATTCACTACCCCCTCCTATTTGGTGTCATCTGCAAATTTGATTATCATGCCTTTTAATTCCAACATCTAAGTCATTTATAAAAATTATAAACAGCACTGGAGTCAGCACAGAATACTAAGGCACCCCACCACTCATTTATCTCCAGGATGAAGAGTAACCAATGGTGAGCTCTCGCTGGGTTTGGTGGTCCATCAACCAATTACAGATCCAACTAACTGTAATGCTGTGTAGCCCACAGTTCACCAGCTTCCCTGCAAGCATATCATGGGCGACCTTGCCAAAAGCCTTAGTGAAAGATATAGTACCTCCACAGTACTCCTCTAAACTACCAAGCTTGTAACTCTTATCAAAAAAGAGATAAGATAGTTTGACATGTCTTGTTTATGACAAACCCATGTTGGCTCTTAGTAATCATAGCATTTCTTTTTAAATGTGCAGGAACTGACTGTTTAATGAGCTGTTCTAATAAAAATGTTCTGGTCAGTAGTTGCATGGTCCTCCTTCTTATTCTTTTTGAAGATGAAGACAACATTTGACCTCCTCCAATCTGCTGGGACTTCTCTTGTTTTATAAGAATGCCCAAAGATTATTGACTGTGGCTCTAAGATTACATCTTCAATTCATTGTAGTACTCTTGGATGCAGTTCATTCAGCCCTGGATACTTGAATTCATTCAGAGTAACTACCTAGGCATTCCTTCTTCACCTATTCTGGGCTGTTGTTCTCTTACTGCGTTATTCATTCTGTTTTTATTAGTTACAGCACTGTTTTCCTTTTTAGAGAAGGCTGAAGCAAAAAGGGTATTAAACAGTTCAGTCTTCTCTTTTTCTCATTATCATTTCACCATCTTCTCTCTGTAGTGGCCCTACCATTTCTTTGTTCTTCCACTTGCTCTGAATATAGGAGAGAAAGCTTTTTATTTTCAACCTTTTGAGCAAGCCTGAGTTCATTCTGAGCTTAGATTTTCTGACTTTACTCATGCAAGTACCAGCTGTTACTCGGTACATTAGTCTGTATTCCTTTTTGATGATTTCCCATTCTTCTGTTCCTTATACATCTCTTAAATCTCAGCTCATCTGAAAGTTCTTTGTACACTCATCCTGGTTTCTTTAGAAACCTCCCACTTTTCTTCCTCATTGGAATTGTAGGTTCACGGTCTCACCTCTAAGGACAGTTGATAATGCTGAGCTGGATGGAGCAATAATCTGATTCAGCATAAAGCAGCTTCCTGTCTTCCTATGCATTGGGTCTCGTCAATTAAAAGCTGCAGGTGAATGGAGTGTATATTGCTCTCGTTGTTACAATGTGATGTGTGTACATTTGCTTCCATGGAACCACTTCAGGAGGCGAGGTGAATTTAGGATGCATTGCAGCTTGGGTCGGATGGAGTAAGGCTGATAGAGAAGTATGTCAGTAGGATGAAGACAGCAGAGAAAGTAGTCAGGCGTATTTCAAATATACTTCAAATATTTCTGTGCATGCAATATTTTTTTACAAGTAGATCTGTTGGAGAGAGGTCAGTAGTGATGAAGCACTCAGCAAGCAGCAGCATTCAACTGATGAAGCACTCAGTGTTGTTATTTCATAATTCTGTCCTAGTAGAAACTGGTGTGCAATTTTCACAGAAATGTATTGCCATCTGGTGGCTGCAGTTTGATTGCCTTGAGTAACTCCCGTCCTTGTTCTGGTAATGAGACACCCACGGACTATCTTCAAAAAGACTGAGTATAAATAGAGAATATAGAAACCTCTCCAATAATTTGGAGTTAAGAATTTATTTTTGAAATAAAGAGTCATGAAATATATTGGGTAACTTTGTATGTGTTTTAAAATACAAAACTGATCTGAATTTATGGTGCCACAAAGTTAATCTTCAATATAAGTATAGGAGGAAGACAGTCTTACAGTGTAGGTGGGGATCTAAAGTGTCAAGAAGAACATTTAAATTAGGTAGGTTACAGGTTTCAGGATCCATTTTTGCTTTATTTAAAGACCTGTGCAAATAGACTTGTATTGATCAACATTGTTTCTGGAACCATTACATTATATAACCTTGTGAAGATCCATTTTCAAATTTCTGGAGAGAAAACATTTGAGTACACATTTATAGCACCAACCTGTGTGAAGAAAATGAATCACATGAAGCAAGTCAGCTGATTTTTCACATTTTATAAACCATTTCTTCTAAGGAACTGTCATCCTAGAATTCGTGCCTTATTTCTGGAGAGTTTTGCAGCTCCTTGCTGACTCTCACAGGCCAATTTCCTGATTTAATGTGTGGCTTTTGAAAAAGCATAAGCTGTCCCCTTCCTTTCCAAATTCAACATAATTTATAGGAGAGAATATCTGTACTTAGTATTATTAAGTACAAAATGTAAAGTGCTGTGAAATTCTTAATCCTTTTCATGTTTTTTATTATTATAATATTTTACTATTATTTATTATTATTAGTTCTCACTCTAGAAAATCATACTGGTGATTTATTGTGCTTTCAGAAGTTAGCTCCTGGGGTCAGTCAGTTTGCTTACACCTGTGTACAAGATCACCCTATATGGGCTAACCAGCAGTTCTGGGAAACAACATTTTACAGTGATGTGGAAAATCAAATTCGTTCCCTTTACCTGTCAGCTAAGGAAGACAATCATCTACAACACCTAAAGCAGAAGGTAGGTAAAGCAGTATTACAAATAATGAATACAATAAGCTAAGCTAAAGCTGAGTTATGCCGTTTAACACTTTCTTATAAGAAAACTATGATCTTATAAAGAACAGCTTGTGCTTTTCACGTAATTTGTGCCATAAGGCATATGTGTGTATACAGCAAGCCAAATGGGAACCATCACATGGAAGAAATGTAATCAGCCCTCCACATTTTCAGGTTTCACTTTTGCAGATTTGTTTATTTCTGGATTATGTGCCACTACCTTCACTGTTGCCATATGCCATTTTTCAATAGGGACTGCAAACCTCATGAGACTGAGAGACTAAAAACTTATTAAAAATGGCATAGGGCAGCAGTGGAGGCAGTGGCAAGCCCCACCAGCCACCCACTTCTGCCTTGTGAAGGAATCCCAATGCCTCAAAGGTATCCATGATGGGTTGAATACACAGATCATACTTTTTTTGTGTGTTAAATATCGTTTGCAGAGGCGTAGAGTTATTTGTGGTTTTTTTCACTTTCACAGGGGACCTGTGGAGGGGTGACTGTAATTTACAATCTTGATCTTGGTTCCAATTCACAGTAAATGTTCGAAGTGTCTTCTGTCTGTCAGGATTGTTTTACAGTAACCCCTCCACATTCACGAAGGTTAAGGGCACAGAACGAACCCTCACGAAAGTGGAAAAAACATGAATACCTTCCCCTGCAATTCCCCTCCCATTCCCCTCCAGAACCTCCTCCCTCCCGTTCCTTTGCCTCTGGCCCCAGTGTTGGCAGTGGGGTGGGGGGAGGGGGAGAAAAAAAGACAACCTAAAAGGCTTACCAGTACTTTCCCCTCAGACAGAGAAGGGAGGAGTTCTGGAGTTCTAATTACGCCCAGCAACCATCTTGAGAAAGGAACACCTGACCAATCAGCAGCCAATACATAACAGAATGTGCAACCACGTGGCAGAGAGACCACGTCTTCAGAAGTGGGAGCGTGGTGTGAGGAATGCAAGAGACGGGAGGAGGAAAATGGGGGGGGGCAAGCACATGCCTTGCAAATAATCAAATTCGCGAAGGTTAGACCCACAAATGTAGAGGGAGGACTGTATATAATAAACAAATGTTATCTTTTTAATGTTTAAAATATATACAGTTTATTGTATCTGGTACTTTACAGGGAAAATAATCCCAAAATATGAAATAATGCTGTATGAACATGAATCATACCAATAATTAGCTCTAGATTGTAATCAAATTGAACTGCTTTCTGTAGAATGTCAGCTTTGTCTTGCATGAAGACACATGGCACCAAGTATTCTCATAAATCACTGGAATGTTTTCTCTAGATCTTGTGCTACTAAGATAGATGAGTATATTATCATAATATGCTAGTAATACTAGCATCCTTTGTTACATGTATTTCTAACTCTGGCAGAACTCAGTTCCTTCTACTTCAAATCAGACAGATTTCCTAGACAAAACTTTGCCCGGCTTTTAAGAATTTTTCATTTTACCACATCAGAAATGGACAAATCTTATAAACATGCAAGCCAAAGGAAACCTAGAATACAGATTTTGTACTATCAGTCTTCCCATAACAGTTTCCAAAATAATGAGTCCTCCTCCTTCCCCCACCTCATAGCAGGAATGAATAAATATAGTATGTTTACTAATTCAGATCTAAGAGTATCTTACGCAGAAACTGGAAAGCCAGTGCAACTGTCACATTTGCTTCCACAGCAACTTCACCTTCATGCAAGTTACAGTGGCCCTGCAGATCTTCAGAGGCACATTCATGGATGTGGCAATCCACAGTCAGAGCCTGCAGATCTGGAGGGCCCACTATACATAATGTTCAGCATTCTAAGTTATACTGTAGATGTTACCAGAAGCAGTTGATGCCTCTTTAAGAGGTACATAAGGTTCACAAACAATAAGAATTCTGAGCCTGAGCACCAAGCCAGAGATTTTCCCTGCATTTTTGTAATTATGTGACTTTGGGAGGAAGTAGAATAGTAGTAGCTACTTGGGACAAATGAGCTGGTGTGGCTATGGCTAGTGGAAAAGGAGGACTGCCTGTTGCAGAGAACTGTGGGATCTGGGTGTTGTAGGAGAAGACTGTGATAAGCTTATATCCGCACATCTGGTTTCTGATACGTATTTGACAAAAAGTCTGTTGGCTGAGCATATATCTAAGACATGTTTCTGAGTGTTCTCAAGTTATAAGAAAGCCACCACTTCCAGAGACTTGCCTATGTACTTTTAAAGAACATATGTATAAAAATGAATAGAAAAATCATCTCATTTTTACTGTTTCAGCCACAGATAGAAGCAACTTTATTTTTCCCTTTTGTTCACTTGCACTGAAGTTTTATTTCCTATGTAGACCTGATAAAGGCATGTTAATTTTGTAAAATATGGTTACCTGGCAATTGTCACTGTGGTGTTGAGTTTCAAACAATGTATCTTCTGCATCATCTATTATACTAAACATATAGGAAAAACAATAAACAGGAAGGGTGCAGTTATTATACTGTACAGTATGGGTTGCATTCTAATTTAAACAAATGCAACTCAGGCTGGCAAAACAACCTTCCCTGTCTATCTTTCCCTCTGTCCCATCCCCATGACGTGACACAAAAGATTGCTGAATGGAGTGGGCTGTAGTATGGAAGAAAAAGGAGAATCCCACCCCCACACCCAAATCAAGCATCTTCTCTGAGTAGAGTTCTGTGATAGATTTTTCAGGGGTGCTGCTGTAAATAGGAAGGACAGGGAACTGCCTCAGCCAGTCCAGTTCAACACCTAAATATAGATCTGATCCACTGAGGGCAAGATTGATAAGAACAACTGTGGGGGTGGAGCTTCTGGACCATTGTAGCAAGCATTGTCCCAAGCTCGGGAGACATCAAGATGACTGATTATACGATAGTTAGTCCTTGTAAATTTACCATAAATGAGGTAATGTAGTAACAGTTGCCAAATACCTTTGCCCTAATTTCATCAGGCTAGAACACATTTTGCCTACGTGCCATCCACCCAGTTTACAGAGAATAATAAAACAGCAAGTAAAAACATGAACATTTCTGATCTGTTTAAACTATTTATAGCTACACGTGACTCACCTACTGAAATACTGCATGTGATTGGACTGGATCATCTATGTCAGGCAGTTAGTTTAAAGTTTTTCCATCCAATTTAAGATCGTTTTCAGTATGAGCCAAAGGTTTTGAAGTGGAAAGGAACAGCAACCTATAAATTAGCTTGCAAAACTGCACACAGAAAAAAAAATGAACAAGGACTGCACAGAAGGGACTATAAATAAATTGGACCTGAATACACTATCTGCTTAGTAGTAGTAATTGTCACACACTGTTATGCGTTCTAGGAGTGTCTTGACAGAAACAGTTCTTTGAGTTTTAAGGCGATAGCCAAGAGCATGAAGAGGAGGGGTTCATAATGCTCTATGAGCAAGAAAATTCCAGCCCCTTCCTCTTGCAGTTGCTTTATGTCATGCTGCATTATGGTTCATGAATTGCTGATTTTCACTTTAGTGTCCTTAACTTCTTTGATATATGTTTGGTTCTTTAATAAAGGTTATAACCTGGGTTTTCCTACTCATCATCCCTGCCTTCCTCTGATTTGTATGTAGCCTTTCTCCTCCAGAACTTGCTTGTGGGTGGCATTTGGGGGGGTTCTTAAAAGTCAACAGTGTAATGCAATATAATTTTGTCTGACCATTTTTCCCCCGTAGGAGAACAATTCTGAAGGCCAAACTCAAGAAAAGACTGCCATGGACTTGGCTGCTGAGCAGTTGCGCCTATGGCCAACACTCAGCAAAGAGATTCAACAGCAGCTGGTACAAAGTGAGGAAAGCATGGTTTTCAGCCAGGCAATTCATTTTGCCAATCTCATGGTGTACCTGCTGGTGCCACTGGATACCAGTAAAAATAAACTGTTAAGAACTTCAGCTACAGGAGACTGGGAAAGTGGAAGCAACAGCATTGTCACAAATAGGTGTGTAAACAGCATTCACACATTATTACTATTGATTGTCACACAGAGTAATGAGCTAAACAAAAACAAAAAACTAACTTCCAAGCGTGGATTTAGCTGATTGGAATTGCTTTCTTAGCATTGCAGGTAGTGTTGCAGAGAGCTATGACACTGAAAGTGGGTTTGAGGATTCTGAGAACAATGATATTGCCAATGCGGTTGTGCGTTTCATTACCAGGTTCATAGACAAGGTTTGTACAGAAAGTGGAGTAACACAGGACCACATTAGGAGTCTTCATTGTATGATACCAGGTATGAAGAACTGTGCTTTATTCTTGAAATTGTTTTGAGAGTTATTTTGGTAGTTTCTGAGAGAAATTATTTTTGGAAAGAGTTTTTATTGTTGTTGACAGTGACCATTTGTAATTCTAATTTTAGTTTGTCAGTGTTTACACAGTCATGTGAAAAACGTATTCTGGGTTTTCTGAAAGCAGTTTTTAGAATGGGAGGCTTATTTTAATTTGTTTTGCTTATACTATGTTCTGCTCATTTGTGGTGATATTTATTCTCAGGAATTGTAGCAATGCACATTGAAACTTTGGAGGCTGTCCATCGAGAAAGTAGAAGGTTGCCACCAATACAGAAGGCAAGTATTTTGGACTACATCTATGAAAGTATTTATATGCCCAATCTGATAGGTTACGGAGTCAAATCTCTAAACAAACAAGCAAGCAAGCAAGCAAAAAACCTCCTATTGAATGTCTTCTGCTAATTTGCAATTTACTGGCCATTCATGTGCTTTCAGGGTGAAATAGGAACTAAGCAAATAACAATAGTAACAATAATAACAAAACCAACATTCTGAATTGGGCAATAGCTTTATTAGCACTAACCAAAATGCCACAAAATTAGGCAGGTTTTGGGTTCTTCAGAACCTTTCACCAGAAATTTTTTGAACTCAGTAGTTTAGAAGTGGAGGGGAAGAAAGTGGAGGGGAAGAACAGAGGAAGAAACAGGAAAGTCCAGGAATGTGGTCAGATGCTATCGCAGTAAGATAATTGCCATGAAGCTCACTCCCAGGATACAGAGTGCAAACTGAATAACTGATTGGCAGTAATGCAGTTGTGAGATTATACCTTGTAGTCCATACTGGGATGTAAATGCAACTACCCATTTCTGAAAACACAAGTATTTCCTTCACTCTTAGATTGAAGAGGCAAAATATCTAGGTGGTCAGCATTTAGGTATGTATGTATGTATGTATGTATTGACTTTCTACCTTGCCTTTCTCCCCCAAGATGGGATACAGGGTGGCTTATTATACTTTTTAAAAAATTAGCTAAACCTTCAGTTTATAAAAGTTAAAAAAAAAAGAAACAATACTACTTTAAAAACATGATTAAAAACAGTTAGAAACACTAGAACGTATTTAAAACAATTTCCAATAAGATTAAATATATAGCACACGCCTTTATGCACACACACACACACACACACACAACTCAATAAATACTGGCAGAATAAAAACATCTTCACCTACCAGCAGAAAGCGGGTGGAGAGGGAGCCAACTGAAAACAGAGCTTTTTTGCCCTGTACTTAATCTCATCCTATCTGTAGGCCAAATATCCAAACAAGCACAGTAGTATACCTTTCCCCAGAGACGTTTCTACTCACATCAGGTGATTATAGATCCCAGGGGGATCCAGCGAAGCCTAGGGGAGGCTAGGCAGTGCTCAAAGTCACTGAATGCCCACTAAACTTACTCTAATTTAGGAAAACCTTGAATCCTATCCAAAAGTAATATAAGTAGTCTGTCCCAGAAGCTGGTAGCCTGCTGCTAGGTTTCAGTGAGACACATAGGGTATACACTGGAAATGCATTTATTTCAGTTTAATAAGCAGATATTGGTCCTGACTGGTTTTAAACCTTACCTCTATAGTGGAAAACTTTGTGCAGTAGTGCACCTGTAGAAATAACACATTGTTCTGTCTTCTTTCTTCATTCAGTACAAGCCAACTAGAACCTTTCACAAGAAATTGTCACAATATTTCTAGCCAAAATATTTTTAGTTTGACAGCTGGAGTGTACTATGTTACACTATTTACTTATTTTCAAAAAAATTTGTCTTTGGTTCAGCCCAAAATTCTACGACCAGCTTTGCTACCAGGAGAAGAGTTTGTGTGTGAAGGCCTCCGTGTGCTCTTGGATCCTGATGGCAGAGAGGAGGCAACGGGAGGATTACTTGGAGGACCTCACATTCTTCCTGCAGAAGGAGCTTTATTCCTTACCACATACAGAGTTATATTTAAAGGCACACCTCATGATCAACTAGGTATGATCTTGGTTAAGTGTGTCAATAGTTGTTACTTCAGGACACACCTGATGCTAATATTTGGCCCTCCACATTCAAAACACATTGATGTACACAGATATTCAGTATCTTTAATTTCATTTTTTGATCAGCATAATGTTCTATAATCCCATATTTTACAATACCAAACTACTGTTACTGTTTTGTATTGTACTGAGAACCTCTGTAGAATCATAATGTTCTGATCAAGGGAAGTATTAGTGCTACTGTATTCTGCTTCAGTCAGACTTCACCTGGAATACTCTTTCCAGTTCTGGAGATGACAGTTCAAGAAGGATATTGACAAGATAAAACATGTCCAGAGATGATGGTGGTGGTGGTGGTGGTGATGATGATGATGACGATGATGATGATGAAGATCTTTATTTGTATCCCACTTCTTTCCTCGGAAGGACTCAAAGCAGCTTAACAGTACTTTTTAAAAAAGGAAACATAGTTAAAAATCATAACATACAAAAGTTAAAACACAAATTAAATAAGCAAGTAATAATTAAAACAAAGTTGGAGTACATATTAAAAACAACAAATAAATCACAATTACTACAAATTAAAAATAACCGGCACTAATATAATCACATATTGAATGCCTGCCGAAATAAACACGTCTTTAATTGTCTATGGAAAGAAGGCACAGAGGGTGTCAGTCTGACCTTTCTGGGAAGGGAGTTCCAGAGGCTGATCAAAAGTCTGCAGAAGTCTTGGTTTCCAACCAAGCATTTTGAGGAATGGCTTAGGGAGCTGGATATGTTTAGCTGGGAGAGTAGAAAGCTAAGAGTTGACATGACAGCTATCTTTGAATATCTGAAGGGATGTTGTGTAGAAAATGGAGCAAGCTTGTTTGCTGCTGCTCCAGAGACTGGAACGTGAACCAATAGTTTCTAATTTCAAGAAAAAAGATTCCATCTAAACATTAAGAAGAACTTTTTTTACCATAAGAGTGGTTTGACCCAGGAATAGGTTGCCTCTGAGAGTAGTGGACTTTGGGAGGTCTTTAAATAGAGGTTGGGTGGGCATCTTTCAAGAGCTGTGTATTCCTGCATGGCAGAGGATTGGACTGAATGGTTCTGGTGGTCCCTTCCAGCTCTAAGGTTCTGTGATTCTATATTGAGCTTATGCAATCCTATTTCTTTTCCTTTGTTTCCATCATTCTACACTGAGTTTTCATTAGTTGCATGTGTTCTAGTTAGCAAATGCAGATGTGATCCAGGAGATCATACTGGTCAGCGAAGTCTAGTAAATGTCCTGTTTAAAATGAACTATTAAACGTACATCTAAGGAAACAGAAACTGATATCATAACATCCTTCATTCTCAGAAACACAAAATCGTGTTCTCTAAACAGCCACTTAACAGTGAGCTGGATCCCATCCATATTGATAGGAAAAAAATTGCCTAGTGTAAAACTGATACGAAAACTTACTATTCATACCTACACAACATGAAGTATTACATGTTCTTTATTACAGAATAAGAAGTTGTGTTAAATAATTAGACTGAGAAGCCTGTCCATAGTGTTCTTTGCATGTCTGTCAAAAGGGCTAAAATTTTCAACTAATTTGAAAATATCTTTGCTTTTGAAAAACAGCAGGAAATAATAAAAGTATAGAATTGCAAAAATGTCATGAGAACTAGTAATGTTAACAAGCAGGAAAATAGTTTTCTTCAGTATTTAAAGTAGCCATTTCTTTTTATTTGTGTAATGAAAATTTTAGCTTTAGGTTTTTGAGGATTAAAATTCTATTTTGAAGTCTCTGAGTTTCATGAAAGTAAAAGAATATATTCCAATTTATTTCTATAAGTTGTGGAAATAGATATAATAGTGGGATTGATGTGCGTTGAAAAAAATTAACAATGCATTTACATTTTAAAACACTTTCATGATCACAGTTGTGGCTTGAGCCTAAAATTGACTGTACTAGCAAATAAATGTTAGGATAAGAAATAGCAACTTTTATGTCGGGAACAGAGGCCAGATATGACATTATGGTGGCTCTCCAGAACTGTTTATAACAATGATTCAGTAGGTAAAGCATGTAAAATATATATGGAGTTTGGATACAAATGCAGTGAGCTCACTGTGATAGGCCTTTGATTTTGTTTCACTACCACGCATGACTTCAAGACTGATAATACATATACTGTAGAATATGTAGAGCATGAACAAATCTCATTACGTGATTCATGAAGCAGTGCTCTTTTGACTAATATTCTTAGTGGGAGAACAAACAGTTATTCGGAGCTTCCCCACTGCTTCTATAACTAAGGAGAAGAAAATTGCCATCCAGAACCAACTTCAACAAAATATGCAGGAAGGGCTGCAGATCACCTCAGCTACCTTTCAGGTAAAACGACATTGCTTAAACCTTAAAAAACAACACTGTTGCTTTGAGGATTCTTGGTTTATTCTATATGGAAAAGTTTCCAGTGCCATTTTATTATAATAAAACTCTAGCAAGGTGTCTACCAGAAAGTAAAAGTATGTACAGAATGTGTCTATAAAGAAAGGTTGAACATGCTTAATTAACTGGTGGCTGTTCATTACTTCTGTATATCCACTTTCAGTCTGAACTCATTATTTCCAAGCCTGTTGAGCGCTACAAGTTTTTGTTAGTCTTTCCTAACTATGAAGTGTCTTGATTGCTAGATATACACGTAGGCAACAAAGGAAAGCAGGGATTACTGCAGGTAACTTTTGATTTTACATAAGGGTAAAAGTGGCATCAGGACTTTTTTTTTTCCCGCCCACCCAATCCTTGGTGAACCACACACCCATCTGCCCCCACTTTAAAAAAAATGTCACCCCAAAATGGCAAATAATACATCTAACAAGTATCTGGGAAACATGATTTTCCATTTAAATATCATTTCATCCTAAGTTTAAAAATATGCTTTTTCTTTGTGGTCTCTGTGACTCACACATATGGGTCTGTTCTGAACCTGCACAGAGCACCTTAGAAACTTCTATACCTGAACAGAACAGTTTTTGGTTTTAATTTAACCCTCATCTGACCAAGCATACATCGGTATTACTGCTCCCCATCTGACCTCTCCATCTGACCAATCAGTATTACTGTTCCTCAGTTTCTTTTCATCTGCCACTACAGATGAACCACACTACAAAAGAACTTAAGTGTTTAACTTTGTCAGGGCTTATTTCAGAGCATTCATTATTGTTCTTGCATCTTTTTTTAATTTGAGTTGTTTATTTTTTTCTTCAGCTTTGTTTCGTTTCTTGACACACAGGGTTTTTTAAACTCATGCCAACACTCTTAGTTGTTCATGACCTCAGAGTTGATTTTTAAGGAGTGTGTGCAGTGGTAAGAAGATTCCACAGTCAGACAGGCACTCTCGCTGCCTTTTGTGTTCAGAAGGATCTCACATAGTGGAGACCTGTAAACACCTGGAATGTTTTTTTCTTGTCAGGCATTAAAAAATCACCTATATTCTTTGAAGGTTGTCAAAAGACTCTTCAGGGCAACTCTTCAGTTCCTACAGCATTTTTGGTTTCTATTTCAGCCTTGACTTCATAGATGAACATATAACAATTCCAGTTCCTCCATCAGTCCCACCACAGAGCTTCATCAGCTGAGAAATGGAAGGGTTTGCTGACAAAGGAGAAGAAAGAGCATAAGAAAGGAAGTCTCACTATCCACTTGTCAAAGTAACTGCCCTCTCATTCAGGATCTCAAATTTTCAGGCTTCTGTGGGAACATGCTAACAAGTATTGTGTAAAAAGCTGTCACCAATACTGGATAAACTGCCAAATGAAGATAAGAAACTTACCCAGAGCAAAGCCACAAGTTGCCCCAAACTTTTGCATCTGGTCAAGCAGAACCTCACAAATTGGCATGTCAGTAGATCCTGATGTCTTATGTGGACTCCACAGATCATCATACGGAATGTGAAACTAAGTTGATAGCATCTTCTATATCTCTGCAAACATTCACCTGGCTTCATACATGTGATTTCAGATCTGTCATAAGGGGAAAAGTATGTTCTAGAAGATCTCCCACTTGACACAAAAGATCTGTTTCAAGACATAACAGATGAGATACAGGGCAGGAATTACAAAGCCAGGTTAATTGTTAGGAAATCAGAATGACCTCTATCTCCTCAACAAAGAAAAAACAGTAGTGTAGACTGTCACAAACACCACAGTGTCTGTCCTGCTCCAGCCTATTTTACCAGGACTGATCTTCTTTGTTCTCATCCTCATCTTGGAGACAGTCTCAGCAGGAAAACTCAAAGCCATTTTCCTGTACAAAAACAACTTCGGAATCTTCTAGGAAGCATCTTTGACTACTTTAGCCAACAACTGCTACCATCTTCCCCCATTGTTGGAGCTTGTCTCTGCCCCTTTTATTATGAGTGGTCCAATATAACATTGCATTAATGGCTCCTTGCTATTATCCTCAGGAACTTTGCTGTAGAAGTCAAGTACCTCCCATCCAAAGGGAACCTCAAGATCACACCACCATCTTGAATCCTACTCAAAGAAGCAGCAAATTTACTGGAGAAAGAAACTATAGAATCAGTTCCAAAGCTTCAGATCTACACTAAGTACTACTCCTGGTATTTCATGTTACGGAAGAGGGATCGGGGAATTTGTTCAATCTGGGCCTCCAAGATATAAACAAATACATTTCAACAAAGAAGTTCAGGATGGTAATGATATTTTCCAATCTTCCTTTACTAATAAACGGGGGATTGGTTTGCAGAGATTGACATTAATGACACATATTTCCTTATATCAGTCAGACCATCACTCCTCTGATTTGTCATCATTCACTGTTGCTGCCAGTAGAAGTCGCTACTCTTTGGCCTTTACACACACACACACACACACACACACACACACACCAGATAGTCACCAAATGCTTGACTGGAGAAGTCACCCATTTAAAAACTTAAGATATTGTTTGTACCCTGACTTAGATGACTGGTTGGTGGTAGCTCAGTCACCAATGCCTATATGCCAGTCAACATGAAACATTAAGTCTACTGTTGTCTCTAGGTCTTCTCAATAAAAAGAAGTCCAAGGTTATACCAATTCCATGTATAGAATTCATAGGGGCTATATTGGAGCCTACTCCCTCCACTCCCTACTTGGTTAATCACAACAGACACATCCCTACTAGGTTGGAGAGGTCTATAGAACGTTGAGGAACAACACTGCAGCATCAACAAGTTCAAATTGTTAGATGTAATCAAGACATTTTGAACATTTGAGCCTCTTCTGAAAGGACATGTAGTGTAAGTCTTAACAGACAGCACTACTGTCATATGCTACCTTTTGAAACAAAGGGGCACAGAGCAACAGCTCTGATCCACTGGACAATGCAATTCTGGATATGGTGCCTGCAGTGGAAAACATGGATAAGTACTATCTTCAAGAAGAAGAAAGCAAGAGGGCAGATGTCTTGTGTCATATGCATGCAGCATTTCACAAATTAGGGCTGGTTCTACAAGTGCTTATTCTCCTAGAAGAGTATTCCAGAAGTTGAGCTCTTTGAGACCAAAGAAAATTCAAAATACAAAAGGTTCTATTCAAGAGGTCAGAAAATGACCACTTCATTGAAGTATGCTTTTCTGTACCAATGTGGATGATGAGACTCTGTGCCTTCCCGCTATTCTCACTACTCTCACAAAGTTGCAAGACTGCACACTACATGTTTGTAACATCATGGTGGCCTCAATAACACTGCTTTGCTGTCTTCATATATCTAGCCAAGTTCTGTTACTATCATTGTCTCAGAGGCCAGGTCAAATCAAACATCTAAATCTGCTAGTACTTTGCATGAAAGCCTGGCTTATCACTCCTTGACAATGCTTAGTTCCCATGCTAAATACATTTTAAAGGTTGCAAAGGCATCCTCCACAAGGAAGTCTTATAGCTATAAATAGAAGTCATTCCTTCACTTTCTTTATCAGCCAAATTTTCCACCTTTCTTGGTGTTGATAGAGCAAGTACTGGAATGTCTGATTCATCTTGCAGATAAAGGTCTCATTCGATCCTCTGTCAAAGTTTATCTAGTAGCATTTTTGGTGCATTCTTCTGCTCCTACTTTCTCTTCATGGTTTACTCACTCTTTAGTTAAAATGTTCCTTGAAGGACTTGCCAACTTATTTCTACCAAGACTTCCATTGATACCAACATGGAGACTTTCATTGATGCTGCACGCAAGCCCTTCAAACCACTGGCAACATGCAGATACTCACATTTAAGATTGTTTTTCTCACAGCCATAACCTCTGCACATAGGGCTGGCGAGAGAGGAGCATTCAGATATGATACTCCTTTCACCAGCTTCTACAAGGACAAGGTAGTCCTCTGGCCAGACCCAACATTTCTGCCCAAACTGGTGTCAGAATTTCACCTCTGACATTACTTTACTTGTCTTTTTCCCCAGTGCAACAACACTTGAGGAAATAGCCTCATATTCCCTCAATGTACATTAAGCTATACCCTTCTATATTGATTGTACCAAAACACTCAGATTCATTCCAAGACTGCTATGGACAGTCAAAAAGGGGACAGACTATATCACCCCAGAGACTTTCTAAGTGAGTGGCTTCCACAATTCAGTTGGCTTACGAAATCACTAAGAAATCTCTACAGCCATTCTACAAGGGCAGTATCATCTTTGACAGCTTTTCCTGCTAACATGCAAATATATAACATTTGCAGGGCAGCAGCTTGGTTGCACCTGCACATGCTTATTAAACATTACAGTTTGGGTGTAAGACCATGTGGGGAGGCAAGTTCTTTCTTGTGTGTCTAAATAATTTAACAACCACCTTCCTCCAAATGAGTTACCTTGCTTATCACCCATGTGTGAGAATCACAGAGAGTACAAAGAAGTTGCTTTCCTATTCAGGAATAGCTATGTTGATCATACAGCAAAATACAACTAAATCTAAAATCTACAAAACAATATCTTTTATTGGCCAACCAAAATGCTCAAAATGCAAGTTTTCAAGGGTTCACTGGCTTCTTCATCAGATAAAGATGTTAAAAATCATACAGGAAAAGAAAATTGATGATATTAGAGTCACAGGCCCACATTTTACCTCAGATGTTACTTCAGGGTCAGTTCAGATGGTTTGGAGGGATCTCAATACAGGCAGAGGCCACTACCCTTCTTGGCCATATGAGGACTAAGGACAAAGGGCAATAAAAGTCAAGTAATAAAATCACGACTCCCATTAGCAAAAGAAAATGAGATCCTTGAGATCCAGGCTGTCCCCGTCCTGTGTGAAACTAATTGCTTCTTTCTTAGGCAGAGAACATTGAATTTCACAAGAAGTCTCCATATTGTTACATCTGGAAAAAAAATCAGGTGCTATATAGGTAAAAGTTGCCAAATGTAAACCAAATGAAAGACTTGGTTCTTGTGGGTTTTGCGGGCTTTGAGACCGTGTTCTGGTTGTATTTTCTCCTGACGTTTCGCCTGCATCTGTGGCTGGCATCTTCAGAGGATTGGTGAATTGGAAGTGGAGTGGAGAATATATATGCCAGTCTCCTCCTCCAGAGGGGAGGGAGCAATTAGCATAATAGTCCTATTGTGTGTATTGAATACTTGTTCCTGGAGGGAGACTTCCTGAGCCCAGGTGGGGCTCGTTAGGGCTCGTTAGTATCTTTTGTGTTTTGATTTTGGTGTTTTTCAATATTGGCAGCCAAATGTTGTTGACTTTCCGAGTCTCCTCTTTCCTGTTAAAATTATCCAAGTGTTTGTGGATTTCAGTGGCCCCTCTGTGTAACCTGACCTGGTAGTTGTTAGAACGGTCCCGAAAAAACCACAGGAGTAAGGATAAACAGCCACCTGAAGGGAATGTGTTTTTACCATATATCAGAGGAGTCACTGACCGAATAGGGAAACTCATGAAGAAACATAACCTCCGAACAATTTACAGACCAACCAGGAAAATTCAGCAAATGCTTCGCTCAGCAAAGGACAAGAGGGATCCCCTAACTTCTGCAAGAGTTTACCGCATACCATGCAACTGTGGTCAGGTCTACATAGGGACCACAAAACGCAGCATCCAAACATGAATCAAAGAACACGAAAGATACTGCAGGCTGATCCAGCCAGGAAAGTCAGCAGTAGCAGAACACACTATAAACCAACCGGGACACAGAATGTTATTTGAAAGCACAGAAGTTCTGGACCATTCTAACAACTACCAGATCAGGCTACGCAGAGAGGCCATTGAAATGCACAAACGCTTGGATAATTTTAACAGGAAAGAGGAGACTCGGAAGGTCAACAAAATTTTGGCTGCCAGTATTGAAAAACACCAAAATCAAAACACAAAAGATACTAACTAACTATCTTCAGGTCCAGGAAATATATTCAGGGTAGCCTGAAACTTTTAAAAAATACAGATATTCAGGTAAGGTTGCTTACCTGTAACTTTTCTTCTTTGAATGGCCATCTGTGAACTCACACTATCCACTCTCCTCTTCACTTTGGCAATTACTAGCCAGTGTCCTCTTCAGTCCACTGCATGTATGCTGTAGCATACAGGAACTGAGGTTGGAGCAGAAATACTAATACGAACATGGCCAGAGGGGTGCAGAGTTACTGCCAAAAATCACTCTACTTATCGATGGACGTTTCCCAGGTGCTCTGTACAGGTGCAAAACAGACCCATATGTGTGAGTTCACAGATGCCCATTCAAAGAACCACAGTTGCCGCTAAGCAACCTGTTCTTCCAAAAGTATATTTTAGAAATAGAAGTGTTCTTTCCCAGTTCTAAAAAATGTTTGTTTGTTTGTTTGTTTGTTTGTTTCTGGAATGAAACAAGCCCAGGAAGGTTGACGTCACGTTCAAATGGCAAATTGTGCTTTCAGTTGTTTCTGGGGTGTGGTTTGCCAATTTTGGGTGAAATACTTTTGGGGGTGGAGAGGGTCTTGGTGGGTTGCACTGGAGGCCAGAGGGAGCCCACAGGTTGCACATTGTCCACCCTGGGGTATAATTAGTCCTTATGTTTTTCCTTTGGGGAAGGGTCCTTTTGGAAGGATCTTTCCTAAGTATAAGGTTGTAATTCTCCAAACATAGTCTACATTTTCATCCCCCTCTCAGCATTCTGATTGTTCCAATCCTGTTCATCTTGCTATGGTATTTCAATAGAACAAAATACATAGTAGACTGGTAGACACACAAGACAGTATTATAAAAACAATTTGTCCTCTCTCTAAACAATTTGTTGTTGTTCAACACAGTTGTGTCAGATTAATCTCAATATCTTCCAAGCAAAATAACATGGATTTAAAATACTTTTTTCTCTCCTTGTAAAATATCTTTTAAGTATGATCTCTGCTTTTGGCTCACACATTGTTAATTAGGTTATAAAACCTACTTAAAAAGTTTTGGGCAAATATGTTCTCTTATTTTTGTTATAAAGGAGCATATATAAAAATCTTGCTTCCCTGTTTGCCTTAATCATGGGTATACAATGAATTGGTTGTAAGTGTATTATTTTGATATATTTAAATTTTGATATTAGAATAACATTAAAACTCAAACCCTTATTTAAGAGGGGCAGCCCTATAAAATTGGCAGGGGAGCAGATACCAGGGATTAGACAAGGTAAAAACTTTTTTGTCCTTTAAGATGACAACTACTACTTTTTAAGTTATTGAAATGTTTTACATCAGAATAACTGCTTTCCCTGTTCCCCAGTATACAGCTGGCAATAAAAGGACAAAGAATATTAACTCTCTATTTCATTTATTTCAACTTCTCTTCCTTGTTGCTGACAGATGTTAAGCTCAGTATCCTAAAGTAATGTACTAAACATTTTACAGTTTGAGGTCATCTGGACCATGGTGCTTGCATGAGATCTTTCCTTCTTTTCTTAGGTACTTTGCCAAGAAAACATTTGATCATAATTCTTCTAAGAAAAATGTATTTTCTTATCAAAAAGTGTTGCTTTTGCACCCCCTAAAAAGCAACTTTCTTTCAAATAGCTTTTTGCCTATTGTGTCATGATCGGGTGAAACTAACTGCTCATTTCTCTGGAGAAACCAGTCATGAGAAACTAATTGGTAACTTACTGCATCTGCAATCCTTTCCTTTTGCAGCTCATAAGGAAAAACCAGAGAATTTTGACCTGCACCACCATGTAGTAGTTGTTTCTTTTTTTAACAATGTGTTGAAAATCATCTAGAGTTTTCATTTCCAAAACTCTGACTCCAGTGATATGAAATATTCTCTTTTGTTCTTTTCCAGTCTGCAAGCAATCCATTTTGGAAACTGTTCTACTGAAGTTCAATGTTTTATCATGCGTTTCTAATAAGTTTCTTTGTAAATGGATAATAGACATTTCTATTAACAAATTACCATAATCTAATTTTGTATTTTTTCATTTTTTCATTTCTTGCTTTATGTTCTCTTTTAATACATTGCATCTTTTTATACGTAGCTGATTAAGGTAGCTTTTGATGAAGAAGTGAGCCCTGAAGTTGTAGAGATATTTAAGAAACAGCTAACGAAGTTTCGCTATCCCCAGTCCATCTTTAGCACTTTTGCTTTTGCAGCTGGTCAGACTGCACCTCAGATAATCTTACCAAAGCAAAAGGAAAAGAATACTTCTTTTCGGTAAAGTCATTACTTTTCTTTATATTAATTTTATATTTATATATTATATTATATTTATATTATATTAATTAACAGTATTCTTATATATGGTGAATTTCAGAGATTTACAAGATTATAGATGTTTCAATATGGAGCTAAATTTAAGAGATGTTTAACATACACTTATAATTTAGTTTAACAAGATGAAGTTGCAGTATACATAAGAACTGTAATTAAAATTAATTATTGTTATACTGGACTTTAATTAAATGAAGCATGGGACCACTTCTTTGTTTAGTCAACATCCTGCTTATTTCAGTGGATTCTTAGTAAGAAGCAGCTGCTGTCCTGGGTTGGAGGGGAGAATAATGTACCCAATTTTTTCTTTCAAGCACAGTAAGACTACAGATATTGTTGTGTTGTTCATTTTAGCACCCTTTCAAAAACAATTGTTAAAGGAGCTAAACGTGCAGGGAAAATGACAATTGGCCGACAATACTTACTGAAGAAGAAAGCAACAGGGACAATTGTGGAAGAAAGGGTAAATCATCCTGGGTGGAATGAGGATGATGACATCTCAGGTAATAAGAACAGGATATTTTTCCTACTGCTTTCTGAATATGGCTAACGTGCTATATCCTACATACTATGTGTTTGTTTAACTTTTGAAATATTTTTTAATATTAAACAAGTAAAATGATGCACCTTTAGTTTCAGATGATAGTGAAATGCACACTAGTGGTACTTTGAAAGCATCAGAGAAATCAACAATGGAGCAGCTAGTTGAAAGAGCTTGTTTTAGAGACTATCAGCGCTTGGGGCTGGGGACCATCAATAATAGCAATACTCGCTCCAAAACAGAGTACTTTCGAATAACTGCCTTGAACAGGATGTATTCTCTTTGCAGAAGGTGAGTCAAATTAGTTGTTATAATTATTAAAACCAATTAAATGATATGATGCACTGTTCATCCATTTCAGGATTGATTCTGTAATTGAGCAGGCCATACCTTTTTTTAAGCCTCAGCAACCTGATGGGCTGTTCCCTCTATCATCCTTAGTTACTTGGGAGGTTCCAGACGATGGTGCTTGGGGATAGCTGCTCCATAAAAAAAGAGCTATTGTATGACATAGGCAGGGTGCTATCAGTATACTAATGATACCTAAATATATTTCTCTGCCTTCACTGAAAGCATCAGGTAAGGGTCACATACTTCTTCCCACCAAGAACACACAAATGTTTCTGCCCCACAGCCCTGTATGATTTTTTTTTCTTCCAGAACTTTCCATAACAGCACATCAGGTCAGCCCTATACCTTTGAGAGATGGAGGGGGGTTGGCTCGCATGCAGATTTTGCTTGATCAGTATCTTTCCCCAGTTCATTTCCTTTAGCATCCAGTCTCTTTCCAGAATCCTGTCTGTGGCTTCACTAAATAAGATTTCTTATGGTTTACAATATTGTTTTGTGTAAGTGAAATCCTAAGCAAAGCATTTCTATAGCAGGGCAAGAAATGGGTAAGCTCCAGTGCTGTACCAATGGCTGTGAATATCTAGCTGAAAAACACTGAGTGTTCTTTTTGCCCCCAATCAGTTCTGAAAAATTATTCTTCGGAAACTTACATTAAAGCCCCAGTTTTATGTTTTGCCCTCTGTTGTGCCATGGGTGTTTCACATACAAGATCATATTGTGGATTGCCAAAAAGCAAAATTCTTCAGAAAGATTTGAAATGTACTCTTTTCTAGATTTTCTGTAAATGATATTAACCTCTTGCATTTAAATTTATTTGAATACCTTATTTAAATACCATCTTCCAAATCTCTGACATCTTTTTCCTTTATGGTTAAAACAGAAAAAACCTTTTTTGTTAACTTGCTTTAAAAAAAAGCATTATATAACCAGAAGTTTGCATACGATATTTTGAGAGCTGTTTAAATGGATTTTGATGTAATCCAGTATTGGTTACTTCTTAGAGCCAAAGTACTGGTGATGTTTAGTGTGTTAATTCAGAGCATCTAAACATTCATGCTTATAAAAAGTGAGAATCTGTAAACAATCAGTCTAGCGCCAGTACAAAATGTACATGCTGTTTTTTTCTGTATTGCTGTAGTGATCCCCTACTGCTTTTCATAGGAACCTGAATATAACATCTATTCCAATACACAGTACTGTTAGTGAAGACTTTTGGGCCCACTCAGAAGAATGAGCAGGGGAGCCCTAAAATACAGTTGGGGTACACATTCTCATCTGAAAGGAATGGGGAAATTAGTGGGAATCTATTAACACACTTTTTCCAGTATTCACAACAACAATGAAAAGGGGACAACATCTGCTTACTCCAAGTACCCTATGTCTCCAGTACTATATTCCTTTCATGCCTTTCATGGCCCATGGATTTTTCCTCCTTCCATATCATGCAGTTATGCTGGCATAGTACACTGACCGGATGCCATAAAGCACATAAAGCTACCCGAATGCAGCACTGATTTAATTTAATAACATTTAATCCTAATATTTAATAACAGGTCAAGGCTTATGATTGCTATAATTGGGATAGTAATAGTGACTCGTTTTCCATTTTTATTGTCATGTTGAATGTGCCACCATATCACGCCAAGCTAGAGATGGAAAGAATATTCATAATTATTCATTCCCAGGACAAAATGGGCTTTCCAACAGTCAGGAAATGTTGTCAGGTACAATAATAGATCAACGAAAATTGTGTGCAATTTTCTCCTGGTATTCAGTGTCCCAAAATGTTTCAGAAGAATTATCCTTCAAATAAAAATGTGGAGGTTTTGCACAAAAAAAAAATCCCTGCTTTTCTGTGCAGAAAAATGGGTTTCTGGTAGGGAGGAACCACAGGTATGTCTTCACAGGATAACTCCTCCAACAACATTTTGAGATCTTCCAGAATAGAGAATATACTATGAAAGAATATTCATTTTCTCCCATAGCAGGGAGAAGGCTGTCAGAATTATTCATCCATGCATGCAAGGACAAAACAGTCAAAAATTTACATGTCTACTGGAAACAGATCTGATTCTGTCTGATTTTGTCAGCCATGCACCTGGTTAATACTTGGATAGGAGACTACCAGGGAATATCACAGGTTTCCCTTATAGGACTCTGAAAGAATCCTGCCTGAACCACTGGAAAGCAGTTCCTGATGGTGAGAGTTGACAGTGCTGAGCTAGAAGAGCCAGCAAGTCTCACTTTATGTAAGGCAGTTTCATATGTGCAGCCACCCCCTGGCAAGCACAGTGAAGAGGAAAAGTCATTCTTCTTACTTTGCAGTTGAAGAGCTAGCTGACACATTTTTGACAGTTGTGCAGTGAAACCATTGCCTTCACAAGCTCCCAAGCATGGAAGAAGGCTAAGGAGTATTTGGCAGCTCTATGAGGCTAATCCAGAGTCAAACCAAAGACCCCATCACCTTTCTCAAGGGCAGTGAATGATAGAGAAAGGGGGTTGGATTCCTTAGCCGCTATAGAAACAGCACTATCAATTCAACAATAATTATATTTAAAAACCAGCAAAACAATGTGAAAAATAAGATTAAAACAACTAAGATATCTAAGGGAATAAAAACTACTCTTAAAACAGCCCAAGGTAAGGATTTGGGAAGCCTCCCCCAAGGGGGTAGCACCACGAGAAAGACTTATAGATGATGGTATTACCTTCCTTGGTGGTGATGCAAGTAATGTGACCCTTTTTGATATTGTAAATCAGAAGAATGTGCTTTCAAATTTAACAAAGGCCTAAATCTAATTCAGTCCCAACAGAAATAGACAAGTGCTGACATACCAGATTTTTCATATATTCTAAGTGAGTTTACATAACTTCTTCCTTCCTTTCAGTCATTGGAAAGTGTGGCAAGGAGAGAATAAAATAAAATGGGAAGAACTGGAGCTAGGCTAACAATTCAAGCTAGGTAAATGTGGTTGTATGGGCTTTATAGTTTTTAAAAAATCCCATGTATGAACTGAAGTCCTCAAGATGGCTTAGGATAAATTTAAACTATAACAATTATAACAAAGTAGACAAGAGTTATTAGGGAAGGGCAACAACATGTACAGATTTTTCTAAGGACCTCAGATTTTTCAGATATTACTCTGTTTCTAAATCTCTGGGCTGAGGCTGATCTTAGAGAAAGTGAACCTAGCCTACAAATGGTTCTCAGAGAAGCCAGGTATTAATCCATCATAGGAGAGCATCCTTTCCTGGCTGCTACCATGGCTAATGTACATCATAGTTTTGGCTACCAGTGACAGCTGCCAGTGGCACAGGGAAACAAATACATTTGGAAGTATCTGCCAGTCCTCAGATATTCTAAATGTTTTGCATTAACACAGTATCTAAACACTGATAACTTTGATATAAAGAAGGGCTATTATCTGCTTTTCTTTCTTGCCTATTGGAATTTGCCTGTCTTAGCACACAAATAATCTCTCCCTTTTTCATTTCTCTAGTTATCCAGGGCTACTAGTGGTACCTCAGTGTGTACAGGATAGTAGCTTGCAGAGAGTAGCTCGTTGTTATAGACACAATCGCCTACCAGTGGTCTGTTGGAAAAACTCAAAAACCAGCACATTCCTACTTCGAGCTGGTGGCTTCCATGGCAAAGGAGTTGTTGGTCTTTTCAAATCTCAAAACACACAAACCTCAGGTAAGAATATGCTGCTTCTTCAGGAAACTTTACAGCATGCTTTATAAGTTTATAAATCTGTTTTAATAGATTTTTTTAGCTCTTAAATTTTCTGAAAATAACACCTTAACTATAGGAACAATGGATATAAAGACATGGAACTTAAAATCCAATAAATGCAAGCCTGTTTCTTCATCTTTTTCTGCTTCTGAAAAGTGTTGTGTATATTTTAACATATACATATATTTTAAAAGACAGCTGACACACAGAAGAAAAATAGAGCAAAGCGTCATGGAGTAAAGGGTAGATTGACCTGTTTCTGCTTCTGTTGTTTTACGTGCACTTTCGTCAGAGGTGTCATGCAGAAACTACCATTGGAGTTCATTGACCCTGCTCTAATATGGCAAATTTGCCTGCCATATATGTAAACATCAGTGCTTTCTTCTTGTTTCATACAGTTACAAACAGTTGGATTCTGCAGCAGATATCAAACAAGAAAGAAGCACTGAAGTTAAGGTGCATGGTATCTATGTATTCAGAGAAGGCATTTGTGTTGCAGTATTATATGGATAGTACATGAAGATAGAAATGCCATCAAGCTAACTCTGCTAAACGTATTTTTTATTCACTAGTATCCTTATGTGGCATTTCTGTGAAGCTAACTCTGCTAAGCATATTTCTTATTCACTAGTATCCTTATGTGGCATTCCCCTGGAGTGCAGAGATCCTTCTTCATCATTTGCAAGGCACAGAGCCAAACTGAAGATGAATTTCAAAGTTCATCTTACTGGGGAAGGAGGGAAAATGGGTTTCTTCTATGTTTCTCTGGCAAAAATTAGTGTGGTTGGCCTGCCTGAACAACTTGCCCTATGGAATTTCTGAAAAAGGACAGTGAATAAAATAATTCACAGTTATGCACAAGTTACATAAGCAGTGAATCATTCAAGAGTTCATGATGAGGATAGATTTTCATAGCTTAAATGCTTCAGCACAGTCCTGTGGATGACATAGTACTTTGTGAGTGTTCACTAGTAAAAATGTAGCTGCATAGTGGATGAATACTCTCTGAATAGCTTGGCAAATAATCTGCAAATCATCACTGTACAGGTTTTTTTTTTGTGGGAGTGTTCAGATATCTACTTTCTGTATTTGAAAATGTTAGATTACATTACTCCTTATTTAACTACAACAGTTGAGTGAACTCCAAAAATGTAGCCACAGAAGTATTACTTACCTCAATAGCAACCTACCAGTAGAAAAAACAGATTGGGTGTATTCCAAAGGTCACTAGCTGCATATATATAACTATGAACAGAGACTACCCCATTTCTCTTCACTTTCCGGAAAAATTCAAATATGAATCTCTATTTCTTGTGCACATCTGAGAAAAGAAATTATACAAACATGGTTTCTTGTTTTCAAGAATCATGCTTTAAAGAGGAGTATCATGTTTTTTCCCCCAATCTATCCTTCTACAACACCCCTGCACAGAGACCATGGTTTCAGTTTGCAGGATAAAGCTAAAGAGGCAGGCAGGTACATTGAGGAGAAACCTGAATACACCAACAAGAAGCAAGACTTTGCTGGTGCATTCTGCTCTGCATCTTCCTTTCCACCTTCCCCTTCACTTTTTCTTCCACACCATGCTCAGGTGAGAAATGCCATCCAGAATTCTTACCATATTTCTTGGAAGTCTCATACCCAGTTAGTGACAACTAGCTGTGATCGTTCAGCATGGAGGGTGATAAAGGAACTCCGCATGTACCCTCAATCCATTTTTAGTACTTCATGAGGCTCAAAATGAGAGGGAAAAAAAGCCCTGGCACTGTGCTCTAATTCATACTGAACTCCACTTTAATTGGAAGCTGTTGGGGGACAGAAAAGCAAGAGGTAAATTGTTAAAAAGGAAAATGGTTGAACTAAATGGGAGACATAAAGAATTGGAAAGAAAATTGAAAACTGAGTTGAAGTTATTTAAAAAAAAAACAGCCTATGGTGAAACAGTGATCTTGGAATCTAAGAACAAAATAAATAAATAAATAAAAATGATAAAAAAATTAGTAAAAGATATTAAAAATTTCAAAACATAGAGAATGATATGAGTTGCACTGTAAAGAGAAATGTATTAATTAAGGAGCCAACCATGTTTCGTATACACAGTGGATGTTCAAAGATCAGAAATTTGCTTAGAATCCTAAATGCTACCATCAAGCCCCATTTTTAGGTTGCCTGCGTTGTTTCATCCACTTAATGAAATATATTCAATTTTTCAGAAGATTAGCATTGCTGAAAGCTGTTTTAATAATGATGAAAGGCATGTTCTCCTTATGGATGTGGGCAAGCTTGTCCTTTATATGTGATAGGGCAGAAATTGACCAAACATCTGTAAATAAAATTATACATGGCAGGGTAACTATAGGTCTATAATCAACCTTTAATGAGAGCTACATGGATATTTCATTTGTAATGAAACTAGTTATCTAACTATCAGTGAAATTACTTCATTGTATTTACTTATGTGGTCATAGAAAAGGTATCTTTACTTCTGTACTTAGTCATCCATGCCTAATATTTTCAACATCTGTATTTGCTGGTTTATGAGAGATTGTGGTTGTGCTGTTTTTCAACTATCTTTATTTGCCCTATATCTAGGAATAGGATTCAGCTAATACAAATTAGCACATGCAATGAGTGCTGTTTTCATTTTACTACAGTGAAATATATTAAATATATTGCATATGTTTGCATAGCTCCTACATCACTGGAGTCATCAAGCAGCATAGAACAAGAAAAATATCTTCAAGCTTTACTGAATGCAATTTCTGTCCACTGCAAAATGAATGGCAATAATACTCTTACCATCAGGCCAACAATTGCTTTGTCTCCAGGTAATGTCATGCATTTGTACAGCTATGTTAAAATGAAAGCCACGTCTGACTGTATACAGTTTTTTTCCAATTTGATTTTGATATTCTATCAGAGTATCATGTTTGAATAGTTCACCTTACAAGCAGCTAAGCTGTCTTTTATATTGTTTGCAAATGGATGTGTTAGCAAAGTGCTAGCAAATTTGAAAAATGTGAAAGAACTGGAACTTAAGCAGAATTGCGAGCAAAGGAAATTCTATTCCGTTTAGGTTTCTAGAAATGTACAGTGCTTTGATCTAATTATTAAAGATGTATGTGGATTGGTTAACATGCTGTTATGAACCTAGGTGTATATATTTGAATCAAAGAGATAAGAATGTAATATGCTATTTGGGGGGTAGGTCTGGATAAAGTCATTAAGAAATGCATTAATGTTCTATTTCAGTTGTCATATGGTGAAACCTGATAGGGTTCATACAAAGGTAAAGCTGCTGTCTTAGACACAGGAGCATGCAACTTGCCAAGTTTGTCCATTTGGCTTAATCGGTTGATGAAATCAAGTGTATCTAAATTCTGGCTTTTCTCATAACATAACACCGTCACCAAATTGTGCATGCTTTGCTTCATTTGTTGTTAAATACTTTGATTATGTTAGCCATGCCTAACCTTCTGTGATGCTGCAAATGTGTAAATGTTATTTCTAATTATGTCTGATGTTGCTCAATTGTAGAAGACTGGCAGCAATTAGATACATGAAGCATAAAAAATTCACTTGGTTTAAATATCTATATCTATATATATTTTGGGGGCTCACAGCAGGGTAACTTCTAGATACGGTCAGCTTGAATGATGCTGTACTTTTAATCTCTCAATTCTTTTTGACTGACTTTAGGCACTGAAAGGAGGGCTTCAAGAATGTCCACTGTGTTTAAGCAGGTAGTGCCAGGACATTTGGATGTAAATCTAACCAATAGCTTTACCCGAGGAGGTTAGTAAGAATAGTTCAAAGCCTACACATAGATGTAACATGCGGGGGAGGGAAGATAACATTTGAGGGGTTGTTCTCACAGTATACTCCAGTCTATCACTGTATACCATATAAATACAAATTAGTCTGTCACCAGCTTATAAAAAGTTCACCTATCTATACATGGAAACAGACAGGTCCTTGCAGAAGCAGAAATCACACACTGAAATGGGAGTGCGGGTGATTCTTGTGTATACATTTCCACATTCAGCATTGAGGGCTGAGCATACCATTCTGTTCACTAGACTGCAACCATATAGAATTCAACAGATGGTGGGTGTAACCAGTAATGTGTTGTGGATGGGAATTTACTGAACCCACATTCCCTCTCACACACATACAAACCTGGTACATGATCAGTGCTAATTATCAACAGCAACCATCTGCTACATTGGTGGGATCATGCAATTATATGCACACAGTCCACTGCGGCATACAGATAACTTAGAGCCAGTGGGTCTCTCTCTCTCCCTCTCTCTCTCTCTTCACAGAATAGCTTTAACCACTAAGGGCAAAGGGTTTCAGACAGCTGTAGCAGTTAATACTTCTACAGACTACTAGAAGCATAAGTCATAAGTATATTTAATGGGAGTTTATTTTATCACAAAGATAATGTGTGAAGAAGCCTTTGTTACTGAAAGGAGAATAACTGCATGGCTGTATTAAATAACTTGAATGAACCATCACTTAAACCACTCTTTGAAATGCCTTTGTAAACTGCATCTCTTGTGCTACTGTGCCAGCCAGTTGGCAGAGTGCTAAGTAATCTATGAAGTATTTAAAAGAGTTCAGTTCATATACGTGAAATGATACAGAAGCTGAAGGAGTATGGTGGTTTGCTTTTTAATTCATTTGATTCTTTAAATACTGGGAAAGTGCAACTTTTGCCTCAAAGTTAATTGCTATTCATGCAGTTCACCCTGGAAAATAATGTAATGTTCTGGCAGCCTAAGAAAATAATGTAGTGGAAATCTAGACACTAATAAAATAATTCTTTTAAAAACATAATAAAGCATAATAAAGTCTATCAGAGTAAAGTTGCAGTATTTGCCAGTTTGTAAAATTACTGAATTGAGAAGGTAGTGGCAAGTCTAATGACTTGCTTGTCACTCCAGTTATGCCAAAGTTCTTGAATTTAGAGCAGGTTAGTTTGTTGACTGCAGTGTGACTAATCGTATGGGTTGACTTATCATAACAGTGCAGTGATGAATTTGACTTGAGAAGGGGTGGTGAGTTCTTTGCAGAGTTGCATAACAGCACAGGTATTATTTGGACTTATCACCTGAAAAATGTATTACTGCTTGAATTTATAAGACAGTATGTGATGGAGATGCAGGTTTGTGTTCATATTTTGCAGGAAGCCGGTCAGCAGCTGCAATCTGCATGTTTTTCCTCAACTCTCCTCCACATATTGAAAGAAGTAATTGTTAGGACAAATCAAGAGACTATCCAGATTCCACTGTGCTGTGTAATGGAAGTATCCAGGCTGCCCCACAGACAGGATAGGCAACAGAGTAGGTCTGGTCTGGCAATTACCTCTCTCTCCTCTTAGTGGAAGTAATTGCTATATCAGAGATCTCCATTTTTGCCACATAATATGGTAATCAGATCAGATGTGATAGTGGCTGGAGTGAAACATGAAAAGGTAAAAGTAGAAAATGATTCCTTTCTGATTCTATTTTTAAAAATATATAAAAAAATTGGGGGGCCCAGAAAGGGCCTTAGGGCTGAAAGTACATTTAGAGGGCATAAAGTTTTCTGGGCATAATTTGCCATTTTGGGCACTATATTTGGGAGGGGGGGTCGAAGAGGCAGGAGGGGTGGGCCTGTGAAACTCCAGGGCAAAAATGACCCCTAGACATTCATTAATTGCCCACTTTGCTACAGAATCTCTTTCTTGCCTCAGTCTCCTTAGCAAGAAGTGCCTTTTATCTTTTCTTAAACTTGTACCCATTTAATGGGGACTGGAACACATTTATTTTTAATGAAAGCTAGAATCCCTCCCAAGTGGATGCACTGGCAGGCATGCTAGAATCTAGTCAATGTTATCTGTTAGCAATGCATCCAAGCAATTTAATTTGCAGGAGTGCTGACATACAATTTGAAATAGAGGCTTTTGCTTTCAGTTCTTTTTTCTTTGGCTTTAATATGGTATGATGCTAAATCAGGTATATGAAACAGTGTTTGGCATCCAGCTTATGCTCCAGCCAGTGGTAATGTTAGTGGAATAGAGTGTTTGCACAGTAACAATGGTCCCTTGTTACACTCAGATTACTTGATGTCTCTGTTGAAATTAAAGCTAAAATACTTTTTTTAAAGAAATAAGTAGGAATCATTGTTACTGTGATCTTCTATTTCAAACATTTCCATTATACCAAATGGCTTAAGTAGTTACATAAGACTATGCCTTCTCTTCCAGTTCACAGTACAGCACAACTGCTGAACAGGAGCACCCAAAAACAAGATCATACATACCAGTAATCCAACACTTGTCTTGCATGATAATTTAGATATGTAGATCTATTTAGGTAAGGTGACACAGATTTTCACCTTGCATTATTGAGGCACTTCTCCCCACCAAAATAAACAACAGATATAATTTGTGCTGAACATTCTCAACTGGCAAATCTCAAACATTTTGAAAAATGTTTTCACAGTGGATAATCTTCCATTTGGTATAATACAATGGCATATCATTTTGGCTGTTTTGCATGTTTTCAATTATGGCAGTAGCCATATCATATATTAGGCTGTTTGGTAAATAATTTAATATGGCTTTTTGTATTTTTTCTTTTACTTTGATATACAAAGTCTTATGATTCCTTGATGCTAGTTGTTAACATTAAAATATGATAAAGTTATTTTTACTTTAGTCAAATCAGTAGAAATGTACAAGTAACCTTTTTCTTCTTTCCTGTTCAATTTGCTCTGACTGTCTCATTGCAATGTGCATTCCATTGCTCCTCCTTTTCCTCCTGTCCTTACTGCTATCTGCCAGTGCTTGGGTACAGAGATAAATGTTTCACACATTCAAATTCCAAATCAGGAAGAGTCTACCAAGGTACTGTATTCTTTGCACTACTAGTAAATTCTGCCATCTCCATGATTACGCATATCAGTAAAGAATCCCTGTTAACTTCCTTAGGCACACAATTAATTGCCATGTTGCTACGTTATAAGGTAGAACAGTTCCTAGGCCATAACCATCTTTTTACTGTCATTGCAGAAAAATATGTAATGAGAATTTGATCATCCCAACTTTATTGCCCAGTAGCCAAAGAATAAAGAAATATTATAAACTACGGAGTGAGCACTGTAGCTGACGTTAGTTCTAGTGATCTTCAAATTAGCAAAGGGAACATAGTATTTTCATTTTCTTTTTCTTTCTTTTTTTTTAAGTGTTCAGTTAGGGCAAGGGATATGGAAAGAAAGAATGAAAACTAGATATTTATGTACCTTTAATCACTGTAACCCATCACTGGTAAGTGTTATAGTTTGCAGTCTGCATGTGCTATTAAATTCACAGTAATGTCGCTTTCTGTGTGGTGCAAGCTATAATCAATGCTTTCTTAATGGCAAAAAGTGGGGGCAAGTGCTTTCTTCTGGACTTCCTTTGGTATCTAATTTTCTTAAAAGAATAACATTTACTTTATCTATTACTCTGCAAACTAATTTTTATTTATTATTAATAGCATGGGAAACATGGTCCTGGCTGATGTGTTGCATAGAACTTGCTTTATTTCAAAAAAATATGACTTTAAATGGTAGCCTACCTTTTCCAGTTAGCTAGGAGAACAGTTTTAATTTTTGTGGCTCATGCACTCACATCTAAAACCAGCAGACTGCCTATGGAACACCGACACACATGTCCCTGTCATTAATTTTGGAGTAAACATCTTTTTTAATATGATGATGATGATGATGATAGGGATGCAGTATCTCCACAGTAACATTATTTGATTAGAACACTCACATGAATTATTATTTTGAGTAATAACCATGTACAAACTAGTGTCCTCTGTTGCAAACAACGCAAACTTGATTTATTACTTTGCTTGAAGCTCTCTAAGAGCAACTGGGTCCTAGAGAACAGATGCCTATTGGTTTTTACATGACAGCTCTCTGAGGTCATAAGAGTTGAAGAAAAGAGGCACACAGCTTATGGCCCTTAGACTGGCTGACATCACAGTCTAACTCCACACTATAGCTGTAATGCATGCAAGTACAGCTTCAAGGAGACTATCTGGATTACACAGTCATGTCTGGTGGCAGTGCTGACTCTTTCCAAGCCTATGAAATAACCACACAATCAAATAAATGTGGTGCCTGTTTGAGTAAAAATTAAAACTTAAAATCTGAGTTCACAAAGTGATTTGGAGCTGATAGCCAGATCATAACAATAAGATATACACCATTTACAGACTCACACAACATATTTAGAAGGCCTTCAGGGTCAGTCTGCAATGAGAGAGCACCATAACTTTATATACACCTGTGTACTGGGTGTGCAGGCTATTGCATAAAGTATTAAATATGAAATGTTTGCCCTGTTATCTCAGTCTGGACTGCTTGATGAATCTTGATTATGAATTACTTTTGAGCATGATGATTCCCCCCTCCGCAGTGGATTAAGTTTGGCACTGCTGTAAAGTTTGTAACTGAGAAGCAATATTGCATAGGCGTGCTTCGTTGAAGATGTACAAAATAACTCAATGCAAGAAGATATGAAATATTCCAATACATTTTTAATTTGTACAAAGGTGTGTGGGCAAGTCTTCGATCTAGCAGTCGGTTTATCAGCAATCAGATGCCATTTCTTGATGTTGGTGCAAGATTAGCAGGAAAAGATGGTTCACCTTCATATTCCAGCAACAGTACATATTTTCAGAACCGACTTACAAGACGCCAAGCTGCTCTCTATGTCTTTGGAGAAAAATCACAATTGAGGGTATGTCTATTTTCTGTATATAGTTCTAATATGCTCAATTGTTTCTAATATTAAGAACTGTAGGGTTTCAGTTGCTGTACTCTAATCAATCATGTTAAATAAGAAATTCTAGTTACTCTTCTGAAGAGACAGACATTGCATTGACAAACCATAGTCCTCAAAAGACTAGACTAGCAAACGAACAACACTGATAAGCTTGTTGGTTTTTTTGCAAAATCTCTTGGTTGTTTCTGTTTCATAAAAATCTGTTAATCATTACAAGTAGCCAAGACAAAATGTAGCCAGTTGCCCGGGCCCACGGACTCTCATTTATCTGTTAGTGAAATAAAATGTTGAATCTGTTATACTGAATTATTTTTTTCTTTACTTGAAATGGCACTCCTAAGCTGTCCACAGAGTTAATGAATGAAGCTGAAGGTGCTATAGTTATACCTCAGCAAAATAATGTGAAACTGTTGATGTAAGATATATAAGGTACAGACTATTTTAGTTATGTTACCTACATACCTTGTAGTTATGTAGTCATTTTTTATTATTTTTTTGTTAAATGTAAAGGAATTATATGCTGTATACATTATGTCTGTCTACATTATTACAAATACTCCAGTAAAACAATTTCCACATAAAGCTTTGAATATTTTTGAATATAAATATTTAAACCAAATGTGCTAAACCAAATACCATTTTTCCAATTCCACTTTTTCTACAAAACTCCCATAACTGCCCACAACATATGTTTGAAATATTTTGTGGAAATTGTCACATTAATCAGAGATTAATTTTTTGGCAGTTTATAGAAACAACCAAATACTGGAGTTCCTGACCCCTTCACTCTTGACTTTAGTTACGTTCTTTAGAAAGGCCTATGAAAGAGGTTTTACTATGTTACAGTGAATATATTTACAAAGGTCCATGTGACTGGAAACTCAGATAAGGCTGGGTTTGTTTATTGCTTTTTTATTTATTTCATTTATATCCCACCCTTCTCCTGACATGGAACCCAAGACAGCTCACAGCAAGGCTGAAGACAGACCCAGAAAAACTGATGATAAAAAACACAATTAAGCAAGCTATTTTATAAAATGCCATTAACTTTTTTTTAAAGTTCCTATTGCTTGGTGGTTTGCAACAGCATTCACTTGCTGAGGGTTCCAGCAATTTTGTGACCCTTTCCCATCAACAGGAGAAGGTTGGGAGTAGAAGAGGTGAAACTTCACTGCCAGTCCTCAGCTTCCTCTACACAAATGTATACCTGAAGAGGGTTTTAATTGATATGTTTGCATGAATATCGCAAGTCATTCAGAGCTACAACCGTCTCCTTCCTTGAATGTCTTACTTCAAGGAATCTAGAAACATCCACACTTAACATCACAGCCTAACATCAAAAGGATGGCTCCTAGAACTCTTCATTACTATCTTTCACACTGTGCTATGCATTTGTCACAAAGACCATCCACATTAAAAAATAATGTATAAAGTATAAAGCATTTTTAGTATAAAAATATAGTAAAAAAATATTTTTAGTATAATAAACCACAGCATTACAGAGAAGATACAGATTTGTTTTTTGGCAACTGTAACTCTTCTGGCATAAGAAGGAATGCTGTAGCAATGAGGAGGTAAAAAGGAAAGCTGTGGAAGAGAAAGAACACTTGTACTGTGCTGTCACAAAAACTGTTAAAAGTATGTAATGCCTACAAATTGCATCTGGCTAGCTTTGTTAGTTTCAAGGCTAAGAAGCAGGTTATCTTATGCGAAAGTGGAGAACAGGAGTCGAAACTGCTCAGGAATAGAGCAATATGCAAAAAGTACACCTGTTTGATTTATTTGTTTATTTTTGAATGAATACCACAAGTAAATTCCTTTGTCATCTGCAGGGCTTCAAACTTGATTTTGCTGTAAACTGTGAATTTGTTCCAGTTGAATACAGTGACATCCGGCAAGTGAAAGCTAGTTTTAAAAAGCTCATGAGTGCCTGTGTTCCTAGCAGTATTCCTTCAGATCCTGAAATAACATTCCTTAAAGCACTTGGAGAGTCAGAATGGTTCCCACAGGTAAACTGATATGGTGTAGTCATAAATATCTATGATTGGTGATACAAGTGCTATTTCTGTCCTGCAAAAATTCTCCACTTGCTCCATAATTGTTGTAAATGAAATTTTCTATATTCTTATACAAGTTAGTGACAGACAGGAGATTTAAAAACTGAGGCAATATATGGCCCCTTCATAATTTAAATCAATCATAAAAATGTTGTACTTGGCTGTAATGATTCACATTCTATCTTAAAGTCAGTTTACATCTTTCTGTTACTTGAAAAAAATCAGTTTAAATTTATAGCACATATATTTATGTAACAGGAATAATAATGTTACTGAATATATTATTTAAAGTTATTCTTGCTATAGTTAAAGCTTTAAGCAGCACATTGTATGCTACTTTAGTACTTTGGTGCAAGTCTTGTTGAAAGAGATTTTTTAATTTAGTATTTATTTACTTGTCATTTTGAACCTCCCAATAGCTAAAGTTCCCTGAGTACTATAAAATGTACTATAAAATGATGCAGGATGAAACTGACAGTGACAGGTAAAAAAAGCACAGCCTACAATAGAACCATAGTAAAGCCATGAACAAAGGGAAAAAAAGAAGAGCTTAGGGAACTAAAATAATTCTTTAAAAGCCTGGGAAGACGTAAATGCCTTCCCCAAAGCCAAAAAGGGTATGACATAGGCTTTAAATGAGGCTTTCAGAGAGGGGCATTGCAAGAGCCAAAAATGATTTTTTTTAAGTAATCAAAATGTAAAAGTAGTAATTACAGTTCCAAGGCTTCCAAAAACATTTTTAAAAATCACTTTTCAAGTTCTTATTTCTCAAAAATAATTTAAAAGAGTGTTTTTTAAACTCTGCATGCTGCAACCTTATTTCCTATGATACAAAGCATGCTCTTTTCATATTCACCTTGTTGTCATCTCAATGCTTACATCAAAGCAGAAGGCATTAATTAGCAAAAGGCAGCACATGAATCCTGTGAGATTCTTTCCACACCATTTAATGAGACCACTGTCCTGTTAGTATTTTAAAATCATAGTTACGCCTCAAAGGGAATTAGATTATCCATCATTGTTATAAACAACAGGCAGTGTTGTTACATCTTTGATATCAGAAAGAGGAATTGATTACAAATAACTAACCATTTGAATGTAGCTACGTTGGAGCTCTGGGCATTCTCAGGATGACAGGAGGATCAATCCACTATACCTGGGTTGTGATCCTTGCGCCAGCTGATGCAGGAGCTGTCCTCGCGCCAACAGTAGAAAAAAACGCTTAACTGCTCCAGCCCCTCTCCGTCAGTTTTTTTTTCTCCTACGAACCAGCTAGGTGTTTTTCTGTCCCTCTCCGGTTGGGTTTTACTTAGGTTAATTTATTAAGAGGAACAGGACTGGAGAATAGGAGAAAATAGTTTAGAGGAGAATTACAATGTCAGCAGAGAAAAGTTTGGGTGCGCACAGAGTGGCGGCAGATGACTTAGTCCGAAGCACTGCTGATCAGCAGGGCTTGGACAAAGACAGGCACCATTCCGTCCAGAAAACCGCTAATCAGCGGGTCACGGATGAGGGCTTTGGCGGATCGGCCAATAGACTCAAACCGCAGAGGGTGCCAGAAGAGGATCACTCCACGGACTTAAGAAAAATATTCTTAAGCTCCAGTGAGAGTGAGGCAGATGAAATCCATAATGCAGCAGGCAAACAAAGGGCCGCCGAGAGCAAAAAGATAAAGGCAAAGGAAAAAGGCGGAATGGAAAAGAAGGTAAAAAAGGCTGACAAATCTGTAGGTGGTAAAAAGCTCTCGAAGGCGCCAGTGACAGCACAAAAACTTACAGTGGAGAGTTCCGGGCGCCATCTTGAAATCAGCCATTCTAAGATGGCGTCGCATGCTCCAAGCAGAACCTCAGAGGCTGCTGAGGGAGCGGCAGGAGACGGAGCCTTGGCTCAGGTGACCATGGGCAAAGACCCAATCACAGGGGAGGACATGGCACCAGAAAAGGCGGCGGCACCATCCATTTCAGAGCGGCGCTCAGCCCAGGCCACCTGCTCACTGTTGGAGCAACTGAAGCTAACGCCGCAGTTCAAACATTTCTTATCCGGGTGGTTCAAAAATGCGCCCACTCGGAGCTATGACTCGGAGGCGGAGATATGTGAGTCGCAGCGGCCTTCACGAAGGGACCAGCAGCCAAACCCCAGAGATGAGTATAAGGGGGAATTGCATCAATTTATTAATGAGGCTGCACGCGCACAAGTTCAAACGTTTTTAAGTTCGCAGCTGCAACCAATGAATTATAATAACAATGATTTGCAAAACCAATTAGCAATGATCAATTTAATGAATTTATTTAAGACAAATTTACCAAATCAATTCCAATTTTTTAATCCAATGAATTTGCAAGAGAGGCCCAAGGTGAATGAATTCAACATGGCGGAGAATGTAATTAACCAGCCACCAGCAAAGAAAAGGAGAGTGGAACAGGAAGAGTGCACAACTGCTAGCAGTATAAGCAGCGGTAGCAACAAGCAAGAATATATGACTAAAAAAGACAGGATTAGCAAGGATAAGGAAATATTACTGAAAAAGAGAGGAGTTAAAAGAGGAATGCAGCCTGAGGTAGATGTAAGTGAGGAAGAGATGGAAATACAGGAGGAGGCTGTAGATATGGAGGAAAAGGATTGTCTGTATACTGATGATGAAGAGGATGAAAAGATAGACTCTGATAAGATGCTTGAGGCTGAGGTTTTCAGAGGTACTTTGAGGAGAGTGCTGCAAACATTAGGATTGGACATCTATAAGGAACAGGATGATGATACTATTAGTAAAGAGAGTAAGCTAGCATCTGTAATTAGAAGGAAAGAGACTAGAGGCATTGAAATACCAATACCAGATTTCTTCAAGGATGTGAGACTGAATGAGTGGTCTTCTCAGTGAGGTTCCAAGAAACTGTTATCTTACTCCCAAAGATTATATGCCTTTGTAAGGACAGAGGTGGAATTTCTTAGAGTGCCCCTAGTGGACGCCCCGATTGCAGGGCTGGTTTCGGGGGCACTTGTCCCCAGGGAGGGGGACACACAATTGAAGGAACTAGATGAGAGACGAGCAGAAACATCTTTGAAAAAAGCGCATGAGGCAGCATCTTTAGCAGTCAAAGCTTCAGTGGCTGCTTCTATGTTTGCAAGAGCTGGAGTTCTCTGGTCTCAGGATATCTTAGATTCCCAAGATTTAAGCATGCAGGAAATATTAAAGGCGGTAGAGAGAATTCAGAGAGTGCCGAAATATGTGGCAGATGCTGGTCATGATGCTGCTGCATTTGCAGCAAGGAATATAAATTTGTTAACAATAGCGAGGCGCTTCTTGTGGTTGAGACACTGGGAGGCTGACCAGAAATCTCGCAATAACTTGGCCTTTGTCCCTTTTCAGGGAGAGTTACTATTTGAAGAGAAAGCATTGGAGAAGGTCTTAGTGGAGACAAAAGAGAAGAAGCAGGTAATGCCCACTTTACAAAAGAAAAAGGGGGAGAGAAGACATTTTTGAGGAACTAACTACTCCTTTCGTGGGGGAAGATTTCTCCGGAAGAGGATCCAACTTTAGATCTGGTAGATACCAGTGGAATAGACAGAGACCACAATTCAATAGACAGTTGCAGTACTCCAGACAAGGACAAGGGAAGCTTGGAAATACCTCGGAGTGAGGTAAATCTTAATACTGACTATCAAAATCAGACAGTAGGGTGAAGACTTCTGGCTTTCAGACATAAATGGTCTCAAATAACATCAGACCACTGGGTTTTAAAGGTAGTAACCAAGGGTTACAAAATATGTTTCCATTCAAGGCCGAAAGACAGATTTCTTCCATCTCCAGTTTCAAAGAACAACAGCAAACAACAAATTGTCCAACAGGAAATTTTCCATTTGCTGCAGATAGGTGCGATAGAGAGGGTTCCAGAACACCAAAAATTCTTAGGAGTTTACTCTATATTCTTTGTGGTTCCGAAGCCCAATGGCAAGTACAGACCGGTATTGAATCTGAGGTACCTCAACACTTCTGTAGAATACCGGAAGTTCAAGATGGAAACTCTTCAGACGATCAAAGAGAATTTGTCTGTAGGGAATTACATGGCGTCCATAAACCTGAAGGAGGCATCTTTACATGTCCCAATGGACGAGGAGGACAGGAGATACCTGAGATTCCATTACCAGGCTTGCCACTACCAGTTCAAAGCTCTGCCTTTCGGCCTGGCATCAGCACCTCGGGTGTTCACGAAGGTGTTCATTCCACTGATAGCTTTCCTCCCGGTACAAGGGGTACAGCTATACCCATATCTGGATGATATCTTGCTGAAAGCAGACTCAAAGGGCAGGTTAAGGAGAGATGTAGAGGTAACAATCCAAACACTGGTGGACTATGGTTTCCTCTTCAACTTCGAGAAGAGCATGTTGAGTCCAACTATGGTGCTCACACATTTAGGAATGCGGGTAGACACCTCGAAAGGGCGACTATACCTTTCGCAAGACAGGTTAGTGAAACTGAGGCAGGAAACTCACCAGCTGCGGCAATGCAAGTCGGCAGACTTGATGCAGCTGGCAAAGGTTATGGGAATACTGATTTCTGCAACACAGTTGGCACAGTGGGGAAGTTTTCATGTAAAGCCTCTGCAGAGACTACTGCTGAAGCACCAGTTAGCAATATCAGCAAAAAGGCATTACAAGGTGACCTTGCCAGATCAGGTACGGACCGGGCTGTCCTGGTGGCTTAAGGGGAAGAAAGTGGCTTCAGGAGTTCCCATTTGCATTCAGAGCGAGGTCCGTGTAACAACAGATGCCAGTCTCTGTGGATGGGGAGCTCACTGCAAAGGATACTCAGTGCAAGGCATTTGGACATTTTCAGACAAGCGGCACAACATAAACTACCTAGAGTTGAAAGCCATTTGTTTGGCACTCCAACAGTTTTGGCGGTTGGTAAAAGATCAGCATGTAAAGATATTCACAGACAATATGACTGTCAAAGTATACATCTGCAAACAGGGCGGTTTGCGTTTGGTGCCCTTGGTATTGGAATCAACCAAGCTGTTCCAGTGGGCTGAGAGGCATTTAAGATCGATCACGGCGGTACATGTGAAGGGAGAGTCGAATGTTCAAGCAGAACTTAAGCAGGAACTGGCTGCACCCAGGAGAATGGGCTCTCAATGCATAGGTGTTCTGGTGTTTTTGGGCCGTTACAAGTGGACTTGTTTGCTTCTGGTGGAAATACCAAGTTAAAAAGGTATTTCTCCATCAGTGGAAGCAAAGATGCGGAAGCGCACGATGCTCTGTTGGTGACGTGGCCTCCAGGGATGCACTATGCTTTACCCCCAATCCAAATTGTACAAAAAGTTCTGTCAAAGATCCGCATGGAAAAGGCGACAGTGGTTTTAATAGCGCCGTACTGGCCAAAGAGACCTTGGTTTCCGATGCTGCTGCAAATGGCGCAAACACCTCCGTGGAGGTTGCCCTTGAGAGCGGACTTGCTCACCCAGGGACCGGTGTGCCATCCAGATCCCGGCTGGTTGAGTCTGGCAGCTTGGAAATTGAGCGGAAATTCCTAGCACGGCAGGGATATGCTGACAAGGTGGTTAGGACTATATTGGGGTCCCGTAGAGGGACTACTCGGAGAATATATGACCGAACCTGGAAAGTCTTTTAGAGGTGGTGCGATGAGAACCACCTGAATCTGGCGGACATAAATGTCTCGCATGTCTTACACTTCCTGCAAGACGGTTTGGAGAAGAGTTTGCAACTCAACACCTTAAAAAGGCAGGTTGTGGCGTTGTTGGCTTTCCTGACTCTGGATGGGGAGTCCTACTCAAAACATCCTCATATCAGGAGATTTCTGAGAGGGGCGACTTTGAAGTCGTTTCCAACCAGGCACAGGTTTCCCACCTGGGATTTGAACTTGGTGTTGAACGCTTTAACACCATTTGAGCCATTGCGAGTATCATCGTTGAGACTACTCTCTTTCAAAACCGCCTTCCTGCTCACGATCACTTCGGCCAGAAGAGTATTGGAGTTGGCGGCTCTGTCTGTGAGTGAACATTTGTGCAGATTTGAGCAGGACAAACTGACTCTAGGCTTCGATCCTTCCTTCTTGCCAAAATGTGTGTCATCAACATTCCGCTGGGAGGAGATTCATTTGCCAACTTTCTGTCCGAAACCAGTGCACCCACTTGAAAAAAAGTCGCACACTTTGGACGTGCTAAGAGTAGTAAAGGTCTACATCAAAAGGACAAAGGATTTCAGAAGGACTGATGCATTACTACTGTTCTTTCAGCCAAGGACTTTCGGTCAGCAGGCCAGCAAGTTTGTCATTGCTGGTTGGATCAAAGCTTGCATATTTCTTTGTTATGATCATGCTAAGAAGCTGCGTCCAGCGAATGTATGGCCGCATTCCATTAGATCTATGGTGACTTCAGTGGCGTACGCTTTGTCGGGCTCTTTGGAAGAAGTGTGTAGTACAGCCGGGTGGAAACAGTCATCAATTTTTATTAAACATTACAAGCTGGACAAATATAAATCTGCACAGGCCACTTTCGGGAGCCAGGTTCTGCAGGCAGTGTTGTAGATCTATACCCACCCATAGAACAACTTGGGAAGATCCCATGTGTATTGGATTGATCCTCCTGTCATCCTGCGAATGAAGAATTGGTATTTATGTGAATGGTCATTCTAGGATGACAGGAGGAGCAATCCACGCCCACCACTATGTTAAGAAGATGGACAAATTGAAGAGTGGTGGAGGTCCAGGGAATTCCTAACTTAGCCTGCTAGGGAAGGAGAACTGATGGAGAGGGGCTGGATCAATTAAATGGTTTTTTCTACTGTTGGCACAAGGATGGCTTCTGCATCGGCTGGCGCGAGGATCACAACCCATGTGTATGCTCCTCCTGTCATCCTAGAATGACCATTCACGTAAGTACCAATTCTTCATTCCACAAACAATGTTCCTCTCATTTTTAAGTCACCTAAATATTTTAAGTTTTTCATTTCAGCCTTTTTAGTTGCAGGAAAGGAGATTCCACCTGAGCCTCAGGAAGAAATTCCTGACAGTCAGGGCTGTCCGGCAGTGGAATATGCTGCCTCGGAGTGTGGTGGAGTCTCCTTCTTTGGAAGTTTTTAAGCAGAGGCTAGATGGCCATCTGTCGGGAGTGCTTTGAGGGTGTTCCTGCATGGCAGGGGGTTGGACTGGATGGCCCGTGTGGTCTCTTCCAACTCTACATTTCTATGATTCTAGTTAGAATTTCTACTGAAAATGGGAACTAAAGGCCAAACTAGATGTGACACCATTCAAGCAATTAGCAAGTGAATAGCTTTCAAAAACAAAATTAAAGTTTCAAGAGACCCAACCCAGAGAGGCAAATTATTAAAGTGCCATGATCCCAATCCCAACTGAGATGTGCCTGCAATTTGCTTTTAAAAGAACTCACATAACTGCTAATGGCATGAATGGTGTTGCATTTAGTTTAGCCTTCATAATCTAAGTTAAATTATTATGTTTTGTTAGCAGTAGAGTTTGTCATAACATAACAAACTTTATCACTATGTGGACTGAAAAATTTTTCAATATGAAGAGATTATGGATGATTTATACATAAAATGGGAAACTAAAAAATTAAAAGCTTGAAAATCAGACTACTGATTAATTAAAATTTTGGAATATTATTTAGTTTGGGGTGGGGGATAAGAAAGTGGCTTGATTCCAGGGGCCAGGTTGACCCTCAGCATCTAGCCATCAAGCTAGATGATGTCACAAGGGATCCCACTGTTGTTTCCAATCAAAGATAATAATGGGATCCCCCACTTGCAACTCACCTTTTTAACTGGTAAACAGTATACACCCCGAGCTCGAGGAGAGACTGAACTTTAGGGGAGATGGCCGCTTGTGGACTGAATTTGCAAATTTATAGTTTACTTATTTTCCAAGTACTCTTTGTATTTACATACTTGAAAGTGTTTCCTCTATGTTCATTACATCTAACCTAGAGTTGAGGTAAGTGCTACTTCCTCCATAGAAAAAAACATCACAGTAATGTGATCTCTACGTTCTCTTTGCTGTAATGCTCTAAGCTCAATGGGACTTCAAATTATTTATATATACACATATCCATGTTTTCAGAGAAATATACTCTATTTAAATAATCTTACATAAAAACAAATCTTTTGACTTAAGAGTGAGTATCAACATGGTCTGATTCTAATAACTGTTAACTGCTAGCTTATTTTTCATTCTAATCATTTGTGTCCTTTATCTTTTTTTTTAATAGCTTCATCGTATAATGCAGTTGAGTGTGGTTATATCAGAGCTGCTTGAGAATGGTTCGTCTGTTCTTGTTTGCCTGGAAGATGGCTGGGATATTACAACACAGGTCAGCTGTTATGGGCTGTATCATGAAATGGCTAACAAAAAAAATTTAGATTGACCAACCCTCCAAAATTGATTGAGAGGCTAGAGAAGTAACTGTTTGTTTGAAACTGTACAAAAATGTAAATGCTGTTTTTTATACTCTAAAACACTGCTTTTAAACTCATAAGGCAACCTACCCTGAACAACTGTACAAAAGAAGGCATCATAGTTAAAAGTAGTTAAAAAAATCTTAGCCATCTACAGAAATGCATGAGTCTGAAAAAAATAAACCTTTTTTTGCAAGGTGAAATTTTTCCTTGCCCTTTAGAATAGATGGTAGCCAGCTGATCTCACATTCATGCATGGAAGGCACTCTTGCCCTATCACTGTGTTAAAGAGAATTTAAATTCTTAGTGTTGAAACAAATTTTCAAGAATGTTGACTCTAGCAAACAAACCACAGATAATAACATTATCAGATGTTACAGATTGACTGTGTTTTCAATATTTATTCTAAAAGTACAAACACCTCATTTACTTATTTTATATTTTTATATTTTACCTTTCTGTTAAAAGTTTCCAACTTGCATTGAAAGGGGTTCATTTAAAAACAGTGTTAAAACATACATGTATAAAAAGCAATGAGTAAAATTCAAAAGAAGCAATAATTAATAAAAAAGTTTAAAATTAGAGAATCTGCTACATTATTTGAGTCTAATCCTCACATTTCCAATTATTTACTATTGTGGCTGGCCATGTGCCATCTTCCATTATAAATGTCACTGCACATATACATCATTACAGTTGAGCATTTCCATCCTCTAGAGGATATAAATGCCTAGCTGTGTAATGCTGGGTCTGGTACAAGCTCTGCTGTCAGGACAGACCAGTAGAGTGAAAGTGAGAACGCAAACTATAAATTACTTACTGTCCAGATATGCCTGCTGCTAAAGGCCTAAGAAAATATACTGGTGAACTGCTACATACTAAATGCACTGTATCAGCTATTAACACACAAATGTAATTTTATGGTCTAGGTAGTGTCCCTTGTGCAGTTGCTCAGTGATCCATTCTATCGAACACTTGAAGGCTTCAGAATGTTGGTAGAAAAAGAATGGCTATCCTTTGGTCATAAGTTCAGCCAGCGCAGTAATTTGACTCTCAATTGTCAGGGGAGCGGGTTTGCTCCTATCTTCTTGCAGTTTTTGGATTGCGTGCATCAGGTAAGCATAACCTATTACATATCTGTAAAATATTTGAATGCAAAAGTACCAATATTCCATAGTGAATGGCTGAAACAAAAACATGCTTTATTATCTGAAAAATATATGAACTTATTATGATACAAAATATGTTAATATATCTATTTCTGTAAAGGATGGCATTTTAATTCTAGATAACAGAAGTAATATTGGTGTTTCTTCAATACATCTCAGAAGATTAAGAAGCCAGCCACAAAGTTGTTCAGTAGGAACCATGCAGAATATACCTTCACCTTCATACTCTTAACTTTCGAAGCAGTTTGGAGAAAGAGACAGCATCACTCTGCCCCTTTTTTTCTTATTTTATCTATATCCAGACACAGTTAAAAGAAGCCCCTGCCTTCTCACTCAAGCCATCTGCATATGCCATAGATCTTGTGATGATAGGGTGGAGTGGTAGCATGCACAAACTGACTATAAAAACATGTAGAGATAATGGATATTTGGCCATGTGTCTGAGCTGGCACAAAGAAAAATAATCATGCTGTGCCCCCTCCCCCAAGCTCAGTATAGTGTTTCTGACAGAGGACACATAGATGCCACAGGTCAGTTTGCAAACAGGAGACAGTGAGGATATCAATGTCTTCTTGTTGGCTCCCAACATCTGATAATTAGAGCTAAGTTTTCTCTGTACATAAAGTTATTGTTTTCCAAGGATTATTAAACCCAGTGATCAGCTTGCAGGATTGAACTAGAGTTGTACTGCAGTCTGACCTACATAGAACATTGTTTTCAAGAACTAATGTCCTATGTTTATCTGTGTGCTCAAAGATGTAATATTCCAGTTATGAAAATGCCCACTAATTTCGGATTTGCAGTACAAATTCACAAGAGTACTGTATTCAAACAATCAAGAACAAACAAGTAAAAGTTTAATGGCATGTCTTGTTTAACAGGTTGGGTGGAACCAGACAATGCTAAGGAAAACACTTGTCCTTGTTTCAACTAGAGAGAACATATGAAGCAGTGATTCTTAAATTAGAACTGCATCATTTTCCAAAAAGCCATTGTTTGTGCCAATATCTCCAGGTGTCAGCTGACTTATTAATGTGAATCATTCTTTCACAACAGCAGCATCTGATGGATCTTCCAGTTGTTTCTAGGAAGGCAGGGTTGGTGACAGTGATGTCATCCTGTGAAGCTTCCATCACTTTCTGCAGAAGTTTATATCTGTTTAGGGCATGGGTGGGCAACTCCATGAGCCATGCTGCCTGCCCAAAATGCCAAGAAACAAAAGCAGAAGTGACTGTAGCCTCACTTTTAGTTTTGAAAATTGGGTTTTTAAGGTTAAACAGAGTAAGAGGGCCTGGAACATATTTAAAGGGCTTCCGTGAGAAGCAATTCACCATTTCTCTCCGGCCTTCCCCCTTTTTTTTCCTTTTCCAGAAAGCAGGTGGTCTAGGAGTCAGGAGGGACTGATGGCCACAAAAAGGTTGTCTGTAAAGCCCCACACTAAAGACCTCTGACTAAATTTAGCAGTGTTAGGATAAACAAAGACATCCTTTCATGGTTTAATAAGTGGTTTAAAAAAGGAAAACAGAGATACATATTGCAGCAAAAAAAAGAAAAAAGAAAAAGTCACAACTTCACTGATACAGGGGTGGCATGTAAGCTTGCAATAATTAGCCAAGAGAGGATTTTTGGAATTGTGGCAGCTCAATGAAAATCGTGGCCCGGGAGTAGCTGCTGTTCAGAAGGCAAATTCCATGTTGGACATAATTAGAAAGAGAGTTGAAAATTAAACTGCATTATCATCTTGCCATTATACAAATTTGTAGTACAACCACATCTGAAATACTGCATGCTATTCTTATAACTGCACTTTGAAAGGATATTTTAGAGCTGGACAAGATGCAGAAAAGGGTAACCCTTGATCATTTATCCCTTTTTCATATTTCTTGATTCTTACTAGGACTTAAGATCTGTTTTCTATACCCATTTGTCATCTCATTCACCACACATGGATGTACATTTTGACTAAATAGAATCAGATGTTACTTAACCACTAATGATTTTAGGTAATTAGCAGAAATGATAACAGTTGTGACTGAGGCTAATGAAAACAAGATGTAATAGTTCCTAAAAAAAAAGATACACTGGAGTTCAGTCTCCGCCTTGCCCTACTCTTCTGTTTCTTTGCAGCACAAGGGAAAAAAGCTGAATGTGTTACAGGACACCTTTGAAGGACTCTAGCTAAAAAAGTTCAACTGAAAGTTTATTTTTCCCTTCTGCTCAGTCTTGCAGTCAAGTCAGTTCTTTATAAATGGTCAGCATTTTAGTGTTCATAACCTATGCTACAATAATATTTTAACCAAATAGAAAACTCAGTGGAAATATTCACATTCAGCTTCAGTGAAGACTGTAAACAATGTGTGGTTTGGAAGTGTAGAAGACTTTAAAAAAATATGGCAAATGGCAAATATTCTTGTGAGTAGTGCTTGATGAATTGCTGACTTTGCCTTTTGCCCAATAAAACAATAATACCACATTGCCCCTAAATGACCTAGCACAAATCCAGCTAAGTGCAGAGCAAGATTTTCATCACTTATTGATGTACCAAAACTTGAATTATAAGGCACTCCAAATATTTCTTTAAAAACCTTCATTTTTCCTACTCTTTGGTTTGCAAGATCCAAGGACCTAACAAGTTTGTAATAATGCAAGATATGAAAATGAAACACTAGTCTTCAATAAAATTAATTCAGATTTTTTGCAATCCTTTTTTAAGTGACATTATAGTTAATTCCCAAATACAGTCTCCAAGTCTCTGTGCAATTCTGTGGGCAAATTTGATTGACCTAATGTTGATGTTATTGCATTACGATCAGTAAGGCAGTTCTGTGAGCAGGTTTGATTGGCCTAACATAACACTGTAATACTACAGCAGTGATAATTCTTATTTTACTGTAGCAGTGGAAAGTTCTGTGCAGTGTAGAAGTGATGTCTTGGACAGCTGTCTAATTGAATGATGGAACTGAGACACAACAATACATTTAGCTGTTTTAGTTTTCTCATGAAAGTATTCTAACAAACATACCTGTTCTCTGTGTTTCAGGTTCACAACCAGTATCCAACAGAGTTTGAATTCAATCAGTATTACTTGAAGTTCTTAGCATTTCACTATGTTTCCAATCGATTTAAAACATTCCTGCTGGACTCAGACTATGAAAGACTGGAACATGGTAAGGTCTTAGTTTTGCAGGTGTTGATGTCATTTCTATTTTATTTTAAAGCATTGCTTTAAGTTAACTTTATTGTGTAGAAATGCTAGCAGTGTAAGACCAGGTTGCTTAGCTGTAACTGGAGTTTTTTCAGTGGTCATCTGTGAACTCACACAAATAGGCCATCTGCGTCTGTGCAGTACGCCTTTCGGAATCTTCAGGAGCCCTAGAAATAGCAGTTTGGTGGTAACCATGCCCCTTGCAGCTGAGACTATATAAAATGCCTTCCTGCCAAAGTCCCCAGTTCCATGGCCGCCAAAGGCAGCAGCCAAAGGACTAAAGGACATAGCAGGACACAACAAGGGGAAGCAGGGTGGGGTCTGGGTGTTGAATGGTGCTGTCGTGGATGGTAAGTAGTTTGGTTTGGGTGGAAGCCTCTTATACCAACATCTCGACAACTTGAGAAGGTGCTGGGCCACCAAGCTGCCTGGGCCACCAAGGAGTGATCAGGATTGCCCCGGCAGCATCTTGTCATATTTTCGCTATCACCTTGGTTATAAGTAGGAAAGATGGAAAAATGTACACTGTGAGTCCTTATCAATTGAAGAGGAGTGCATCTCCGAGTGAGCTCTTGTGAGCTCTGGTTCTGGAGCAGAAAGCTGGGCATTGCTTGTTTGATGGAGATGTCTAGAGTTCTCTTGACAGAGTTTTCCGCATAGAGAAGATTCTCTTCAGGACAACCATGTGTAGTATCCACTCATGACATGCTAGAAAAGTGCGACTGAGTGTATCTGTCAAGGTGTTCTGGTCGCCTGGAAGATGGACCACAATGTGAAGTATCTTTCTCAGTATGCACCAGTCCCAGAATTGAAGCATCAGGCGAAGAAGGGTGTACAAGCGAGTGCAGTCCTACTTGTTGAAATAGTACATGACAGTGATGTTGTCTGTCAGTACTTGCACCCCCCTGCCTCGGAGTTGATCTTTGAAGGCTGTGAAGGCTTTTGTCATGCCAGAATCTCCAGAGCGTTAATATGTAGTGTCTTGTTGTACACCAACCGTTGGCCCCTTACCATGAGATCATTGCTATGGGCTCCTGATCCATCCATGGAGGCGTCTGACATTATCAAAGTCAACGGAGGTGTAAGCAGAAACGTCATGCCTGCCAGAACATTCTGATGGGACTGCCACCAGGTTAGGGACCAAGCTACTGGTTGAGGTGTCCAGAACCATCAAGATTGACAATGTCAGAGGAGATCGATGTTCTTCAGGAACCAGGCTTGTAGCAGTCTCCTTTAGAATTTCACAAAAAGGTGTTACTGCCACCATGGATGTCATGAGACTGAGGAATACCTGAAGTGTTCTTGATCTGACAATCTGTACACTCTCTTGCCTGCTACAAAAGACAGGAACCATCTGCATTCAGCCCTAATGGACACATGTAAGTCCACATACTTGAGATTGCAAGATGCAAAACAATCCCGTTTTGATAAGAGCGGGAGAATGGTGGCCAAGTTCACCCTTCAGAACGACTGAGGCTTGATGTAGTAATTCACTACTTTGAGGTCCTCGATGGGGTGATGACCTCTGTCCTTCTTCGATACCAGAAAGCTCTTGGAGGAGAAACTTTCCCTCAGGGCCAACAAGGGGATTGATTCTATTGCTCCTTTCTGGAACAGAATGTTGACTTTATCGTTCAGGACTGGGACTGGTGATTCACAAGGACACAGCCTACTGGGGAAGCCTTTGAAACTCTATGGCATACCCCTTAGTGACAATGTCCAGAACCCAAGCATCAGAGGTGATAGAGATCCAAGCTGGGCGGTATTTGCTCAACCTGTCCCCAAAGGGATGGTCAGAGAGGCTTGGTGCCAGTGCAGAAGTGGTATCTGACAAAGGAGAGCGTACAGTACCAGCGATAGTGTCAGAGATGGAAATATCTGATGACATAGAAGAGGTAGCAGAGACAGTATCAACAGTGAAGGTATTGTCTTTGATACCATCAAACATGGCGTTTCAAGGAGTCTGACTGCTTTTTCTTGTACTGGGTCAGATAGTACCTAGTGGAAGGCAATCTGCGAGAGGTGGACTGTTGTGCTGCAGGCTGGGAGGATCGTTGCATAGATGGAGCTGGACTGTAGGCCCAACGAGATGACTGTTGGTACCATTGATAATGGTACCGGGAGGCATATTGTTGAGATTGAATCCTGTATTTCTCTGCTGTTGTTCTCATTTTCTGAGTGTGCTCCAGTTGATTATCTGGGGCTGAATTAATGAGTCCAGTGTTGTCGAATGGAATGGAATGTTGTGAGAGACGTGATGACCAGAGCCATGTGTGATGCTGGAGAGCTACGGCACCAGCAAAAGCTTTCACAATGCAATCAGCAATGTGGCAGGCTGTAGTAATCTGCTGAGATGCACGGCCATGGGCTTTGGTGTAGAATATATTTTCCACTCGCTTATCATCTTCAGGTAGCTGATCCAAGAAGACCTTGGTTTTATTCCACAAAAATTGCTGGTAGGCACCCATGCAGGTGCTATAGTTCGAGTGCAGAATAGTAGGGCAGCATTTGAGTAAAATTTCTGGCCCAGGGAATCTAATTTCTTGCCCTCTTTTGTCTGCTGGAGTAGAGTTCAGGTTTTGTGATTTTCTAGCTTAGGTCACGTCTACAATGATGATTAGGCTTGGGGTATTGAGCAAGCCATTCAGCTCCTGTCTCAAGCACCTTAGAGAGAAAGTCCAACTGTTTTGATGTTGGTGATGCCGAAGATGGAGATTCCCAAGATTTTTTGAATATGTGGACTAGGTAAGGTAGAAGAGGTAAGGATGTAGGAGTCAGTGGCTGGTCCTGTAGCTGAATAAGCAGGATCTTGGAAGTTCTCTCATTGGTGCTTGGTTTGCAGGTTCAGAGACTTCACCATTCTGAGCATCTGATCAGAGAAGGTCCTGACATCATCAGTAGGGGAAATGGGTTCACCCTGCACTACTGACACATCTAGGAACTTTGGAAGAGGTTCTTCAACAGACTCTTTGGAGGAGAAGGTGTTGAAGGCAAGTGCAAATGATGATGATGGATCTCCGCAGTGGTATCACATCGTATGGGCTCGGACACCTCTTCAGGTAATTGACAGGGAGTAGTCACAGCAGGTCTGCGCTGTCACAGTGGTTGGCACAGGGTCATCTGGGCATCGCCTTTTAGGAAGAGGCTTTGGCATCAGGGAGTGCAAGGGTGATGTCGACACTGAGTGTCAATGTGGTGGAGAATGCCTTCAGCGTCAAGGGAGATAGACCTCCTCCTCATGTGCATGAAGAGACTGGCAGTGTCAATGGTGTGACCTATAGGAATCATCAGAGGAGACAAAGTAATCCTCAGTATCATGGGGGAGTACCTGGTATAGATGTTGGTATGATGCCAATGAGAGCATGGGGAGCAGTGGCAGTGAGAGTAGTCACTACAGGAGCGACAATGTCAACATCGAGACCATGCCGATGATACCAATCTTGACAGGGAATGAGAAGGGGATATTCTGTGGTGTCAGGGTCAAGGTGGTGGTGGAGGGCAGACTTCCAGTCGAGCTTCAGAGGCAGCGGCCACTTGCACTTGTGATCCAGACCTCGACCATGACACCAAACAGTTCCTCTGAGGGGAAGTGTGTTGCAAGGATGGCGATTCTATGATTTTGCTGTCAGACACAGCCTTAGACTCAGACAAGCCCAGAGAAGGAACAGGACCCTGTTTCAACAGTGAGGCCTCCTGCTGCATAGCAGTGGTGGCTTCCCTGGCTAAAACACCAGAGTTGGGCAAGACCACAATGTCTTGAGAAGGCAAAGTTGCTTGAGCCTCTCAGCCGGAGAACGTGAGGAAAGGGCATCCCTCTCCATCACCTTCGTTTTCTTCTTGGACAACTCGTGGGAGATAGAGCAACCAAGTGTAGATGGCACCACTCTAGGAGAGCAAAGACCAGCACCTCCTGAGGTCGAGGGAGGGGTAGCCAACGGTGTGGTAGCAGGAGTTGAGGATGGATGGTCTCGATGAGAGTCTCCTGAGTCCAGGCATTGAGAAGGAGGCCTGCCAGAAGATGAAGATGCCCTGGAAGAAGTCTTAGACACTATCCTGCTTGCAGGCCTAGAGCCTGAAGCCGAGGCCTGTGACTTTGATTTAGATACCATGTCAGTTGCGCGGAGAGCACTCTCCCAAAGTAAGGCCTTAATCCTACCTTCTCTGTTTTGTATCATCTGCAGTATCAATAGATAGCAATGAGAGCAGGTTGCCACATTATGGGTTTCACCCAAGCACAGGAGGCACTTAGAATGGCCATCTCTGTCAGGAAGTTTACCACCACAGGTTGAGCAGTGTTTGAAGAATGCTGCTGAGGCCATAAACTAGAAGAACAAAGCTGAGGTACAGAGACAATCAAAGTATTGAAGCAAGGGATCAAATGCCAGAGAGAGAAGTACCAGGCCAAAATGCTAAGACAAATCGTAAACCAAAACCATAAACAAAAGATCAGACCAATGAAACTGTTAGCCAAGAAAAACTCCAGAGAAGGCTCCTAATGCTGCTGCCACAACTGACAAAAAGGAACTGGGGTCTTTGGTAGGAAGGCACCTTATATAGCCTCAGGGACAGGGGGTGGGGTTATCACCAAAACACTAGTTCTAGGGCTCTAGAAGGTTCTAAAAGGTGCACAGCGAAGACTCACATGATCTATTTGTGTGAGTCACAGAGACCATGAACAACAACTTTGTGTTACACTAATATGGAAAATTATAGGGTATATGTGTGTATGTGCCCGTCACTCATAGATATCTTGAAATTACTCCTCTGTTGAAGCACTTTTAGGCATTAACTACATCACTTAATGGTTCCTTACAAGTAGGTACTATTCCTAGTGAGTGGGCTCCCAGTTGAAGCTTTTACTGTGCAACCTCACAGGTTAATTCACGGAAATTTACAGGAAGTCCAAACACAGTCTTCAAACAATATCTCCTGTGTTTTTGCACTTCTTATTCTCTCTCTCTCTCTCTCTCTCTCTCTCTCTCTCTCTCTCTCTGTCTTTTTTTTTTTTTTTTTACAATGAATGAAAAATGGCAGAATAGCTGCACAGTGCCTTTCAGGTTTGAGTAGTAGGGATCCTCTGTCTGGAAGCAGCCACTAACAGGAAGAGATGATTGATAGGAAACTTCCATCTATCTATCCACAGTGTCTAGAAGGCAGAACCTAGTGACCAGTATTCTCCACAGTGTAAGGATGTAGTTGTTGTTGTTGTTATTTCATTTGTTACCTGCCTCTCCCCAAGGCTGAAGGTGGAGATGTAAATTTGCTACTTTTTCATCCTCACATGTGAGGACAAATAATTATAGCTGTTTTCTCCCCACTATGGAAAAAACTGAACGTTCTTGCTCAGTTATTTTCCCAATATTGAAATATCCCAAAATTTTGTGGAGCAGTTATTCTGCAGAGAAATACCTGTGAAGTTTTGCAGGAAACCCAATGTCCATGCAGACAGGTTATCTGCACAAAAAAACCACAAGTTTTTATGCAGAATAATTCTTCCACAGCACTTCAGGACATTGAATAGCAAGAGAAAATTGTGCAAAATTCTCAGTATAGTTTTATTTTTCTTGACTGTGTTTCCCGATTATTTGGAAACCGGTTTCTCACCCTGAAAACAAATACAAATAATCATTCCACCACTAGGTAGAAGTATACTCCTTGTTACTCATAGCCCTCAACAGCAGTGTTATTTGTTATTTGAAGTCAGAAAAGTATGTTTTGCATCCATCAGTGTGCATCCTCCAGGCAAGTCACAGCAGTCCACACCAGGATAAGGCTTATTATATAAAACAGTCTTACTATTCTTTATTTGTCCTTGCCAAATCACTAGTGCAGTGAGACCTCTAATTATCTGCTATGCTGCACTGGTACTATGCACTGTCTATATAAATTGTGCATCACTCTCATATACTAGGTACTGTTTTTCTTCAGTTACTTTTATTTGGTAGTCGAAACATGCTTATATTTGGGGTGGATATTTAAATATTACATTATATGATGACTATTCAATATTATTTTTATTTATATTATTTATATATAGTATTTATATCCCACCTAATATATAAAATATCTTTGTGGTTTACACACATTAAAACACATAAAATGCAATATGTAATTTTTAAAAATTCAATAGAATCATGTCACAATCAGTTCAAAAAGTCAGTGAACCATTGTGTAAATGCGTAAGTTTTCAGAATGCGTTTAATGATCATGTATTGGGACATATTAGTCCCCCAGATGCACACAAAAGTAAGCCTACAGTGTAGGTCATTGTACAGTATTGTCTACTGCAGAGTTTTAGAAATTGCTCGCATGTTTTTAGTAATATACGCAGGCATAAGTCCAGCTTACGCCTGCATATGTCTTCTGTGAAGGGATCATTGCAGAGTAAAGAATTCAATATCTCAGTGACCAAATCCTCTTAAATTCTATCATTTTCATGCATTATTCCCAGAACACAGCCATTTACTAGCTTCTGGAGAACAAAGAGCAGTGGAAGAACATCTGGCTATATGCTTACAGCTGGATGTACAGCAACAAAGGCCCCCTCTAAGACCTCCAGAAGTCCTCTTGAGGTCCCAGGGGAACATCATCACTGTGCTTCCAGCTATAGGCACATAGCTGGACACTTCCCTGCTGCTGTTCCCTCCCCCATTTGAACAGCCATTAAATGACTGTATGGGGGTAAGCATGAAAAAGGTGGGCTTTAAGGGAGGAGATGGGGAGATGAGGTGTGGTTCCAGCTGGATGGAACTATACACCTTGTCTACCAATGGAGAATATCAGCCATTACCCCAAATTGTAGCCAATTGCTCTGACAGTTTTTTTTTAATAGAAGAAAAAAGCCCCCAAAATGAAACTTGCCATTAGAGTACTTTTTGTCTAAGCAAAGATAACACATGGATACAAAGAATATCCAATGAGGTTTTGCATTAACCCATGACATGGCAAAGTAGAATTGAAATGCTCTGGGCATCACTAGGTTGATGCTATTCAGGAGAAGCTGATATTTCTTCCACTTTGGAGACAGTGAGATTAAGAAGTATCACACGTTAGAAGAGTTTTATTTGAGACCTTTACTTTTATTCTGCCTTGTATTTTTTGACTTGGTGCTTGAGTGAAATGCACTTAAGCCAGGGCAATTTTTTACTCCAGAGTGCATTGGAATTCTCACAGTAATAAGAAAGTATATACAACTCACACAGTGCAAAGTCATTGTGTCATGTTAGTGCATGAAGCTTAAATTCACTGCATTTTCTGTCTCCCAAACCAAATGTAGTTTTCTAGCCCTTTGCACCCATAGTGTTCTCGAGTGGATTTCATGCTGGAAATACTATTTTATTCAACTTTCCATCCCTTTTTCCTTTAGGAACACTGTTTGAAGATAAAGGAGAGAAACATGGTAAAAAAGGAATTTGTATGTGGGAATGCATTGATAAAATACACAAAAGGAGCCCTGTTTTCTTCAATTACCTATATACACCTATTGAAACAGAGGTATTAAGCTGAAATTTAGCATCTTTGTAATCTTGGTATCTGAATTAATGGAATTAATTTTTATTCATTTTATATTTTCAAATGAGTAATTGGCCAAATGTTTCCCAGTTTCTGCATAGTTGTTTCCTAGGAATTCTCTTATGATTCAAAGAATACATTGAATAGGTTTATTTCTTTATTAGTTATATTTTTATCCTGTCATTCCTCCACTGAGGTTCATATGATGTATGTGATTCTCCCTCTCTCTTCTTCATCCTCACAACAACCCTATGAAGTAAACTGAGACTGAGAGAGTATGATTGGCCCGAGATCACCCTATGAATTCTGTGGCTGAATGGCAACTGAAATCTGGATCTCCCATGTCCCAAACCAAGCTGGAGTTTTCAAGAAAATCTCTAGGCCAAAAGGTGTCATCAGTTGCAAGAACAGAGTTCTTATGTGTCATGGAAAACTAATGTTTAAACTAATATCCATGGGAATGCAGAAGGAGTTGTATATGCCCTTTGGAGAGGAAGGATCCCAGTCCAGTTGATAGCCAAAACGAAAAAGCTTTGGTTCTGCAGCATACCTTTGTCCCTCTATCTCATTTCTTTGAACATACTAATGTGGTTGGAATATCTGACAATGGGACAGAAAAACTGATAGAATCAGAGTCTAGCCTCACTACTTGGGCTTAGTTTGTTGCTGTTGTGTAGCAACTCTAAGATGAACCTGTCATGGGGTTTTCTGTGGCTGAAAGTGTGTGACATACCGAAGGTCACCCAGTGGGTTTCCAACATCAAGCAGGGAATCAAACCCTAGTCTTCAAGGTTATAGTCCAGCACCCAAACCACACCACCATGCTGGGTCTCTTGGGCTTCAATGGTGCCTAAGAATTGGTGGGACTTCATCCTAGTCTAACCACTGAAAAAACATAGCTATGCTGTCCCAGTAAAAGGATATATGTCTGGCAATGTGTAGAGGGTTGCGACCATGATGGAGTAAAGCCAGTGACTGCACCACATCAAAGAATGTTATTGAGTACCCAAGAACCAAAAATATCTATAAAAGTGTCCTCTATTTTTATAGATGTTTTGGTGGGTTTTCTGAGTATATAAATAGCATATTTACTTTAATGTGGTAACCTCACATATTCTACTATTCTGTGTTTGTTGCATCATTTCAAGAGCCATTCTGAGTAAATAAGGAAGTATTCCCCCAAAGCAGAACTGAAATGCAGACAGAATTTACTTGCTTAAGAATACAGAAAATCAAAAAGTAAGCCTGATTACTTCTCAGGATATGATGGAATTAAATGTTTGTACTGGATTGCAATTTGGGCAGATTACCACAACAATTCACAAAATTTTGCATCAGTTCAAGTATGCTCTATCAGCTACATACGAAATTAAGTTCAGGAGAGTAGTCTGTGAAATGCATATGTTTGAGTCTGAGGAAGAGACATCAATGATACTGGAAAGCCAACATGGCTTTTGTAATTTGCAGACATCCCTTTTACAGGTATTAAAACCAAATGTAAACATATCCAGTCTTAAAAAGTGGGATTACTACACAGAAGAGACCTTGGCCACAGGCCCTTCTTATGACTGGACCATGGTAATTACAAAATGTAGTACCTTGGATGAACCCGACCAGAAGGATGTGTCACCTTCCCACAGTAAGAGGAAAATTGTCTGGCCATGCTATGATGACATTAACAAAGTACAGCCTGATGCCATCACCAGCTTATTAAATGTGAGTATAAATAGTTTATGTTTATTGAACATTTGTCTAGGTCTTTATTTTTTAAAAGTTTTTAATAGTTAAAAATATGAAGGACAGTTGACCCTCCAATTTCATGAAAGTGGAAAAACTGAGTATCTTCCCCCGACCCCCGCACCATATTGAACGAGCAAGGGAATGCGCATGTACACCTTCCTCCTCCCCTGTGAATGTGTGATAGACCACATGCACCTTCCCTCCTTGTGCTCTCCGTCCCATCCCCTTCCCCCATCTGCACAAGTGTGTGAGCGAGGGATGCTCACTCGTGTCTTTGCTCCTCCCATTTCCCAGTCTTGTTCTGTGCCCATCAACCTGAGTGAATGAGGGAGGGAATTCATTGTCACATCCTCCCTTCTCCCCCCTCCCCTTTCCCCCACCTGAGCGAGCAAGGAAGCACATGCTTGCCCCCCGCCTACTCCTGCTCCCCTGTCCCATCCTCTTCCTCCTGATCATCTGCCCTGCCCGTGACTGAGCAAAGGAATGCATGCTCATGCCCTCCCTCCCATGTTCTCCCTTGCCCACGCATGTGCGTGAACACATGAGGGGAGCAGAGGTGCTGGCAAGTAATCCACAAATAATCAAATTTGTGAAAGTCACACCTACAAATGTGAAGGGACAACTGCAATCATTTACTGAAGATTTTAAAAGACAGCATTATAAAAACATTATAAGAAGTGAGGGATGTTTGAATGTCCTGTTTGCTTAATTTTAGACATTTCACAAAAGAATGCACCTTAGAATTTAATTACTTGCAGAGATATCCTATCACAGGTCAACATACATTCTATAGGATACAGAGTTTTCAACATACAGAGTTTTCTTGCTGTCAGGTGTGACAACTTAGAGGCCTAAACGAAAAATTCCTGAAACATGCTAGAAGTAGTCTTCCAGACCAAAATGAAGATGTCTTCTTTTCTGCATTAGGACTGCCATATCTTTTCCCAGGATTGATTGCAAGCTGTCCAATTATTTTGTTACCCCAAAAGGTGGGGGACCCTGAGGTCCTCCAGCAGTACCCCTGATTCCATTAAAAGGTGGGGAATTATTAGCTCAAAAAAGGAAGCCTGTGAGAGGTGAGGTAACCTTACAGGATCTTTTCACCTTTGTATGCCAGTATTAACTGACTACACCAGTTGAAAATCAAAAAGAATGCCTTTATTGGGGGAAATTCACAAACACATAAACAAACTGTTTCAGAAACCATACAAGGCTGGCAAAGATGAAGGAGAGAAAGGTTGGATGCCAAGAGCGTGGGGTGATGTAGGTAATAGCATTCCTAAGGCAGCAGAGGATTGAAGTGAGATGACTCAGACTGGGGGAGCCTGAGGGCAATACAATGCACTGAAATCTGGGGGCCCTCACACAGCGTAATACCCCACATGTGTTCAAGACACCAGCAAGCAGCCAGGGGCTGAGCCTGGGTTTAAATACTTTTTTCTGCCCTAGAGAAATGTGTGAATTGGCCTCAGGTAGAGCTGACAGAGAGATCTGAAAGGTTCTGATTGCCTCTGTGGAAGGTGACAAAGCATCAAAGAAAATCACAATAGTCTCTTAATGACTGGAGAGATGAAGGAACAAACGGATGGTTTCTGTGGGAAAGAGCTAACAGGATGTCAGCTTATGGATGCTCCTTTTAGCAGCTTCATTTGCCATATTCCCTTAGGCTTGGGTACTTTAGAGAATGATCTAAAACTCATCAGGTTAAGTGTTCTGATTGATCCTCCTAAACTTATGACCTGGCCATGCTGAGGCTTTTTCTCCTAGCTTCAGACAGCTTCCAGTCAGAGTCCTTCCACACAGCTTTCAGCCATAAGTGCAAAGTTTATATTTAGTTCATGTCAATTAAATAATATTTATAGCTAATCATACTAAATCACACATTGGGGGCGTACAGCATCGTAACAATATGTACAAATTACATTTGAAGAATATCTGTGTCCAGGATCTTTGAAATCCAGTGCATGTTTTATGGTAGCTGTGAGCTGCAATATTGTCTGATTCATTTTGAAATGCCTAGTTTGGCTTATTTGGAATCAGTTTAGAAGAAAGACTGGTAGTTTTCTTGTTGCACTATAGATCTGCATAAGCATGTATAAGCAAATGTGAACGGTTGTATACTATGCATGCGTTCCAAGGAAAAATAAATTCCATTGGGAAAAAGTGTGGAGATTAGGGTGAAGAGCAATGAATACGAAAAAATGTGTAGTATTTGTTTTAAAATCTTTCAGCTAGGCTTTATAAGTACAAGAAGCCATTTTCCACAGTTCCGCAGTTAATGATGCAAGAAGAAATACACAACAAATGCCAGAATTTGATAGATGCTTCTGTACCTAAGCATCTTCAGCTTACAATAATTCTTAGTTATGCTAACTTGCTATGGGAAGTGGATTCTAAATTATAACAACACACTATGTTCTTGGCTTCATACTCCTTTCTCTTAGCATATGATCCTTCTGTAATTAAGAGCTAGAGCTGTAATTTTGCTATAAATAAAATGTGTGGTTTAAAAACATAATAGCTGCTGGCTCCAACTTGCTGTTCATGACAGCATCAATATTCCTAAAACTTCTCACACTTCACTTTATAGAGGGGTGAACAACTTCAACAGATCTGGGAACCCCCCACCACCACTAGGCCTGCTGGAGGAGCTCATGCCCACCACTGTATTTCAGCAACAACTCAAGGAAATTTTTTTAAAAAACAAGCGTTTTTCTTGATTTAAATGGGAATTTCCATATTTACCTCTGCATTTCAGCAACAAACCACAGCAAGCCATTTCAAAAAAGCAAAAAAGCTTGTTTTAAATGTTTTCCCCCCAGAATTCAGTAGTGTGATTTTTTTAGGAGTGTCTGAGGAGGCACAAAACAACCTTGGTGGCTGCATGTGAGTCATAGGAGTGCCTCTTTCCCTCCCGTTTCAGGACATACAGGTTTGGATTATAAATTTCAGTTTATATAATTCAGTTTATAAATTGGATTATAAATTTCAGTTCTGTGAACAAAAGGAACGTCTGATGACCAACGATAAATTGTACTCAGTGAAAGATGGAGAGTCACAGTTCACTGCGTCATCAAGTTGTATGTGTATGCCTACTTTGGTAAAACAAAGATCTGGGTTATTACCTTTTGATGGGCTGAAGGACCAATTCAGCAGATGGATATAACTCTCCAGATGCCTCAAAAATGTCTGTGGAGTATGATAGTGATTTTCCTTGTCCCTTTTAACTGGTGGGGCTAGTGGCTAAATTCTACCCCAGCACTCACTGCAGGCTATACCAGGCCCAGAAATGACAAGAAAATGCAATAGAATTAAAACAGGAATTGGCCAGAAAGTCACTTCCAATATTGTTATGAGGTAGTTGGGCTTCAGGTAACCCTGTGATCATCTCCCCCTCCACAAAAACTACTGCTCTTTGAGTCACCTGGAGGCAAGAAAAGCTATTTTTATTTTATAGGTTTTTCCCCCCCATAAACGAACTGAGGCAAGGGTGCAAAAGTGGCCCTGGAAGACCAGTTGCAACTCACAAGCCACATTTTGCCCACCCTGATACAGAATATATTATTTGAGACACCGTTTCATGAATATGCATTAATTAAATTTCTTTTATTTCCCAAATTTCTTTTACTTCTTAATTTCCATCATATTTTTAACAGGAAACATCTCTACAGGAAGCAGCAAAGAGATCAAATTTCTAGTTTGACCACACAGATAATTAGTTTGACATAAATACTAAAGAAGTCTTTCTGTTTCATTTCCCTTTTTAAAATTATAGTTTGGTAATGCTTTTTAGGAAGCAGGGTAAATATCAGTCCTGGCAGTGCATAATGTCATAACACTGAATCTGAGAAGTTTTAAATATATGCCTCTCTTATCATAATTTCTCTACCACGTCAAGAGGTTGTAGCTTTTGTGTTTGAAGACATAAACAGTTAGAAGTATTTAACCTTAGGAAAAAATATTTCTGTTCTTTTCAGGAAATCGAAAGATTAGAAAACAAGTTACATCAGAATCCAGAAAGGTGGCAACAATTGTGGGAGAGAGTCAAAGTAAATGTTAAAGAAGATACAAGGCAGGACAATGTAAGTGGTGGAAGGTGCACTCCTAACAAGTAATTGCATTTCTTCTGTGAAAGTAGTTGTGTTCTGACAAGCATTTTGTTGAAAGTGAATGTTCACCTTTTTAAGTTCATGTGATATTTCCTAGCTATATCTGTCTATGCATTTTATAAAGGTTGTGTGTTTAACCAGGTTACAGTGCAATCCTGTACATGTCTAATATTCAGAAGTTTCCTCATTGTGTTCAGTGAGATTTCATACTAGGACTATAGCTTTACATACACTTTCATTGCTGAACAAGGAAACTGATATACAGAGAGAAATTCTTCTTCATGGTTTCTGTGACTCACATAAATGGCTCATCTGTGCCTGTGCAGTGCACCTTTCAGAACCTTCGAGAGCCCTAAAGATAGTGTTTTGGCGATAACCCCAGCCCTTGCCCCTGAGGCTATAGGTCCCTTCTCATGAAAATCCCAATTTCCTTTTTGTCCACCGTGGCAGCAGCGCCATTAAGCGTCTTCTTCAGTCTTTCTCTCCAATCCATCGGTACTGATTTTCGGCTAACGGTTTCTGGTTCATGGCTTTGTCTAGCATTTTGGTATTGTTTCTCTGTTCTGGCTTGACTTCTGCTTCCTCCACATTTCCTCTATCTTCTGTTGGCTTCATGTTTCTGGCTTATGGCATTATCAGTGTTCTTCAAATGCTGCTCGACCTGTGGTGGAAAGATCCTTGACAGATCCCATCCTGTGCTTGGGCGAAACCCACAAGGTGGGTGCCTGCTCTCACTGTCAGTTGTTTATCCCACAGACCAGATGAAACAGAGCAGCCCAGCTTAAGGCATTCTTGTGGGAGAGATCTCTTACCATGACTGATGGCCTCAAAGTCAGAATCTCAGGTCAGTCTCTAGGCCTCCTCACAGGACGGGTTCTAAGCTGTCTTCTGCGGCGTCTTCTTCCTCTGTCAGACCAGCCTCTCATTGCTCAGGCTTGGGAGCATCTTGTAAAGACTGTCCTTCTTCAACGCTTGTTGCCGCTCACTTGTCAACTCCTCCTCCCACCTCAAGGGATGCGTCTCTTCAGTCTCCAAAGCAGTACCATCAACAGCTGGATGGTTGATCTCTGAGAATTTATCTAAGAAAAATAAAAGAAAGAAGGCAAAAGACGCCCCTTCCTCCCAACCCCTCTGCAAAGGCTCAAGCAACAGTCTCTGCCATCTCAAGACCTCATTGCCCTTCCAGATTCTGGAGGTTCAGCTAGAGAGGCCTCACCTAGGGAGATTTTTGTGGTCACTCAGGAAGACCTCTCTCTCCCTCTGAACAAGGGCCCATTCAATCGCCAGGCTTGGCAGAATCCAGAGCCGTTTCAGACAGGAAGATTATTGAGTCATCGCCTTCCAGGCCTCTGCTCTGCAGAGGCTCTCAGTGACTCTTTTGAAATCTGGATCACAGGCTTGTGCAGCTCCTGACACCGAAACCTGGTCAGAATGTCATCTGCTGCCACCACCGCGACCTTGTCATCATGACAGATCACAATCTCATTGCCCCTCGAGGTCAGTATTGTCTGCTTGATCCCGACAACATAATCAGAAGCGATTGCTCTTACCATTGTCTCTTTTTCTCGCTCACATCGGCACTGTACATATATCTACAGTAGATATTCACCTTGTGGCTCCAAGGACTACTCTGTTTCTTCCAACAGCTATTATGCACCACATCATTGACATTGTCATTTCCATTGAACTCATGAGGAGGAATCATATACCCCTTGTAGTCAAGTGTGATCTCCACATTGTCAATGCTCAGTGTTGACATCTTCACATTCCCTGACACTGAAGCCCCCATCTAAGAGATGACACTTGGAAGCCCCCACATCGGCTCCAGCGATGGCACAGACTTCTGCAACTATGTCTGGCCAAGTGCCAAAGGGGGAGTCACAATCTTTGCCTCACAACACCACGCCAGAGGTCCATCATCATCAGTTGACTTCACCTTCCTTATCTTCATCTTCTTCCTCTGAAGAGTCAGCTGGTGAACCCCACCCTAAGTTTCCAGATGTATCTGTGCCACAGGGAGAACCCATATCCCTTACTGATGACATAAGAGCCTTCTCTGACCAAATGTTGAGAATGGTGAGATTTCTAAACCTTCAGACTGAATATCAAAGGGAAAATGTTCAGGACCCGATCTATTAGCAGTTACAGGACTAGGCCCCTACTCCTGCATCATTACTTCTGCTCCCATACTTGGTCCACCTATTCAGAAAACATGGAAATTGCCATCCTCTGTGTTGTTGACACCAAAGAAACTAGATTGCCTTTATAAAGTTGTTAAGTCAGGAGCTGAACGGCTCCTCCAACACCCCAAGTCAACTTCAATTATCATTGATGCAGCTCAGGCAAAGACGTCGCAAAATCTCCATTCCACTTCACCAGATAGAGACAGCAAGAAATTAGATTCCCTGGGAAGGAAGTTTTACTCCAGTGCTGCCCTCCTGTTCTGTATTGCTAATTACAGTGCCTGCATAGGTGGCTATTAACAATTTCTGTGGAATAAAACTAAGGTCTTTCTGGGCAGGTTGCCTGAAGATAATAGGCAAGTTGTCAAAGTTTTCGACACCAAAACACATTGTCTCACAGCCCAGCAGATTACCACAGCCCACCACATTGTAGATTGTACAGGAAGAGCCTTTGCTGGTGTGGTATCCCTCCAACGATATGCATGGCTTCAGTCTTCAGGCCTCTCACAACAAGCCAGAGCAACGGTAGAGGATCTTCCATTTGATTCCGCCAGACTGTTCAACTCCACTACTTATGATCGTCTCAAACACACCCAGAAGATGAGAACAACAGTGAAGAAATACAATATCCAGCCCCAGCAGTATACCTAGCATTCTCACCATTGTTGATACCGACAGTCTTCTCTCTGTGCCTACAGCCCAACTCCAGTGACACAGAGATCTTCTCAGCCTGCAGTGCAGCAACCTACCTCATGTTGGTTGCCTTCCTCTCCATATCGCACCACACAGTATAAGAAGCAGCCTGAATCCTTGAAGCGTTGTGTTTGATGGTATCAAGGACGATACCACAGCTGCTGATACCACTTCTGTTTTCTCTATATCATCAGATGCTTCCACCATAGACTCCATCATCAACACCATACACTCTCTTTGGACACCTTCTGTCTCAACGTTGATGCCAAGCCTCTCCACCCGTCTCTTCAGGGATAGGTTGAGCAGATACCACCGGGCTTGAACCTTTATCACCTCCAACACTTGGGTTCTAGATATCGTCACCGGGGATACTCCATAGAGTTTCAAAGGCTTCCCCCAGTGGGTAACATCCAGGTTTCTCGCCTGTCTCAAGTCCAGAAAAATAAGAACAACACTCTGCTACGAAAGGGACCCATAGAACCGATCCCCTTTTCAGCACTAAGGTGTGGTTTCTCCTCTCAGTACTTCCTGGTATTGAAGAAAGACAGAGGTCTGCGACCCATCCTGGACCTGAGGTGAATTAACTATTAATGAAACCTCATCAGTTCTGAATGGTAACCTTGGCCAACATCCTTACTCTGGACAGAAAGGAGATTGGTTCACAACTCTCAATCTCAAGGATGTGTATTTCCATGTGTCCATCAGGTCCAAACACAGACGATTCCTAGTCTTCACAGTATGCAGGAGAGTGTACAGGTTTGAAGTTCTACCCTTCAGATGCAACACAGTCCCAAGGGTATTCACAAAATACATGGTGGTAGTAGCAGCAGTTCTTCAGCCGTGCGGCGGCGTCCTCTTCCCATACATAGACGATTGGTTGGTATTTTCCTGATCCCAACATCATCTGCTTTGAGATATTGACACCACAGTCAACCTCTTGGACAGCTTGGGACTGATGATCAACTACCAAAACTCCTACCTAGTCCCTTGTCACAAGATCAGATTCATACAGGCTATCCTTGATTCTCTCAAGCAGTCCCCCTCTCTTCCACCCAACAGATGGGAACTTCTTGCCATAGCCTTCAAAGTCCAATGAGTAAGGCATGTCAGAGCAAGAACATCTCAAGTACTCCTCAGTCTTATGGTATCCGCCATGGCGGTAACACCTTTTGCCACCTACAAGCCTGGTTCCTGAAGAACTTTGATCCCCTCCAACACCATCAGTTTTGATGGCTCTCAATACCTCAACCAATGGCTCAGTCCCTAGCCTAGTGGCAGTCCTGTCAGAATGTTCTGGCAGGTATGCCATTTCTTCCTCTACCTCCATCACCTTCAGTAACGACAGGCACCTCTATGGACAGTTGGGGAGTCCACACTGATGATCTTGTGGTAAGGGGTCAATAGTCAACCTTCAACAAGACACTGCACATCAACGCCCTGGAGTTCCTGCCAGTCATAAAAGCCTTTGCAGCCTTTGAGGATCCACTCCAAGGCAGGGTGATGCAACTACTGGCAGACAACATCACTGTCATGTACTGTCTCAACAAGCAAGGCAGCACTCACTCCTCCACCCTTCTTCATCTGATTCCAATTCTGGGACTGGTGCATACTAAGAAAGATCTTCCCCCCAGCGGTTTACCTTCCAGGTGACCAGAACATCTTGGCAGACATACTGAGTCGCACTCCTGTAGCATGTCACAAGTCCTGAAAAGAATCTTCTCGATGTGGGAGACTCCATCAGTAGACCTCTTCATGTCTCTGGCAAACAAACAGGGCCCAACCTTCTGCTCCATGATCAAAGCTCACAAGGGCTTGCTTAGAGATGCATTCCTCTTCAGTTGGAAAGGACTTGTAATGTATATTTTTCCACACTTCCTACTCACAACCAAATCATAGCAAAAATACAAGACGGTGCCAGAGCAATCAATCACTCCTTGATGGCCCAGGCGGCCATAGTTTGCCTCACTTCTTGAGCTGTCCAGACATCAGTTCTGGAGGCTTCCATCCAAACCAAACCTACTTACCATTTGCAAAGGCACTTTTTGGCATCCACATGTCTCCAACCTCAAGCTGACAACATGAAACTTACTCCACTAGCAGCCCTCCTGTGATCTGTGAGATATGTCATCAAGGCAGCTCACAAGTCATCGACGAGGCGTGCCTGGTCCTATAAATGGGCCAAATTCCCACAGTTCTTCCAAGACCTTACCGTACACTCCTTTGGTACAGTGCATTTGCTAGAATTCCTAATGTTACTGGCAGACAAGAGCCTCTCACTATCCTCCATCCATTGCTACCTTTTGGCAATGTCTTGGCATGTCCAGTGGCTCAGTAGCTCATCTTGCTTCCTGGACCCTGTGGTAAAAAGCTTCCTCAATTTACACCCTCTGATTCTGCCCCCAATCCCTGCTTGGAGTTTGCAACTCGTCCTCTCTTAACTCTCCGAGCAGCCCTTTGAGCCAATGGCCACATGTGATATCAGACTCCTAGGCTGGAAAACTGCCTTTCTCATAGCCATTACTTCAGCCAGAAGAGCAGGTGAGCTATGCACCCTGCGCGTCAACCAACTTGCAGACAGAACCACTCTCCCAGAACAGTCCTGCATTTTCCTACCTGCATTTTCATAAGGAAAAGGTAGTGCTCAGGCCTGACATCTTCCTCCCCAAAGTCATGTTGGTGTTCCATCTCAACCAGGACATAGTTCTTCCTGCTTTCATACAGAACCCATTATCAGAACTGGAATGCACCCTCCACTGCTTGGACATCCACTCTTGTATTCTATGTGCAGTGCACTGCTGAATTTTGAAAGTCTCAAAGACTTTTTCTCTGTTTTTCCTCCACCAAGAAGGGACTTCTAGTTTCAGCTCAGAAACTGTCTAAGTGGGTGGCCTCCACCAACAGACTTTCCTATGAACTTGCTGACAAGCAGCCCCCTTTGCGACACCATGAGAGCTGCTATGGCTGCTTCAGCTACCTTTCTATGAGGAGTACCCCTCCATGAAATCTGCAGCGCTGTCACCTAGTTTCAGTCATCTACCTTTATCTCACACTACAGGTGGACAAAACAGCTACCAGAGACACTGTTTTGGGAGAGCGGTTCTGTTTTCCTCTGTAGCATAACACTCCCACCTCCCATGGTGTGTAGCTCGCTAGTGTCCCATTTGTGTGAGTCACAGAGACCACAAAGAAGAAGGACAAGTTGTTTACCTGTACTGAACTTCTTCAAACGGCCATCTGTGAAACTCACACAACCCTGCCCTCCCTCCACTCACTGTGTCCCGCTATATCCTCAGTTCCTTTGGTTGCTACCTCTGGTGGCCATGGAACTGGGGATTTTGGCAGGAAGGGGCTTTATATAGCCTTAGGGGCAAGGGGCAGGGTTACCACCAAAATGCTATTTCTAGGGCTCTAGAAGGTTCCGAAAGGTGCACTGCACAGATGACTCATTTGTATGAGTTCACAGATGACCACTTGAAGAACTCCAGTTACAGGCAAGCACCTGTCTGTTTACTTCCCAGAAAGCTAAATAATACATATAAAAACAGTTTTGTTTTTCCTCTCCTAATTTTTTTTAATTTAGTATCTAGGAAGTTAACATCTAATGTATTGATCAAAATTAAAATGACAGATAACAGCTAGGATCTAAAGTTATTGTTTAATCTTTTATTCATGGTTATGCTTTAAATGTTTTTAACTGTTTTAATCATGGTTTTTAAATAATATTGTTATTTAATTCTTTTTTAACTTTTGTAAAATAAGGTTTTAATTTAACCTTGTTTTAAACTTCTGTAAGCCATCTTGGATTCCATCTCAGGAGAAAGGTGGGATATAAATCCAATTAAAAAATGTTTAAACTTGGGAGGCTACTTGTACAGAGATTGCATTCCCACTCTCTCCATTGTTGCCCCTCTGCATACACAGCACAGATGTTGCTTTCTCAGCCTCAGGAGTAATGAAGGGCAGAGCAAACATAGTTGCAACAGAAGAAGAAATCTGCCAGAAACAGGTAGAGATGCTGAGGCCCCATCAAGAAGCAGCTTTGGGAGGTAAAAGCGAGCTATAACAGTAGGGGAGGAGTGGAAAGGCCCACAGTGTGAGCAGCGTTCTAGCTGCTTGAGCTTTCTGCTCAAGCCTAGATCCAGATCATTATGTTCAGATACATACACTTTGAAAGTAGAAGATATAAGGCTTGAAATATTGCTCAAACAAAATGAAAATATTCAAAAAAAATTAGCCAGCTTCAGTGATAGAAACCTTTTAATATAAACTCTAATTTTAGAAATTTTCTAACAAGAAGTGGCAATTTGATTAAATTTAATTGAATTGTTAATAACGTGTAATTTCAACATTGAAGTTATTAAGTTGCTAATTAATTAAATGAGAAACAAACTAAATTGCTAACAAATTTTCTATTTCTCAACTGGTTCTTTAGCTGATGTTTGGCTTTTTGAGAAACTGTTTATTGATTTTTGTCAGTCCCTCAGGGCTGGGGAAATTATAATGTTTGGATCACAGTATTCAAACAAATTACTCAAGAGTGGTTCCAGTGGGATAAATTGTTTTAAAGGCTTTTGAGGTTATCACTTTCAATAAATGATCCCCACTTACCACCTTATTTCTAAACCTAATAAAGGATTAATGTTATTGAAACCATACATTTCTTTATCTCTATGAAATCTTCAGGGAACTTCAGAAGGTTGTAGAAAAATATGGAATCCATGTAAAATGAAGACCAAAAAGCAAGGGGTACAAGAGTTAAGGAATAAAATACAGAAGGCATATTTCATTTTCATTATGATAAGGCCTTTAAGTGCAGGCTTCTAATACGAACAGGCCAACCGAATCCTCAACAAGGATTCAAGATTCGCAGATCCGAATCCCTGTGCCAAAATAGGCGAACTGAATCTTTTGAATCCACCAACCAAAAAATACAGATCTCACACTCTCCGTTCTTCTCCTGCCCGCCACCGGCAGGATCCTGCCCAGGGTGGGCGAAAGAAGGTTGTAGGGAGCATGATCTCACACTCTCTGCTCTTCTCCTATGTGCCGCCAGTGGGATCCTGCCCAAGATCCTGAAAGTTTTCCTGAAAGTGAAAACTATAATTTGTTTTTCATTAAACAAAGATGTCAACTTCTGCTTCAAAAACACTTTTCAGTAGAGGTTCTTTCTTTCCCTTGCTTTTTAAACTCTTTTTAAAAAATGGATTCAAAAGATTTGAGATTCATGAGATTTGTGGATTCCCAGAACCTTCCAGGGATTCGGATCTGGATTTGGATTCGGAAAATTCTGGATTCGTCCCATCCCTAGCTTTTAACATAAATTTACTCACAATTTAACAGAAAACATTAATGTATTTTAGCTTGTTTGTGATTAACTAAATGCAGTAACCCTATTCTAACAACATTCCTATTTCTGGCCACCTCACATTCATGCCTTGAAGTATAGCTGTATTCATCTCTCCATATGTTGGTTTGTACCTATTTCACTTATTTCTGTTTATTAAAGTATTTCTATTCCATCTTGTATCATACAATTTCAGAGCAGCATACAATCAAGTCAGTTTAATCAATTTAAACAATATAAAACAATAAGAATTCATTTAAACAGACTACAACCATATTTAACAATTTGACAAGTTAAAAGAGATGTACAGATATGGATAAAATCACTTAGGCCCCAAAAGCTTTAATAAAAAGACTTGTTTTTTACCTTGGCACTGGAAGACACTAGCCCTGGTGCCAATCAGGCCCCTAATGTTAAGAAAGTGTTCCACAACTATGATGCCTTAGTGCGGCTTCTGCGTTGTCTTCAAGTTCAGCCCTACAAAAAGTGCTTTACACAATAGTATAGTCTGGACATTATCAGTGCATGGACTACTGTGGCTAAGTTATCCCTATGCATGAAAGACTGTAACTGATGGACCCAAGTAGTCTGAGCCACAGAGTCTGGACCTACAGTGGCAAAGACTGATGGAAGACTATTCCCAAACTACCTAGTTGGTCCTTCATCGTGAGTGCAGCCTCTGTCTTATCAGGACTCAGCTTCAGTTACTTGATCCTCATCTGGCCCATCAACCTGCATAGCCCAACCAACAAGGAGAAGTAGAGCTAAATGTCATCAACATACTGATAGAAGCCCACCCCCAAACTTCTAACCACCTCTACCAGCAGCTTCATGTAGATATTAAAAAAAAAAAACATGGTGGATGGGATGGAAGCCCATGGCACCCACAGCCTAATAACCATGGAGTTGAGCAGGGATCCCTAAAGTCACACTCTGGAACCAGCACTATAGATAGGAGTAGAACCACTATAACATAGTGCCTTACATCCTAGAATTGGTCCAGTAATATATCATGAACAGTGATACTGAAAGCTACTGAAAGATCTAGGTAGATCAGCAGGGTTGCACATCCCTTATCTGTCACTAAAGTAGGTAGAGGAGTGCCATTCAGAGCAACTACTACTGAAACCAAACTGAAATGAATCCATATGATCTGTTTCCTTCAAATATATCTGAAATTGCCCAGACACCACATACTCAAGTTGTCAGAGAAAGGTGATATTAGCAATGGAGTGATAATTCTCAGAAACTTCTGGATTCAGGGAGATCCTCTTCAAAAGAGGACATACTACAACTACCATTAAGGGATCAAGCATCTCCCTTTGAATGAATGAGTCATTCACCTTGGACACACCTCTCAATTCAGCTCTTTTAGAATTTATCAGTCAAGATGGCCAAGTTTATGTGTGTTTGGAGAGACTACTTCAAGCATCAGGCCACAACAACAGACAGTGATCCCCCCCCAAAAAAAACAGAACAGAGTGCACTGAATGTGTCCCCAAAACCTGCAATAACATGTGTCATCAAATTCTGAGCCAATAAAAACAATTTTCTCCTCAAAATACCTGGCAGGTTTTTCACAGCAGCTAACTGAGGGCTTCACTGCCACTTTGTGTGAGCCTGATCCAAACAGGCTCCTCACCACCTGGAATGACTCTGTTGAGGATACAATGGTGTGCCTTTTCTGCCAACCTTACTGCAGCATAAAAGGGACAACAAAGAGGCCTTATTGATCCTCATTGACATTTATTCTGTGACCTATGCCAACTGCACTTTAGCTGTCATTCAGCCTGTTTCATTGCTTGTAGTTTTTCCATAAACTAAAAGTTTATAGAATTCATAGATTTATAAATTATAGTTTATAAATTGATGGCTTCAGCCTTTATCTTTCTTTTTCATAGAATCACAGAGTTGGAAGAGACCACAAGGGCTATACAGTCCAGCTCCTTGCCATGCAGGAATATACAATTTTCTCTCTGATCTTTTACTGTCTACCCAAATTCTACGTGTTCAACATCCTGCAATACTTATAAACCAGTGATTTTTTTTAATCATCTAGGATACTGTCCTAATCCTTCTCTTTTGATGTCAGTGATAATAGCCTCTCTTCTAGCCCTAGTCTCCTTTAGACATATACATGAACCCAGGCCGCTACATTTTTCTCTTGCAGTTGTTTTTGTTAACTACCTCATTTTTCTCATACATTACCTTACCAGTGCCCTCCTATTTAGCAGCTAGGTTGTCCCCACCATCCTCCATCCTGGCTGTCCCAGCTGTTATCACTCTCACTTATTGATACCTGATATGCCTTCACCTAAAGTTATTTCTACTGTCACTCTGATCAAAGCAGGGAGCACAGGCTCCCTGCCACTTTTGGAACCTGCCCTACAAGTCCTACAGCTAACATTTAAAGCCATCCTCACTCCTTCCCTCTCTTGATTCCTTGCATTTGGCACAGTCTCAGCCACTCTTGGTGCTACTTGCCACTATTCCATCACTCTGTCTGTGCAACCCTTTCTCTGTTCATCAAATCAGCTTCCTTCCATCCTCTAAATCCCATTTCCTCCAGTTTTCTGGCTCCCTAAAGGTTTATGTCTCTTCCTGTGTATTTGCACTTAACTCCTTTCCCCAACTCCTTCCTACTTCATTTCCCCCCCGTCTCCATTAATACCGTCAAGGTAATAACTGGTGCATCTCTGTGTTTCACACAATGCCACTAAAAGAACATATACTAATATGGTAATGCCATGCAGAGATATCAGTAATGTAATGAGAAAGCACTTCCCAAACTTTGAGACGGTATTGCAATGTGCTATTTGATCAGACTTAATTGCTAGGGACAAATTAATTTTTGTTCTTTAACTGCTTAGCACAAAACTAAATGTTCCTTTGAATAGTCTTGAGAGAGAATAAAATGTGCATTTGTTGTTTATAAAATTGTTTTTAATAGAAACATTTCACATAGCAAATGTTTAATTCAACCTGTGGATTTGGGCAGTATGCTCTTGCTGAAGGAGATCTCAATGGCAACTGGAATTCTAATTTAAAGCAGCCAGCAGTGTCATTTTAGAGTGTTACTATGTTTGGAATCTTTGCTTACCATCTTAGTTAGACCTCTTGAAATGTTATCTTACTTTTTAAAGCATCGGAGGCATCCTTCTGGCTCTTCAGCAATAATGTCTGCCAATCTGCATTCCTATCAGAAGAGGTCTTTGTTGCATCTGCCAGACAGCGGGTTGGGTGAAGAACAAAACACCAACATCTCACCCTCTAATGGTGTGGAAAGAAGAGTCACTACACTATACAATCAATTCACCTCAAAGAATGATGAACATAGGTAATCTGAGTGATCAGTTTGACACAGAGCAGTCTTTCACCTGGGAAAGAAATGTACATCAGTTTCTTGATCTAATATTTAAACTGCAGATCATCAAATGTAATACATGTGATTAGCGTACCAAAACTACAGCTATCTAAAACTTAATGCCAGAATTATCTAGAACAGAGGTAATTACTGTCTCTCTTAGAAGCTTTGCTAATTTTTATACATTTATTTGCTTTATTGGCATTTTCTCCTTCACAGTGTAAATGCTGGTCTTATAGAAGAAAAAGCTTTTTCGAAAAGTTGTGTTTTTATTTGAATTGCCTTTTCATTGCCATTTAATTAAGAAGTAGAACCTTATTAATGAAAAGCAGAGTGCAAGATACCGATTGAATAATGACTGGAAATAGAGACTGAATAATTACTATCCTATGAAACACAATACAGGCAATCTTCTTAATAAATAATTTTTTTAAAAAAAAAACTCACTTCTTGTCAACGAATCACACCAGCGGTACCTCACAAACCTTGTGCCTTGTTTATGGAGGAATACACAGTGATCATACAGATAACTTAAACAAATGCAAAAATGATTAGGCCAAAGTTGTTTCTTTGTAAGAGATAACAGAGAAATGCATAGGAATTATTTCATTTTTTATGTATTGCTATTTATGGTTATGTTCAACATAATTTTTTTTAAGGACACTAAGTGGCTTAGAGTAAGATGCATATTATTTTCTTCAAGGTCATTTGAAGGCACACTTTATAAAAGAGGAGCTTTGCTAAAAGGCTGGAAACCTCGTTGGTTTGTGCTAGATGTTACCAAACACCAGGTAAAATATGCTAATGAACATCAACAGATTGGTCTCATCTTTTTCTTGCCCCTACTCACAGTCTCCATGTATGTGTATCAAAAGCTGTTACAGGGAGCTTCATAACCCTTCAGAGCAGACTTGAGGTTTCCAGGGAAAAGGCAATGACACCTTGTCAGTGGATGGACAAAACTGGATTTCAGCAGATGTAGGGGACAAGCGGTTAATGGTGCAGAGTTCTATTAAAAGATACCAAAAAAACCCAACCCCTCTCATTGTGCAATGTTATAAAATCTTGAAATGATTGGAATATGATGGATTCCCTCTGATTATTCTTTGCATCTGGTTTTGGAACACAAAGCTCAATTATGCATGGATGACTGTTTGAAACAATATGTCTAAGTCGAAGTATTAGCTACATGACTCCTGAACCTGTAGTATCTGTTTAATGTGTATTTATTATGTAATTCCTCCTGCATAGATAGGAGGGGGTTCCCAAAAATCTGAGAGCTTTTGCTCCCTTCGTCTTCCAGTCAGGATCTTTGGCTGACACTCATGCTTTGCTTTCCCAAAGCGAGTAGTTGAAAAATGCTAGAATTGCTGAAGTTTTGGGGTCTATATAACCAACCCTTTATCGTCAAGACTGTGGGAGAGATTTGCATACTTTCATCTCTGCATTAAGATGTGTTAAATGAATTTTTGAGAATTGCTTGTGAATAATTCTTACAGTCTGGAGGACTGATTTACACTATTGGTTATTTACAGAACATGCATGCAGCCTTTGCCCCCAATGGCACTGAAAATAAAAGTTCTCTTTGAGATGACTGTCTACTTTAACCTATCTCCAGTGGTTGAGATTCCCTGAAAGTTGTGACACACACCATGGTAGATTCTTGAATGTGCATCTGTTTGTTGTTGGTTTTCATAATACTTGAAATATTGAAATATTCCTTTTTTTCCCCTAGCTACGGTATTATGATTCAATGGACGATGCATGTTGTAGGGGCCATATTGATCTTGCAGAAGTGGAAAGTGTGATACCTGCTTCACCAACGATTGGTGCTCCAAAACATGCTAATGAGAAAGCATTCTTTGATGTAAGTGTGTTGCCAGCAAATCTTGAAAATGGTACTAAAAATAATAGCTGAAGAGCCATTCTAATGCAAACTCCATATATTTGAAGCTTTGATCTGGCAGCCACAGCTGCATGACATTTCTGACTTCCTTAAGTTAACAAGCATGTATTTTTCATGAACAGAACAACCCCAGTGCCTACTGCTAGGGCAATGTTGTGATCTGATTGAAGCATACGGCTTTTAGCCCTGAATGCTGATGACAGAATGCACTATTTGATTCAAAGTACTACAGATCTCTCATTATAAGCATCATATACTGAGATCTGTGGAAGGAGAGGCCTGCAAAAATCTAGTGTTTATCAGGATGCTTGTATCACATGTTGAGGAAGAGGATATAGGTAGGGAAGCCCTTGCTGCTCCAAACCTACAGACCTACATCTAGTGTGGCACCTCAAACACGTATGCATAAGGCATTTCACACCCCATTCCCCACACAATCATTAAGCATCCTAAATCTGGCTGTCATAGATGTGTCCTCCCCATTGGTAGGTACCCATAGAAAACCTAAAATTATTATTTCCCTTCCCTCAACTCAGTATACACACAGCCTTGCAACACTGTCACAGCCCTGTTTTGACATGTTCATTATGCTGCACTTTTAAGAAATCCTTCACAGTCCCCACATTTTTCTTTCTAACTTGGAAACTGGAGAAAGTAGCTCAAAGGAAGCTAAAGGAGGGATGGCTGGAGGGTAAGAAAAGCACTTATGAGACTCTTCAGTTGGGGCACTGTGTGGAAAAGGCAATGGGGGAAAAGAATGAAAAGAGCGTAAGATATTGGACCATTTCATTAAGTGGCAGGCATGAGAGCTGTGTGTAGAAAAGTCCAAGAAGATACCACATGTTGGAGAGGGTCCTTGTCTCTAATTTAAGCACCTGCTTCATTCTTATTGCAGCAAGTAACTTTGCTGTTCGTCTCCTGATAACCTGTATAATTTCTGATGGAGAAATGCATATGTGTAAACACATTTGAGGCATACTGTGGACGTCCAAGGAGGAAGTGGCTGCAGCTCCTCTGTGCATGCTCACATTTCTATAGATGCAGCTCCCTTTCAAATATTATATCACTGGAAGATGGGACATGAACTGTCAGGAACTGAATCCACACACACAAATAGTACAGTGCATAAACACTATTTATTTGGCGCGAGATACATCATACACAACTTCAGTGAGAGGACTAAAGGCAATTAGCAATTTCAAAAGCATAAAATATCAAGACGTTTCCCTCCTGTTCGCAAGAGACCTTGAAGCCATGAAAGCCTGACAGCACTTATCAGTACATTCCTACCTTTTGTTTACCGAATAGTCTCTGGTTCCCATACCTTTGTTTACAAGCAAGCAGCTAACTTAAAACCTACTACATATCCCATTACTATAATATGGAGGGCAACCCGACATGAGCAAAGAGCAAATTCGTATGTTGAGTAAAGATAAATGGGCCATAATTCTCTCTAAAGTATACTTGATATGATGTGGAAAATGTATGCTGTATAAGGACATAATTTTATTGCCTTTTTTCTTCATTTTGCAGCTGAAGACGAGTAAACGTGTGTACAATTTCTGTGCCCAAGATGCACAGAGTGCCCAGCAATGGATGGACAGGATACAGAGTTGCATTTCAGATGCGTAACAAGGAATCTCAGTTTGCTGCCAACTATGTGGAAAGGAAACCCTCTCAACATGCATGATTAACTGTGGATTGTGAGAAAACTGTATTTGCAGATCAAGCAGCCTTATATTCAGCCATAAATGCTCTATACATAATATTTCCTTAAGCTTATCATTTGTATATATTGACTCTTTTTCAATATGGAGGACACTCAAAATTGGTAACCTCCTTGCTTGGACAACTTTTCTTTTCAATAAAACTCCAAGCTAGGTGCCCTGGCAGGATTGCACTGAGACAGATTCGTCTCAGAAGTGTTTAAATCCAAATAGTTAGAAATCGTTTCTCCAAAAATAACCCCCTATTTTCCACTTAGTGATGCTGTTTCAGAAAGAAGAATTTATTTTCAAACTCATTGCTTTTACTGAGAGAGCATTATTCAAACCTTCTGTGCCTCTAGGTTTCAAACTTGATAAATATGCATTACTGACAGTTATAAGGCACTTAAATTACAGACACACACAAAATGTTAAGATACTATTTCTTTTTTTTCTTTTTTTGCTAGTAGTTTTCTGATCTTTTTCCCCCAGAAATAACTAGCCACTAATTAAATAAGAATATATTGTTTTATCTTTCTATTCTCTCTTCCCGTTGCAGCAGATCTGTGGAAATAAAAACAAAACAGACAAGAGAAGGAATTTGTTAACAAATCAGACCTGGCAAGGAGAAGCCTAAGAAATATAAAAGTTGTATAGTAACTTATGTGCTATTCTGTTCATTGTAAAATGAAATAACATGATGATAAATGCACTAAACAAAATGAACACTTGCACTGAAATCCTTGAAAACAGACATTTTGAAGGACAGAAGTAAATTATTTATAGCAAAATGCTAGCTAGATAACAGCAGTTACAGATAATAAATATGTACATAATTGGGCTTGATGTGATGTGATTTGATACTTTAAAAACATTTTTGCACATGAATTGGAAGAATGTTTTTAGGGTTTTGGGTTTTTTTTACATTTGCTAACCTTGTATTTGTTCATCTTTAAAAATCTTTGAGGAATTTTTTTTTCCTATCCAAAATTAATACAAGTTTCACTTGATGCAACCTGTGACGAGTTTTAAGTGTGGAGTCTCTAGATAGTTAAAATGCAATGTCTTCATTTTGAATACTAATATGTTAAATAGTCAAATTTATATGTCAAAGTTTGTATATATTAGCCAGTATTTCCTAGGGTTTAGCAATGTTGCTTGAAACTAAATGGCTGTGTTCACATGTAATGCTAAACCATGGTTTAATATTCTGAGGACAAATCACAGCAAACCATGGGCTTCTGCACTTGCCCCTTCTTCTCTTGTTTGACCATGAGGAATCCTTCCACTTCCATTTTAGTTTAACTACGGCTTGTCATGCTATTAGAACTAAGACAAACTGTAGTTAGTATTCACAATGCTTAACAGAAACAAGTGTACTAAATCGCAGCATAATTTATGAAGCTGGCTTGTTTTCCCTACTGGTGGTTCTAGAACTGAAGCAAAATTTTTCCAGTCTCCTTCTCCCACAGGAAGAGGAGAGGAAGAGTATAGAATCCTAAGACTCATACTGCCTTGTCCTTGTAATACCTGGCTGTGATTTAGCATTACATACAAACCAGGCCAATAACAACCAACCAAACTGACTTCATTTATAGAATTTCAGTTACTGAAATTTCAGTAACATTTTTTTTAAAAAAAAAATACCACTATTTTTTCTAGCAAACAGTGAATACACGTTTCAAACTGTATACATAATAGGAAATGCATCTGATTTTAATACATTTGACATTACAAACAAAAAGGAATGAAGGATTTTTTTCTAGTATTTTCAGCTGACAAACCATCACCTGTGAAAACTGGTATTTGCACATTCATATACTTTTCTTTGTATATGAAGTACTTTTTATGTACTTTATGTAATATTGATCCTGTTTGTTCTAAGGTTGTTTAAAATGTATACTACACTACTTACATGGTTATAACTAGGCAATTTTAATTATTTTATGTATATTGCATAACTAGTATATACTAACCGATTTGTAATAAAAAATACTTCATAAGAAAACATTCCTCCTTTACTTTACCTCAGTGGTATAGTAAAATAATTATTTTACATCAATTACAATTTACAGTTAAATTATATCCCAATTTCTCTGTAATAAAATTTGTATTTTTGTACAGCAAGTGCCCTCTTGCATGTGAAAACCTGTTCTTAAGTCTATTTTTTCATGTTAAACTCAAAACAGTCCATTAATAACCTAGCCATATCACTGTTATCTACTTAGAAAAGTTGTGCTTCATTCTGTGTTAAGTGAATAAATAAAAAAAAATGAATGCGACATCAATATTGTTACAATATGGAAATAATGTAACAGTAGTTGATTATTCAAAGTGGTGTAGTAGTTTGAGCATTGGACGATGATTCCAGAGACCAGGGTTTGATTCCTGCCACATGACACACTGCCATGGAAACCCACTGGGTGATCTTGGACAGGTCACACTTTTCGGCCTCAGAGGAAAGCAAAGGCAACCCTCCTCTGAACAAATCTAGCCAAGAAGACCCTGTGATAGGCTCATCTTATGGTCACCATAAGTCAGAAACAACTTGATGGCACATGGCAACAGTTGATTATTGGAGTCTATTGTCACTGAAACCACCACAGAACAGCTCAAAATGGATGGCTATAAGTGTGTTACCTTGAAAAGGAATAGTTGGCTATCAAACCTATTTTCACAGCATATAACCACACAGACACACACTTTATCAGAAATTATACACTTCATTATATTACTGTAACAACAGCTACTCAAATTTGCCTAAAAACTAAATTAAAAAAACCAACCAAATATCTTGTTTATTAAGTGCATAATTAAAACATCTGCTTTCTGTTTCATTTCTAAGAAAGAAAAAGCACAAGTACATTGAGTAATAACTTGATCCCATTTCCTGTCTAGATTAATGCATCCACACGGAGCTTCTTAGCTTTTTGGTATATGAACAGCTTCTCTTGTGGTTTCATGTAGGCTTTTTCAGCAAAGGGAATGCCTTGGTATCATTTTATGCATATCTACGTTTACTGAATAACTTATCCATCACTGTGGAACAAAGGGAATGCATTATGTAATGTTTTATAGATGTCTGGATTTACTGAAAACCTTATCTAGGAGCTATATGAACACTGGGAAGTGTTTAACATGTTTTTTGCCAGTGTGCATTCTCTGTACTTTTTTTTAAAAAAGTATACCAGGACAGAAAATGTGCAGTTCAAAATTCAAGTCATGAAAATGTAGCTGATGTAGAATTGGCCAATGGAACAATGTGAAACTAACACAGATAATACAGCCTCCTTTAGAACCACAACCTGCACAAGGCCCCCTCATTTTATCACTTTCTGCTGAAGACAATATCTGCGGATTCCGGGAGGCGTTCATAAACATTTCCAAAGGCAAAGGCATTTTAGAACACAGAGACCCATTTTTTGGCATGTCATGCAAAAATGGTGTCACATTAAGCTGATGGATGCCAGAAAATACTTAATATGACATTGATGGGGCCACAGTGCCATACTTACTCAGCTGTGTACTTTCCTTCACTCACTCCAATTAAAGCTTTGTTATGTGGGCAAATCATAATCACATACCACCATGCAATTCAAGTTTCCCATACATATATAGCACAGAGAAGGGCTAGGATACTGTACATTCATTTTGGAAGGCCTCTGGCCAGACAGATCCCTTAGACTGCAACCAAAACTTTATCAACATTTAACATCTGCACATTTTGTCTAAAACAATCACCCCTAGCAAAATTTCTTGGGCCCGAATGTAATAAATTTTCAGGACATAGCGCTAACCAAAAGGTGGTTTGGTGGGTGGGTGTGTTAAGTCCCTTCCTGTGTTATTTGGGTAATTTTAACTACCACTGCAACTGTTCTGGTACAGACTTCCTCCGGAGATCATACAGAAAGAAGAAACAAACTGCGTTTGTGAAAACAATGGCCCTTCCGCACCTTGCCTTTTTTCAGCACTGGGGTGCAGGGATCGCGCGAGCAGCCTCCAGCAAGAGGTTCTCGAGTCCCCACTGCTTCAGCTCCGCACAAGCTGCCTGCTCCCAAGCAGGCAGCGCGAGAGCCCCGCCTCTTCCTTCCGCAGTGCAGCCTGGGAGTTTCCCAGGCTGCGCTGGGGCAGGAAGCGCAACAGCCACAGCTCCGGAGGCTCCGCATGCATGGCAAGTGCACGTGGGGCCCTGGAGCGATGCACGATCGTGCACCATTTTTGGCTGAAAGCCAAAAATTAAAAAGTGCGCGAGAGGCACCTGCCCTATCCTGGAGCGTTGCACAATTGTGAGTGCATCGTGCAGATTGCTCCTCACAATCGCGCGACGCTCGAGGGGCCCTTTTGCAGGGCAAATGCTGTGCAAAAAGGGCCAAAGAAAAGAATAAGAATGACATAAATGAGAATGAAAATAAATATGTAGGGGAAATGAGAATGGGTTCAGGGAGTGCTTCTTCTGAAAACAGGTAGAAATGATGATGGAACTGCAAAGAATGAACAATTACAAAGGAATGTGTAAAAATTGCTACAAGAGTAATACTAATGGCAGAAACCTTACGTGTTTTTTAATATGCATGTATAATGGAATGCTTTTCAATTCTCTAGTCATGTATTTAGTTGCAAAGCAAGTGTAGAGATACATGTACAAGTCTTGAACAAGGTGCAGACTTAGCATGCTGGGGCAATCACTTCACTAAACCACAACATTGCTGCCTCACCATGAAGAGGAATAGTATCATTACTCACAAAACAGTGATACCTTTATTGGGCAACTGAAATGCACAAAATACATCATGCAGGCTACCCCTGAATATGTGTCATCGCACATCATGGCAATCACCTTCATCTTCCCATCTCAAGAAAAGTATTGTCTTCTATTAGATAGAACCATAAGAACAAACAGACCACACACTGCACTCCAGGGTAAGCATCATAAGACATTTCAGAATCCCTAATTTATGAATCAAAACTATAATAAATGTTAAAAGTTAACAGATTTTAGCAATCAAGAATTTGGTTCAAATTTGAGATGATATTCTGTGCCTGCACTCTTTATTTTTTTTGGGGGGGGGGGTGCTACATTTATATAGAACCACCATGATTATAAGTGCTTATATACACATATTTTCTGAGCATTGTTATCTTCCCGTGTCCTTGGGCTCATGGCAAGTAACTGCACCCACACTCCTTATTCCTCAAATTTGAGGAATTTTTATGTTTATGGTTACCAAATGGTCACTTCAGAGAGTTGAACTGCAGAGCTGGAGTCTTAAAAAACCCTGTCCATTCCGAGAATAACTATCACACCTTCTACCTGGCTTGCTGCCCATATGATGATCATTTCCTTTCAAACATTTGGCTACCACATGATCCAAAATCTAGCTCTATGACCACATTCTTAAGCAGCAACATAATGTTGTCATATTCTCCCTGCCTTAACTGTTGGGTTGGATTCTTAATGTAGTGTCCAAACAAAAATACTGCAGATTATTACATTCCATTTTAGGACTTGCCACTATGTGATAGTGTGCTGCGATGAGTCCGCAACTGTATATTTATCTGGAGTGTTTTGAAAATATAAATCTCTGCTCTCACTTGGTGAACTCCAACCATTTTTACCTTTGCCCTAGTTGAATCATCCTTCCTTTGCATTGTTTTCCCTACTTTAAATGATATTATGGACTGTATTAAGGCTTTGTTTCTGTGGCTAAGAAGCTAGACTGCCAAGGAATGCTGGCTAATCAGATATCTGTATGTATAGTATCATTTATACACCATTGTATTTTGACATTGTATCCTGCAGAAAATATAAAGCCTGGCTTGGCATCTTGAGCATGCAAGCTAGATCAATAAGCAATTATTTTAATTCAATATTCCAAGCCTTTTTAATAGTTCCTTTTTTAAAATATGAGACAAGGTAGATACAAATATAAATACAGCTATTAAGACACATTTCTTATGACATGGTTTATATAAAGTTCTCCCTCCACATTCGTGGGTTTGACCTTCACAAATTTGATTATTTGGGAGGCATATGCTCTCCCCACCCCACTCTCTTCCCTTGCATTCCTCACCCAAGGCTTGTGTTTAAAATGGCCATTAATTTCCTTTTGGGTGAGCAAAGTCCCTCCCCCGCTGTGCTGGAGGTGTGCCCTCTCTGTCATGTGGCTGCACTTTCTGCTGTGTAATGGCTACTGATTGGTCAGGTGCTCTCTTTGCTCCTACTCCTTTCTTTTCAAGATAGCTGCCGGAAGTAACCAGAAGCCAAGAACTCTGGTCCTCTCTCTTTGAGAGGGAAGCACCAATAAGCCCTTTACTGTGTCTTTTTTTTCTCCCCCAGCCCAATGCCGGGGCCAGAGGCGTAGGAATGGGATGTGGGAGCTCTGGAGGGGAATTGCGGGGGGGGGGGTTATTTACGATTTTTCCACTTTCTGCACCCCAACCCTTAGGAATGTGGAGGGGCTACTGTACTTAGAATCACAAAAATATTGAATTGAATTAGTAAACAATGCATAGATTAGATCCACAGAGCTGCCCGTCAGAGACAACAGGTAGAAGCTGACTTTCCCGTCTCTTGCTTTCTCCAGCACCTCCCAACACCCCTTCCCTGAAAAATGTGAAGAGGCTTTACTGGTTGGAAGTGTTATGGCACAGCAAGCTGAGAAGAAGACAAAGAAATGAAGTGGGAAGCATTTTGTCTAAGTCTGATTTTCCACCATCTCTCCCCCCCCCCCAGCTCATACACACAGCCCACAATGATCGCCAAGGTCCCCTGACCCTCAGAGCTGCAGAGAAGAGGAGGGGTGGCAGGTCAGTTTCCGACCAGCCCCTTCTGTGGGCTGCTCTCTTGATCAAACCCAGTGATTTTTGTAGCTTGACTCTATACAACAAAACCTGGTCTCTACAAGCAAGGAGTCTTGAAACAACTCATTTCTCTGGAGCCATGTAATGTATTAATGTTTCGACAGATCTTGATCCAGAGAAAGTTTGGAGCTCCTTTTCACCACTACTGCTTTACAACTGTACAATCATGATTGCTGTCCAGCTTCATGTAAAGTAAGGAAGGTACATTTTTGTATGGGTGTTTTTAACTTGTGCTCAACAATACCAAAACATCCTTATTAGGACTTTTACAATTAAAATACCCTGCAACTAACCTCTAATAAACGAGGAAGATAAACAGAAAGATCAAATTCTTAAACTGAGGGAAGCAGCAGAGTTCCTACATCAGATTGCTTTTAAAGGTTACGAAAGAATCTTGTGTTCATAAACTCTCAGTTTTCCAAATTTAAACATACAGGTTTTTAAATCAAGAGACCATGACTACACATCTCATTTAAAATGCCTGTGTGCAAGGGAAAAGACTTCAGCAAAAAGTATAAAGAGAAGGCCCCAATCAAAACTCTCTGGGAAAGTTGCTCCTCACCTTGGTTGTCATTACCAGAAAGCCCTTTTCCACCATTTGACCAGTGATAAGTTACTCCTTCCCATGGGACATTGTCTCAGAGATCATTCTTACTCTCAGTGGCGTCAGGAAGGACATCCCAGCCCTAAAATTCACTTGACTGCAGGGAAAAAAGAAGACAAATGGAAGGAGCCTTGTAGTAGCAAAACTTGACAAAATTAGGACCCTCAAGACATTAAGGCTGATGATATCGCTAATGATAACAGTAATGTCAACTACTAAACACACACCTCTCTGGCTTTGTGGCAGGTGCTTGAGAAAACAGCATTTTGCCAACAGAGTAGCCAGAAAGTCTCAGTCCCAGCTGGATAACATCAAGACAAAGTAACAAAAAATATAGATTTTTTTTTTCGCCAGCAGGAACAAAAACATCTGCCAAAATCTTTTCCCTCCTTTTCCTTTCCTGCTCACTTCAGAATTTTTTTCTCATAAATCTTCCAGCTGTTACATAGAGACATTCTAGGTGAATGGCAATCAATTTTATCCTAGCTGTTTGTGTTAAAGAACTTGCCCTTCAAAAGAACCTTATGTGCTAGATCATCTTTCTTATAAATGAAGCAATCCCATTCAGCAACCTGTGTGAATAGAAAAGTCTTCAGGGAAAAGTTTCAAGACATGGTACTAGTCTTACAGTAGACTCTTCTTAAAGTGGCAGTGAACTTCAAAAGCGAGTTATATGAATTCCTTCCCTGGCCTGATCCAAATTTGGAGTCTTGAGACAAGTGTCATCAGTTATATCAGTTGCCTATCTGGCATGGCTGCCCATTTCAAATCTTGCTGACACGCTGTTACTCATCCATAAGCAACACCTATAAGGCGAGTCTCAGTCCTTTGCTTATGAAAAGGTCCTAGAGAAGGAGGGAGAGAAATTCTTCCACTAGAACGGCTATGAGCACATGCACATTTGAACTGGATTCTACTCTGTCCTTCTGAGTTTTATTTTACCATCATCAAAATTCCAGCAGCCTTTTGACAGAAAAGGTACTTCTGGTGTTTCGCCGATAATAAATTCTAGAGCTAATAATCCAGGGGGACAAAAAGTATAGGATCCTCTTCTCCAAAATCAGCCAAGAATGTAGGGAAAGACCCTGCAAGAAGCCTGCTCCTAGATTATGAGGGGTTCACCTATACTGCTGGCTTAGCCCCTTTACTGGTTCAAGGAAAACAAAGGAGTCCATTCATTTGCAGGGGTTTTTGTTTATTTTTTTTTAAAAAACCAACATTTCAAGAATGGAGGTTGCTCAAGGCTTGCAAATATGCATGACAGCATATCCTGCCGTCTCCAAAATTCATCACCTAATTGTCTCTCTGCAGCCAGAGAGAAGATGGGAAGCAAATGGTTTGGCAGATGGAAGGGAAGACAAATATGAAATGTTGCCTGGCTCTCTACACTGCTTGGCAGATATTAGGGTTTGGGAAATCTTGTAAGGTGAGGGATTTTCTACTACTACTACTTCTTCTTCTTCTTCTGATCTTCTACAGTTCCCAAATTAAATAGCTCACATGGCATGCAAGTGTATGAGTGTCTGTGTGCACACTCACACACATTCACACTGTGAGCACATTCTAATAATCTGAAAACTAGTTGGTATTGTTTCAGTATATGGGGAATGTAAGTTTTGCTTCTCCCTCAGAATGCTCCAAAATATTATGTTGTTCTTGTTGTTGTTGTTTGCCTTCAAGTTGTTTCCAACTTATGGTGACCCTAAAGTTTTCTTGGCAAGATTTACTCATGAGGGTTGCCTTTTAGTGTGATTTGTCCAAAGTTACCCAGTGGGTTTTCATGGCCAAGTGGGGATTTGAACCCTGGTCTCCAGAGTCATAATCCACACTAAAACCATTAAACCACACTGGTTCTCATTATATAACAGTTTCTCATACACAGTTCATAGATACTGGCCAATCTGTGTCCTAAGCAAACCTAGAAAGTGTGGGGAAGACAGGACTCTGAAAACAGTCAGACTGAGAATCTTGTCTCCTTATCTTCTGGCTCCCTTGGGAGCAACTGATTCTTTCCTTTGGCATTGGAAAGCCAATTTCTCAAGCCATCTTAGTCAAAACTAAATTAGCTCTTAATCTATTTCAGACTGATGCCACGCATTCAAGCACCAGGCATCTTTCCTTTTGTGGTAGGGATACATAGCACAGCCTGAAAATGTGTTACTGAAAGCAATTAACCAGCTCCAGGAATAAAGTGATTTTTTTCCCCCGAAGTTACAGTCTGTAAAAGGCATGGCCTTGACCACTGCATGTGGTATATTAACTATGTCAACATGGCCCAAAGGTCAAGCTGCAATCTTCACATGCCAAGCAATGTTGCTACAACTTAAACATTTGTGTTAACCCTCACATGGACTGTCTGTAACTTCAGGGGTAGATGAATGTCTTCCTTTACAGCCTGAGGCATCTGTATCCTTCCAGAGACTTTGCTTTGAAAAGTTCACTCCACCAACTCTTTCAGGGTTTTCATAACCAGATTGTTTTATAAAAGTATGGTCTGTCCTTCTTTGTAAAAACATTTCTACGGTGGCTTACATAAATTAAGCAAAAGAGAACAATATAAAACCAGATGTTAAAAATACAACATTAACAAATAAGCAGGAGGATAAAAAAAGCAATCAAAACAGTCTGACCACAGATTAATAAATAAACCACGCTGAAAACCAGAAAGAATTGCCCCCCCCCCCCGTGCTGGAAAGAGGGAACAGTGTATTCTTGGCAAGCCTCCCTGGAAAGAACATCCCACTGAGGCAGGGAGAGGATGCACCCTCTGAGCCCCACTTTTATGAGCCCTGAAGCACCCCTAGTGATGAAGCCCCCAAGTCTTCAAAAAAAATCCTGTCAATTTGCAGGCAATTTTTCACCCCAAAACCAACCAGAGCAACCCAAAACAGCTGCAAATGTACCAGCTTGCTTCTCCTACCCTCCCTCCCCCAGAGCTGTTAAAATCATTGTAAAAACGTTAAAAGCCAAAAATTGGACAAAATGGCAAGCAGAAATGATGTGACTTATTTCTGGTGTTCCCAAAACATGACGGTGTGGCCCATGGGGGGCATGGAGAGAAAAAACGGCCCCTGCCTGCTCTGTAGTTGCCCCGTTCTGCATTAAATGAACAGTAAGGCTGCAATCCTGGATGGCTCGGCATAGCATATCAGGTCTACATGTGGACCAACGCTAGGCTGGGGAGTACATACTACCCCCAATTTACTAAACAGTTCTACATGGCCATTCATGCTTCACAAGGAGCAGTCAGGGTTCCAGAAGTGTCTGGCTATGTGTATGTAGCCAGATGCAAAATTATGACAGTGCTGAGATCCACCAGGATCTACCAGAGGTCTCAGATCTGGCAGTAATCATTTTGCATTTAGCTACAGAGACATAGCCAGACACTTCTGTGATCCTGCCCACTTCCCACAAAACACATAATGACCATGCAGAGGGGCTTCAGAGACTGTTCAGTAAAGAGGGCTGGGGGCTGTGGAGGGAGGAAGGGGATACCAACCCTTGCAGCACTCAAAAAAGGGCATACATGCACATAAGGGAAACTTACATGTCTGCATATCCCTAGCAGCATGTCAGCCCAAAACTGAAAAGACTTGGTCTCAGATGACAGGGTGTGTGGAAGAAAACTGCAGAGATGGTCCAACTATACCAACAGGCTTTGCACTCAAGTAGGACTTCTCTGAAAACTTTACTACCTGAGTCTTAAGCCATGCAAAGCTGTGAAGGTTAGCACCAAAACTTTCAATAATGCCTAGAATAGGTCTGAGAGCCACTGCCATTGTTTATACACCAGCATCTTAATCTCCTCTGCAATTTATGGCCAAGGTGGGAGGATGCATCATCCCACTATGACAACACTTTGGGGTCTCACTGTAAGTATCAAACTATTGGCCTGCTGACCTGGGCTACTGGGCATTGCAGTCCATAGCATTTCGAGGGCTGAACAATTGCCACTACTGTTCTTGTGACTAAACTGGATTTTGGGAAGTCATCCAGAATCAAGGACTTTGTGGAGCTCATCCAGAATACCATGAGCATCATGTGACTGCACAGTTAAACCATTCACCACCATATTCTCATGGGGATTGAATTCCAGTTTACTGCCCTGCATCTAGTCCACTCTCTGATGTCAGGCACCAATCTGAGACATCCACCAGTTCATCGGAACCAGATATAAAGAGGAAGGAGAACTGGGTGTCATCAGCATATTAATAACTTAAGTCAAATCAGCATATTTGACTTACAGACTATAAGAATTTGCCTACTTTAGCATACGGGCTCATACAAAGGGCTATTTTTGGAAAGTAACTTTTTTAGATTTTATTAAGTTTGCCAATAGTATAGAGAAGCAACTAGCAAACACAGTTTATTTCCTTCCCTTTTTATTAGTAGTACTGCTTTTAACTTTCACTTTGAAGTTTGGCATGTCATAGAATCACAGAAATGTAGAGTTGGAAGAGACCACACGGGCCATCCAGTCCAACCCCCTGCCATGCAGGAACACCCTCAAAGCACTCCCGACAGATGGCCATCCAGCCTCTGCTTACAAACCTCCAAAGAAGGAGACTCCACCACACTCCGAGGCAGCATATTCCACTGCCGGACAGCCCTGACTGTCAGGAAGTTCTTCCTGAGGTTCAGGTGGAATCTCCTTTCCTGCAGCTTGAATCCATTGTTCTGGTCTCTGGAGCAGCAGAAATGTCCATCATCAGGAAAGGTAACAGCCAGAATCCTGGTGGCTGTAGTTGCCGAACTGGCTACAATACATCTTTTAACAGAGCACAAAGAAGCAAGGCAACATAGAGAAATGACAGCGTCCTCCCAGCTACATAGTTTCATTCTGCAACATCCCTATTAATACTCAGAGGGTAGCTTTCCTTTTAGATTAGTAATGAGATCATATTTCCAGAGAACTGGATTACAACGGGAGGAGAGTGCTGTCCTTGTTTTGACTTCTCATGGCTTCTGTAGTTCTGTAATCGCAGATGTTTGCATTTTTACAAACTTTGGCCCATGTTCTTGAATGAGATGGTAGTTACAATCCCTCTCCAAATAGGAACTGACAAAGTTATGTCAAGATCCAAGGCCCCTTAGTTGGGCTCCTCTCTCCCAACGTACCACTGAGATTACTTCCTATTTTTGACTAGTATCTCTAGCTTGTAATGCTTTCCCTAGGTTGCCAAACATTGTTCTGTCTCTGCCAAGGTACATAGTAATCAAAGTAATAAAAACTTTGTTTTTAATATTATATTTTTTTTTGATTTTTTAAATTTGCTTTTTTGTCGAGCAGACCATTGGATTTCTTTGTACAATTTCAGGTTCTGGGGAAGAAAAGTCACAGGCACATGTCTGTTGGCCTGATTGCTCTTGAGCTAGACAAAGTGAGATTCAGAAAGATCTGGTGTGTTGGCACAGCTGCATTGATATAAATCTAAGTGTTTCTTTAATTACAGTATACCCGAATAACCTTTTTTTTTTTTTACGAACATATCTCAGAAACATAATCATGGTAAATTTCTGCAATGTAAAATTCAAGAGATGCCATCAAAAGCCACATTTCCCTACCCTTCAATGTTCGCCTAAGACAAAAACAAGGAGGAGAAGGCAGGTTCATTTCTTCTTTCTCCCTAGAGGTAACCCAGTCTTATAGTACTTGAGTCCAAAATCCATGCGTGCCACAGACAGCAAGAGAACCCCTAAAGCCCCTGCAGCTGTTGTTTACCATTTGGTTGAACATTCTGGGCTTCCATATGCGTCTCTGTGGACACAAAGTTCCTCACAACAAGCCGAGGACAGGATTTGTTATGTAACTGGTGAGAGGCGGCAGTGGAGAATGAGACGGACGTATAACTAAACAATCTACTTCATGAAATTCCTGCATGACAATAGCCCTTCTTTTTTCCCTCCCACCCCAGGCTCCCCAAAGGTTTAAAATATGACAGAGCACATCAGACTTCTGCCGGAAGACTGGAATTGCACGCTAGCCTACACAGAAGCACTTGCCAAAGGAGACATAACAATCAAAACAAGAAGACATTCTGCACAGAGGAAAAGGGCAGAGACCAAAAAACATGGAAGAGATATTACAAACAGTGCACACGCAAGGCCCAGCCCAGAGGGCACCTAGTCCAAAGGTATTCGTGGTAAAGACAGACAGTTTGTTAAGAGTGACTTGAATTAACATTCTCTTTCTGGAAAACAAATGCCTCAGAAAGCAACCACTATTTTCAGTCCATTTTCCTCACACTTAAAATGACTGTCTACAGAAAAAAGAAATCATCATAGCAATTGCCAGGAGCTATAAATTAGTTAGGTAGTAATGTTATTGTAAGAGGACAACCAACGCAGATAGTCAATAGCCTGAATCCTACTGATAGCACTAACCAGAGGAGACCAACTGAATCAATTGTTAACTATGGAGTCAACACTCATGTAAATTCCATTGATTCAATGAGTCCACCTTACATGTTATCATCAATAGGATTCAGGCCAACGTTCTTCATGTAATATTTCAACTAACACGATCCTCGTACCTTAAAATATATCTTCTGAATTGTAATAAATCCATGATACCATTAAAATGTAAAGATTCTTTTTCATATTTGTATACAGAAGCGAGAATAGTATTTGTGGAAAGCTGGAAGATGAAATCAAAGCCAAACAAAAAACAAAATGGCTTGATACTGCCTGGGAACAATTAAGTTAACAGCACTTCAGACGATGATTAACATTGAAGCATGACAGATACGGATGCTTGTGTATCACTCTTCTAACTCAAAACTCCACGTGATCCTAGAAAGCCAACAAAATAAACTAAAAGAACAATCACAAAAATATAATCAAGCAAAACTAACAAGAAGCAGATATAGTTAACAGAAATGGAAACTGCAGCAGAAAGAAGAAACAGTTCACAAGTAGTTAATGTACAGGCCAAAGGCTTGCTGAAACACAAAAGTTAGCAGGTGTGGTATAGTACTACCAGCAAGAGGGTGAAATCTGAATATGACCTAAATTCTCTTTCAGCCCTGACTAGACCAGAACCATTGAATCTGCTGGATTTACCTATGTGATGACTCACCATCCCACAATTGATTGAATGGCTCTACTTTAGTTGGGGCTAACAAACAGCATGCCATCCTCTGCTCAGCATGTACAAGGGTGCTCTCTGAAATGGAGTAAGATATCATGTCATGGAATTGTCTTCAATTACATATCTTGCTTCTGCATGCTATGTTTTTCTTGAAAGAAATACAGAAAAGACTATCCACACACCATGCAAATTCCTGATGGCTGGCTCAAGATGCTTGCAGCATCACACCAAGCATCCTTTGGGACAATGAAAACAATACTGGGAGATAGATACATGATACTTCATTGGAAGCAGCTGTATTCTGTCTTTAAAAGAAATATTTAATTTGGATTACCGCTCTGAATATCGGTGACACTATGTTTAATGAAACATCAAATATATATCACATGTGCTCACTTCGACAGCACATATACTAAAATTGGAACGATACAGAGAAAAACATATCACATGACATATTGCAAGTTTACTGAGACAGAGTTGGTGGCCTAAGTCCATCTGCTCTCATTTCATTGCACTGCAGGGTTACAACTTGGTATGGCCAGTGGGACCTATAGTTGCCTCTCATGAGGTATCTCCTCTTTTAAAAAAAACAATGCCAGAAGAAGAGAGTAGAAGTACTTTAGGTGTTTCCAGTAGAGAGGTCCTGGTGCTCTCATGCAGCTATTCCAACTTTGCCTTTATATTGCCTTTTTCATTAAATATATAGATATGGGTAGATGAAAGACAAAAGAAACAGTAGAGAAACTCCAGGTAGCAGGAGAGGATAGTTAACAACTGGAAGACCACTTTCTCTGGATACCCTCTAAAATTTCATGACTGAGGCAGAGTCCCTGCACAGCCAAAGCCTTATCTGGGAGTACCTTATCTAGAAACATGTTACAGCCACTACTGCCATCACCACACAGAAGTTAAGAACAAGAATCAGACAGAGTTTTTCCAATCTTCTCGTGCCTTTTTCACCAATGTTAACTTTATAGCAGTGGTTCCCAATCTTGGGTCCCCCGATGTTGGGCTACCTATCCAGGAATCCCTGCCTGCTAACTATGTTGGCTGCAACTTTTAGAAACATCTGCAGAGTCGGGACATGTGGTTGAAAACCACTGTCCTTTTTTTTTTTGATGAGCATTAACATTCTTTTTTTTAATTTACTTGTTACTTTAATATGAATAACCTATTTGATTGTTTTAATATTATAATTTGCTGTAGTCTGAATCCTGTATGACCATTATATACAATCCAGCCAGATCCACCCAAATCCCATTTACTGATAAACAGCCACCAGGTCCATTCCCCCATCAACCAAGAAGCGGCTGCCTGATGTTTGCACTCACTTCCACGAGTGATCTCTGGCACAATAGGCAGGAAAAGGACACCTGTCACATATTCCCTGTGCACCAGAAAGTATACATGCAAGGGGAGGGTGGGTGGGAATATCAGGCATGATCAACAGAAGGACGCATACACAGATACACACCCTAGTATATATGGTATGGAGAACTTTCACAGCCCCTACATAGCCCCTGAACTATAATCTACATAGAGATCATGCTTACATAGCAGTCATGAATATGTAACTGTAGGTTATGTATTTGTAACTGGCCAACAGGATTCCAGCCTGTGTTTTCAATTTGCACCTGTTTTTTTAATCATGTGAAACATCTTGGGTCCCACTACTGAGAGAAATCAGGAAATAAATAAATACACATATAAACTGACACAAAGCTTTACAGTAGCTGTAGGTAATAGCCTAAAACAGAAGTACTCAGTCTTTTATTCTTTAGATGTTTTGGACCTCAGCTCCAGAATCCCTGACTGCTGGCCAAGGTGACTTCTAGGATCTGAAGTCCAAAACACTAGGAAGAGCAAAGTTTGAGAACACGGGCTAAAAGATTAAGATTTGCTTCCCTCTCCATCCCACTCCCACAGACAAAGAAGCGTAATTTAGCAGTAGCAGAAGTGATTAAGCAGCCAAATACCTGCAGGTGTAACTCTTTGGGCAAGGCTGGGGAACATGTGGCCCTCCAGACACTGCTGAACTGCCTTTCCTTGCACCCTTGGCTCTGGAGGCTAGGACCAATGGGAGTAGCAGTCTAACCATAGCTAAAGGACCCTCACTTTAGAGAAAGAGACAACACCACAGGGTGGGAGTGTTTGTTCCTATAACCTCCTGGAATGCATAATGCAGTGATCACTAATCATATTACTGAATTTTCTCAAGTCTGCTTTCCTAAAAACGTGGTTATCATTTGGCAAAAAAGAATCATGACTGTGATAATTTTTAACATAAAGTAAGACTCTCTTAGAACAAATTGATACTTCATTGGAAAGAGCTATATAAATTGCAAATGTTACTTAAATGATTTCTGAAGTAGCGTTTTTTTCCTTTGCACTCCTGCCAAGTCACTTAGATTGTCTGGGAAAGCTCTCCTGATTGTGTGACACAGTTTTGAGAATCGTGCTGGGTCACACTGCCCTCTAGAATAGACTTGCTCTTCAGCTGATGGACACTGATATCATTCATCTATCAGTGCCTCTTGAAAATGTTCCCATGTACATTTCCTGGTATTTAATTCCAGTTACTGGTATCTGATTTTAAAGTACTCTGGATTATGGCTGTATTTTATTAATTTATTAATATTTATTAATGTTGTATGTCCTAGATCAGCAGTTCTTAACCTGGGGCCTTCGGACCCCCAGATGTCTCCAAATGTCCTCACAGGGAATCCCCGAAGGCTTGAAAAAAGGATACAGGCTTTTACAGTTAAACTAGATAGGAAGGAAGACAGACAGACAGTCAATCATACATTGATCTTGAAGGGCAGCATTTGTACAAAGTTTCTTTACAATATCTCAAACCATTCAAAAGTTATGAAACTGTGTGATAGCAAAAAATGTTCTCAGCACTTACTACTCCTGCACATGGTGAGAACATGCAAATGAATGACGCTGAGTGGAAGCACATGACATTTCTTGCTGCCACACGTACAGCTGGAAACTGCTTTAAGTCCTGGTGGTCCACGGCACCAAAATCTATTTAAATGGGGTCTGTGGTAAAGAAAAGGTTAAGAACCACTGTCCCAGATTGTTTATTCACTTGTTTTTCCTTTCATACATGGCCTTCAGATGTTTTATGAAATGCAGTATGTAAAGGCTTTGATGAATTAATAAATGAATAAATGTTGTAAGGCCTGTTCTCCTCAAGGGACTTGGACTCTAAGGAGTGGGCAGTCATGAGCACTGTCCAATAGTATAATGGTAAGGAATTTTTTTGTTGCAGAGGACCTTCAAGTTGTTCCAACTTATGGTTATCCTAAGGGGAACCTATCATGGAATTTTCCTGGCCAATTTCTTCAAAGGGGGTTTGCTTTTGATTTCCTCTGAGGCTGAGAGAGTATGACCTGCTCAAGGTCACCCAGTGGGTCTCTGTGGCCGAACAAGACGAGGAAATTATTTCTTTGCTACATTTTGGCAAAAAAAGTCCCCCCACCACAGGCTATATAAACATAAGGTTTAAACAAAAAATAAATAAAATACAGCTTACACACACATTGACACACTCATTGTATTAAAACTTTGAAACCAATGAAGTTCGAACACATCCTTTGTTGTTACTGTGAGCCTTCATGTTGTTTGCAACTTATGGCAAACCTGAGACAAACCTATCACTTCCTCACTCATGCCCAGTCCAGACACCACACAGCAAAAAAGCTCAAAAGAGAGTTGTGGTAACCTTCCACCGTCCTTCCCCAGGCAATTCCCTCAACCAGTCCAATATCCTGTTTGCCAGCATAAGTACACCAGTGGAGTAGGGGGAGATATAGGAAAGGGGACCCCAGGCACTGCAGCAACACAGGAGATGGCAACAAAAGCTTTCCTCACACAAGATAAAACTGCCTTGCCAGCTCCCAGCCTGCTCAGAAACTGTCAGGCAGACTTATCCCCTAATGGGGATAGCAGTTTGGTCAGAAAAGGACTTATGCAATGTAAGTGAAACTTTTACTGGCATGACTCACCAACTGGGTTCTGGCCAAGTGTGGCACTTGAGTGCACCATGTATCTTATGAACGCTTCTTCCATCTCCAAACATCTAGCTGCCTCTTGCTGATTCAGACCACTGGTCCATCTAGCATAGCACTGTCAACACTGACAGGCGGTGGAACTCCAGTACTCAAGGTAGGACTTTTTATTAGCTCTACCAAGACAATGCTGATATTTCCTGGTAGTCTCTCATCCAAGTACTAACCAGGCCCAGCCTTGCTTAGCTTCCAGTAAGATCTGGTTTGTTCATAGTAGAATGGTGGCTCAATAAGATAATAAAATATTTTACTGATCAAATAATTCCTTAAAAGGAAGTATTTCTACCATTTAATGAGACCACTGCTGAATCTGTTACCAGAGCTTTGTAAATAATATAATAGCTGCAGGGAGCCAAGGAAGTATCGCAAAAGCAGATTTAAATGCTGTAAGTGAGACAAGACTGAGGCGTTAACAGTCAATGTCAGTATCACTTCTACTGCATAATAAATCATACACTGGTTTTCTGCTGTATGGTTTTTAGAAATGCATAAAAGTTTAGTATTTTGCATTTGTCTGACTGAACTCAGCTAGTACAATTAGGCTACTCATATAACAACTGGATATATATGTAGGAGCTCCTCTGAGTACTACGGCAGATGCTATACACCCAGCTCTCCATCCAAGGCTGCTCCCCTACACCTTACAAAATTGAGAGAGCAGCACTGAATTCAGCTCTTCTCTAGTGAGAACCAGGCTCAATGCTGTTGCCACCCTTTTCTGTTTTCCTTGCATGCCACTCTGCCCCCGAAAACTTATTTAGGAAGGGATGGTTGGCAGCATTCACCCTGGGTTAATGTTAGCCAAGTGAAATGGCTGCAGCTTCAGAATGCTATAGACATAGTGGCCCAGAGGCATCCCATAGTCATAAAGATGATATATCTCGTAGGTACTTCTCTGGAAGGCACTAAACCAGAACTTACTATTTAAAAAGGAGGAATGACAGGATCAACCCCGGTGGGCTCACGAGAGGCTGCTTACTGCCCCATTGTTAGATCTTTTTCCTTTCGAAAAAACTGTTTTCAGTTTGTACAAATTAATCTGTTCATCTCACCAACTTCCTCTATCCCTTTCTTGGAGGGTGTGGACATGGTTGCTTTTGACTTTGCAAATCAGGCTGCTTTAAATCTTTTCCTCAAGTGACCACACCTCCTCTCCATCCCTTGCATGCTCATTAAAAAAAATTGCTTCCACTGTGCTGGGGGACAATCTCACAAATTCAGCATCATTGTATAACCTTTAAAAGAAGGTATGTGTGCATGTGCGTGTATGTATGCACGTCTGTGGGAGGGAGGTGCAAAAGATTAGTAAAAGAACAGTGGAGAATAAACAAAGATGAAAAGGGCAGTAAATTCCGGTCTAGACACATTCTTAAAATTAGGCTGTTGACATATTGTCTACTTTTAAGCTATGCTAAGACCGGTATGTATAATATGGAAATAACAAGACACAAAACTGTATTTCCCAAAACCTACTTGCCAGCCACTACATCTGACTTTTCACAGTGTTTTTGGGTTCACTCTGGTTCATCCACACTACCTTCCTGTAAGTTTCTCTATCAAGTTATTGTTTCTGTTTACAATGGTCAGTCTTACTGTCATAAAAACCAGTAAGTCTGTCCTTGCAGCCGCAACAACAATATCAAGCCATGGGGATGGCACACCACAAAAATGTTCCACTGTTTCAGCAGATTTCAGCAGTGGAGGGAAAGGGTTCCTCTTCAGAACCCCAATAATTCATGAACTAAAGGCAATTCTCTTTTTCAAGACTCTATATTCTTTACTAAATTTGGGCTTTAATGAATACTATTGAAACGTGGTGCCCTGTGGAAAGATTCCACTGTGTAAGGCCTTTACTACACGGTGTCTAACATTCCTTTTCACAAAAGACGCCTGGCTATAAAATGCTGACTAACAAATTTGGGGCCAGCACATAATTTATGGAGAAAGCATGTTTGTCATTTAAACCACCCCTGTGGCAAATACCATAATGTCTTGGACCCTGACAGTAATTCAGATATTTAAAGATGGCTATCACGTCACCTCTCACTCTTCTCTTCCCCAGCTTAAACATACCCAACTAGGTCCCTAAGCCATTCCTCATAAGGTTTGGTTTCCAGACCTTTTACTGTCCTGATCCTCCTCCTCTGAAGACCTTCCAACTTATCAATATCATTCTTACACTGTGGTGGCCAGAACTGGACACAGCTCTGCAGATGAAGTCTAACCAAAGTTCCACAGAGATACTAGTTACTCTCCTCAATCTGAACACTATTGATCGTTGAGACTCATATTGTTCATACTGTTGATATAGCATTGTTAATAGTATCAACTTGATACTGATACTGTTGATGCACCCTAGAATCAACTACTCAGAACTTGATCCTCTTTCCAAATACCATTGCCTTTATATCCGAACCTTCCCTGCCTAGCCACACATGCATCTCTGCAACAGAGCTTTGGGGAGCCTGAATCATAACTGGATCTGGGGCAAGGATGAATGGAGTGTTTAGTTCTTCCCAGAGGTACACTGACTCCACTATAAGAATTCCACACACACATACCCAGGTAATTTTCTTTCATTTGCTCTCATTTTGCCCCCTCCCTAGTTACACACTTGGTCCTCCCCATCTACATCATGGTCCCTAAGGTTCAAGCCTTGTTACCCTTCCCTCCATTTGGAGGGAGGTAAGACTGCCTGCCTAGCTACAGAATGGCACTTGTATTCCTGAGGTTAGGGAGAAGAGTTGTATTTCACTTGCAGGCTGAAGTCTCACAGCAAGGAGAGTGGCTGCTTCCCAACGAGGCTTTATTGTGACGTGGGTCTGCCTCCTTCACAGAGGCGATAACAACCTCTTTCAATTCTAATCTACTACTGTGTCTTTTGATTTTTTTCTTTTTTTCTTATCAAAACGTCTAATAAGGTGATAAAAATGAACAGCTGCACAGCATCTTTTTGACCACCAACACTAGAAGCCTTTTATTAGGAAGCAGCCAGGATCCTGTCAAAACACCTAGGTTTGGAAGTATCTAAAGTGACATCTCCATTTTGCCTCCACATTCATAAGCAGCATGCACTTACCATGTCAAATATGAACCAGAAATATGAAGTTTGCAAGAAATGAGGGGAGCAGTTGATGACTGTGGATCTCAGCAGGGGGTCTGTCATTCATAGAGTTGCCATACATTGAAGTTGACTTGATTACAAATAACAACAATGAATCTGAGATCCAGAAGCTCAAAGATGCAGCATTCCTTTAAGAAAGAGACTGTTTATACACTTAGGAGCTCTGTATCTCACACCAGAAAACATTTTGCTGCCTGAGACAGAAAGCAAGATGGACACCCCTCCATACTCTTCAACTCAGAGAAGTCGAGGGTACTTACTTCATAAGTGGCAATGGGATAAGTCCTCCACAACAAGTGGCCAGTTTGGGTGGTCCAGGACAAGTTATATGGTACTCACAACTCTGTTCTCCAGTAGTAGGGAAAGTTCAGGCGATATCCTGCACTTCAGGTATACCTTGCTAACTCTGAACTTTTGATTTTTATTGTCAGCTAATCAGAACATACACATTTATTTCAAAACTGCTCTTACAATGCAGCCCTATACATGTCCACTCAACTTCCACTATTAGAAAAAAGCTATTAGAATTAAACCAGAACAGCACCCCAAGCCTATTCTTTAAAGACGTTCTATATTAAAATGCTGCCTGAATGAAAAGGTCTTTTTGTTCTTCTAGCAGCAGGCAAAGGGTCATGCTGGCCTCCCTGGGAAGGGAGTTCCAGAGTCTAGGGGCAGCCACTAAGAAGGCCCTGACTTGTGTCCCCAGCTAGGACTGAGAGAAGGGCCTCTCTAAATGATTTTAAAGCCCAGGCCAGTTCATATAGGGAGATACAGCCTGTCATATAGGGAGATACAACCTGAGCCATATAGCACTTTGATATGTGCCTGGAAACAAACTGCCAGCCACTGGAGTTATATCAACAAGAGTGTGGTATGGTCTCTATAACCAGCTCCAGTTAACAGTCGGGCTGCAACTTTTTGAATCAGCTGAAGTTTCAAAACACTCTTCAAAGAGAGCCCCATGTAGAGCACATTACAATAGTCCAAATGGGATCTACCTAAGGCATGTTTCCCTGTGGCCAGATCTGACATCTCAAGGAACAGGTGCAGTTGACACAAAAGCTTTAAATATGCAAAAGCACCCCTGGCCACTGCAGCCACCTGGACTTCCAGGTTCAAACGGAGTCCGGGAATATACCCACACTGCAAAACTGTGTCCCCAGGGGGAGTATAACCCCATCTCACACAGGCTGAATCTCTGTTCCCTGATCTACCTTCTGACTGACCAGGAGGACCTCTATCTTCTCGGGATTAAGTCTCAATGTGTTTGCGCTCTTCCAGTTCATTACTGATGACAGACACTGGTTTAAAACCAGAACAGCCTCCTTGGATTGGGGGGAAAAGGAGTAGTAGACTTAGGTGTTATCTACATATTGATGGCACCACAGCCCAAAACTCCAGATCTCTTCCAGTGCTTCATGTATATGTTAAATAGCATGGGGGATAAAACAGAACCCTGAGGGACCCCACAGGCCAAAGGCCAGGGGGTCAAACAGGTGTCCCCCAGCACCATCTTCTGGGTTTGCCCCTCCAGATAGGAATGGAGCCACTGTAAAACAGTGCTGCCAAGTCCCATCCCAGCAAGGCGGCCCAGAAAGATATCACAGTGGACGATATCAAAAGCTGCTGAGTAGTCCAACATTGCTACCAGGGACACACTACCCCGTCCAGTTTCCTGTGTAGGTAATCCACCAAGGCAACTAAAGCTGTCTCTGTTCCATCACTAGGCCTAAAACCAGACTGAAATGGATCTAGATGATCCATTTCATCCAGACACCCTTGGAGCTGGCACATCACCACACTCCGATACCTTGCCCAGAAATGGCAGGTTGGATGCTGGCCTATAGTTATCTATTATAGAGAGATTCAGAGATGGCTTTTTCCACAAGGGTCTCACAATTGCCTCCTTTAGGCAAGTTGGAATACTGCCTTGTTGTAAGGAGGCACTGACTACCCGCTTCGTTGGCTATTCCCAGCATCTAACACCACCATACCTTATTTTCTGAATGCAGAAAATAAACCCATTTTAATTTGGTCATCCAAAGAACTATGTTTATCTAACCCTCTGTAGCCACATGCACAGGCAGTTTTCTGTTCTTTCACAGAAACATACCTTTAACCAACTGTGAAATGGGTTATGCTATAACCGACAAAAATCCACATCTTATGTAGTACTCCCTTGTGAAAGTCTCCATAACATAGTTTATTTGGCACCATCAGTGGAACCATTTGTGTCTAATTCCGTTCCTTGTTTTCAATTTGTTCAGGAACCCTCATTTCAACCATTACAGTGTGAAATCTGGCCATCAGTTTTCAAACTGAGGCTGACCTCATTTGTCTTTCTTGAATGCACTTCACAGACTGGAAACATATTCCAGCTTATCCCAGTGGTACCAGTAAGCCATTTTTGTACTTGCCCTTAAGCCAGTTACACTCCTTAATATTTCAGTTCTGGACCAAGGTATTTGAGCATAAAGATGACACTGAAGTCCCAAACCCCAACAAATTCACCCAAAAGTTCATGGGGGACAAGATCAAACCATGATGGACACCAGGAACACATTGCACAGCTATGCTATCATGGAGAAAAAGGCAGTTGGATCATCCAATCCGGCCCAATGTGCTGAGATGTGGCAGTTTTCATTGTTGTATTTACCACTTTTTCCCTCAAGATCCAAACAACAGTTTTCTAATCATGGGATATTTTAGACTTAACTCCTTTTCTTTTTCAACTTTTTTTTGTTCTTATCAGAGAAGTGGCTTCTTTTTAAACCAATATTTTCCAGGTACTGATTCTATAATATGTTTCATAAATGAGTCATGTTTTGGATAAACTGCACACATCATGTACATAACGTGGGTTGTGACAGCAGACGGGGGTTCATCTAATCCCTCTGGATTTTGCCTGCAGGTATGTTTCCACTTTCTAATTGTCACGTGGTCTCCTTTTGTTTCTCTGCAATACCATCATCCTTTTTAATTTTTCAGAAAACCCCTCTAGAACTTTAGTGCTATTTCTATAATTTCAAATGCTAGTACTGTGTTGCTGTGCACCTTTCTTTGAAATGAGATAAATACACCTCCCCACACACACACACACACACACACACACACACTTTCTCTCCATTGCAAAATCTATTCATCAACCTGGGCAAAGCTCAATTTCCTTCTTTCCACTGTCTGCAAAATGAGACTGTTACCATACCCCACCACTCCTCCTACAAGATACACAATTTTCATAAACTGAACACGAACAGGATCACACTTGCTGAAGACTTGTTAGGGGTCATGAAAGTTCAGATAGGATTATGCAGAAAACCCAACGCTCATGAGTTTATGCTAATCCCTCCACCATTTCAGGCTCTTGGCCTCTCTGAATACAAAGATGAACTACCCAGATTGGTGAGCAGACATCGTCCCATTACGTCACTCTACAGAGATCTTCCCCATACACCCTACCTGATCAAATATTAAGAGATTGTCATGAATTCCATCAATGTTTTGTCACTCCAGTGTAAAGCACTCAGCCCATTCTGGATCCCCCTTTTTTAATCCCGTAGGAAAGCCATTATGGCTTTGTCAATGTACCCCTCCAGGGTGTGAAATTAGGTATAAAAACCCTAGCTTCAGCCCCAGCCAATTGTAGCATGTAGTACATATTGCCCCAAACTGCCGTTCCTCCAGTCTATCCTCAGATGGTGTCTGAGTCCCTCCGTTGTGACCCCTTCTTCACGACTAGTAACTATCACTCTTTCCACCCAATCTCTCCCTATTCAGCCTTTCTTGCCTTACTTTCCAATAGCCTTGTATAGTTCTTAAGAGTGTCTGATTTCTTGTGCATTTGCCAATTCAAATAAAATACTGTATTAATTTTAACTGGATTCCTCTCTACAGTTAGTACTAGTATCAATAGGTGAAAAGATCCTGCTGTTACCCTCCTCTCACAGGCCTCCTTTGAGCTGTAATTGCCCCAAGTTCTAAGGAGATGTTGGTATTATGGATGGAGGTCCCCCACCTCTTTGGGTAACGTAACATTAAATGATATGGCGCTAAATGCTCAAAATGGCCCTGTCTGAATAAGCCTCATGCCACTATACTTACGATGACACATAGCAGAAATGTTTGACTGACTGACTGATTGATTGATATCCTGTCTTCCTCCCAAAACTGGGACCCAAAGTGGCTGTTCACAGAATTAAAACAGAGACAGAGAAAAGCAGACATGAACAGTTACAGAAAAACCATACAAAGGGGTATTGCTCTTAAGCAAACTGTAACTACTAAAACACTATTGAATTAAAAAACAATTTAAGAACAACCTCATTCCTCAACAGCCAGTCTATTGCCATAATGCTGACAGAGTTTAAAAAAAGGAAAAAGTCTTTGCCTGCTGGAAGAAGGAGAAAAGGATGTTGAAAAGGATGGCAATAAAATGTGATTTATTTACTCTACCCAAGTCTGACTTGTATCATTCAAAGATTCTTCAATTTAAAATATGTTTTCAAGGGTTAAAAAAAATGAATATCCATGAAGCAAATGCTAATCTAGGGAACAGTATTTTCAGAATAACCTGAAGGGATCTTTCTAAAAAGTGTTTGGTCCTTAAAAAAAAAAAATGCCATAGAAAGTATGTCCTTCTGCATACATATGCACATCTATATAAATCAGTATGAAAGGATATGAATTTTTTACAAACTGGCAGAAATTCAAAATGGGGGTTGTACACCGTAAATCTCCACCCACAGAGTTACACATTGCTTATGGCAGACAACTCTTGTGTTGACTGGGAATGTTATGCAAATAAGTGCACATCTAAATGAGAAATCCCATGTACATGGTGCATCTACATGCACACCACTTATACAATGGCACTGCATGAATAACTGCTTCTTTTATCTTGGACATTTTGCAACAGACAAAAGTGTCCAACCACTTCCATTGGGGAATTTCCACATGTGTACAACACCTATAGGATTCTGATTATTATGTCATATCCCAGGAGGGTGGTTGTGGTTTTGGTGTTTCTTTTGCACCACAATCCTACACAAGTTTATTCAGAAATAAATCCCACTATATTCAGTGAGACTTACTCCCTCATCACTGTGCTCAAGGTTTCATTTTACAAACTCTGGAGTTCTTAAAGGCTAGCAGGTTTAGTGACATGGGCTTTTGTGGCCTGGATATCACTTCCACACACTGTATGAAGTATCTGTCTCCGGCAGATTGTAGAAACACACAAGGAGAGAAGGGAAACCCACAACTGCAAACAATGAGGAGCCAGGACATGTAAGAGCCAGTCTGTGACATTTTTCTAAGCAAAAGTTCTATATACCAGGTCAGAGCTAGCTAGACATGTCATCGACTATGCGCTTTGTAATTCATGACCTGTGGACCCTGTTGTTTACATTTGTTTTTCTTTACTCCCATGTATAGATATATCTCATGAATGGGGAAATATTCCATGCATCTAATGATGTGGGATTCAGGTCATAACAGCTTATGCTATAATAAACATTTTAGCCTGTCAGAGCAACAGGACTCTACTATTTTGATAAAACAACAGGGCCAACTAATAGACTGACTTGATTAAAAATGTCAACTTCTAGCAGTCAGGATAAAACAACTATCGAGATCCAAGATGTCATTGTGTCTAGGATGGATTCCGCAAAGTAAAGTCTCTAAACACTCAGTTTGTGTCTATAGACACAATATACCTCCAAGCTCAACTGACCTTATTCCTTTCCTTATACGGGAATTGTTCTGTGATCAGTGTGATGTTGTAAGCCCATGCTCAAAACTAATTTAAACAGCTTATTTTGAAGTTATCTTCACGAACAATATGAACCACTAACTGAAGCTAAACAAACATTTTAAAAGTATATAGTCTAGGAGAAATTTGAGCATCCTCACTCAGTACAGCTTTCCCAGATATTTGCACATGTTCTTAGCCACAAAGAAAATAATCAGACAGGAAGCTTTGCCACGTCTTTTAAATAAAGGACACTGTAATTTACAATTCCTTCAAATCCATGGATATTTTTAATCTAGTATGCTACTTGCAGGCAAAGGGAAAGGTGATTTTACATTTGTTCTCTCTATTCACTATATACTGAAAATACCCATCCTCCAAATTTCTGGATGACTTCCTCTAATGGTTTCATGTGGCTTGTCATGTAACAGCATGAGAGACAAAATGGACTCCTCCAGTTACTCCATTCTGCTCATTTTATTGTATCTGCTTTATTGTGAAATGGGACAACTGGAAGGGTCCAGTTTGGAGTAAAGCATGGTGTAGTGGTTTGAGCATTGGACTACAATCCTTGAGACCAAGGTTTGAGTCTCTGCTCAGCCACGGAACCCCACTGGGTGACCTTGGGTGTGTCACAAACTCTCAGCCATAGAGAGCGTGTCTCACCGTAAGTCAGAAACAACTTGAAGACACATAACAACAACAAAGTAGAATTTAATGTAGCACAAACAGATTTGCACTATTAAGTCTAATTGACCAAGAGCCAGAAGAATTGTGGACTGAAGCCTGGGACACTGTCAAGGAGGAATGCAAAAATACATTAAGTGCAGTCAAAAAGACTCTACCCAAGTCTTCAGCAACTTGTGTGCAAGGACAAGGAGAACTATTACAATGATCAATGCAGAGATAAGGAACACGGCAACAAAAAAAGGAAGAACAAGAGGACTCTTCCATAAGATCTGAGAAATCAAAGGGAAACTGAAGCAAAGAGTTGGGATGCTATATGATCAGAAGCAGAACACATTACATGACCAGAGAGAAATTAAAAAAAACTATATAAAAGATATGAAAGGATGACAGATTCATTTAAGGAAAAACCATTTGAAGATGAACCTACAGTTTTAGAAAGTGAAGTGGAAGCCACATTCAGGGCATTTGGCAGACATAAGTCAGCAAGAACAGATGGCATACCAATACAGTTGCTTCAAGCTACAGAGACAGAATCTACTTTAGTTCTAAATAAAAGCTGCCAACAAATACAGGAAACAAAACAAATTGCCCAAAAATTCAAAATGCTCAACATACATTCCAGTCTTCAAGAAAGGAGACAAGGATTGCAGTAACTACAGGACATTGTATTAATTTCCCATGCAAGCAAAGTGATGCTCAAAGTTCTATAATAAAGTCTTTTATCATATATGGAGTGAAAAAATGCTAATGTCCAAGCTGGGTTCAGGAAAGGAAAAGGCACTAGGTGTCAGGGTCAGAGACCCAAGCAGCAAGACAGCCCAGAGAAGGGAGTGGGAGAGCTAGCAGAGTCCTGCCAGGAAGAGTCAAGGAAGCACTTACTCAAGGGAAGTCCATTTACCTAAGCCAGACCAACAAGCAAAAGCCATAGTCAGAATTCCAAAAGCCAGGGGTCTGGAGCCAAGAGATCAATCCAAGGTATCAGGAGCCAGGTGCTGGAAGCAAGGAACAGGCAAGGAGAGGACTTATAAAAAGTTTGCCACAAGCAAATGAAAGTTCCAGGCAGGCAGTTATATAGCTCAAGACACAGGTGTGGGTAGTCATTGCTTCTTGAACTTAATCAAGGAAGCCTCCCTTTGCTCAGCTCTCTTGAGTCTCCTCCTTGTTTGTGGGCTGATTGGCACAGGCTCCAAAGCATCTTCAGAATCGGATCCCTGTTGCCCTAAAGGAGCAGGCAGAGGAACGTCTGCGCCCGCTTGGTCCATGGCATCAGGGGGAGCTCTTGAGCTGCAGGACTCATTTCCAGCCAGCGCCACAGGGACCAACAGCTGCTGCTCGTCATCAGCAGCTCTGACAGGGGCTTCAGTTATCACACTGGGAATCATATTACAAACATATGTTGGATAGTGGAGCAAAGAATTTCAGAATTTCAGAATGTCAGCCTGTGCTTTATAGATTATAGCAAACCCTTGGATAGTGTACATCATAAGAAACTAAGAAACTCTCTTAAAGAAACTGGTATGTCACTGCATTTGATTGTCCTGATGTATAACCCGTACTCAGAACAAAAGGATAAAATATAAAGAAATCCAACTGGCAAGGAGGTCAAGACATGGCTACACTTATTACCTTATCTGTTTAGCCTGTATGCTGCACATATCATATGTAAAGCAGGATTAGACTCAGAGGAAGGAGGTATAAAAACCCAAGGAAGGAACATCAACAATTTAAGAGATGTAGATTGTACCTTAACTAGTAGCAGAAAATAGCAAAGACCTGGAATGATTACTGAAGAAAATCAAGTGCAAAGGCAAAGTTATAGGAAAACATCATGCAAACAAAAATAATGGCCACAGATGATTTACATAATGTAGACAATGAAGAAAAGGGAAGACAACAGGTCTTAGAGCAAATCAAACCTGAACTCTCCCTAGAAGCCAAGATGAATAAACTGAGGCTGTTGAACTTTGGCCATATCATGAGCAGATGACACAGTAGAAAAGACAATAATGCTTGGGAAGGTAGAAGGCAGTAGGAAAAGAGGAAGACCCCATTATAGAGTGAGAAACTCAGTCAAGGAAGCCACAGCCCCGGGTCTACAAGACCTGAACAGGAGGGCTGTAGAGGATGGGGTGATCTGGATGTCCCTCATTCAGAGGGTTGGCATAAGTTGATGTTGACTTGATGGCAGTTAACAACAACAATTTATTATGAACTGCTTTGGGATTTTTTAAAAGTGAAAAGTAGCATGGAAATGTTTATAAATAAATAAGGCCTGGATCCTCTTTTTAGTCCCAACCAGAGCAGATCCACTGGATCAATGTGATTTACCTATGTCTTGGGTAACTATTTCACTGTGGAGTCAATGGGACTTCTTTAGTTAGAGCTAACCAATACGATTTAGGCCATGGTCTCTAACTTAAAATGTTGCATTTCTGATTCTTAGAGAGCAGGACTGGGAGACCTGGAAGCCACTCAAGGTAAACAACACAGGGTTAGATCAATTAAAGGTCCAACTATACACAAAAAAGCTCTTATGTTTGAACATATATTTGAACCTATATATTTGACCTTTCCTCAATATTATTATCATCATCATCATCACCTTTATTTTTATCCTGCTTTTCTCCTCGAGGGGACTCAAAGCGGCTTACAGCCATTAAAAGAAACATAATTAAAAACTGTCATATACAAAAGTTAAAAGAAAATTAAACCACAATAATAATTAAAACATGTTAAAATAAATATAAAAACAGCATTAAAATATCAATTAAATAACAATTAAAATGACCAGCACCGATTGAAATTACATATAAAAATCCCTGCTGGAAGAGGAATGTTTTTAACTGTTTCCTGAAGGTAGGCAGAGAGGGTGCCAGTCTAACCTCTTTGGGCAGGGAGTTCCAGAGCCTAGGAGCAGCCACTGAGAAGGCCCTCTCCTGTGTTCCCACCAAATGCACCTGTGAGAGTGATGGGACTGAGAGAAGGGTCTCTCCCACAGATCTCAACACCCGGGCTGGTTCGTAAGGGAGGATACAGTTCTTCAAAAAACCTGGACCTGAGCTGTGTAGGGCTTTAAAGGTAATCACCAGCACTTTGAATTGTGCCCGGAAACAGATCGGCAGCCAGCTGTTGCAGCAGGGGTGTTGTATGCTCCCTGTAACCAGCTCCAGTTAACAACCTGTCTGCAGCTCTTTGGACCAGCTGAAGTTTCTGAACGCTTGTCAAAGGCAGTTCCACATAGAGCGCATTACAGTAATCCAGCCAGGATGTAACCAAGGCATGTGTCACCCATGACCAGGTCTGACATCTCAAGGAACAGGCACAGCTGGCGCACAAGCCTTAATTGTGCAAAAGTACTCTTGGCTACTGCTGAGACCTGGGCTTCCAGGCTCAGAGTTGAATCCAAGAGCATTCCCAAGCTGCGAACCTGTGTCTTCAGAGGGAGTGTGACCCCATCTAACACAAGCTGGAACCCTATTCCCTGATCTGCCTGTCTACTGACCTGTCTTGTCTGACCTGACCTGTCTTGCACCTTTGTCTTGTCTGGATTAAGTTTCAACTTGTTTGCCCTCATCCAGTCCATTACTGATGTCAAGCACTGGTTTAGGACCAAGACAGCTTCCTTGGCTTGTGGTGGAAAGGAGTACTAAAGTTGGGTGTCATCCCTGATGACATACTGATGACACCGAACCTCAAAACTCCGGACAACCTCTCCCAGCAGTTTCATGTAGATGTTGAATGGCATGGGGGACAAGACCAAACACTGAGGGACCCCACATGCCAGAGCGTAGGAGGTCAAACAGGAATCCCCCAGCACCACCTTTTGGGTTCGGCCCTCCAAGAAAGAACGGAGCCACTGTAAAACAGTGCCCCCAAGTCCCATCCCCACAAGGCAACCCAGAAGGATACCATGGTCGATGGTATCAAAAGCCACTGAGAGGTCCAGCAGAACCAACAGGGACACACTCCCCCTGTCTAGTTCCCTGCGTAGGTCATCCACCAAGGCGACCAAAGCCGTCTCAGTCCCATAGCCTTGCCTGAAATCAGATTGAAATGGATTTAGATAGTCAGTTTCATCCAGAAACCCCTGGTGTTGAGAGGCTACCACATGCTCCAGAACCTTGCCCAGAAATAGAATATTAGAGATGGGCTGGTAATTATCCAAAATAGCGGGATCCAGGGATGGCTTTTTTAGTAGTGATTTTATAACAGCTTCTATGAGGCAAGTTGGAACTTTAGCTTGTCTCAAGGAGGCATTAACCACACCCTCTACCCACTCGGCCAGTCCCCCTCTGGCTTTTTTAATATGCCAGGAAGGGCAAGGGTCTAGCACACTTGCGGTGGGTCTCATATCACCAAGGATCCTGTCCACATCCTCAGGCTGTACAAATTGAAAAGTATCCATTATCACTGGACAAGCAGAGGCCAGAGTTACATCCACAGGATCTGTATCAATCATGGCATCCAAGTCAGCATGGATCCAAGTGATTTTATCTGTAAAGTGCCACGCAAATTGTTCACAGCGGGCTGTCGAATAGTCTCGATTTTCCTCTCTTGGGTCTGACTATAAAAGACCCCTAACCACTCGGAGCAGCTCTGCCGGCCAGCTCTCTGCAGATAGAAAAGACAGAAAAGGCAGAAAAGAATGTTGCCTTTGCTGTCTCTATTGCCACAGAATAGGCTTTCAAATAAGCTCTAGCCTGTGTTCTGTTGGATGCATTCTGAGTTTTCTGCCAACGTCGCTCTAGTCTCCTTTTCACATGTTTCATCACCACCAGCTCCCTGGAAAACCAAGGGGATGGTTTGGCTCCATTACATGAGAGGGGACGTTCGCGGGCGATCGTATCCACCGCCCTGGTCATTTCTGTATTCCAGAAATTAGCCAGGACTTCGACAGGACCGCCTGTCAAAGCAACAGGAAATTCCCCAAGAGCCCTCAGGAATCCATCTGGATCCACAAGCCTGCTGGGGCAGACCATCTTAATGGGTCCCCCACCCCTGCGGAGGTTCTGAGTCCCAGTAAGTCTAAACCCCACCAGGTAATGATCTGTCCATGACAACGGAGCTACGGATAGTTCCTCTACTCCCAGATCACATTCACCCCACCCACCACAGAAAACAAGGTCTAGAGTGTGCCCAGCAGCATGGGTAGGGCCAGATACCACTTGGGACAGACCCATGGTTGTCATGGCAGACATGAAGTCCTGAGCTGCTCCTGACAGGGTGGTTTCAGCATAGATGTTGAAATCCCCCAGTACTACAAGCCGGGAGGATTCCAACATCAATCCCAAAACCACACCTGTTAGCTCAGGAAGGGAGACTGTGGCGCAGCGGGGTGGGCAGTACACCAACAGAATCCCTAGTTGGCCCCAGCCCTCCAGCTTCAGATAAACACACTCAAACCCAGAGAACTGTAGGATGGGGCACCTGTGCAGGGGGATAGAATTTTGATAGATTACTGCAACTCCACCTCCCTGGCCCCCAGGTCTTGCCTGTTGCTGAACAGACAATCCTGGTGGACAAAGCTGAGAGAGATTAACCCCTCCAACCAGGTCTCTGCAATGCATGCCAGGTCTATGTGCTCATCCAGGATCAAGTCCTGGATGGTAGTTGTCTTTCCATTAACCAACCTGCCATTTACCAGCAACGTTTTCAACCCAGGGGTAGTGCTGCCAGGAACATTCAGGTTCTTTGAGTTGGGGGATATTTTAGGGACAACTAACACCCTATACCTGCCCCGTTCTTTAAAGTAGAGCTGCCTCCCCCTTCCATATCTTCCCCTGCCTGGGACAACTGTGATGGCTGCCCCCTTGGGTCCAGCATCTCCCTTCTTGTTCTTTACCATTTACAGCTTCGTCCTTGATACACTTACTTTAACATAGTAGGTTGGATCCAAACATAGCTATACTCAGAATAGACCACTGAAATCAATAAAATATGGCAGTCTTGCTGATTTCCATGGGCCCACTGGTCCTTTCTGATCCAATTCAACACTTAATTCCAAGTAACCAGGCAGAGGATGTTGTGTGAGATGACATGAGTCATTGGAAAAAATGACAATGCTAGTGAAAGTGGAAGGAAGTAGGAAAAGAAGATCATATTACAGATGGATTGATTCAATCAAGGACATCAAGACCATGAGTTTGCAAGACCTGAACAAGGCAGTTGATGTCTGGGGCTCACTGGAGGTCTCTTGTTCATAGTGTTGCCATAAGTTGAAGTCAACTCGGCCACAGATAACAGTAAACATCAAAAACAGAGGATGTTTAAGATCTAGTTTTAAAATGAAAGCTCATTTGTCCTCATTAATATATTAATTCACTTTCAAAACAGGAAATTCCATCTTAGCTGATTTTCAATCAATGCAGCATCCCTTCTCTCAGAGAAGGTGCAGCATCACTAAAACTCATGAGTATATCACACTGATATAAGTGAACTCCACTGCAATGTGCAAGCTGTATTCTTTCTTAAATCATTTCTTTGTCTGAACAAGCCCCGCGTCAGAACTCAAGGGTGAAAGCTTTCTTCCTTCTGTATTGCCAGATTCTTCAGGTCAGTAAAAAGTTTAACAAAATACGAGAGCTCACCAAGTTGCCTGGATATTTCTAAATGCTTCCAGTAACAGAAACTGAAAACAATCCCTGTTCTCACAGCACATACTGTGTAGGTGGCTTCCATCATGCTGGGCCCTGCGACAATCTTGGACAGATAATTTGTTCTTTGGTTCACAAACGAATTATTAAAATTTGGGATGGTGAAATGAACTCTTAAAGGGGGTTCACTAAGAGACTATTCTTAATTGTTGAGATAGGAATTTGGCCTATACCAGATCAAACTAATTGTCCATCTAGCTCAGTTCTGTGTCTTCCAGCTGATATCAGATATCCACAACCCTGAATAGTGACTGTATGGCTTTGCTGTTGTTATGTCCTTGTATGCTGACTCCAGCTTATAGCCACCATCGCATAAGGTTTTCTTGGGAGGATTTATTTATAGGATTTATTCATAGGATGTTTGCCATTGCTTTCCTCTGAGGCTGAGAAAGTATGATTTGGCCAAGATCTCCCAATGGGTTTCCACAGCTAAACTGGAGATTCAAACCCTGGTCTCCCAAAACTCAAACCACTATACCACACTGGATCCTGGTATTTGTCTATTCTTTGCTTCATTTAACATAAGCATTTAGAAAGGCCACAGTTATTCCAGGTATGTGTGATGGGTGCACAGAAATATAAAGAAGTATGGCTTTGAATCTGCCGGCATCAATAAGAGTCCCAATGATTGGAGCCGTGCTTCCCTCATGACTTAGGCTCTTTTCACACAGCGTTTTTTAAGCGAAAGGGCCCCTTGAGCGTCGCGTAAATGTGAGGAGCAGTCTACACCACGCACTCACATTTACGTGACGCTCAAGATCCTAACGTGGATCGCGCATGCATTTTTTTATTTTCGGCTTAAAGGCAAAAATGCTGCGCAGTCGCGCATCACCCCGAGGCCCCGCGCGCACTTACCTGCCCTGTGGATCCTCTGGAGCTGGGCCGGTCACGCTTCCTGCCCCAGTGCAGCCTACAGCTCCCAGGCTGCACTGCGGAAGGAAGGGGTGGGGAGGGGCGTTCGCGCGACCAGCAAGCCAGCTGCGGTGACGAAGGAGCAGGGATGTGAGCGCCTCGCGCAAGAGGCTGCTCGCGCAAGCGCCGTCCCCCACCTCCGCGAACAGGTAAGGTGCGGAAAGGGCCTTAGAAGGCAGAGTGAATGGTGGCAGATCAGCATAGATAATGCCCCAAGAGCGACTGCTGGGCAATATCTCATTAATGTCACAATGAGGTTGCAGATGGGTTTTTAGTGGTGATTGTGCTTGGGAGGTGAGGAGGCATACTTTCAAGAATATAAGTAATGGCAATGGATACATTAACTCCTCACCAGGCATGCCTCCTGTGTGAATAGACAGAATAACATAGCCACTACCCATGAAGGGCTTCACTGTTTGGTTTTGCCCACCCCCACCCAAAACCTCTGGGCATTCCAGTGGACTACACTGTGAAAGCTGTCACTGCAGACAGTTTCTTCTGCTCCATGTAGCAACCATCTAAATGCCCTAAGTCCACCGTTCTTAGACCAAGTGAACTCAACCTATCCACAATAGCTACAAGCAGCACTATGATTCCACAATTGTATAATTAGCACACCAGAAGGGCAGATCTCCTCTTTTGGCAGTCTGCCCTCAGAAGTGGTGTGTGAATCTACCCTGCTAAGGTTAAAATTACTGCCTGGCACACTTGCCTCAGTCAGGGGCGCTTCAAAACTGTGATGGCAGAGGTCTCAGATCAAAGAGACATCTAGGATATGTGTGTACACCTGTTCACTTGGAAAAGAACCAAAGAGCACAGCTGTTAGTGAAGAGGTCTAAGTATCTGCACCAAGGAGCCTAGAGAGTACACTTGCAGCAGAATCAGGAGAAGTCAGGTTTCATATTATTGTCACTTGTAAAACTTATGAGTTGTCCCACTCCAGCATTTCCTGATGTCTAGACATTGTCTCCTGAGTGTGGAAATGAACCACTTCTTCTTTCAGTGCTTATATTTTTCATAATGCCTGGACAACTTTCCTTTACCCCCTACCCACCCACCAAGCTCTACCAACAATTTCATCAGCTCCTATGTATCTGTAGCCTTGATCTGCCTACATCGCTATAGTCTGAACCATGAAATGGTTAAACCAGTTCAGGACAATGTGCCCCAGGAATTGTGTCAGAAGCAGTTCCTGCAAATGGACCCATGCCCATTGAACACGTCAACTGCACGTAAGGCACTAATGACAATGGACTTTCCAGGGATACCAGAGACCTAGTTCAGTCATCAGTGTTGCAGTTCCAGTGGCATCTAGAAGGACTTCATGGGGGACTGTCTAATACTAAACATTCTAAAGGCTACTGACCGCAGGCCCATGAGCATCCAGTCCCTGGCCCATGGAAAAGACTCTTCAGTTACAAGAGATTGTTCTACAGCAGGCATGGCCAACTGTGCCTGGGGCTAACACCTTCGTTTCTGTTCAATCTGATTCAACTTTTACTGTCAATGTAATGTCTCTGACTGTCTTTGTAACTATTTTTGGTTTCTCATCTACCTCGTTGTTCTCCTCAATTGAAACAATGGAAATCTAATGAACTTTTCTATTTCTGCCACCCTCAAGGATGATCATTCTGTCACACAAATTCAAAATCCACAGGAACTGAAATTGGCCAGTTGAGGACAAGTTAAATGGAATTCAAGACATTACTGGAATTCTAATTTGAGACGGCTCTAGAGGAGAACTTAACAGTTCTTTGCTTGTCCTCTTGGGTCTGATGCTCGACAGGAAATGAGTTTGAAAGGTTCAGGGGCAGGTCACAGAAATCGCATCACTGCCAGCTGCTCTGATGACCCTAACAGTATGTTTTCAGAAATATGATACAGTTGCTTATTATTAAAGCCCTTTTCCCTTAGAGAAGTCACGTCTAAAACTGGGTTCCACTAGACACATGGCTTGGTTATTACACAACCATCCCCCACCACATTCTTCTCAAGTGACACTTGTATGATCTAAGACTGTAAAAATGTGGAAAACGCTGTGTTGTAATTTGGGGCTGAATGGAACAGGATCATCTGTTTACAGGAACGTTGGTGTCTTGTTTTGTTTGCAAGCATTTGTTGTGCCTGTCCTTCAAACCATCTCCCCTGTGGAATCCAAAGAAATACTGGAAATTCCTGACATCTGGTGTCTGAATTTTCTATCTGGCAAGGACCAGTGATCTGATACAACATGAAAGGTAGTTTTAGAGAGATTCACTTTGTGCTTCTGTAATGTCGTTCACTATTTTAAAAGTATCCATACCTATACCTTCTTCTAAAGGAGTGGTTTTTCTGGGTGCAAACTATTCTTAGAGGTGTAACAGGTAATTCAGCAAAGCAGAATGGCTCTGATGCTCTCTCTTCCTCTTATGGTAGTTGATCTTACAGCAGTTGCTGATTTAGTCTCATCCATGAAGTGTGTGCAGCCAATGCAACTATACAGTCCTCCCCCCACGTTTGCAGTTTTGACCTTTGTGAATTTGATTATCTGTGAGATGCCCCCCCCATTCTCCCCCTCCCATTCCCTGGCCTTTTGCCCAGGCACACTAACTGTGGCAAAAGGCAAGCTAATAGGAGGGGGAAAGGTTCACGGTCATGCAACTTCCCCCCTTAACTCTCCAGCCTGTCACAGCACACGTGCACAGAAAAAAAGGCAGTGTACATGGCAAAATGCAGGAGACTGCAGTAGGAAAGATCTTCCCTCCTTCCAGTCTTGTGCCCATCACCCATCCAGGAGCACAGAAAGGAGGCAGACCATGCTGGCGGCAGCAGACAGGAGACGGAGACCTTCCCTCTCCTCCACTCTCCTGTCCTTCACCTGCATAGGCATGCAGGAAGAAGAAAGACTGTGCTGGTGGCAGTAGCCGAGAGAGTGCAGGAGGAAGAAACTTCCCTACTCTCCAGTCTTCTGCCTGACACCAGCACGTCCTTCCTTCCTTCTGCGTGCTCAGATGGGCAAGGGTCAGGAGAGGGGAGGGGAGGGAAAATGTTTCTTCCTGCAGTCACCTGGCTGCCACTGCCACTGCCACCTTTCCACTGGGCCAGCCGCATAAAGAAGGCAGGAGGAGGGGGGAGTGCTCACTGGGGGAGAGTTATTGGCTTTTTTAAAAAACTTTCGCAAGGGTTCTGTACCAGAAACCCTCATGAAAGTCAAGGGGCCACTGTACTATGTTCATCCAGTGGATCCTTCTGATACGGGTGAAGGGTGAACATCTCCAGGACCATTAGCTGCATTCAGTAAGTATAGCTAGACCTCATCTTGAGTGGAGTGGCTCAGTGCTCTGTTCTGGGCCACATGATGTTTAACATTTCTATAAATGACACAAATAAGAGTCTGCATAAAGCTAGGAGGCACCAACAACACTGTAGAAGACAAGGTAATGATTCAAAAGGATCTCAGTGGACTGGAACTACAAGATGGGATTCAGTAGGAATAGATGTGAAATCTTACATTTAGATACAAAAACAAACCAGAGACACAGGTATAGTATGGGGGAGATCTGATTTGGCAACATGTCACAGTGGATCACAAGTTGAATATGAGCCAGCAATGTCATGTGGCAGCTAAGAAAACTAATGCAAAATTTCACTCAGTTCAAAGGAAGTAATCATTCTGCTCTATTCTGCATCAGATCACATTTACTGCACTTTGTCCAATGCTGGACACAGAATATGATCAGCAATGCTGCACATCTATTCCTCTAAGCTGTGGGGGGGTCCGGCTGAGAGGGGGTACATGGGTTGCTTGGACTGCAATTGGCCCATGGGCCACAAGCTTCTATGACTGTTGCAAGACTTAATTTTGTTATTTTATAATACAATTCTCAGTCTGACTTGGTTTATTGCATTTCAAAGGTCTGAATAAACCGTTTTTTAAAAAAGAGAGAGAGAAAGACAGAAAGAAGAAGAAGAAGAAGAAGAAGAAGAAGAGGAGGAGGAATTAGGTTTGAATTCTGTTGCTTGTCCTACATGTTTAGAATTTTATCAGCTATAACTGATGGCATTTTAACTATCACAGTAATTCATAGAGAAAGCCTGTCTGGTATTTTCTATAAAATATAGCAGATACATAATCTTATACAATCTACAGCAACAGGCTGGCAGAGACAAGTTATTGAAAAGCATCAATCAAAAAGAAATATCAGAAAAGGTACTGTCAGCGTTATTTATAGAGCATAAGAACAAAAAATGCAATCTGTACATTCATTAATAGTCTCCCTGGTGGCAGAAACCCCTCATTGGCTCCAAATCAGGAATGCATGCAGGCACGCACACACTCACAAACTCACACACTTTGCAATCTCTCCTTCCCACCCAGCGAGAATCACTGCCTTAGCGATACTGTGAATAACCCATGACCAATGCAGAAGAGAGCCAAAGCTGTGTGTGTCAAGGGTCTGTCATGCAGAGAATGTTACAGTGTGTTTTCTCTATGTAAGGGCAAGAGAAACACATTTCAGATTTTGCTAATGCAGTGGCAAACCTTTCATAGTTTCAGGTGATTTTCACTCAGCTCAAAAATTTGAGGGAAGGAACAAACAATTTCTACAGCTAAAGCAAAGACCCAAAGGGAGAGGGAAAAAAATCTTGGCATCTAATATGGATGATTCCAGATACAATTTTTGCAATGTAGTTGAGACTATCTCCTTCACAGAAATTTATGGGAAATCCAGACATCTTTGTCTTCAGTTTACATCTGTCTCTTGTTTTCCCTTTATTTATTCCTAACTTTTTTCCAATCAAAGAAAATCCTCAAGGAAAAGAGACAGAACAGCACCCCAATTCCCTTTGGTTGTGGGGAGCCCTCTACCAAGAACTACTTTAAGAAGAATAAGAAAGTTGTCTCCTCTTGCTCCATCCAGTTGTGAATGGGATGGGAGCAAAGAGACAAAAGGTATACCTTGTATATTCTCTGTACTTTTCTCTGTGTTGAATGCACACAATGGACACTTGCAAAATAAACTGGCTACTGCAAAGCCTTAATATTAAATGGACAGGTCTTAGAACCCTCCTCCATTCCCTCCCTTTTTTGGCGGGAGGAGAAACAGTCTTTTGGGAGAGTCGTTTAAATTCTCTCACAGATGTTCTTCAAATCCTGATCTCTTGCCTCCACAGCCAGAACTGAGGGAATATAAAATGTCATGCATCAGTATTTCAAGCCAATCTTAAGCTATTCTTAAAATCTTCCTTTTGAGTCACATCTGCCAAATCTAACACTTCATGGCTGCATTCTTCTGCAATACTGAAGCCAATCCATGAGCTGAAACCAATGGACTTCTGAGAGTGACTTGAGCAAACAGTGATATATATTGCCCTGCTATATGAAGAACTGGGGACTTAATTCAGGCATAAGCCATGGGAATGTCCTCTTGTAGTAAGAATCAATGTGAGGCCAAGATATTTAGCTTGAAAATATCCCAGGATAAGTTTCTTCTGTGATACTATCAAGAAAAGCTAATATTAGACTGATGCAGAAAGCTAGCAAAGGAAGAGCTACAGTGGCTACACTGGCTGGAAAATTTGGAACTGGAAGACACACTATTACCAGTAACACATAGCTCTCACACTTTCAATTTTGCTACTATATTAAGAGTACAGGAGAGAAGGTGAGATGGACAGAAGGATGGTAAAGATGATTGTAGGAAAAGGAACACAGGCTCCCTGAAAAGAACATAAGGGGACCAGCTTCTGACCTAGGATGAGAGGAAATGTCTCCTCATGTCCACTTGCAGGGCTAGGAGTTTTTCAGATCTGACTGCAGCCTCATTTCAGAAGCAGAAGGAAAAGGTGGAACAGCTACAGTAACTAGAACACTGCAAGCTAGGAGAAATGTCATTGCTACAAAAATCTAGATCCCAATTCCCAATGGTGGTGCTCTATAAAGTGTGCCAGACAGAAGATGTGTAGGACCAATGATGGGAAATGGCAATCAGGAAAAAAAGAACAGTGGGCTTACCACTTGCCACTTTGATGAACAGTTCCATTGATACACATTTTTGATGGACTGTAAATTGATTAAGGTAAGTTACCCACAAATCTGATGGATACCTGAAAACTCTTAGTGTTTCTGGCTGACACAGTCAGTTTTCTTGTCAAAGCCTGAATCCAGTGCTCCCATACCAGTGGGGTGAAGAATCCATTCCAGGTTTGGCTGGACTTAAAGGAGATGACCAAGGCACTAGAACTATTTAGGAATACGCTTCAGCACCTTAAAAAGTTCCTGCAAAGCCTGTATCAAAACCTGGTGTAGGAGAACATGAAAGATGCCAGCTGTCACTTACTGGGTCTCATGATAGAATGCTATTTATGTACAGTCAGCAAATATCAAAATGTTTTGGGGTATCTGGAGGAAACAGGCAGAGGCATGGTGGGAGAATGGACACCCAAGGTCCAAACCAAGTCAGGAAAAGTAAAGAGGAAAATGGGTGGGTTAGCATGGTGGCCCTATAGTTCCCCTCTCTTGCCCACTTCCTTCCTTGGGCATGTTGTCAGAGAGTTTGAGATACTCAGATTGGGCTGTGAGCCATCCTTAGCTAGACAGGCAGCTGCTGGAGGAGGAGGAAGAGGACCAGAGGCAGGCACAGCCCGACTGGAGCTGGTGAGAGGGAAGGTTCTCCTGGAAAAGAAGCACTTGAGGTAGAGAAACTCTCAAATAACCAAATCTGTGAAAGTCAAATCTGCAAATGTGGAAGGTCAGCTGTATTGTTCCCAAGTGTCCTATCTAGTGCTGCGGTGTTCAGACAACTCCCTGGTTTACTGAGAAACCACAGTATAGGCAAGAAACAGGAAAATGGCTACAATGCAGATGCCACAAAGCTTATCATGAACATGATGAACACAGATAAGTGCACATTATTGTGCTTATGTTGCAGCAGTCTGGATAATGAAGTATGATGATGCTTCTCTGCCTCTGTTGCAGGGTTCAGCAACTGTCCAGCAGAGATGTTCTGGAACATGAGTGGGCTATTTAAACTCTGGCCTGCATGGGGAGGCAGTTAACTGGCACTTTGCACATTTTCTGCGCCAAGGTTTAAATTGCTTACTTAATTATTTTCTTTATATCTCATCCTGACATGGGACCTAAGGCATAAAACCCTAACAATAAAAAAATGACCACATTAAAACATCAGTATTTTAAAACAGTGTAAAATCATTTTAAAATAATAACAGTTAAAGTATAGCACGTACATCCCGTTAGAACAATTTTCTGCACAGTCAGTTAGTTACAAAATGCCAGTGCAAATGAAAGGTCTTTCACCTGCCAGTGGAAGGAGAGCAGGAAGGGGCTCAGCCTAGCTTCCTATAGGAGACAATTCCAAGGCCTTGGAGCAGCCACTAAGAGGACTTTCTCACTGAGAACAGCTCTGCTAAAGCATTTTAAGTTGCCTTGCCGTATTTGCTACCTTTTTAAAATGTATTACGATAGCCATATTTTAACCATTTTTTAAATTGTGATCATTTAGAATCATAACTTCTGTATACCACCAAGTATTTGTAAGGACAAAGACAAACTTTTAACAAACAAACAAAGCACAGCAGCCATTACACACTAACTCCAATGCACATCTTCTTTGAGCTCATCCACTCTACATCAGGTTCCATGCTTCTGCAGAATGGGACTTGTGGATAATGAATACAGTCTGGTAATGTGAACAGAAAGAGAAATCCTCACCCGCTCTTGGAGTTCTCTGACAGCTCATTCCTACCTATGCTTATTCAGAGGGAAGTCTTGCTCAAAGATAGGTACGGTATGGATTTTAACTCCTCAAATAAGTATGTACAGGATTGCAGCCCACAGCTCTAGATTCCATGTCAAGCACAGCTGATCTTTTCTAGAACATCTGTAACTTGCAGAAGAATGGCATTTGACTCAATCTAATGGTTACTATCTCCAAATACAGTATGACAGCATCTGATTTACAAGCATGGCTTTCAATATACCAGGAAGACCATTCCATGGACAAGTGAGCCCAATCTTCTCACAGGTCTATGTAAAGGTTTCTGTAAAGCTCCCTCCTTTCCATTAACTAAATGGTAAGTGAGAGCTCTCTGCCCTCAACTCACTAACAGCTCCTTGTTTCGCAGCCTGGATAAGACTGTCTCACAAAGTTATTTGCAGTTTTGAACTGGACTCACTATCACAAACATTACAGGTCTGATGCAATCTGACTAGAAAGGACACTTTTCATTACAAAGAATGAAATGTAAAAGATTGGTCTTTCTTTACAGGCTTAGCATATGGGAAAATGCTCCTCAGTAAAACAACCCATGTTTAAATGCTGTCTCATTTTTAAATACTGTCTCACTTAATTGAGGAAAGCAGAGAAATGGGAGCTTGTCTATTTGAGCATGAAATTCCCTGCTTTGAAAAAAAATGTTAGTGTTTAAGAACGAGTTGTAAATTTATGCGCAGCCTGACCTTTAAAACTGAAGCATGTAAGGCCTGATGAAGAAAATAATCTAACAAAACAAAAAACAGTGCAACAATTACACAACAGGTTGCCTACAGTTTAGGCAGAGAATCTTCGTAAGAGAGCAAGCTGCCCCAATCCCAGAAGGAATGGAAATATCTTAGGCTAAGTTGTTTCTTCTTGCCAAAGCAACAAAGGAGCTAAACAAAAATGCAAACTATTTTAATTGATCCCGCCTGGCTCCCTGGGGGATGCTGTGTTCTTCAGCTTGTGGGCAACAGAACCAAGGAAGTTGTCCCATATTCATCTGCCGAATGTCTACTCAGAAACATGGAATGCACAGAAGGCCAGAAAAAATGAGATCAGGGATTGGCTTGGAAGACATCTAAAATCAAATGTAAAATCTGACTAGGACAAACCTCACTGGAGCCTCGCGTGTAGCGCAGGCAAGAGCTAGGAAGTCTGATGTCATTGTAGATCAACTCTTAAAAATTAATTGCATTTCTATGATTTTATGAAGCATCAGCTATTCTCTTCTTTTTAGTTATTCTTTATGAAGTGACAGCTACGTATTCGCCATTGTCCGCCAAGTAGTAAAACCAAAAGACCATCCCAATATGAAGGAAAAGGAAGAAAGGCATTAGGAACAAAGAAATTATTAATTTGATTAACTCTGACTATTTGAGTATCCTAAAAAAAATTCTAAGACTTTTATTACAATGGCTTGATACAGTTCATGGAAGTTCAACAATAAGTTGTTCAACTGATAATCCACTAAGCCAATCATACCCCACAGATAATCTGGTAAGGATCACCATAAACCATCTGATGAGATATACTACAAAGACATACACATAAAGCCAGCAAAATCAGGAACTGGACAAACCACAAACTATGCAATCCATGTTTTCTTTAGGTCAGGGGTAGAAATCATGTGGCCCTCCAGATGTTATTGAACTGTACCTCCCAGCATTCTTCACCGTTGGTTATGCTTGTAAGGGCTGCTTGGAGCTTCAGTTAAATAAAATATGAATGGGGACATATCTCCCACCTTGCTGATGTTGTGTCTTCAAGTTGCTTCCAACTTATGGCTACCATAAGTTGGGGTTTTCTTGACAAGATTTGTTTAGAGAGGATTTGATTTTGCCTTCTTCAAGGCTGAGGGAGTGCGACTTGTCCAAGGTCACTTAGTGGGTTTCCATGGCCAAGTAGGAATTTGAACCCTGGTCTCCAGAATCATAGTTCAACGCTCAAACCACTACACTATGCTGGCTCTCCTCCCACCTTATTAGAGCCTTGTATATTATAAAAAGGATAATGAAGTTCAGTTGTACGAAACAGAGAATCCAGTATACTGTCATGGAATACAGTTCTATGCTTCAAAAAAAGAATAGGGAAGGGTACTTTAAAGAATAATTAGTAAGAACACAGATGAAGAAGAATAAGGATTTAGGAAGACAATTGCATTCAGTGGGCAGTGTACACACAACCCAATCCACAATGCAGTTCTTCCACATTCCTGTTTCTGTCATGCTGAAAACTAGCCTTCCCACTATTTCTTGCCATAACTTTTACAGAGAGCTTTTACCATTGCTTCTGTCCTATCTAATCAAGGGTTGGGACTAATGAAATTACTGTCACAAGAGGGCTGCCCTGGTTGTTTCCATGCAGCAAGTTATTTGTACATACAGTAACTACATGTATGTCTCTCTCTTGATATGTGGATTTTCCTTAAACTAGTGCTAACCTTGGGAGTTAGGCCATTTCCACACTAGAGTGGAGGAGCGTTTCACTGCATGTCATGAGTGGTTTTTTTACTCTGACTTATCCCGATTCCTATCTGCATGCCCTCTAGTTTCTACTGAATTAGAGCAGAGAAAATGGTTTGTAGCTTCCGCATCATCGATTCTCGTGGAACTCCTATTCCCCTCCCTCGCTCCACCTCATCACCACTGATTGTTCAATTAAAAAAAAAAGTTGTAGAAACCATTGCTACGTTTTAGCGCAAGTGTGTGAATCAATGTAACCCTTCTGCACGTAGGAAAAAATGCAGGAGAAACGGTTCAGGTTGTTGACATCGGAGTCAACAACCGCACTAAGACTTCAACTCATGCAGAACCACAGAGGACAGAATGATGTCAAACCAGTTTAACGTGCAGATGTAAAAGCGACAATACAACACTACTGCAATGTCTCAGCCTTGTGCGGAAAGGGCCTTAACGAGGTTATCCTGGCACTAACAGTCCTCTGATACGCATACTAAACTGCTCAATACAATAGAAGTGATGGTGCTCAAGGCTCCACTTGCAGTCCAACTCAAGCTCCTCCCACACGCTCCAATCTCCAGTTTCAGGGAGTATAGCTCCACTGTCCTCTGCCAGCTTCATCTGTTGTTCTTTGTACAAGGATATTCTGTGCTTCACCCCAAAATAAGAATAGGGAGGAGGAGGAGGAGGAGGACAATGACGACGACAACGATGACAACGACAACGACAACGACATTTATTTATAATGCCCTTTTCACTAAAGGGCACAACATCAACATATACAACCAGGGACAAGGACAATAAACATAATACTATAAGAACACATGAAATAAAATCCCACCAGTCACTACCCCCCTCAGCACCTTAAACACAACTCAGCAGCTTAAGCCAATGAATCTAGGAGGAAAGTCTTCAGCCCTTTACAAAAGCAGGTTAGATCCTCCTCCAACTGAAGGTCCCAAAGAAGACTGTTTCACAAATGCAGTGCCAGATCTTGAAAAGCTTGCAGCCTTGACACAGCTGTGTGCATTGGTGGAACAGACAGTAATCCTTTGCCTGTAGATTTTAAATTCCTGGATGGAACACGCCATATTAGCCAAGTTGTGAGGTACTGAGGGAGGTTAGAATGCAAAGCCTTGAGTACCAGAACTAAAAGTTTGAAACAGGCCCTGACCTGAACTGGTAGCGAGTGAAGGATCCATGAAGAGGAAAAACAGGTGGATATTTAGGAAGATTTAAAACAACGCAGATGGTGTTGTTCTGTATAAAAACCAGAGGAAGAAAAGAGCAGGAAGGCAAATCTGCCAGTAAACTGTTAAAATAATCCAGGCACTGGGCAAATAGATGGGCAGTCTCAACAGTCAGGAACCTCCAGATCCTGCAGACATTCAAAAGATGGAAATTACATGCCTTTGCTATCACATGGATAAAGAGGCACAGAGACAAGGCAACCATCCAGCAGGACTGCAAAGTTCCTGGTAACCAAGAAAAGAGCCACTGTGCAACCCTGCAAATCCAGTGGAGGGCAAATGATGCACATTTAAACAGACTAATTCCCAGAAGGGTTCCAGTCTTTTGCTTTCTCCCCCCCCCCCCCAGATTGGTCCAGATCTTCCAAAGATCAAAGAAAGTTCTCTCACAATCAAAGCCAGTCCAAGATTTTACTGCCTCAGATGCAGGACAAGATGGTCCTCATCTTCTATATAAAAGTCCACCAAATTGCCAGGTCAATCTGATTTCATCAAAGCCCTTCACCATACTGAAAGGCACCAGTAGGCTAGTTTTCAGGATGCACACAGCCATGTCCAGCAACATATACAAGAAGAAAAGAAACAAGCACCTGCCCCGGCTAAATCCATCCTCCAGTTTTTCCCCTACTTAAATCAGCCTCACCAGAGCTAAAACCAGGGGAGGAACCCTCAACTGGTACATGCATGAATGACAAAAACCATGAACAAATATTCTCCATTTATGTAATGTTTATGCATATGCGGTAAGTGTGATCCCCTCCCATTCTTCTCTTCAGAAATGGAGCTTCATTTTCTCCTGCTTTGTAATAATGAAATGACGAATCTCAAAATAAACTTTCTTGAACAGCTTGTGTTTTGGAGAAATCAGCTATGAGCAGCCATTTAAAATGGTATTCACATAATAGCTTTGTGGTGTGCATCACCAGGCTCCACGTACTCCATATGACTCAGAGATATATTTAAGAAATAAGGCTGGGTACTCTTTTCAGCAGATTAGTACTGCTAAATAAATAGTCATCATGATAGTGATGCATATATGCTCAACTACTCTTGTCATGCTTCTAGAGTCCAGACTATTTTTCTTTCATGGCTCCAAACTTAGGGATATGCCATTCCTTACATTCGTGTTACACATCAGAGTTTGCTTTTCTCCAGCCGAATCTTTATTTTAAGCAGTTAATCATAATAATTTTTCCTGTTTTGTTTGTTTAGTAACAGGATGTTTAGGATTCCTCCTTTTGGTCTTGGGGGGAGCCTTTTTGCAGCTGTTCCTATTGTCTGCTGACATCTACACTTCCTTGCTGTAGCTTTCTAAGCATTTCACAACAGGATGAAGATTTTTTAAAAAAAAACGAAGATTAGGAAATGGCAAAACAACAAGAGATGAATCACAACAAACCAGATACCATTTCTGAGACTAGAAGTCCTCTCTTGACCCTTTGGTGGATGTACTTTTCCAGGTTCAGACAGCTCTGCTGTCAGATGGGCTTTGCTAACCATCTCCCACAAGAAATAACCAAGAAGCAAACTCAACGGAGACGCAAGTTTGGGGACCCCCATCTCCACTGAATACACCAAAAAGCCAAGGTGAAAACACAGAACTGGAGTGGGGAGAGAGAGGGATGGAAAAACAGCTGACAGAGAAGGCTGCTTTAATTTTCCATTTGCTGCTTTCCTTTCCCCTCCCTTTTCCCTCTAGACAAGGCAAACTGATTGCTCTGAACCTTAGCTGTGGAAAGGTGGAAGCAGATAGGACAGAAGCATTATTCTACTACCTTCCTTATTCTTCTTTACTTCAAGGACCATAGGTCAGCATATATGGTCTCATGCCCGCCCCTCATGCTTATTTTATCACCACGACAACCCCATCAGGTAGATTAGTCTGAGGGATAGTGAATCTGTCTTTAAGCCTATGGATGGATTTGAGCCTGTGCCTCTACAATCCAACCCTGAGATACTATCCAATATGCTACGTTGCCTCTTCTCCCACCCCCACTGGTTCACTCTTCCTTACAACTCATGCCTTCTCTCACTGCTTTTTGGAACATCAGCATAAGCCCAAAACCTATGTATACCTGGCACAGCTTAAGCTTCCACAGGCCAGAGTGGGGCACATTTTTCTGCATTCCCTCAGAGACAATCTGTCAGGTGCAAAAGACAATGATGGATAAGGTCAAAGCTGAAAGTAGACATGGTCAAAGCCTCAAGTGGTTGGTTTTGTAGTACTGCAGGTTTTCTTCTTCCTCCCTCTCTTTCTCTTCCACTCTATTCTGCCTCCTTCTGTGCCAGCCAACCAATCTCTCTCCATCTATACCATCTACGCCATCCTAAATTAGGTCCATATGAAACTATTTGAAAGACTCCATATTGGATATGCATTTCAGCATCTGTTCAGATGTCACAGAGTAAGCTCTTTACTGTGCACTTTGACTAATATCAATGTTGTTGTCATGTGTCTTTAAGTTGTTTCTGACTTATGGCAACCCTAAGGTGAACCTATCCCAGGGTTTTCTGGGGTTGAAAGTGTGTGACATGCCCAAGGTCACTCAGTGAGTTTTCATCACTGAGCAGGGAATCGAACCCTGGTCTCCACGGTTGTAGTCCAATGCTCAAACCACTCTAGCACACTGACTAGTGTTAGCCACCTTCAAACAAATGTGGACCAACTCTCTAACATCAAAGTCCATGAGAGGGAGATACAGAATGTTCTGCTTACTAAAAACCCACAAATTCAAATGTCAATTTTTCATATTCAGGAAGACTGGATAATACGAACTCTGGCTTCATAATGAAGGTACACTAGACGCAACTCATACGGGAACATTTCAGTGAAAAGACCATACAAGCATTTAAATTAATCATTCTTCTTCTTCTGAAACGGCATGAATTTGTTTTACATTAGAACTGTTAATAATAATGCCCGTGATCCTAATTTTAAAAGCAGGAAAAATAACTTGACTTGAGAGGTATTCACATCATATATGGGAAATTTAACAGGGGCAGTTGGGTTTTTGTTGTGGAAGGAAGCAGTTTTTTCTGTTAAGTAGTGCACTATGGAACCCAACTGTTTTTAAAAGAGTGTGCAAATTAAACAGAAGCATGTAAGAAATTTACACAGAAATAAACATGATAACAGATACAGGCAAAGTACATATTGCATAATGATCAGAAAGCATTTCTCTTAAACTATGTAAGGTTGTAAAGCCAAGAAATAACCAACTTTCCATGCTCCTTGTTCAGAGTTATTCTCGATGACCTACAGAAGTTGATCCAAAAAACTATATTGCCTTACTGGTTTTGAAAAACATGCCTTTGATAACATAAAGCCATGTCCATCTGCCCTCTTCCAAACATCCAGTAAATGTTTTTCACATGTTAGTAGTGGTGGAGCTCATGCACTGAGAGTCAAACAGCTCATTTCTATTTTCAGATTGTGACTTATTGAGAACTGCAAATTTACCATCACCTAAGCATCATTTTTAAATAAACAAGCACAGCAACAAGAATAACATTAGGAAATATCACTAAAACTTACATACTCAAATTTACATGTTCTTGGTTTTTAGATTTCGATTCATAAATACGTTTTATTTGTGTCTGTATTCATTCACCCAATGAAACAGAGAATGAGAAATGTGGATTACTTGTGAAGAATATGCTGAATGTCCTTCCAGGCCATAAGGTGGCAGTGTTGCTTTTTGCTCTAAAGTTGGCAGTGGGGGGCAGAGAATAGAAATATAATTGATACTACATACTTTTCAGGTCTACAAAAAGAGTAAGATGAAATTCTCTATTTGACCAGCATTATTTACTCTGGACACAATTTGAATTCAAACATGCCAATGGATAAAATTCCTAGTCAGCAAACACATTCCATTATCTAAGTTATTTAGTATTTATGCCTATTATTAGTGCAATGGCAAATCCTCTATGAACAAATTCTGCCAAAGCCCCATGATAGGTTCATCTTAGGATCACCATAAGTCAGAAATGACTTGAAGGCCTGCAACAACAACACAACTATTGCTAAAGGCACAAGATCCCTTCTGATCTTGAAAGCTAAGCAGCATCAGCCCTAGTTAGTCTTTGGATGAGAGACCACTAATAAATATCAGATGCTGTAGGCTATATTTCAGAGGAAGGAACTGGCAAAACCATCTCTGAATATTCATTGCCAAAGAAAATCCTATGAAATTTATGGGATTGCCATAAGTCAACAGGCGATTTGAAGGCATGTGGGTACACACACACGTACACACACACACAGTAATAGTCCTAAGAGTAATTTTTTCCATTATGTGTTTTCTACAAATTGGATAAATTAAAAGTTACACTGAATTCAACAGGACTAAATGTAACTCCATCTATATATTTATAGATGAGGCAGAAAGATGATTCAGATGAAACAATATCTTCTGACAATGAACTAATTACAAGTTGAGTTTTCCAGCAATTATTGTTTATTATTTATTGACTCGTTTGTGGAAATGCTCCAGACTGCACATCATGTTAATTTGAAAAATTTCAGTTTGAATCAGTTTGAGTTTTGAGTTACAATCTAAATCTCAAGAGTATTTGCCAGATTTGTTCAAGATGCCAAAAGGAACAGAAATGATACTAGGATTTCCCCACCAGACCCTGTATGAGGTAGGCCTGAATTTCAAATATCACTTCATATGAAGAAATTCTAAAGTTTGCAGTCCACAGTTCAAAAAAACTAATTTTACCTGTCAAATGCTGTGACGTACAGCCTCTCACAGTCTGAAGGCAGCATCAGCTTTTCAGTTTAATGCAGAATTACATTAAGTGATGTGTTCCTTCTTGTATTGGATTCTTCCAGTTTACACTGTCTATTAAAATGACAGTCTATGTACGGTCCTCAAACGACTGCTGGATTACAGCCTTCATTTTTCCTTGGCTTCGATGGATATGGATGAAGGCAGCAGCAATCCGACTTGGGCAGGCCAAGATACTCCTTGGTCCTGCTCACTTCCTAAGTCCTCGTTTTCTGCTTTTTAGTTTTCTACTCTGCAAAAAAAGCATTCTCTCCCAACACCTGTACTTATATACTATGGGATGGGTGGCTTAGGAAATCACCTGTTACAGTGGTATAGGCAAGTCCCCCCACATACACCTTACAGTGAACCGTATGTTGAAAAGACCCTCAGTGAAAGATCCCGCATAGTAATACTAGCAACTAGGCAGATGTTCCACTCACTGGAATTTCATCAGATCTCAATCCATGCAGCACATCTTTCTACGTAACGTGTAGACTGGCTCTGTGGCTATTTTAGTTGCCTGAGCTCCATTTACTTTACAAAAGTTGTGCTCGCTGTATATCTCATAGTAGGTCTCAGACCCTGCTCGGCAGAGCATAATAACTTTAAGCTGACACAGCTTGAACTTTTTCAGGCGCTATATTTCTACTATTTCTATAAACCAGGTTGTCCCCTCCTGATGAGATCAGCCACCTCCATTTGCAGGACAGGAGGTTCTCCCATTCTACTACAACTCTGTCATGCCCCTTCTCTGTGGCCTACGCCTTGCCTCATCAAAACAGCTTATGAGAATCTCTTTGAGCAAAGTTTTTTAAAATCTTTTCCAAAACACATTGCCACTTCAAAGCCATAAAATTGAAATCCAAACCCACAAAACCCTTTGGAAGCACACTGGAAATTGTGCTGTGCCAAAATACACATCTAGTTTGAATAAAGGGAAACAAATTATGTTGCAGATTTTTTTAAAAAAATAACTAAAAATCTCAGTATAAAAATGGCCCCTGAGCCTAGCTATTCAAGGCAATATCCTTGACAGAATAAAATCTTTGTTGTGTCTATGGAGCTTAGGAATCAGATCCCTCATGCATCTCATCCATGTGCTGAGGCAAAAACTTTGTTTTTACTTAAAGATACTCACACAACGACTTCAGGAAAATAACCAAGTAAGTAAATAAATAACATTTTGAAAAGAATCCCTATGATAATACAGCTGTTAGGGAAGGTAATCACAGTGATGATACGTGTGACATGACCAATATGTTTAGTAGCTGGAATTTATATAGAGAAGGAGGACTCACCCATCAACACATCATTTATCAGGCTGTTTATTGCCTTGGGTGATCCATGTGTTCAGGGTCATTTTAGTTAGTGCTGATACTTAGCTTAAATTATTTCTGTGGCTCTCTCTCAAATAACTATTATGGAACAGAAACATCAAAACAAAACATGCGTGTGCACACGCATGCACACACATGTGCGCACTTAGAATCACAGAATCATAGAGTTGGAAGAGACCCCAGGGGCCATCCAGTCCAGCCCCTTGCAATGCAGGAACACCCATCAAAGCACTCCCAACAGATGGCCATCTAGCCTCTGCTTAAAAACCTCCAAAGAAGGAGACTCCACCACACTTCCAGGCAGCATATTCCACTGCCAGCTCTGACTGTCAGGAAGTTCTTCCTGAGGTTCAGATGGGATCTCCTTTCCTGCAGCTTCAATCCATTGCTCCTTGTCCTAGTCTCTGGAGCAGCAGAAAACAAGCCCGCTCCCTCCTCAACTTGACTTGGTGCCCTTATGTTCTACTTCACAGAGGACCATCTTCTTTTTTGGACAGAGGGCTATTCTATCCAATCTGAAGGTGTCCTCTCTCTAATGATATTTCAAACTAAGGAGGACTGAGATCGGATTGGAGGAAAACACTCAATAAGGATAGTAAGGGAGGGAGGGGGGAGTGAACAAGGGGAAAAGGAACGAAAGAAAGTGAAAACATATAAAAATTGTATTTATGGAAGAAAAAACAGGTATTTTATTATCATTTTTGATAGAATATTTTTTTTCGATTTTGTATGTGAAATTTGGATGACATTGTCCACATGCTTTTTGGTTTGTAAAGATTAAATAAAAAAGTCCTTTTATTCATGGCCTGTCTAAAAATAAGGCTAGGAGCATCCCATTAGTCCCATGAACAATCAGAACCTCAGGCAAGGCAGATTTCCCCTTCCCATGCTGTTCTTGCATATCATCAGTATCCGCTCATGAGGTCTGGGAAACCCTCCAGAGCAGAGTTTTTGGAGGTGTGGAGGATTGCAAGGACAGAGAGAAAGAGAGGGTCCCACTGTAAGTGGGCAGAGCTTGTGGGGTGGCGATGGAAATCACCTCCATTCATGTCCTCCTCCTGTCCAGCACAAAGACTCCACTGGATCCTACCTGAGGAACCATAAACAGGGAGCAGAGGCTTGAAGTTGCTTACTGTCTGCACCCAGAGAATGGACTAAGCAGGCACACGTGTCATCTGATCGCTGTCTTTGCCACTAGGAAAAAATATTTTGTATTCCAGTTTAAATTACAGAAATTATTTCCAAATATACTCTACATTTAGCAGTGATTATATGCAAAAGCTATGCACGCCGGTGTTGCGGGAGGGATCCTAAGTGTCTGTACCGTTGAGTGACTTTTAAATATTTTCTTTGATCTTCCTAATCTTCATGGATGCTGACTTCTACTGCAATATAGACATATGAAAGCTATATACTTGAAGGGGTTTTTTTTAGCACCTCTATGATAGTCACATTGTCCTTACATCCTTCAGATATAAGGTACTCTAGCACTAGTGTATTCCCCACAACAGGTACTTCAGAATCTTGTCTAGTTCATTCATAGCTGCCCTTCCAAGTCCTAGTCTTCTTCTGATTTCTTGACTGCAGGCTTCATTCTGATTAATGACTGAGCCAAGGTAAGGAAAATCTTGAACTATTTCAATATCTTCATTCTCTATTTTAAGATTATGTAAGTCATCTGTGGTCATTATTTTAGTTTTCTTAATGGTCACCTGTAAATTTGCCTTTGCATTTTCTGCCTTGACTTTCTTCAGTAATTGTTCCAAGACTTTGCTATTTCTTCTAGTAGTTTGGTGTCATCCACATATCTTAATCGTTGATGTTCCTTCCTCTAGTTTTCATGCCTCCTTCCTCCAAATGCAAATCCTGCTTTGCATATGATATGTTCAACATACAAGTTAAATAGATAGGATGATAAATTATAGTCCTGCCTTGAGCCTCTGGAAACCATTCCATGTCTCTATAGTCTGTCCTCTTGTTCTGCATACAGGTTATGCATCAGGACAATCAAACGCTGTGGCATACCAATTTCTTTAAGAGCAATCCATAGTTTTTCATGAAGACTTTGTTATAATCTATGAAGCACAGTCTGATTTTCTCCTGAAATTCTTCGGTGTGCTCCATTATTCTATATATGTTTGTAATATGATTCCCAGTGCCTCTTCCTCTCCTGAACCCAGCTTGGACATCTAGCATTTTTCACTCCATATATGGCAAAAGTCTTTATTGTAAAATTCTGAGTTTCACTTTGTTTGCATAGGAAATTAACGCAGTGGCCCTGTGGTTACTGCAGTCCCTGGTATCTCCTTGGAGACTGGAATGTATGTTGGGCATTTCCAATTTGTGGGCAATTTGTTTTGTTTCCCATATTTATTGGCAGCTTTTATTTAGAAATAGAGTAGAGTCTGTCTCTGTAGCTTGAAGCAGCTCTATTGGTATGCCATCTGTTCCTGCTGATTTTTGTTTCCTAAATGCAGCTTCCATTTCACTTTCTAAAACTATGGGTTCATCTTCAAATGGTTTTTTCCTTGTACGAATCTGTCATCCTTTCATATCTTTTGTATAGTTCTTCAGTGTATTGTTTCCATCACCTTTTTATTTCTGCCCGGTCACGTAATGTGTTCTGCTTCTGATCGTATAGCATCCCAACTCTTCGTTTCAGTTTCCCATTGATTTCTCAAATCTTATGGAAGAGTACTCTTCTTCTTCTTTTTTTGTTGCCGTGTTCCTTTTCTCTGCATTGATCATTGTAGCAGTTCTTCTTGTCCTTGCACACAAGTTGCTGAATAGTTACATTCAGGGTTCTGACTCCATTTTTGTCCCCATTTACTTATGCTTCTTGTCCGTCCTTAACTACCTGAAGAGCTTCATCCATCATCCATTAAGGCTACTTTTTCTTCTTGACTGCAGATAATGTATTTTTGCATTCCTCTCTGACAATGTCTGTGCCTTCAGTCCACAGTCCACAGTTCTTCTGGTTCTTGGTCAATTAGCCTTAACAGAGCAAATCTATTCACAACATTAAATTCTTTGTTGTCTGTTCAGTCATGCAATGTGCTCCCTTGCAGGTCACAAGGCATCCCCACTCTTAGTTTAAGACAAACATGCAGCAAAAAATACCATCATCATCTAACACATCTGCCTTATGTGGACGGGGACTCCTTCTCAAATAAGCGTGCACATAGTTGCAACCTTAACTAATAGAAAGAAATATTTAAATGTATATCTTAAAGCTGCAATCCTATATAGCTTTATCTGGGAGTAACTCAATTTGACTTACTTCTGAGTAGACATGTATATGATTGCACTATCAAAACCAATGCCACTAAGGCACCAAAGTTCTTAGTAGTCATTTCAAATATTCATATTTCACTCATTACATAATAAATAGGCTTCTTTCCATGAATGTTCTCTTACAGTCAAGTATCTGGTTGCACTTGATAAATGTGGTTCCCTTTCTTTCAACAACAAAAATTAAATACAGCTCCATCATTAGTTTATAAGATGAATTTGATCCTCAAAATGAAAGATATGACAGAGAAAAGCCCCACAATTTTACAGAGGATAAAGAAACTATTTAAATGCTTGGTCTGGATGAAAATCTGACAATGAACAGAAACAGAGCAGGTGAGGCTTCTAAGTATTATCCTCCCTCTTTCTCCCCCACCTTAGGGACAATTTTGACAACTCTTACGGAGGCAGAAATTTATCAGAGTTGGATAGATTGATAGATCAATTGTGGCGCTGGGGAAAGGGAAGATAAACCAGTCTGAGTCAAACTGAAGCAAAGCTAGTCGTGGGGATGCCTTAGACCAGTGTTTCTCAAACGGGGGCCATACAGCCCCCTGGGGGCCCCCAGGATATTCCAAGGGGCCACAGGTAAAAATATAAATAGGGGGCCACGACACAAGATCAGGGGGCCACAGAGGGAAGTGAGAAATGAAGAAAACAGAGAAGTGACCGACAGAGAAGGCCCCTCTCTAAACTGAAAACCCCAGGATTCCATGGGATGTTGAAAATGGAATAATAGCACTACAACAGTGTGATGTGGACCTGATGGGCCGCAAGGCTTGTCTTTAAAACAGTCATTTCTCTCTCTCTCTCCACCCCACCCCCCCGCCCGATCAAGGGAAGTCCCACAGCTTGAGGTGTGGCTTCCCTGTCATGTATGCCTGTGCTTAGCCCCTGAAATGGTTCCCAACTGGCCTGCAGCTATCCTTGCTCCTACTCCTCCCTTCTGGGAGGAATCTGTATTCTCAGAATGGCCACCAGAAGTGGCTTGAAGAACTGAACCTAACATTCTGCTCTTCTCCTACTGCAAGGAAAGCCCTGGTAGGACCTTTGCCTTGCCTTTTTTTCCTTTTCTCCATCCTTTTTAACTTCCCAGTCAGCCCCATTTTAGCCGCTACCATTAGTGGCTGGTTATGTGTGCACAATAGAGGGGAACTTTGCTGTTTTGCTTTTGCTTGATACAAGGACAATCTTTCTCAAGACTGCACTGGAGCTGCTAGCCTGATCACCGGTCACCCTATCCAGGTCCACCCGATCAATAATTTTCTCTGGAAGATCGCTCTCTAGTCTGCAAACCTGCAGGCTTTAGAGTTTGGACAGACTGTGCCAGCATGGACTGCTGCTACTGGGCTGTACTCACTAGCAGTGCCTTTAGGCTCTGAATAATCAAAGGGTGCTGTAAGCACTGCTGCAGCTTCTGTTCTGCCCCTCATCTTAGAACTGGTGTTTCCAACATGGCAGATTGAAGCTGCCCCTGTTAATTTCTCCTGGTCATCAGTAGCTCTCTTTGAATTACCACAGTATGGTTGCTCCTGCTTTTTACTTTAATCACCTATTTGTTTGTTTGTTTGTTTAACCTTTTTACCAGGTAGAATTTCTCTTTCTTTCTTTCTTTCTTTCTTTCTTTCTTTCTTTCTTTCTTTTTCTCTTGTAATTGTAATGTTATGTAATTGCATTTTGTATAAATCATAAAAATTATAAATAAAGCATGTTCTATTTACAAACAAAACATTTAAATAGCTACCTTTCTACCAGTAGGGCGGGGGGGCCACAGGAAGGAAACAAGGTCCAAAAGAGGCCACAGTCAGAAAAAGGTTGAAAAACACAGCCTTAGACCATGAGGCTTAAGGTAACACCTCTTAAGATCCTAAGACCTATGGGCAACATCCTATTGATAAGTTTAGATGGGAGCTCAGATCTCAAGAAGACAATAGGGGATGCACTCAGCTGGCTTCTGCTTGCCCTACAAAACAAGCGTAGGTGGGTTAACAAAGAAATCTGTGTCGGTGGCAGGAAGTAGATCTGTTTCTCCTCCCTGCAAGAAATCCTATGGCACTGTTGTTTTTGCTGGACCCATGACAGACAGACAGACAGAATCTGCTGGAGTATTCTTTTTATGAACTCCCATCTTGTCCTATGTATATGTTTGTGGTGAAAGCCTTACCATACATCTCCTTTTAAGTAAACTAAAAGATAAGAATGTCTGAATCCTCTCACCACTTGGAAGTACAGTGCACATATGTACCAATATAATGAAATAATTTCTGCCATAAATAATCCAGTGTAAAATTTCCCAGAAAACAGAAGAATAAAAGCAGATAGCAAATACACAACACTTGAATTGTGGGTCAGAGTAGTAACATTCTGCACTGATTTAAATGCTTGTGGCCTGAGACTGGGGGGTTATATAGGAATACTAGAGAGACAAGGGTTTTGTTTTTTTTTTACAAGGCTTGACCATCTTTATCTGATGCTAAAATGACAAATGCTTCTCTGGAAAGAGCACAGCTGCAGTGCCATAGCCAAAGGGGCTCTCCTTCTGCTTCACATCACACTGCTGAAGGAGCTGCAGCAGTCTTTCAACAGGACTGCACAGTTGAGATAGATGTGAGTGGCAGAATTTGATGTCCTAGGTAAGCCCATTCCAAGCCCTTAAGGACTTTAAAGCTCAAGAGTCAAAATTAGCATTTTGAACTCAGCCCAGAGAGGGACTAGGATATAGTACAGCTAACAGGACAGACATGATATCATCAAATCTCTCCATCACACTTAATAAGCTTTAAATCCAATTTTGTACCATTTACAGACTCCAGACTATGTTCACAGGCAGCTTCCAATATAACACAATGCAATCATCTAAACAGGAAGTTAAGAAAAAATCTGTAACTGCGCCTTTTCAAGCACAATGGTAATTGGTATATCATCCCAGATTAATGATGGCCTCCTGCGAGTTGAACTACAAGATTTGTTAAATATGTACCATACATATGATCTCTCTCACACATTCCCAAGTGGGGCTATCTGTGCAACTGGGACCTCTGTGTGTGGGTAGTGTTACTGGGCTGGTTAGTTTTCCTGTCCTTACAGCATGCCTGTGAAAACCACACAAGTTTGTGGGAGGAAGGCAATGCACTGTCTGCGTTCCATTTGCTGCCCTAAGCCACAAATGCCACTCCCTGTAAGTCAGAGATGCCGTTACACACCCCATCTCCCTCTGTACCTGAAGATGGCTCTAAGACCTCAGCACACAATACCAGGAAACAAAGCTCTCACTATGCTACAGTCCACAACCCAGGAGTAGGAATTGTGTGACCCTCCAGAACTTCTTAAACTGCAACACCCACCAATATCAGCCAGCATAGCCAATGGCAACGAATGCTGGGAGCTGCAGTTCAACAACATCTGGAGAGCCACACATTTCCTTCCATTGCCAAAGCCTACGAGTTTCTCTCCAGAGTTCCTGTCATAGCTCCCACAGTAAATACAGCAATGGAATATGATACTCTGACATGCAGAAATTAAGCAGGTTCTGTTTTTCCTGGCATGCACAGAAACTGATGGAGAAAGTTTCATCTGCTTAATTTCTGTGTGTCATCTGACACGCAAGGCATAGGAGCAGAGCCAGGAGAAAGAGTTGGCAATTTCATTAATGGACAATAGGGGGAAGGGGGCAAATTGACAAGCCAAAGCATAGTGATGTCTGACAACAGATACTTGAAATAAACCAGGCACTGAAAAATTCCATCTCCACAGAGCTTGCAAGGGAGGTGAAGGGACCTAAAATCAAAGGCAAAGATTAGACAAAAAAACATGGATACAGGAAGGGATGACAATTCTACTGGTGCTTGACACTTTACTCTTTAGAAAAAGAGCACTGTTCTTTTAATATGTACATTAAAATGAAAGAAACACAACATATAAGAGGACTTTTGTCCCCAGTCACTAGTTATGTCCTGTTGCACCAAGATAAAGGCACACGTGATACCATACTACACACTATAGCTGCAGAGGCACTAAGAAACCCTCTTCATGAACTGTGAAGATGCATGTCAGGACACTGGCAAGAGTGCCTGATGTGCATCAGTACATGATGCACCTCAGTGCACAATGTGCATCAGTACGCAAGGAGCATCGGTACACAGTGCACACTGATCAAGTTCCATACAGAATTCTGGCCACCTCTCATTCTTGACTCACCTCTCATTCTCTCATTCAGATTTTCCAAATGACAAAATACTGCTTTTTGATTACTGGAAAAGTGCAGTATTTTTAATTAAATGAGATGAACAAGACCAGACCAAATTCATTGATTATTTTCTTTCTTCCCACTCCCACTTTGTCTCGTTATCTCTCACATACTTTTTACTAAAAGTATGAGTTCCATCTAGCAATATATTAAACCAAAATGGGTTCACAGAGGCCAAATAACTGTTGTTCTTGAGAACTGATGTATACAACATGTTTTAAAAATCACCAAGAAAAAAACCTCAGATTCCAACAATTGGGGCCAGCTGAGTTCACATGTGGAGAAATGCTGTGTGATGTAGTCCTTCTGGGACTATACTAGTGCAGATGGAGGACTATATTTTAAAGTTCTCCCATGTTAAAGAAAAACATTAAAAATGGAAAGCTTATTCAGAAAAAAAGTTTAGCTCTCCCCTGACATACCAATTTTCCAGAATTTCCTATGAGGAACTTTTCCAGAACAGAAAAAAAAGTATGCAAATGCATTCTGCCACATGATCCTCTACTCTAGTCAGAAGTGGCACAGTACACAAAGGACTGTCTTTGGTCTGCTATGACTGTTATATTAGGTCTTTAAAAAAAAAGGAGCACACACCTAGTTCAAAGAATACTGGCTGTATATTTTGCTCTGTAGAATGGGAGTGGAAACTATGTGGCTGTACAGAATTTGGACAGCAGAACCCATCAGCCCTAGTCTCCATGTCCAATCATAAGGTTGCTGTAGCTATTACCTGCCACAAAACCAGCAAATTAACTGGAAATGTTGGTTTTTATTTTGGCACCAGTTCAATCCTATGCATGTCTACTAAGCAGGAAGTCCCACTAAATCTGTGGAATTTAACTATCAGGTAAGCATTCCTAATCTAAGGCCACAGTCCTACAGATACATGCATGCGCACACACATGACTCACTACAATTCCCCTTGATGATAGCAGGGCTTATTTCTGAACAGACATATAGGGCTGTGCTGTTTCTCAACAAATTTAATGGACTTTTTCTTCTCAGCATGTTTTTAACTAAGGTTCATGTACATATGCTCAAAGTAGTTAACAAGTTGGTTCAAGTGGGGCCTTTTTATTTCTGAATCTGGAAACACCTTGAGATTTCACAGAAGTCAGATTTAGAAAATCAAGAGCTCTTTTTGCAGATGATAAAGAATTCCAAGGGAATTTATCAAAAGCCTCATTCAGTGTTCTTTGAGATTTATCAGCCCAACTCTAGGATTTAAGCTAACTTCATAGTCAAATCAGACTAGCTAGCATTAGTAGTGCCTCCTTAATACGCTAATGACACCAGATCCCATCTACTCTGGGAAGCTAAGCAAAGTAAGTCCTGATTAGTACTTGGATAAGAGCTTGCCAATGAACACCAGGTACTATAGGCTATATTTCAGAGAAAGGAGGAAGAATTGGCAAAATCACCTCTAAGTATTCCTTACCTGAGAAAATCCTATGAAATTTATGGGCTCACCATAAGTAGACAGATGACTTGCAGGCACATATACACACATGGTGTTAGTAGAGGTCTTAAGGATAGTACTAAGCACTCCTGCTAAAATATTGGCAGGATATTGCAAGTACTTCATCTGTTTTTGACCAGGACAAAGCACTTGTGACTTTTATAATGCATACTTGGAAGAGGTTTGCAGCTTTCAACTGAAGCATTCCTCATTATCCAAATTCTAGAGTCTTGTTCCAAAGAACCACAGGAAAAGAGGATAGCTATAGGAGGCCAGGCCCATGTGTAAGAATTCAAAAGATTCCTATAAGATAAAGTAGAGCACTCTTCCACATGCATTTCCAGATGGATGTTGTCTTCCCCTCATTCACAGATCAGTATAGATTGGCACACAATCAGGCCATTTCCACACTAGCCTGTTATAGCGCTATGATTCCACTTGCAACATCCTATGGAATCCTGGGGTTTGCAGTTTCGGGAGGGGCCACGTGGCCCCTCCCGAAACTGCAAACCCCAGGATTCCATAGGATGTTGCAAGTGGAATCATAGCGCTATAACAGGCTAGTGCGGAAATGGCCTCAGATTCAACAAGAGATGTTCAGTAACACAATTTTCTGGATGAAGCTAACTACCAAACAGACTGAGGGTCTCCGGTATAGAAGAGGAAGATAACATGCAGGACCCCGCCCCCATGGGCTCAATATCATCTCTTGCTCTTGAGTAGGGGAAGGGAACCCCCAATTTCTATCAGCTGCCGTCCCTAATATTTGTAGCCCAAGATTCAGTAACTTAGTGGGAAGTCACTGATGGTTTTAATTTGCCCTTTTTCTACCTATGACTCTGCAGAGACTTTCTTTCCCCTTCCTGTGGAAGATGAGAATGCTAGAAACACACACACACACACACACACACACACACACACGCATATCCAAGGCAAAGGCACATGGAGAGAGAATGCAAAAGTGGAGCTCTTCTAAGGGTAGTTTTTATTGTAAAGAACCAATCCCACATTAGCAAAAATGATATTCTGCAGAACATTAATGGGGGGGGGCAGCTGATAGAATTTTTGAGTCTTTTCTACTATTCAAGAGTGGGACATGGAGTTGAGCCCATAACTCTACCATTCACAGGGCCACCATAAGTTGAAGCTGACTTAATGAGAAGTAACGACCACAATGTGTTCTTAGGACTGCAGCTGAAGCCAAGAACAGTGTACATGCTCATTCGAACAAGATGGCTCTGCACAGAGGTATAATGAGCAGGACAACTCAGACTGGCTACCAGTAAGCTGTTCCTTAGCAAGAGATTACAGCAATTCAGTTCCCTTCATCCTGTGTAAATTCTTACTCAGCAGATAGACACGAAACATGAATATGTAGCTGATCCCCATGAGTAACCAACAGTGTGTTAAAACGTGCCATTTGTTCAGAAATTTAAAATACACAGCTATGATTGGTTCTTTGGCATTTTTGAAACATATACATATATACACATAGTTCTGTATATGTTTCCATTTCATCAGGACAGAGTTAGGGGAAAGTTTATTTTTCTTTCTTTTTTTTTAAATCAGATTTCAACAACTTGTTAAAAAGTATTGGAAGAGTAATTTGATATGTCAATTTCTCCCACAGAAAATTGTATTAGTTCTTGAGCTTTCTCAGTTTGCATTTTTCTGATAAACTTTCTGCAATTTCTTTTCCTCAGGCCCTCCTATCAATTTTCACAGCCACCATTTGCCTTTAGAATGCCCTCATACAATGCTGGGGTCTCAGGGTTTGAAATATGGTGGCTCCCAGACTATGAGCACTGTTGGTTCTGCTGCCAGCTGCGATGAAAACAAAATTAGAAAACAGAAAACCTCATGTGGGAAAACTGTGGGCAAGCAGTTGGTCTATCCAAAGCAGCAGTGTCAGTCCTGGGCCCCATGAGGTTATACTCCCCACTGAACAAATAGTCTCACTGCTTGAAACTGTTCCTTGCAGAGCAGAGGGATATGTTGCTGCTGTGGCTTGGAATGCCTTTTGGCAGATTAGGTTGGCACACTGGCTGAGATCCTACCTGCTTCAGTCATTCATGCTCTGAAAACCTCTGGGTTAGACTACTGTGCTATGGGAGGGACTACCGTGCTATGTGAGGGACACTTCTGAGGAGGGACACTTCTGAAGAGACTTTGGAAACTACCACTACTGTGGAATGCTGCCATTAGATTACCAAGGACGACCTGGCATTATAATCATATTATGGCAGTACTGTGTCAACTACACAGGCTCTTAGTTCCTTTTCAGGATTTATTCAATCCTGAAAGTTCATTCTGGCTTAGGACGAATGTACAAGACGAAAGGCCTGTTTCTGTGTGTACTTGCCTAGATTAAGATACTCAGAATGGAGGATCATCTATAGGTCCCTCACCATCTGAGCTGAATGAAGTGGTGGTAACAGAAAATTTTGGGCACCTAATGCTAAGACCATTAGCCAGCTACTGCTCCCTTTGCCAGCTCTGCCAGAGAGCAATTAACACACTCCCCTCAGGGCAGAAAAGGGGTATTTAAATCCTGGCTCAGACCGTGTTTTTTTTGCTAGGGTTTCAACACATGTTGGCATGTTACATTTCGTGAGGGCCCCCAGATTCCTGTTCACTGTACTGCCCTCAGACCACCCCCCTCAGTCTGAGGCACATTGCTTCGATCCTATTCTGCTTCAGGAATGGTAACGATCATCTAATTCACCCCAAACTCTTGCTGTCCAACCCTTCTCTCTTTTACCTTCACTAGCCTTGTATTGTACATGTGACTGCTTGATCGTTTGCACATGTCTGAATTTCCTCCAATAAAGACGGTTTTTTTGAACCTCCAATTGGTGTTCTGTGGTTACCTCCCCCCCCCCCACTAAGGCCCCCTTTGAGTTATAATTCCCCATCTTTCTAAGGTGATGCTGGCACTGTTGGATGACCTCAAGATCCTCCACCTTTTGGGATAACACCTCAGAGTTCTTCAGTTTCCCATTTAATCCTACTGACTTTTTTTCCTGCTTTCATAATTACATGGCTTTTAGCTTAGAAGTATTAAGTAGTGGTGTAACGGCTTGAGCTTTGGACTACAACATTGGAGACTAGGGTTTGATTCCCCTCTAGGCCATGGAAACCCACTGGGTGACTTTGGGTGAATTACACACACACAGCTCCAGAAAACACTGTGATAGGGTTGCCTTAGGGTTGCCATAAGTCAGAAATGACTTGAAGGAACACAATAACAGTAGTAAGTGGTAGTAACAGTAGCAGTAACAGCTTGTAATTACATGGTTGCTGTTTTGTTTTTTCTACATCACTATATTTTTCTAAATATGTAAATTATTAATCCCTGAAGCAAATACTACTTTCAGAGGTGGAATCTCCCTTGAGATCACAGGAATTACACCTTTGTGTATACTGCAATCTGGAAATAATCAGAACCATCACTCACTTGGCTTCACAAAGTACTGATTAAGCTATTCTATACTGCACCAGTGAGACAGAGCACAGCAATACAGAAATATTTCTACACTACCTAAGGATTTTGGAAGTTGTGGCCCCCCAATGGATCCCATGACAAATACAGCCCCACCCATAAACAGAGGCCAGAGCCTGTTAAAGGAGTATGGGAGAGGCTCAACATTCCATTTTCAATTGCACAAGAGCCTTTGAACACAAAGGGGGTTTATTCACTTGCTGAGAGTGTATTTAGCTCTTGCAACAAGGCAATTCCTATAAGTTTTCCCCCATTTTCTTTTCACTCCCTAAAATGTATTCATATTGGAACAATCCATTCTGGAAGCTAAGAAGCAATGGAATTTGTTCTTGGCTTCTTCAGAGGTGGATGGTCAAGGGATTAATTGCAGCACATTTTCCTCTGGCACGCACAGTGCGTGCAGTGACCAGAGAGCTCTCAAGGTCAACAGAACTGCTCCCAGATTCAAAAAGACAAAATACTCTGTGTGGCAGCACATTATATCATCACAGGGGCCACTGGTCCAATTGCACATTCTGGTGTACAACACAGCTACCAGGTGATATGTACATACATACAGGACTCTGGGAATTTTAACAAGTCTTGCTGCATTGGTCATAAATAATTCCACATCAACCCATGTCATCTGCTTTATAAAGCCAAATTGCACACTTCTATGTTATTACAATTCATGCCACGTTTTGGGGGCTGTCAACAGATCCAGTCATGGAAGGGAGAAGTCTGGCAGTTTTCTTCAGGATTATGACTAAAATTTGGCACCAAATTGCTATGCAGATGCAAGAATGTTAACCAGACATGATACGCATCAATTAGCCATAGTGACTAAGCATCAGAAAGAGTCCTTTACAGTTTTAGAGCAACACAGCAACAGAGCTGGTAAGCTTGCCAAAAGCAGCCTCCTAGCTCTTCTCCTGATCCAGTTAATCAGTGATTACTTTCAGCCTTAGTTTCTACTGTCCAGGTTTATCGTAGTTTGATTACTCATGAGCTTCTCTAGTTCATCCCATGGGTTTTGATCCTTACTCATTGTTGTTGTTGTTGTTGTTGTTGTTCTTGTGTGCATTCAAATCACTTCTGAGTTATCGCAAATCTAAGGTGAACCTATGACAGGGTTTTCTAGGGCTGAGAGTGTCTGACATGTCCAAAGTCACCCTTTAAGTTTCCACAGCTGTGCAAGGAACCAAACTGTGGTCTCCAGGGTCATAGTCCAACACTCAATCACTACACCAGCCTGCCCTACACCTTACCCCTAGGTGTGACCAAATCATCCAGGTGTGTCCAAACCATCTTTCAATGATATCATTACTGAAAGAGCTACTCTGCAGGGCAGACATTTTCTGAGTTATTGAGCAGCTGCTAAGACGTACACCCCAGTTCCTGACCCCAGTGCCAATGCATGGAAGTCACCTCCCATGATGTTAGTTCTCCTCCTTTCTCTTGTTGTCTGTTCACTCACCAGTCCCAGGCAAACAAGAATAGTGAACAGAAGGCATGCACAGTTACTTCTGCACATCTGCCCTCTCTGTCACAGCAGGTGAGGTGCTGACTGAGTACAAGCAGAAATGACTTGGCAATGGCAACAGCAGGGAGAAGGAGATGGTCTGCCACACTCTGACACTATAAACCCTGCATTTCCCCCACGGATTCAGGGACCCTCAGATAATATGCCTTGGGGGGGTGTACATGTGGCTTCTTCAAGTTGGTTGTCAATTTATGGCAACAACATGAATTTAATAAGATTTTCTTAGGCAAGAAATATTCAGAGGTGGTTTTGCCAGTTCTTTCCTCTGGAATATAGCCTACAGCACCTGGCATCAGCTTCTCTTAAAAACCAAGCAATGGGGCCAAAAACAGAAGGGAAGGAGAAGGAGAACCAGTGCCAGCTACCACCAAGGTTTAGGAGGAGCATGTGAAGAATATTTGTATAAAAATTTAAGAATGTAGGTTTAAAATTATCTATAATAAAGTTGTGTCCAAGCCCAGAATCCTGCCAAGTTAGACCAGTGGAATGGTCTGTTATGCCAGCAATTGTAGTGTCCCCCCTCTTGTACACAGAAGAGGAGGCAACACTGATAGGAGGAGAGAACTGCCAGTTTTGAACCTCCTACTTATGATTACCTGGCTTCCAAATCTTTGTTGTTGTTGTTAGCTGTCATCAAATCAATCTCAACTTACGCCGACGCTACAGAAGAGGGACCTCCAAGCCACTCTATCATCAACCACCCTGCTCAGGTATTGTAGTTTCAGGGAGATGTCTTCCTTGATTGAAACTATTCATCTATAATGGGGTCTCTTTCTTCTCCTACTGCCTCCTACCTTACCAAGCATTATTGTCTTTTCTAGTGAGTCATGTCTTTTCATGATACAGCCAAAGTACAACCGTCTCAGTTTAGTCATCTTGGCTTCTAAGGAGAGTTCAGGCTTGATTTGCTCTAGGACTCATTTATTTCTCTTTTTATCAGTCTATTGTATCCACAGAAGTCTTCTCCAGCATCACATTTTGAATAAGTTGATTGGCTTCCTATCAGTTTTCTTCACTATCCAGCTTTTACAACGATACATAGAAATTGGAAATACAACGGCAAGCCTTTAGCTACTTTATATGCCATTTGGGAGAAAGGTGGAATATAAACTTACTTAATTGGTTGAGTAATTAATTAATTAAGGGAGGTCCTGAGAGCATAGGAACTCTGCAAGTGGCATCTTAGTCATCTGTCTCAAAGATGGACAAAAGCCCATCCTTAGGAAGCCAGGTATTCAGAAACAGGCAGCCCAAGCCAGCAGTCATCTCCTCCCATCGCTGCCACTGCCAACATTTTCATCCTTTCCTCATAGCTGCTGTACTTGTTTTCATTTTGCCACTACTATTTTCACCTCCACTACCAGTGTAACTACCTCAGCGGGGCCAACAGAATTCTGGACCAAATTCCAAACAGGCAGCAGCAAGTCCCATGGAATGTTTTTGTGCTTGCCTTCTGGATATGTCCCAAACAACTGCACCTGCCATCACACACATGGTGAGACCTGCATGACACAATAGAGAAACTAAAATTTTACAGAACTTTACCATCACTTAGCGGTAGTTCTGCAAACAAAGCCTATTTTAGAGTGTTGGGGGAATAAAGGGAACTTTTCTGATGAAGGATGCATTCCTTTTCTTAGCAGAGTGAGAGTGTATACAGCAGTTAGTAGGTGAACTCAGTCCCCTGAAATACAAGAATGCCTGAAGGCACACATTTTACTCTGGAAAGCATGTAGACCCCTCTCCTAGTTAAACAAAACAAAACAAAAAACCATTTTATAGTAAGATAGGCACTTAAATAGGAAAGACAATAGGAATTCCAGCTCTAACTAAGGTAGAGAAGCAGGGAGCCAAGATTCCAAGATCTGCCTTGTCAGGAGAGATGTCCAGTTGTCAAGAAGAAAGAGGAAGAGAGAACACCAATGCTAAAATATCAGTTTAGGACGGATATCTTAGCATTGGAAAGGCCAGCATAGGTCCGCACAGGTAAAATATAGGAAAGGCCAGCATAGGCCAGAGCAGATAAAAGATAATGTGAGGAGTTCACACTACTCTTTGCCATGTACTGCATATGCATCTTCATTGCAAGTTGAGTTGCTCCACCAGTTTCAAGAGAATGTGTCAAAAGTGGAAGCTTCCATAGGCTTATAGGGAGCAGAGACATTGCTGACAGTATTTGGAAACTCAGCCAAGGTGGCTGGATTTAGCAGAAGAGCAGGCCACAAAGGTAGTATTGTTGATTAGCAGGATTCTTCCCCATTGACTTAGATCAGTTGTTCTAGTTCAGTGAATACAGAAGCAGCACTTATACCATTTTACATCTATTTAATTAATCTACCTCAGTGTCTATTTCCAGCCTAACCCCTAGGAACAGCTACAGAATCACACCATTTATTGAACTCAGCACTGCTAGCCAGTTCAATAGTTCGTAATGCCAAGGCTTGCTGGGGTTACATTTAAGCTGGCTGTGAGAGAAGCCTGGAATGCAAGGAGCAGTGTATCAAAAACCACCAATTGTAAAATATACCCATGCATACAAATATACAGAGAAAGAGAGAGAGAGAGAGGGGGGGGGGAGGGAGGGGGGGAGGGACGGAGAGACCATAATGTTTCCCCAATATCTTAAAAGTGATCTTATGAATTTATCTCCTACTACCTTGAATAACTGCTGGAGTTTCTGGTCTCAGACTCAGACATGATAAGAGTACCTTGTTGTCAACACCCTAGATTAGCATGTTGAAAGGGAGTTTAGGCCATGTCTTGAAATAATTCAGTTTCTCAGTTAGAATGTCATTCCGCTATGTTCCACTTCTCCCTTCTAATCACCTCAAGCCACTTGTTTTGCATTATTCTCTTGCATGATGTACAGTGTGAACTGAGGGCTTATTTGTGACTACTAGGACATTCCAAGAGTCAGCCTTATCTTTCAATTCTAGATATTTATCCTGAGATGACTTCCCTTTTCCTCTCTGTGCTCCAGCAAGTATGCAAGGATGGGGCAGAGACCGTCTTTACACTGACATAGCATTTTATTTACGCACACATTTTCCTCTTTAAAAACTGAAGGTTAAACAGAATAGATAGTGTTTTTGGTGTTTTTTTTCATTTTAGTTTGGGCCCCTAAATCAACTTAAGTACTTTACAATGATCTCAGAATTTTACTAAGTATAATAACTATGTTGGAAATAACTGGTTCCAAGTGCTGTTGCACATCAGTCCTCCTCTGGCAGTGTGATTGTACACTGTTTCTTACAACCTCTGCATCAAAATCATGAGGCCAAATTAATGTCTTAAAAATGCTTCTCAAAAGAGCATTTTTTCCTCTTTCTTTACATGCTGACATATGGAGTTTTATATTCTTCAAAAAGCCAATAGCTTGTAACATAGTGTTCTAGACATTTGGCTAGATCTTTCAAGATTTCTAAAACTTCAAATTAAAAGAACGTGGTTTGCAAAAAACAGAAGTGAAAGGAATTTAGTGTAGAATTTGTTGTCAATACCCTAGTTCTGGCCCTAGAACCCTCGGGGGGTAACATAAGATTTGAAAAATGTTCAAAAAACCCCATGAAAGCTCACTTCTGGTTTTGAGAAATGTTATATTCCAAGGAGCTGTTGTTGTTGCTATTTGTCTTCAAGTTGAATCTGACTTAGACAATCGTATAATCAGATTTCCTTGGCAAGATTTATTCAGGGGGTGATTTGCCTTTGCCTTTCTTTAAGGCTGTGAGATTGTGACTTGTCCAAAATGAGACAGTGAATTCCCATTTCTAAGTAATGATTCAAATCCTGGTCTCCTGGAGTCCTGGGCCAACACTCAGTCCTCTATACTACGCTGGCTCTATCCTATTCACCTATTTAAAAGGTGAATCATCATTCCTGCAGGCTCTCAAAAGAGGCCATTCATCCTTTGTCGGCAAGAAAGGCGCAATCTGGGAAGATTCTCTGATCAGCTTTTGACTAACCAGGAACACGTCTATCATATCTGGATTAAATTTCAATTAGTTTGACCTTACATCCATTGCTGATGACAAACAGTTGCTTAGAATCAAAACAGCCTCCTTGGATGGTGGTAGAAAGGAATACTAGACCTGGGTGTCATCTGTGTATTGATGGCACTGCACCTCAAACTCTGGAAACCCCTCCCAGCAGTTTCATGTATATATTAAACAGCATAGGGGACAAAACAGAACACTGAGGGACCCCACAGGCCAAGAGTTAAACAGGAGTCTCTCAACACCTCCTTCTGGATTTGCCCATCCAAGGAAGAATAGAGCCACTGTAAAACAGTGCCCCGAGCCCCATGCCAATGAAGAGTCCAGAAAGAAAGAAAGATCTGCAAAGATGGTCAAAACTTAAGTTATCATTATTGGATTGAATCTCCATAATTAAAATGAATGTTTTACCAAGAATGCTGCTTCTGTTTCAGACAATACTGATCTTGACTAATGATGCTTTATTTTAACAATGGCATATAGACATATCAAAGTTTATATGGCAAAGAAAGAAACCTAGAGTAAAATATAGAGTTTTCCAGGATGCCAAAGAAGACAATTGGGACTGCCAGACTTGAAAATGTGGTTTGCTGCACACTGTCTGGTTTGGCTGAAAGAACGGATTTTGTTTTTTAAAAAATAAGAGATTGCTGGTCTTAGAAGAGCATGACCTGAAGTTTGGATGGCATGGCTACCTCTGGTAAAATAAAGCTGAAGTTAATGTTGACTTTAATAATCATTATCTGAGAAAAGCCCTGTTAAGAATTTGGAATAGATATAAGCTAAGGTTATATTCTAAAACACCACTGTGGGTGCCATCACAAGACACCTTTTATAGGAAGGAAATGACACCCAAAAAAAGATGGCTGAGTTACCAAGATCTTTTAGAGATCAATCAGAATTAATATAGAATTAAAACAATGGAAGATTTGATGTCTGAGGGTACAGTTTGCAATGATTTTCCTATTTACAAATGGTAGAAAAATATAAAATGGATTTTAAGAACTGTATGATTTTGCACTGACTAAATCAAATCTTGAGAAATAGTTGTGCTCAGAGATGAACATTTGATTCGTAATATGTATAAACTTTTGTTGAAACTTGAGATGGAAAAAAAACAGATTAAAGATGTGGTATGATTAAGTGGGTACCAAATACTGGACATAATATACAGTTGAAACGATGAGGGGAAACGTGGTCAAAAGAGATAACATGATCATTGCTTTATGACCTTAAAGGGAATTTTTATGAGATGATATATTAGCGGTACTTGGCTTCAGAAGAAAATGCCCAAAATATATAAGGAAGTTTTGAATAGGTGTTGGATATGTAAGCCACAAGTGGGAACTTAGTAAATAGTAAAGTGTGGTAGACATCAGAAAAGACCAAAGAAAATCAGGAATCAAATACTATACATACTATGGTGTATAAAATTTTGAAAGTTGAAGTCTAATTAAAAACCGAACAATATCTGTTGGGACTAGTAAAAGATCAGCTGGAGAAGAAATGTGGCAAGATACTAAGATATATGGCCACAGCTGCATGACTACTATATGATCAGAAATGGGAAAGGACAGAGACTCCAACGAAAGAAGACTAATTATTAGAAGTGTTGGAGCTAGTTAAAATGGACAAATTGATGATACTGATAAAATGGACAAACTGTTGATACTGATAAAATGGACAAATTGATGATACTGATAAGAGACAAACTTTTATGAAAAACCAGAAAACACTAACAAGTTTTTTGCAAGAAAAAAACTACTGTACTATTATGGTAGCATCTGATCATTAGTATTTTTGAAAAAATGAGAGCCAGCATGATGTAGCGGTTTGAGCATTACACTACAATCTTGGAGACCAAGGTTTGATTCCCCGCTCAGCCATGGAAGCCAGCTGGCTGACCCTGGGCATATCACACGCTCTCAGTCCCAGAAAACCCCATGGTAAGTTCACCTTAGGGTCCCCATAAGTTGGAAACACTTTGAAGAAATACAACAGCAGCAGCAGTGGAAGTACATGGAGTTAGAGAAATTATAATTTTATATAGAACTAATAATAGTCCAAATTAGAAAAGTGAAAAAGTATCTTTCTGGCAGTTAGTATCAGTATTTAATGTTAGTGCTAGTATTTAGTGTTGTTATTTAGGAATTAGGATTTGTTCTCATTGTGTTTTCTTTCTTTTTTTTTTCTTACTTGCTTATGGTTGTAGTTTGTTGTTTTTGTTTCTATGTGTTGTGTATTTTTAACAACAAAAATTAATGAAAATCCCCCTCATCACTGCTCTGTATGAGCACAGGTTTTTAGCACAATCCTATAAACTTAACTTGGACTATGCACTAATTCATCTTTTAGTAAAGATAGCAGCATTTCCCTTACTAAAGGAAACAAACATTCCTAAACCACTGTGTCATACCTTGTAAGCAAAGACATTTTGTGGGTACAGACTGAATACGCCACAAAAAATATTTTCAAGGTAAACCTTTTGGAGCCAACCATATTTCAGTTGCTTAGTGTTGAAATGTATGGAATGGAATTAAGTGAATTAAAAATGAAAATTGATTCTGAACTTTATCTAAGGGTCGCTTTGGGATGATTGCTAGACAGAAAAAAAAATCTTGGCTTTCTGGCAGTCAAGCTGTAAGGGAGAGTGCACTATTCATCAGAATATAATAATTTGTCCAAGAAAGTATGTTCCAAGTCCTAATCAATTATGATGAAGTCTGATTGGACAATGTTCAGGCAGACTTCTCATGAAAACTAAACCCACAAGTCTCAGTGGACACGAGGCAAGATAAGCTTAGCTTACACTGGAATGTTAGCATTTATATAGCAAAGATCCTGTGACATACAAGAGACTGTTTAAAACTGCAAACAGAATGTCCCTACAGTATGCAGAGAGAAATACTTGCAGCAAGTGCACAGCAGCTGAGCTGCTACCTGAAGTTATTACAATCCCAATGCATACTAGTTTCTCAAAAGAGTGATTGATAGATAGGTAGGTAGGTAGGTAGGTAGGTAGGTAGGTAGGTAGATAGATAGATAGATAGATAGATAGATAGATAGATAGATAGATAGACAGACAGATAGATAGACAGACAGATGCTGCTTAAAAATCCAGGAATGTTACTTTTTTGGATTATATCTCCCAGAAATCTCCCAGCCAGCATGGTTGCTGACTTTCTGAGAACTATAATTCAAAAAAATTTTCAAAGCTCTGCTTAGAACAGACAATACTCTTAGGATTGTTCTCAAAACAGTTCAAGGGAGAAAAGCAACCTACCAAGTGAAGAAGGCAAATTACAAAGATTCCTATTTTCTGCGTTGTTGTGATCAGCTAGTGATCAGATAATGCTAACCCATTAATCAGGTGGGTCCAAGCTAAAGGAGCCCCTGGACAAAGTGTGCTCAGTGATGCTTCAGTGGGTTTAGCAGCAAGAAAATGTATGGCCAAGCCATGGTGACTATGGGGGACCAGGAAACCACAAAAGTACCAGCGGAAGCAGAAGCAATAGGAAACCACAAAAGTACCAGCGGAAGCAGAAGCAATAGCGAGGCTGGACTTTCCAACACCACCCTTTTAATTACCTCACAGTGGCATGTTGTATGCACATTCAGCAATGCCCTGTGGGGAATTAACTTGGTGGACCTGGAAGTCCAGCCATGTCAACCCAGCACTTCTGTCAGTACTGGGCCAAAAACAAATCTTACAAGGTAATTTTTTGTAGTAGTAGCAGATAATGTTTCTGAGTATGCTGAGAACAACTGACTGTGAAATCCTAATTCAGTGTTTACTCCTGCCTTTTCTGGATAGATGTTGGCAATTTTGCTAGCTACACAGGAAAAGGTACTTACTTTATTTGAGAAGCAGTCACAGAACTCATACTGAATTCAGCAGTGTAGGCAAAAAGGGATTGTTTTGGGCAGCAGCCTGCATGATTCTTCACAGTGACCTATCAATGAAGTAAATGCCACAGAAAACTTTCAAGGAACTGAAATGTGCAATAAAGAAAATGCACTTAACATGGGAACATTTACAATAATCCTCGTCTATTTTCTTGTTTTTCTCTCATTTCTTTCCCCTTGTTTGTATAATGATGATGATGATGATGATGATGATGACACCATAAATTAAAATACAACTAAAAACACATAAAACCATTTAAAATACTGTACACTAATTTAAAATCCATAGTTAAAAATTGACTGGGTAAGTCTGCTAGAAGAGATAAGTCTTTAAAACTTTTTAAAATTCAGATAGTGTGTTTTGCTGTGGAATCTCTTCTGGCAAGCCATTCCACAGTCTAGAGGCAGCCAACAAAAAGGTCCTCTGGGTGACTGTTGCCAGTCTTGTTTTAGTTAGTTTAAGTAAATGGCCCCCAGAGGACCTGAGTATACAAAATAGATTGTATGAGAGGAGGTGATCTTTTAGGAAACTTGGACTCAAACCATGTTGGGCTTTAAAAGCAATAACCAACACTTTGTACTTTGCCTGGAAACTAACTGGCAGTCAGTGAAGTGATTTTAATATCAGTGCAATATGTTCAGTCCTCAATGTAGCTATAACAAATTTGGCTGCCATATTTTGGACCAGTTGGAGTTTCCGAACTTGGTACAAACATAGCCCAATGTACAGTGCACTGCCGAAGTCCAGCCTTGAGGTTACCAGTGCATGCACCACTATCTTTAGGTCTTCCAATTCTAGGAAGGGGTGCAGTTGACATATCAGCCAAAGCTGATAATAAGCACTCCTGACCATTGCATCTGTCTGAGCTGACATTTGGAGGGCCAGATCCAGGAGTACTCCCAAACTGCAAATACAGTCTTCCAGGGGGAATGTGACCCCATCCAGAACTGACACATATCCAATCCCAGGTTAGGCCCCTTAATAGTAAGCCCCTCTGCCATATCTGGATTCAATTCAATTCTCTTCACCCAGCCCATTACCTCCTCCAAGCATTCATTCAGAGGAGACATATCCCTGAGGACTGCTTCCCATCATGTAGGCACCCATGGAACAATCACTAACATTACACGGATTAAGTTTTCTGTGAGTTATCGTGATAACGTTTCAGGCTGTGTTTTATCTTCTGTAGCTCCACTACTGACACAGCACTTGAAGGCATTATCTTAAAATAGACTACATCTCAAAAGCTGTAAATATCTGGCACTTGCACTCCCCAGTGCTTTCATGCTTGCTCACAATCTACATCAGCTTTGCAGATTTAGCACAGCCTGGAATATTACTATTTCTCATTTGCTTTACTAAGAAATAATTTCTTGTGTTTCTTGTTCCACAAATGGAAAAAGTAACTCCTTGTACCAGCTATTACATTTATGTCACACTAGTTGTTACTGGGGCTGCGGGGATGTTGCTTCTCAGTAAGAAGCTCTTACGTTTTCTTACCTTATTTATATGAGGTGGTTGGCTTGGAAAGCCAGTTATCCCAAGCTGCTCAGAGCAGTTCAGGACCTTGCTCCTCCTTGCTTTCAATCACTCTGATTCAAAATAATGCTGCGCAGCAAAATTTGCAACAGAATGTCTGCCTGCCACAGTGCTTGCTTCACTGCTTCACTACACCATCTGTCATTTTACAGCACTACAGCAGCCCCTCAACTTTCCCAAAGGTTAGGGGTACAGGATCCCAGAAAAAGAATAAAAACTACAAATATCTCTACCCCCTCCCCCAACATACAGGCTATAGATTCTGCTGCTGCAAAAATCTTCTTCAGTGTCATCATCCTTCTGGAAGAGTGTCATTATCCTTCTGAAGGAGAAGGTAGAGAAGGACCATGGCACTGAAGAAATATGCAGACCAAGATTCCTCCACCTTACGCCAAGATTCCCCTAGAATGCCATCACCTCCAAGCCTTTCCCTAGAAGAGGGCTTAGATTCTTCTGGGGCCAGGCAGTGGGAGCAGCAGCAGCAGCTCCTCTTCCTCTCCGCTCCCTTTTTTTGGGCAGTTATTTGACAGAGGTATTGACTTCCATATACACAAGTCCCTTTTTAGACAGTGCACAAGTCCCTCTTTGGCTAGTGCTTGGTGATCTCTGCTTCTGGGGAGCAGACTGTAGAGAGGCCGTGCCAGGCAATGAGAAGCAGCCAGCAAAAATTTCCTTCAGTGTCATGGGAAAGGAGATGGAGGGGGAAAGTTTGAGAAGTGGGGGAGGCTTAAGCCTAGGCTGAAGCATAGGAGAGAGGAAATGGGGGAACAGCAGCAGGAGGAGAAGGAGAAGGCGGGAGGAAGGCAAAGCCAGCAAGCTCCAGGGCTTCTCCCTGCCATTACAGTACAGTACAGTACAGTACTTTCACCACAGGTATAACTCTTGGATAATAAAATTCTCAAAAGTTAAACCCACAGAAGTTGAGGGCCAATGGTATTTTGAACCAGAGTGAAATCAAAGTGCAAGATTCTTTGGATTTTTTAAAAAAAGATTGTTTAAAGCCAACAAAGGTATCCAAGTAATTAAAATGGAAAAAAATGTATACACAATGATAATGTGCTCCATATCAGAGAAGAAGCATGTACAAAAGCCAGCCCTGTATTAAAACATTGTAACAACACTGTGACGTTTCAAGACAAAATGCTCTTTCAAAGACCAATATGGGATTGTGGATATAACATAATAAATGGAAATCAGTCACTAACAAATTATTTTTATGAAGTTCATTTTAGAGTATCTACTCTGCCATGTCAATTTCTTCATACTGCAAGTGACAAAATTTATCCCCACCAATACTCTAATGAGTGATTATGCAAAACCCTTCCATTTATGAGCAATCACCAACCGAGTAGCCACACATAAAAAAGAAAAAAGATATTACAGATATTACAACCTTTGCTTTCATTTATAAAAAGGGAGATCTGAGCCACTGAGGCTTACACCTCAATATTTTGGCTATTTTCTCCAGTCCGATCAAAATTTTGGATCAAAACTCTTGAACCAGAGGACACAACAACCATGTGTGTCAATTTCATTACCAATTCTCCAGTAGTTGAATGAAATTTTTGGCTCTAAGTCAGATATTTCCTGCTGTCTGTGATGCTCTGCACCATTTTTTTGAAACAGAGAGAACCAGAAAGAGAGGGTACCATCCCTACCTGATACCTTATATAATTAATGTAATAAAATTTAAGGAACTCTTACTAAGAGGCAACACTACCTGCTCCAGATCTCAAATAATGAATACAGGGAGAAGACATTACTCACTACCATTCTCAAGTAGTGTCTTTGCAAACGCTACGCTGGGTAGAATTCTGTTGGTTAGACCTAACTAGAGTAGACCCACTGAATCAGTGGCTGAATTGTGAGTTAACACAAAGGTAAATCCCATTGATTCAATGATTCTACTCTAATCAGGACTAACAACAGAATTCAGGCCATTAATTTTTGAAAGCAATGTTGCTATGACCTCATTATCCAGAAAAGTCATTCACTACATATAGCACATTGACTATTGCTTCCAGATTCTGAGATGTAACTGTTTCATGCTAAATGCACACGTTAACTGTGCATTGCAACACAATTGAGGTATGTCCTGAAAACTCAACTACACTTAGAAAATCAACAAAGGGACTATAGTTCAATTTCTTCTCATGTGAATAAACAGAGGTTCAGTCCAGACTAAACAAAAATGTTGTTCTTCAGTACGAAAGCTAACCTGCGACCTGTTCTAGATAAGACTAAACCTCCTCAGAAAGATCAGGTTCGTAGCTTTGAGACGCTCTTGGACACAGTGCTGCTGAAAGACCAGGTGGCACCATGGTCAGGAGTATCTTTGCCCAGGTTCAGTTGGTGTGTTACCCTGATTCCTGGGGGTCCCTGGAGGTCCCCAATTTTATAAGTTGGGGAAATTAGTCAAAAGCACCACCTGGCAATACGAGAGGCAGGGTAACGTAGCGAGATCTTGAACCCTATGTTTACGGGGTCAGGCCGAGTCAAGGAGCACACAGAAGTTGAAATAATAAAGGATATTTTATTAAAACACAAGCAAACAGTGTATGCAGCACACTCACACAAGATAACTAAAGAAATAAAGGTTGGAGTGGGATAGAGGGATTTTTAGAGGAGTTGCTGGTTTGGGTGATACTTCACCCGTCCTGAAGCCCGGTTGGAAGCGGAGAAGCTGGGGAGCGTGGATCTCAGCACGTGGAGCTGAGGGGAAGGTTCGCTGGACAAAGCGACAGCAAGGCAGGATGGAAGCCAAGAACGATCCAAGGAAGCGCTCAAAGTCAGGGGTTTTTATAAGGAGAATTGTGACCACAGGCTAGGTCGGACTTGGGGAAAACAATGGATTTGGGGCTGCAGACAAAGCCTCCGAAAGGTCAGAATTTGAATGATTGAGTTATAGCCAAATTGTCAATAGGGTAGCCAGTATGCAAATGCGGAGTACTTGAGCGTTGTATAGTCAGATCATCAAGCTGCCAGCGCGGGGCAGAGGATCTTTTGAAAGTTGCATGCATACCTAATAGAGGTACTTGCCTTGAGGTCTCCTAAAGTTGCGAGTCGGCTATTTCTGGCCTGCCTGTATTGTGCTGTAATATTATGGTGATTATCGGCCGAGCCTGTATGCGTGCTTGTCCGGGGGCCTCGGAAGCACGTGGAGGGGAATGGGTATGTGAGGCCAAATTATAGATATCAAGAGATATCTTTTTATATCCCCCAAGCTTGGGCTAGCCAGGGCAGTAACAGGTGGGTCAGCCGTGCCCTTTCCAAGGGAAGGCAGATCTGCCCACAGTGGCACTTTATGTGGATCTGCTCTTTAGAAATGTCCAAAAGACTCAAGTTAGTGTAAAATGCGGCATCATTTGTGCATTTATCAGTGTGCGTTTTAGACATCACATGACACCAATATCACAATAATAACACTGGCTTCCAATTTTCTTCCAAGAACAACTCAAGGCACTGGTCTTCGCCTATAAAGCCCTAATGGCTTGGGGCCAGGATATCTGACTTCCCATAGGCTTACTCCAATATAAGCCTGCCTGAAATCTATGAACTTTGGTGGAGGCCCTCCTGCATGTCCCACCACACTGTGAGGCTAAACAGTGGCAGGACTTTCTCTGTAGCAACACCCCAATTGCAGAACTCCCTTTCTTTCTTTTTTTTTTATGTACTACTACTTTATTTTTTTTTAATTTTATTATTATAAAAGTTATAACAATCAATATTTACAAATAATCATTCTTTCTTTTTATAAATATATAAGAAACAAAAAACAAAGAGATATATGCAATCAAATTTGTACACCTATCCAACATCTTCTTCTACTTTTTCTTCTTCTTCTTCTTCTTCTATTGCTCTTCTAACTTAGTCTACATATACAGATACCTCTAAATCTTTTATGTATCTAAATAAATTTCAATTACATGTCTTGTATATTCTGCTTTTGTCTTACATATGAATTCTTTTTCTGCTTTGTTCTGAGTTTTATGAGCATCCTTCTATATAAAAATTACATACAGATTATATACAAATGTACAATTTCAACTTCCTTCCTTCCTTTTTCTAGTTTGATTACTCACTTATTTTTCCAGGTTTCTTCTGATCATTTCTCTTTTTATGTGACTTGCCTTATTATTTTAAACATAAATTTTTCTCTTCCCTTTTTCCCATATCTTTGCTTATCTTCATTCTTTTCATGTTTCCTTCTGAATCGCCCATTTTCGTTGTATGTATTCTTTAATTGGTTTCAATTTTTCCCTATTTTTCCCTTTTGTTTCACCTTTAAGTGCCATTGTCAAATCATCCATCACTATCATTTCTGATAGTTTAACCTCCCATTCCTCAGTATCTGGGATATGTTCACACTTCCAGTATTTTGCATAAGTAATCCTTCATTTGATACCATATAAGGTATTATTCTCCAATATCTAATATGCTCTTTTGCTATTTGGTGTAACATATTTAAAAGAAATATTTCAGGATACAAAGGAATATTAATTTGTAATATTTCCAATATTTTCTTTTGAATGGTTTTCCAATATCTTTTAGCTTCAGGGCATGACTACCACATATGGAAGAATGTTCCTTCTTCTGTCTTACATTTCCAACATTTGCTGGAAATCTTGTACATTTTCCTTAATTTTGCTGGGTCTAAGTACCATCTATAGAGCATCTTAAAGTAATTTTCTTTCAGCTTTTGGGCTAATGTAAATTTTTGTGTATTCTTCCAGCTTTTCTCCCAATGTTCCAAGCTAATTTCATGCCCTATATTTCTTGCCCATTGTATCATTGACTCTTTAATTATTTCTATCTCTAATTCTCTGTTTAATAATATTTTGTATAATTGAGCCACCAAATGGTCTTTTTTTTCAAGAATGACGTTCTCAAATTCATTCTGTTCCCCTATACTTTCAAATCCTTCCAATTTATTATCCATTTTAAATCTTTCTTTCAGTTGATGATATAAGAACCATTTACATGTGAAACCTTCCATCCCCAGTTCCTCTGTTGTTTTTATTCTTAGACTTGTCTTCTTTTCTACTATAATACCTTCGTATCTGATCCATTTTTCTTTCTCATCTCGCCATCTTCCAAATAAGTCTTCGTGGGGAGATAGCCATAACGGGATTCTAATATACATCTTCCTTTTAAATTTCTTCCAAATTTCAAATAATGCCCTTCTAAGATAATGGTTGAGGAATTCTTTATCCACTTTGGTTTTATTGTACCAAAGATATCCATGCCAGCCAAATTTCAATTCTGATCCTTCCAATTCCAATATTCTTTCATTTTCAAGAATTATCCATTCTCTTAACCAGGTCAGGGCATTTGCTTTGTAATATATTTCAAGATCAGGTACACCAAATCGTCCTCTTTCTTTTCTCTCTATTAACATCTACCACTTTATTCTCGGCTTCTTCCCTCCCCAAATGAATCTCGATGAATCTTTCTTCCAATCATGAAAACATCCTTTGTTAATTATTATCGGAAGGTTTTGAAAAAGAACTCCCTTTCAAAGGAGGTCAGGCTGGCTCCATCAGAAGTGAGTTTCAGAATTTCAGGCAAGCAGCAAAGACTGTGCTTCTTCCCTTAGCCTTTGGTTCTTAAAATGGAGAGTGTTCACTCCTGCCGTTTTTAAAACTGCTTTTAATTATCTGGCTTCAGAACCATTTTTAAAGAGTTTTAGACTGTTTTAATTGGACTTAAGTCATATATTTGATGCTTTAAGTGTTTATCCATTGTGCACTGCCTCAAGGGCCCTGCTGGTTGAGAGGCAATGAACAAATGCCTTAAATCAGGCTGCCAGTCTCTGGATCTTGTTATCACACACTTTTACAGGATCCAGGATACCTACTGCACTGGCAAACCCTCTGATGCCATCTCAGGTTCTTTGAAACCTACTGAAAGCAACACAGGGTTACTATTACACCTACCAAAGCTTTCAGAAACCCCTTTGGTCAGAAGATGTCTCATTCCACCACAGGATGCCTCTACTCCCAAAAGATGAGACTGCTTACAAGCACACTTATACTTTCTGATTCACATGTGTACAGGTTGGGTCATGCTCTATAATGGGAGTGGAAATCATGTAACCTCCCAGATGATGCTGGACTGCAATTTTCAGCATTCCATGCCATTGTTTGTGTTGGCTGGGGCAACTGGGACCAGGATCTTTCCTCTGGCACTAGAAGGATATTCTGGTGTCAATCTATACAAGGAATCCTGTAATTACCTCACTTCAGACAACAATCTAATGTATAATTATGCAAACAGAAATAACATAAGAGCCCTACCAGTACTTACCAGAAAGATACAAGAAGCATAAGCCCTGTTCCATTGTTGTTCCTTGGCAACTGTTACTCAGAAGCCTGGTACCTCTGATCCTTGAAGTACACAGACATCACAATTAGTAGCTATTAACAGCCTAATCCTCTACAAAGTTGACTAACCTCATTTAATGGCTGTTCTAACTGGTGGTCATCTGGCAATGAGTTCTACAGTTTAACTATGCAAAGGACTACTTCGTTTTCTCTGTCCTGCATCTCTCACAACCAGCTTCACAGAACAATCCCAGGTTTCTAGTATTATAAGATGGGAAGGAAAAAAAATGTTTTCTGTCCACTTTTTCTATTCTGCACACATTTTATACACATCTATCATGTCCCCTTGTTCAATTTTTTCTTGAATTTAAAAGCCTCAGATAATCTTGCTCCAACTCACCAATAAATTTGGTTGCCTCTTTCTGCAAATCTCCCCAGATCTGAAAAGCAACCAGAACTCTCCACAGAATTCAAAGTGACACTGCACCACAGATTTGTATAAAGGCATGATAGTTGTCCTGTGTGGGCAGCCAGCCAAGGATTACAGCTGCCTAATTAACTTGTTATCAGGAGCCACCAAGCAAAGTTTGTCTCAGTTGTTTTGCAGTCCAAGTTTGCAGTAAATTCAGCGAGACAGTCCAAGATCACAATAAATTGAGAGAGAGACAGTCCAACGGCAAAATCCATAGATAAGGCGACGGTTAAGGGTTCTAGGAACATGAGGAGAAATCCCAGTATAAGCTGGGCTGTTTCCACCAGTACAACTAGTTGGCTACAACAGCCCCCTCCCATTCTGGTCTTTTTTTATATAGGCTCAGAGTCTTACCCAACTGTTGGTCTAATCAATGAGTCCTTACTATATAAATACTCCAAGACTCCTGGGCTCTCCCTTTTCCATGAACACTGGCTGCTGTGGGTACTGTTCCTCTCATGTCTCTGGGGTGTGGCTGTTGGGAAGAGTCCTGTCTGAGTCCTCGGACAGGGGCACAACAATACTTCCAGTTTTATTCAGATCATTCACCCTTTCAATGATCTCAAGTTTACTTTCCAGGTCAGTCACTAAAACCTCAGATGCCATCAGTCCAGAAGTCAGGATTATTTGCCGTAATAAGCATTACTTTACCTTAAACTACATTTGCTGTTTGAGTGCCTATTACTTTGAAGCTCTTTGCGAACCCTTTTATTTTTTACTATGCTCAACAATTGGGCACATCATTGCTTAACCTTAACTACACATCATTTATGAACAAGCTAAAAAGCCTCAGACCCAATACAGATCCTTAGAGAACACCACTTCTTACAACCTGCCACTGGAAGAAGATTTAATTTACTCCTACCTGCTGCTTAAGCACAATAAGTAGATCTCATATCACAAAGGTTAATCTTGCTCAAGAGCTTTTGTTGAAAGTTTTTTGTTGAAGCTTTTTTTTCCCCCAAAATCCAACCACACAGTGGATTTTGCCAAGTTGTTTATTGAATTCTGGGCTGTGCTGCATACTGACCTGTCCTTACAAGCAAACCAGTCTGTTGACCAGCCACAAAACACAACCAGACCCATAGTTTACTGCTGATCATCATTACCACCATCACCACCACCACCACCATCTATTTATATAACATTATCAATGTGCATGGTGCTTTACTAGAAAAACAACAAGAAAAAACAAGTTTCTTGCCCTTAGGCTTACAAACACAGGACATGACATACAAGGAAAGGAGATGGCAGTAGGTGAGGGGATTAAGTCCAGCAGAAACTACCTCTTCTTCTCTCCCTCCAAGGCCACAGGCCTTTTTGGAGAGAGGGAAGGAGGGCTCTGAACTCTAGTTCATGAACTCTAGCTTGTTTACACCACAGCTTGTTGTTAAATCTGAACCAATCTCACCAACCAGCCAAGTTTCTGATCTCTCCCCCTTCTCAAGAGTTGTTTTGTCAAAATACTCTGTCAGCCCCACAGAGATGGAACACTGCATCAAATTGCATTTTTCAGTGCAGTGCCAGCTGTGACAAAAACATTGCTTCCCTCTTCAAGAGGGAATTCCTGATCATTATGAAAACATTGCTGGAGTCTTTCGCAAAGACCGTGCTGGCATGAACTGCAATGGACAACTGTACTTTAGGGAATTTCTAATTGGGGGGTAGGGAGATGGTCAAAGTCTACCACACTTATATACTGTCATCTCCAACCAGAGCACCTCCCAGAAACTATGTCCAGTCCTTTCCTAGCAGATATCAAGATCATCCTAAATATTCCAAAATACAACACTGTGCTAGACTCAAAACAGGGTCTGTAGAAAACATGGAAGCGTACTGCTGCTACCATCTTCTCTACTTCTCTTTTTTCAAAAACCCAAGATCTTTTTCAAGCGAGAACCCAAAATTATAATTTGTCACTGTTTCATTTTCCTAGATGTCAATCCAGAAACAGGAGAGGCCTAGAGAAATGGGGGAAAACTCTGCCTGGTTTGGCCATGTGATTGTGGTCAATGTCTGCAGTATTATATTCCCCTACATGCTCATTGACATTCCCAAAAATTTCTAAAAAATTAGTGAAACAGGGCTTACCTTAACAGAAGCCACGATGATTCTTCTTCTGACTTGCCATTCTGTATGCTTGATAATTTTATCCTGAATAAAGTTTTCTAGCAATTAATATTGCCATTAATTCCCTAAATCCCCAGTGGGTCAGCTTTAAAAACTGATAGTAGTGATGCCTGTTTTCCATTCCGCAAGTATAGATGGTGATCATTTGCATATTTTCATTAAAAAACCAGCAGTCTGATTTAATACAAGCAGCACTATATTAAAGTTCCCTTCAATAAGGTAAAGAACTTCATCGTATCAAAATTCTCTTCTGAAATTGTCAATTCAGGCACAAGGATCTTCCTTAAGTCTTCTACAGTGAAGACAGATGCAAAGGAGAGACGAGGAGGATCACGCCTGCTATCCCAGCTCCCAGTTTATGAACACCGAATCCAAAACAGTATATGCAATGTATGAATAGTGTACATGTTCTGCGGGATCGGCATGCAACTGTTGGCAGACAACTCTGTTTAGAAAACCCAGTTAACACACTGAATTTGTAAATAAGGTCAGCAGAGACAATGCCAACCTCCTTCCATATACTGGTTCTACACTGATTTATGGTCTGAACAAGACTGTTGCTCAGTGTTGTATTCAGGTGTTGCAGATAGTAGTCACAGGAGACAAAGAGACTGAGACACAGTAGCTTTCTAAGGACCACCTTATGCATTCCTGGCCAAGATGAATGTTGAAAAGGGATTTCTCTGCTGTCTTAATCATAACAATTATGTCAACTTTCAGATGCCATTTGCATCTGATGAAGTAGACTTAAGTCCATGAAAGCTTATGCTATCAGCTTCTTTCTCTTGGTCTCAAAGGTGCTATAAGATTCCCTTGCTTTCAGGTGCCTTATCACTCAATCCACTGATGAAGGCTCATTTTTCAGAAAGCAATATCTCTTGATTCAAAAATCAGTCAGAGAGAACGACAAGAGTGATGGCAACATGGATTTAACTAGGACTTCAGACAGAGGACTCTCCAACAGGACTCATTTCATCAAGCTCAAGACTATTAGCTTCTTACGACAAATGGTGGCAGACTGTCAAGACAAATTCAGTATGTATACCAAACCAGTGCTAAAAGGGACAACATTTCACTCATCTGAAGCAGGAGAGTCAGTAAGCCTCCTATACATAAGCGAATCATCCCCCTACAGTACATTCTGTTCATTCTGTCACAATAAATACCAAGCAGTTGTTTGCTGAAGCCATTAAACTGTAATCTTAGCAAGAACAATTTCGGAGTTAGGGAGTATTTTTAGCTTTTAATAATGTCCATCATTCCAGATTTATTCTGCTACCCTCCCCCATCCAGTCAAAATTTCAATGATTCATTTGAAAACTTCAAATCATAATATTTTCCAGGTTTTCAAAATTCTACAGTATTAAGTTAACAGCAGGGAATAAATCAAACTCATAATTCCAGTATATGTATCACTGAAAAATGTTGGAACAGTAGAGACAAGCCTTGCTTCTCTTAACATTGTTTCCCATTATGTTTTCTTGTAAGGAAATGTAATGCAGTGATCCGGACATAGTTTTAATAAGTCCAGAGAGGGCAGTGCAAGGCACAGTTTATTTGTTTACATTGGAAAGCTCTTGCCCCTTCTCATTTATAAGTTCTATTGATCGTCTATTTATGGTCTGGAACAGCATGGGGTTGTGTTTTTTTTAAAATCCTACTCCACTGTTCTTATAAGAGGTAACAATTCACATGTCTTTATTCACACTAAACAGTATCTATTTCGTATAGTAACTCCAGTGTAATTTTCTGTGCAGCACTACACAGTATCAACATCACTGAAAAACATTCTTATGGATTTCTACCTGTCATATATCTGAGGCTAATTAAATGTTGGAAGCCAAAGATTTATAATTTGTTTTTTATTAAAAGAAAATAACAACTCTGGAAGGGAATAATTTGGAGCACAAAAACAGTAAAGACAAGGATACGATTAACCCTCTCTTTCTCTAATGCTTTACCAAATTATCCCACCACCACCACTGCCAGTTAATTCAGTCCTGCAGAGATCTATGTATGTGTTTGTCCTGCAAGCACAGACAACTAGATCTAGTGAGCCCTTGCCTTGACCTACATCTTTAAAATAATTTATGTTGCTGGGCAGGACTGAATCCAAAATGAGTACAGCCAGATATGAAGTTTTACTTAGCTGCATTGTAGCACTTGAACTAGATGTTCTGCACCTCAGTTAAAAAGTACAAATGTAGTATGAACATTTCTTGGTACAGAGAAAGCTTAAAAATACAATTAGTGTCCCAATATTTAACTTACATTAAAATTAATGACAGCTTCATCCACAACGACAAAGAACAGTAAGAGGTCCATATTCAGAATCTTTCACGATCTTTTTCATGATTTCGTTTAATCTCTGCCTCTAAGCAAACTTAGTAAAATATGTTTCAGTTCCACCTCTAGAAAACTAATGGCTTCCTACTGAGTAATTTAGGGGTAACTGCATTCTTGTTTCATAGTGTTCAAACAACTATTTCTGCCCAGCATGCAATAGGACACAGAAGTGCTTGGAACCTTTTATCAGCATTTCTGTTTCCAAGGGTTCCAAGTCTATCTGCTTCATCCTGTTACACTCTCTTCAAGGAAACTGAATTCTATACATTGCAGTCCCAGTATAAGCAGAATGAGGCTCTGAAGGAATGTCCTCATTCTGAGAAACCAAATAAGCCAGACAATTTGAAGGAATTTACAGAAAGACAACAAGAACTGTGTTACTACGGTAGACTAGCCCAAGCCCGAGGTCTACAATTTAATAGGAATAAAATCAGATATAAAAATATTGATATTTCCACGTGGTTAATAATAAAAATCATTCCACATGTCTGACAGGGTAGCTGAAAGCGCATATAGGCAGACACGGCCGAACGGCAGCAATTAGGTAATCTAGGTTTGGCCAGTAAAATTAATCTGTCACATAGCCATAGGCACCCTCCAGACACACATAGTCATCAAACACACAAAGGATTCTCAGCCCTGAACAGTCAGCTTGACAGGATTAGCGCTTCTGACTACATAACTGTCAAGCGCTCTCCATTTGCATACTGTCTGCGCTATTGACAACCCAGACGAAAACCCATCAAGTCAAGCACTGACCTTTCAGAGGCTTTGTCTCCGCTTGAGAATCTATTGTTCTCCACAGGAGAGGGCTAGCCCCCAGGTACATTTTCCCCTATAAAAACCCCTGATTTTGAGCGCTTCTTCGGATCGCTCTCGGCTGTCATCCCGCCTTGCTGCCGCTCCATTCGCCGATCCTTCCCCTCGGCCTCCACGTGCTGAGAACCTCCGCTCCCCACTTTCTGGCTCTTGTTCAGCTGCCTGGATTGCAGGATCAGGTGCAGTATTTCCCCTGAAAATCCTTCTTAAGATCTCCTATCTATTTTCCTCCCTTTATTTTCTTAGGTCTGTGTGCGTGAGTGCATAAGTGCACACTGACTTAGGTTTTAAATAGAGAAAATAATTATATATTCATTTTGTCTGGGTTTTGATTTGGCCTGACCCCATAAAAACTGGGTGGACAGTCTCGCTAAGTTACCCTACCTTTCTTGTGTGCTAGGCGCGTGCTTGGTGCAATTTTGAAATCCCCTTTAGATCCGGGTCAGACTAGGTGTCCTTTGAGGGACCCCCGGGAGCTTATCTGGTGACCGGGACTCCCGTAAACCCCAGTAACCCGCCTGGTGACCGGGACCTCTGGAATCTGGTGACTGGAACCTCCCTGGATTCAAATTCATTGATCTGGTGACCGGGACCTCCGGAATCTCAAAATCATTGATTAGGCTACTGGGACCTGCAGGACCTCCAGAAAATTAGGGTAACAACTCGCAGGGATCTTTCATAAAATTACAGCTCCCAATGTTGTTTTTTGATATGAAAATGATAGTGACTCAATGTATGCAGAGGTTCTCTTTAATGTGAAATTTGGTGTGGCTTACTAATCACAATACACTCTGATGATGCACTTCCAGATATCTAGAATGTGGCCTTCACATACCTCATTGAGTGTGGCCAACAAGTAAACTTCCTAGAATATTGGAGAGAGAATGCTAGTTTGATCTTTGGTCAGTATTGGACCAAAGTTTGATCTTTGGTCAGTATTGGACAAGTAGTATTATGTTTTTATGAATTTGATTTGAGGGAAAAGATTGCATGCCAGAAGATCTGAAAAGGGATTTTTTTTATTTTTTTTTAATGGAGCTCACTAGCGGAGCTGCTAAAAAATTTTTGGCTGACAAACACAGTATTTGCCCTTGGAGGATACTGCTGCTGCCTTTCAGGGTATTGCTGCTACCACTATGCATCTCAGTACAGCAAGCACCCCCTCCCCACCTTTCGACATCCTGTTATCTGATGAATCAACACTTCTAAATTAAGGACAAGTTCCATTAATTCAACAGGGGATCTGCTCTTTCACCAGTCTTGCCTACAGAAAGAGCGATTCCACTGCTCAAATTAATGACACTTGTCTACATTGCAAGCAACAAAACAATGGGTTTCTGTCAGTTCTTTTTTCCTATGGAAGCTTGCTTGGGACTGCACATGTGCTACTTGCAAAACAAGCTTGGGAGGGGGAAAATGGCACCAAGGCAGCTGAGAGACTTTACAAGCAGCACACATATGCAATTGGTCCCAAGCAAATTTCCATAAATCCTTCATGTTCCCTACAATAGTGGTGTTCCACTTTTTTTACCATTTCCATTTTCTGACAGCACTTCAATCCCTAACCTGTTAGATAAGCAGAGGATGTCTCTATTGCACGTACTTGCTTCTTTTCAATTTGTGGCTGATCTTATGATTCTGCTTTGACAAAGATGTTCCTGATGCGTAGTGTCCTAGAAAATTTTCTTCTTTGGGATGAAAGGTATACCAGATAGCAGGTGAAAAAGAGTGAAGAGAGTGAAATGAATGGTACACAAACAAAAGTGCAGTAAACACAGATAGCAAGCAAAGAAAATACAAAATGAAATAGCAAAAATATTGCTCTGTTGTTAGTTAAATTTTGAAGACCTTAAGTCCCGAAGTGATAAGAAGAGCAACAAAACAGAAGCAATCCCCAAAGGAACACCGTGCACCTAAGATAAACAAACCAGATTCTAAGAGGAGTATGATGCGAGTATTACAGGGCCAATCAGTGTCTTAAGACACTTTGTTACGTGAGACAGTAAAGCAAAGCACACTCCATTTACTAAGACAAGATGTATAATACTCAAACCAGTACAGTTAATTTTGCCATGGGGGCGGTTAGAAAACCCATAAAGGGACCTCTTCCCATTATCTGGTAGGGAAAATATGATGGTAAAATATATTATAATATATTAAATAATAAACCATTGCTGCTCTTTCCTCACCATCAGCTACCTGAGACAGCCACTTTTCATAATGGTAGGGCCAGCCCTGAATACTGAGCCATTGCACATCGTAACTGCTAGGTAAGGAGAACTTGTTTAACCTACTGAAAAGCTATACCAAATAATAACTAGTTTAAGCTGCACTGGACCATCTGTCTGAGAACACTCTTTCTGCCTAGTTTAGGCCCAACCAGCATGGTGTAGTGGTTTGAGTGTTGGACAGTGAGCAGGATCTCCAGGACAATAACCTGGAGACTAGGATTTGATTCCCCACTCAGTCATTGAAACCCACCGGTCTTGGGTATGTCACGCACTCTCAGCCCCAGAAAACCCTGTGATACGTTCACCTTAGGGTTACTGTAAGTTGGAAAACACCAGGAGGCACACAACAACCACACCACTGGGAAAGAGTGCCACGATTCATTTTCTCATTCCAGCATTAGCACACAAGAAACTCCAACTATATTGTTTCTCTGTCTTGCAGAAGTCATATCTTGAAGAACAGTGGGATCTATATACACACCAAGAGAAGCAGAAACAAGATGGACAGACTCTTTGTCTTGCAGGTATCAAGTAGATAAAATGAACAGATTATTTCCCAGACAACCCAAGAAATATGTGATTGAATAGCCAAGAAATTACTTTTGTTTTTCTACTGCTCTGTGAGAAAGTGTATCCAGTTTTGGTGGTTATTCTTGTTGTTCTTGTTCTTATTATTACCATTATTACCATTATTTATACCCTGCATTTTCCCCACAATTGGAACTCAAGGCAACTTACAATTTAAACAAGTACAATATATCTAAGAAAATACTAAAGTCAACATTAGAGTAGAACTAAACTATTCATAGTTATTAAAACAATTTAAAACATAAAGAAATGATTAAAACTGTTAAAAAAAGTTCAGTAAAAACAATAAAAACAATGCAACATCCTCTTAACCCCTTTCTGGAAAAACTTTCAGTTCTAAAAGCTGTTGGAATAGGAAAGTCTTTGCCTTCTGACAAGAAGACAGCAAAGAGGGGGTCATTCTCATACAACCACCAGTCATGCCTGTGGTTCTAGACAGCTTGTAGAGACATCTACAATGAAATCTCAACCTATTAAGTGTTAAAGCAGCAACATACCAATACCACTGAGTTCCTTCCTTTGCATGCCAAGAGAGGACTGTTATCTTAGTAACTGCCTTGGCTATTTGGTGATAGATATGTTTGGGATTTTATGCCAGTAGACCTATCAAAGTATGATCAGTTAACAAGAGCTTTGCAAGATCTTTCTTTTGTTAATGTTAATCTTTTTCAGTGGCTGAGGGGAATGTTTAAATTAAACTGTGAGATAGTGACAAAGTCTCTTGTATTAATAATCACCTCATTGTCAGGACTGAAATGTAAGCAGCTGCTCTTCATTAATAATTTTGGATCCTTCAGCATAAAACCCTCAATTTCTGTGATGTAATGGCATAAAAAGTTGGCTCCTAGTTCACCTTCCACCCACATGGACTAAATATGGAGCATGGCAAATCTCCGCAGATTCCACAGAGAGGCTACGCTTAAGACGTGCTCCAGCCTAGAATCCCACTTGATTGGAGCAAACAACAAGAAAATTTTTTTTTAAAAAAATAATAAATATGACTCAGATACACATGTTGGCTATGTAAGAACTCAATGCTGGCTGCTGGCTATTACTTTATGGCTGCAGAAGAAAGCCAAGGCAAATAAAAATGTTTTGAGTAAATAATACATTTCTAGAGCATGAATAAGTTTCTCTCTTACAGCCAGTGTGTCACTAATGGGAATAAGAAATCAGAACCAAAAGAGGCAAGCAATAACTAAATCATCCATTCCATTGGAGACAGTCTGTAGCCAAAACTGCTTGTTTGGACTCATCTGTGGGTGTGTTATCAAAGTTAATTCTGAGCAGGTCTGAGCAAGGCCACAGGGAAAATGAAATAAAAATAGCAGCTACAGGTCAGGAAGTATCTGCCCTTTCTGCTCTGAGGGAAACTACAACTGCATGAAAAGATCTAAATTTTGACACAATCCTGCAAAGGCCATCAACCTGTCATAAATTTCCACAGCCACCTAGTACAAGTGCAATACATTGCTTTCTGCACTTATTACCAACAGCTTAGAGAGGAATCCAGTGAGTACACAATTTATTGGGAATATAACAGATGCTACAGACTTGCAGCCATTGTATGCAGTAGGTAAAGAGCAACATGCACACATGATGAACAGGCCTTGAAAAATCTTTTCCTGTATGTTTTCTCTCTTGCCACTCTCCCCAGTTCCCAACCCTACGCCCACCTACCTTCTCTTCTGTCTCAATCAGTGCCTGCATTTTGGGGCTCAGCCTGCCTTCCGAGTATAAAAGAAACATAGTCTAATGAAAAAAGGAGAGTTGACTCTATGGCAGAAAGCATCCTTCCTTAGGGTGAGGAGAATATTATGCATATGACTTTGTAGTCATATTGGAAAAAAACGATATTTCAAGACCAGCTTCTCTCTTGTCCAGCACAAGAGGATTAGTAATGTTGACTTCATACTTTTTAATACTGATAGAAGTACAGTGGAATTTATATCACATCTATGTGGGGAAAAAAAAGGATAAACAGATGTAATTGGCATGGCTTCTGTTGCCCAGCTCAAGATAACCCCCATAAAGTGACATCCACTGCCTCCATACTACACTTTTCATCTAGAATTGCCTGCCTGCCTGCTTGCTTGCTTGCTTTCCTTCCTCTGGATTTTATGAAGAACCCTAGTAACATCATTGCTACCACTGCATTCCACTATTTCCCTGTTGTCCTCCCATAATCTATGAACAAGATTTGCTGTTATTTGAAATTGCTAAATGCAGCATGAGCCTGTCCAATCCACAGTGGCAAAGTGCTACTGATTTAAGACTTAAGATTTAAGACTACTGTGCCTGTAGGTCAAAGTCATGAGTCATGTAGCCTATGGATCATACACAACTCCTAAAGCTGTTTTGATGAGCTGTGGGCTCTTTCCACATAAAGAAAAAATCTGGCAAACATGGAGAGTTGTTGATACTAGGCACCTTCAGGAGCAGAGACTCTTCTCCAAACCAAGGTGTTGATTTTGTTCTTCCTACTGTTTCATCAAAGCCAGAAATGAATTTCCAGTTAGTTCCCTTATCCAGGAAAAAAAAAACTTTCTGAAGACATTCATTTTTAGAGAGTGTGCAACCTGCAATAGATTTCTGGGAAGCAAAATTGAACAGCCACCTGGCCCAGAGCTTGTCCACACCTACTTCAATTAGTAGATTCCTCTTTGCAGTTTCTGGCCTTGTGATTGTTTCCTGTGTACTATGGCAGGAGCACCACTGATAAACTGTCTCCTAATAATTTATCAGGCTTTGTTCAATAATTAAGTCATCCCCAAAGGAACAAGAACGAACTACTGTAGTCAAAGGATAATTAAGAGGGGAATCACCAGTGATGCTTTCTGTATGATACAGAAGTAATAACAGGAACAGATCCTTACAGATGTAAGCTACTAACTAAAGTTGCATGGGACCTGTGCTGAATCAGACTTGTTCCTCAATACAGAAGCATCTTGGCCACAGCAGCAGACAGTACTGGACAATACAGGGCTATGTGAAGTGCCATGTGGAACTACCTTTTCAATTCAGCTTTCAGTTTCTGTTTGGTGGTTTAGTTAGTAGATGGGAAAACAATAGCCCAGATCCCACATTGAGCAGGCAGACTGTAATGCTCCACCCACACAAATCTGTGTCCTTCCCACCTGCCACAGCAGCAGTTAAGCCCAGCGAGAGGCTCCTGCAGCTCCTGCTGCAAAATAGTGGGAACAGAAGAGATGGAAAAAGCACTAGTCTCTGCTCAAAGGGGAAAAGAAATGAGGGTGTGCTCACAGCTGAAGTCAATACAGCACTCCTTTTCCTTCCCCTGGAATCTCAAAGCAGTCCCCATGTCATCATCTGAATCGTCTCCCCTCTCCCCACCCTACCTGTAAGCAGCAGTGGCAACAGCCCCTCCCATGGCTTGACAGCTGTGAGGGGGAGTGTCGGACTGAATGCAAAGGACTAGAGAATAGCACTCTGTGCAAAAACACACATATCAATGTATAAGCCACACACATGTGTGTATATCACTAACAGGATACCACCCAATGTTTGCTAAAGGCCCTTAGCAGGTAAGCAAACATACTCTGAGAGACTGGCCCAATGAAGCATAGGATAGTCACAGTTTAAAAACAGGAAAAATAGGGCAGACGTATACAATTTTTAAATACAGTAAAGTATAATGCAATAAACATCATAGCAGTCAGCCAGTACTACCCAATAAAATTAGTTACCATTGTGAGATTGACACACAGTCTAAATGTATGCTAAAAACACTCCTATGGGGGAACTTATTTAGACTACAGACCATTTCTGCAATAGACTGTTATAGTGCTATTATTCCACTTTCAACATCCTATGGAATCCTGGGGTTTGCAGTTTAGAGAGAGGCCCCTCCATAAACTGCAAACCCCAGGATTCCATAGGATGTTGAAAGTGGAATAATAGCACTAGAACAGTCTAGTGTGGAAATGGCCACAATCCTAACTTGTGAAACTGGCCAGGATGAGACAATCCTAGGCCAGATGAAACTGCACTGAACACAAATGTCGTGCAGCTCAGGGATGCTGGAAGTTACTTAAAACTACCCCCATCCTAGCCTTGCCTTGTGCCAGCTTTGTGGGTACATCCCGGGGCTGGCAGAGCTTTGGATCTGGAGTAATTCAACTCTGCTGTCACCCCACACCTTTCTACCCCCTTTTTGGCTCTTCCACCTGCAGATCTTCACCATCAGAGGAATTATGCCCACAGAAAAGGCTTATGATCAATCCTTACAGCTGGCATATCTCTGAGTTAGGGCTACACATACATAATACTTCTGCAATGAGGCACTACTGGACATGTCTTGTGCAAATTAAGCAAACATTTGTAGTATTTCTAAAGTACTGACACAAGACAAAAATGAGCTCTGAGATGCAATGGGAATGAGATAGCGGTAATGAATGCATTGTTCAAGAAATGTCTAATTTGTAAGGACAGATGACATGTTGGAATGTGGAGGATTAACTTGATGACCCAGTGATAAGAAGCTACTCTTAGAACTATTGTTAAACAAGTCTGTAACAGGATAGAATGGAATTTAATTTACAAATATTACTCAAGTCCTGTGAGTGCTCTGGCCAATGCTAATTTCTCAGCCAGTAAACAGTGGGTTCCAAGGACGAATTCTAAGTAACTGATGTCTAGAGCCATACTCTGCCTCAGTCTGAAGAATTTAAGCAATAAGGCTTTTCATTACTTTGGCGGCTGCCAGCAAATCATTTCTGCCAGCAGAGGAGCTCAAAAACTGTAATAAGAGCAAATTACTCTTTCCTTTTTGTGTTGCACTTTACAACTGTAATATGAGGAAGTGTTTTTAAATACTAAAGCTTATAAAGTGTTAGCATAGTTGGCTACACTCTCAACAACCCTTCTGCTAAAGGAAAGATTGGAGAAATGTGACGTTATTAGTGCGGAATGAAGTAAACACAGATGACAACATCTTATTCTACAATCTACCATATTTGGAAGCTTGAATTCACTCTCATTTGCAGGCTCATTTAGGACACTTCTTTACTTAAAATGAAGTGTATAATAAGTTGTCCATTTTAGACTAAGTCTGAGAGAAATCAGTAGATGCAACAGTTTTATTTCAGAACTGAATTCTAAATGTCACAGTCCTTAGCACAGTGAAGTCTGTCACCTCGCTATGACATTACTGAAAAAGATACCGTCTACAGATACTCCCCAAAAGGGGATGAGCTGCATATACCTAAGGTAAGATCAGATGAATGATTGTGCCAGACATTGGAATTACTGGACGCTTTCTTCCTCCAGTCCCTTATTCAAGGTCTGTTTTCAGTCTATGATTCCTATCATCTGCCTTTGTGTGTATCATTCGTCCTGTTTTAAAAATATAAACAGGAAAAAAGAGAGATCCCTTCATAAGAAGAGAGTAAGTAAGTATTTGCATGTAAAACCATAATTGCTAAATTATGCCAGTAGTTCTAGTGGTAGCCTTTCCATGCAATTCCTTCCTTTTCACTGTGGGAAGGACAATATTTCAATGGTAAGAGAACATGCATTGCTGGCAGAAGATCCTGGATTCAATCCCGGACATCTCCAGGTAGGATTTGGAACACTCTCTGTCTGAAATCTGAGAAAGTTGCTGTCAGTCACAACTAGGCTGGCCATCAGTCTAACCTTCTTATGTTCCTAGGTTGGAATCTTTCTAGGCAAGGCCTGTAGCTCAGTGGTAGAGCACATGCTTTGCATGCAGAAAATCCGAAGCTCAATCCCTGGCATCTCCAGACAGGGCTAGAACTTCTGCTGGAAGCCCAGACAGCTGTCTAGACCAGGATGTGCAAAATGTAGCACTCCAAAAGTTGTTGAACTTGAACTCTCACTACTGGCTATGGCAACTAGGGCTAATGGGAGTTGCAGTACAACAGCATCTAGAGGACTGCACTCTGCCAACGTCTAGTCCAGATGAACTAACTATCAGGCAATTCCCTACATTAACACTACTCTTCAGTTGTACCTTTCTGGCTAATCTAAGCCCTGACCACAAGCCATCACATTCAGCACTCTTCTTCTCAATAGTAAGCACATCCAACAACTGCCGCTGTCTCTGTCACTGTCATATCCACCTTGGTTAAATCATCTCTTGCTTATTTGGAAATAATTTTGGTGCCTAAAACACAAGTTTTAAAACTTGCTTTAATTTAAAAAAACTAGCAGGGAAAAGAACTCACACACTGGAAAATAATCACTGCTACTCTGTGAGTACTGCTACCATAAAGCTACATTTTAAAAATTTTCTTAAAATCATTCTGAAGCCAAGATTACTGTCCTTTTGTAGACTATGTCTGCCATCTAGTGACCAAAAACTACAGTGTTTTCAGATAAAGCATGTGAAGCACCAGAAGAGCCTTCCGTTGAACTCAGTAAACTGCAAAACCCGGGATTCCATAGGCTGTTGAAAGTGAAATAATAGCACTATAACAGTCTAGTATAGAAAAAGCCTATAACTTTGAAGATCAGAGTTTGAATGACTGTTCAGCCATGGAAACTGTGACGATGACCTTGGGAAAGTCACATTCTCTCAGCATTAGAAGAAGGCAACGGCAAGCCTCTGTGAACAAATTGCCAAAAAAAACACATGACGGGATAGGGTTGTCACAACCCAGAAACAACTTGAGGGCACATAAAACCAACAATACTTCAGGAACTATATAGAGAGCTAGTTATACACAGAAATAATAAAAAGTGTTGCTTAGAAGCTGGCAGCACAGGTGTTCGAGAATTCATTTGCAATGTATGCCCAGCACCTGAGTTGTGAAGTTTCAGATCATGCTTTCATCTCCAAGCTATGCCAAACCCCTCTCTAATCTAGAGCAGGCAGTGAGTAAAAGTAGCACATAATTATACTGTAATTAAAAGATAATGTGTGACTGTTTACATTTAAAAGCTGATGAATCAACCAGAAACATCTGGAAGGTAGTTTTGGTCTACTATATTGAGACGATAAACCACAACATATTTTAAACCAAAGAGAATTTTAATAATGGATAAGAGAATCCTGTTTAGATAAACATCCTTTATCAATACAAATCTTGTTAGAATCTGCAACATTTGTCACTGAAATAGAACCTTTATGCTTTTCTCTTTCATTTTAAGACCGAGGTAGCCCGATTTAGTTCTATGGACCTCATCAACAACTCTCATGTACCTTTAGTTTCCTCTTCACAAAATAACTTTATGAGTATGTACAGTAATATAATGCTGTGGCATTCTTTGTGTTTCTGTTTGCACTCAAAGAACAATCACTTGCCAATAATTGTTCTGGCAAAGCTGTTAATCACCTAGAACACCACTAACTGTCTGTACTAGTTCCCCTTGCCTCCCTGCAGGTTATAGCATTTTCTTACTGGGTGAAAGGGCAACAGAGATCCTTTTGGTTCTCCTTCTATAGGAAACTGTTGCCTAAAAGGAAACGTGCTTGGGAGCACGTTCTCACTTTCACCTCATGATGTTCAAGTCAAAACCTCCAAGACGGGTGGAGCCCCACTCAGGAATTCAGGATAGCCTGCAGTTAACACCTTTTTCTTACTCCTCATGCTGTTCACCATCAAAGTTAAAAACAAGCTTGCAGTTTCACCCCAGGTGGTGAAGCCCAGCATTACTTGCCCTTTCACTCACTTAGATTTTTAGTTTATTCAGGTAGACATCAGAATTCATTAAAACAGGTGCGTATGTATGTGCCTTCAGGTCACCTGCCAATTTATGGCTACTCGAAAAATTCCAAATCGTTTTCTTAGGCAAGGAATACTACAACACCTGATATTCCGTAGTGGTTCCCCCATCCAAGTACTAATCAAGCTTGACATTGCTTAGCATCCAAGATCAGACAGGGTCTGGTGCCTTCGGGGTCTTTAGGCACATCACTGAAGCAATTAAAAAAGAGTTTCCATTCAGTTTCTCAGCAGGATAAGGAATAAAATAAGCTCTATTTTAACTAGTGTGACAGTTACAATATTGCACATGCAAACTTAGAAACAGTTGCTATAATTTAAATCAAAATGCAATACAATTCACCATAGCAGGGAAGACTGTAGACTTGCTCAGTCAGTTATCCAGGTGCCAAGTACTAATATACAACTTCAGTGCCTCTGCTTCCTTTTCTTTTGATTCTTTTTCTTTAAGCTTAACTTGGACAGGACAGCCCTCCAAACGAGTGCCATGCATGGGGAAGAATGCACTGGGAAGATGACCGCCCTGCCTGATGCATGTGCTCTTCTTGGTTGTGGCAAGAGGTAGGCAATATCAAAAAGGAAGTTACAGCATTACTGATATACTCTGTGCTCAAACTGCACCTAAGGAATATGGAGAACCAAAAGAGGCTTAAAACTGTTCCTTATGAATTCCTAGTCCAAAACTTGCAGATTCGTTATGGCAGAGCAAGTTACGTGACCCTAAATGCGACAATACGAATGTGGATTGAATATTATTTTAAATACATTTATCATCAGAGATTGTTCAGGCATCTTGAAAAACACCACAGTTGCATTTAAGAAAACTGAACAAATCAAACCTGCAAATTCAAATCTGATCTAATAGAGATTTTTTTAAGAAAGATAACAAAAACAATTAAGAGAGTAGAGCAACAGCTTGAAAAATGCATACGATACAATTGCATCTGGGCCATTTGCTCAGCCAAAGGATAAGCAGGACAGATGTATTTTAATCAGTAACCAGGTAATCCTCTGAGATTGTACTCAGTGGGCTTCACAGGATGGAGGAGGCACTCAACAAACATAGGGCCTTTCTGTACCACGCTGTTATAGTGCCATTATTCCACTTTTAACATCCTATGGAATCCTGGGGTTTGCAGTTCAGGGAGGGGCCTTTAGAATTCTCAGCCAGAGAGCTCTTTGGCCTCAGTAAACTATAAACCCCAGAATTGCACAGGATGTTGAAAGTGGAATAATAGCACTATAACAGTGTAGTCCAGAAAGGCCCATAGTTACACAAAGAGGTCTGCCTTGAACACATATCAATCAAAGAAGATAACAGAGAAAGACCTCCCCAGTGTTAAGTTCTAAGGGAAGTCTTATATGGGACAACATACTCCAATATCTTCTTTTTTCTGGGTATAAGGTCAGTATTTGAAATAAAACAACGCAAGGCCTGGGAACACAGGACACAATGGGCCCTAAGGGGGAATGTACAAGCAACTCCCAGTGGATCAGGGTGGAGCTCAACCCAGCACCAATAAATATTTCTGTGTTCTATCAGAAATTAAGCCAGTCCTACCAACCCTTCCTCCATTGTCTATGTCTTTAAAATGCAGGGCCCATGCAAAGCTCCAATCTCAGTTCCAATGACTACCAGGAAACAAGTTCTGCAACACCTGTGTTTGTGTACTTTAAGCTAGCAGTGGACCCTCAGATGCTTATTTTCCAATTTCCATTTCTAAAACAAGGTCAGATATTGACGGACATTGATTTTTTGGCTTGGTCCTTAAAATGTTGATTCAGTCCACTGTGCACACTAAATGACAAGCTACAATATATACAAATGCAATGTCTGATTTTCATGTCACCTGTTTGTATACTTCCATTACTTCTGCATGTTATCACCTCTCCATTTCACTTCTGCACTGTTATTTGGTGCTCTCTTATCCTTGCAATAGACTATATTTCCAATTTGCAGCCCTAATCAATTGGTCACATTTTGGAGCAAGAGATTTTATTACTAAATAAGGTGCAAAATTTCCAAATATTTTTATACATCACAAATCCCAAACCAAAACCCTCCAAACCAAGTCATAATAACAGTAATGCAAAAAACGGGCAGTTAAACTCCAAATCAAGAAATAACAATCACCCCAACAGGCAGCCAATAAGGTCCTCACACCAGGCAGAAATAATAATAACCACCACTACTATACAATCATCAGACTCCTAAAGCCAGCCATTATAATATAGACACAATAGATGACCGACACACACACAGACAGATATATACAGATGATGCTGTTATAAGTACAGGCACTCAATCAAGCTTCCAAACAAATGAATAAGTATAAAAAAAATGCAACCAAGCCCCATATCTAACAATAGTCATTCTGTCAAGTATGAAAAAATGAATCCATAACAAAAACAATATTTTTAAAAGAAAGGCACTCAGTCAGCCTCCACAAACAAGCCATTATCATCACCATAAATATTTTAAGAAGCAGGAAGTCAGTAAAGCCCCCAAATCAATCCACTGTAATCTTAATGACATAAACAAACAAAACCTAGACATGCCATCTTAAAAAAGGAAGCTCTCAGGCCCTCAAACCTGTTTTTCAGCTGTTTTAAATGTTTTTAGTGGTTTTAAGTGTTTTTAATCTGTTTGATTTTATTAATTGTGTTTTTAACGGATATTTATCGATGGAAGCCACCTTGGGTCCCAATCTTGGGAGAAAGGTGGCCTATAAATATAATAAAATAAATAAATAAACAAATAAATAAATAGTAACAAAACTAAGCTCAAAATCCAGCGATACAGACATTGTAAAGCCCGAACAAGTAAGATGATTTCTAATGGGAAAAAAGCATACTTTCTGACTGATGCCTCTGTTTTAATGTATACAGACATAACATATACAAACTTAACATTTCATTCATTCCACATGCACATGGTCATTACCTTGCACAGCTACCCTTATAAATAATAGGAAGAGAAAGTGAAAGGACCAGCTAATCCTCCAGGGGACTCCATTGCTTCCTCATCTTCTCTGCCACTGGTTTCAACAGTGTTTTGCAGCTAGTGATTAATTGGCTATAGGCATCCCTGTTCCCACCTCTTTCTCCTATTAATTCCTTCAGGGTAAATCTGTGATTGGGTGGAAGGACCAAGTCTGGCTATGTGTGGCATCTGGGCAATGTGGAGGTTGTGTCCAGGTGACTACCATCATGCTATGCCTGTACATCTGGGTAGTCTCAGAAAAGGATGGATCAGTCCCAGATAGTCATTTGAAAGAAGTAGCCAGGGCAGAGGAAAAGGAGAGAGAACTGATCATAGGAGCAATGGACGCAGGCAAGTTTTTTCATCCAGCTTGGGCTCAAGGCGGGCACCTGGGAGTTTGAGATAAAAGTGGATCTGGACAAGGTTTTGCTCTCCTATCCCACCCTTGCCATCTGTAGTTATAGCCTGCCTCTTTGTATGAAGCAGTCTGCTTTAGCACACTTCTAGGTCTCATTTATTTCAACTGTAAATCTCGCCAGTTTGTCTAGATTGTGCTGAGTGTCATATATCCCTCCCTAAATATTTAGCTAAGAAAATATCGCTGTGTGTTTGTGCCTATCAACTGACATTTATAAGTGACCACATGATAGTACAGCTTCAACAAATGCCAATTAGTATGTCAAATATTGAGAGCCAGCATAGTGTAGTGGTTTAAGTATTAGACTATGACCTTGAAGACCAGGGGTTCAATTCCCCCTCAGTCATGGAAACCCACCAGATGACCACGGGTGCATCACACACTCTTAAGCCCTCAAAAAAAAACCCTGATAGGTTCACTTTAGAGTTGCCACAACAACAACTTTGTCAAATATTACACATGGGTATCTTTATGGGCTGATAAGACTGTTAAGTCGGGGAAAGCCCATCTTATGTTTTACAGACTATGAGCAACCCCACAATCAACAAAACTGGCCTCAGATAAGAACTGGACTCCCTCGTGTTAAAGAACAGGCACTCAAGTTAACAGTGCATTTGAGACTGAAAATAATTGTTCAAAGTGTTGGGCTAAATATTAGAAGTTGAAACAAAAGTCTAATGCTGAATTTTTTAACCCCCCATCTAATTAATTATGATTTATGAAAGGGCTAAGGATATGGTGCAATGGTTGAAAATGTCTATATTGCTGATATTCTCCTACACATCAAATCATGTGTATGCTAGCTTAATGATAGTTCAGATTCAAGTGATGCAGAGAGCTGAAGCAAGGTTGGCAACTGCCAAGGAGCAGGAATCAGTTTTCACCCTTGCAGTGGATCACACCTCAGCATTTTCAGCCAAAAATCAGTCCTGGAATTACTCATTTTTGTGTTTTTTCAGAAGATTTGAGGAGTCATAGAGTTGGAAGAGACCACCAACAGCCATCGAATCCAGCCCTCTGCCATGCAGGAACATACACTCAAAGCACCCCCAGCAAATGGCCGTCCAGCATCTGTTTAAAAACTTCTAAAGAAGGTGAGGTCAGGGGCCTGCAGAAGCTATTGAGATGTGTGTTACCAACATCCTGTAGCATTTTCCTCACTCCTCTTTCTTTTTTATTAACACTTCTTCTTCTAGCAGATCTTATTAGATGACATACATATATACTCCAAGAAGGGCAATATGACATTAGTGGAAAACTTAGTAGAATATGAATATTATGCTCAGTTATGTACAAAATATATATTCCCATTTCTGATAGGATGGAGGAGAAGCCTTTTCAAATAAACGGATGTTATTTGATCAAACCAGATAGTCCGTATTTAATGTGGCTGGATTTATTGTATTTGCTTTGAAAAACATTGCTTAAATGTAAATACTGATGTATCTTGAATTTAAAAGAGCTTCACCTTCGTATTATTTTATTTTGCTTTGGGCTTTATCAAATTAGGCAAGTAATTTGCAATTAAAGCAGGATAATAGCATCTTTGGCTGGGACTTATCATGTTAGCTCTTCTGTTGGTTTCCCAATGAGAAACCATTTGGAAAGAGATTATTTCACAAAAAAGATCATTAACAGATTTTTTTGTGTTAATAAAAGAAACACTTTTCAAACAGTTTCCCTCCCGGAGAACAACAGAAAAAGAAACAATGTAATGTGATAGGTCCCAGGCAATACACTTTCCTGAGTATTCCTTGCCCAAAAAACCCCAACGAAATTAATGGGGTTGCCAGAAGTCAACAGATACTTTGAAGGCAAAAACACAACCATGCATCTTGACCTGAAAAGAAAATTACCATGGAGGATCTTCACACAACTGAACACAGGAGAGGATTGGAAACATCATGGGCTATGCAGCTCAGGCCTACATTAAATTGTCAAATAATACTGTGGGAGGGAGGGTTTGTTGACCAAGTGAAAGTGTTGCCCAGGGGAGATTTTGGAAATTTTATTTTGTTCAAGATCAGAATTTAGAAGTTAGCTTTTGGACTACAAATTCACTAGTCGTGTTAGCTGACGATTCTGGTAACCGTACTCCCCAAATAATAGCTACAAACTTTGGCCAAGGCCACTAGCACTTAAGCTAGGTAGAACTAATCACAACTAATGGGCATCAGTTTGGGCAGAGGATGGGGTTGTGGAGGCACATGGAATACTCTCCGTATGAGTTCTCGTCCAGGTGATTTTTTTTTAAAAAAGCCTTTCTTATTGAAGCTGAAATGCAAGAACTTAGGAGTGTCCAGCTGTACAAAGAACTGTAGCTTTAGTTTCCCATTCAGAATTGTCTGGCCTGGTGGTTCTTAACCTGGGAGTCTGCAGAGCCCTCAGAGGGAGTCTGTGAAGCCCTGTTGCTGGTTACCACGAGCAGCAGCAGCACCAGGGATGCAACAGTGGGTTGCGCCTGCAGTGCCAAAACTGCTCTCTTGTTTGCAAACAAGGGAGGAGTTTCAGCACCCACCCACCCACCCACACACACACACCACTGCTGCTTCCCTGACAAAAGGGACATGGCAGCAGACATGTGTACGCACTGAAATTATGACCCCGGAGACCAGAGTTTGAGTCCCCACTTGGCCATGGAAACCCACTGATTAACCTTAGGCAAGTCACATTTTCTCAGCCTCTGAGAAAGGCAAGGGCAACAAATCTTGCCAAGAATGATAAGTCGTAAGTCATAAGTCAGCTTTCAAAGGAGAAACACATGATGTCTAGAAAGAACCTCCTCTGTCAATGGTGCTTTGTTGTCGTGTGTTGTTCAAGTCAGTTCTGAATGGATTATGGCAACCCTAATGTGAACCTATCACAGGGTTGTTGTTTTTTTCAGGATTTGTTCAGGTAGTAGTTGCCTTTGCCTTCCTCTGAGGCTGAAAGAATGTGACTTGCCCAAAGTCACCTGATATGTGAACAAAGATTTGAATCCTAATCTCCAGAAGCTTTTAATAAATAAATGAGTATTTGAATATTTAAATTTTTGAATATTTAAATATATGTTTAGATATTTAAATCTTGGGTTAAGTCTTGGGGCTCCCCAGCAACAAATTATATTTACATGGAGTCCTCAGTAAAGAAAAGGTTAAGAAGCACTGGTCTGGCTTGTTCATATTACGTGATGTGTATGGCAATACAATTATATGATTTAAGTAACCAAAAGGGCAGAGTTGGCCAGCTGCAGTAAATCTGGGGGCCACTTTTATGCTCTGGGATTCTCCAGGAGGCCCATGGACTATTGAATAAAACAAAGACCCCAAAATGGTCATTAGTCCACTTCTGGTTCTCACAAATTGATACTTTTTTTTTACATAAAACCCTTTGGGGAGGCATTGCACCTTCTTTAAAAGGCTAACTAGGTTATCCTGAGCCTTCCAGGAAAAGCAATTCACCCTCATTTTTTGATCTGAAAAAGGTGAATCTGGGGATTCTGAAGATGTTGAGGGCTACAAAAATTCCTCACGGCTAATATAGGGAAAGAGGTAAAAGAGAAAATTATGTAGCTCCACACAGCATAATTGTGTGCGTCCTTTGATATCCGAGACACGTCTCCAGAGATCTTAGAATGGTTCTGGCATAGCCTTAGAATGGCTTTCCCAGAAAGCTCTCCCTGAAGCTGAAGAGCAACAAGTATGCAGCCACTAAGGCCACCAAAGAGCCTCCTGACTTCACCCATTTCTAGCCTTCCGTTCAGTCCCGTAGGGCCCATGACTAGTAGGCAGCCTTTCTAAACAGCTGCTGAGTATGTGGAGTTGATTAGGTGGTAGCCTCGTCTACTCTTTCTTGCTGAATTTAACCGTAGTCAACTAAAAACACAAAAGAAAATGTCTTTGTGTCTGTTTATGACAGCCATAACTGGTCAGGACCTTGTGGTAGAAGCTTCCAAATTTGACAGTGTTTTTGGTTATCATCCAAAGTGAAGTGCCTGGTTTCAAGATAAATGATCACAATTCCAAATGGGGCTTTTAGAAGGAAAAAAGGGAAGAAGTCAGAACTCATGATGAAATCCTTTTTTCAAGTCTAGAAAAGCAGAGGGAGCTCTTTGAAATACCGCTGCAGATTCCTGAGGGAGGAAAGAAAAATGGGAAACCAAGGGAAGGCAGAAGCAGTACAGTTAAGATTCATGAGGTCACTGAAACGGTGGGAAAACAAGAAAGGGTTCTCTGAGGTACTGAGGTAAAAAAGAAGGGTAACAGGAAAATTGGAGGCCCCATGGACCCCTTTGGAGGAATTAAGTACAGACCTTGGCTGCACTGGATATGCTTCATCTAACAAATCAACTTACCTCTTTTGAATGTGTTGATACCTCCTGCTGTGTGTTTTCCTGTTTAGCATGCCACCACTAGGGGACAGTTTAACACCATACCTCAAATATTTGCTACAGTTTGGAATGGAAGTGAATGTAATGACAGAAGGTTAACGCTGCTTCAGAAGTTCCCAAACTATCTCCATTCACGGCACCCAAGTAATTATTTCATGGCTCCTTAGGCCAAAAGAAATACCTAACAATTCTGTTTAAGTAGTTGGGTCCAAACGACTTAGTATTTCTGTTCTAACAACTTATATATCCTCTAACATTCCACAGATGAAAACCAGGACGACCATCTTTCTTCCTCTCCCAGGGGCAGTGGCTGCTCTCAAAACAAATCCCATTCCTGTTGTTTTCACACAGCCTTGTGTCTGCCACCACAGTCCTCTCCTCATCCTTTTCTATCTACGCCCCACCGGTCGCCTCTTGATCACCCAGCTGCTTGTATGGGGGAGCAGAACAGAGCTGGCCTGCAGAAGCACCACCACCAGGTCAGGCAGCTCTTCTTGAACCACTGAGGCACTGCAGCGTGGCGTGGTCAGCGAATCTTAGTCAGGCTGAGTGGAGGAAGCAGAACTGGAGGCGGGAGAGAGCAACAGTGACCTGGCCCTCAGCAAGGGCAGCTCCTCGCCAGGCAGAGAAGGCGGCAGGGTCAAAATGAGAAGGGCCTTTAGCGGTATATCGTCACTGGTGCACATCAGGGACTGTGAAACCGAGGCTGCTGCTTTCGTCTCCTCCTCTTGTGCATGCAAGGTGAGATGGGAGCAGCCAGCAATCTGCAGCTAGTGCAGGGGCTGCTGCTATCACAGCCTTCCTCAGCACAGTTCCATGCAGGGAGGTGCAGCCATGGAAGTAGCAGTGAGCCTAAGGTGGTGAAGGCAGCGGTGGCAGCCCTTCTAGTAGCAGGGCCCAGGCCACTCCTGTCTTGCCCCGTATTCCAGGAGGAGGAGAAGTAGAAGTGGCAGACTGCATCCTCATGGACGGTACTGGACACCAACAGCAACATGTTGCTAAGGGCCAAGTCAGTGTTCTACTTATCTTTGCTGTTGCTCCCTCCAGCCAGCAAGTTTGCTAAGAGACGAGTCCCTGCTATTCTCCTTTTTGCTTCTTTTTCTTCCCCCCAGCTGAGCTGAGCCAGGTGGGCAGATTTAAAAATCCTGCAGCACTCCTTGTGCTTGCTGCTGCTCACCAAGTTGCTCTGACACACCAAGGTACTACAGCACACAGTTTGGGAACAACTGGGCTAATCACATACTCTCAGCATGGCTACTTCGCAAAGATGTTGTTGTAAATACTTAATTCAAATGTAATTGTCACCAAGGATACAGCTCCTTTACTGGTACAAGAATTTTGCTAATCCGAAGAGCGTGTGTATAAGAAACTAGCATATACGACTAGGTCTAAACAGTATGATCTTTGCTAACGTGAATGTACTAAAAATACTGATTCAGCACCAAGAAACGACTATGATGCACCTCTGAGTAGGACACAATGATTCCTCTGAGGCAAGTATCTCCTGCCTCAGAATGAGAGCAAGTAGACAGCAGGAAAGTCCCAGGATAGCAGAAAGTCCTGAAAAGTCTTTCCTGGAAGCTCTCCAGGGACCAGCAGCTGATGACTCGTGAATTGGCACTTTTGAGCGGCACTACTTTACAATGCCAACTAGTTGTGGATTAGGACAGTAAACTGCTTAAAGTAGTCAGACATTAGTTCTATTGATCTCTGACATATCTTACAAGAGACAATATTGTATGTAGTAAGTCTCCAACCCAACCCTGCCCACATATAAGATTAAACAAACATGGAAGTTACAAAGTTCATTTTAATAGATTTTCTAGTACAAGCAAAGCAGTACATAAAAAACATAAATCTCCTACAAAAAGTTTTAGCACACTATGGTAGTTAGCAAAATTTTAAAGTCACTTACCCAGTGCAACTTAGCAGTATACATTGAACTGGCTGTTTGGATATTATCAATATAACCACCAGATTATATTTAACCAATACAACAATGCTAGTGTTGGTGGTGTAAATCAAGCTAGAAATATAAACATGCCAGCAGTATAAAAAGAAGCAATGTTCACTAACAAGAAACTTGAGAAATTGATTTTTCACATACATAATTTGTGGAACTATCTTTCTAAACAAAAGCTTTTCAATTAGTTTAAAAAAAAGCTACCCACATAAATAACCCAGTGGAGATGGTGCTCTTCTCCATTTGTCTGTTATTTTATAAGCCCTCAAATCACAAGAGCCCCAATTTAGTCACCATTACTGCTACATAGACCGTTAACTTCAAAGGATTTTGCATGAGAGACTTATAGCCAAATGAAAAGACAAGCGGGTGTTTTTTTTAATTTGGAGGCAACTGGCCATTTAAATAATAAAGTACAAAAGAAAAGAAAGAAGAGAAATAAATGGAATTAATCAAACACTACAATTCAGGGCTATGACTAAATTTATATTCACAATCTTCCAAATAAATTAACTAATATTAACTGGGATTTATGATACAACATTCAGAAATTTTGCAACTTGTATGGTAATAAGCACTTGTTTCACACAAAAAAATGCCAACAAAATTTATTTAAAGCCACCTGCACACAACTTTAAGAGGGTGAATTATATGTTCCTTAATGACTTGATAAAGTGTGAGATGTTGACCCATTTTAAGAGGCTCATACAAACCACTTGCAAATTAGCCTTCCAAAGTTTTCAACGATATGACAGTCAAACTGAGACACAAGAATAATGTTTCTGTATGCACTCATTTTCAAAAATTTTAAGCTAGGAATACACCTATGAAGGATAGAATGGCACAAACCTGATAAAGCAAGGAATGCAAAGGGTATGGGCAGAAGCTCTTAGTTCCTTCAAATCCAGTGATTTAGTCTTTGCCTGATTCAGAAACTAGCTAAATCTACATCCAAGAACAACATATAAGCAAAAGAAAATCCAATAGTAGAAAAAAATATTTAACAGTTTTTATGTTTATTTAACAATTCTTTCTTAGATTTGACAAGTACCTGACAAATAAAAGTCCTAGAAATGGCTCAAACACAGATTCGAAGCCAATAAACAAGATACAGGAAAAGGTCGATTTGCTTAGTGGAATAAGGTCAGCCTCCAAATTTAGGGACAGTACAAGGAACACATCTGGGAAACCCAAAACTGCCACCCAGGGGGGAAAAAAGCCTTTTTAGAGAGAATCAAAGGCCTAAAAACCATACTGGAGTGCCATACAGAATCTGTGACACAATTTTTGCATATGAAACTGCCATGCTGCTGGGACAAACTTACCATCTTCTGTATAAATGAGTTATGACAGTTGCTGTGGTACTTTGTTCCGCTTTAGACTTCATATATATTCCCTAATACTCATGAAATAACATTTTATTACATTTAGAAGTCTTCTTGTTCCAGTGTCTGATCACCAACCTGAACTTCCTTTTTGAGAATACAGTAGTCCTGGATTCATGAAATTTATTGTTAATAACTCTTTCCTACAAACCAAATAAAACCAAATAAAATAAAGAATGCTGTGTGCATGATTCCTGCAAGGCTGCAACATTTCATTAAGGTGCAGAGAGTCCAGTAATACTATTCTATATTCAAATACTGCAAAATTTAATTTTAACATTATTTGCAAAATAATTTAATAATTATTAGCTGCATTAATATTCTGGCCTCTTTGGGAAATTGTTCAAGTTTGAAATACAAGAACAGCTGGTTAACAAGTTAAATAAGTAGACAACTTTAGTTCAGGAAACAGTTCATCGACTTGTAGTATAATCAGAGCTTTAGAAAGTTGAGAATTTTTATACTAAAGCCCCAGAACATTCCTCCTCCTCCTCCTGCATCCTGCCAGTATAATGGCCTGTGCACAATCACCTTACTCCCAAGTAAGTATTGTGTACGAATGCCTGTTTTGGATATTTGGAGCAAATTAGATAACCTTTTCATTCAGCAAAAGATCAAATGTCTGTAGCACTGATTTCCAAACTGCACAAAGAGGAGGAATACTGTGGAAAAAATTAACACATCATGATAGGTATGTCCACCATGAGCAAATCTACAGAAAAAACAATTCTCACTATGCCACTAAATGAGCAACAAATAATAAATGGAAGTGCAAATATATTTCCATTTTGCACTCTTTTATCTCTCAAAATCTACCATGAAAACAAAGCTTGGGTCCTATGTAAACAATGTTAACATTTCTGTTCTACTTTTCTTGTAAATCTTTTTTTAAAATGCATTAAATTTTTTTCAAAAAATTGACACCACCACCACCACCACCTCAAGGAAAGAGTTAAGGATAGTCTAAGATTCAGTAATGAAGTTCACGATTTGGAGAAATAACCCCAGAAGCATTGGTACTTCCCAGAAAGCAGAGGGCTAGCCCTGAGCACTTGCTCACGGAGTGAAGGACAAAGTGAAATTGGGGGGTGGGAGTGGGGGGGTGGAACTAACTGCTATCCTGTAGTTGCACAAAGGTGCCTATCCATCGTTCTGGGAGACGAATATATCTCAGCACAAAGCAACCTCAGTGGTCGGGAAGGGTCAGTCTTATGCCTCTGGGAACCTTCCAGTGCCACCAAAAAGGAAAACACAAATGAACTTCTAGCTACTTTTTGTTTTGAAAAAAAGGAGGTGTATTTTTATGTTAACAATGCAGGGGGCCCTGTGACTTATTTAAAAGGTGAATGACTGGTCCTAGATGCTTCCAGGATAGGCAAAACACCCTCACCCCCAAAACAGGGAGGTCTGAGTTGCCACCAGAATGAAATATGCCTCAAATTTTAACCCAGGAGGAAAAAAACAAACTGTGCCCCTGAGCTAAAGGCTTCTTAGCAGAACAGTTTTTAAGGCACAAAGTTTGATCTGAAATGCACACTAAATTTCTGGTGCCTGATGCCTAAGATAAAAAATTCAAGGCAACACAGTTCTCAAGCCATCCCCAATGACATTTCGATTATTTGGCAGTATAACATCTACAGAAAGCAAGCAGAAGGAATATGTAAAATACTCTTTTCCTCCACAAAATACATAATTATTTTATAAAAAAAAAAACAGTATTCAAAAAAATATGTTAAAGGAATTCATGTAACAAGGATTGGAGTATGAGCCTAAAACCTGTACTATAATGACAGCACAACACAATGTCTGTCCGCAGTGCCCTTGGAGCTGCCCAAAAATTGGTCCCAAAGCTTTCTTGGGCTGATCTCTGGAGTGCATGAGTGTGGTACACCCACTTCTAAATTCTGCTGTTTTATCAGCAGCAGTTCAGCCCTGAATCCTTAGTATTAGTAAGCCAGGAATTAGTAAGCCAGACTTTCTATAAAAGGAATGCCAAATTTCTGACAAAGCCCATCTTTTGTCAAAGAGAATATTTGAATTCTCAAAATTACAAAGAATTTGTACATCTTGCAGATAGATCCTCCTCAATGATCAGAAAGCAAAGGTTAGCCTTTGGGTTGTTTAACATATTATCTGCTCTCACACAATTCATAATTTCTCTCCGTTTCAGGCTTACAAAGATTCACAAACTGCAACCTCAGGTGTTTTCCTGAGATAGCATCTCATATCTCTATGAGAAAGGAATCCAAGGCCATTTCAGTCTTACACTTAAAGACTATGTTGATTCAATAAACAGACTGCTGTGTTGCTCCATGACACTGTAGAGTGTACCAACCAACAATAACAACTCCAAAGACCTAACAAACAGGTTAAGTTTAAAATCTGTTAGCCAACGTAGAATAAGCAAACTACAGTTCTTGTGTTTCAAAAAGCACAGCTGAAAAGGAAACCATAAAAATTTCTTTGATCTCCCCAACTTAAACAAAATTAATGCAGACTTCTCACTATCTTGATTCCCACCTCACTCCAATTCTGTTCTAATTTATGCTCCCTGTGTATGCACCTGAGAACTCATTAGCCAAAAGTGTGCAGTAGATGCTTTGTATTTTGTAAGCCAGTTCAATAATGTCAATGGAAAATCTGTAACAGTTCTAAATAAACTGGTGCAGGTTATTTTAACAATTCAGTTTCTTCTCAGCAATAGTGTTCATTGCTCCGAAGTGTTCCTTTTCCCTTTCCAGCTCTTCTCTCTTTCTTCAAGCTCAGCTTCAGTGAAGGCTGCTGGTCCCCAGTTTGTGATTAAATGAGGATTCTTGGAACCTGTAAAACAAAATATTTTACTTACTATAGTTTAAAACACATATGCCCTAATCCACTTTTGACTGTGAACAGTTACTTGAAAGTAACTGCAATGATATGTAGACTAGTAAGTGCATCTAAGGCCCTTTTCACACGGCATTTCTTAAGCGAAAGGGCCCCTTGAGCGTCGCATAAATGGGAGGAGTGGTCTGCATGACGCACTCCCATTTACACGACACTCAAGAGCCTCATGCACAGCGCATACGCACCTTTTTATTTTCGGCTTTTAGCCAAAAATGGTACACGCTTGTGCACCGATCAGGGGCCTGGGGCGAACTTACCTGCCCTTTGGAGCCTCTGGAGCTGGGCCGGTCGCGTTTCCTCGCCTCAGTGCAGCCTACAGTCCCAGGCTGCACTGCGGAAGGAAGAGGTAGGGCGTGGGCTCGCACGACCAGGAAGCTGCTGCGGAGCCCAAGCAGCAGGGACGCGAAAGCCTTCCTCCGAAGGCTTCTCGCGCGAGCGCCACCCCCCACCTCCTCAAAAAGGTAAGTTGCGGAAAGGGCCTAAATCTCATCAAAAGCCTTTACTGATTGATATAAAATATTTTTAGGATACTCTTCACCCTTTAGGATAGCGACCACTAAAATTCTTAATAAAATAATGTTGAGGAAGTTATACTAACTTTATAAATAATATATGAAGTTTTAAAAGTCTGGATAAATATGTTTTGACCTGGAACTGAAAAGATTATAATGCCAGATTCAAACCCTCTCTTATTAGGAGAGCTTTTCATGCATTAGGTACTACTGTAACATTATCTACACTGTGGTCATCACATCTCAGAATCCCCACATTCTTCCCAAGATCATGTTGCCACCAGGATCCGTCACTGGATCCAGTTCCTCCAAGTTTTGCTAAAGGCGATTCCTTTATAAAAGCTATTATTTTATCACTTGTAGGTTCTAACCATGCTAGAATACTGGCATAGTGACAAGAGTAACAGATGTGGTTACAACTACAGCAATTCTCACTTTCCATCTCTCACATAATTCGTTGGCATGAGAACCACCTATCCAGAGTAGCTCCGTCTTGTAAGGAATCATCCTTGGTTTACTGACCCACATACAACACATTACCAAATGCAGTCTTATTAGCTGTATCACTTCAACTGATCATTCATTAGATAGAAAGGAGCTGGGTGTCAGCAGAATCTAGTTGACACTTCACAGAGAGCCTTTTAGGATCCTACCTGCTATTGTTAATAAAAAGTGTGGAAACCAAGATGGAAGTTGGCAAGATTATACCACAATTGCCATGGATTTGAATATTGTTACGGTGCTCCCTAATTCTACTTTCTGAAACCCAGCCTGCACATAGAGAGGAAGCCACCTTATCACTGTAACCTGCTGCTCCAAACTCATAAATTCAATATAGTGAGATACGACAGTAGCATAAAGAGCCGCTGAAAAGTTCAGAAAAATCCATGAAAAGGGCTCTGGCTGTCTCAATATGAAAACCAGATCTCAACTCAGATTGAACTGGAGCTAAACAATATGTTTTAATAACCTTGGAGTTGAACTGCTATGATCTTATTAAGCACTTTGCCCCAAAAGGGAACCTTAGTGACTGGATAATAGTTGTTTTCTGGACCCAAAGAAGGCCTTTGAAGGAAAATTCTCATAATGCCCCCTTCTAAGTGACTGGTGCTCAAAATGTCAGCTCCATCAATATAATATCTCTTCCTAGAATTCACCTGTTTCATGCTGAACCAGCAGACTGGATTCTTTATAAACTAGGATGAGTAACTGATAGAATAACATATATTCTCTTTATTACATTCTTACTCAAAATGGGTATGTAAAAACTTGAAACACAAATTCTTATGCTTCTGCAAGGTAGAAATAGCCAAAGAAATATCCTTCTGAAGCATAACTAAAGCAGTATGCACTTTAGATGTTATGGTAACCAAGCTTTAGCATGACTTTCATCAAACTTGGATGTCAAATATTTTACAAAAACAAGAAAAAATAAAGCCAAGAGACTGCTGTAGTTTGAGGGCTGTCATTTTTACTTACATTCTTTTGACATTAGCCTTGTGTTCCACTAAAGACATATGGTTTATACTATCGTTACATTACATATTACATTATTGTAATGATAGCATACACTTTACTTTTGGTCTTTTGTTTTGTAGCAATTATTCACACAACTTTCCTACACTGGGGGCAGTTTTGGATGATTGACCAGTAGCTCCCCAACACATTTCCCACCCATCATCTCTATTTGAATATTTCTCCAGTTTGTCATCACTCCGCCCTCTCCCCATTTCCTCATTTCCTTCTTTTTAATTTTTTTCCAACATGCTCAATTTCTTCCAACACCTCTCCTTGTTGCTGTACCACTACAGTGGCAGAGTGCAATGGGTTTTTAAAAAAAGACAGGGGGAAGAATCAAGGAAATAATGGCACTCCCACCAAAGGCTTCATCCATCGTGTACCCAGTCCTTCTGAAGATAAACTCTTACATGGCCTAGTGTGTGCTATCCCCAAAATGCTTGCATCTCTGTTTCTTATGTATCCTGGTGCTACACACATTTCTTCAGAAGAACAAGCTGATGCTGTAAAGGTTGCATAGTATGTTTTTGTTCTTTAAAGATCCCAAGAAACTGGGGAATGGTGTTATGCAGCAAGGATGAGAGAATGACTGTTTGCCTTCCAAGAGACTGTAATGATCAAATAACACCTAAAAGACAAAGTTTCTTTCCAATGTATTAGCTTCCTGGAATTTTCCCAGTGCATGTCCATTGTAGCATTCACTTTGCAACCCTGGCAAACTATATTATGATGTAAGAACAATACGCCCCGTGCACTTCTTTTTTTTTTTATTTGTCTGTCAGGATAGGGGACAGAAATGCATTTCTTTCTCTAAATAAAGTCAGATCCTTGATTCACCAGCATGGCCTGCTGTTCTTTCCTGGTGAAGATGGGAGAAGCAACTCCACTTCTTTCCATCTTCCCTACCAGAAAGAAAGTAACCATACCTACTACACCAACACCCAAACATACCTACCTGATACCTGAATTGAGATTGTTCACAATAGTTTTTTCTTTTTAAAGAAAACTCTTGTCACCTGGGCTGACAAATGGATTATTTTGGTGGGAAAAATGGGATTACAGCAGGAAGAAAATGGAACAGATAGCTTCAGTCACTGTTTACTCAGAAGACAATAGGGAATTAGACTTTAAAACCACTAACATTTATCTAGATAACCACCAATATTCAGCTAACTTAAAAGGGAAAACAGCCAGAACTACAGTGGGCCTTCAATATCTACAAGGGCTTCCTTCCAGGAACTTTTGTAGATACCAAAATTCATGGATGCTTGAGCCTCATTATGTACAATGATATAGTAAAATGCTGTCTCTTGTTTAAAATGGCAAAATCAAATTTTGCTTTTTGGAATTTTTATTATTTATTTATTTAGGAATATTTGCAAGCCATGGTTGGTTGAATCCATGGATACAGAATCTACATATATGGAGGGCTGACTGTACACACATACAGACACATCATGTTGCTTACTCTCTTCTCTCAAAAATATCTGTCATTGTTCTGCATATTTTTCATGCATACAAAAGCTACCAATAATGGTGAAAATAAACCCTATTGTACTACGTAATGGTAACTTAGAAGAAGTCTGTCCTGTTGGCACTTACAACCTGAGCCACCATTATTCGCAGAGTATTTCTTTCCTCTATTCAAAGCTTATTTTCATTATGTTTTCCAAACAGTGGTATTTCCCAGGAAGTTCAGCCCAGGGTGACTCAATAACAGTTCAGACTTCTTGGAAACCACAATAGGTTACTAAAGCTAAAAATAACTAAGAACCACTATGCTGATTCATGAAATAAAAGGTTACTTCCTACCTGGTTCAATTAATCGAATTAATCCTTCATGGTGAGCTACTTTATCTTTCCAACTCTTGGTCTTGTTTGCTGCTACTTCCAGCTTCTTTTTCACTTCCTAAAACAAAATTCAGTAAGTTTAAACACCAGCATCACATAAAAACCCAGGGACTCCTGGTCATTCTGCAGCCAAAAATTCTACTTTGTAAGCAAGACTGTCTGAAAACCGGAAAGGAAAACCTCTTCCCATGACCATTTGACTGAATACAGCCCAAGGAAAGGCACCACATGCATTTGCTGGCAGGTGCAGAATTTATTTCAGGTTGGCATTTGATGTATCTCTGAAACACTGAAAGAGAACTACTTTTACTGCATGCAAAAGCCCATCTGGGCTCAATCCTGTGCAGGCTGCCAGATCTACACAACTGCCAAACTGCAGGCTGACCACCTGTAAACCAAATGAGATGCCAGCATATACTGGTATATGACTTCTTCCAAACCTATGATATAGCTAAGTCTTCAATGAAACCCTGAGTCTGGTTGAATCCAGAAGTGCTATCTGAACCCATTTCTTCTAGGTCTACACACTATCCCTTGGCTGCACTTGCTTTAATCCTAGCAATTCTCAAAATGCAAGATAATTCCTGCTAATGCCACTAGTCTAAACCGTACAAAGATGAATAGCCCATGACTAATGACTTATGGCACGGTTTTTACCTTATGGCTAAACAAGCCTTTTTATCAACTCTTTAATTAATTTAGTTAAATCTTACTCTGTTCAACATATGTCTGAGGCATATAGAAATTTCACTAGCTCACCTCATATTGTTCAAGTGCTTGCTTCCTATCCACTTCCAGTTGTTCTAACTGTTGCATGGCAACCTGAAGAGCACGTTCCTTCATCATTCTCTGGTTTTCCAGCTCTTGCTTCTCTGCTTCAGTCATCTGAATGGTCTGTTGCTGCTCTAAGTGCCATTTCTCCAGCTCTGCTCTTTTTGCAGACTCTTCTTCCAGTAGCCTAGAAAAAAAATTATAGTCATAGAGGAGTGTACTAGATAGGTTAAACAGCTGAGAAAGTATAATCTAAAGCAGCAGAGTTTTCATATTCTACATCTCACTAGCTACTGTACCTGAGAGTGGAAATCATAGAATCATAGAGCTGGAAGGGTTTGTATGGGCCATCAGATCCAATCCCCTGCTCAATCCACAATCTCCAGCTAGAAAATTCCCAGCAGGTAGCTGTCCAGCCTCTTTTTGAAGATGTCCAGAGAAGGAAATCCCACCACCTCTCCAGGGCAACTGGTTTCACTGTTGAACCACTCTCACGGTCAAGAAGTTTCTTCTAATGTTCAATCAAAATGTACCCTCCTTTAACTTAAAATTCCTTAGATCTAGTTCTACCCCATGAGGCAATAGAGAACAAGCCTGTACCCTCCTCTTTGTGGCAGCCCTTAAGGTATTTAAAGAGTAAGATCATGTCATCTCTCAGTCTTCTCTTCACCAAGTTGAATATGCTCAGCTCCTTCAACCTCTCTTCATACATTTTGTTCTCCATGCCTCTTATCATCTTCATTGCCCATCCCTGAACTTCCTCTGATTTGTCTATATAAGTACCTAGAACTGAATGCAGATGAGGCCTGACCAGCACAGAATATTGGGGGACTATGACTTCCCTCAACTTGGAAACTATGCTTCTATTAATGCAGGATAAGGTAGCATCTGCTGTCTTTGCTGCACTATCACACTGCTGGCTTGTGTTCAACTTATGATCAGCAATAATCCCAAAGTCCTTTTCATATATAGTACTGCTGAGCCAAGTATCCTCCATCCTATACCTGTGCGTATGGGATTTGTGGCCTAAATGTAGAATTTTGCATTTGTCTCTGTTGAATTGCATTTTATTAATTTCAGCCCAGTTTTCTGGTTTATCAAGGTGCTACCTTCCAATGCATTAGCTACCCTTCCCAGTTTTGTATCATCTGCAAACTTGATAAAGATTCCCTTCACTCCATTATCTAAATCACTGATAAAAAATATTGAAGAGCTTCAGCCCCAACCCTACGGCACTCCACTTGAGAGCTCCCTCCAGTTTGCAGCACAAGCATTAATGAAAATGCTTTGAGCATGAGCCATCTGATGGTGTTTCCATTTATTGCCTATTTAGTCAGTTTCCTAATCAAAATATCACAGGGAACCTTATCAAACATTTTTTTGAAAACAAATAAATGACATCCACAACATTCCCACCATCTGTTGAATTCATGACCCAAAGAAAGATATACAGTTTGTTCTTTGGCAGGATTTGTTCTTGATAAACCCTTGCTTGTTCCTCCTAATTACTGTATTGTCATCAAGATACTTGCAGACAGATTCTTGTATAATCTGTTCTAATATTTTCCCAGGCATTGAGATTAAGCTGACCAGCCTGTACTTCCCTGGATCTTCTTTTTTTGCCTTTTTTGAAGAGAGGGACAATGTTTGCCCATTTCCAGTCTTCTGGCACCTCAACAGTTCTCCAAGATTTCTCAAAAATGATGGCAAGTGATTCAGAAAGTGTATCAGCAAGTTCCTTCAATACTGCAGGATGCAGTTCACCTGGCTCTTCAGATGTGAACTCATTTAAATTAAGTAGGTGATTCTGACTTAACTTCCCAAGATCTCTGCTGATGCATGGAAACACACAGTCTGCTTTTTAGGGGAAAAAACTGAAGCAAAATAGGTATTGAGCAATGCTGCCTTTTTGTTGTGGTCTCTTAGCCTTTTACCATCCTTGCTGAGCATTGGTCCCATCATTTCTTTTGTCATTCTCTCCCTTTTAACATATTTGAAAAGCCCTTTTTTATTGCTCCTTGCTTTCTTGGCCCATCTCAGCTTATAATGAGCTTTAGCTTTCCTTACACTGTTCCTGAAACTTGGGCTACACATCTGTATTCTTCCATTCTTTATACATGCTCTTTTTTCTTTTAATTTTGTCTTCAAGTTTACTGCGCAACCACATTGGCTTCTTCAGATGTTTCTCATTTTTCTTCCATGAAACTGTTCATGACTGTGCTTTTAGCAGCTCTTTCTTCATGAAATCCAACCCATTTTTACTTTTGCATCTCTGGCCATGAGATTCTACCCTGTATTTCTCTGAGCTTGATAAAATCGGCTTTCCTGAAATCCAAGGTCCACAATCATGAATTCTAGCATTACTCCCCCATAAAGTAAAACTGCTTTTATTCCAGTGACCAACTCTTCTTTGTTGGTTAGGACCAAGTCCAGGATTGCTGATTCTCTTGTTCCTTCCTCCGCCTTTCGAAACAGGAAACTATCTGCAAGCTAGTCTCCCAATAGGTATCAGGATTAGTGAAGTCCTCCATACCTACCAGGTCTTGTTTCTTGGAGATTTCTGAGATTTGTTTCAGGAATGCTTCACATATCACCTCATCTTGGCTTAGTGGCCTGTAGTAAACTCCTACCATAATGTTGTTTTTATTTTTATTTTCCTTCATTTATTTTTACCCAAATGCTCCCCATTGGTCCAGTTTGATCACTCATGGATGCAGGTTTCTACACAAGTGAATTCATCTTTGACATATAATGCTGCCCTCCTCTTCTTCCTCCTCTTCTTCATCTGTCACACCAAGTTAACTGTTGTCTTCGTGATTTTTTTTAATCTACTTCTGTAGTTCAGCTTACTTAGTTCATCTGTTTGATTTTACTCTATCTCCTTCTAAATGTACAGACAACACTGGTCTGATAGCTCTTGTTTCCCTGTCACCTATGCTGCAGAATGCTAGAAGCACCAAATGGATAAATACAGTTGGCCCTCTACATTTGCTAGTTTTGGCCACAGAACTCCCATAAAAATGGAAAAATCGCAAATATCAAAATGTGCATGTGTGTCCATTGGAAGAGGGAAAGAGGGTGGGTCAACACAGCGGCCCTATACTTCCTCTCTCTTGCCCTTTTCCTTCCTTGGATGTGTGGAGGGCACGGGGAGAAGATTTGTGGTACTGAGAATTCAAGCTGTGAGCTGTCCTTAACTTGCCAGACAGTTGCTGGTGAAGGAAGAAGAAGAGCAGAGGTGGATTGTTAAAGGACTGTGCAGCCTGATCACAGCCATCAAGAGGAAAGGTTCTCCCAGAAAAGAAGCACAGGGTAGGGGGAAGCAGGGGATGGAGAAAGTCTCAAATAATCAAATCTATTAAAATGAAACCAGAAAATGTGGAGCGCCAACTGTACATTATAAAGATTCAAAAAACTGTACCCCTTCAGACTTTCCATTCCGTTATATAAAATGGTATGTGAATCATGTCACTTTCACTCATTACTTTTTTATTTATATTGCTACAAAATTGTGTACTGACCTGGCCTGAAGTTTCCTGACAGTCTCTTCATCTTGGCGTGCCTGTTTCTCATCTTCCAAGGCCTCCTGTAGCTGCTTATACATTTCCTCTAGTTCCTTCACTCTCAATAAATACTGTTCTAGTTCAGATGACTTCTGGGCAACCTGTTCTTCCATTTTCTGTCTTACCTAGAAATAGAAAATGAAGGGATTCTGCATCATCTTTCAAAACAAGTGAAAGCATCTGACAAGTGAAGCATCTGGCAACTGACAAAACAAGTGAAAGCATCAAGCATCTGTCTCTGAGAAAGAACATGCTCTCCAACCTGCCCTCATATGGTTAGCAACCTTTTCATTTTTCCTTTCCATCCTAGGCTAAAAATGTTTCTGTTAAAATCAATCAACCATTTGGAAGGTTGTTCACTGTTTTGCTGTCCCACAATATTTACCATTTTTTCTCTTTCTAGTTCAAGGCTAAATCGATCTTGCAATTCCATTTGAGTCTGCAGACGCTTCTTCTCTTCCTCTGAAGCTCGAGCTGCAGCTTCCTCCAGTTGCTGTGCCAAAGAAGAGAACAATAGTTTCTTATGACTATTTCATGTATATGCACTGATACAGACTGACTGTTTATTATGTAATTTTAATGTTATGACTTTTTGTTTTTATGTTAATATGTTATAACTTGCAATGGGAAAATTGTTATGCTATAGGACATAAATTGAAAATATTTTTAAAAGGCCTGGATCCAAAGATAGCAATATGTTTGCACAACTCTTGATTGTGCCACCAGTTGTACCATTTCTAAACTTGCAAAATGAGCATCTGGTATAGGCTTGCGCAAGTGATTCTCTCTAATGTTCTATGCCCAGACTACACTGGCTTACATACCAGTCAGGTGCCTCAGCATAATTCTGACTGCCCCCACCGAATTAGTCAAGACAGTCAATGCTTTTGGACAATGGAAAGCAGTGGACTCTCCACCACCAGGTTGGATGCCTTCTTTCACAGTCCGTGTTGCCACATAAATACACAGGTGGAACTTTTTGCTCCAGTATTGTTATATTTAGCCGGACTGATATAATTCTTGGGCCACAGAATCATAAAATTGGTGGCTAAGGAAGAATCTAAATGGTCAGCCTACCAGCCTGAACCAGAGCTACATTCCAAACTGATTAAACCAGACGGAATAGTGCACAAGACCTGATGGGGACAGCCTCTTCCCTCCCTCCATGTGCCAAGGACCAGTACCATCTTTGTGCCCACTGGCTACAACTAAGGTGTTTTTCTTTTCTGAAAACTCTCCAGGGACCAGCAGCAGATGCCTCAGAGAATGATACCAGTCCAGGGACCATAGCTCTGAGCAGCACAACACTAGACGACAAATCACAGATGAGACTAAGATGATACTATGCACTGGCACCTGCCAAGCAGTAATAAAATCAGTATATCACATTCACACAAATGAATTGCACAGGCAAGAGAATCATCTGGTCCTCTAGACGTTGCTGCACTACAAATTCTAACAAGCCTAGCCAGTATTGTCCATGTTACAATAGGTGGTAGTTGTATTTCAGCAACATCTGGAGCAGAAGCAAAGTGTGGTCCTGGAGCTGCTTGTGGTCCCCAGTGATGTTTTTGTGGCCCTCAAGACTTCCAGGTTCCCCAGACTGACCTGTCAGGGATTCCAGGCAAGGAACCCTGGGAAAACGACCAGCCCACTGCAAAGATGCTGCATCATGCTCCAGCTGTGGGTGATTGCAAGGTTGCATCAGAAACTGGGGTCGTGTGCAGATGGTAGAGGGAGGTGTGCAAACCTCTGCCTGATTGGTTGTAAATATGTATATAAGAAAGCAATCCCCAGTATGTAGTTGCCTGTTGACCAAACCAGTGTCTGGCGCAAGCCTTTGTCCGTCTGTTCCATGTTGTGTACATATCGGAACGTTGCTACAAGATAAAGTGCCTCCTGTTTGGAAGAAACTCCTCCGTGTGTGAGTATCCTTACCGAGGAACAAGGCTGCTGCTGTTGGCTCGCTGCCTTCTGGTTTTTCCACTGCATCTCTGTGGGGCTGAAACTCCTATCATCCCCCAACATGACCTTTTCCTCTCTGGTCAAAAAAGAGGGGAATTTGTTCTTGGAAGCTTCCAGGTGTACTAACTGGGCTTTTAAATAGGTTGCAAGGCCTCACTGTACTGTCTGAGACGTTTGAAAAACCCATTTTTGAGAACTAGAAGTGGATTTCCAGCCACTTTCAGGTTTTTATTTTATTTTTTTTGGTAGTCTCCATGGCTCCTGGATGGTTCTGTGGCATAAAGGTGGTCCCCAAATCTATTGCACTTGTCCACTCCTGACCCGATTGCAGGATTTCCATCCTTGCAAGAGTACGTCACAAGCCAGCATGGTATAGTGGTTTGAGAGTTGGACCATGATCTTACAGATCAGGATTCAATTCCCTGTTCAACCACGGAAACCTACTGGGCAGCCTTGGATGTGTCACACACTCTGAGCCCCAGAAACCATGACAGGTTCGCCTTAGGGTTGCCATAAGTCAGAAACAACTTGAAGATATATAACAACAACAAAAACAAAAGAGTACTCCGTAACAGAAACAAAACTGCCCTGTTAGGAAAAACTCCACAATTGTGTATAGACGCTAAAAACATGGGATAGCATAGCTCATGCAGAACATATAGGTGGACCCTGCTCGTATTCACAGTTCTGCAGTAATGACTGAGATTCACTGAAGAGTGAGATATAATGCTTCTCTGAATAGAAAGAGGAGTGTCTGGTTTCTCCCTCCAGCAGCACTGCCTCTGGGACTTTCCTTTGGAGAGACAAAGAGCTGCTATTGTGCCCTTTGGATCCTATCCTGTTTCTCTTACACATCCCCAACCTTCCTTTCACTTCATCCCCATGCTGTCAAAATAAGATAAGTCCATTCTTGCATAAAATTAGAGAGGAGTCACTGGACAAAGTTTAGAAACATTGCTTTCATCCTACAACTCTGAGAATTCTTCCATTACTGGGGATTCTAGAACCTTTTGTGTAGAAAAGTAACTTTTCCAAGCTCTTACTCTGGGGAACTAGACCCCAGATTCAAGAAAGATAACTACAATTCTTGGAAACATTTCTAAATAGAAATGTCTAACAGTTTGGCACTTTAATGCTAATCTGGAAATAAGGAAGTAGCACTGAATAAAATACTTGCACAATACTGTGTTTACTCCACTGGTCCTGCCAGCCCCATTAATTCTCTCAAAATGGGGAACAGTAAGGACTGCCAGGCTCAAGCAAACTGGATGGGCAGAATCAGTATACCTTAGGTTCTTCATCTGCCCCCACTACCACAAATAATCATCAACTGTGGAGGTCTGCATTGAATACCATGGGTGATAATACACCACTAAACTAAACTCTGCTATTTGTGAAGCCTTGAGGTTTCATGTCTTATCAAGATGCTTTCCTTTTTAAATAAAAACTGACATGTAAACTTCAATAAATCTGCAATCACCAGCCACATGCCTTGTTTCAGGGACAGAATGTATTTTTCAAAGAGTTATTATCAGTAGTTCAGATCTATCCATTTATGCCACATGTTCATTACTAGCTTTTATTACTTATTGCTACTGGTGCCATTCTGCATTGTGCTAGCTTGATTAAATTTCTTTTGGAATCCTTTCTTCCTTCCACTACAGCCTGGCTCAAAAGCAAACTCATACTCCTCTGCACTCTACTTAGATTCTCTGACTGAGGTCTGTCAGATATGAAAAACTTCGGATTATGGATTAGAATGAAAACACTCCTACTCTCAGACAGCTCTCATCATCGTGAACTGTGTGTATGCATCTCAATTTTCAGCTGAAGAAAGCACCAAACAATCAAGTCAGAGAGCCCCAATGAATATATTTCATTGAAAATAAAGTTCGCTTTGATTTTGTGCATTGTATGCCCACGTGTACGTAAGATGTGGGAAGGAAACGCCAAAGACATGAGACTCTTATCTTCTCCCAGATCTGCAAATTCCCTTCAGGCTGAACTGTATGCCTGTCACCATCCCGGAAATCTCTTCCCTTGACTGTAGAACAACGAAAGTAAGCAATGTTAAATTACCAGAACGACACTTTTTACATTAGGCTGAGTTTCAAAAACAAAAAAGACACTGGGGCTTGATTGCACAGCATTTCTGTTCTGAAGAAAAACTCATCTGGAAGCTAATTGTTTAAGACTATTATTTGCTAGTGGCAATACAGAAGCAGAAAACTTAAAGACCAGCTTTACTATCCCCTGTCCCACTCCAAGTATATCAAACATTTGACTGGAGGAAAAAGACAATTCACACAGCTTGATCATTATGCTGGAGACAGACGTTTTAGGACATAGCCATTCTACTACATTTTTAAAATATTTTAAATTTTATCAAGGACTTAACATTTTACTCAGTCACTGCGTCATGAAGTACAATTGACAGTAATAAAAGAGACAAAGATTGCACTCACCTTTCGGACTGTCTCCAGTTCCTTCTGCTTGTTCTCATTTGCCATCTGGAGTTCTTTCATTTGCCTCTCTAGTTCCTCTTGTTCAGCTTGAAGCTTCTGACGTAATTCTTTCCGTTTTTGCCGTGCCTCCTTGTGAGGTGGAGGGCTATTTAATCGTAGTAGATTTATAGTTGTCTGAATGGCTGTTTGCATTAAATTTGGGAAGGCGGAGTAGTGAGAACAAATATATTCTACTAACTGATAAATTATAGTATTGTTTCTTCTTTAATCCCACAGATTTCTTTGCCATAACAGTTAACCTGGTAGCAAAAATTTAATACTATTTCACTCCCTATACTGAGGCCAGTATGCTAGGATGATCCATTTGTATTATTTACTATTAAATATATTTTATTTCATGTTTGAAAATAATAATTCGCTTGTGGCAGTTTAGAAAAATGCAAAACAGTATCAAATATAATTAATTGATTAACAACAGTAATAACATATCATTTCTTCATACACACACAAAAATAACTGCTTAAAACTATAGTATATAAAATCTGAAATATGCCTACATATTGCATCTTAATTTCTCCACATAAAAATGTTGTGGCCAGGAATTCATTTTACCACTGTACTCTCCTGCTACACAGATGGTATGTCCATGACAATGCCAGTGAAATGTGGCAGGAAAAGCTTGAAGGGAAGATTTGGGCTGGGGGAATACTTTACAATCCCTATGCAGACCAAGGACTGCAGTCTATCAGAGCCCAACTATATTAGTTTCATGTCAAGTTCCACTGAACTCAATGGGACTTACTGTCATGTTAATCTGCTTAGGTTCTGAATTTAAAAGAGATGTGGAACGAATTCACAGATGAATGATAAGAGTGCATGATCTATTAGCAGGTTAATTCAAGCTGAATTGTTTATTGATTTCAAGTAGCGCTTACTGAGAAAGACCTCTGTCTGAGATGCAGCAAGCACCTGCTAGCTAGCCAAGTTAAAATCAGGTGAGGAAAATAGAACAATGGTGAGACTCAACAGATAGAACAAAATTCTTATGTAGACTGATTCACAGTTTCCAGGTTATATTAAGTATTTGTACAGGCAAAAGAACTAAGAGATAATAATACCAGGGACCTTGCACTATACAGTATATGAGATCTGGTGGGTGGGCAAGGTATTCTCACAAAAACTATTAAATTTCCAGTCGCATTGCTCTAAGACTCTGGAAAAAGACCAATGTAGTGGAGCAATGACTATAAAAGGCAGAGTTCAGAAAGTAGTCTCCCCAATGGAAGGATCTGTCAGTTGTTCAAAAAATGACTAGGTTCAGTCAGTTTCTGGCAATGTGAGTCATGCTGGTGTGTTAAAGAAACGAGAGTTAGAGATCTGCAATTCAATAGCAAGTATATAAAATAATATTAAAAATGGTGACGAGACAAATAGATATAGTGGTACCTCAGTACTACTTCATGTCACTCCTAATTTTAGTTCCCCAAACCTGTAATTATCTAAACTTGCATTGTAAAAACAAACACAGTCTCTGCCATCTATACTATTGAAGGGCCAGCACACCATGCAGTTAAGGCTGTGGTTCAATTTTAAACTGATATAATTATAGCTGACTGAAATTTTCATGGCACGAAAGTCATATGGCATGCCTTTTGTGTACTTTGTTGCTTCTACTGGGTGTGTACATGGGGGAGGGTAGAGAAAGTATATACACATAAAAAAAAAAGCAGAAAGTATCATTTTCAAAAGAAAGAAATGGTTTACTGTGTTATGTTGCTACTATTATTATCTCTTAGTTCCTTTTCAATTTCTTTCATCCTTAAAATTGTTATTTCTTGCTAAATGACAGTGATAAACAGCATCACTTACAGGGACTTTTGCTAAAGTATAATTATACATTATACCTTCCCCTTCAAAAAAAAATCCACAGAATAAGTCTTATTTCAAAGAACTGTCTTATGTTTATTGTTTCTTACTGATAATAATTTTTTCCTAACAACAGAATGACAGAAACATTTTATAGTTGCTGAAACTAATTAAATCTTCGAAGTAGTTATTTCAGAGAGCAGAACTGAAAGCCTACCAAGACCTGCAGATTGAAAAATAGCTCATCTGTCCATTTCCCCCCTGTTCTTTTTACAGTAGCACATTTCTGTGTGTGTATGTGCCTTCAAGTCACCTGTTGACTTATGGTAACACCATGAATTTATTTTTTTTTTAAAAAAAAAGCAAGGAGTACTAGGAGGTGATTTGCCACTTCCTTCCTCTGAAATATTCTACTCATAGTTATATGTTTAAGACAAGATGAGCAATGGTTACAGCATTTGTCACTATACATATATATAATTTACTGAGATAAACAGTTAACACATATTCACAAATACAATGAACCTTTCCACAGGTCTATGTATGACTTATTCAGTCAATAGAAGAGAATCAAACTGTAACAAAAGCTGTCTCTCATTGGTTATTTCTTGCATTTTCTAGTTTATAAAAGTTCTTACATTAAGGCAAAGTGCCAAACCCTTTCACCCAGTTATCAAAACTGATATTAACTGAAACTTCAAATGTAAAATCATGTGGCCATACATAGAAAGATAATTAAACTTATATGACTTAATAACTTGTATTGGCCAATAAAAAAAAAAAGAAAGTAAGCATACTGTAGGGGGTACCTGTCCAGTTTTTTCATCCCTGTTCCTACCACTGGCCGTCAGCACTGAAGATTTCATCAGTAAAATATAGAATGCATCATGGTCTAATAACAGATCAATGCGTTCTTTGCCTGTATCCATGTCTAATTGAGAACATTCACTCAATAATGGCCATATACACAGCCTACGCCAGACTATTTTCTATTGTGCATGCAGACCTCATAGAATTGTATTCGCATTATTTATGCTACAGCCATTTTAAAAAAATATTTCTTTTAGCAAGTTAATGTATATGCCTAAATACACTTTGTAATGAAAAAGTATCTCTCAAATAGTTTTATATGCTAAAAGATACAAGAAGAAAAAAAAAGTCAGAACTTTTTGTGGGTGCTACAGGGTTCCATGCTATCCTCCATGTTATTTGGTATACACACAAAGCTGCTGAATGAGACCACAGCAGTTTTCAGATTGGCTGCCATTGGTGTGCTGAATACACTCAGCACTACTACTCCTTATCACTGAAGCTGGCCAGCCTGTGTAGATGCTTGGACCAGTGCCCGGATGCTGTAATGGCCTGGATGTGAGCCAATAAACAGAGGCTGAAGCCCAGTAAAAAGGGGCTCTGTGGATCACTGGTTCCCAAATCAAGGAACTAGGTAAACAATCTGCCCTAAATGGCACTGTATTCCTCCTGATGAAATAAGTGTGTAGTCTGGGAGCATTCCTAGATCCTTCTCTGTTACTGCAAAACCAGGTGGACTTTATGGCTTGAAGTGCTTCAAACAGTTCATCAGCCGCAGCCTTTCCTGCATGAGGATAACCTGGTAACTTCCAGTTAGACTACCTGTAATGTGTTCCACATCAGGCTGTCGTGAGAACAACTTGGAAGCCACAGCAACTAGTTGACTGAAACTATATAACAGTCATATACCACATAATGCTGATCCTTAAAAGAGATTCACTGGCTGAGATTCACAGTACACTTCCAAACTAAATTCATGGTGCTGGTGATTACATTCAAAGCCATAAATAGCTTGGGACCACAATGCTTGAAGGAGTGCCCCTCCCTAGATATACCTGACTGAGGTTTGTGGAAGGACCCCTCTTCTTTGTTCTACTAGTGTGGACAATACACTGCAGAAGAAGATGAGAAAGGGCCTTCTCTTCTGTGGTGACCCAACGGCAAAACATCCTCCCACTGGAAGCCTAACTGGCACCTATGCTGGTGTCATTCCAGCACTAATTAAAAAACATGGCTTCTTATTAAAGCTTTTGGGGCTCAACTGATACTATCCCAATTGACATGTGCATTATGGTTCTAAATTAAACTGTTTTAATTAATTTTAACAGTCTCATTTTAACTCGTTAAATTGTTTAATATCTTTTAGGCTGTTTAAATTATTTATTTATTTTATTTTAAAAAATAAGAAAACAAAGTATTTCTTACCTTGAATCCACTCCTGTTTCTTTTTCTTGTCAGAGGCACTAATCTCAAAACATTTCTCAAAACTATTTATAAAAAACAGACATTTCTTTCCATCTTTGTCAGGTAAGGCCTAAAAAGAAAGTTGTGTCATAAATTAATATTACAGTAAAAAAACAAGCTAGTAGTACAAGGATGGGGTAAGTATATTTTCCCCTTCCATGGAACATAAAGTATGTAGAATCACCTATTGACAGTTACAATTTGAAAATAGTTAAGTTCTTGGCCTGTATCTTTGAACATATCCACACTTTAGCACAGGGTTTCTCAACCAGGGTTCCCTCAAACCCTAGGGTTCCTTGAGAGTTTGCTAGAGGTTCCATGATAGAGTGTGATTTTTAAAAAGTAAACATTTTGTAAGATATTGATAAAATAATTTTTACGCAGGGGATCCCTGAGACCTGAACATTATTTCAAGGATTCCTCCAGATTAAAAAAAAAAGGGGGGGTGAGAAAACCTGCTCTAGCATATTGGCCACCAGTGTAATGCACAATCATAACCATAATTCATGATATGTCTGAAAAAGCGGGCAATTTTTTCATGCTAGGCGGCCCACACTGACATACCGAAGTCTGCTGTGGAGACCACATCAGTCCTATAGCCATCCTTATGAGCTATATGGATGACAGCGACCCACACAGACTAGACTTGAAGGCATGTGACAGCATAAGTTGGGTGCACAACAAGAGATATACAGGGTTCCATATTAGGTGGTTACTCAGTTTTTACCCAGATCCTTGGCGTGCTACTCAGAACCCATAAGAACTATTAACTGGCCTAGATTCCAAGCTTACTTTTTTAAAAAGTAAGTTTCTAGTCCTTCTAGAAACCAAAATAAGAGGGGGAAAAAGGGCAACTCTATTGTTTTGTGAGAAACATGTCTGCTAACTATCTTCCAGTATTTAATCAATGCATGAAGTTTCACAGCTTCATAGAGATTTAAATTGTAGAAAACATGAAGGGGATTGTCTGATCCTTTCCCAATTCCCTGGACAAATGTTTTTGGGGGGGGCAGGGAAGTTTTGTTTGCATCTTTGCTTGTTTTACAGAATTTCCTGCAAGTAATGCATAGACAAGAACAGAGATGAACTACAGCGAAGAAGTAAGAGGAAAATGCAACAGAACAGCGTAAATGGGTAAAACAGAGTAAAATATCATATTAAAATCATTAGTATTTAAGGTGCCTATGGGATCAAGGCATTTTTTTTTTCCCCTGCAACAGACTTGGCATGGAAACATTGTTAATCATTGCTCTTTTTTTTTAATTTTTATTTTCTCTAAGCTTCTTGCGAGCTGAGCAGCATACAACCAGGAGGAAAGGAGTTGCTGGGGGAATGCAAAAGGAGACAATAGGTAGACAGACACAAGCTTCCTGAGTTGTTGCTGAGGAACTTAGATTTCTGGAAAACCGTTTCAAATAATGAAGAAATGATGATGTTCTTTTGCTAAGACAAACTCCTTATTTACTTTCTAGGGTGTACAGTATAGCCCTCTGAACACACACGTTATACAAAGGTAAATGGGTCTTATACCCAAGTAAAGGTGCACAGGCATTTCTGTTTATTAGAAATCCACACCATTTCCTAATACAATGTAAATAGCAGCTATGGTGCATGGAGGAGAAATAAGAAGAATTTATATCGAGAAAACATGGAAGTAAAATATGAACGGGCAGAGACAAAAACAGTGAAAACAGAAAAGAAGAGAAAAACACATTGGGTTGGCACTTGTTTTAAAATGTGGATTTTCCTACATAGAGGAACATCTTCCAGTCTTTTCAGGTTAACACCCAGGTAGGTCTTCGGTAGAGAAAATAAGAAAGAACCTTGTAATTCCTTAAAGACTAACAGGTTTTCTTTGGCTTCCATGGCAGTGCTCCAAGGTTTCCCACAGCCTGAGGTGGAAAGAGAAATACCACTGCTGCCTTTATCTTGCAGCCCCCTGTTTGTTCTTTTAAACAATACTAGCCTGATCCTGCTGGCTTTGTACAGACAATGGGGGCAAGGAGAAGAAGCTGCCATCATGCACATGGACAGGATGAAGATGGAGGGGGTGTCAAGTGGGTGCAGTGGAAAGAAGGAACAGCTACAGCTGCCACTACAGCACAGATGAGCAGGAAGTAGGTGAGGAAGAGGTAAGTGTGGCTGCAAGGAGAGGAGCAGCAGCCGCCATCCTGTGGCTGGGTGGGCTGCAGGCTGGAAACAGAGGTGGCAGAAGACGGAAGACCAGGGGACAGGAGGAGTGGTAAGGAGGAAGAACTACAGCAGCACACATGAGTGAGTAAGAGACAAATGGGAGATGGAGAACAGGTAGGCAAACGCAGCAGCAGTGTGGGGTAGGATAAACTAGGGAGGACAGGGCAGTTGAGGCAGCAAGACCCTTCCAGTGGAGGGAACAGCACAGTTCACTAGTCCTGGTATCCTGTGCCCTAAGGTAGTTGCTTCACTGTGCCTAGTCATAGGGTCAGTCCTGCTCATGCATTACAGCCCAGTTCCTCATGGGGAACACTTGCAGATAACTGTGTAAGTTTGGATGGAAAGGTATAATCAATGGGATGCAAGGGAACTGAAATGCATAAAGTACAAATATTGATCACTGCTTTGTTAATAGTCACTAACAAACAGTAGCTGAGTGGCATAACAAAACATCCTAGCATAATTCAGTTTATTAATACATTTATTGCAATGAAAAATTGAATAGAACAAAGAAAAGTTAAACTAGAATATTTTGTAGCTAAAACTGTATTTAATCTGTATCTCTGAAGCAAATCACACTTTGGTCATTCCCTGCAATCTATGCTGTTTGCCCTATTTTTTCTGCAAACTGGATGACAGTCTATGTCACTTGCAATGCTTCCTGCTGTATTCTTACTGACAGATATGTTTTTGCATCGGTTTTTAAAAACTGATGGCAAAAAAATGATACAACAAAATGTTGTCGTTGTTGTTGTTTTATTTGTAGTGTACCAGCACAGCATAGGGCTGTTCCACATGTCCCCTACTCCAACTTATCTTCACAAGAACTTGTAAAGTACCTTGTAAGGAATTTGTAAGGTAGTACCTAGCCAAAGGGCAGCCTGAGGCTAGGAAAATGTGGCCTACAGGCCACATATTGGCCCCATGACCTTCACATTCTCCCTGCAAAAAATGCTGTTGGGGGAAAAAATTGAATGCATTTTACTGAAAAGGTTCCCCGAATCCTCTAGGTGTTTGGGAGGGGGGCAATTTCTCCAGGGTGGCCTGTTTTAGGCTCAAGAGACTAACCAGATTATTTCATGGTTTGAAAGCAGCATCTTATGGGCCTAGAACAGGACAGCGGAGGGGAAAAATAGCAAAATTACTCCCATTCCCCCTATAAGATGTAAAGAGGATATTTAGGGTTTTTTTAAAAAAGTTTAAAAAATTAAAAGTAAAAAAAAAAAAAGTGAAAGTGAAAAAAAATAAAGGATGAGAGCATAGTAGGGGTTCCTCATTCCAAGGTCCAACGTGGGCATAAGCAGCCCCTAAACCTTGGGTAGTTGTCCACAAATCTGGACACTATTACTATTTCCTTACAGGTAATCATCATTTTGGTTCACAAAAATAAGAGAGACTCTGCCACAGACAACAACGTAAGTTACATTATGTAATTAGAACAAACTACAGTGGCCCCTCAACTTTCGCAAGGGTTCAGGGTGCAGAGCCCTCATGAAAAAAATACAAAAAACTCTCCCCCAGTGAGCACTCCCCCCTCCCTCCTCCTGCCTTCTGTCTGCAGCTGGCCCGGCAGAAAGGCTAGAGAGTGCAGGGGGGAAACATCTCCCCCTCCAGTCTGGTGCCGGTTGCCAGCACAGCCGGCCTTCTTCCTGACACACCCAAGCAGGCAAGGGCCAAGAAAGTCGAGGGGGGGGGTCTTTCCCCCTGTACTTTCCTGGCTGCCGCCGCCAGTGCAGACTTCCTTCCTCCTGTGTGCAGGCAAGGAGCAGGAAAGGGAAGGGGAGGGAAGATCTTTCCCCCTGCACTCTCCTGGGAAAGGGGAGAAAGTTAAGGGGGAAAGTCTTGCATGCCCAGGAACCTTTCCCATCCAGTTCTCTTGCCTTTTGCCAAGGTAGTGCACCTGGACAAAAGCCAGGTGGTGGGAATGGGAGGCAAAATTTGAATAATCAAATTTGCAAAGGTAAAACCCACAAATGTGGGAGGAAGACTGTAATAAAGACAGCTAACATAATCTTTTTTGCTGTATCATCACAAATACATGTGGTTTCCTTTTCCAGCAGAGTTTTTAGAACGATCAGGATAACGTTGGCTTATAAATCAATGTTGTTTCACTCAACCCTTTTATATAACAAACAAACAAACCTACCCTTAATGTTAAACTGTTATCAATGGAAGCCTGAAACTACATTAAAAGAATTAATGCTTGCCAATTTTATTCATACACACTCATAATGCCTGGCACTCTTAACACAGTTTTTTTCAGGCACTGCTTCTGGGAACACATTTGTAAACAGCAGGTCTGTAATCTACTCTTTCCCACTAGAATTAAGGAAGCAGCCCAAGAAAGCAAGTAGTTTTCTTTACAAGTTTTTCTAACAGAATACAGAAGTACAAATGTTGCTAGTTTTATTATATTATTAATAAAGTTTAAAAACACAGTAATAGCACAACAGACTAAAACAACTGTTTAGAATATTTTTTAATTGCCCTGTTTCCCTGTTTTACTAAGAAAAGAATATTTCAATGCCTACTTTTACATTTCATATATTTATTTATATTTTTTACCTCTACAGTGCAGTTGCCATTCAGTGCTATATCTCCTCTTTTGTCTTTTAAATCTTCACTCACATAGTATGATATAATATTGGGTTTTAAAACAAACCAACGTTCTGTCCAGTTTTTCCGTCTGTGGCCTTTCTTCCACATATAACCCTGCAAAATATAATTTGTTTACAATATCTTAACAACAGAATTTCTGGTTAGAATTCTAAAATTAAAATATGGTTAGCAGAATAACACATTTGTTTCCTTCAACAGACATAGATCAAACCATTCTAGTACAGCCTATTCATGTTAGTATAATCTCGCATGGTGTAGTGGTTTTGAGTGTTGGTCTGTGCCTCTGGAGGCAAGGGTTTGAATCCCTGCTTGGCCATGCAAAACCATCGGGCGACCCCGGGCAATCTCAATCTCTTGGCCTCAGAGGGAAGACAGAGGCAAACCCTCTCTGAATAAATCTTGCCAAGAAATCTCTATGATAGGTTCACCTTAGAGTTGTCATAAGTTGGAAACGACTTGAAGGCACACAACAAGAAACACCTTGGTACCCTCCAGATATTTTAGACTACAACTCCAGATAGCACGCCCAATGGTAAGTGATTACTGAAGTGGTAGATGAAGAATCTGGGGGCATCAGGCTGCCTACCCTAATAATTTCAAAGACAGCAAAGTGTAAAAAAAGATAACAAGAACCTTCTCCATCAGATCAAAGTCCTGCCCAGTACAGCAGTCTATCATCCTAATGGCCAGCCAAATGCCTATGGAAAATCTACAAACACCATGAGAATAACCTAGCACCCCTCACTTGTGCCTCCTAGCAACTGGTATAAAAGACACACACTGAAGATGATTTAAAGCCATCGTGCCTAGTAGCCACTGATAGCACTATCATCCATCCAACTGCACCTGTTCCTAGAGATGTCAGATCTAGCAATGGCGGTACGTGCCTTGGTTACATCCTGTTTGGATTACTGAAATGTGCTCTACTTGGGGCTACCTTCGAAAAGTGCTCAAAAACTTCAGTTGGCCCAAAGAGCAGGAGCCAGTTTACTAACTGGGGCTGGCTACAGAGGACATACAGCGACACTGTTGCAACAGCTCCACTGACTGTGCCCCATTTCTGGGCACAATCCAAAGAGCTTATCCGAACTGACAGTGATGTGTCTTTTACTCCAAGTCTCAAGTCAAGTCTCAAGTCTCTACCTTCAAGTCTCAAGTCAAGTATCAAGTCCTTGAAGATGCTTTCAAGTCAAGTCTCAAGTCTGGAAGCCAACTTTATACCCCAAGCTATATTCCAGAATTTCTGGACTGAGTCAAATAAAGTCAGTTTTAGCAATTTAAGTAGCGCTGGCCTTCCACATTTGCAATTTTGCCATCTGCAACTTCAGAAGTGGGGAATAGGATCCTTCTTACTCTCCATTCCTGAAATTAGAGGCTTTTGTGTGAGTAGGCATACAAGAGTCTGCAGCTTCAGAAGTGGGGAATAGGATCCTTCTTATTCCCCATTACTGAAGCTTCAAAAGCATTAGAAGGATCCTCCTTCCTCAAGCCTGTTGCCTAACACATTTGCTGTTCCCCTCTGAAGAAATACACCCTGCATTCTGGGGGCGAGTCTTGTCTTCTGCTCTTAGGAAAAGTTTTAGAAGGCTTCTCCCATATGCAGTAGGGACAGGCTGTTGAGCAGACCTCAAGCCCGCCTCAAGCCCATTGCCTAACTTGTTTGCTGTTTCCCTCTCAGAAATGAGTCCACACTTTGGGCTTGAGACAGACTGTCATGTGACCAGTAGACAAAAAGAGATGGAAACATTGTTCAGAGTTGTAAGGTTACTAGATGAATGTGTTATGTTAATGAACCAAGGGCAACAAGTAAGTCACTAAAAATATACAAGTCTCAAGTCGAGTTGAGACAGCGCATCATTTATTGCCAAGTCAAGTCTGAGTCAGTCAACTTGAGTCTACATCACTGTTGACCGATAAAACATATCTTCCTTTATGCACTACAGAGTTCTAAGATCATCTGGAGAGACCATTCTCTCTGTCCCTCCCCACCTTCTCAGGCTCGTCTGGTGGGAAAAGGGGAAAGGGCCTTCTCGGTGGCTGCTCCCAGACTATGGCGCTCCCTCCTCAGAGAGGCCAAGACAGCCCTGTCCTTACTCTCCTTCCATCGGCAGGTCAAAACATTTTTGTGCCATCAGGCTTGTACAAACTAGCCAGGGTTAGGCTTTTTATGCTGTGCAATGCTGTTTTTAAGGTTTATAAGGTTTTAATGAATTTTAATATTTTTAATGTTTAATGTTTTAACTTCATAAATTGTTTTTAAATATTATTAAAAAGCATAAATATTATTTTTATATTTTTATTAATGCCTTTGTATTGTTTTTAATTTGTACTGTTTTAAATATGCTGTTAGCTGCCTTTACTCTCATTATTGGGAGAAAGCTGATATATAAATGAATTAAATAAATAAATAAATCTATGGATTTGTCCACTCTTTTTAAAGCTGTCCAAGTGGTGGCTATCTACAGCTTGTAGTAAAAAGATACAAATGTATATAGCTTTCGCACAACTACTTACTCAAGGCTGTTATTTCTACAGTTGACACCAATCTCTGAACAGACTTTAATTTGTACTGTCACGTTCAACACATATATAAACACAGCACACAAATATAGCACACAATTACACAGCAAAGATCAAACAGCACTGCAGCTCGTATGCTACTTGTGAGAATACAAAAGTAATAAATACAGTACAATAGTACAGAAAACTAATAATACTTTAAACACACCTGTAGTGCATAGTAATTATTCAAGTTGTTCCTGTTCCGTACCAAAGTGAAAGCTGTGGAAAAACTGGGGGGACATTGATGCAATGTGGCAACCAAGAATTACAGCAGTAGGATGTTTCAGATTTTGACAAATCATGGCTTGATATTACATGAAAGAGTAATCAAGAACTGCTTAACTCCAAAACAGTTGAGGCAAACCTTGGCTTGCGCTTAGCTGTAAATACTAGATCAAAGTGTGATTTGCCGTGCAAATACAATGTAAAAGATCTGCAGTGGTTGGGAAAACCCTAACAATAGGTTCAGTCCATACACTGTGCACATGACTGACACGTAAAGCACCCTCAAGACAGCTCCCCAAACCTTCACAAACAATTCCAACATGCTTATGTGGCTGTACCATCTCATTCCCATGCTTAAAACAGCAAGAGCAGAAGACAGAACATTTATTTTAAAAAGGTGAACAGAGAAACACACACAGCTTTGCCAAAGGCCATTTGCCTTTTAACTGTAAGTGCCAAAATGTCTTTCTTCTACATGTAAAAAAACAGTGGTACATACCTGCTGAGTTTTATCCAATTTGGGCAAAGCTATTCAAAATAGTTGCACAGAGAAAGAGAGAGAAACACAAGTTTAAAGATACACCATTCCATGTAATTATGAACTTCGCTGGCGTTAAAAAGGACACTAACAAGCCATAAGCAAAGAAAGGTGACTACTTGCCCTATTCCCCTGACATTAACCTCATTACACAACTCTTTTCTTTTCATAGAAATGTCTCCCTGGAACTGTTGCAACAGACACAAGAGGAAACTGAAATGACAGCAATTAAGCTGTTTTTATATGGAGGGAAGAGAAAAGGCCTATATAAAGAATGTATCCAGCACCAACCCAAAAGGTAGCAAGCAGGTCTGTTTTGCCTTAAGCACTTAAATCTTTCATAGTATCTGACCAACACCCAACAGAGCAAATTCAGACACATAATGTTTGAAAAACAAACCAGGTCCAGGAGAAGCTGAGCTAAAACATCCCATTCTCTTCAATCAGATTTAAAGACTGGCCTAAACACAACTAAACTAAATAGATCAACTGAATCAACTAAATAACTCCCAACTAAATAGATCAATTGAATCAATGGAATTAACTTCAGTGTTGACTCACCATTCAGCAGCTGAGTAAACTAAGTAAACTGAGTAAACCGCTAGTCCTTGAATTAGGACTAGCAAATACGCTGAGGCCTATTAAAAAATGATCCTCTGCCTACACATGCAAAAATTTACTCAAAATGGTGCTCAATGTGATAATAAGTAGAGCAAATTGGGCTCTCTGGCAGAAGCTGGTATTCAGCACTCTTCCTTCCCTTTCATCACATGGGGCACTGAATGCAGAGATATCAATATCTCTGACTAGTTTCCAGTGCAGAGTGGTTGGCATCTGATGGTTTCACTGCAGATGCAATCATTCACCAACTCCTTTGTTTAACTATTCATTTACTCAAACAGAATCATAGGTTACTGTTCCTTAGCAATTTGACAACAAAATTGAATTAACTTTTAATGAACCTTTAAAACATAACCAAATTCACAAGACAGCATATCAGAAAAATTCTAACACAGCAAGAAACTCATAGTTGACAAAACATCCTTCCATTCCCTGTCAGTAGCCTGAATTCCAATGCTGCTATTGAGGCCTTGGTATGAGACTTATTCTGCACTAATTCTTGTGATCAGCTGGAGCAACAGAGGCAACTCTGCATCTTCCAACTGATCCAACTGTGGTAGGATTGACAGGCAAGTAGTCTAAGGTACTGTAGACTATGGCCATTTCCGCACTACACTTATAGTGCTATTATTCCACTTTCAACATCTGTAGAATTCTAGGGTTTGTGGTTTCTTGAGGCCAAAGAGCTCTCTGGCTGAGAATTCTAAAGGCCCCTCCCTGGACTGCAAACCCCAGGATTCCACAGGAGGTTGAAAGTGAAACAATAGCACTGTAACAGGGTAGTGTGGAAACGGCCTATATTTCAGAGGAATTCTGAATAGTTCTTGCCTAAGAAAATGCTATGAAATTCCTGAGGTCATCATAAGTTGACAGGTGACCTGAAGGTACACACACAAACACACAGTCTCAAAATGTCATTTTAATGGGAGTGGATGGGAAGAAGAGTCTATTATTAGAATGATACACAACCAACATGCTTGGTGAACCTTCAGAAATAAATGAACTGAAAGTAGAAAACAGTAGGTTTAAGTTAAGCTTCCACAACAGAAGAATAGTTTTCCAGGTAGATCCCTCTTCCCAACCGCCCCCCCCCCCACAGGTACAATGAAAGACAGGCTGAGAAGGAAAAAAGAGCAGGCAGGCACAACTCCATCATGCCTAGGCCCAGCAGCTGATGAAAGACCCTTCCTCCATCCCACTTGTCACTTCTGTGGTCTTTAAGAGTGAGAAGAACAAGAAGTATCTGCTGGATTTGATCCCCTCCCTATTCCCTTTTCCTTGAGTATAGTATCTTATTTAGATTGTAAACCTGAAAGCAGGGAACAGTCAAATTTGTTAGCCACTCCAGGAGCTTTTCTGAGTGAAGAGTGAAGTATAAATATGCTAAGTAAATAGATAAATAAATAAATAATTTTACAACGATGATTCAGGCAAAAAATATCCTGGTTTCAAGGTATGAACAGATTTGACAATCCATCAGGCTGCACCAAACATTGAGACCACTGTTGTTATAGAATCAGAAACCTATCTTGAGTGAACTGATCAAAAGACAATGAATTATTTTAAAGTAAGTGATCAACAGTAAGCAAAGGACATAACTTCTTTGAGACATGCCAATGCATCACCTGACAGCTTAGGATCAGTTACCAGGGTTCAATTCCCAGCTAGGCTACAGAAACCCATTTGGTGACCTCAGGTGCTTTATACACTCCCAGCCTCAAAAAAAATCCATGATAGGTTTGCCTTAGGGTCACCATAAGTTGGGAACAACTTGACAGCACACAGCAACAGCAAATCCATTCGCATTGTCTCACTTAAGCAAATTCTGCTCCCTCTCACTCTCTCGGCAACAGCCTCCACTCATGCACCTGGGACCTCTGAGAATACTCTTGCTTCCTCTTTATTCCCCCACATGGCTGCATCCGTCAAGTCATATTCAAACTTAAAATACCACACTGAGAAGCTGTGGGCTTTAAAAATATACTGCGCAGTTTTTGTAAAATTTTATGTTCCACCCAAAGGAAATTCTGCCAAACTTACCTACTAGTTTTTAATACCCCAAAGATTTTTTTTTTCAAAAATAGTCATTTTGCACAAATTAAAACATCACAAATAGGTTCCCAATCTGGATAATTGAAATGTGACCAAGATGGCAACTGGGCAAGTCTCACAAGGATGAATTCCAGCAACACTCACATAAACGACACAGATAATGTTTGGATAACTATCCCCATATCTGCTATGTTTTTTTCTGTAGCCATTAAAAATTTGTTAATATGCCCTAATGTTTCTGAAATTTCTTATAAATGAATAAGCCCTCAATATTACAGTCCTTATCTACAACCCCCTCCAACATTTCTTAGAAGAAAAGTGTCCCACTTGAAAAACTGCATTTTTTTCAACCACCTTTTAGAGAGGTCACTGTATAATGTGTGGGTATGGGATTTCTGTGGTACATTCTGTGGCCATTTCCACACTACACTGTTACAGTGCTATTATTCCACTTTTAACATTCTATGGAATCCTGGGGTTTGCAGTTTGGGGAGGGGCATCTTTGGCCTCAGTAAACTACAAATCCCAGAATTCCACAGGATGTTCAAAGTGAAATAATAACACTATAATAGTGTAGTGAGTAAATGGCCTGTGACCTCAACAAGTAACACTGGGACGTAACAAGCAGCTTCAAGCTGCTAAGGGTTCAAAGTTGAGCTTCAACATTTTGGTGAAGTCTCAGAAATAACAGGGAATATAGTTATGCATCTCTGGTGACTGGAGCTCCTAATTTCTCTTTGTCTCTTTCTCTTATGACAAGAAGAGAAAGATTAAGGTTACACTAACTAAGAAAATATAGTCAGGCTGTTTATAAGGCTGATTAATCTGGTTGATTTTTATACACATTGCAGAAGTCACACTGCTCTTCACATAAAATGTGTTTAACCTTGAAAGGCTTTTTTCTTAGAAAAAGCATAGAATGTACTGTATCTCTCACTAAAAATAATTTATGCTAGTATTTTTAGCAGTTGTGTACATATCTTACCTGTTTCAATACATCTAATATAAGTTCATTGAAGACTTCATTAATTGCCATAGATACTGTTTGTTTATCCATCCCTTTGCTAAACCGGCCACTTCCAATGAGCTCAATCAGTTCCCAGGCAGAAAGCCCTTTCCCATTAGCATCCAGGCTGATCTTGTAATGTTCAAATTGTTCTTGATGCCAGCCTAATCCCATGGCTTCTGTTAGCTTCTTAAGCAAGTATTCAATCTGTATAAAAAGGAAAAAAGAGTGAAATGGAATCTGAACAAAAAGAGCAGCAAATCATTTGCCTGAAAATGGGGGAGAGGAGTGCTGTCTCCCATACTACAGTTGTCAATTTCGGGCTCGGTTACCAAAAGTCCTCTTCTTGTACTGCAAAATAAGGAAGAATTGCATGAAGGAGGAAAAAGTACTATATGAAGCCTTTGAATTAACAGGGCATGAAAACAATTCCAAGGGGAAGCTATTCATCCAAGCTAAATATGCTGGGAAGATTAAAAAGATTCTGCTGCCCTCAGCTGACAAGACATCTAAAGAGAACATTTAAAAAAAAAAAAGCTCTGCCATAGAAAGCCAAGATCAAGCATTCTGCTCCCAATACGTGAGGGGAGCCCACCAACAGGCCACAAGTGCAACAACACCCTTATGATCATATGTCCCAACAACAGATATATGGAGGCAAATTGTCTCAAGGTAGAATACAAGATTTCAGATGAACCAGAGGGGTCCCTCTGGAGCCCCCTGAAATCCCCCAAAAACACTTCTGGAAGGCTGGAAAACTGCCTAGGATTTTTGTTTGGATTTCCTGGGGTGGGAGAGGGAAGCCAGCATGGGTGTGGGACTAGGACTCTGCAAGACCAAGCTCCTTCGGCCATGGAAACCCACTGGGTGACCTTAGGAAAGTCACACTCTGAGCTTCAGAGGAAGGCAATGTCAAAGCCCCCTCTGAACAATTCCTGCCAAAAAACCTCCTCATGATAGGTTTGCTTTAAGGTCACAATAAATCAGAAATGACTTGAACACACAACAAGGGAGAGGAAATAATGCAGCACTGCACAGGAGAGAGGGAGGGAGGAAAAATCTGAAAGTTTCACCAGTCGAACATACCCACTGGTACTGGGCAGAATAGCTATCTACTGTGACTGGCAACTAGTTGCAGCTCAACCTTGTCAAGGTTTATTTTTAAAGATATCCAAGCTCGGGTGGATCCCATCCAAGTCACTGCAGCTCTTCACTTCCAATTTTTAACAGACTATGAAGAGAGCAGCTCAGATGGTAATTGCTAAAAACCACAAGAGTGCATTGGGGTTTTCAGTAGACGAAAGGAAAAACAAATTATGGAATGTGGCATTAATAGAAAAACTAACCAATCAAGTTAAAAGTGTTAGAAATAATGGAGACCATAAAGCTTTTTTAAGCAACTTGGTTTCCCTTTATTTCTTATGTCAATACAAACAGAAAGACATTTGATCTGCAACTATTCATTTAGGTTTATGGAATGATGTATTGCCACATGATACTTGGTCTTCTTTTGTGCAGATCTGTCTATTTCAACTGCATGACTGATTTTGATTTTCAGATGACTTGAATGATTCTGTTCATGTTTTTTTCCCGTCTCTCCATCAAATTATGCAGGGAGACAAATGAGAGAATTCCTTAATCGCCATATCATCATCATCATCATCATCATCATCCTTCTCTTTTCTAATTTCAAACATAAGCAGTCATTCCTCGGAATTAATTATGGAAAAGATATTCTGCACCCACCGTTTGACTTACAAATTGTTCCCTACAACTGTCTCACGGGTCAGAACAATGGTGGTGCTGGAGGAGGAGAAGGAGATGACGATGATGATACCTCCTCACATACTGAGGGAGCGAGTAGGGCCATGCCCTCCCTTTCCCCTAATATGCATGCTGCCTCCCCACAGCTGCATGTTCAATGTGTCTAAGAAGAGGCTGAAGTGCTCCTCTCCACAAAGGAAGAATTCTGACCTAAATCAAGAGTGGAGGAATCCTATGTACCTAGGTTGGTATAAACACAGATCTCTTTCCCATAGGTCTCAAACAAGCAGATGGGAAGGTGGCATAGTTGCTGGGCCCATCATCTTCAGGAGGCAAAGCTAGTCTACTCAACCCCTACATGATGCTTGAAGGTATGTGGGAAGAGACACACCTGAACCCATTTTTTGCCTGCCTTCACCTTCAGAATCTCTCCTTTGGAACAGCTGAAAAACACACGGTTAAATGACTGAGAGGGAGGGAGGAGGAAGTAAGACAGTTTTGGGAGAATCTGCAACCTTTAATTTCAGTCAGAGTGTCTTAAAATACCTATACAGCCTAGGAACTGTACAGGAGAATATCACTGCTTTCCCTACCCCGATGGGGAGCCATCAGTTGAACTATAGACATCTGCAGCCTACCATGTCCATTTCAGCCACATGGTCAGAGATGCTCCAGTAAGCTTCAACTGCTTTTCAACATAGTGGGTAACAAGTCAGTTCACTTATTCTTTCTCATGACCAAACTGGAAACAAGCCCATCAATGCTCCTCTTGCCCAACTGCACACATACAAATACTTTTTTTTTTAAGAACAGGAGAAAAATTCTCACATCATTCCATTTTATCCAGCCTGAATATGAGACAGATGCACCAAACTCTGAAATCAATTTCACATTTATAGACACGTGTACAGGTATCTCCATTTCAGGGATGGCCATGGTCAACTAATTTTGACAAACTTCAATGTCTATGAACAAACCAGAGCCCTGCTTACATATATGTGGTTTGGCCCACTAATCAATGAGTAATACACAAAGGCAACACTCTGCTGTAGGCTTTAATGTAGAGAGCTTGGTATGTGCACAAGGATTTCTACTTTCCAAGTCTTCCAGAATTCCTATTCTCAACAGGGAGGTGGTAGAGAAGGACTGTGAATGAGCCACCTGCATTCTCAGTACAGAATGTACTACAATAGCATTAGCAGGCAACCAAGGGCTTAAGTTGTGCCTTGGGTTTTATAAGAGTATGCACTTGCAGAGACAGGAATGCAGAGGAGGAGAAGTCAGATGCATTATTTGCTCTTTAGAGTTCCCCACATACTGATGGACACTTAAAATCATGATCCACATGAACAAAGAATCACCAACACATTTCGTTTATAAAGGGAACCCTGCAATATACTAAGAACCTAATTTGGCTATGGGCTCACAATCTAAAATGTGTTACTATGACAATGATCAGGATCCAATAACCATGAAATTAGCTGCATACAGCTAATGGGGCTTTAGACGATTTTTCAGGAGGTGGGAAAATAGAAAACTTCAGAAATTTCTGAAAATGAAGCAAACTTTAAAAGCAATTGATATTATAGCACAGGATCAGCTGTACTAGAGAAGAAAACTCCTACTACATTAGACCAGTCTCCTGAGATTAAGTAGCTCTTTAGAGCACATTCATTATTTATTTTTTAAAAAATAGGTTAGAAAGGTCTGGGAAGTAGAAACAGGAAAATTAAATTTCAGCTTCACTTCCAGGGCATTGCTATTCAATATTATTCCTCTACTGTTGTTGTTGGAGAACCAGTGTGGTGTAATGGTTTGAGCATTGGCCCATTACCTTGGACCTCAGGGTTCAATTCCTCACTTGGCCTTGCAAACCTATGAGGTGGTCTTGGGCATGTAACACATTCTCAGCCCCAGAAAAACCCATGATAGGTTCGCTTTTGGGTCATTGTAAGTTGCAAACAGCTTGAAGCAAACAAGAACAACATGAACATTGTTGTTGCTGTATAATCAACTCAAGCAGTTTACATCAGAAAGATACAACCAGTTTAGAAACACCTGGAAGAAGAATATTTGGACATAAAAAATGATTTCCTACCTCTTCTGGTACAATGACTAGTGGATACTTGTCTTCAGATAGGAAATTGAAGATGACCCACACTTTAAAAGCATCTTCATCGGTAAGGAGCAAGGTGTTTTTTGGGAGGTTCTTTTTGGCACACAACGTCCAACACATTTTATTGAATTCCACCTTATCAAAATTTCCTTGAACCTAGTCAAAGCAAAACAATTTAAATGGTTTATAAGGATACATAATGGCAACAGCAGCATGACTGCCAGAGCTCACATATTGAAATAAAAAGGAAAAATTTTAGAAGTTTTCATAAGAAACGTGAAACTAAACAGTATGTTAATTTGGCCAGCTTCCTCTAAGTATGCAGCCACCACAACACTGCCCTGTGTTTAAAACTGGGCATAGCAGAACTGAGCCAACTGTACAAATGTCTTAAGGAAGAATACATGTGCTAGAACTGGCTGTCACCATTTCAGGCTGCATACTCAGTTCTCCCAAATGTTAGTTAAGTGTTAAAGGCAAATGTGCAAAATTGTTCATGTCATTATGGCACAGCAGTTAATAGTAGTGCTTCTTTTTTGTTCTCAGTACTAGGTTAAATTAATATGTAGACAAGTCTGTCACCCAGTCTTGAGTGTGATCCTCTAACAGCAGTTAGTTAAAAACATAAACTTTCAGGTTACCTTTGGATTCAGCCTAACTTATTCATAACTGAAAGTATCAGTAATTCAATACTCCAATATTTTTGCTGCTCTTTGCTCAATTGCCAGCCTGGGCATTTTTCCACTTTCCCTAAGTTCAACAATGTAGACTTTGTTAAAGGGTAACTCACCCTCTTCACTGGCTGAGCTAAATAAATAATTCATTTGCAATCAGGAGCACAAGAGGAAGTATTTTGAGAAACTGAGTGGTGTGGTCAATGAGATTTACATGGGAGATGTGAAGCAGGGATAACAGATTTCCTGTTGAGCCAAGAATTCATTGTTTTTCTTGCACAGATTGTCACTACTGCTCTCACAGAAATAATCTAGAGTAATCTGTGAATGGGGACCAGCTGGAAAAACAGAACAATCCACCGAATATGGCTAGATAAAGTTTCCAGTTTCCAACCAAAACAAGCAGTGAGAAAAATGTGTTACATGACTTTTTTTTTTTTTTTGCTAAATATAAAATGCCTACTGTGTTCATTGTCTGAGAAACATCATCCATCCCTACACAATGCAAAGATAAATTATTAAGACATGTCACAACTAAGGTTACCATTGTAAAAATACCTGGTCTGCAAGTAGTCCTATGAACAAAAATGGTTTTCAGTCAGGTACAAAATTCAACAGCAACAATCCTGTAAGAGGCTACATGCTCTAGGAAAGTGTACAACAGATCACATGGCTATTGTATCAAAAGTCCAGGGTTTATTCCTGGTACCTCTGGTTAAAAATGATCTTGCATAGCAGACCTCAAAAACTCTTCTACTTAAGAACTGGAGGGGGGGAAAGGTGTGGCACACAGAAAATCATACTTTCTATATCTGGAATGAACAGCATTGTGTCAATTTTAAATATTGTTTACATTGTTCTAAATACACAGTGTTCAATTAACTCTTTGTTTTTCAAAATATGAAACTAAGGTGGTACAATTTTTGATTAAACATGCAGTAGCCCTGAAGGAGACCTTTAAAGCAATGATCACAAAGAAAATGGCCCCAAACATGTTACTGCCAAGTCTTTAGGAAAAAGGTTCCTGCTGGTACCAATGAAAGCTTTCCTCCCCTCGCAAACCCCCCAGGCTACTTGCAACAAGGGGGAATTTTTCATTTGGATCACAGCTGGGGAAGGAAGGAATATACTGTATTTGCCAGTGTATAAGACGCACCCGTGTATAAGACGCATCTCATTTATACACTGGCAAATACTATTTGCCTGCGTATAGGACACACTGGCGTATAAGACGCACCCCATTTTCAAACAGTATTTTCCAGGGGAAAAAAGTAAATCTTATATGCCAGCAAATACAGTACCTCCCTTTCTGGTTGGTCTAGTTTCAATAAAAATAACCCCCTGTAGTTAGTACTCAAAATACGAGTACTTTGTTCATGTACACATTAGGTAACGTAATCTGTAATTTAACCCATATGGTACAGAGTCCAAAGACCTCTGTCAGCCACAGTAGATCCCAAGCTTAAACACACACACACACACACACACACACACACACACAGAGTGTCTTGACAGGTATTACATGCAGAATGGAAATTTCAAATGTAAGTACATTTAAGAAAGATTGGCGAACAGAGATAACATACTTGAGAAATCACTGGGGGATGATTTCAACTTTTGGATTTGAGATATAATAGTTATCATTAAACCGCAGAAGTAGTTCTTACCATGTTCAACTTGAAGAAGGAGATTATAGAATTCACATTATACCTATCATAATAATTAATATTAGTAGTAGCAGTATCTTTATATATATATATCCTGCTTTTTTTCCCCAAGCTGGGACTCAAAGTGGCTTACAACAATTAAAAAGACATAGTTAACAATCACAAAATACAAATTTAAAACACAATTAAACAGTCAAAAGGAATTAAAACAAAGTTAAAATATATAATTAAAAACTCATACATCCATACACATCAGCAACACAAGTAACAATATCCAGCACATTTTAGCAGACAGGCCGCATATAATCGCACACTGAACACATATTGGAATAAAAATGTCTTTATTTGAATGCATAAAGAAAATAGGAAGTGTGCCAGCTTGACTTCTCTGGAAAGGAAGTTCCAGGCCCTGGAAGCAACCACTGAGAAGGTCCTCTCCTGTGTCCCCTTAAGATGTACATGCAAGGGTGGTGGGACAGAGAGAAGGGTGTCGCCAGTAGATCTCAAAGCCCAGGCTGGTTTGGATGGGAGGATACAGTCCTCCAAATAACCAGCACTTTGAATTGTGCCAGGAAACAGACTGGCACCCAGTGGAATTGTTGCAACAAGGGTGTTGTGTGATCTCTGGAACCAGCCCTGGTTGACATCTGGCTTCAGCTGTTTGGACCAACTGAAGTTTATGAACACTCTTCAAAGGCAAACCCACACAGAGGGCACTACAGTAATCCAACTGGGATGTAACCAAGGCATGTGTCGCTGTGGCCAAATCTGAGGTCGCAAGGAACTGGCACAGTTAACGCACAAGCCTTAACTGTGCAAATGCACTCCTGGCCACTGCCGAAACCTGGGCTTCCAGGCTCAGAGGTGAATCCAGGAACACCCCAGGCTGCAAATCTGCATCTTCAGGGGGAGTGTAACCTCATCTAACATAGGCTGAATTCCTATTCCCCGATCTGTCTTTTGACTCATCAGGAATATCTCCGTCTTGTCTGGATTAAGTTTCAATTTGTTCACCCTTATCCAGTCCATTACTAATGACAGGCACTGGTTTAGGACCAAAACAGCTTCCTTGGCTTGTAGTGGAAAGGACTAATAAAGCTGAGTATAAGTAGGGCCGGAAGTCAAACATTTGCATTTCCCTAGATTATTCATTCTTAGTGTTATTTTTAGATTAGTTTAGTTTTTGTAGCCATCAGCTTTTGTCTTTATTGTAGTCATTATGTGTAGTTTTATATATGTAAAATTTGTGTTTTAATTTTAAAAAAATGTAAAAAAAAGAAAATTCATTCCATTCCCATGAAGCATTCCTGAGAGAAACATTATCCACTGACAGTGTGGGAAGGAGAAGAAGGTGGTGTGAAATTATACTACTACTTCCTCTCTCCTGTTATGTTATCTAAAGTAAGAATCCAATGCTAATCATTATGAGTTGGGTATATTTAGCACCCTGTTACTGAGTTTCAGAAAAAGGCATTAATCATTCAAAGAGAACAAACACCACTAAAAGAAACAGAGTCCATGTCTACTGAAACCCTTTCTGCACTTAATTGTAATTATAAGTATAGAACAAGGAAGCTGGTTTTTCTCGGGATTCCCCACTCATAAGCTTTGTCTTGGCAGCAATTTAAAAAACACACACACAATGTCAGTCACTTTTTGTCCTCCAGGCTTCCTTGCACACCATTCAAAAAGGGGTGGGGGTGAATTTGAAAAACTGTTCTATCTTCTCGTTTTGTTTTGTTTTGTTTGTTTTTAAGGCAGGAGGGTCAAGTCAGTATTTGACAAGCTGCATCAGTATGAGGGATCACAGTTATAAAACAGCTGTTGCATTTTTGGGACCCTTCCCTTTAGGTCTATCATAAAATTGCCTTGCGTAACTTCATACATGGAAGGAAAAAGCAGGTACATGCCTCCATCAGTAGCACATCCTATGTGGTGACCATATATGTCATCTTCCTCACTATATAAACATGCCATGAAGATACAGAAAAAATCACTGTCTCAGATCAGATCAGATCAACTGCAAGGCACCCATGAATGAGTTTAACTGGCCAAATAAAGATATATAAGATACTCTTAGTGTTCAGTTCAAGCAGCAGCTTCTCTGACCAGCACTGGAGACTGCGTCAGAAGAATTTATTTACTTATTCAATTTATATCCTACCTTTCTTCCAAATGGGATTAAAGGTGGCTTATAATAATTTTAAAAGATGCTGCTAAAACATTAAGTTACAGAAGTTAAAAAGAAATTAAATTATTACCATTATTGAAACACAGAATCATAGCATCACAGAACTAAAAGAGATCACAAGGAACATTGGGTCCAACGCTCTGCCATGCAGGAATACATAATCAAAGTATTCCTAACAGATGGCCAAAAACCTCTAGACAAGACAGTAAAAGCACTTAAAGTATATTTAGGACATGGCTGCAATAAAAGATAAAAAGATTAAAACGGCACACACATACTCTACTCCATAATGAAAATCCAAAAGCCCACCTAAATAAAACTATTTTCACCTGCCAGTGGAAAGAGAATAGGAAGGGGACCAATCAGACCTCCCATGGAAAGAAACAGCAATCAATGCTCTGGCTGTGTGAGCAGTTCTGTTAAGACAGTTCTGCCTCACTGTATACCACTGTAATTCAATTACAACTACAGAATTTTGTAACTAGTGTAATCCATTAGTAGTCTCCAGAGGGATTTTCAATACAGGATTGGTGCTACTAAATCTGGCTTTGCTGGGAAAACTGACAAACAGATTTAAGAACATGGAAAGCTGCCTTTTACTGAAACAGACCCCAGGTAAATCTAGTCCAGTATTGTCAACTCCGATAAGTAGGAATGACTCTCCAGAGTTTCAGGCAGCATTCTTTCTTGCCTTACCAAAAGATCCCTGGTAACACTTGGTGGTCTTCCATTCAAGTACTAACCAACCCTGAGCCTGCTTAACTTCCAAAATCAGATGAGTTTACATCAGTGCAGGGCGGTAAGAAGGTTTTCAGCTTACGTTTCCAGAGGACAAGCAAAGCATGAACTGTCTTACACTGTCTCATACCCTTTCACAGAGGGATGAGGGAGTCTCTCCTTCATTGTTTCCTCATATAATATTCTGGAAGGACTCTTTATGTTTATGGTTCTACAGCTTTTAATTCCCTAATACATCTTTGTATTTTCTGAACCCTGGCTCTCTTTACAATTTGTAATTCTTGTAATGTGTAATTGTTCATTTTTCTTCCCTCTTCTAGATTGCAATCTCATTTGAATTGCCTAATTCATGTTTCTGTAGGCTTTTGCTGCTTAACATCAATAAAATATTTGAAATTCAAAAAATAAAATAAAAATCTAAATACAGCACGTATATGGATATGGATGTGGCAAGAATATGGCACACACCTTTTCCAAGATGAATCTGTTTAAATATGGCATATACCCTTGATTGGAAACAGGCCCTTCATCGTCATCTCTAAAATGCTCTTCTAAAGCCACTGGATCATGTGGAACATTCAGCAGTGTGCACAAGTTGTGAGAAAGAACCTAACAAAAAGAGAGAGAGAGAAGATAAAATGAGAACACAGCAACACACAGCAGTACAGAAAATGCACCTCTGTATCACATAAGTTGGGTAAACATAGTTTGATGGGGAACGACCCTGTCACTGGTAATATTAAATCTATTTTGCTACATATAAAATGTCATTTTTAATAGAATACATACAGAGTTAGAAGTATTCAGCTATTAATTTTCTGTCTGAAAAAAATAAGACCAAGTTGAGATCTCTGTTCTTTTCTTCCCTCAAACATCAAAAACAGACACAAAAATAGGTAGGACTTGCCTTCTAGATTATAAGAAAATACGTTCCTAAGCAGACAAATATTGTGCAATGCTGAATCTAAAGCAAGGTAATCTGAACATTTATACAGACAGAGATGCACTAAAAATGATAATGGCCTGGAGAGGGTCAAGAATATATACAGTAGGCTCTCTACATTTGCAGGGGTTAGGGAAACAGAATCCCCCCCTTGCAAAGGTCAAAAAACCGCAAATAACTGCAGGCAGCTGTGCAGCAGAGCTTTCCCTCTTTACTCTCTCGCTCCCCCGCCCACGCAATCCTGCCACGAGAGCATGGGTGGGGGGAGATCTTCTTTCCCCTTCATTCTCTCACTGCCTCCACCCATGCGATTGCGCTGGCAGCAGGGCAGGAGAGCGCGGGAAGGGAGAGATCTTCTCTCCTTGCTCTCTCACCGCCCCCACCCACGCAATCGTGGTCATGTGTGTGGGAGTGGCGCAGAAGAGTGCGGGTGGGAAAAGATCACCCATCCTTTGCGCTCTCGCTGCCCCCACCCGCACAATCATGTGGGCAGCAGAGCCAGGAGAGCATGGGGGGAGATCTTCCCTACCCTTCACTCTCTTGCCCACTGTCAGTGCAATCGCAGCAGCAGCCGTGAGCAGGAGCGGGGGAGGCAAGCAGGTACCGTGAATAACCAAACCCTCAAGAGTCAAACCCACGAATGCGGGAGGAGAACTGTAGTTCAATTACTATGTTTCTATGTTTGATTCCATGTTTGATTGAGAAGCTCATCTTAATCTGTTTACTACCCTTCACCTCAACTTCTTTATTTTCTCCACATTTTCAAAAAGACAAAGTATGCAGTTTAATCCCCCCTCCATCCATTCTTAGTAGGGTCACACACAAATGCACTCAACTTCTGTGGCAATAAATCAAAAAAGTGAAAATTGTGTTTATTCAGAAGCAGATGGATTGTAAATGTCTGAAGCCTGCAGACTCACCAAGCCCTCAACAGACACCTCAGCCTTCCCAGATGGTATGGCAAGACTTGCCTTCCTGATGACCAGTTGACAGCATAGTTGGCAGGGGGAAAGAATTCACTGGAGGAGCAGGAATGCATATATGACCTGGGGCAACCTCAGGTGGGAACCTCAGTTTTCAAGGGGTGCTCAGGATACCTCTTCAAAGATCTTCTCCACCCTGTTTGTCTTAATTCTCTAAACCTTACTGAACCTAAAGCTGAAGTGATAAACCTGGACTCAAGTAATGATGTAATGATGCTACAGGTGGCGGATCATATGACAAAATGCTCCACAAGGAGTTTAAAAAAAAGAGTTCCTTAATATGAAAGAAAAAAAAACCTGGCACACCAAAGGGAAGTCAAGGTTAAAAGAAGAGGAGTGCCTTCTGAAAGAAAGAAAGAAAGAAAGAAAGAAAGAAAGAAAGAAAGAAAGAAAGAAAGAAAGGTTCAGTCATGTGAGTCTGACTGATGACAAACATGTGAGTTCCAACCTCAGCTGCTCAGTCTGTAAGATCTAAGTGGTAAATGTGTGTGGAAAGTACTTCAGACTGCACGCGTAGAGTTCACATTTTTAATGCTTCCCACAACTAAAAGAAAAGAGAAAAGAAATCCTCTACATGTGGTAAAGCAGCAATCAAAAAGAGAGGTATGTTAAACCCTTTTTTTCACAAACGGCTTATTTTCTACATACAAAGGAAAGATTTTTATTTTATGCAGGAGTAATATTATGCCCCACCTACAGACTTAAAAAGAAAGCCAGCATAAGGTAGTGATTTGAGTGTTGCACTATGACTCTGGGAGGCCAGGGTTCAACTATGCACTCAGATATGGAAACCTACTGGGAAACCTTGTTAAGTCTCACTCTCTCTCAGCCTCAGAGAAGGGCAACGGCAAATCCTCTCTGAACAAATCTTGCCAAGAAACTCCTGTAATGTGTTTGCCTTGAGGTTGCCATATGTCAGAAATTACTTGGAAGGCACACGACAACGACAACAACAGCAGCAGCAGCAACAACAACAGTCTGAAATGGTACAATCCATTCTACAACCACCAGCTCATTCTGCTATGCCTGTAGATCCAGCTTTCATCTGGATTAATTCAATTATGGAACTTGGCCAAAAGCAAACTGCATATTTGAGCATAACTCACACAGCTAGGTTAAGCACAGATGACAAGGTTGCACTTACAGAAAGTTAAATTTAGAAATGGTTTCCTGGCATAACATGCATTTGCACACAACAGCAGAATGAATAAACAAGAATCAAAGATGCATACAAACTGTTTAAAACCAAAATTAAGACTACTTTTGCACTAGGAGGTATCAAAGAAACACATTTGTCAAAGGAAAATGCCAGTCTGGAATTTACGCCTTGTTTTTCAAAATGCTTTTGAAATATTTAAATTTTTTAGCTTATACAGATTTTTGGACAGATGTATCTCTGATCAGGAACATGCTCAAATGGTTTTAAGGAAACTTAAAATACTCTGAGAGGGAGCACAGTAGTGAAAGTACCAGAGAATCATTATGTTTTACAAACAAAAGTCGCCTTGCTTATAGTACAAAGGCTTCTACCAGAGTCTCTGGAGGTCTACGGCTACTCAGCATAGACCAGAAACAGAGAATTTTTTACCCTTTTGGGTTTTGGATTTGTTTTGCATTACAAGTCATACAGTTCCTTATCACTGACCACAATGGGTGTGGGTGATATCAGTTTCAGTCCAAAATACTGGCAGGCCAAAAGATTCTCACACTGTACAGTAGATAGTACTTAGCTAGATGGACCAATGGAACAATTTAGTACAAGGCAGTCATGAAGATTTTAGGGTGACTATTACAGCACCATGCACCCCCACAACTGGCATGGTTTAATTGGCCAATATTATTTAATTGGCACTATTAATTGGCATTGATATAAATAATACCTGAGGTAACTAGGAGATCATGCTGGAAGGGGCATATTACTGACTGTAAATATGAGATTGCAAGGGAGTTCAATCATACCTACCTCTCAGGCAAGAACCAAGTCATTTTCAGGATAATAGCATGGACCCTCTCAAGATAATAGGCTTAAAAGATCACAAGCTGGACATCTCACAGCTGAAAGGGGAAATTCCCACCAAACTGTGATTGTCTTAACTCTAACCCTGAACTCCTGGACATTTCCCTATTGTTTTCCCACTTCTCCACAATACTTGGCTATTATAACAGCCATTATCCTTTTGTTACCTAAACACTAAGATCATTAGCTCCGTCCAGACCTCATTGTCTGCTTGGCTGGGAAAGCGATTCACACCCATACCCGCAGGATATTTTTCATGTATAAGAACCCTTGATTTCAGGCTGTTCGGTGCAGTCTCTCATCCTTCTGAACACCATACTGTCTGTTTAATTCCCGAACAAGAACTGTCCTTAGGTGCCTACCTAAATCATATCGCTGCTCTCCTTGCTGTTTTCCAGACTGGTAATTATAGCCTCATCCCTGAAAATCCTCTAGCACACTTCCTTCCTTTTCCTTTGGCTAGTCCTTGTATGCTTGTGTAAGTGTTTGGATCTTTGCATGCTTGTATTTCTTTCCATAAAACATATTCTTAGTTTACAATTTAAACTTTCCAGTTAGTTCTTTCCTGCAAGAACCCTGTAAACATAGGTGGAAAGATCTCATTAAGCTACCCCCCTCTTGCAGGCCTCCTGACTTTGAGCTAATTAATTCCCCATGTTTGAACAGAGGTACTGGCATCACTGGTGGACCCTTGTGGCACCCATGTTTTAGGGTAAAATGACTGTCTACAGGATACACACAGTGGTGTATCCAAATGCCAACTTTGTCATTTTGAGGTCATCATTTCCTTTACACAAGCTTTCCTCCAATTTTAGTAGCACAATAGCCATGAAGTCATTTATCACATCAGTCTCCTGTTTTCTCACAATATTGTGTGAAACTTTTCTAGGTATGGACATTAACATATAAAACACTCAGGAAAAAAATCAAGTATATACTGGCATAAACCACAGAGTTACCCATCGATAATCATATATAAATCACCAATAATCATATATAAATAATTGAATTCTGAAATCACAAAAGTAGGTTATGATGTTAAGTAAATTTACCTGCTGGAGGTAAAAAGCAAAAATATTTCCACAAAACCAGAATGAAGATGACTTTTCTCTCTCCTTTCCACTGGTTAACAAGTGAATGTTTGATTATTTAAAAAGATTTTTATTATAAGAATATAAGTATCCTTTCATGAGAAGAACTCGTGACCAACTTTGGAAATAAATCTGCTTTGATGAAGGATGTTAGGGAAGAGCAGACTGGCAACAGCATGTACAAGCTGGTTCATAGTAGATACTAATCTATCCAAATTACATTATCTAAATAGGATTATCATACTAAAATGAAACTAAACCAGTAAGGTTCTGAAGATTGCTCTGATCTACTGGTATACTTTCTGCAAGAACAAAGACTGAGGATTGTGCTGCCATAAGTCTAAACTGATTTGACAACAATTAAGAACAAATCCATAATGTACACTAAAAGTACAAAAACTCAATTATTGGCTGTTGCTGTGTGCCCTCAAGCTGTTCAAGGCAAGCCTATCACGAGGTTTTTGTGACAAGATTTGTTCAGAGGGAGTTTGCCTTTGTGACTTGCCCAAGAGTGTGGGCAAGAGTGTGACTTGCCCGAGGTCACCCAGTGAGGTTCCATGGCTGAGAAAGGATTTAAACCCTGATCTCCAGAGTTGTAGTCAATGCTCAAGCCATTACGCCACAGTGGCTCTCAGGTGTGGTGCAGTGGTTTGAATATTGGACTAAGACTCTGGGACACCACGGTTGAAAACCCAGTGGGCAACCTTGGCCAAGTCGCACATTCTCAGCCTTAAAAGAAAGCAATGGCAATCCTACTTTGAATAAATCTTGCCAGGGAAACCCTATTACCAAATTGAAGGCATGTAAAATCAACTACAGTCCTTCCTCCTGTTTCACAGGTTTGACTTTCATGAATTTGATTATTCGTGAGGTACTTGCCTCTTCCTGATTCTCCTCCTCCCATTCCTTTGCATTCCTTACCCAGGCTTGCGTGGCTTGTGTTTAAAATGGACATTTTTTTACTTTTGGGTCAGCAAATCCCCCCTCCCACCGTTGGACGCATGTCCTCTCTGCCATGTGGCTGAATGTTCTGCTCTGTAATGGCCACTGATCGGTCAGGTGCTCTCTTTGCTCCTACTCCTCCCTTCTGAGAGGAATCTCCTTTCTCAAGATGGCACCAGATGTATCTAGAACGCCAGAACTGAGTGCTCCACTCTTCTCCATCTAACAGGAAAGTACCAGTCAGACCTTTACCTTGTCTTTTTTCTTCTCCCCAGAAGCACCAGAGGCAACGGAATGGAAGAGGGGAGATCCAGAGGGGAATGGGAGGAGAGGGAAGTGACCCAGCTAGCGAACAAATGCTGGAAAGTACTGACTGAAGTTACACAGTTTCTAGTAGTCTTACTAATGAAAGGAGACAAGTACCTATGTGGGGTTTTGTTTCTCAGGAAGACTCCTGGTAGTTTCAGCAGAGGGAAGACATCTTGCCTGTAAAGGTAATGCAACCTAAAGGAGTAATTCTAGGCCTGGGTTCCATTCAGCTCATTTGACGGTATAGTCAATCTGAACAGGGCATTTTGGACAAAATGCAAAATGCAGACCACATCTGGACCGGGAACAAAACAGTCCATAATTTTTGAAGAGTACTGTTTACCACACTGCACAGGTTTCCCTCACTTATCTGGCAGGTTAAGGACTGGACCACTGCCAGAAAAGAGAATTGGTTGAAAAGCAGATCACATGTACTGTACTGTAGGGAGCATGAAGAACTTATGGAGACTCACTTGGGACCGACCACACATGATGTTTGCAGTCTCTCAGCAGGCTTGGTCCCTTTTTCCTCCACTCAGCTTGCTTCGTAAGCAGCACATGTGTGCAACCAGTCCCAACTGAGCCTTCACAGACAGGAAGAACCAATGAAAAAGAAGAACCCCTGCTGAATTAACGGAACTTGTTCATCATTTGGAAGTGTCAAAAGATGGAGCTGTCACATAATGGAGTGTTTAAAGGTATAGGCTTCCTGTATTTACGTACTTAGTTTCAGAGCCATCAAGCAGCATTCTGGCTCCTACCTTCATGCTACCCTCTTCTCAGATGCATCTCACATAGAAAGCATAGTAACAATAGTCAAATCACCACTCTTTTTGCTAATATATTTTTAAAAGTTGTTTTAAAAAGAGGAGGGAAAGGATGAGCGGCCACTGACCCTATAATAAATTTTCCCTCTCCTGAAACAATGCCAGGGCATGAAACGTAGCTCTAAAGCTACAGAAAGAGCACTCCAATCTGTTCCCCACAAAGGGGGGGGTGCCAAATATTGGAAGAGGGAGGGCTCAGTCCTAATAAACACTGCTCACCTAGCTCTGCAAGCAAATTCCCCTTCTCTCTATCATGCTTCTAAGCTTCAAAATAAATTTTACTAATGATAGACATATATAGAATTGCACTTTAACTACCAGAGGATCTTAGTAGGGGTACATACCTAGCAAAAAAGCAAACTGAACTTCCAATTTAAACCTGCCAAATTACGATCCATATTACATGGGATTTAGAGACTAGTAAGCCAAGAGGTGAAAGGTTTTCATGGCCCTCACTTGGAAGCTATTACTCTGGAGGAAAAAAAGCCAATGCAATAAGCATATTGACTAAAAGGGAGCATAGGTAAAAATATTATAATAATCTTAATAAAAGAAAAGCAGAATTGCTGCAAGGTGTCATGATAATGCAAGAGAGCTTGAAAAAGCTGAGGGATTCCTGAATAAAGAGTTTAATAATCATTGTATTCGAAAGACATTATTGAAAGTGTGGTTACAAATAAAGCATAAATCTTATAGAGGACATCCGATTTGGACCTCACCTCAAGAAGCACATAAAATTGCCCTAACAAAACAAGGAAATTTACTAATCTATCAAGATTTGTTGAAATGGGAAGGGGATAAGCCAAGAATGCACACAGAAGAAGAATTAAAGGCTTTGGGACATGAATTTAATTGGTTCCCATGCAGACAACTTAAAGAGAGATTTAAAATGGATCAAAAACTATATAGATTTGAAAGAAAAGAACTAGATTTATTGATGAAGGAGGACCAAAAGAAGAGAATCTCCAAATTCTATAAGCTATTGTTGCAAAGAGAAATGGAATCAGAAACTGTTAAAGATAATATGGTTAGATGGGCACAAAATATTGAACATCCAATTGAGTTGGATACATGGGTGAGGGCATGGAAAACAGACATAAAATTTACACCATTTAAATTTAAGAGAAAACTTTTATAAAATGCTACATAGATGGTATATGACACCTGAAAGGTTGCACAAAATAACTAAAAATGGAAATGAAAGATGTTGGAAATGTGATGAAAAGGTGGGGTCATTCTTTCATATGTGGTGGACCTAAGATAGCAAGGAAATTTTGGAAGGAAATACATGATGAAAATCAAAGAATTTACAATTTAAATTTTGAAATGAAGCCAGAGTTTTATTTGTTAAATATGTTGGGACAACAAAGAGAGGTAAGATGTCATCAGAAGATATTGTTATATTTGATAACTGCTGCAAGATTGACATATGCACAATATTGGAAAGAAAGGAACCATGTTGATATAAAAGAATGGAAATTAAAAGTTCTGGATATGATAGAGATAGAAAAGTTACATTTTCATTGAAAAATAAGTCTATCCAGAACTTTGAAAGGGAATGGAGAGAAGTCTTGAACTGGATAAAGATATAGTAATAAGAAAAGGAAAAGAATAAAGCAAGATTGTATATAGTACAAGGCAACAATGTAATAATGCAATGTAACAAAGCAGCAATGTAACAATGTAAGATGTAACAATGTAAGATTACCTTTTGAAGAGAAACTATGTATGAATCGAATGTAAATAAGCAGACTCAACTGGAAAACAAGAAAAAAGCTTGGGAGTGGGGAAGAGTTTTTTTTTATTTTTACTTTAAACTTTAATAAAAATATTTCTGAAAAAAAGAAAAAGCCGAGAGATTCCAAGAGCTGTAGTTCTAAAAAGTAACTTTTTAAGTGTAATGCAACCAGCAGAGTAAGAGCAACAAGCAATACAGATGACTTAAAGCAGCAAGTGGACAATTGTTTCCTAAGACCATCTTTGTAACACTACAACAAGAAATGTATTTGAATCAGTTTCAGAATCCAGGACTAAGCAACTCTCTTCTAAGCAGATCCTATTTATAAACAGATTCTGCAGGATCGCATATGTATGAAGGGTGTGTTAGCACATTTTATGCCTCCATGACGAAACTATGAAATGCATACAATTCTCTTTCTTGATGTTTCAGTCATTCCAAATGACATACACATTCCAAGACAGACAAGTTCCCCATTATCTCCAAGCACTACAAGAAGTGTATTTCCCTAATATAGTCCAATAAAGCTCTGTCCCCAGTGTTGCTTACTTTCCACTAGTTTATCACTGTGGAATTTCTTACTTTATGTCTGCAAATACTTGCCTTGCTAGGTTTAATAATTACTGATGCTTCCCATTTGAACAAACTACATTGTTGACCTCATCAACTCAAGTTGTGACCTTAAGAAGTGCACAAAAAGGATGTTAACTGCCCACCCATCTTTCATTACATTAAAATATTAATTACAGTTGGCCCTCCACATTTGCTGGTTTCCTTTTCACAAATCTGATGATTCACAGATTTGATTAATGTGTTCTCTTTAGGAATCTCTTGGTTCGCCAGTGCAATTCTATGGTCAGCTTCTACCAGAAGGTTACCACAGAATCGTGCTGAAGGAGCTAGAGAGTCCTAGAGAAGTGTTCTCTCAGGTTAAAAAAAAATGTTTGTGATTTTTATTCATATTTGCAGCTTTTCCACTTTTGTGGGGGCTTTACTCCCCTAACCCTTGCAAAAGTGAAGGGTTGACTGTATGATATAGACTTTGCCTGGACAAGACACAGGAATTCAAGACACAGCACATCAGGCCATTTCCGCACCATACTCTTATAGCGCGATTATTCCACTTTCAACATCCTAAGGAATCCTGGGGTTTGCAATTTAGGGAGGGGCTGGCATAGGACAGGATTCCATAGGATGTTGAAAGTGGAATAATCGTGCTATAAGAGTGTAGTGCGGAAATGGCCTTTGAAAGAGAGAGAGAGAGAGAGAGAGAGAGAGAGAGAGAGAGAGAGTGATGATGGACCTCACATGAAGAATACTCATTAAGAAAGGTAAAGATGTATTTTAAAAGTTATTTGATAATGTAAGTTGCAGTCAGAGAGCAGCATGGTGTAGTGGTTTGAATGCTAGACTATGACCCTAGAGACCAGGGTACAATTCCCATGGCTTGGCCATGGAAACCCATTGGGTGGCCTTGGGTGTGTCACACGCTCTCAGCTCCAGAAAACCCCATGATTAGTTCATTTTAGGGTCACCATAAGTCAGAAACAACATGAAGGCACGAAACAGCAGCAACAGCAACAGCAACAACAACAACAACAACGCTGCAGTCACACAGGGAGTAGAACAATCCAAGTTGAGACTACAATGGAGGACAATTGGTTAAAGTTATCTATTCCACCACAGTATGGCCCCAATTTAATTTAGACTCCTTGTGCTTACTTTTGAGTACAAAGAGGGGAGTTGCTGCTGGCTACATCTTTAAAGCAACATGTAGCGTGATCCACAGAGCATATCCAGCAGACAATAGTTCTTAATACTACAATGTTCTCTATTGCGAACTGTACTCTACCAGGTTCTGAAACTGCGATATGCAAAACAAGCCCTACAGGAAGGTTTAAAAAGAGAAACATACATTTTTCGGTAGCATAGACACAAAGACTATAATAAAGAAACTACAATTACATCCAGAAGAAATACACTGTGATTTCGCTATGCTTAAGTTTGAAAATGCAAGTAGAGCAAGACAATACTGTATTTGTGGTTAGTGTATGTAAAGATGGGAAGGCAGGGCCTAAATACCCTAAAGGCACCAGATCTCATCTGATTTTAGAAGATAAGTGGTGCCAGCCCTGGTTGGTACTTGGATGGGAGATTGCCAATGTACTCCAAGTGCTGTAGGCTATATTTCAGAGGAAGGAATTGACAAAATAATTGAGTATTCCTTGCCTAAAAAAACCTTATGAAATTCATGGGGTTGCCATTAATCCATAGATAACCTGAAAGCACACAGGCACACAAAGAGAAGGAAAACAAACCGCACCATGAATACAGGAGGCAAAAGATAGAACCACCATTCAAACTTTGACTGGGAAACATTTTAGGCATCCATCTACTCCTTGTACTTCTCAAACAAAGGTTTTTTTATTTCTGGGTAGATTCCTTCTCCCCACACCAACACCAATATAAAAATGGGATTTAAATTACAGCTCCACAGAAGAATATGATATGCCATGTATTATGCTAAAGACTAGGCAGAAGGTTTTGAACATTTGAGTATGAGAAAAAACACGCAAATGTCTTTTGCCTCCTGATACCTACACCTCTCCATCATGTCCTCTTCCCTTCTATTGGATCCAGGAGCAGCTTGCTCATCTCAGTGCTGGAGATAAAGGGGAGAAAGCTGATACAAGCATCCTAATTTTGGACATTACGAAGAAACATGAGGAACAGGAGCATCAAGCTGCTCACGAACAAACCCCTCTTTGCCAATTTATTCCATAAATGTCCAAAAACGATTTCAGATTCTAAGATAACTTCAGATTTATACATTATCCTGAGCTGAGCTTTTGATTCAAGATTACATACAGCCTGCAACTTCAAATTATGTAATCCAGGATTATGTAATCTAATCCAGGAAAACAGTTCTATATCAGAACAGCACAAAGTACTCCACACGTACACGAAGATTGGTTAGAGGAATTGCTTTTTTTAAAAAAATTAAGTGCAAAGTTTGAATACATAAAAACACACTTATGAGGATAAGAACATACCCACACAAAAAGAAGACTTACAACAACTACCTAAACCAAACCAAACCAAACCAAACCAAAAACTATCTAACCTTAAAAAAACCTGAGCTAAAACAGACCCAGAAGGACAGACACATGATTTCTTGCCCCTCGGTTAATGGCTATAAGACAAAATACTAAATCTACTTCTTCAACATTATATAACTTAGATATGCCTCTACATATTGGCAAAAACTACTAACCTTCAAGATCCAGAGCTGAAGTTCTCCCCCAAATACTGCATGCAATAATCATGACCCAATCTTTCATAAAATTACTCAATGGCTCTTTGAAAATTTGTGGAGAAACTACTGGTGCAGCAATAGACTACTGTACAAATAAAGAGAAGAGTTCAGAAATAATTATGTTTCCTCTTGTCCCTCCTTGGCAGAGGAAAGCCCACTGGTCTTATTGTACTGTCAGAAATACCACTTTAAGCTCCTAAGGGGGCTCACAGTTTGGCTAGGAGCAGCAGCAGCCTACAGCTGATCTATTGATCATTACAATGACTTACTGTCCAAGGCATGCCACAGGTGCTGAGTCCTATTCAAAACTTTTTTAAAAATTGGCTTAACCCACAGAATTTAAGGCCAAGAGAGCCTGACAGAGTGTGCTCAGATTTGCTGATCAAAACTTCCACAAGCTGTGTGAGAGTTTTGTGGAAAACACTCCACAGAATATGCAGCAAGAAAAAGAATGAGGCTCTTGACTGCTTCTCCTGTTTGCTCTCCAAAGAGAGCAGTACAGAATCTCTGTCTCCTGCTTGGCAGGCTGAAACAAAGCCAGTTCTTTCATTTGGGTGCCTGCATGTCAGGGCCACTGATGTAGAAAGAAAGCACAAACAACTCAAGCAGAAGGGAGTGGGGTTTGTCACATTTTTACTGTGCAAAGGATGAAGTCAGGTTTGTCAGATATGAAACATAAAAATGGGGTAATTGTTCCAATAAAATGTGTGTGAGAATTAGCTCCATTACAATTGTGCCTGGCAGCCCCAGTCATCGTGCAAGATAGCCTGGCTTTACGTGCTGCGTGCCTACACAGCACAGAATGATCTACAACAATAATGGCCAATTATTATTCAACAAAGTTTGAAGAGACTTTACAACAGAGGCAACAAGACCCTCTGGTCTAAAGGTAGGCTTGGCTCAATAATTGTCTGTGCCTGATCTCGAGCCTGCTATAATTGCTCAGTCATCTAGCAATTGTTAAATAGAAGGAAGAAAGAGTCCATTATTGACATAATCCTTTTTTTCAAAGTAATAACTTTACCCTGCATTTCTAAACAATAAAAAATAGATTATAGCTCATGCTGGAAGCTCATACACTTTGTCCATAAGAGTTTCAGTCCCTACCATCTCTAGGTTCAGATTCAATCCCAATTAATCTTTAGGTTCAGGTTCAATTCCAATTCACCACCAACTGATTCATTTTTTTTAAAGTTTTATTTTTCAGTATCTGCTTTACCGCCAGCCTTTTTTTTACCACTTTCAATTAATAAAAACATACAAATATAGAAAAAGCATAAGACAAAACATAAACCAACAAAATCCAACAATCAACACAAACTATACTATAAAGAAAAAAAACACTACACAGTATAAACAGTACATTAAAAAAAGAATATATAACAAAACTACAAAAAGGAGAACTAAAAATTGGTTCCCATCCTTGTTGCAAACAGCTCTTAGTAATCAATCAGTTAAACACCTAACCATCTGTTATCACCTTATATATCATAAGAACTACATGTTGCTATTCCTATAACATCATAAATATTTATCTAGCTACATATATATTTAATTAATATCAAACATTATTATACTAATATATAGTCATAAAATATATAGTAATAGTAATAGCCAACAAAATGTATTAGTAATACTATTGTTAGTGATCCATGTAATCTAAGGTTGATCCCACCAATTGATTCATGCAGGAGATGTTGGGTCTGTCCTTGGAGAACCACAAATAGATTAAATAATGCTGCACTAAATAAACATATACAATCAAATGGGTATCAGATCAAATAGTCTATACATTTCCTAAACCGTTCTTAAAACCCAAAACTCAGTCCCACCAGCTGGAATAAACAACAGGGATAACATTAAAATAAAGGAGTATTATGCAGCACGGTGTAATAGTTTGAGCACTGGACTACAATCCCTGGAGACCAAGGTTCATTTCCTGCTCAGCCACGAAAACCCATTTGGTGACCTCAGTTACATCACATACACTCAGCCCCAGAAAACCCCATGACAGGTTCATCTTAGTGTCACCATAAGATGGAAACAACTTAAACAGCAACAACAATGCACTTGCAGGTACCCATCAGTTCAACAACCAATATTAGGGAATATTCCTAGAAACAGTGCAAGACATTTTTGTTAAAATTAGGAAGAAACACAGGACACTGCTTTATGCTAAAAGCCCATCTTACTCAGTACTGTCTTTAGTTGGGGCTGGCAACATAAGGCCCACAGGAGCTAGTGAATTCCAGGAAGCTGTTTAGGCATCCAGTAAAGTATCCACCTCATCCTAGCTATTATTGTTTAATTATATTTTTCATTCAAAATACAGGCTGAGTATCTCTTATCCAAAATGCCTGGAACCAGGTGTTTTGGATATCAGATTTTGGAATATTTGTATATACATAATGAGATTATATACTATTCTTTCAATGGGTGTCCACTCCTTCATCAGTTCTTCTCCTCTTGCCTTCTTCCTGTAGGAAACATGAGGGAATTACAGAGGCTCAGAGCCATAATTCCTTCATGTTTCCTATGGGTTACACGTTTCAGAAGTTTGAGATTTTGGAGCATTTCAGATTTTGGGTTTTTGGATAAGGGATACCCAACCAGTAAATGTTGTCCTGGCAGCTGGAATCATTTCAAAACAAAGCAAAGGCCTTCATTTGACATGAATGCCTCTGGGTCCCATGTAAATCTAGATACATCCTTAAGAAGTAAAGATGGCAGGCAGTAGGAAGTCAGCTCTAGTGCTTTTGGTCACCTGAAGACAAAAAAAGAACAAAAACAACAAGAACAAAGAGACCTTTGCCACTGTTGCTTAGCAAACTGAATACATTTGGGGGATAACATACTGAACATGGAAAGCTGCTGTGGGGCAGTTGTCCAGTGTGAGACTGGGGGCTGCTACTGAGAAGCAGCAACAGATAGAGGAGGGATGAGGAGGACCAAGGAAGCCAGAAGAGGATTGAAAGGAGGTTGGAAGTGTGGGAGGTGCGCTTTATATGTGATTCTAGGTGCAATTTCTGTGTGGGGCTGGTGGCTTGTGCCCCCTCATCATAGCAGTTATTTTGGGATGGTGCCCTTTCTTAATCTCTGAAATGTGCCCACAGCTCCTAAAAGGGTAAAAACTCCTAGGGCCTTTCCGCCCTACACTGTTATAGCGCTATTATTCCACTTTCAACACCCTGTGGAATTCTGGCGTTTGTAGTTTACTGAGGCCAAAGAGCTCCCTGGTTGAGAATTCCAAAGGCCCCTCCCTAAGCTGCAAACCCCAGGATCCCACAGGATGCTGAAAGTGGAACAAGAGCACTATAGCAGAGTAGGATGGAAAAGCTCCTAGTCTACATAGTGGGACAGCAGCTCTCCAAAAACTCGCAGGACTAACTGGGAATACAAGGGGTCAACCCTAGGACCTCTGACATGAAAACCATGTGCTCTGCCACTGAATCATAGCCCCACTGCCAAGAAAGCATTAACTTAATAATTATGCACTGCTTTTTAAGAGGATACCAAATTCTGTCAACTAAGTCAAACCAGAAAAGTCAAAAATAGTAAGGCCAGTCCTGTTTTTTCCCCCCCGAAAAGGTCAGTTCAGACAATCTATTTTGACACAATGCATCCTGTATGGCGGCCCAATTAACACAGTCTGAACTACAAAGCTAGTCACAAAATACCACACAGCTGGTTAACACACCAGTTTAGCTATGACAAGTGGCCCTGAGTGACATGCCTCACAGAGCACACAACAGAGCAGAAGATCTAAAAACAAGGCTTTATACTGTTTCATATAACCTTTAAATTACCTAAGATACAGGAGCACACATCTGAACACAGATTTGTGAGCTACTACACCACACCTTATTAGCACAGCAAGAAATAAATAAACAGGTACTTTCCCCCATTTGTTTCCCTCAGACATGCTTCCTGATAAATGTTTCCTTATACAGTACCTTGAAAGCTCATATTTCACCGAGCTGGTACGATATTAGTTTACCGATCCGGTTTTTTTCCTTTTTTCTAAAATGAGCCAACTGCGTTTGAAAGAACCTATGCTGTTTCAATACATCTTCTGGGCCGATGAACGTTAAAAAAAAAACTTCTGCTGGGAGCAGAAAGGACTGACACTATCTTGCTCAGGAACTCATTCCCTAATTGCTCCTGCAGTAAGTCCGAACTGCAGCCTTACGCGGAACCTGCAGGAGGGAGGGGTTGGCTTCTCTCTCTGTTGCCTCGCTTTTCAGAAGCAGCTTAAAAATGCTTCTGAGAAGGGAGAGGAAAGGTTGCGAAGCTCCACCCGGAGGGCGAGAGTTGAACCGAAGGGAGAAGTTCACCGGGGGATCCTGTACGTAGCGCCCCAAAGAACTCTTTTCCCGCCCGATAAGCTTACAAATTGGAGCGAGACAGCGGGGACTCCCCGCACCCACGCTTCGCTTTCGTGGAAGTGAGTTTATTCCTCTCGGGCTTCTTCTTTATTCGGCTTTCCAGAAATGGACACAAATGCGGCCATTTCCGCGCTGGACTGTTACAGCGCGATGATTCCACTTGCAACATCCTATGGAACCCTGGGGTTTGCAGTTTCGGGAGGGGCCGGCCGGCCCCTCCCGAAACTGCAAACCCCAGGGTTCCATAGGATGTTGCAAGTGGAATCATCGCGCTATAACAGTCCAGCGCGGAAATCCTAGGGCCGCGAATGACACCGCCTCGCATAACACACAGATCCGCGTCACGTTAAGACAACGAACGCGCCTTCCTCCTCCGGCCTTAACCTGGACGGAGACACCGGGACGCTCCAGAAAAAGGAGAAGTGGGCGGCCCGCCCCCGGGAGAATAGGGAAGGAAACCTGCCCTCCCTCTTTCCCGCCTGCCCGTCTGGTTCCTTCTTCGACTCGCCTTGAGCTGGGACTTGGAGACTTTGCCGCTCCGGTCCACGTCGAGGGCGGTGAAGGCGTGCCAGATAGGCTTCAGCAGCTCTTCCTTCAGGCTCCCCATGGCAAGCCGCGGCGCCGCTGCCCCAGTCGCCCCGCGCCTCGGGCGCCTCTCACGGGCCGAGCCTCCCGCGGCGGCGGCGGCGGCTGCGACGACCCAAGGGGGCTTCCACCCGCCTTCCCACCCGCCGCCGCGCTCGGCGATAGCCAGCCACAGACGCGCCGCCCGGGGCCCCAGAAGCGACGGCGCCAGGAAAGCGAGCGACCCCCCGTCTGCGCCCAGCCCCTTCTCCCGCCTCAGGCCGGTCCGAGGGCGGCCCGCCGCTGCCAGGCAGGAGGAGCAACTGGGGCAGGCGGGGCCCGTGATTTCGCCGCCGAAAGGAGACTGGCCTCGACGTGCGGCGGTGGGCGGGCCTAACTCTCAAAGCCTTTCCCGAACAGGGAAACCGAGGCGTCGGGACGGCAGCGTCCTTCCTTTCTGAGGGCGCCGTTTGCTCCCGCGAACAATCTTATAGAAAAGTGCCCTCCCTTGCGGGCGCGATCAAAACAACTCGGGTGATCAAGCGGCCCCGTGTTTACCGCACTTCCAAGAAAAGGAAATGGGATTTTATAACGGCGGCCTCAGGGCTTCTCCAGGCGGATCTCATAGACCAACCTTCGCCTCTGCTGAAATTGGTATTTCCATTTTCTGGAAAATCAACAAGGACCCCGGGCGATGGAAAACGGCTGAAGCTGGGAAAAGGGGCAAAACGCGATATGCTCTTCTCCTTTCGCTCTGCAAACCTGAATTGAAGCCGATGGGACTTGATACATCGCCTGTTATGGGTAGGATTGCCGCTTTATATGGATCACCCATTGTGATAATTGCCACGATTGTAAACATGAATACCGAACAGTTACGAAGGCATAAATCTAGCTTACACAGTCTTAACTGTTCGACAGGGTGTCAACCACAAACCTGCACTTTAAATGGGAGGAAAATTAAAAATCCCTAGTAGGGTAAGATACATTCATTGGGCTAGCTGAAAGAGCACAATCTACTGTGCGAAGTGCTTCAAATGCCCCTGAACTCTTCATCATACAAGATGTTAAAGCCAAAAAGTAGTTGATAATCAAGACCTAGAGACCACCTTTACTTAAAATCGTAAAATGAACATGAAACAAGACTGTAAATGTTCAAATAAAGTTCTATTACTTACTTAAATTGTTTTGGGTAGCCACTAGAACATGTCCAAGTGGGACTAAAAAGTTGTTACATAGTATTTGTTATATATATTAAATCTGCTGCTGGATGGATGGATGGATGGATAGAAAAACACACACACACACACACACACACACACACACACACATCATACTTATGTGTATGTATACAGTCAGCCCTCCACATCTGCAAAGTATTTGCATTCAGGTATTTGATTGCTTGTAGATTATTTGCCACAGCCTCCACTGCTGCCGTATGCCATTTTTAATAAGGACTTTTAACTTTTGCATTGCTTTTGCAGTCTCTCTGCAAGCCTTGTGAAACTAAAAGAGACTGCGAAGATGAGGCAAGGCATGGCTTGTAAGTCTGTATTAAAAATGGCGTTGGGGAAACAGCAGAGGTGGTGGCAAGGCCCGTCAGCTGCCCACTTTGCCTTGAGAAGGAATCCCACTGCCTCAAAAGCAGAACCAGGAGGCTGGCATGCTCCCCACTGTGGATTCAAATGTATTGTGTACTGTACACTTGAATCTGCAATGACTGAATCAACAGATCATACTGTGCTTTTGTGTGTGTGTGTGTTAAATATGGTTTGGGAGAGCTATAGATATTTGCGGTTTTTCCACTTCCGTGGGCATCCTGCAACCTTAAGCCCTGCAAATGTGAAGGCACAACTATATATCTACTAATATATAAAAATCAAAGTTGTCTGTTTGTCTGTGTCAGGCAAGAAGACCTCATATGGCTGGCTGTGTCAGGCAAAGACTTCACATGATTGGCTGTCTGAGAAGATTCTACGGAGTCCTGGGGTTTGCACTTTAGGGAGAGGCCTTTAGAATTCTCAGCCAGAGAGCTCTTGGGCCTCAGTCGGATGTGCCTGTCTTTAATAGGCCAGTTGCTATGAAAGTGAGGCCTGGCAGCAAGGAGAAGGGCAGCGTATTCCCCCAGGAACTCAACCTCTGTATGTTAATAACTCTGAATACAGATTGGATTGGGGAATATGGAAAAAAGTTATAGGTACTGGACAAGACAGTTTGGGGAATTAGAGACACAGGATCTCAAATCTTTCCAACAAGTATTACCTATGAGAAAATAAAACCCCGGGCTATGCCGGGTATATACGCTAGTGTATATGTGCAATTACAACTGTTAACTTGTACTTTAAGCAAAATGTACACATTCTTTGATAGGTAGAAAACAGAAGTGGAGGTAAAACGGTTAGTTTCTACATTAGCAACATTACAATATTAAGTTAGTCATGGTTAAGTTCTTTTGATTTCATTGGGTCTTCTTTATGTGTCATATAAGATAGACTGTAATGACAGAATATTTGATGGGACTGGGAGAAGGCAATCTCTGCTCCCCACCACAGCTCCCCGTATGCCCTAAAGCCCCGGTGGAGACGTCAAAACTGTCTAGAACCAGTTTACAGGCACTGCTCGGGGAGGGAGAGAGGGGAGGGTTGAACACTGATGATGCTGCAGCACAAACAGAGTGATGGTTTTAGATAAATTAGTTTACCCATAATCAAGTTTTAATTTGACCCAAGGTTTAAAACTGGGTTAATTGCTGTTTCAGAGATAAGGCTCAACCATGGCGCTTGGTGAGATCATAAAGAGAAGGGCTCTGGATCTGTGCAAAGTTCATTTTCCCCACTTTTACTGTATATTAGTAAGCAGTGCTTCAAAGTCAAAGCATGTGGTTTCTAGCCAGGCTTGCAAGTGACCCAGCTTTTCTATCTTCAGTAGTTAATCAGTGCTGAGGGCCATTATAAACTCTTTTCAGCTTGAGCTAGTGCCCTGTCTTTTCCTGCTGATTTCCTGGGATTCCTGAAAATAATGTTGATCTAATACTGGCCAGAACTGATATCCAGTTAAGTTAGAATTCTAAGGAGAAACATGTATTCTAGACCACTTAACAAGGGTTTGCCACCCTTTAACCATGAAGAGGTCCTACTACTGTAAATTTCAAACACATTGGTGTACTATGGAGATTCTAGGGGAAAAGGTTATCCACTCAAGATGGAAATCAGTCCATTCCTGGCACAGGAATAAATGCAGTGGTTAACTATAAAACAAAGAGGAGAGCTGCTGTTCTGTACATCCTTGCACAACCTAGTGGAAGATTTCCAGTAGTGCAGCATTTCCCCCACTGTTTGTGTGGTTACATGAGAAATTGGATGGCTCAAGAAGTTACAGGTGGTAGCATACGCATTATGTTTGGTTATGAAATATCTTAGGCAGGTATTTGTGTCAACAGAAGAATTTCCCTGGATTTGGAGATATTGTTCTGACACACAGTTCTTCCACTAGGTCGGAAATAGGCCTTCCTTGAGCAGAAGAGGCTCTCAACTAGTGGAAGAGGACATATAACTCCATGGAACAGTCCTTTTCCCTTCTAAACATGACAGACAATAGCTTAATGCTTTATAATGATCGATGTGTAGCGGGACTTTGTCTTCACACCTCTGCTAGGACTGTTACTCGATTCATTCCATACCCTCTTCTCAATCAATTTGAAACAGCAAGTATAATTTCAAGTATGATGTGACTGAAGTCTTCTTATCTGTGCAGAATGTGTTATATTTTCAAATAATTCAATTGCTTTCCATTATTATAACGAAGATATAAGGAAAAGGTTTACTATTGCTATGAACTACTTAACCACACAATGCGTTATGTCAATTTTTGAAAATTTTGAAAATTGAAAATTCAGTTTCTGTTATCCGTAACTATGCTGATGTAGGTATTAACCTGTGACAGATCAAGATAGTTGGCTGCACATGTATGAAGCTCCAGGGCAGTGGTCTCAGGGTAATTTTGAAGGTTGTCATGGGAAAGATTGGCTAGCATCCTGTTAGTGACATACATAGGAATGACTTGCACTACTCATGCAGGCTATTTATTTTTTTTGACAATGAATATTGGTCATATTCAGCTGATGACAGCATAAGTGAACTGTGCATGTGGACTGTTGTACATGTGGTAGCACTTTAAAGTACATAGGCAGTATATGAAAGGACATTGCTTTTATATATTGTCTTTGTGCATTGCACATTGCAGTTGCATACCAGATTGTTAGCCATGCACATTAATCAGTCCTCCACATACATTGGGCTACATTGGTATTCAGTATGGTGGCTGTGTAATGTACTGTATTTGCTAGCATATAAAACTCACTTTTTTCCCTGAAAAATACTGTTGGAAAATGGGGTGCATCTTATATGCTGGTGTGTCTTATACTCTGACAAATAGTATTTGCCAGTCTATAAATGGGGTGCGTCTTATACATGGGTGCGTGTTGTGTGCTGGCAAATACAGGTAACTCCATCAGCAGATACTTATGCTACTCTGAATTGATCCAAGATCTCCGTCAATGTGTTTTTCTTTCAACAGAAGTGAGCACATCGGCTGAGTCTCTCCCAAATTTTCTCTGACAGTCTGTCTCGTTTTAAGTTGTATACTCACATTAAAATATCCATTTCCAAATACATAGTAAATTATGCATTACATCTCCATGTTTAAATGGCTGCTTTTCTTGACAATATACACAAAATCAGGAATTTGGCATATACAACCATGTGCTGCTTGAACAGTGATTATTTTTGTTTAATAGAATGTAAATTTTCAGACATTTCACATAGCTAACATATTTCTTTTAGCATCATGGTCACCGTTTTGCATGGACTATAGCTGGGGGCAGAATGTATGGGGATGAGTGTATGTGTGTACCAGAATCAGCATTCTCTTGTTGTGTTCTAATCTCCTCCTGTACAGTATCTAGTTCAGCTTTTCCTATGTCCTGATTTGCTTGCTTGCTTGTGTCTATTCAAATCATTTCCAACTTATGGTAGTCCTAAGGTGAACCTATAATGGAGTTTTCTTGGCAAGATTTCTTTAGAGGAGGTTTGCCTTTGCCTTTCTCTGAGGCTGAGAGAGTATGATTTGCCAAAGGTCACCCAGTAGGTTTACACGTTTATTAAAATATTTTTATTCTATGTTTCGGCCAGTGGGCTTAAAATTTGCCACAAGTATATACACCAAATTGATATAACTCTGATGTGCCACAAGCACAGTGCTTCTTCTCTCTGAGCACTGAGCATAGAGAAATGTAGCATACAAATTCCACCTTTCCCCCATCAAACAGGGGAAGATGGGTATCTCTGTTGATATGTTGTAGAGACATGGGATTTCTAAATGCAGAGATGCTTTGTAAAAACACACAAAGATGTGCTGTTTATGTAATGTGTGAATGTGTACCCAGTTCTTTTGCACAGACATGTAAATTTAAAAAGCAGAAGTATGTTCTGCTAATCAACCTTTTTTTTCCTTTACTCAGCTCTGTGAGCATTCTGACCTAACATGTTCATGGCACTTACAAGCTATGTTAGGGAAATTGTCTCATGGTTTTTACAGTGACTCATATCTTCAGAAGGAAGCACTTATTAGGGTCATCTGTGCTCAGCCATAGGAAATCGCAATCACGTTTCCCTGAAAAGCATAATGATTTTTTGTTTGGCCAATCAATGCATATATTTGTAACTACATACAGTACAACTGAAAATGTAGGCTATACTTTTTGGCACTGAAAGGAACGTTTGTGAATGGAGTCTGATAGTAGTTTTACCTCAGCAGTTATTTAACAACACAGGCCATTTCCGCACTGCACTGTTATAGTGCTGTTATTCCACTTTCAGCCTCCTGTGGAATTCTGGGGTTTGTAGTTTCCTGAGGCCAAAGAGCTCTCTGACTGAGAATTCTAAAGGCCCCTCCCTAAACTGCAAACCCCAGGATTCCATAGGAGGTTGAAAGTGGAATATCGAGTTCCAGTTCAAGTTTATTTGTCTGTTGAACAACGTCCATTACAAAATATTACAAAAGCACTGCTGGAAAATTATAATAATGCAGCCAGCATGCTTACCAAAAAAAAAAATCAACAAAATACAAAATACAGAGGAAATACAGGAATAAAATCAAATAAAATTACAGGGGAAAATGCCAGGGCAACAATAAAGCTACAACAACTGGTCCCCTTTGCAGTCCACTGCTGATGTTTTCAGAAATTTGCAGTGGATCTTTTGGGCTGCTACTGCACAGGTGGCCACCTTAAGTGTAATAGATTTAGAGTGGTCTGCCAATAGGTCACAAATAATATCAGGCAGCATCCAACCTGCCCTCGCTTTCAAAAGGTCTCCCAGGAAATGATTCCTGGGGTCCCTATACAATGAGCAGTATAAAAGATAATGCACTAGGTCTTCCACCTCCCCAGAATCACAAATACACAAATGCAGTGTATAAGGGATCCCTTTGTACTTTCCCTCTAAATACGCAGAAGGCATTGTCTGGAAACGGAGGGCAGTAAAGACTTTTCTCAGAGCAACAAAAGTTAAATCTTGAAAATACTGTTGGAAATATTGTTCCTTCTTTATAAGGCTGTACCATGGACAGAACACTTGCTGTTGACTGGCAAGCATATTTTCAGAGGAATCCAACTCAAAAATCCTGTCTCTAGAGTTTTTGTCCTTATGAATGATAGAAGTCTGGACATTTTCAAAATAGGAAAGGGACAGTGTTGTCCAAGAGCAAGTTGCTCAGTAAAACATTGTTTTGCTAGATTGCAATCATCCAAGCTCATCAATCTTTACCCATAAAGTATAACTGCTTTGTGAATTCTAGCCTTGATAGAAGGGAGATCCACTTCCAGCCTTAGCAATGGAGAGGGTACTCCCAGAGGCAAAGCTAACAGTTCTTTCAAGAATCTGTTCTGTATAGTTTCAGCTGCTGCGACGAGGGCCTATCCCCATAGCTCTACTCCATATAGTAATTGGGGCAGGACTTTGGACATAAAGATTTTTAGAATAGGGCCTACCAGGGAACCTCCACTGACCTTTCCAAAGGTTAGTATTACTTTTGCTGTCCTCCAAGCTAAAGGTCTGCTGCCTCTAAATGGCATTTCCAATTTCCGTTTTAGGAAAAATGTACCCCCAGGTATTTAAAGCTATAACATTGCTCAATCAGATGACTGTCCAAGTACCATTTGTGGGGATGCTTCCTTTTAGAGAAAACCACTACTTTAGTTTTGGAGTGGTTGATAACCAAGTTCTCCTGATTGCAAACCTTGCCTAGTTTTTGTAGAAGTCTCCTCAGACCTATCTGAGTGATAGATAAGAGGGCCATATCATCAGCATATAGCAGCATTTGGATTTTCCTGTTTCCAACAGAGGGTGGGAAACAATCTGCAGAGCTCAAATCAGAAACGAGATTGTTCACACAGAAATTAAACAGAAAGGGGGCCAACAGGCAACCCTGCCTGACACCTCTTCGAGTTTTAACATTACCAGAGAGAGTACCTGATAAACCAACCCTCACTCTTAAGTCAGTGTATGAATACAATTGTTTCAACAAAAACAACAAACTTTTGTCTATGTTTGTGAGTGACAATTTCCCCCACAGTCGCTGTCTGTCTATTGAGTCAAATGCAGAAGTGAAATCTACGAAGGCCACATATAGACCTCCTTTCAGTTTCATCAGGCTTTTTTGGATCAGATGAGTGAGCACAAAACAATGGTCGATTGTGCTCCTACCATGGCGAAAACCAGCCTGTTCCTCTGTTATGATGTCATTTTCCTCTGCCCAAGCTTGGAGCTTGTTCAAAAGAAACCTGCCATAGACTTTTGATATTATGTCCAAAAGACTGATTGGTCGATAATTTTGGGGATTGGATCTCTCCTCTTTTTTATACAGGGGGACAACAATACTGGACCGCCACCCAGTAGGGATAATTCCTGTCTGGTTGATATAAGAGAACAGCTTAGCTAGGATGGGGCCCCACCAGGAAGAATTAAATTTACATAATTCCAGGAGAAGCATATCCTCCCTGGACCTTTGCCTGATGTCAAATCTTTAAGCAAACTGTCAATCTCTTGGGATGTCACTGGGGGCCAGGCTGGGAGATCCATTCTAAATGGTGCTTCCACAACTGGCCATAGAAAATTCCTTCAAAAAATTTTTCCCATGTGGAGACTGAGATTTGAGATTCTCAATAGAGCTTGGAGCCCCTTAAACCTGCATAGACCACATTCCAAAATTTTACTTCATCCTTTTGCCTGATGGTCAGGCAAAAGTGGAATAATAGCACTATAACAGTGTAGTGCAGAAAGGCCCACAGTGTCAGGAAGACTCTGGTTTGGCAGCCCAGAGTTCCACACTGAACAAGCAATTAAACCAACTTTAATTGAATTCTTACAAAGAGAGACAGTGGCAGTAACTGAGCAACTGAAGGTATATGACAGTCATACACACTCACCAACAAAGATCAAGCACTAGTTCCAAACTGTGTACATCACACTTCTTTGCAGCTTATCCTGCTGTTCTGAGTATTATCTTCTCAACAAAACATGTCAAGATTTTTTGGAACATGACTCAGAATGTTTTGTACATGTTTAACTTAAAGTGATACCACTAGGAACTTACATTTTCTATATTTAAGTAAATTGTTTTCTTCAACTTGGCTTTACCTCATTTAGGCCTTATGGTCACTTTCTGATTTTTCTCCTTCAGCACCCTTACTGAGGATGTGCTTATGTATGTGCTAGATGTAGATGCATGTAGAATCTAATGCTAAGCCCTCTGCCCTAGATTAGTTTATCTGTTCATAAAGACTCATCGTCCTGAGACTGTCATACGGATACAGATTTCTTGCTAATAATCTCTCCAAGCTTTGTTTCTATCTCTGTGCTGCACCATAGATAAAATGAAGTTTCAGAACACATATGCACATAATATCTGGCAGTGCAGCCTGGATTTGAAATAAAGCTGTTTATTAAATGCTAAGTGGTTTGAGACTAGAATATTAAAGGACTGACTTTTCCACATGAGGCCAGGCAGGCCATAAAAGTCATCTAATGCCCTGCCTCACAGCCCACTGTCACCATCTGTCCCCGTGGCTAAAAGAGGAGGAAAGCCTTGTCTGTTATGGGACCCAAACTGAGGGACATCTTAATTGACCTCCCTTTTATCGGAGCCTCAGCATGCTAATTCCACACTTATTTGGACCAGTTTTTTCCCCTTTGGTAAGGTTGATATAGGTCTTCTTTTTGTTTGTTGTTAATCTCATTTTTTGTTTAGTATTTATTGTTCTATGGATTATATCTTGTTTTAATTGATGTTAGGAGCTGCATTGGGAGCCTCATGGGGCCTGAATGTTGGGGTATAAATATTTTCATCAATATTACATTTATATACTGAAACTTAAGATTGTCTGAGAATACTGTAGTCTTCGATACTTCGCATAAATATTTAATTTACAATACAATCTACCAGTGAAGTTCTGTAAGGGTTGGAAGTCATTGTGAGCAAAGGCCTGATGTTGCTTTATTCAGATATTTGGCCTTGTGAGAAACTCCAAACATAGGAAGAGGAGGGCCCTGGTCAGAAGAAGTGGACCTGCTATCATACAACAGGTCCTGCAGCTGAATAGGAATTTGTGTGTGCAAATAGACACATGACTGTCCTACTTTCTATTATCCTTCCCATCCAATACAGCATGAAAAGGTCACACGTAAGACAAACCACATATAGGTATACTCAGAGACCCTTATGAGCTTATTAATTTACACCATTATAAAGGCACCCTTTCAACCTGCTTGATCTGCTCCTCACAATGCGTAGTTAACCCAAGGGTAATACTATTAAATCAATGCGAATTATTTTTGGAGGAATATCCTTTGAAACTATTGCAAATATATATATATATATATGTATGTATGTATGTATGTATGTATGTATATGTATATATGTATGTATGTATGTATGTATGTATATGTATATATGTATGTGTATGTATATGTATATGTATATATATATAAAAATAAAAAATCATTACCCATTTCCGTCTACCTTGCACAAGTTGATTTCTAAACTGTTTGATCTTGTGCAGAATTAGGCAAGTCAGAACTACAATTTCAATGGTTACAAGCGTATTTACCCAGTGTATTTTATTTTCCTTTTAAGAAAATAAAAGGTTTTTAAGAACTCACTAAACTGTCTTCTCCATTTTCTGTAACTTTGCTCCATATTTCCCAATGCAATCTGTATTCAGAGTTATTTACATACGCAGTTTGGGTTCTTGGGGGAGTACACTGTCCTCTTCCTTGCTGCTAGGCCTCATCTCCATAGCAACCGGCCTATTTCTGTACCAGTAAATTGTCCCCATATTCCCCAATCCAATCTTTATTCAGAGTTGTTAACATTCAGAGGTTGGGTTCCTGAGGGAATACACTGTCTTCCTCCTTGCTGCTAGGCTTCGTCTCCATAGCAACCAGCCCATTCCAGTACTTATAACTTATCCCCATATTCCCCAATCCAAATTCTATTCGTAGTTGTTAATAGAGGTTGGGTTCCTGCAGGAATACACTGTCCTTCTCCTTGCTGCTAGGCATCGACTCCATAGCAACCAGTCTATTCCAGTACCTGTAACTTTTCCCCGTAGTTCCCAATCCAACTTGTGTTGTCTGGTGACGCTGATGTACTGACTTTTTTTTTCTTTCTGTTGAATTTGTGCAATGGCTTTACGTTTTTCTGGAAGCATTTTTCGTTTTGAATTTCAACTTTAAGTTTCCTCACATATGGAGCCCATACAATCTACTGTGTGAGGCAAAAAGACCTTGTAACTATGCCATTTCTGCACTACACTGTTATAGTGCTATTATTACACTTTCAACTTCCTGTGGAATTCTGGGGTTTGTAGTTTACTGAGGCCAAAGACCTCTCTTGCTGAGCATTCTTAAATGGCCCTCCTTAAACTACAAATCCCAGGATCCCATAGGATGTTGAAAGTGAAATAATAGCACTATGACAGTGTAGTGTGGAGATGGGCTATGTTGTGTATGTGACTTTAATTTTTCTCACATATGCCTCCCAGATGTTTTCTGCCATCCTTACTGAGGGTAGGCCCCACCTCCATAGGTGAGCTCTTGGCTAAGAATGCTAAAAGCCCCTCTCTAAACGGGCAGCCCCAGGATTCCACAGAATCTTCACAGCCAGCCAATCATATGAGGTCTTCTTGCCTCGCTCAGCCAATCGTATGAGGTCTTCACCTGCCTTACTCAGACAAACAGACAAACTCACAGAAAAAAATGACTTTTATATAGTAGACAGGCATACCTAAGTGTGTTCAAACAGTTTTCAGGACTGTCAGTTTATGTACCATAGATTCAGCTGACAAAATTCTTCTTGTAAAGTGGAAATAATTGTTCTCAGAAATGTGGCTATTTAATTAAAGTGATCCAAGGAACATGTTTTTTTCACCCATATGAAGAAAATAGTCTTAAAATCTCTATGTCAACCAATTCTCTTTTTGCATTTATAACCTTTTCTATGGTAGAGAAATTCTCTTGCCTCTGCTCAGTTTTGTCCTATAACTTTTGTTCTACGAACTGAACTAACCAAATAGACCAATAAGATTATAGGAAGAAAATTTACTTTTAACAGGAAAGTGGGATCAAGCAGCATGTTTTATTCTGTTTTATTATTTGATTTATACTTCATGTTTTTTCCAAATCTGAGACTCAAGGTAGCTTACAAAATAAAAATAATTACAGGTAAAAATAAATGTAGCCACAAACACGAAGAACGTTTCTGGTCTTTTCTCTCCTTTCATCAGGAAGGGAGCTGCTTAAATAACTGAAACAATAACATCTATACATATTACAGCAAAAAAAGAGCAAAATAGAATCTGACACTTAATAATTCATATTTTGAGCAGGGACCGCAAAGGGACAAATAGCCTTGTGGAAGAAGGGAAAAAAATGAGGTCACTACATGTCATGAATTAGTTTCCTGCCAATGCCAATTTTAACAGTGCCACTGCAAACTGACTATAAAGTAGTATTTTTCTGCTTTCTCCAGTAGGTGTTGCTGTGTCCTTTTGAATCAAAATATCCCAAGTGCTTTAAATTATTTGAAAGATTAAATCCTATTTAGTCTGGGAGGGCAGTATCCTATGGGCTGCCTAGGATTTGTGAGCTCTCCAACTTCAATGTGGAGGAAGAGATGTGCCCTTGGAAAGCTTACCTCAGATCCCTCCTCTTTTTTCTTTTGTTTTGTTTTATATGTTTATTTATTAAGTTCAACCATCATTACGAATCAGCACAATAAATATAAATCAACATACAATAGATCCATATGTATATGTTGCCGTACACTCCATAAGAAATATTAACCAACAGTATGAATCCAGTATTACAGTATTATTCAATTGTACTCCCCCAAAAAAGATATAAATGAAATAGATCAATAATTAGATAATTTTGAGTTTGTCTATAACTAATATAACCTAGAAGAACAGTTGTTATTTAATCCTAACAATTATTGTACCCCAACCAAGACCTATTCTATATATTCACGATTTCTTATCCTAGAGTATTGTTATGAAAATCTAATATATGAATCTAGTTAAACTTAGATTTAACAAAAAAAAAAGTAAGGAATATGAGAGAGAGACAAATATAAGCAATATAAAAAGTAGAAAAAAGAGGGAAAAAGGAAAAAAAGAGGAAGGAAAAGAAAAGAAGAAGAAAAAAGAAAAAAAGAAAATGGAGAAAGAAATAATGTGAGTGAAAGAAGATTATGAAAAGATAACATAATATATAAAATGAATTTACAACTCTATTTTATGATTTACAGTTCTAAAAGAGATATTTCTCCCCATCTTTCTTTCCATACACTTTTTAGAGCATTCCATTCTTGATTCTTGATTAATTTTGGAAGTACGCTCATTTTAATAGTAGCTATTCGACCCAATAAAGATAATTTTAAATTTGCCTATTTGTTAAGATCTTCTCTGATTCTGTTCTAGGTTGGCTTATAGTTATTTTCATAAAGATCCAGATTTTTCTTTGTAATCACTATTCCTAAATATTTAACATTTTCCCCAGTCCGAAAGTTTGTCATTTGTTTTAATTCCTCCTCTTGATCCTTTGTCATATTCTTTGTCATCATCATGGTTTTATCTTTATTCATTTTAAAGCTGGCCAAATCTCCAAACTCATCTAATACTTCTAATAGTACCTTTATGCTCTTTAAGAGATCTTCTAAAATTATAGCTAGGTCATCCGCAAAGGCTTTCAATTTATATTGTAGATCTTTAATTTGTGCCCCCTTAATTCTAATATTATTCCTTATATTCCTTATATTCCTATTCAGTATTTCCAATATCATTACAAATAATAAAGGAGAGGGCAAGAGATCCCTCCTCTTTTTGAAACCTCTGCAGCTGTTCCTGCTTTGACATCAGAATGAAGGAGAAAAGTCTGGCAGGAAAGGCTTTGGAACTGAGGGGTGCATAGGTCTCCCGATCCTGTTATACAGCCGTCCCTTCATGCTTGCTGGGGTTAGGGTTGCAAGACCCCTGCAAAAGTGGAAAAATTGCAAATATCAAAATGTGTGTGTGTCTGTGGGAAGGGGGCTGAGGCATGTGGGAAGAGTGGGCACCCAGGGTCCAAACCAAGTCAGGGGAAGGAGAGAGAGAAGAGGTGGGTTAGCATAGTGGCCCTATATTTCCTCTCTTGCCCATCTCCTTCCTTGAGTGTGTGGGGTACATTGGGAGAAGGTTTGTGGTGCTAAGAAATTGGGCTACAAGCTGTCCTCAGCTGGCCAGGCAGTAGCTGGTAGAAGAGGAGAAGCAGAGGTGGGTCTTTAAAGAGCTCCATGGCCTGATCAGAGCCACTGAGAGGGAAGGTTCTTCCAGAAAAGAAGTGTTTGAGGTGTGGGGGCAGGGGTTAGAGAAAGTCGCAAATAATCGAATCTGGCAAAGTTAAACCTGCAGATGTGGAGGGTTGACTCTACATCTAATCTAAATGTTTAATTTTCGTAGATGGGTAGGTTCCAACATGTTACATTGAGCTCAGACGCAAACTGGCAGTCAGGATAGAAATCTTGAAAAACCAAAAAATATGGGTTTACTAACTTCTACTTGCAAAAATTAAAAGCTGAATCTAGATTTGCCCTTCTGTGAAAAGAACAGGTTGCTTACCTGTAACTGTGGTTCTTCAAGTGGTCGTCTGTGCCCTCACACACTAGGAGCTTTCACACATGCGCGGCAGCGTTCGGAAGATTCTAGAGCTTAGTAGCTTGGCGGGAACCCCTCCCCCATGTCCGTACTGAGCATGCTCAGCCCGCCAAGCCAACGGTCTCTCCTCAGTTCTAGAGTCCGCCAATAAGGGACCTGAAAGAGGGGACGGCTGGGCGGGTGTGTGTGAGGGCAAAGATGACCACTCGAAGAACCACAGTTACAGGTAAGCAACCTGTTCTTCTTCTTCGTGGTCTCTGTGCCTCACATACTAGGAGACTTTGTAGCTTACCAGTTGGACGGTGGGTCAGGTCCTAGAGAACGGAAGACAGCACCACACGTCCAAAACGGGCATCTCTCCGGGACCGGCAGTCCAGTCTATAGTGGTGCACGAAGGTCGAGGGTTGAGACCAGGTTGCCACACCGCACAGTTCTTGCAGGTCCACTCCTTGAAGGAGAGCTGCTGAAGAAGCTACTGCTCTGGTGGAATGAGCACGCAGTAAGGCTGGCGGAGGCTGCTTAGCCAGTTCGTACGCCAGCAGAATGATCTGGGCCACCCATTTGGAAAATCTCTGGGTGGACACCTTGTGGCCTCTTCGATGCCCACCATAGCACACGAACAGATGGGGTGTCTGGCGGAAGGGCGCAGTCCGGTGAGTGTAGAACGCCAAGGCCCGACGAACAGCAAGGGAGTGGAGGGAGAGCTCCAGAGGTATAGTCAGGTCCGAGTAAAAAGCAGGTAAGATGATGTCCTGGCTAAGGTGGAAGTGTGATACCACCTTGGGCAGGAAGGAAATGTCAGGTCAGAGGACTACCTTGTCTCGGTGGAAGACGAGAAAAGGCTCATCAGATTGCAGCGCTGTCAGCTCACTGGCCTGCCTGGCTGAGGTGACAGCCACCAGGAAAGCAGTCTTGATGGTCAAGAGCCTGTCATCCGCAGTCACCATGGGCTCCAAGGGCAGTCGCGTCAACTGCGATAGTACCAAGGACAGCAACCAAGGCAGTAGCGGCGGCGATACCAGCAGATAAAAGTGTTGCAGGCCCTTCATAAACCGCTTGAGGGTAGCGTCCCTGAAGAGTGCTGCCGAAGGGGACCCCCGCGGCTGATAGGCCACAATAGCGGTGAGGTACACCTTCAGGGATGGAAAAGCAAGCCCTTGTTGCCGAAGGTGGAGAAGAAAACAGAGCACGGTAGGCAGATTGACAGGTGATACCAGCTCCTGACGCGCCTCTGTGAAGAAGACAGATTTCTGCCACTTGTAGTGGTAGTTGCGGCGTGTCAACTCCTTCCTGGCTGCGGTGAGGACATCTACGATGGCCGGGTCCTCTAAGGCGTTATCCGCCAGGCGCGCAGGGCCAGGAGCGGCAGGTCCGGGTGGAGAACAAGACCGCCAGAGTGCGACAGGAGATCCGATGTTAATGGAAGCTTGAGGAGTCGACTGCGAGCGGCCTCGAACAGGGGCCTGAACCAGTGTTGCCTCGGCCAATACGGGGCTATGAGGATGACGTCGGCTCAGTCTGCGAGGATCTTGGCGACCACTCAACCCAGGAGAGGAAACGGCGGGAACGCGTAGAGGAGCCCGTCGGTCCACTTGAACTGGAAGGCATCGCCGAGAGAGTCCTGGCTGAGGCCGGCTCTCGAACAGTACCGATGACACTTCCTGTTCTGGTTGCTGGCAAATATGTCAATCATCAGCTCACTCCACTGATCTCGTATCATTTGGAACGCCGCATCCGAGAGGGACCACTCATGGTAGCACGAGGTGTCCCTGCTGAGGGTGTCTGCCATGGTGTTCTCCTGGCCTGCCATGTGCACCGCGACCAGATGGACTCGAAGCAACACGCACCAGTCCCAAAGCTGAAGGGCAATGGTGAGGAGAGTGGTCGAATGAGTTCCCCCTTGTCTGTTGATGTAACATATGGCTGTTGTGTTGTCTGTCAGGATCAGCACTGTCCGGCCGGCAACTTGGTTGCAAAATGCCCTGAGAGCTTTCCAGATGGTGAGCAGCTCGAGGGCGTTGATATGGAGGCCGGTCTCGTCGTTGATCCACCGTCCCTGGACTCTGAGATCGCCGCAATGCGCTCCCCACCCGAACAGGGAGGCGTCTGTCGTTACCATGAGCCGAGGGGTCGGTTCCCAGAACGGCATCCCTGACAGTAGATGACGGTAGGACAGCCACCATAACAGGGAGCGGCGCACCTGTTGAGGAATGCGTAGGAGGCGCCTCTGGTCGTCCAGGAGCGGATCGAAGACTCTGACGAACCAGTGCTGAAGCGGACGTGCATGAAGCCGAGACAGGTAGGTGACTGACGTGGTCGAGGCCATGTACCCAAGAAGTTGCTGGATCCTTCTCGCTGATATCGTCGGGGCGTCGAGAACAGCGGATGCGGCCCGACGGAGGGTACGTGCATGCTCCATGGGCAGATACACCCTGGCAGACACGGAGTCCAAGGTCACTCTGATGAAGTCGAGGACCCTCGCCGGCTCGAGGTGCGACTTCTTCAGATTGACCTGAAGACCAAGACGGGTGAGAAGAGAAGGAGTCCGGTGGATGTCCCTGTAGAGTTTTTGCCTGCAGGACACCACCAACAGCCAGTCGTCGAGATCAGGGTAGATCGAGACACCCTTTGTCCGCAGGTACGATACCACAGGGGCCATGCATTTGGTAAAGACCCTGGGAGCAGTGGAGAGTCCAAACGGTAGCACCCTGTATTGATAACAGGTACCATCGACCGCGAACCGTGCTGCGGGCGAATGGCGATGTGGAAGTAAGCATCCCAAAGATCGATGGAGGCGAACCAGTCCCCTCGCTGAAGGAAGGGCAGAATCGAAGACAGAGTGACCATCTTGAACCTCTTGGGGCGGATGTACTCGTTTACCCCTCTGAGGTCCAGGATTGGTCATAGGGTACCGTCCGATTTCGGTACTGTGAAGTACCGCGAGAAGAAGCCAGTGGTACTGGCCGAGGGTGGAAATTCTTTGATCACTCCTTTTTGCAGCAGGGACTGGATCTCTTCCAGCAGGGCAGAGCTGGCTGGGAATAGTAGACGCCTCGCGGAGGTATACTTCCAAACTCGATGGTGTAACCAAGACGGACGATGGAGAGAACCCAAGAGTCCGTGGTGATGTGGTGCCATTCGGCGAGATGTCGGGCCAGGCTCGGTTGGTCTCCTAGGGCTGCTGGCAGGCTGAAGAGTGGCTGTGGTGGTGACCCACGAAGGCAGTCAAAACTGGGACTTCATTGTAGATGAAGACTTCTTGGAGGCAAACCTGTGTCCTCGAAGAGGCCTCCTCACCAATGATGAAGTCGACGGCCGCAACGGCGCCGGGAGCAGCAAATGAGGTCGGTATGTGGCGGACGAGGATCGGCGCCACGACGAGCAGGAGCCAAAGCTACGACGCAGCTGGGTCGGCTGATGGATCCCCATCTTTTTTGCTGTTAAGCGGGCCTTGACCAGTTGATCCATCGCCTCATCAGTAGTGGCGTTGAATAATCCCTGGCTGTCAAATGGAAGATCTTCAATCCGCTTACGGCTGTCTTCCTGCAAGCCCGCTGACCTGAGCCACGCAAAATGTCAGAGCGCCACTGAGCCTACCATTACTCGGGCAGCCACCTCCGTCGAGTGCCTAGAAGACGAGATCTGTTGGTTCGCGAGCTCCACTGATTCATTAAAGAATTGCATGGTGGTCACCCGGTGCTCTTCAGGGAGGTGTGCCAAGACAGGATAGAACCTGTTGAGGAGGTTCCTTTGGTAGGCTGCGAGGCAGGCCTGCGTGTTGGACACCCTGGCAATGAGTGACGAGGCAGAGTAGAACCACCTGCCAAAAGTGTCCAAACATTGGCCCTCTCGGTCTGGTGGGGTGGTGTGCGGTCTCCTACCACCCTTAGTCTGGGAGGACTCCACGACGATGGAGTTCAGCACCGGATGACTAAACAGATACTCGACATCCTTCCGCTGCATGCAATAGAGGTGTTCCAAGTGATGCGAAATGGGCTGAGCTGACGCCAGCTGGGCCCAGGGGTGCAACGCTGGTAAAAATGGCAACGGCACTGTAGATGATGGGCGGATGTCAATGTAGGAGAACACAGGGTCCTGGACCGGTGGAGCCGGGTCCGACACTTCCAGCCCAAGCGCGGTCACCATCCAGAGGAGGATGTCGGAGAATTGTTTAATGTCTTCCAGTGCCGAATCCGGTGCCGGGTCCCCGAAGGCTAAGGGTGGAGACTCGTGAGAACCCGGTGTCGACTCCCCAGATTCTGATTCTGTCTCATATGATTGAGATGATCTGGATGGAGATCTCTCCGCCGACAGCTGTTGAGATGGCAGTGTCATAGTCACAGTTGACGCGGGTACCGTAGTCGGTACTGTAGTCGATGGAACAGCAGAAAATGGTACCGGTGGCACGGTGGTCATCATCGGTACCGTGGGCGGTGGAACAGCCGGAGGTGGTACCAGTGGAGGAGCCGGAAGTTGAAATGTCGGAGGCTGGACGATTGGCAGCACCGCAGGCAGCAGGTGTTGAATTGCCTGGGTGGAAGTCACAGTGGGAGTAGAGGTCCTTGCCGGGAGGGTCCCCGAAACTGGACGGAAAACAGTCGCCGTAACCCTCAGAGGTGGTGACACAGCCCGGTAGCACGGCGAACGGTCCCAGGACCTCCGGTAGTGCAGAGACCTCGAAGGCAAGCGCGACAGCGAACGTTGGTATCTCGCATGGTACCGGCCACGAGATGGAGATCATGACTGGCGGTACGGCGACCAGGGCCTCACATCCGGGTGATACCTATCCCTATACGCCGGAGAATAGGAATGTTATGAGCCTGGGTGCTCCCACCAGAGGTGTTCCCAGCTGTATCTTGCAATATACGAGGCCGAAGAGTACAGTGAGTCTTCCGGAGCTAGAGACAAGGCCCGCTCCTGATAGGACTCTCGACGTCGCGGAGATCGACGTCTCTCTCGGCGTTCTGGGGAGCGAGACTCGCTTCTCCTGGGAGCGGCCCGTTGACGGGACAAGGCCCAAGGTAAGGCCGAGAAAACCTCTGGGCGGTCCATCCCTTCTGGGTGACCAGGCGGAGATGCCGCAGCGTCTAGCACAGGCGGGCCCAAAGGCGCATCCGAGCCAACGGCCTGATCCTCATCCGACACCTCAAGGATTGCAGGTGGTTCTATGTCCTCAACAACTTCCTCGGGTTCTTGGGTTGCCGGAGGTGTCAGGGGACAGGTCCTCTTAGAGGGCGACCCCCGCTTCTGCTTCTTTTTCTTTTTCTCCGTCTCCTTTGAAGAATCATGAGGAGGAGGCCGCTTGCGTTGAGCAGCTGTAAGCGGCTTGGAGGACTTGGATACCTGCGAGCCCGCAGGGACCTCCTTGGAGATCTTCGGTATACGCGGCAAGGCCGATATTGGGGGCCGAGACGATACCGTCATCTTTGGTACGGCAGCCGCTGGTGCCGACGAGGGCGTGGTCGCAGGTCAAGTAGATGTAGACATGATGGATTCTCTGGCCCGTAGAGACTCTTCCCAACAGTGGGATTTTAGGTGGGATGAACAGTTCCGCAGAGTCTGGGCAGTGAAGTCTCGACAGACAGGGCAGGACTTGACGTTGTGGGCCTCCCCAAGACAAAAGAGACACTCACTGTGTCCATCGGACAGCGCGACCTTGCAACCACAGGTTATACATGCCTTAAAAAGGGCAGACATAGAAGGTCAAAAGAGAAGGAAAAGTCTAAGAGGGGAAGACTCACAGAAGCGGCAGTAGGAGAACGAAGATCAAAGAATCAGGAGGGAGATCGAAGAAAGGAGGGGTTTGAAGAAATCCAAAAAACCGAGTCCAAAGTCCGATAACCAGAAGCCAATGTCAAAAAAACGAAGACCAAGTCGAAAACCAGAAGAAAACGATCCGAATCACAAGCCAAGAAACGCTGCTAAGCAAGAAACTTCCGTTCGCTAAGGCGGACGAGAAAGAACTGAGGAGAAACCGTTGGCTTGGCGGGCTGAGCATGCTCAGTACGGGCATGGGGGAGGGGTTCCCGCAAAGCTACTAAGCTCTAGAATCTTCTGAACGCTACCGCGCATGCGCGAAGGCTCCTAGTGTGTGAGGCACAGAGACCACGAAGAAGGAGGAGCACTGCTTCTATTTGTAGACAGTACAGATGCCAGTGGAGGGTTGTTGGGTTTTTTTAATAACTTCTCCTTACACCAACAACTTGGGGCTACAGTGAAGTGTTGATGGGGAATTGTTGAAAATCATTACCTTGGTGAAAATTATCTTCAACATAATACATTCTCAAAACAGACTGCAATCAACCACTGTTCCACCTAACAGAACTCACCTGATTAGTCATGAGGCTGGTGCTTAGAATCTCTTCCTGAGCACTTAAACTTTTGTCAGGATTCATGTGACACCTAGTTTCTGCTTCACGGTTATATTATTGTAATGTATTCAATGGGTTTTGCAGTAAATAGCCTTGAATATGATTCTGAAACTTTGCCTAGTGTAAAATGATATCACCAATGTTCTTTTTTAGTTTTTTTAAAGGCCAGCTTTTCTTTTTAAGTTCTTTTAAAAGACCAGCTACAGAATGTAGTATAGCCAATATATCACTCTTAAGATCTGTGATAAACACTATCCCCAGCCTTTTCTTAGAATCTAACTTTTATCTCTTACAACTCAATACTATACCTGAACAGCAAAATTCCTTACATAAAGGTATCTTAGCTATTAATAGATTCTCATATAAACCAGAAAATATAGCTGAGGAATACCAAATCAGACATCCTAAAACTAATTTGTCTGAGGACTGATTGCAATCTTTTTCCCTTTCAGGAATTCCAGTCTGTCTTTAATAACTTCTAAGAGGATACTGTGGTCTGATGTAAGTGTGCTTATTTGAGATGACTTTCCTTCCTTTATAGAATTATGCTATGCAGTTTTGTAATTTGCAGGATTTAGGCAACTTGTGAGTTTGGCTTCATACCCCATGGTGCAACACAAAGAGATGTTATTCAGGCATATTATTGGCAACAAATGACTGACGAACAAAGCTTTGAATAGGAGGTGCTCTACTTTCAGATGAGCTTTTAAAATTGTTTTTAATGAAGTAAACAGAGGGATGGGAAATTGTGTCCCAACAAGGCTATTTGTGCTACCCCCATAATGCCTCCATTGGCCTTCCCACACACTTTATTTTGGATGAAAACAGTAGTTTTGGGTAACTTGAAAGTAAAGTCTGTTGGGTATGAATGGCACAGTTCATCCTGCCCCCACCTTCAAGTACACATTCCTTGCTGAATATGATAAATCTGTTTGTATTTTAATATTATAACTTTCTGTGGCTTACATCTGATTGCTAGTTCCAACCAGCTAGTCCCAACTAGAGTAGTCCCATTTTATCAGTGGGCTTCATTACCATATGGCAATTGATTTAATGGGTCTACTGTAGCTGGGACTAAGAACTGGATTTAGGATGAGAGCCAGCATGGAGTAGTGGTTTGACTGTTAGACTAAGACTCTGGAGAACAGGGCCTAAATCCCTGCTCAGCCATGGAAACCCACTGGGTGACCTTGGGCAAGTCATGCTCTCAGCCTTAGAAGACAAAGGCAACTCCCCCCTTCAAACAAATCTTGCTGAGAAAACGATGTGATAGGTTTGCCTTAGGGTTGCCATAAATCAAAAATTGCTTAAAGGCACACAGCAACAACAATCATGGAGCCTTCCACCTACTGTTGCATAGTAGCTTTTTCAAGCACTATCCAAAGCTTCCTATCAAATTGTGTAAAGCAGAGGTGGAAATCATGTAGTCTCCCAGACAATGCTGAACTACATTTCCCAGAATTCTTCACCATTGGCTTTGCCTTCCCTATGTCATCTCTTAAACAAAAGATTCAGACCAAAGCAGCATGTCAGTTATTTGTGCTACATCTGTTAATGAAGAACACTCACAAATAAGGCTTTTGACCAAAAGATGTCTTGCCCTCATATACATTGCTTTCTAGTTCACAGTTGAGTTGCAGATCTTTTAATCCAATCCATGAAATATGCTTTCCAGTCACAGCACACTAAAGAGAGCTTGTTACTGTGACTGAAGTTCACCAAATCCATCCTAAATCAAAAGCAACACTGTCTCAGATCATCAGTTCCTTCAGTAGTATATCTGCTAATCTGATGAGCAAGATCTTGGTAGACAAGTCCAAAGATAAGAAGGTATTTCATGAGAGGATTACATGCCTGTTACTGATTTGTAATCTTAAACGTTGACAGAAACATGACAATATTAATTTCAAAATGTCACTTTAATATTCCGATTCAATACTAATTTAAACAAAGTGAAACATTCAATGGGAAAACACGGGTTTAAACCAAACCCCATAATGGATAGCATCTACTTTGTCAATACCAGAACAGATTATTAGAAGGGCCAATTATATTAACTAAAGTTGAAATAAATTTGAATAGGATCTTCCAGCATCTCAAACTACAGTTTTGAGTATGGTAACTGTAAGAACAGCTAAATACATTCATGTTGAAAAATGGTAAAACAGTACATCTATGTACAAATACTAAAAAATGCAAACAAGTACATTCAAATATTAACAGAGGAAGGAAGAAGAGGAAGAGAAAGGAGAAGAATTGAGTTTTAGAGAACTTTTATTAGAAAGAATTACAAAACAAAATATTTACACTAATAATGTAATTCAAATATAAAATTGGTGCATTGACTGTACATAGTACACTAGCTTTAGAGAAGGAAGCTGCTTTCACTAAGGCAGCTTTGACATTTTTCACATAATTTTTCTTTAAAAAGAAAGCCTGCTAACACAATGATTGTTTTAATGCTACAGTTTTACAGCAAGGACAAACTAAAAATAGCAGCAGTTTCACATGGCATGTTTCCACAGCCTTATTTCTGTGGTCTAAGCAATGCCTAACAAAGTGCTCCCAGTTGAATACACAAAATTCACAACATTTTACCTGGCACCAGGTATGGTTCACCTGCTAGCCTTTAGCATTTGGCATTTCTTCCCTCCATTCCAAACAGAGCCAGTTTACAAACAAGTTCCCTTAAAACTACTAGGAAAATGCCTTTCTTTACAATGTATTTAAACTAAAAAGCAGCGTGTCACCCTCCTAGTGGTTAACTTTGGATGGTGTAAATAGACAATATAAGCAAAGGGCTTAGAAGTTAACATCCTAGATTCTTTTGGGAATTAGAAAAACAGTTATTTAACTGCATTTTGGTAAAATTAAAATTGTAAAAGGCTCCTCTTAAAAACCATTGACAGTGATTAAAGAGAAAATAAGAAACAGAATCCTCTCTTCCATTCTTAATGTAGTCCAACAATATTCCATCCACTTCCTTTGCCAATTTTATAGAACAGTCAAGTTAGTATATTGTGAGGCTAACTGAACGGTTCATTTTCTTTCCATTAAGACGAGCTGTTCTGGTCTGTACTGTAGATCTAGTTGTCATTCGATCTGTAATCTGTGCTCGTTCCTCAGCTGCTGCCTTTGCCATCTGTGCTTTTTTCAGTTCCCTAGAAGGGGAAAAATTCTGTTATTTCCTTTCTAGATAACACTGCTGAATGAACCCTTTAGATAACATTGCAACCAAAAAAGGTTTTCAAATAGGCTAAAAAGAACAATTCACCTTAATTATGATCAAGCACTTTCAGACCACTATTTGCAGAATCACACACACCCTTCCAAGTGAAACTTTACCCAGTACAGATGCCACCTGTTTCCCATACTCCTCCACCTCTGTCAAAATGTAGCACATTTCAAAAGTGCTGCTTTGACATCTCTCTCACTTCCTTATTCTGTATACAAAATACAAAGTGTAACCTACAGATTACATTCAGGTCCTCAAGGATGTTCTAGACAGGGTTCAAACAGGAAATGATTTCTGAGTTTGAAAAGAACTAAAGCAAGGCCAGGACAAAACTTCCCCCACAGCCATGAGAGGGCACAGAAAACCTTCTTCAGAAGGGGGGAAAAAAACCATAGGCAGGACAGGGCAGGCTCTCTCAGCTCCAGTAATGTTACATATGCTGACCCTGGATCTGGGGAAGTTGTCTATCCTGAGTCAAGTTAGTCCTACTACCAAGTACCCCTATCATGGAGTTTTCTTGGCACAATTTGTTCAGAGGGGGTTGCCTTTGCCTTCCTCTGAGACTGAGAGAGTGTGACTTGCCCAAGGTCACTCAGTGGGCTTCCATGGCTGAGTGGGAATTTTAATCATAGTCTTCAGAGTCGTAATCCAATGCTCAAAGCACTGCACCATAGTGGCTCTACTAGAACCTTTTGTAAACTAAACCAAATGAAACCAAAAGTCCATACAAACCGAAGTTTCATCCCAGCCCTGTGTGTTATTGGCATTCTGATTTGCACTTAAAAGCACTAGTGTGCCTGCAGCTAAAATTAATGTAATTTCTCTACTTCCAATCCTCTATAGCAAAGTCAATACACTATAGCTTGTACTTCATACCATTGCAAAAGTTTTCTATTTGTTGTTTTCATTAAGGATTAGTGAAATAAAGATGTCTAATCAAGATAATTTTCATTTTAAGAAGACATAGTACTGTTACATGGCTATTAACACCGTTTCCCAATTGTGTGAAGTTAAACTGGTACAGAATGGTTTCAACATACTTCTGTAATAAAGAATTCTTGAACTTCTCAGCATTCAGTTCTATTCGTAGTTGTTCAGCACTCTTTCTGGCAGTAGATAACAGTGCAGAATGCTTAACCAGAGCAACTGCTGAAGGTCTTTTCTCAGGATCTGGGTGTATCATACCCTGAAAAAAGATTACAATTACAGTTCACTATCCTGCCCATTGCCAAAGGGGAAAAAAGGAACAAATATTCAGTATGCTTTCACAAACGTGTTCTGATTGTCTTACTTTCAGTAATTCTAAAAACTCCTGAGAAAGTACTTGTGGAATTCTAGGCAGTTTTCCTTGTCGTATTTCATGCCACTGATCCCCGTTGGCTGGCAGTGGTTCAGCACCAGCAGCACACACCACAGTTAGTGCAAGGGCAAAAATATCTGCTTTTGGCAAGTAATTATAGTTCTGAAAAAGAAAGAAAGGTTTAATCTTTTCAGCAGAATATCACACACTAGATATCCAGGCTAAGTTTTCACTTCTAAGTTTTCACTCCACTCATAGAAAGGAAGTATCCTCTTCATGTAATGAAAACTGAGGATCTGAACCACAGTCAACACTCATATACAGACTGAATAATGTATTAATAAACAAACAAACAAACCAACCATTCTTACCTCTTGTAAAACCTCATTAGCCAGGAAACGACTATCTCCTTCCTCCACTTGCGGACTGGAAATTCTAGTGACATGACCAAGATCTCCTATATATTTAAGAAAGTAGTGAAGAGAAAAAGATTGTTAAAGCACAAAAAGCACAAAAAACTTACATAAACAAATCTAGCATCATCTATTCTTACCTATTTTGAATACAACTTTGCTAGATGACCATTCATCATCATCACCATCCTCAGATATTGTGGCTGGAATTGAGGTCCGAGATATAAAAATATTGCCTGCCAAAGAAAAAGAATATAAAACTATATAAAAATGTGATCTATCTTTGGAGCTACTAAAAGCTTTCACCACCTATTGGCTCCTTTGAATAACGAACACAAAAAATAACAATCTTCCTGGAAAGAAGCCAAAATCTAAGACAGTGAACAAACAAGCATAAACCCACCCTCCAAAAAGTCCAAAACAAACTTAACAACAGTTAGCCAGCCATGTTCTTTAAAATTGTTCTCTTTTATTGTACTCTGTGTTCAGACTTGGAACGTTTCAGTTACTAAGGTGTGGTTCACTGCATATTTTGCTACCACATATTCAATCACCTCTGAAAATGACAAACATTTCCACTGCAGAAAAGAACAGATCTTTGAATACATACTAGGTTTTATATCCATGTGTACCAATGACATTGAATGGATATACTTTAAACCACGAGCAACCTGGAGTAGTAGGTCTTTCAATTCTGGCTCACTGAAGTAGCGCATATTTCTGTAGTTTTCACTTATGGCATCAGCTAAACTTCCACCTAGAAGTGAATTTAAATATATTAACATTAAGGTAGAAAATTGTATTCATTCTAGCATAAAAACATAATCACAGTAAGTACACAGTGCTTTCAGATGTTCAAAACAACTTGTTCAGGTCTTTTTTTTCATTTGCCTACATGGTACCCATTGGCAGCTCAACATATGAAAAAAATACTGTATGGGTAAAAAACAATTAAAGAAACTATCCAATTAAAAACAGCAGTATTTTAGACGGAGCCAGTACAGCAGAGGAGAAGAAAAAAAGGCAAGACTAGCACAATCTCTCAGTGTGAGAAATGCCTGTCATCCTGCCTCACTCCTGGAGGACTTCTGCCTGCTGTTCTACCCTTCCAATAGGACCAGAACTCTCAGATACTTAGCCAGCTTCTCACAAACTAGACAACTTGTCCCCTTTTGAAAAGAGCTGTCTGTCTGAAGCCACAGTTGCTTCTTTGGGGGAACCATTTTGAGGTTGGAACAAAGGTTAGGGACAATCCCCTTGTTTGATGGGGGAATGAGTTTTTTTAATCTGTAATTTGTTGTCTTTTTAAAAACAATCTATCCTGCTGGTGAAAGAAAAAAAGTGTTAAAATAGGAAGCACAGGAAGCAGCCAATACAATATTAATGGCTGGAATTGAGAGACAGTGCTGGTGAGGGAAGATCCATAGAGTGTTGGTTGCCCTCTAAAATCTCTTCTACTTCAAACAGTCTCGACAGTCCAAGGCTGAAAATCCTACTGTTCAACGCCTGGTCAGTAATGGAAAAACAATCTTGATCCAAGATCTGATCCTGGATGAGTATGCCAACCTGGCTTGCATTACAGAGACCTGGATGAATGAAGTTGACTGAAGCTTTGTCCACCTGGGTTCCCTATACAGCAGCAGCAGCATCTGTGAATGCACACACATGGGATTCCTGAACCTTTGCAGCCAATCTTTGGAAAATTCTAGACCTAAGATCTCTTAAGCAGACACCCAACCTCATGCCTCATCTGTGCATGCCCTACATGATTTCCATTCAAACCTCCTCAGTTCCTTGTCTGCTAGAACAGTGTAGTAACCAAGGAATTTGAGTGCAAGACAAATGGGAGGGTTGTGTTGATTTCACAAATGACCACTTGAAAAACCACAGTTACAGTTAAGCAACCTGCTCTTTTCCTTTGTCATCTCTGTGATTCACACACATGGGAGATTAGCAGGCTACTCACCAGCACAGAAGGTGATCTGTGCCCATAAAGAGAGAAAGCACAGGTCAGACAAAGGAGGTAGAATTTATGGCTCAAATATCCAGCCTATAATGCCTAACAAAGTTAAGTGACTGAACCCAGGTAGCCACCTGACAGGTTAGATGTGTGAGAACACCTGCCAAGAAAGCAAGAGGGACAGACACAGCCTTTGTGCAATCAGGGCAGATAGATGAAGGTATTGGCTTGTTAGCTAACCAGTAACCAAGATGATAGTTGCAACCTAGTTAGAGATGCTCCATGATGAAGCCTGGTGGCCTTGTTTATGAGTTTCAAAGCAAACAAATAGTCTGGGTGATTTCCTGAAATGCCTTATCCTGTGAACATAGAAGGCAAGAGCATGATACACTACTACTGTATGCGAGGAACATTCTTCTTCATCAGATGGAAAAAAGTAAACCAGGTTAGCACCTGAGCAGGATGAAACAAAGAAGTCACCTAAAAAAAGGTGACATTTGGAAATAGGACCACCCAACTGGATGAAGGGTGGGTTAATATGCAAAGCAGCCAAGTTACCAGACTGTCTAGCTGAGGTGATTGCCACAAGGGATAATTTCTTCCATGTGAGAAGGCTCAAGTCACAATTCACCTATGGCTCAAAGGGATGCTTCATTAATTGAAAGAAAACTAGCTGCAAATCCCATACTGCAGCAATGGGCATCCAGGGAGGGAAAATGTTTGCAAACTATTTAAGGCTTTATCCTAGGGAAACACATACTAAGAACCTTATTAAACAATGCAGGTATATCACATTTGCACCAGGCTAATACCACCTTCTGTTAGGGTTTTCAGACTGACGTTGTTCCTCTCTGTTGTTGTCCAGTGAGAGACAGTTTTAAAAGCAATTCTTTGCACTAATACAAAAAAATCTGTTAATGATCTCTTTTCCCACTTGTGCCATGCTGTGATTTCCTGTGTGAAAGTTTAATTTCATTCAGATTTTGGATAATCAATGGGCATACTTTGTATGGGAAAACTATTGATCATGGGGAGATATAGTCCCATTCTGGAGTTTGTCACTACAATGCTACAACACGATGGTGTGCTAAGACCCTAATTTCTGTCTCTCTCCTACACACAGTCACACTCCTGGAAAGGTTTAGTTTAAAAAAGCATTTATTTTATTAACTCTCTGCCTCTTTTTTGCTGTTTCTTCCTTCAGACATACTAAACTCTGCCACATGAAAGCCAGAGATAGATCAGATAGTCCATGGACCCCCAAAGGGTCACAAGGTCTTCACAGAGGGCAGAGTTCACAGAGGCTGTCACAGTTTGCACAATAAGCAAATGGTGGCAGCTCTGGGCTCATTTTGGGATGGTACTGCTTGCTGCCCAGCTCCACAGGATGGGACTTGGACAACCAAAAAAAGCACATGCACCCCTGGCCACTCCCCTGCTGGCTTCTTGCTTGGGGGCATGCTGGCACTCTTGCAGGAGAGAGCAAAGATAGCTACCTTTGCTCAGCCAAAGGCTTCTTTCCCTGCCAAAGCCAGTCCAGCAACAGGTTTAAAGCTGCAGGAGGTGGCAGCCATGGAGGAAAAAAGGTGAGCAGGAAGCATCCATAGGGGGAAGAAGCAGGGGATGGAATGAGCCAACAAGCTCAGGCAGGCTAACTGGCAGCCTAGTGGGCAAGGACTTGCGGGGACAGGGACACGTTTGCCAGTGCAGGGGACCCCTGGCTGGGGGGCCCACACCGTGGTCAGCAAAGCAAGAAGAGTGGTGGTATCATCCTGAAGCCCAAGTACAAACTCCATGAGAGCTCCAAAGTTGATATTCCACACCCAGGAAATCATGGCCATCCTCAGCAACATAAGATACTTAAAGGGGATCGATTGTAAAGAAAAGTTTAAGAACCACTGATCAGTGGCTGTTGACTTTCTTCTGCCAGGAATTAGTTAAGTCTGGGAACTCTGATCTCTCCCGATCAGAAATTCATTCCCCACAAGGGGAAAAAAGTCCTTTTTTTAGCATAAGACAGTTTTCATTTATTTTATGGGCGGGGCCATCTATATGTATGTGCGCATAACTTATCCCAATTAAACACTATTTTAAGAGACAACACAATTGTAGTGGGAGAGGAGTCTTGTTCAATAAGATCCCAAGAAGAAAATTCCCTCAGATGCAAAAATGCTGAAAGGGCCTCAACATAATCTTTACTGAGGAAAGGGAAAGGCCCCATGTTGCCAACAAAGATAGAAAATGCAAACTTAACTGAAACTTGATGCCAGTCCACACAAACATTTCCTCAGGAATAAGAAGCAATTCCACTTGAAACAGTATGACTTCCTGGTAAACAGTATAACTTCCTCCTAATTTTGCACAGTGCATCATCAACCGCATTGTCCACTTTTGTTTTTGTACTGTGACCAGCCCTTATTTCTCTCAGATTGGTGCGGCAATTCCCAATATGATAAGGCACACTGTCTTTACCACACAACTCTGTCTCTCTTTCCCATAACACCACTTTTGTGCAAAAGGGCAACAGTATTCAATGTTTATTTAGAACCACAGTAATTCACCACAATTCTGTGGTAGCATGTTTCCTGTGTTATTTATCACTATAGAAAACACATGCCAAATCAGTATTTAAAGATAAGCTGTAACATTTATTAAGATAACACTAAAAGTAAAGTAGCATGTTAAGAGTTCATATGAAGGTCAATGTTGATACATTTCCTCAGTATCTGTTTTAGACAACATTAACAGTACAATATTAACAGTTAACTCTCTGCTCAGAAAAAAATTCAATTATATCTCTAAACTTTCACAAAAGGCACAATAATCATGAAACAGCACTTTGGCTAAACTCCCACAAAACGTTTAACCCTTAACCTAGGTCAGATCCTACAAGGGTTCAATTTCTCTTCTGCCTCTCATTATGCTTCCACGAAGAACTAAAACTCCCAAAATAGCCACACTTTCTGACTGACAGAGGGACTCTACTCTCTAACTCCTTGCTAGATTCTTACTGAAGGAATACAATACTCATAGGTAGTTGGCTTTATATAACTTTTCCTATCAGCCACAAGCCCCTCCCACACAGTCCTCTGTGTGTAGAAGGCTAAGGTATGACAGATGTCTAGGGAACACACTAAACTTTCCAGTGGTGTAGCAGGGTGATGATAATAGGTAGGTAATATTCTGTGACAGATGAAACTCTGAGACCACCTTAGGGAGGACAAAGATATCAGGATGCAGGACTACTTTGTCACAGTGGAAAACTAGGAAAGGCTCATCACACAATAAAACAGTCAGTTGCCCTGAATGCCAAACCAAGGATAGAGCAACAAGACATTCATCCACAGTTGCCAAGGGCTGAAAAGGGTGCGGTATCAATTGCGATAAAACCAGAGACAGCAACCATGGAGACAAGGGAGGAATGACTGGAGGGTAGAGATGAGCCAATCCTCTCAAGGACTTCTTCATGACTGGATCTGTGAAAAAGGTACATGGAGAAGAGGTAAGCTGTTGATGAGCAACTACTGCTGACAGGTAAACCCTCAGTTACAAAGAAGACAAGCCTTTCTCCTTTAAAGACAAAAGAAAATGGAACACAGTTGAAATCATTGCAGGTCACACTAGCTCTGACTTGGCAGCTGCAGACTCACAGAACTTCCTCCACTTGTACAAGTATGATTTGCTTGTGGAGTCCTTATACGAAGCCTGTAGAACAATTTGTAACTTGGGGGAGTCTATATTCTTCACATAGACAGGCATAGCAATGGAATGTTGGGATGAAAAACACAGCTACTGGAGTGACATAGAAGATCTTGTCTGTGAGCAAGCAGAATCCGGTGACCATGGAACATCTCTAGAAGTGGACCAAACCATGGTTGTTTCAGCCAGAAGGGAGCAATCAGAACTGCATCTGAATAATTCATCACAAGTTTGGATGTCACTCTTCCTAGAAGAAGAAAGGGTAGAAACAGGTAGAAGCAGGCAGCCTGTCTACTGGAAGATGCAACCCCTGCCCTGGAGTAGAAATGAAGGCATTTGCTGTTGGCTTCTGTTGCAAAGAGGTTGATGTTGAGACCCAATTGCTGCAGAAAGGATAGAGTGAAATGCAAGTCCTGATATAATTTGTCCTTGCAGGATGCTGGCAAATCTTATAAAGCTGCTCTAGTTTTCTAAGAGTAGGTGGCAAAGATGCAGGTTGCAACCAGGCCTGTTTGATAACCACTTACAAGGCAGGTACAAAGGGTACTGTGGCTGGAGAAGGAGCCTGAGTGTTAACTATATGAAAGACAGTCTGACACAGGAGCTGGTGGAGTGGCAACATCAAGGCTGATGGATTTGGCCATTAAGACAGCGTCAGCAAATTGCTTGTTGTCCTCAGGGGGTGCTTTGGATGTGTTATCCTTGACAGTGGTAGGAAAAGGTGTAGAGCATCCTGGAGAATCCTGGGAGGAAGCATCCTCATGATCCAAGGAACTTGACGAGGACAACAGTAGGGCTGTAGGACCAACATCAGAAGAGTGATGAGCAACCTGCTCCTGTGAGGTCAGAGGGACCAATGACAATGGACGATGTTATCACTAAAACCGATACAAGTGAAGTTGAGAGAGATGCTGTAACAGTGAGCAGAGATAGTGGAGGCCTTGATACCAATGCAGCAGGCCTGGACAGAGATGATGGGGGACCAGAAGAACTCTTGGGTGGATGACAATGAAGAGACTCATGCTGTGTGTGGAAAAGCCAGAAGAGGAGGCAGAGAAGCTTGTACTACCAGACATTGCTGACACTCTTAATGATCACAACCAAGAATGATGTGGAGAGTAAGAACAGGATCAACAAAGCGATCTTCAAGGCTGAACCTGTGGAGACAGCAAAAGTGGGATCATGACTAGGAGTGGTGTCCACCCATAGACCTCCATGGAGATCAATACCTGAACTCTTGTGGATGGTACCAGTCTCAGTATGATGGAGAATATGACCGATGCAACCTTGGAGGCTCCCACCACAGATGCTCTCATTGGTACCAGTAAAGATAGGATATAGATGTGAAGATTAAACCTTCATGCAACCCGTAATCTCTCTATGGTGGTCTAGATGAAGCGTAACAGTGCTCACAGTACAAGGCAGAATGGTCCTGAGTAGTCTACAGCAGCCCAGAGTGGGAGGCAGTGCTGGAAGACAAGAAGCTGCAGGAGATTGACTCCAAGGGGAACTCAGCACTGACAGACTGCTCCTAAGTGAGAGCTCAGTCTCGATGTCTGACTCAGGCACCAGGGCAACAAGACAAAGAGTGAAGCTGGTACAGAGAGCAGTATCGATTGTATCAGAGAGAATGTTGGTGAGGTTGGTACCGAAGAAGCAAAGCCTGACCCAAGTATTTGGTCTTCTTCTTTGACTTAGGCTGTGCCTCTGCAAGAGCCAGGTCATCACTAAAATGCTTCCTCTCATCGTCTTTGTCTTTTGCAGATACAGTAGAAGGTCCAGTTGAGGTCAACAGTGGTCCAGATTGCTGGGTCAAAGAAGGCTTCGGTACTGGTATTAAAAGCATTGGGTGTAACTTTGATACTGATGGAAATGCGCTCAGTACAAACTCCACTTTGTCAAGGTCGGTATCAATGACTTTTTCCACACCTCTCTCGGCCTTGCTACCATAGTGGAAGTAGTAAAAAGGGTACTGCTCCCTGCACCCTGTTCAACCACTGTCAAAGACCTCTCCCAACAATAGAATTTTAGCCTAGAGGCTCTGTTCTTTAGGGTTTGGGGGTATGCTGCCTGCAAATCTTGCACTGGTGAATTTTATGAATTGAGAACCTATATTGTGTTCAAGACTCCAACTCCTCTATGTTCTTTAAGCATCCACTGCTAAATTCATTGCTGTTGAGGCACTATGTTTAGATTGTTGGGCAAGCCTCACTCTGCCATGTAACAAGTAAGGCCACACACTTGACTCGATGGGCCAAAAGGCCTATTCTCTATACATTTTGAATTACTAGGCCTGCCAATTCATCTGGATGTGGAGGAAATAAAAGGGGGAAATTTCCAAGAGCAATTCACTACTTCTAGCAGACCAGGTAAGAAAAGAAAGGCCACTGGAATATGAGACCAAGAATCAATGTGATAACAGACTGAATCAGGATCTGTGAGAGGCAGCTGGTGAATGTCAAGCTCCAAGGCTTTAGCCATCCTTAGAACAGAGCTGCTCTCTTGCAGCAACGGAGTAGCCCATTTAGCAGCCATTAGCAAACTGATCATGAAAGCTACCTGAACAGTTCCATTAGGGAAGTCCTTTGCTCTGACCTGTATATAAAGTCTACATTTAGGAATAAAGGCTTCCAATTGGGCCGGATCCCCAGAAAACTTTCCTGGCACAGCTACAGGCAACTTTGCATGGGCTGTCGAAAGCTGATTAAGCTGCAGTTGCAAGCTGTTGACTGCAGCTGTCAGCTGAGTGAGCTGCGCCTTTAAGGCTTAATTTTCCTCTTGCAGGCTTTCCATGTTATCAACTATGAAGCGGTCAGAACTTATTCTGTCCTATCTCAGTCCTGGCACAGCTGATATAGCAAACAAAACAAACTGAATATTTCCCAGCTGCTTACTTATTTCCAGGCAGTAAGCAAGGAGTCATAAATAAACTCCAACATAAACAAAATCCAGCAGGGTTTCAAGGCAAGGGAGTGTCCAAAGTCAATCTGAGCATTTGTCAAAGCATCCAGCAAGATGGCAGGTCAGATAAGCTCTGATAAGTCCTGAAGAGCCTAGCACAGCTGAAGACTTGATTGATTGTTGCTGGTTATAAATCCTGAGAGCACAATGCTGGCTCTCTCTCTGCTGCCTGTGCACTGAGAAGCTGGGTCAAGGTAAGTGTTCCTCTATATCCGAAGAGGCAGGACTCTGTTGGAACTGGCACCATTCCCTGTTCTGTTTCCAGCACTGTAACCTCTCTCTGTACAGCAGCCTCTGGCATGCCCTCTGTTTCAGACTGAGTCAGAATCTATGCTCTGGAAGCAGGTTATGACAAAAACTGCACTTTGGTCAGGTTCAACTTTGGCTGATCCCTGGAAGGCGGAGCTCATCTTCAAGTCTATGCAAGATGGGTCTAGGCAAGCTATGTATTGAAGGAGACAAGAGTGGGTTATCTGAGTTGACAGTAGCAGGGAGGACACACGCAGATCCATAAAGTCAATGATACCAAAGGAAGGTTGCATATTATTCTTGGACTTCTGACACAAAGGATCACCAATAGATTTCTTGCACTTCTTGGTATTCTTTGAATCCTCAGAAGAACAAGCCTTCTTGTGTTCATGAGAAGTAGAAGAGGCTTGAGGCACCACTGACAATGAGTGTTTTGGCACTGCGGCAGATGCTGAATGTGCCCAGGTATGTCAAACGAAAAGCTCCCGGTGCCAACAGTCCTGAAGGTGAATGTGACTGAGAAATGTGATTGGTACCCACTTGATCCGTCAGTACAGTGGAGGCCAAAATTGACGGTACCATAGAGCATGAAGTGATGCCAGCAGAGGCTGTAGAAAGAGGACTGCTGTTAGCAGTAAGTTTAGACGTCTTGATAGCTGATTCCCAAAGGACAGCTTTAAGATGTAACACTCTGTTTCTAGGCACCTGATGGGAAAAGACTCTACAATAGGCCTACTTATCCACAATATCGTTATCACCTAAACAAAGAAGGTGGTTGGACTAGGGAATCATCTACTGACAATTGAGGCACTTTTTAAACAACAGTGTAGATGCCATAAACTAGCAGACAGGTTGGAAAACTAAGTCATTTGACAAAGGGTAAAGAAGAAAAAGCAAAAAATGTTCAAGAAGGAAGAAGAAAGGACAGAAAACATGCTAAAGAATCACTAGCTTATAAGAAGTTCTCACAATGCAGCCACGATGGCATATGAAAGAGAGGAAGCTTAAGTGGGAACCACATAGGGCATAAGCAATGAGGGAGCAGGGCTTCAGCCAAAAAGATCTCAGCTCTAGAATTTTCTGAAAATAGGCACAGAGATCCCATCTGTTCAAGTCATACGCCACAAAGAAGAAATATCATTCACTTGTTGAAGCAACTTAAGTGGCTCCTGGTATGTTTATGGGCTGGTTATGACTTTTAAAGCTTGACATATGTTGGGCCCACAGTATCTGAAAGGCTGTATCTCCCTACAGGAACATGCCTGAATTTTACAATCCTCATGGGAGAGCTTTCTTTTAGTCCCACTTTCATCGCAGGCACATTTGGTAAAGACATGGGAGACAGCCGTCTCAGTGGCTGCTCCCAGGCTGTGGAATTCTCTTCCCCAGGAGGTTCATTTAGCCCTTTCTCTGTTCTCTTTCTGCTAGCAGGCAACACCTTTAATTTAAGCAGGCCTTTGGCTCTTAGATTTCTAGTATACTAATTAACTAGTATAGCAGAAGATTCTCTTAATATGATGTGCTGTGCTTTTATGTCTTTTATTATCTTTTAAAAGTGTTCTAAAAGCTTTAACTCTATGCTTTTTATTTGATCATTTTAAAACTTTTGTACAGTAAAATTTTAACTGTAGTTTGTTGTAGTTTAAGATTGCCTTTCGTCCCAAGTTGGGAGAAAGGCATGATATACATTAAATAAGTAATTTTTAACAGCGTAAAAGCTTTTAAAAGTTAACAGTGAGAATTAAAGCTACAGCAACTCCTCCTCAAGGGCTCTCCAGCAACAATTTGCTTAGGAAGGTCTATATAAATAAAAGGGTGCTTGCCAACTTGCAGCAAAAGAACACAGCAAGGGCCAATGAAGCGTCCTGTGGGAGGGATTTTCACAGCCTAGGAGCAGCCTTTCCTTTGTGTTCATCACACATTCCTGAGATCGCAGAAGGACCAAGAGAGAGGCCTGCCTTGAGGATCTTAAAAACTCAGGTACCCTTATAAAGGGTCTAGCTGTGATCACTACAACAGCCCTGTATATAAGGTACAAAGTCTATATTACCCCCACTCCCTAATGCTGAGAGAGGAATGGAACTACAATAGCTTATCTATGACCTAGCAAGTTCACAGCAGAAGCAAGATCAAGACCTCCCCAACATGTAATTCAGCCCACTGACCTCTAGCCAGACACTAGCCCACAAAAACTAGTTACTCTGTCAAGAACAATTTATACTTTTCAGACGAAAAGAATAAAACGTACAGGGGGCACTCACAGTCAACCTGAGCAATGAAAGATAGACAACTGGAAGTAAACCACACTAAACTCAACATGGCTCAAAGCATTCTAAGTTGATGTATAGTACCATGCTGTAGGAGCATGACTTATCAGTCAGGAAGAATGGATACAAATACATGAAACACTTTGAACCCTTAGGAAAAAGTATCATAAAACTTATTTCATTAAGTATTAATAAAGTCGAGTTTGATTTTGTAGAATTTGTCTTACTTTAAAGCCAAACTCTAAGCCTACGGCTCATTTATAAATTTACTTGCACTTTCGCAAACACAAGACTGTGTTATAATGGACTCTCCTGTGGTTCCACAGCCATGTCCATCTGGCTTGGGTGGAAGGATATCAAGCTGGTAAATTTTTCCATGAAGTACAGAAGTATTCTTTTATAAATATAGCAATATACTGAATCAGTCAGATGGATCAGTCTTGGTTATAAAATATTCTAATTTGGATACTGAAAATATTCCTTGTATCAATATTTCCAATTTAAGGCTTCCTCTTTCTGCCTTTTTCAACTTAAGAAGCATCCTCATGTAAACATTTCCCAGTGTTGATGTTTTCTGCATCTGAGTTGTCTCATTATTTCCCCCAGCCTTATATAGTATGCTTTGTCCTAATTGTGATTGTATATCTCACATTTACAGAAATTGCTGTGGCTGCAATTCTGTGTCCCACTGCACCTGTTTAAATCACGCTGAAACAAACATAATTTAATCGATTAATCGAACAAGTGTAATCTTTGGCAAAATGTAGTCATCATCACCATCATCCTACCCTCCAGAGACAATTGCTTTTTATCCACTACAATTATTTTTCCTATTAGAAACTAATAGTAAAGCAGCACATTCAGCATTACTCACCATTACAGTATTCATTCTGTATAAGCATATGGTCATCTTCTGCCCAGGCAGAGAAATATCTGACTACATGAGAATGCTGTCCCAAAACTGCATGAGCATAGACTTCTCTAAGAGCATTTTGCCTGTGATATTGAAATAAAGTTGTCATATCAATAAAGACTTTAGGTTCTTTAAGTCAGGTAAGCGTAACATTATGGAATTACCAAAGCAAAAGTTATTCTATACTAGGACTTAAAAATATGGTGTTTGTTTTCATTTCCTTTGATGTGTCTTTAGACAAAAGCATTCCATCGTTCTAGGTAACACAACTAAGTTATATAAAGGTGAGCATGACTTCTACCAAACTACCAAGAATTATGACAGGAACCACTGCAGATCCAACTATCGGTAGTTGTTCTGGATATACCAGTAGGCCAGAAGCAAATGCTTTTCATACAGAATTCGTATGCAATGAAGTGCTTTATTTTTTGGCAGATTTATACATCTCTGCATTCCACTCAAAAAACACATACTGGCAAGTACCTTCATAAATTGAAAGGGCTATATACAACATGACTATGCATCCAGGAGCAATTATTATCATGTAAACATTTACTAATACTTACTCATCAATTGAACCAGCCAATGGCTTCTTAGATCGTTTTATTGCATAGATGCAACCATCAAGTCTTTTCACACATTTGAATACTGAACCAAATTCTCCAGATCCAATCTTCTCTAGCTCATGAAATTCTGTGGCATATCGTGATTTCATATTACTTTCCGTTATGCTGATCCGCTACAGTGATAGAGATAAATGATTTGTTTCTTAAAGCTGAGGAAGCTAATCTCATGAATTACTTGGTAATGTATGGGAACTTTTTTTTTTTGTTTTACCTTGGCAGGTCTGATAGTTTCATCCTCCAGCTCTCCATCACTTGCTTCCATGTCTTCACCATAAGAGCTGAAGACAGAAAAATGAAGCGCTATGACATTTCTACTCTCCTTGATAAGCTAAAGTAAGATGCAGGCTTCCACTTGCCCAAGCAAGTGAGCTGTGACAATCATCACATCCTTCAAGGCATGTTTTTGATACTGGATGCCTTAGGCTCACAGTAAGTTGGAAAGGACTTGAAGGCACACAATGACAACAACAACAGAAGATAACTCAGTTGTGAGGGTCTGGAGTGTGCAACCAGCTTTCTAGAACTACAGCTGGCTCCCTGCTTTTGCTAGAGTTAGGGGCAGAGCACCCTCAGAAATTGCGAGCAGGAACAGAAGTTAGATTTGTGAAACTACAGAGTTCGCAAACGTACATATAGCACCTCTTTTCTCTGCATGGAGGCCCACCCATATTAGTGGACCTTACATTACACTTAAACCAGACCTTATACTAGATTTGTAGTGGACCAGATCTAACAATATCCTGATACAATAAAGACCAGTATTTCCCTATCCACATATCAGCGAAGCCAAAGAAATGCAAAACATGACACTGCTACTCAAGACATCAAGAGGAGATAAGACCGCTTCTTTTGGGTGAGGTGGATGCATTTAACCAAACAGCACAGTTCAGAGGATGATTTCAGGCCAAAGGTGACTGCTTCTTTTCTCAACACCCTTGTTCTGCTTTAAGCTAGATTCCCAGCTGCATTCAAACCACAGAAATGTTAACTCATTTTCCTGATTTCTTAGCCAACATTAATCCAGAGTTTCATGGTGTGGGGAATTCTGGCTTAATACAACCCAGGATCTTCACACTAAATCTAAGGTATAATGGGACAAGTGAGAAAGGAATACTTGACCCTCATATTCATTCACAACTGCAGAAGCCATAATGAAACCTCCAAAAGTATGGTTTTCCATTTCAAATTTAAATAACATTACATGTTTTACAATACAACAAAATACAAAATCCACAAACAGTGATAAGCTTTGGAGCTAACCCCCAAAAGAGTAGCACACACTATGCCAGCTTTTGAAGCTTCAATGGCTTCTTCATCAGCAAACACGCAAAAATCATACAGGAGAAAAATGATGATGCTGTTAGTCACAGGCCTACGATTTGCCTGAGATACTGTTAATTAAGATGGTACTGAAGGATTTCCATGGAGGCCAAGGCCACTTATCTTACTGGCCATGTGAGGACCTGTATGATTTTTAACGTCCTTGCCAGATTAAGAAGCCAGTGAAGCTTCAAAAGCTTGCATAATGTATTTTATGTGTTGGAATTAGCCCCAAAAATATCACCCCTTGTGGATTCTGGATTTTGTTGTATTTTGCTGCACAGCCAATACAGACAACTCCTGAATGTTTTACAATATAGTTGTGACGACTTGTTTTAAAGCATCCCGTTTTATATTGAGTACAATGGGCCTCCTCTCAGGTGACCTCTACATGCACAAATGCAAGGTCATGCAAAGTACTGTGTCCCATTATAATCAATAGATGCAGCAGGCACACACACACTGCATCCATTGTCTATACTGAAACATGATGCTTCGCATTTTTTATTTTACATGGGGATTCCTAGAAAGGAACCCCCCATATATACAGCAGGTGCTCCTGGAATGGAACCCTTGCCTGTATGGCAGGCACCTTGTATTCATCCTGAAGATGAAACAAGTGAAATATAAGTCCTTCTATCGGGTTGGCCTCCACTGTTGTTAAAACCAATTCTTTGAAATGGTTTCTCATGGACCAGCTCAGACACTCACTTGTTCCAGTGTGTTCGTTTTCTTCTGCGACACTGTCCAACTGAAGACTGAAGGAAGAGTGAATCTGGAGTGAAGGGATTAATGTTCACGTGAGGAGCTTGCCCCATGTCAGATTCCTGTTTTACTAGTTTTCCAACATTCATAAAGAGAGAACCACCTCGGAGTTTAGCTGAACTTGAGCCCATTCCTTCAGCTCTGCAAAGCAGACTCTGGAAAATTAGAGACAAATCAACATTATCAGTCATGTTAAATATCTGACAAGTTAAAGTCTAGTTCATGTTAACGACCACTGTATCCTCCATGTCATAATTGTTTTTAATTATGGTATTCCTTATATATAATCAGTGCAATGCCAATACCTCACTCCAATTATCAGAGCAATTAACAAAATAATCCACTTTAAGAAAAAAAATCTTGTAGAACACTACAAACCTTCAGGCTTCCTAAATGATACTAGAAATCAAGGGCCATGGATGAAATGTACCTCCATTTAGTTTCAACAATCCCACCTTTATCCTACGCACTGAGGAACATCCCAACTCCCAGGAAGCTTGGGGATACTTTGAGGAATGCCAACAAGGCAAAAAAGCAATTTACCACCAGCTGTCTTCCACCAGGGGAAAAAAGCAGGCTACTAATGCAAGAGGCTGGTAGGGGAAGTACCTGTTGCTTGCTCTCTTCATCAGCCCACTTAATTTCCATGCTAAACATACAGGAATTGACATAGGAACCCACCAAGGTCTATGCTTCAGCAGCTCAATATGCTGGCCATGGAAAAGGGGCTTCAGCACAGAACTGAGCAAACTGTCCTTCTTTTCCAGCATACTCAATCATCTGGAAGGAATTTCTAATTGCCACAAATGGTTAAACGCAAGACTGAAATAATGCTTTTGAATTAAAGAAATCTGTTACAATAAAGAGAGGAGGAGGGAATGGTTCCTGCAATCTTTAACCACAACAAATACAGCTGTCCCTCCACTTTTGCAAGGGTTCAGGGTGCAGAACCCCCACAAAAGAGAAAAAATTACAAATAACTCCCCCTGCTCCCTCTCCCACTCCTTTCCATGGCTCATCCCTTCCCATTCCCATGCAAAAGGGAAGAGAATGGGGGCTGGAGGAAGGCTCACACCAGCCTTCCTTTCCCCTGCCAGAGCTCCCCCTGACATTCCTATGCATTTTGCCCTGGCACCAAGAACTCGCACAGCCTTCTGCCCATTCCTTTCCATTTTACCACAGCACAAGTTCTCCACACCAGGGCAAAATGCATAGGAATGGCAAGAGGAACTCCAGAGGGAGGAAAGGAAGGCTTGTGCAAGCTCTCCCCAACCCCCCTTCCCTTCTGTCTTACATGGGAAGGGAAAGGAAGGAGCTCTGGAAGAGGGAAAGCAAGACTCATGTGAGCTTTCCCTCCCCCTTCCCTTCTGCATGTAAAAGGGAAGGAGGGCGCTCAAGAGGGGGGAAAGGAAAGCTCATATGAGCTTTCCCCCACCTCCTTTCTTTTCCCTTGCCTTATGTGAGTTCTTTGTCTGGGGCAAAATGCATAGGAATGGGAGGAGAATGGGGAGGAGGCATGCACACTCGTGAACAATAAAATTTGCAAACATCAAACCCACAAATGTGGAGGGAGAACTGTAAACACTAGCTGATGTTATAGGCAAGCCACAGGAAACAAAGCAATGTGGAATGATCAAATAAGACAGATGTTAGTTTTCTACCCTTAATCTAAATAGAATAAGCAAGGACAGCTGATGCCACGTACATAAGTAGTACTGTATATATAATGAATAAAAATACTACCTGCAAATCTAGTTTTGTGAAGTGAATCAAACTATTTAAAATAGTCCAGCTTTAAAATGCCCAACACCTCAAGAAAAAATACTCAAGATCAAACACAACCAAGCCAATTTAACATAACAAATTACAGTCATCCCTCCACATTCCCTAGGGTTAGGAGAACAGGACCCCCGTAAAAGTGAAAAAAAACTGAATAACTCTAGGCCCTACCAAACCATACTTAACATACAAAAAAGTATGATCACCATATTGAACTCACCATGGATTCCTTTCAGGCATCAGGGTTCCTTCACAAGGCAGAAGTGGGTGGCTGGTGGGGCTTATTGCCACCTCCACTGCTGCCCTACACCATTTTCAATAGGGACTTACAAGCCTCGTTCGCAGTTTCTCAGCCTTACGAGGCTTGCAGTCTCTATTAAAAATGACGCAGGGAGACAGCAGAGGTGACAACAAATACCCGTGAATAATCAAATCCACAAAAGTGAAATCCACAAATGTGGAGGGCTGACTGTAGATTCAAACTCATTAATTCTGTGAATGCTGAGAGCTTCTATTCACATAAGAATTCCACACAGAGTGCTTATACTGGCAAAGCAGAAACTGTGGGTCTAACACAATAAATGCAAAATGCCAGTTAAAGCATTAACAATACCAGTAGCAAAGTGTTAGCTATAAAATAAATTAGATTATTAGGTACCAGAACCTTTCTGAAATAACAAGGTCTGTATTGTTACCGGAAGGCTGGTACACCTCCCGAGGAAGAATGTTTCAGAGGCTGGAGGCAACAACTGAAGGCACTGCTTTTCACAGAAGACCTCACAGCAATTTATCAAAGTGCAATGGTGGGCTCACGCTAAAAGAGATGTTCATGATTTCCTTCTCTTCCTTCTAAAATCAAATGCACTCTTTTGGAATGGACTAAGATGTACTTAGGCTTAGAGCCAAAGACCTACCAAAATCAATGGGACTTGAGCTACAACTAAATTGTCACAGTGATCTTACTGAGTTTTATTCTAAGCATGACTAAATCTGGGTAGAATGACTACAAACTTGAAATATTTTTTTGATACCCAACCTATCTTCTGCAGGACTCTAGCATTTTACGACACTCTACAAAACAGTGAGCATCGATAGAAATTAAATAACCAACAATAAAATAGAAGCATATGTTGCAGATAATGCCAATTTTAAAAAATCACAGAAAACTGAATAAAATAATAGCATGGTGCTGAAAAGTAAGTACAGGATACCCAACAGACCTTTCAACATAGGACATTTCACCACCTACCAGAGCTTTCCAAACTTTTCATGTTGGTAACATACTTTTTTAGACATGCATCATTTCATGATACAGTAATTCAGTGTTACTAGCAAACCAGAGGTTAAACTAACCCCTTATAAGAGACAGACACATGCATAAATTGTAATAACAAAATGCATGGGGATGCAACATATCTATGAAAACCTTTCATATATTTTTAGAAATATATGATTTATAAGTAATAGCATACATTTCCAAGGTTGCAGGTGACACACCTACACACTTCAGGCAACACTAAACATGTTGCGGCATACCATTTGGAAAGCCCTGACCTAAGCATTGCCACAGATAAGGCCCTCTTCCACTTTTTAAAGTGCTTTCCCAGCAACCAATAATCGTATCAAATGGCCACGATGGGCATTCTAATCTAATGCATCTGGAAAATTCAAGGTTTGGAAAAGATGGCACAGGGAGTCAGTGGGCCTATTCCAAAAGAGACTCTCACTCAAGTATACTAAAGTTGTGCCATTTTATTGTTTTGAGGTGTTTAAAGGTCACTTTAGGAGTTTTTATTGTAATTACCAATACTGTGAAAGGACTGAAGTTTCTTCAAAAAGAAAGCCCTACATACAGCACGCTGCAAAAATCCAATCTGGAAGGAACCAAGGCAATTGTCACCACAACCAGGTCATAAATTATATATGAACTTTATAAAGAATTGATATATGGACGAGTGTGCTTATGCTTTCTGTCTTTCCCACCATTCCCCATTCCATCCCTTGCAACATCTTGGCCAGTTTGCTACAACATCCAGTGTAGTCTTAGTTTCAGAGTCTTCCTACTTACCATTCCTAAAATTCAGTTTTGCTGCAATAGCCAACCAAAGGGCCATTATGTAGCTTGCGGGGGGGGGGGGGGTCCAGAGAACCATCAGACAGATGCAGACCAATGAGATCTTCCACAGAGACACACAGTCTTGTTGCAGAGAATGATAAAGAATACCAACTCCCGCAATAAAAAAAAACTATGCTGGTGTAAGGTGCTTGTAAGTGTCACTAGTAAGATGTCAGCCTTTGTCTAATTAAGATATCTGCTGATACTGAAAGCCTGCACACAGTTTTATTTTGGGGAGCTATCCTAATAAAAGCATTGCTCTGAATTTGGAATTTGCTTTCTAGCCAACAAAACTGCTTCTTGGTTCAGGTCATTCATGTAAGCATCCTGTAACACAATACGTAGAATTGTCCAACACTTTTATTATTGACAGATCATACCAATACTCCTTTTTTTGAGAAGCTCTCAATTTATTTATATAGCACTTTCCTTTACCAATTATATAAAATCAACTCACAAAAAATGAGAGAAGAAATATTCTTTTCGCAATAATTAAGTAGTTTACCCAGGGTCACAAAAGGTGCTTCATGGTTGTGCAAAATGTGAGGAGAGATCATGGAATCTAGGTACACACTACTTATTCTAAGCCATTTTGAGAATTCTATTCATTAAAGAGATGGATATGAATATTAAACAAAAACTAAATGAAAATGATGCAACAAAACAATCAGACAACGTGAAATATCTATCTAAAACAGAGCATTCAAACCCATTCTGTTATATGGTACTTTGTGTATCACAGATATTTTACACACAATCTTGCAGAAGCATCTATACTTTAAAGCAACTGTTTTGTTTAAAAGGCCTCTTCTAGATTTCTTGTTCCTTTCTAAACTGCTGGAACAGCAGTTTGGTTTCAAGGAGTGTTCCTTTAACAGCTCTCCTGAATGTAAACAATCCAAATTCACTAAGCAAACTGGAAGACCAGCTTTCCAATCATAAGGGTAGGAGTAATTTTCCGGTGCTGGAATACAGTCCTTAAGACAGAATGGCCATGCACTTTGCAATGTGGGCAAGAACTATTTTAGTATGAATTTGTAACTCTCTTACATAATCTCAACGGACAATCTGCGGGCAGGACTTCTCAAAGATGCCAAGATTTTTTTTTAACAGGCAAACTAATTTGTTATGTAATGAATATGACAGAAGAACCTGGCACTGGAAGAATTCATTCACACCCTTGGCACTGATACATGAAGTAGAGCATGATGGAATCTCAGTTTAAAAGGTTTTCCGAACAATTGCCTCAAACAGCAACCCTCTTTCAGCTGTATTATTCTTTTTATAACAGACTGCACTTCAAAGGCCACTCCGCATGTTAGCCTGTAGTTAGCAAGACAAATCAAGAACCTTAACAACACAAGCCATAGACGCTGTAAATTACTTCATCATAGACAGGAGGTGGCCGAGCTGATAAGAGCCAGACACACACCCCAAGTCTGAAATTTCATCACACGCATGTTTGGCCTCCAGAAAACTGTCCTTCGGCTGCCCAGTGACCTCCGCGTTTGCCACAGTCCCTCTCGTTCTCAGGATGCCTCAGATCTTTCGCAGCTCAAAGGAGACGTGCCGAGAGACCAGCTCCGGCCGCAAGTCTTTTGTCTGAAACCAGGGAAAACGGCTGCCTGGTCGGCCCTTAACGCATCCAGCTTCTGCCTTTGAAACCGCCTAATCAGAAGACCTGACAAAGGCAGGAGGGGCGTGGCGCCAATTCCCCCGAGCGCCGCTAGTCGCCTTCTCCCTTCTCACATCTCGGGAGCGATCCCTCAAATAAAAAGCACTTTTTTACTCCGACCAAGCGGATCGGCCGCTCTGGCTGCTTCACCTCCAAAAGGCGATCGGCAGGCTGTTCGTCGCGAAGGCTCTGCCGGTCTCGGCTTTAGGGTCAGCTGCGGCGGCGGGCGAGAAATGGGAACCGGGCCTCCGTGGGGACTCAACTGTTCGCCCACGTGCTCGCAGGAGAAAGTCAAACCGCAGATCCGGGGGCTCGCGGGGAACTCCCGGGCCGACCCTACAAGGATTCCTCCCCCGGTCGCCGCCCTTCCCAATCAAACCAGCGAAACGCTCTGACCCCCTTATTCGCACAGCCAGCCACCACTGAAGCCCCTCAAGCTACCCCCCCCGCTCGATTTTTGGCTGCCTCCTTTCCTCCCGGCCATTACCCGCCGTCCCCTCCCTCTCCGTCCCCCCGCCCGCCAGCCCTCCGCGCCCCTCACCTTCGGCGTGTGCGGCGTGTCGAAGAGGCGCAGTTTACGGAAGGTCTTGTGCGGCGGCGTCCCGGGGTACTCGGGCAGCGGCGAGCCGGGGGCCGAGCGGGGATCCCGGTAACGGATCGCATCGGCCCGCGGAGGCGACGGCTGCCCGCAGTAACGGCGGGAGCCCTTCAGAGGCGGCGAGCCGGCCATGAAATAAGCGCCGGGGGATTTCACGGGCGACGAGGAGCCGAAGCCTTCCTCCTCCCACGAGTCGCCCTCTTCTCCCGGGAGCGCGGGCGGCGCCAGCTCCATCGCTACCTCCTCGGGCGTTCGCGGCCGAGGAGGCTCCCTTCGAGCCGGGGTGCGGGTGACGGAGAGCGGGGAATCGGCCTCCTGGAAGGCCGAGTCTTCTCCGGTGCTGTTGCAACTGCTGCTGCTGCCTCCGCCTTCCTCCTCCTCCTCCTCCTCCTCATAGCAGTCTTCCTCCTCCTCCTCTTCGTCCTCGTCCTCGCAATCGCTCCCGCCGCCCGAGAAGAGGAGCTTCTGCCGGATCGGGGCGGCTGCCCGCCGGGCTGTGAGGCGCCGCGCCCCCGCCCCCGGCTGCTGCGACTGCAAGCTCAGGAAGCTCATGGCCGAGACCCGCAAAATGCCGACCCCGGTCCTGAGGCGATCCCTTCTCCTCACTTCAGACGACGCGTTGACAGCCGCAGCGACCGGGTCCCCCGGCCCAGATATGCTCTCGCGCGAGGACTCGCAGCTCAACCTCCGCCTCGTCGCCACAGTTCGCTCCCGACCTACCGCGCCCCCTGACTCACTCTCGCGGCCGCCGCACGCCGCCGCACAACAGCTCGTTCAGACTCCGCGGCTTTCCCGCGACCGTTAGTCACGTGGCAGTCACACCAGCCAATCAAGCACGCCCCCTCCGTTTGAAAACATGGGAGGCGAGAGGCGGGGCTGTGCGTGGTTGCGTCAGACGGCCGTTTGGCGCGAATTCGCGGCTCAATAAATAAGGGGTAGTGGCCGGGGCGGTCCTAAGCTGGTTTCGTCTTATGGGGGGGGGGGGGGAAGGGTGGTCGTTAGTGGGCGGTGTGGACTCGTGATACTTCACCGGCGGACGGGGGTTAGTGCTTCGGGAAACAAAGCAGCGCGGACACGGAGAATCTAGCTGTTGGGCTTGACCGGAACGTGACTCTTGTGACTCTCTGGGGATTTCCAACTCCTGCCGCTGGCCGAAACTACGCGAAGGGGGTTATCTGTCCTCATTGTGTCTCAGGCCATTTCCGCACCAGACTCAAAGGCCCCTCCCTAAACTGCAAACCCCAGGATTCCGTAGGACGTCGAAAGTGGAATAACAGCGCCGTAACAGTCTGGTGCGGAAATGGCCCCAGTCGACGCCACCAGGGAGTCTTTTTTTTTTTTAATCTGCGTGTGTGTGTTTTGTCTGGCGCGTATGCCGACTGGCTGAGCACCCTCCTCGCTTAGCCCAGGGCTGGCAGGATCCAGCGCCTTGCGCGCTCCCGCTTCCGCGGATGGCGCTTCTCTGGGGACCGGCGTGCGCGCCTCTTATTTCGAGGCAGGGGGCTCTCAGCCGATGGGGCCGGCCGCCCTCCGCCTTCTCGGTCCCGCTGCTTCCCGAGTGGCCTCCCGTTTTAAGTTTCTTGCCACTTCTGGAAGTAGGGGAGCTACTGGGATGCCTTGCCCTTTACCCACGCGCATGCTTTGTGGCCGTTATGCTCGGGGTCACCACGCAAGCTCTTTTTGTGGGGTCGGCCAGGCGCAGCCACGGGTGCCACAGAATCGGGGAACTTACGTTGGTGGGTGTGGGTTTTCCGGGCTTTGAGGCTGTGTTCTGTTAGTATTAGGCATTAGCATTAGTAATTAGTAATTAGTATTAGGCTGGCCTCTTCAGAGGAGCTAGGACCACTAGCTCCTCTGAAGAGGCCAGCCACAGATGCAGGCGAAACGTCAGGAGAAAATACTAATAGAACACAGCCTCAAAGCCCAGGAAATCCACAACAACCTATGGATTCTGGCCGTGAAAGCGTTCGACGTTACAGAGAAACTAACATTTCTTTTAAAACTGCCGTTTTGGAGTTTCTGGAGAATCCTGCAAACGCTGTGGAAAGCTACAGTGAATTGCAGATGGCCATGGCCTTTTCCGCACTAGCCAGTTATAGCGGGATGATTCCACTTTCAACATCCTATGGAATCCTGGGGTTTGCAGTTTCGGGAGGGGCCAATCAGCCCCTCCCGAAACTGCAAACCCCAGGATTCCATAGGATGTTGCAAGTGGAATCATCCTGCTATAACAGGCTAGTGCCGAAAAGGAGCATATTACTCACCCATGGCAGACTGCTTGGGGGATCCTGGGAGTTGTAGGTTTAAAAAAAAGAAGAAGCTTTTCCTAGGATCATTTCAATCCGCATGCAAAGGCGAATTCGAATGCTAAGCTTTTAAATAGACTCAACAGTTAAAAGGACACTGAAGGCTGCAAAGGAGAGGGAAGGACAGAGAGAAAAATCTAGGCAAATCTCTCATCAGCTTTTCATCCGCCTGCCAAAGCTCGGTTTAGTCAGAGTAACGAGGCAAGTAGTGGAGAGATATCTTTCCCGTCCGATAGTGATGGGGTAATGTTAGCTGCTAAAATAATAATAATAACACTAGTAGTAGTAGCAACAACGACAGTATTAGCCCATCATACCTCCCTGATTTTTAGATGCGTGAACAGAATCTAGACTTGGTTGTGTGCCTTCGAGTAGTTTCTGACTTATGGAGAGACCCTATCATGGGGTTTTCTGGGGGGTGAGTGTGTGTGTGATGTGCCCAAGATTACCCAGTGGGTTTCCGTGGAGGAGTGAGGAATGGAACCCTGATCTCCAGGCTCAAACCACTACGCCACAATGGCTGTCAGAATCTAAACAACTGTTGGTCAAAAACTCCGCTCAGTTATACCTGGTGAAACTAATATCATCATCACCTAATAAATTCTAAGGCCTAATCAAATTGCCAGTCCCAACTAAAACTGACATTTAATCAATTGCTGATGAAATACATTTGTAAATTTCATTGACTCAGTAAATCTACTCCAGTTGTGACTAGCAATTGGATTTAAAGTTAAGGATCTTATATTTGGAGATATCACAACAGGGTGACTGTGGAATGAAAGAAGTGCTATATTTGAATTTGAATCTTGTCCATTATCATACTTTAAAAATTTAAAACAAAAACACAAAAACAAAATATTCTTTCAGGGGCACACTTGAATGAATGAGTTTAAATCTAAGCAGAGCAGATAATGTGGCAACTTTCAAGGATTGGGACATGTGTGTTACCTCTCCTGTATCCAATGGGAACTGCCCCATATCACTGCTCCATCTGATGTCTCCCTGGGAACCCCCAATCATGAAGAAAACACTATTTCACTGCACTAGTGCATTAGAACATGAGGTATACTCCTTACATGCCCTATTTACAAGCAGATTGCAGTTAGTCCCTGACATTTGCTAGGGTTCACAGGATTCCTGCAAAAGTGGGAAAATTGCACATATCAAAATGTGTGTGTCTGTGGGAAGGGGACTTAAGCATGGTGGGGAGAACAGGCAGCGAGGGTCCAAACCAGGTCAGGGGAGGGAGAGGGGTCAGCATGGTAGCGCTATATTTTTCTGTTGACCATCTCCTTCCTTGTGTATGTGTGTGTGGGGGCATCAGGAGAGGGTTTGTGATGCTGAGAAATTAGGCTGCAATCCATCCTTAGATGGCCAAGCAGCAGCTGGACCCCCTTCCCACAGAGGAGGAGGAGGGGGAGCGGGAGCCTGTGTAGCCTAATTGGGCTGCTGAGAGGGAATGTTTCCCCAGAAAATAAGTGCTTGAGGTGGGGAGTCAGAAATTGGAGAAACTTGCAAGAATCAAATCCATGAAAGTCAAGCCTGCACATGCGGAGGGCTGACTATAATATTTTCAGGACCAAGTCTGCTTTTGGGGAGTGTGTGCTGTGGGATTAAAAAAAAAAAGAGCAACTGTTAAAAGTAAAATGTTAGAGAGATGGCAGGGGACATGGGGGCACAACATGGAGGAAGAAGTGACAGTAAATTCACCTGACACGTGTTTCCTACCCTGGCTGAAAGTGGTTTTAACAAGGCCATTCTTGAGTAAGAGGAAAACCCCAACTGCAACATGAAACTCCTGTGTCATACCCTATCACAATTCTATAATTTCATTTGTTAACTAGTTTACTAACAGCAGGACATTTGTGAGGCATTTGTGCCCTGCAATTGGTTCTGAACCCAAATTTAGTTGTGATCAATCTAGACCCAAACTCATCCAATTCAGACTCATATCCAGATCTCCACTTCCTCAAAAATTTGTACTGGGAAACCGAAATGGCTTCCCGCCTTACACACACGAACGCACGCATGCACAATCCCTCTGTATAACATTCGGAGATATGATAGATTCTAAAGAGGGAATGGACACAGCCAGATTTCAGATGAGTTGCTTCAGCAGGGATTCTGCCGGACACCTGCAAAACTTGCTGTTTTTTCCGAAAGCAAAAACAGATTTTAAAAAATCGTGACTGCTCAGTCTTCATGCAGTTCAAGCAGGTTTTGTCCTGGCCTTGTCCTAGAAGCAGGGAGCCCTCCTGTGGCAGCTAGGAAACCCCCAGCCTCTACAGTTGAAGAGCTACAGTAGAGGAGTGCAAAGGCATGGGGCACCAAACAGTCATGACAAAAGTGGGTGGAAAGGCAGACAGAGGGGTGGAGCTTCAGTCTTCAGACGCTCTTTGCTTCTGAAATCAGGATGGCAGTAAACTTAATTTGGACAGCTAGTTCTGTTAAATTAATAACCAGATAAGACAACGATTTAGCAGCTTACTTGAGGAGAGTTGCCTTTGCTCTGTTTCAAGTCAGGATGGGCACAATGTAGTCGTAGGGCCGTGTGTAGGCACCACGGCTATTTTTACATCCCTTCACCCTTTCAGACTTCCCAGACAATTGTTATTCTGGCAAAGAACAGAAAACTTCCAGTTTGCCTCTCTAGGAATCCTCCAGCAAATTGCTTGTTAAGTAGGCTGTGGGAAGCCCCTGTTATGTGCAGGGAATCCTGCACCATTTAAAATCAACAATTTTTTTTCAAAAAAAAAAGTGGGTTTCTAGCCACTTCCAGTTTTGTTTTTTGGTGGCTGAGGAAATGGAGTGGGGAGCTGCCGGATACCGTCCAGCTGTTCTTGGGCAGCTGGGAAGAAGAATAAAGAAGGGGAAAGGAACAGCTTTTGTCTTTCCAGTTCTCCATTATACCTGCTGGAGGTGAAGGACAATGAAAGCTGTTTTCTCCAGTGGCCCAATTGCACCTGGACATTGCCTGGGTGCTTCCAGCCTCCAAGCCGTGGGTTTGTTGTCCTGTGCTATCAAGAAAAAGAGAAGTGCAGCATATGTGAGAGAAGTGAAATCTATTTTAGCTTCTGCACTGGGTATACAGTATTAATAACATGTATTAGAAGTATGTATGTTAGCTTATAACACATATTTTAGATATATTTACACATATATTTCAGTATATTTTATATTTGAGCTTCTGTAATACACCAAGTCTAAGATAACAGCTTTCTAAAATTGGCAGCTGAACAGAAGAGGGCCTCCCAAGGCCTTGAATCTCCAGGTGCAGATTCTGTCTGAGTGACAAGGACAAGGCCGTCTGTAAGGAATAAACTGATTGATAGGGACATACCAGAACATGCTGATAAGACACCTTGAAAAGACACCTGCTGATAAGACACCTTGAATGTAACATGAGAATTAAGGATACATGAGGGAAATGCATGATCGGTGCGTGATCACTCATACTGTAAATATGGGGAAGGGGAAATGTAACTTCTTAGGCAATCCTGATAGGCTGTAACCTTTGGGGTCCTATCCAATGGGATCCCAGGGGAGGGAAAACCTGTGACAGGGATAGGGTATAAAATATGAGGTATTCAATACTGGGGTGTGTCCTTCTCTCTGGGGAGCACCCACTTCTGCAGAAACGTACTTTTAAATAAACATTAATGCTTCAGCAGATCCTGTGCTAAATTGTTTTATGAGTCTTTTCAGCTATTTCTCACAATATGTACCCCTAGTAGGTTGGCATTGAGAGACAAAACTGACGTGTGAGTTAACAACCGACCAAAGCCTCATCACAACTCTTTCAAACCATCAGCCACTAACCTAAAACTAGCAAATTAATTTGGTGTTTTCCTTCAGGAACACAGCATTTTTAAATTAATTGTTACTAGATGTCTTTTCTCCCATTCAAAAGGTAAATGAGTGAAAGCTTCTCTACTACATCATATTCTCCAGTATTTAAAAGATGAAAAGAGGGACACATGTAGCTAAATAACATCAGAGCGTGGTCAAGGGAGAAAAAAGTTATTACAGTAATGAAGAAGAGCACACAAGCCAGGTGCCGGTGGAGCGCTTTGCTTTTGTATATCTTTACAGGCTTCCCCCACTTATCTGACAGATTAGGGACTGGAGCACTGTCAGAAAATGGAACTGGTTAAAAAGTGGAATATGAAAGACTTACACGGGCTCATTTGGGATCGACCATGGGTGTGCTGCTTGCAAAGTCTCTTAGCTGGTTTAGTGTCTTTTTCTCTTTCTCAGCTCACTTTGCAAGCATTGCACATAAGAGGTTCCAAGCAAACCTTCATGGGCAAGAAGAACTGATAAAGAGTGGAACCGCCATTGAATTAATAAAACTTGTCCTTAATTTGGAAGCATATAAAATGATAACAAGGCATCAAAAGATGGGGGGCTTCCTCCCCCGGGGAAAGACAAAATTCCACCCCTCCTCTCTCCTCACCCCTGCTGAGTTGAATGCAAGCCATTTTTGTACTTTGAACTGAGATTACAGAAATTAGAGTAGGCTGAGGACAAAGAAGGGAAACAGGAGAAGACTGCGACATTTTAAAAGCAGCTGAAAAGATAGGACAACAGAGGCTAATGAGGGCAGCCCTGCCAAATCAAAACAGTTAGTTGGAGGGTATGCTGGTTACAATCCTTGCATTCAGATTTGTTTAAAGGAAAAGGTCTATGTAATTTTTGTTGCCTGTCAAGTTACCTTTAGTTTAAGGCAACTCTATGAATGAGGGACCTGCCATCAACAACCCTGCTGAGGTCTTGCAAACACAGGACTGCGACTTCTTTGACTGAGTCTATCCATCTGCAGTGCAGTCTTCTTCTTTTCCTTCTACCTCAGTGGCGGAGCTTGGAGCATGTGGGAGGGGGGGGCGGGAGAGGCGTGGCCACTGTGCGTGGGGACATGGCTGCAGTGCATGGGGGCGTGGCCAGGGCACACGGGAGTGAAGGTATGGGCTGGGGCGCCCCAAAAACATTGCTGCCCGGAGTGAACTGCCCCATGCCCCTGGTCCATACGTGGCTATTCTACCTTCCACCTTGCCAAGCATTATTTTATTTTCTAATGAGTCATATTTTCTCATCATATGTCCAAAATGTGACAGTCTCAGTTTAGGAAACCTTATGATGAAACAGTCCAAAATAAAACAAGATGTCTATATACAGCTGTAAATACATTTATACTCATCAGTATTCTAGCAATTTTTGTTGTCCTGCCCATCACCAGAGAATTAAAGGAGAAAAAAAATCCCTAAAACTTTTATGAAAACTTAGAACAAATATTTAAAAATACATCTGACCTGGGATTACAAAAGAGATATATTTGTGATTATTTTTATTTTTGGTTATCAGTAACTTAAGACATTGAAACAACAATGGAAATCACAGAGTTCACTACTGAATTGTATGTGTCCATTTATCTCCACTGGGTGTCGGGACTGGTTGTCTATTAGGACACAATTATTACCTTAAAAATGCCTTGTCTTGTGGGGTAGGAGGAATGGGGCATTTCTTCATACGTATAGCTTTATAATCTTCAAAACTGGGGTCTTCCTGGTGGCAGAATTGCTCTACAGGGATGATGGTGGGAAATGTCCACCATGAACATGATGGAAGCATGGCTTTTTATGAACGCTCATCCCTGCCCACCCTCCCATATATTTATAGATACTTTTAATGGGATAGTTCCCCCAATCAATCTTCAGCTTTTGCTTCTTTCATTGCACTGCAAACAACAGTGGGGCCTATTAAACTCCTTGTAAGTTTCTGGCTGGGGGTACATTGGGTTTGCTAGGTAGACTTGTCTTGAATTTCAAAATTTGCATTAGTGTAACACTCTTATTAAGCTTACAGTTACATTATAGTAATGTATTTCAGGAATTTTTCTTGCAGCCAAAAGGTTTCTGCTGTTTTAAATTGCTTTGTTCCCCTGCTGTGTATTTTAGATTTGCTTTGTAATGATATTTAGTGACTCCAAGGAAGTAACAAGATTGGGTTTTTTCCTGCTTATAACTTTATTTAGTTTAGTGAGGCCTAGCTGTGAATTGGAAGTCTTTTCAGATGCTCATTTCCAGGGAAGCATGAAGCCAACTGAGAGTTTTAAAATTATTGCTGAAAAAATCAACTGCAGATGAGGTGCAAGAGGAGCAGGGGAAAATTCCTGAAACCACTGGGGGAGTATATGGGGAAAATAATAGATAAATGTGTGTTTCTGTTTGTTTCCAGTATAGTGGCTTCTCTCCCTGTACCATTCATATCAAGATACTCTGGGAAAGTATCTGTGAAATGACCAAATGCATATATATGTTGTCGTTGTATGCCTTCATTTCTGACTTGTAGTGACCCTAAGGTGAGCCTTCCATGGGGTTTTATGAGGCTGAGAGTGTGTGACACATCCAAGGGCACCCCAGTGGGTTTCTAGGGCCAAGCGGATAATCGAATCCTGGTCTCTAGGGTCGTAGTCCAACCCTCAAATCACTATACCATGCTGACTCAATGCATGTATACCAAGAGTAATAAAATTATGCTGTATTTTTAAATTCCAGTGGTTTTGCATGGAAGAGTTAAGCGTGTTACTAGGTAATTGGATCAGTAGTATATATGACATACAATAGTGGTATCCATTTGTTATATATTTCTGGGTCCCAGAGACACTATACCGTCTCCTTAAAACACTGCCAAAAGGATTCCCCTATTTTTCCATGCATCCTCAAATGCATGAGGAAACAATCTTTCTAAAGAAATAAAACTCATTAGTATCCCTCTATGAAAATTCTAGGCACTCCATTTCTCAGAAGTTTATGTCTGTGAGATTTTTAAGCAGATAGCTGCTGGTCACTACTCTAAGTGATAACCTTCTTGGCAGCAGGTTACAATTGATGAGGTGTGATACTCCTTCCAACTTTAGAATGTATTTCACAGTCTTCCAGAAAAATTAAACACAGGCAGTAAAATTATCACCAAAGATATTACAGCTTTTGCTGCAGTTGTGGGTGGGTAGAATGCTTTGTGCATTTCCAGGCAGAAAGCAAAACAAATACTTAATGTTGTAAACAAGATAACTTTATGAACTTATAACGCTAGGTCTGTAGGAAAACAGATGGGGGATATACTTTTTACTGCTATTACTACTACCACCGCCAACAGAAGACACGTACAATTGTGATTGTTATGCTCTTGGTTACTATTACATTGTGTTAAAGCAGTACAGAAAGCAAGTGTATATCTTTAAAAAAAACAGCAGAATTGTAGAAATGGAAAAGGGGTGTTAAATCTATGTGATTTTCAGAATGGGTAGAGTTTTATGGCACAGTTAACATCAGCATCACAGAGGTTATTTAATAAGTGAATGAATGTTGCAAGAATAATTGCTCTCCCCCAGCAGACAATATCCAGTTATTGCACTTGCTGAGGGCACAACAAAATAAATGCAGCAGAAGGGAATGAAGCTGTTACACAGATGTTTGCAAGTACAAAGTAAAATAATTGAAACTGAAAAGCCTTGGAAAATAAGCTTTTAGCTGCTTTCAGAAAGATCATATTGCATGTGTCAGGCAACCACCTCTGGAGAGGGTGTTCCTCAGCCACGGTACCAGTGCTGAAACGGCCCTCCTTCCTTGTTAGCCGTACTCCCTCGTTTGGGTGACATCAAAGTCTGGATAGGGTACACATGGAATTAGTAGGTAGCCTGATCTCAATCAATTTAGGATTTGTAGAAGAAGACCATAACCCAGTGCAGATGACAAAGTGCTAGTATAATATATGAGCAGTCAGTTGCCATGCATAAGCTTTGGAGAAACACTTTGTAAAATCTTTGCAAGTTGCTTCGTAAGTACACTATCTGGAAAGTATTGTTTCACCCCAATGTTTGTAATCTACATACAGTTTAATGTAAGGCATATGTAATGTTAGTATTTCATCAGTTTATGTGTAGCTTATAATTATTAATACCCTCCTATTATTTTAAAGACATATAAATATTTCTTGGCTGAAAACTGTTGGGCTGCTTTGTGGAATAAAACCATTTTTATATATAGTCCCTGAGTGTCCCTTGTATATCTGATCCTTTTTCCTAGTAAACCATCATGTTGTGGTTTCCCAGAGATTTCACAGGCTGTTTCTTCATTCTAAAAGGTTGATAGTCTTTCTTTACTTCCAGTAAGAGCTTCAACCTTTAATATGCTGGCCCTTTTCCCCCCAGGGTGGTTGACTAGACTATTTATTGCCTTTGGTTTCATCCATCCATGCAATGTGTTCCCCTTGATAATTTATCTGAAACTGAATGTGTCCCCTCAGGCTGAAGTAGGCCCCCCACTTTGGTGCTAAAGCCAGGGTGAAATCATGCAACCCTCCATGTTGTTGGACTGAAACCCCCAGTATTCCTTATCTATCTATGCTGGGTAGGATTTCTGGGAATTACAGTCAAACAACATACATAGGACTGCATGATTCCCACCGCTGTGCTAAAAGATGCAGCATTAATTCTAGAGCACTGTTTTCTGGAATCAGACTTCATGCAGGCCTGGAATCATTGCAATACAATGCCTCCAAACCCAGACAGTCTGTTCAGAAGGATACTATTTTTTATGGCTGTGAATGCCATGGAGAGGGCCAAGAAAAACGAGTCTCACATGTACACATGACATATAATTTCCCAGTTTCAGTTCTAAAACCTGGCCCAGTCCTTGACTGAAATGGATCTAGGAAAAAGACTCCTCAAGCATGTCTGGAATTGGCTAGCGATCATCTGCTTGTGCACCTTGCCCATTCAGTATGGGGATGCTGGCAAATAACCTATTGTGGTTGGTATCTTCCAGATCAATTTCCTCTGGAGTGGTCCTGCTACCACCTTCCTTAAAAGTTTAGGACGATCTCTTTTCTCAAGGAGGAACTTACAACGTCTAACTGGGCCTTCTCTTCCAATTATCTGTGGAGGATTATAGTCAAGGACACAAGTGGTGGCCATACTAAGCACCTTTTCTACAGCCTTCAGCCTCAACAACTGAATGTTGTCTGATAAAACTGGAAGTGTTGCTCCACTGGATGCCACTACTGAAGGGACCACAGCAACAGTGCAGTCCATGTCATTATGGACGTTAAAAATTTTACCATCAGTGTATCTCACATTTTGTGTTAGTGAAGAACATTTCTACCTGGGCTATATCAAAAAACAAAAAAAAAAAGTAAGAAAAAGTCCTACAACTAACTTGTTCATACTGAAATAAAGACATATATCCACCATAAAGTGGAGATAAAAATATAATGTGAAGAATGAGGGTATGCATGCCTTAAATCTTTCTATAAGGTGAACATAATACCTGCACTAGCTAAAATGTTGGTATGATTTTTTTAATGACTTCTATTTATATTCAGCACAAGTAACATCCAAGATGGCCCCAAGACATTTTGTTATGAAAAAAGTTAAATGGCACCACCATTTTGATAAGGATGTAATAATAAGAGCTTGGAACAGGTTACTTTGGAGGTGATGAATTCGGTAGCTCTATCCAAAAAAAACAACTTAGCTCCGGTAATAATAAATTGACTACAGTGGGCCCTAGGATTTGGTTCCAGGACCCTGTGGATACTACAATTCATGGATGCTCAGGTCCCATTATGTAACATGGTATAGTAAATTGGTGTCCCTTACATAAAATGGCAAAATCAAAGCTTGCTTTTTGGACTTTTTAAAAAAAAAATTTCAAGCCATGATTGGTTAAGTCTCTGGATACAGAATCCATGGATATGGAGGGCTGACTGTAATAGCTAACCTTTGATTTAATGGTATGTTAGAAAGTATTATTTGAAATGAGGCATCTCACCTTCTTTAATGGCAGGATCGTTTCTGGTCAGGACGAAGTGTGCTTTTTTAGTTTTCACAAGTGTACATTACCTGCTTCTGTAAGGTCTTCAAAACAGTATCAAAAGGATAGCTGGGTTAGACAGTTGCAGCAAAAACAGAAGAACGTTACTGCCAACGAGAAACTATCAGATTTGGTTATGGCATCAGCTTTCATGGACCCACTTTGGTACTGGGATATCAAAGGCGTGTTTTGCTTGGAACTCTTAACAGACCTTGTTTCACAAACCGTTTGTGAGTAAGCAAGCAAAAAGATAACATTATAATTAACATCATCAATGGGTTGTGTTTTATTTATGACCACTGAGGGCTCTGGCGCCATTTTGGCCTTGCTCTTGTCATCTTATCAGGTTAATTATCTTGGGCAGTCTTTGTTGGATTGATAACATTGTTTGTACCTACTGTTTTCCAGTGAACTGGACAATCTTAACAAAAGCTAATCCTCTGAGCCCCACTATGTATTCAGGAACTCTGCTTTTCTAACTACAGGAAGCTAAAGCAATACACTTAAGAGTCTGGACGTGTGTGGGGAATCTCAGGAGAACACAAACAAACATTCCTCTAGAAGATGTGACACCATAGTCTTCTTCAACACAGTGACTTACAGATGTTTTGGACTGCAGCTCTCATCAGCCCAACTAACATGAGCAAGAGTGAGGGCATGCCAGGTGCTGCAGGCTATAGTTCAGAGAAATAAACTGGGAAGACCACTTCTGAGTATTCCTTGCCTAAGAAAACTCTATGAAATTCATGGGGTTGTCATAAGTTGTCAGGCACATACACATGGAAACTGAAGACCAAAATAACTGGAAGACAAAAGCTGATGAAAGATGCTGCAGGTAACTGCTGGAATACCCTCCTCAGTTGTTCCAAAAGCTCTTGCCAGAATTTCATTAGCAGTCTTTCAGTCCAATTCTCTGGTCATAGCAAATTCATTCCCACTCTGCTGTAAAGGTCAGGAGATAGTGCAGTGAACTCTGGACTCTGCTGGTGACATGAGATTAAAGTTTCACTCTTGTAAGAGTTTAAATACAATAACCTATTAGCCACCAGACAGCACACATTAGACTTGTCCTTATTCACATATTTACTTTTCTGCTTCTTCACACACACTTTTAAAGAGGAAACTTGTTTTATCTCATTCTATACCTGCCAGCCCATTATCCATACAGATCTACCCTTTTTTGCTCTAAAAGGTTACATCCAGTTTGCAGAGTCTGCAACAGGGAAGCTGAGTATAAGTGGCATTGGCAGATATCCGAACACACCCCAAGTGTGGGGTTAAATCCAGCAAAACTGGTATGCAGGGTCCCTTGTGTGGCTTTCAGCCTACACAGACAAAATCATTTCAGTAGCCCAATGTATTAGCACTATGGACAGTATGAGAGCTTGGAGAGCTTTTTTGTGGGGCAGAGGGGAGAGTGGTCCTAAATCTGATTAGGCCCAACTAGAGGAAATCCAGGGAATCAAAAGGGAATTGGTTAGTTAGGAACATAAGTTCCGCTGATTTAACGGGTTTACTTTAGTTGAGGACTAGCAATTGGACTTATCCCCTAGACTGCAACTCTTGGAGCCACCCAACCAGTCATGCTGACTGCAGGATTCTGGGATTTGTTATCCTAAAAAATAGCTTGTTTGAGCTCTAAATTGGATGCACACCTCAGGTAGTGCAGCTGATGTAGACTTGTTCATTGATAGTTGTCTTCTGGCCAGATGTCTACATTTGACACAGCTTTACAAATATTTAAAATATTTTAAAACTGTGTTTTAAAAATCACCCACATATTGTTTGAACTACATATAGTCCTTCTGGCTGAAATTAAAATTGATGCTAGTATTATGAGAACTCAAAGGAAACAAGAGGAAGTGGCATCTAGCTTCAGTAAATCATTGATTAAGGAGCTGGAAACTCAGTTCATCTTTGAATGTATGTCTTGCATACATCTCATCAGCACATGGGTGCTTATTTGACAAGAAAAGTGTATTTATAAGAAGGCACACATGACATCATAAGATAAACATGTTGACAAATGGTATGCTGTGCTATGTGCTTACACAGATAAGTTAGTATATCTGTTGATGTAATCAATTCTCCTTCCACTTTCCCCTTGCCTTTTTTTTTGTACCATTAGTTTATTTTCTTTCCATATGTACAAAAATTCAAAATTATTAAATTAGAAATATATTTATAAAAAACTTGTGAAGTTACCATTGTCATGATAGCTTCTTAAAGGTGAAATCCTATACTTTATTCAAATTCAGCACTGAATCCTGCCCATAGCAATACAGTACACCAGAGTGGTATAGTGGTTTGAGTGTTGGATTATGACCCCAGAGACCAGAGCTTGATTATCTGCTTGGCCGTGGCAGACTACTTTCAGTTCCAGAAAACTCTTTAATAGGTTTGTCTTAAGGTTGTCTTTAGTCCAAAATGTCTTGAAGGCATGGTACAACTACAATACTATTTTCCTGCTGAGTTTTGTTTTTTCCTTACAGAAGTCATAACCTTATAATTAGAGCCGTTACATCTTCACTATTAGGCTAAAGCATCTGTTGAAATGTAATGCCTACTTCAGTCACTGAGCTGTTTCCTGTCATTTTAACAGCAACAATCTTGCAAAGTCAATATTGATTGTCTACCTGTCAGGGGCCTTGCTGCCTTTAATGGTACTGAAGATCAGGATTTTAATTTTTGACATATATTTCTCAGATGCACATTCTAATGCCTTCCAGTATAGACCTCACATAGACGCTGGATGATTTTATTTTAGAAGTGTGAATGAAAAGCCCATAGTTGACACAAATGCAATAGTAAAATTAATCTCCATTGTTGGTTGTTGTTGTGTGCTTTTGAATCACTTCCGACTTATGGTGATCCTAAAGCAAACTTATCACAAGAATTTTTTTACAAGATTTGTTCAGGAGGCGTTGTCGTGGTTTTCCTTTCAGGAAGCTGACAGAGTATCACCTGCCCAAAGTCACTCAGTGGTTTTCCATGGCTGAGCAGGGATTCAAACTCTGGTCTCCAGAGTCGTAGTCCAACGTTCAAACCACTATACCAGCTTGCATTAGGGCTTGCATATTTCTTTCCAGCAAGATGGGAGGAAAAGAGATTTCTGAGAAGATTCAATCCTGCTAAAAACACTTTTAATCAAAGCAGTCCTCTTTGAAGACCATCCATTCACCCCAAAGAAAACTAGTCTTATAGTCAGATCAATGTGATGCTCACACAATCAGAATTTCTTCAAGATTTTTTCATATTACCATCTATATTCCAGTGCTGTAATATATAATTTCTATGCTTGGGACATAAGAACTGCAGTTCTCCCTATATTTATTCCCAGTCAACTCTGACTCAAAAGGATTCCTTTGGAGAAGAACCAGATGGAAAGCCACCTATTGGTTATGACCTTTAAAGTGATGCACTCAAGGTCACTCAGTGGGTTTTCATGGTTGATCCGTGCTCTTCAAGGTTGTAGTCCAATGCTCAAACCACTATATCATGCTGGCTTTCAATAGGCAGGAAGGAGTGTATATATGGAAACATATGTATGTGTGTGTGTATATACTGAAAAGAAAACAAAGGAAAATGTTAACAGTTCAGAGAGGAATGAAGTGCAACAAATAAAATGTTACATTATTGTTGAAACTTATATACCTAGAATAAAATCACAAAGTGATGTTAATAACAATGTCATTGTTTATGAAAATTCTCTGCATTGTTACAGTAATTGTGACAATTGTAATTGTGTGTAATTTTATATATCTAAGCTTTACAATACTTATCGCTGGCACTATTTCTTGACTTCATTCACTTCTGACCTCAGTACTAACAGTTTTTACCTAGAGGGATAAGTTTGACAGCTGCATGCTCTCAGGCTTACAATCAAAATATGACATAGCACACAAATAAAAGAGAATGCCAGACAGGGAGGGAATTAAAGGCCAGTGCTTTACGCAAGTAGAATCAAACAGTACTTTCTTTCCCCAACAGCACTATGTATACAAACCTGTCAACTATGGATGCATTTGATGAGGCTTAAATACCCTAAAGGCACCAGATCCCACCTGATCTTGAAAGCTAACAGGGTCAGCCCTGGTTAGTGGTTGGATGGGAGACTGCCAATGGATTCCATGTGCTATAGGTTATATTTCAGAAGAAGGAACTGGCAAAATCACCTCTGAGTATTCCTTACCTAAGAAAACCCAACGAAATTCATAGATCGCCATAAGTCAACAGGGCACTTGGAGGCACATACACACATACCCTGATCCACTAAAGCTCATGCCATAATGCATCTGTTAGCCTTGAATGTATCACAATTCTTTGTTGTTAATATTTTTGTAAGTTATTAAAAGCCTACACATCTCATAAAAAGAAGAGGACGAGGTGAAAGGCTTTGCACCTTTACATATCCTGCCCCATAAACCAGTGTTTGTATAATGTGGTATGTAACCACAGTTACCACATCTTATTTACAGTATGTATTAAAGCTTATGATAAAGATAATTTAAAATAATTGAAACTGGCAGTACATAAAAAGGAAAAAAAACCCTGCTTCACACAGTGTCATTCAACCGAAGTCAAAACATAATCATATTGAGATACATAACTAGCATCAGCTTAGCAGAAAAAAACGCCAGCATCAGTGTTGTGCAAGCAGTTGTACAATTGGTAGCAGAACAAGCACAAGTCATGGAACAACTATGAGGGTGTAAAGTAGGGCAACCATGCACTCCTTCAGTTGGACTTCAACTATTGGTGTAATGAGTTGCAAAATGCATTGCAAGAAAGGTTGTACAGTGCTTTACACAAGTAGAATGAAGTTACTTAATAGCGCACTTACACAAATATATGGTACATGCAGTAGAAGTCTTGCATTATTAGTAGAATGACACCAATGAATACAACTCATTATACTTTAATTCTATTATAATTTTCAAACTGTAACTTAAAGACAAGACAGATTAAGTGGCACTGCAACAAAAGGTTGCAGTATAGAATGTTGCGGGTCAGGCATCAGCCATGTCTTTGCCAGGACAGTCCATTTAAATCCCTCTTCTAACGATCAGTCAGTATTTATGAAATTCATGGGGTTGCCATAAGTTGACAGGCGACCTGAAGGCACATATACATACATTCCATGTTCAGTGACACAGTATTTAGTGTTCATTAAGCTATGAGGCATAGAAATATAAAGTTTGTACTTCTGCCAATGTTTTTATATCCCCAAGACCGCCGACACTTCCTCTTGGGTATAGAGAGTGCCATTTTGGCTATACAGTCCTCCCTCTCCATTTGCAGGTTTGACCTTTGTGGATTTATTTGCAAGGCATGTGCTTGCTTCCCCCCACCATTTTCCTCCTCCCATTCCCTTGCATTCCTCTCCCCAGCCTTGCCAGGCTTGTGTTTAAAATGGATTTTTTTTGGGGGGGAGGGTGAGCAAAGATCCCCCTCCCACTGCTGGAGGTGTGTCCTCACTCTCATGTGGCTGCACTTTCTGTGTAACAGCTGCTGACTGGTCAGGTGGTCTCTTTGCTCCTACCCCTCTGTTTTCAAGATGGCCACCATAAGTAACTGGAAGGAAAGAACTGTGCTCTTTTCTCTTTAAGGGGAAAGTACTGGTAAGCCCTTTACTGTGCCATTTTTCTCCCCTGCGTCGCAACACTGTGGCCAGAGGCAAAGGAAGGGGGGGAGCTCTGGAGGGGAATCACAGGGGTGGGAGTTATTCATGATTTTTCTACTTTCGCGAGGGTTCTCTGCCCCAACCTTGCGAATGTGGAGGGGCTACTGCACAATGATCAGACAACAGAGACTACTTGCAAAACAGTGACTACTATCAATATATAGGTTGATGACAGGCAAAAGAGACAGAAACATTATATTTACTCCCTTTAATATTGAACGAACAAAGCTTTCTTTTTTTACATAATCCAGTTCAGATAATATAGTGAGACCTGCAGCATGAACAGTTTGTATTTACAGTCAGTGAGGCAGGAGGGAAAAGCTAAAGAAGATGAATCTCCAACTTGTGCATGAAACACAATTCTTAATATAATATTTACAAAGATTTCAAAATTCAGAATTTTATATGAGAAACAATTAGAATTGTTTGGCTTGCAAAGGATTTTTGAAATGATGATTGTTATTATGGTTCAGATATCTGAAATATTTAGTAATGCCTTCATTGTTTTTGTGTGACTTTAAAACTCATCCCAGTATTTCTATGGTACCCTTTGCTTGTCTGTATTCTGATTTGGAATATGATGTAAGTATTAGCAAGAAAATTTAATATAAAATCCTAATTCCATAGTCCTGGGTAGAGAATAAGTCATAATAGATGAAAATCATCTATTCCCCAAGGTTCATGTACATAAACATTATACACTCAAAATGTTCTTCACTCTTGTGTGAAGAGTATTAGTGAGTAAGAACACATCAAACTTTGTACGGATTTCAGCTGGCAATTGTTGCCTGAAAGTATGATATAATTACTTCTATTGTTCCTTTAGCCATGTCAGCAGTTAATCATCAATTCCAGGTGTTTCCCCCTGTTGTATTCTGGAAGCTATTCTAATGGCTTCTTCCAGAGACTGTTGTTCTCCAAGCTGAAACAAATGAAATGACATACTTAAATGCAATCTCTGCAGTAAAACTAAAACAATGTATTTTAAAATACATGTTTTGTATTTATCTGTATTAAAAATGAAAATGTTATAACAATCATACTTAAGCAACTGTTAATGGTCAGGAATCAGGATTCAATAGATATGGACTATATATATTTTTTTATCTCTGAACAGCAGGAACTCATGTGCCTAGTTTTCAAAAGCAGTTTGTCATAAAAGAACAAAGATGTTCTTTTTGAGAAATGGGATATCACTGTCCCCTTATGTATGTAACAACAGTCACACAACTCTCTGGATCTAGACCTTTATCATTACATTGTTTCTGAATGTCAGTATCATGTGATGAAGAACATGACAATACTCATCATTCATTCAAAAAGCGCTGTACATGAGGAAGATCAAACTTTGATGAATCCTATGTATGATGCACATACATATTTCATACTAAGAAAGCATAGTGAAATAGTTTTTTTCTTTTAATTGCTTATTTTCTTAGCAACTGCCACACTTCTCGGCATACTGCATGTGATAAAGAATTCAATGCCCCTTTTTAAAGAAAAAGGCATTTGTAAGACTACTGAATCTCTTATTTAATGTAGACCCATTGAAATTATTGGGACTTGTTAGTCACTATTTATGTAAGTCCCAATAGTTGCAGTGGGTTAATTCCAATTTGAATGAACACTACATTTATCCCATAGAGCTTTGCTCACACAACTCTGGAATCATTCTGTAGATTTTTAAAAGCTATTGTTGTTATTTTGCTGTAATAAAATATTTTTTAGACAATAATCCATTTTAAAGTATTTTATTAGAACAGAGTTTGGGAAAGTACAAAACATGGACCACATGTGTCCTCTGGACCCTCTTTTGCAGCCTGCAAGCCTCTTGCCTAACTCTCCCTGAACTCTCCAGTTGTTCTGAAAATATTTTTTGGCATGATTTTCACCCAAAAACCGCACTAACAGTCCCACAAAACACTTGAAAATGCACAAAATGCCCTCACTAACCCTCCCTCAGAGCTCCTTATACCTTTGTTTTTGTCAGAGTCCTTCTCAAACCAGTGACAAGAAGTGACACAATGTCACTTCTGATCACAATTTTGAGAGAGACTCTGATGAAAATAAAAACATTTGGCATGCTGCAGGAGGCATACCACAGAGAGGTCTGGGGGGAAGTGGCTCCTGGAAACTGGACAGTTACCTGTTCCTGTGTTACAGCAAGAAAATATTTTAAAATCATGATTTATGAAATATCCTAAGATATATCTCTATATGACTATATTGGGAGTTAAACAAACAAAATGGGAAGTAAAAGCACAGCCTACAATAATTAAGAGGCAGGGATTAAAGACCTGAATGAAAAAAATGAGTATTAAACCTTAGCAAGGCCTACATCAGAATATTCAAATTACCTGTACTGCAATTTGTGTTCCATTGGATGTTGCTAGCAATGTGACAGGCCTAGATTCTGCAGTGACTAGGTGATGTCCATGTTGCTGATGTCCAATTTCTGGTGAAGTACTATGGAATGCTGCGAGATCTTGAGCCACAATGGCAACCTTTACAACAAACACAAAAACTTTCTAAATGCTGTAAACATTATTTATTCCTTTGGAATTTTTTTTTAAATCATGGATTTTTCTCATCATTCTTTAAGCAGTGGATTATGCTTTAAGAACAGCATAAGGGCCGATATCTGTGTAAAACCCCGTATCCGAAGGAGCATGCCCCTGTGTCCTGCCTGTCTGTAAGGGGTGCAGTGTCAGTTTCTTCCTCCAGTGGACTGCCAGTCAGAGAAGCTACTGAAGGAACTGTGTATATTATGTACTAGGACAGATAGCAGGTGGTCAAAGTGAACTTCCAATTTACTCTGGGCTCTGCCTTTCCTCTGAGTCATTCCATGCTTGGCAGGTGATTACAACAATGCAGATGCAGCAGAAGACTACAACTTTCTATCAGTACACTTTGTTTTCTAGACTGGGCCCATGCTACCTAACTTCATAACCTAAACAGACTACAGTTACAGGTGTGACATTATAGTTGTGAGACTATAACCTATATATCTTGCTAAGAAGATCCTGAATTCAATGTTAAACTAGCACTCCAGCAGCAAAGTAACACAGTTTTCTTTCATGTACCTCCTCCCTCCACTCCTCCATGATGCTCTGAAACAGGATCCAAAGTTTTTTTCCCTCCAGTCAGATATGGGGATGTGCACAGAACACCATGGAGAGAAGGAACCTCCCCTCCCATTTTGGGCAGATTGCAGGCTTCTACCAGTAGAAGTCCAAAACTGGATACTCCCCAGGCTACATGCCCATTTCTAAACTGGCAGATTTTAACTGAACAGATTAGAAAATTCTATGAACTCTTTTGTGCCAAGGACTTAGATACAAGAAGATTAGACAAAATTGTTATACATGTCATGTATAGATAACACCACTTTGTGCCTTTTTATATACAAACATACTCTTATTACATATTTAGTAGCAATTCACCTGCTGTCCTTCAGTGCCCTCTGCTGTAACCATTGCAACAGAGTGTGTTCCAGCAGAAGAAATAACTGCATCATGGGCAGGGACTGTGATGGTGGTGCCATCTTGTGTTACCATGGTGATAGTATTTCCTAGGGCCTGCATGTCAGCCTGAGATATATTAACCTGAAATAAAACATGATTGTTAATCCCAGCAGCAGCATTACATCTGAGTCAAAGAACTTGATGGTACATTATGCATTTCCAGCCAGATCTATGTGAATTTTCCCATGTAAGAATTTTTAAAAAATCATAAAGTAACCAATAAAATACAGATTATTAGCATTTTTTAAAAAAAGGAACCGAAACCCTTAGATGTTTTCTCCATTACAATGGGCGTGTATTGATTTTAGCAGTGTGCCAGATGTGAATTACAAAGGTAAATAAATCTTAATATATTCCACTTAGTCATCAGTTGTGTACTGGTCAAATAAAACAAGAAGAAAAAAAGGAACCTGGGGAAACTTTCTCCTGAGACAAAAATAATGTTACCCCTTCCCCTAATTCTATTTATCTAAAGTAGCTCTAATGAGTAGCAGCTCTTTTCTTCTCTCAAATCTTCAGGGCTAAGACACCTGTTTTTTGCAGGACACTTTCACCAATTAATGCTTAGAACACTTAAGGATCAGAATAAATTTACTGTGTGACACCATAAAGTGGGATGAATACATATTTTCCTTTGGAAGTCTCTGCAGATAATGTCATTGCTCTAAAATCCAACTTCTGCAACTAGCAAAAGAAATATGCTGCATTGGCACATCCAACTTACACCATCATAATTCACCAACAGGATGCCAGCCATCACCGTCTGTTTTGTGGAGATGGCTTTAACATGACAAATACTTACATGCTGGGTTCCGTCTTGGGAAATAAGTGCCACTTGCTGGCTTAGCCCTGTCTGTGTCACTGTGGCAACCTGTGCAGAAACGACATCCTCTCCTTCAACACCAGTTACATAAGTTATCTGAGGTCCTTTGAGAACATCATCACCTTGACCTATTTAATTAAAGGGAGATGGACTTAGACCTTATGCAGCCTACATGAAAAATAAAATGAGGCTATCCATTTTGCATATAAAATGAAACAACCAAGTCAGCTTTTACACTATGTTTGCATAGGTTTTAATCTAAAATAAACTAGCAATATGATTTTTTTTGTTGTTAAACATTAACCTGTGGCTACCAGCACTGGGGCACAAAAATATTATCAGTGGCTTACTCAAAAAATTATTCATTAATGAGCACTCTCCCTCCAAGGAAAAAGAGAGACCTTGCATTGTGTCACAACTTCTGCGCTAGTGTCATATCTGAAAGATGTTTACCTGAAGTAAAATGTAAACGTTCACTCTCAACTTTCTTTTGTATGTAGGCATTAGAGCCCAACTATTTACTCCGAAAGGGCTTAAGTGTGTCAACAATAGGAAGAGCAGCCAAAACCATGAAGTCCCTTCTGTGAATATAGTACGTTTGAAAACAAACAATTCATAGAGAGCTAGCAGGTGTGAAACGTAATGGAGAAAAATGGGTCACTCTGCAAAAAAGGGAAATAGATAGCACAATCTAATGTTGTATTGGGGCCAATAATATTTAGGTTTGCATCCCTGAGTAGGGGATGGACAATAAAGTGATGAACAGGTTGCTTACCTGCAACTGTGGTTCTTCGAGTGGTCATCTGTGCCCTCACACACTAGGAGCTTTCGCGCATGTGCGGTACCGTTCGGAAAATTCTAGAGCTTAGTAGCTTGGCGGGAACCCCTCCCCCTCTGCCTGCACTGAGCATGCTCAGCCCGCCGAGCAACGGTCTCTCCTCAGTTCTAAAGTCCGCCGAAAAAAGGGGACCTGAGAAAGGGGGGACGGCTGGGCGGGTGTGTGTGAGGGCACAGATGACCACTCGAAGAACCACAGTTACAGGTAAGCAACCTGTTCTTCTTCTTCGTGGTCTCTGTGCCTCACACACTAGGAGATTTTGTAGCTTACCAGTAGGACGGTGGGTCAGGTCCTAGAGTACGGAGGCCAGCACCGCTCGTCCGAAACGGGCATCCCTAAGGGACCGACAGTCCAGTCGGTAGTGGCACACGAAGGTCGATGGCCTGGACCAGGTCGCCACCCGACACAGTTCTTGCAGGTCCACACCTCGCAGGAGAGCTGCCGAGGATGCCACGGCTCTGGTGGAATAAGGTCGGAGCAAGTCTGGTGGAGGGTGTTTTGCCAGTTCGTAGGCCAGTAGTATAGTCTGGGCCACCCACTTAGAAAAACGCTGGGTGGATACCTTGTGGCCTCTGCGGCGCTGACCATAGCACACAAACAAGTGCGGGGTCTGGTGGAAAGACGCAGTCCGGTTGGTGTAGAACACCAAGGCCCAGCGAACATCAAGGGAGTGAAAGGACCGCTCCAGAGGTGTCGTCGGGTTCGGATGGAAGGTTGGCAGAATGATGTCCTGATTAAGGTGAAAGTGAGACACCACCTTGGGCAGGAAAGAGATGTCAGGTCGGAGAACTACCTTGTCCCTGTGGAACACAAGGAAGGGCTTGTCGGCTCGCAACGCTGTCAGCTCACTGGCTCGCCTGGCTGAGGTGACAGCCACCAGGAAAGCAGTCTTGATCGTCAGGAGCCTATCATCCGCCGTGGCCATGGGCTTGAATGGTGGTCGCATCAGCTGCGATAGCACCAGGGAGAGCGACCAGGGCGGTAACGGTGGCGATACCGGCGGGTAGAGATGCTGTAGGCCCTTCATAAACTGCTTCATGGTAGCGTCGCGGAAGAGCGCTGCCGATGGAGAGCCGCGAGGTTGATGCGCCACGATGGCGGCAAGGTAGACGTTCAGGGACGAGAATGCCAGTCCCTGCTGCCGAAGGTGGAGTAGGAAGTGGAGGACGGTACGCTGGCCAACAGGCGATACCGGCTCTCCCCGTGTCTCAGCAAAAGCGACGAACCTCTGCCACTTATAGGCATAGTTACGGCGCGTCGACTCCTTCCTGGCCGCGGTCAGGATGTTCTGGATGACCGGGGCGTCTAACGTGTTATCCGCCAGGCATGGAGGGCCAGGAGCGGCAGGTCGGGATGGAGAACGAGACCGCCCGAGTGTGACAGAAGGTCCGGAGTCGAGCGGAACCGGAGGAGTCGGCCCCGAGCCCCCTCGAACAGGGGGCCGAACCAGTGCTGCCTCGGCCAGTACGGGGCCACGAGGACCACGTCCACCCGGTCCGCCAGGATCTTGGCGACCACTCGACCGAGAAGAGGGAATGGAGGGAACGCATACAGAAGGCCGTCGCTCCACTGGAACTGGAAGGCGTCACCGAGAGAGCCTGGGCCCTGACCGGCTCTCGAGCAGTACCGACGGCACTTCGCGTTCGCCTCGGTGGCAAAGAGGTCGATCGTGGGATCGCCCCATCGGTCTCAAATCAGCTGGAAAGCTTCTCTCGACAGGGACCACTCGTGGTGGGAGGAAGTGTCCCTGCTGAGGGCGTCCGCTGTGGTGTTGTCCTGGCCCGCCAGGTGCACGGCTATCGGGTGGACCCGGAGCGACACGCACCAGTCCCACAGTTGGAGCGCGATGGTCAGGAGCGTGGTCGAATGGGTCCCTCCTTGTCTATTGACATAACAGACTGCCGTCATGTTGTCCGTTAGAAGCAGGACAGTCCGTCCTGCGACCAGGTTGCGAAACGCCCTCAGAGCCTTCAAGATGGCAAGTAGCTCGAGAGTGTTGATGTGAAGACCGGTCTCGTCGTCGGTCCAGCATCCCCGCACCCTGAGACCGCGACAGTGCGCTCCCCACCCGAACAGGGAGGCATCGGTCGTTACTGTAAGTCCAGGTGTCGGTTCCCAGAACGGCATCCCCGAGAGCAGGTGGCGGTAAGAAAGCCACCAGAGCAGGGAGCGGCGCACATGCATCGGGATCCGGAGGCGGCGTCTCTGGTCGTCTCGGACCGGAATGAAGACCCTGATGAACCAGTGCTGGAGTGGGCGCGCGTGCAGTCGGGAGAGGTAAGTCACAGCCGTGGTGGAGGCCATGTACCCGAGGAGCTGCTGGATCCTCCTCGCTGACACCGTTGGCAAGTCGAAGGTGGCGGATGCCGCCCGGCGAAGGGTACGTGCACACTCCAGCGGCAAGTAGGCTCTGGCAGAGACAGAGTCCAAGGTCGCCCCAATGAAATCGAGCACCCTCGCCGGCTCAAGGTGCGACTTCTTTGGGTTGACCCGGAGGCCAAGGCGAGTCAGGAGGAACAGCGTTCTGTGGATGTCCCTGTACAGTTTGTGTCTGCAGGATGCGACCAACAGCCAGTCGTCGAGGTAAGGGTAAATGGAGACGCCCTTCGTCTGCAGGTGCGATACCACCGGGGCCATGCATTTGGTGAAGACCCTCGGGGCGGTGGACAGCCCGAAAGGCAGCACCCTGTATTGGTAACAGGTGCCGTCGATCGCGAACCGAAGGTACCATCTGTGCTGCGGGTGAATGGCGATGTGGAAGTACACATCCCGAAGATCGATGGAGGCGAACCAATCCCCTCGACGAAGGAAAGGCAGGATCGAGGATAGGGTGACCATCTTGAACCGTCTGGGGCGGATGTATTCGTTCACCCCTCTGAGGTCCAAGATGGGCCGCAGGGTACCGTCCGACTTTGGTACCGTGAAGTACCGGAAGAGGAAGCCGGTGGTAGTGGCCGAGGGCGGTAACCTTTCGATCGCTCCTTTCTGCAGGAGGGACTGGATCTCTTCCAGCAAGGCCGGGCTGGCGGGGGTGGAATAGTAGACGCCTCGCGGTGGAATACTTGCAAACTCGATGGCGTAACCAAGACGGACGATGGAGAGAACCCAAGAGTCCAAAGTGATGTAGCGCCAATCGGCAAGATGTCTGGCCAGTCCGGGATGATCTTCTAGGGATGCTGGAAGGTGGAAGAGAGGCTGTGGAGGCGACCTGCGCTTCGCATCAAAAACGGGACTTCGTCCCCGAGGAAGACTTCCTCGAAGAGGATTGGCGTCTCCGAGGAGGTCTCCTGGAAGAGAACGAGGCCGTCGGACGCGACTGTACAGAGCGCGGAGAGTGCGATGGAAGGGTGGAGGAGGACCTGCGCCAGGAAGGTCGCGAGCCAAAGGTGCGGCGTGGCTGTGGAGGCTGATGGATCCCCATCTTCTTGGCCGTTAGACGCGCCTTGACGATGTGGTCCATCGCTTCGTCAGTATTGGCACTGAAGAGCCCCGTGCCGTCGAACGGGAGGTCCTCAATCCTCCTCTTGGTGTCCTCCTGAAGACCCGAGGAGCGGAGCCAAGCATACCGTCGGAGCGCGACCGATCCCACTAGCACCCATACAGCCACCTCGACGGAGTGCCTGGAGGAGATGATCTGTTGATTGGCGAGTGCTACCGCCTCGTTGAAAAAGTCAGTAGCACTCGCCCGATTCTCCTCCGGGAGGCTGGACAGGACCGGGTGGAACCTATCCAGCAGGTTCCTCAGGTAGGCCGCGAGGCAGGCCTGGGTGTTCGACACCTTCGCTATTAGTGAGGAGGCTGAGTAAAAGCGTCACCCGAACGTGTCAAGCCTCCGACCCTCTCTGTCCGGCGGGGTGGTATGCGCCCTCGTGCCCCCCTTGGTCTGGGCAGACTCGACCACCACGGAGTTCGGCAGGGGATGGTTGAAGAGGAACTCGGCGTCCTCCCTCTGGGTCCTGTAGAGATGTTCAAGCCTGTGCGGAATAGGCTGGGCAGAAGCCGGCTGGGCCCACGGCTGCTTCAGGGCCTCCATCAAGGCTGGCAGGAATGGCAGTGGAGCCGTCGATGGAGGACGGGTGTCAACATACTGGAAGACAGGATCCTGCACACCCAGAGCCGGTTCCGCAATCTTCAGACCCAGAGCTGCAGACATCCAAAAGAGGATAGCCGAGAAACTCCTAACGTCCTCCGGTGCCGACTCTGGGGCAGGGTCTCCAAACGCCAAGGGGGGGGATTCGTGGGACGCCGGTGTCGACTCGTTTGAGTCTGAGTCAGACTCGTAGGTTTGAGAGGATTCGGAGGATGACTTCTCGGGCGACCTCTCACGTGACGGTTGGCGGGATGGCACGGCCAACGTCACAGTCGGGCCGGCGACGGTGGGAGGCCTCGCAGAGGAAGAAGAGGTCACCGGTGCCTGAGTAGCTCTGGTAATCGGGACCACCGCAGGTCTCGGGCGGTCGACAGCCTGGGTCACAGTCACTGGAGCCGATGGCGGCGGCGCCTGGGCGGTTTCCGACGACGGACGGGTCGCCGTGGAGGTGACCCACAGCGGAGGAGAGACCGCGCGATAGTGCGGCGAACGGTCGCGTGAGCGACGGGGAGCCGGTGACCTGGAGCTGGAGCGTGGCGATCTGTGGTACCGAGAATGATAGGCCCCGCGGGATGGAGAGCGGGACCGACGGTACGGCGACCAGCGTCATACGTCGGGGTGGTACCGATCAAGATACGCCGGAGAGTACGAGCGGTAAGACCCCGGGTACTCTCTCCAGGTGTGCTCTCTGCCGTATCTGGCAATATGGGACGCTGATGAGTATGGAGAATCAAGAGAAGGCCTGGACCACTCGGGGTAGGCCTCTCTACGGCGTAGAGAGCGTTGCCTGATCCGTCGCTCCGGTATCCGGGATGCACTCCTTCCGGAGGATCCTCTCGGATGAAGTGAGGCCTGGGGTGAGGCCAGAGTATGCTCCGGGCGGGCCGCCATTTCAGGGCGTCCAGGCGGAGACACTGCTGCAGTCAAGAGAGGCGGGCCGGGGGGCGCCGTGAGACCAGCGGACTCCTCCACGTCGGAGACCTCCAGGATCTCCTGGTGTTCCGACTCTTCCTCGGGTTCCTGCGATTGGGTCGGAGGAGGCGTGGGAGAGCAGGCCTCTTAGCCGGAGAGCCACGCTTTTCCTTCTCCTTCCTCTTCTTTTTCTTATCTTTGTCCTTCCCCTTCTCCGGAAGGGCAGGCCGCTTGCGCTGGGCCAAGGTTAGCGGCTTTGCCGGTCTCGGAGCCTGAGCCGGAGACTCCGCTGAGGTCAAAGTCGAGACCTTCGGTATCCTCGGCAAAGCAGAGATCGGCGTCCGAGGTGGCGGTACCGAGCCCGGTACTGCCGACGTCGTCGGGTCGACAGCCGCTGACGCCGACGAGGGCATGGTCGAAGGTTGCCCCGATGCCGATGACTTGGACATCGCCGCAGCAACTGATGGTCCTTCCTGTGCCTGTAGAGACTGCTCCCAACAGTAAGATTTCAGGCGAGCCAGACGATTTCTCAGGGTCTGGGAGGTGAAGTCTCTACAGATTGGGCAGGCCCTGGTGTTATGGGCCTCACCCAGACAGAAAAGGCACTCGCTGTGACCGTCAGTTAAGGCGACCTTACGACCACACGCTCTGCACGGTTTGAACAACGCTGACATAGAAGGACGAAGAAGACGACGGGGAAGAAGAGTTGGAGAAGGCAAGATGGCGGAGACGAAGAAGACGACGAAGACGAAGACGGAGAAGAGGGGAGAAAAAAAGGCGAAGAAATCCCATAAAACGGGAAGCCAATATCACCAAACCAAGTCCGAAATCCAAAAAGGGTCGTCAAAGTCCAAATCCAAGTTCAAAAGCCAGTAAAAAACACACGAAGAAGCAAGCCAAGCAGAGAACTAACCCAGAACCTCCATACGGAACGGCGGACGAGAAAGAACTGAGGAGAGACCGTTGCTCGGCGGGCTGAGCATGCTCAGTGCAGGCAGAGGGGGAGGGGTTCCCGCCAAGCTACTAAGCTCTAGAATTTTACGAACGGTACCGCGCATGCGCGAAAGCTCCTAGTGTGTGAGGCACAGAGACCACGAAGAAGAACAAGTTTTCAGATGAACTAAATTTTTCAAGGTAGTGGACCAAGATTTGCCTTTCTATCTCCTCTCTTTCAAATACAAAAGGACTTACTTTTTGGACCAAGAAGCTACATTAGCAAATGTGTTACTGAATGCATAAGCAACATGACCCTATATCCTGTATGTACCAATAGTTCCAACAGCTATTGGATTAGTCCTTGGTCTTGTTTAAATTTTAATTGCTTCTAATCGCAGGTCATCACAATATAAAAACAGAGTTTATACAAATATTAAATAAAGGAGTTAAAATATAAAACATAACATAAAATTTCCAATATAATTTCTAATACTGCTAAGCTTACCAGTAAGTTAAAATATACAAATTGAAGCACTAAGGGGTCAAAAAAGTGGGAAGTCAATAAACTTTAGAATCTGAATACCTGAATAAGGTTGTTCTACAATAACCCCAAAATCTCTTTTATGGAAAGTTACTGTATGTTTAGGCCCTATAAATTTGTGTGTGAAGTTTCAATTCCTTCCTACACTCTCTCTTGTGCATTACTAACACTGAATGTCACTTACCATTTTGTTGCTCAGATCAGCTCCATACACAGGAGCAAAAAATTAAGCAAATGAGGGAGGGGGCATTTTTTTGTTGTGGTCAGTCTGAAAATTTGCTCTGGAAGGCCCTCAACCGCATGGGCTACTGTAATACCAAATACGGCAGAGAGATTGCCTATTTTCCATAAACAGTAATGCTGTGAAAAGAACTCTCTTCAGAGTGAGCTCCTGCAGATGGAAAAGAATCTGGATCCAAGTTATTGTATGGTTGCATCTGCAGTATTATCAATACCTCTGAGAAAGGGGGTTGTGAAATTGGAATAAATGCAGAAAATGCAACCAAAATGATAGGAGGGATGGAGCACCTTCCCTACAAAGCAAAGCTAAAATGTTTGCGTCTTTGCAGTTTGGAGGAAACATAGGTTTATAAATGTATACATAGTACGGGAAAAGTAAATAGATAATTTCTTCTCTCTCTCCCACTATACTGGATCACAAATTTGCTTGTGGTTGATAGTATTAGTTTTAGGGAAAACTGCTTTTTCACATGATGCATAAACCTCTTAGAAGAATTAACTGCCAGAATGTGGTAACAGCAACTAATTTAAATGGTCTCAAAGGGAGATTAGCCACATTAAACAAAAGTGAAGGTTGTATATCTCCTTGCAGTGGTGTGTGTTGTATTTCTGTGTTCAACGTTGACACTCATTGGCTTTTGTATCTTCTATAGGGTACTAAAAATAAAATGGTTGTGAGTTCATCAGTGCTCCTGTGCATGGAAGATAGCTTTCACTTAAGCACTTTGACAAGCTAGAGAACACAACTTCCACATTTAAACATGCCCAAACCAGCACTCTGAAAAATTCATTTTCTGGATTACAGTTCCAAGAATCCCATAGCCAACAGGGCCAATAGGCAAAGAAGTTAAGTTTCCCAAGTCCTGATCTAATATATACTAAGAAGTGAGAAAAAAATACTTTTCATATTGAATGAATCAAGACTACAGAAGTCAAAGAAACTGAATCACAAGACTAAAAAGAGACAAAAAAGAATTTAAATTCAGTTTCTACCCTGAAGACTTTTGTATGCCAAACATTTAAGCAGCTTATCCCAGGAACTTTATATGGGAGAATAGTGACTGGACAATGATAATCAAACACATACCTGGAGGGGGTTCAAAATATGCTTCTTGCTCTTCCTCTATTGGCTCGGTGTCATTGTGCGCTGTTCGCTTGTGCATTGCAAGTGTAGAAATCTGTTTGTATGTTTTCCCACAGTGATTACAATTATAAGGTTTGGAATGTGTATGTACAACATGATGTTTGTATAAACTGGAATATTCTGTAAATCGCTTGTCACAACCAGGGACTGTACATACATAAGGCTTCTCTCCTAGGTAAGAAGATACAAGCATTGAAAAAAGTATTAATGTTTATATTAAAATTTATATTAAAAATGACAGCTGGAAAAGTATGCTGCAGACTATGGAAGCAGGAAGTAGTTTCTATGATTTCTGTAAGATACCCATTTGGCTCATTTCCTTCAGTATCTGATCTAAACCCCTGTCCTCTGCTCTACTTCCTCACAGTTTAGCCATCAAACAAATTCCTTCACTCCATGTTAAAAAAAAAAGGCAAGACGAGGCTTGGGACGAGAAGAACTATGGGTTCCTCATAATGAGAACACTACAATCCAAAGAGAATTCTTTTTTTTTTTTTAAATAGTGCTCATCACTTCATGAGGAAAAAGTAATTACATGGAACTCTGCCTTGAACTGGGACTAAGGCATGTTGAAAGAGGGTATCAAGTTGTACTACACAGTATTTTCCGAAGAAATAGCAGATTAGGAGATTTTTTAAAATAGGAAACAAGCACAGAGATGAAAGGATTGAAACCAACATGGGAAAGAAGAAGGGAGCTGGGTATGTTTAGTCTGCAGAAGAGAAGGTTAAGAGCAGACACAATAGCCGTGTTTAAATATTTGAAGGGATGTCATGTTGAGAAAGGAGCAGGCTTGTTTTCTGCTGACCCAGAGACTAGGACAAGGAGCAGTAGATTCAAGCTGCAGGAAAGGATATTCCACCTGAACCTCAGGAAGAACTTCCTGACAGTCAGAGCTGTCTGGCAGTGGAATACGCTGCCTCATAGTGTGGTGGAGTCTCCTTCTTTGGAAGTTTTTGAGCAGAGACTGGATGGCCATCTGTTGGGAGTGCTTTGGAGTGGATGGCCCCTGCAGTCTCTTCCAACTCTGTGATTCTATGATTCTATAACATATCTGCAAGACAATCCCTGATTCATTTCAGGGTTCCATATGGTTGTGTTTTCTTAAAACAAAACAAACAAAACCTCCACATAAACTGAATCAAGAAACTGGCCAATACTCAGCACCCATTTCAAATTTTGTGCAGTGTTGCCCTGGTCCTATTAGCTCCTATGGTTCACGGCCACCATGACTTACAGAGACCTTACAAGTGAGGGGCCTCCAAGGCACCCTGACCTCAACAGCCCCCCTGCCCAGGCCCCGCCGACTCAGGGCCACGGTCCCCTCTGGTTGAGTCCATCCGTCTGCAACGCAGCCTTCCTCTTGTTAAAAGCCAGATGGATTTAGTCAGCAACTAAATCAATAATGTAGAACTGCCAATGGGGAAAGTAATAAGCCAAAAAAATGTACGGAAAAGACAAAACACAGGAAGAGGGCATAAATAAACCAAATGAACTAAGTATATTAATTCATTTATGTTATTTAAATTCATTACGTTGAAAGCATTTTGGCTATTTAAAATCACTGCATTTTGCTTATATTTCTGACACTACTAAATCTCTTAACGTACTCAGAACAGCGTTAACACTAGATTGCATATTTTGCTCCAATAAATTTGATTCCTTCAAATTAAGGACACTCTCCTGTGCTTTTTCTTTCTCCTTAGACATTACTGCTGATAAATAAAGTAGTTGGCAACTCCTCAGACTGTGCATATACTTTTAAAATGTTTATATATCACAAAATAAGGGCATAACACCTGGTAAAATTATATATGGTAGACTATAGAGCCTAGGATTCATGAGAGTGTCTGCTTGTTTTCTGTCTCGTAATAAAAGAAAGACAAATGCTTGTTTAGATGTCAAGGCCAGGGAGAATGCCAAACGTTCGTAAGTGCGTTTGAATTAATTTCTTTATCTGAGTGTCTGACCAGGTTGCTAAAAGGAATCAACTCCAGTTGTGTGGATTGCTTGTTCAGCTTACCTGAGTATGACCTCAGGTCACATTGCGGGTTAATATATAAGAGACACCTGACAACCGGTGGTAGGGAGTACGTTAAAAGTGAGGTGTGCACTAGATTCAAGTGCATCAAACAAAAGATAAGATGTCAACCTCTGACTGGATAACCAAGGCCCTGAGTGGGAATCAGATCAGAATAGAAGAGCTATGTTAGAGCCACATAACTAGGCTGCTGTTCAGCATGCCTCTACCACAGGGGAGAAAAAGCAATCATGTAGCCTTATCAAGAAAAATTCCTGATAAACCACCCTAAAATGCTGATTCAGGTAAGGCTATAGGATATATGCTACACATTATTAATACTGGTTAGGTTTGCTCAAGACTTGGCTAAGATTAATCCTTGAAAGCAACAGATGAAGCAATATTCTATCATGGACAATTGTTTTAGTATTAGAATGAATGACCTGATGAATATGATATGATGGCTATATGCCTTAATACAAGATGCCTCATATGCAATATAATGGAATAATAATGCCTTACATATAATATTATGGAATATAACTAGGTGAAGTGCCCAGACAATGCTATCTCTTTGATTCTTCCTGAAGGGAATATGTATGTATGTATCAATGAATGCTTATAATTATTGGCTAAAATAATACCAAAAGAATCTATTCCTTCCTAAGTAAATATCCTGGAATGTTTTAACTTGAAAATATTTAAGTGGAGTGTTGATGGCAATCTGATCTGTCTGGTTTGACGTCTATAGTAAGTTGGGAACTTTGGTGATTAGAAGCTGATACAGGTGACTCTAGATAGGACCCAGAATTAGCTGACAAGCAGCAAGGACCCTCAATCCCTCAGTCTAACAGATAGTGGTAGGGAGCCATGCCTGTTTCAGGTGGCACCCCATGTGGGACCACATGTGGGTCCATCTTATCATTAGGGGAAAAAAATATCAAGTGCAAGGCATCTACATGCATTCTCAATTGTTCCAAAATCCTTCACAGAATACAGTTTGTGAAGCTTTGAAAGTTCAAGTCTACAATCTATGCCTGTTCAGGATTTTCATTTAGTGTAACAGTCCTTGGGTTAGCTCCCTGCCTCCAATACAGAAGTTGCATTCACGTTATTTTTCATTTTCTCCACTGCCTACAATCATTAAGAGAAAATATTTTGAACTCAGGTTTAAAAGGAGAAGGAAGGGGCTCTTTTCTTTGCAGGAAGAGTTAAGTTATTATGTCAGAAACACAACTGGGGAGAAAATTTCAGATACAGCCTGAGGCACAATGTTATAAAATATAATTCAAATACCTGTATGTATTCGCACGTGATTCTTGTAATTAGTTGCACTTGCAAATGCTCTCCCACATCCTGGCTCTGTACAGTAATAGGGTCTTTCTCCCGTATGTGTCCTGATGTGAACCTTTCTGATGTTAGATGTTGTAAATGACCTACCGCATCCTTCAAAGGGGCATTTGAAGGGCCTTTCACCTAGAAATACAAAATAAAGATAGTCCAGTCAGATTTTTAAAAATCATCTTAAGCCTCAGTTCAGTTGTGTGTCAAAAATTTGATACTATGTCTATTCTTACTACTAAGCAGTATGTATTAAAGCTACAAAGTTAATTACAGATACAATTCGAAGCACTAGAAAGCAGCCCATTGAATTTAGTGGGTCTGACTTAATGTTTAATGATAACATACTTACAGTCTGACCCTGCATAAATTTATTTCAGTGAACACAATGGCTGTAACCAACAGTTTAATGTGCAGCAGAACAGCCTGTACGTATGCAGTTCTTGTCTATTTATGTCAATACTATACAATGGCATTGGTCAATATATGGCCTTCCAGATGTTTGACTGCAATTCCAATCAGCCTGAACCAGAATAACTAACAATGGCAGCTAATGGCCAAGAATATCTGGATGGCTACACATTTCCTATTTCTGGTATAAAGATTAAATTACTAATATTAAACTCATTCATGCTGCTATTCTAAGAAAAAGCATCTGTTCCCTGTCTTACTTACACAGAACTATCTTATACATGCCTATACTGAGCAATATCCCTATAATCAATGTTATATTGCTGGCATGCCCTCACACTTCTGCTATATTTTCTCATGGTCTTTTGCTAAGACCTGTCAGTTCTTTATATACTGTCATGTCAAAGACAGAAGCCTAAGAGGGATGGGTGGAAGCACAACTTTTATAACTCAGTGTACTGCTGACAAAGTTATTAAATACCTGACTACAACTGTATAACGGTAGATACTAAAATGCCTTAAAATGATTTCTCTGAAAGATAACTTTTAGCTTCTTGGTAAAAGAATTTCCTTAGTAAGGTTTGCCAGTCTCCTGCCAAAAAGATGCACAGGTTGAAGTGTCATATTGCCATAGTTTCTATAATTCTTACTTACAACTGTGTATCACGTTGCAGTCAGAAAACAACTGACCTACACTTAGATGCACCCAATAGAGCCTTTCCTTAAAGCCAGTCTTTACTTTAAATGTAAATAATAGTACTGTGCAAAAATGTCACACAACCTGTTTGTAAATCCTGTCCTTGAAACTCTTCACTTTGTTCAGAGAGCACAAGCAGAAGGAACATGGTTATACTAGAAGTCAAAGGCTGGACTCTAAGGAAGAAGATCCAAATGAGAATATACTTGCCTTTCTCATTGCCATAAGCCCTTCTTCATCCTTCAAAGATACTCCACAATAGTTGTAAACCAGAGTACTACATTATGAGCTAAATTCAATAAGAATGAACTAGGTTTTTATGGTGGTGCAGTACTTAAAGCAGTGGATGAGAGTACTATGCTGAATTCACTCTCCCCCTGCTCAGGCCTCTCTCCCCAATTATTTTTTCTCAATGGGATTCCAAGCATGGAAGCAGGCCCTGCTGGAAGAAAAAGAGCTGGGGAGAGGGGCTATGAGCAAAAAGCAGCACGCAGAGGAAGGGTTCAGCATCCAATATCATTGAGTGGGGAAGTTGTGGTTCTTCAGATGCTGCTGGCCTGGAATCCCATAAGCCCTAGCCAGCACAGACAATGATAAGGGATGGTGGGAGTTACAGCTCAACATAATCTGGAGGGCCAAAAGTCTCCAACCTCTTCTGCATCTGCCAATTCTCTGCTTTAAACTGCCCCATCCCACTTTATATAAGTTTAGCACAGTCCACATTCTAACATACAGGCTGCGTTGCTACCACAGTGTAGATCAGTCTTTAGGAGTACAACTAAAAGTGAGGAGATAAAAGTTTGGCAACATTAGCAATGGGAACCTGAAGCATATGAATGATTTTTGTACTGGGGCAGTAAAACAAAATAACAGCTGATTCACACATGAATATGATGTGGAAACCTCGGCAATGTAAGTATTAACATAACACTATTACACAGATACATTGGCTAACGCTATGACTAATGGTTGCTCTCAGTGAGTGCACAATTGTTGCTGAAAATCTATTAAGTTCTACCAGAAGATGAAGATTCAGTATTTGTGAAGGAAGTCGATGTAATGTATATACATTAGAGACAGACAGAAATAATGTATATAAATTGGTTGGATGTTGTACAATAGTAAAGGATGATGGAAGTTGCAGATGCTGATTATTTGTTTTTCTTGGGATGCCATAAACCAAACCAACCTCTCCCTGAAATATTATATCATATGAACCAATAAACAACCCATTTTAGAAATGCATTTCTCTGTACTGAGCAGGAGTGACGTGGTGATTTGAGCACTGGACTACAACTCTGGAGACCGAAGTTCAAATCTCTGCTCAGCCACAGAAACCTAGTGGGTGACCTTGAACAAGTCACACATTCTCAGCTTTGGAGGAGGGCAAGGGTAAATCCCCACTGAACAAATCTTGCCAAGAAAATTCCTTGATAGTTTCACCTTAGGGTTGCCGTAAGTCGGAAATGACTTGAAGGCACACAACAACAAGTGCTGAACATCCTGGTAAAGTCCTGATTAGATTACAAGAAGATGCTGAGTGTGGAATATGGAGATTACTCAGAAACATCAACCAGTATAAGATACAGGAAACAGATTGTTAAGTGCCATTTTTCCCCTTTAAAGGGCTGCACAGAGTGTTTCCATATGAATTTAAACAGATATCATAATCATTTTTGGGAGTACACTCACATGTGATCTCCTAACCTTAGAGATGAGGAAGGTAACAACTGAGAACAGGGCTTTATCACAGTGGCCTTGAATTGTAGAACATCTTTATATGCTTCATATCTTCGTATCTCAAATCTTTATATGCTTCATTGAAGTGATCCTTCTCCCACCTTGGTGTTTTTACAGGATAATTATGATTGTTACTGATGCCACTGGATTTTACTGCTCTTGGTGTTTATAATAGGTTTATATTGCTTTCTGCAGTTTTAATTGTTGTTGTATTGTCTGGCCTGTAACAATATACTTAGGATATGCAGTTTGAACATACTTTGCAAAAAGAAAGAACAGTGCTATCTTATACATGTCTAACATACAACCCGCTGAGCAAAATCAGAGTTAACTCCCTGATGTGTGTAGGACTGCAGCCTTAAGCTTCAAATGGAATTGCTGGAATAGGCACAAACTTGGGGGAAAACAGGCTTACCATGAAGTCACAAGAATGCAAACTGTGATCAAACTGAAGCCATTAAAATGCCTTTTTCCGTACAAAAATTGTTGTTATAACAGATTAACAGAAATTGGCTACACTAGAAAATGATCTACCTGTGTGTGTTCTGATATGTTTCTGTAGGTCTCCTGAAGTCTTGAAGGACTTTGTGCAGTTTTCTTCTGAACATCGATATGGCTTCTCTCCAGTGTGGGTTCGGACATGGCTTTTTAGTCCATAACCTTGAAAAAGTTTATATGAATGGTTTAAAATCTAAAACACACTAAGGCCAGAAACGTCCAGGGTATAATTGACTGTAGTGCCAATTACTTCTTAACCACTTCTTTATGCCAATGGATTTGTATCTGGAATATTTCATAAATCACTTTTCATATTTTGTTCCTGTTTGAAGATCAATTCAAGACATCCACTATTTTGAATGCCAACTATAGCTGGCCCTTTGGATTCACTAGAGTTAGAGGCATAGGACCCACAGAAAAGTGGAAAAATCACAGATATCAAAATGTGTGTGTCTGTGGGAAGGGGACTGAGACATGATGGGGAGAATTGGCATCCAAGGACAAAACTAGGTCAAGGAATGGAGAGAGAAAGGTGGTGGGCTGGCACAGTGGCCCTCTACTTCCTCTATCTTGCCCATCTCCTTCCTTGGGTGAGGGGAGGGCAGCGGGAGAGGGTTTGTAGTGCTGAGAAATCAGGCTGTGAGCCATCCTTAGCTGCCCAGGCAGCATCTGGTAAAGGAGGAGGAGGAAGAGGAGGAAGAGGAGGAGGAGAAGGAGGAGGAGAAGGAGAGGTAGCTTTTTAAAGAGCGGAGATGCCAAGAAGGGAAGGTTCTCCTTGGAAAAGAAGCACCGGAGGAGGCGGGGACATGGGTTGGAGAAATTCACAAATAATCAAATCCATGAAAGTGAAACCCCAAGTGTGGAAGGCTGACTGTATTGAGAAAAATCAGATGTTTAACACAGTATTATGGTTCAAATCATTACTCAAGTCAACACCAAATAATATATCTGAAAGATGATTTTTTCTTAATATATACATTTTGTTCTCCTATTTTTACTAGTCTGAAAAGAATCAATAAGAAAGTTGGTTTCAAGTTCTTTATAAATAAAGGCACATTAAGAATTTCAAGACTTTACCTGTGGCAAATGCTTTTCCACAACCTGGATGTTCACACTGATATGGCCGATCTCCTGTGTGTGACCTTTCATGCACCTGTTGAAAATATCATTTATCTGTTTATCCTGCAAACATGTAATATTTCACTATCCCATTTCACTGCACTGGAGTCACATGAAGCAATTTAATCTCCTCAAGGAGCCCAAATACAGCAAGGGGCAAAGGATCTTGTATTGAGTGAGAAACTAGATTAGGAAATGCATGACGCTTCTTAACCAGTGGTTTCACGAGCACAATTTGGCTGCTATCACAACACTTAGTATCATGTGTAAAGACAGTGGCATTCTTCCAGTAACCTGGCACCCAAACTCTTTAGGTGAACCACTAAACAACACAGCAATCATAACTCAAAGTTGTGCTGGCTGTAACAGGGGGAATACAGGATGAAGCCTCTTGTTCCCAGTGAGCTGTTCTTATGCTGGTGTAACATCATACTGTCAGCTGAACTGGTCTGCTGGTAGATTTCAGCCAGCAGAAGAGCAAAAAGGCATAAAGGAGTACTATGAGGGACTAGTTCATCTGCAGCAAATCCAAAATCCCTCCAGCGGAAACACACAGCCACTATGCTGGTACCAAGTTGGGCCAGGGCTGTTCTACATAATTTCCAGCATCCCTAGGCTGAGAGGTTTGGATCCAAGACAGGCTACTTCTGACTCGAGTGGCCCTCAGCCATCTTTGTGAATTAGGATTGCACTTTCAGCCAGAACAACACAGACACAATAATGAAGTGTATCTTGATATTTTTCCACATATTTTATTTATTTACTTTTTATTCCTCCTTTGTCCCAAGATGAGATTCAAGGCAGCTTACAATAATTTTTAAAAAATCAAGCTAAAATATTAATTTACAAAAGTTTTAAAAAATATATCACAGTACTATTTTTAAAACATGGTTAAAAACCATTAAAATCATTTAAAATACAATTACCAGTGAAGAGATTAAAATACAGCACATCACTTCCCCCACACAGTGCTGTTCCTTAATTACATTTCAAATACCAGCATGACTAAAAACATGTTCACCTGCCAGCAGAAAGAGGGCAGGGAAGAAGCCAAATGGACCTTCTGCAGAAGGGAGTTCTACAGTCTGGGAGCGACTACTGAGAAGGCGCTCTCCCAAGTCCTCACCAAATGCACTTGCAAAGGTGGTGGGACTGAAGGAAAGCCCTCCTCTGCAGATCTTAAAACTTGAGTTGATTTGTGTAACAAGATACAGTCTTTCAGATATTCTGGATCCAAGCCTCTAGCACTTTGAATTCTACCCAGAAATGGACTGGTAGCCATTTCAACAGCAGAGTCATATGGTCCCTGTAACCAACCCTGGTCAGCATTCTGACCTCAGTATTTTGGACTCGCTGAGGTTTCTGAACAGTTTCCAAAGTCAGCCCCAAGCAGGATGGGATGTAATCAAGACATGTATCATCATTAGCGAGATCTGGTATCTCAATGAACGGGCATTTAGCTGTGCAGATGCATTCCTGGCCACCACTGAAACATAAGCATCTAGGTTTAGTTTTAAGTCCAAGAATATGTCTAAGATGTGAACCTGAGATTCCAAGGGGAGTGTAACCCCACTCAGCAGAGACTGAATCTCTATTCCCTGATCTATTCCCAGGAGCACTTCTGTCTTGCCTACATTAAATTTCAATTTGCTTATCATCATCCAGTCCATTACTGACAGCAGACAGAAAGGCAACACAGAAGAATACCATAGTTGATGGTGAAATCTGCTGAGAGGTCCAGTAGAACAAATAGGGACACATTCCCACATCTAGTTCCTTGTGCAGCTCATCTACCAAGGCAACCAAAGCTATCTCTGTCCCATAGTCAGGCCTGAAGCCAGATTGAAATGGATCTAGATAATCTGTTTCATCCAGGAACCTCTTAAGCTCTAGAGCCATGCCTCCCAATAGTTCTCTAGTATGGCGGGGTCCAGGGAGGATTTTGTCAGTAATGCTATGCTGGTCTATGACCGTAATAAAGATTCTATTCTATTCTATTCAGTAATGCTCTCACCACAACATCTTTTAGGAAAGACAGAAACCTGCCTTGAGACATTATTAGTTCCCTTACCCACCCCTATCAGGCTGCTTTTAACAGTCAGGAAAGGCATGGGTCTAGTAGGCACATAACCTCTCCAAAGATCCTTTATATAAATGTCTGACAAACAGAGTCACCTGTGCACAGAAAAAACCTGAAGAACTGGCCTCTTAACATGCCACAGCACAAAATCCATGGAATGAAGACACAAACTAAAAATGCTATCCACCCAATTTGGCATACATTTTCCCAACTTTCTGACCACAATCTTATTCCTGAGAGTTATGGAAAAGCTGAATACTTCTGGTTATTACCTTGAGATGATGGGCAGTAGTATACAGTTTTCCGCAGCCATCATAGTCACACCGGAAAGATTTGTCTCCACTTGCTTGTTTTGTAGTCACTCTTGTACTATGGCTTTGTAAGACAATCTTAGAGGAAAGAAATAACAACATGAACATGTTGCAGGCAAACACACACAAATTCCTGAAGAATTATTCTGGGGGGAAAAAAGTCCAATTAAATGTTACATTCTTCACTGGAATCTAAATTTCAGTATTTTCATATTGATTTCTTAATTATTAAATTATAACAAAGTTGTAAAAAGCTTTTAGATGTGTGCTTCAGTAACACCCCAAAAAGTATGTAAAGCAATCTTGTAGTACCTTTGAAACTAAATGAGAGAAAGAAGTTTATAGCATGAGCTTTCACTGACTGGGTTTACTTCATCAGCTGAAGGTAGACCCAGTCTACAAAATCTTGTGCTACAAACTATTTTCTCTCAAAGGCACTATAATATCCCTTTGCATAGTGACTCAACCTAACAGGGCTATGTCTTTGAATTTGTTTGTTGTGTGCTTTAAAGTAGTTTCCAACTTATGGTGACCCTACGGCCAACCTATCACAGAGTTTTCTTGGCAAAATTTATTCAGAGAGGGATTGCCCTTGCCCTCCTCTGAGGCTAAGAGAGTGTCACTTGCCCAAGGTCACCCATTGGGTTTCCATGGTTGAGTGGGAACTCGAACTCTGGTCTCCAGAGTCGTAGTCTAACACTCAAACCACTACACCACGCTGGCGCTCTGTCTTTGAATATTACCTCAGGAAGTATGTAATTTAAGTCTCTAAAATTAATCCTGGCATTTGTGAAATTATTAGATATCAATATTTCTGTTATATTATCTATGAATGTATTTGTCTTTTGGGGAATTCTAATTTGTTTATGAGTCCTTTGTTAATATACACATCAAACATTTACAGAGATAATATTTAATTTACATAAATAATAACACAGCAAGAGGCATGAAAGGAACACTGTCCAATAAAATTTTGGTAAGTGCCATCTTTGCTAAGAGCATCTGACAATGTTTCGTCTGTGATTTTTGCCTTTTGTTCTTAGAAACACTATTGGATGTTGGGATTTAGCAAAAGCTTTTCTGTGGTGGAAACCCTCCCTTAAGTAAGAGGCTGCAATCACAATTACTAAGCAGAAAGACATCCATTTCATTCTTGTATTGCTTTAAATGCATGTAACAATTATTGAGTAGATTATTTCATTAAAATAAAAATAATAAAATTTAGATAAAATAAAGCTATTTAAACCCACAGAATATTTTCTAATATGAGACACTACATGAAGATGAATATTCAAATTAAAGAGCAAATGGATTCAACCTCTTGGTAATTATGGAATTAATACGGATTTGTAGAGGATCTATTATTCTCATTACAGCATGTGGGAAATTCCTAATATCAGAATTTGTAACTGATCAATGAAATCTTAAACAGATGTATCTATAGTCAGTTTGCATCAGTGGCAGCCACTTGGGTTGGGAAAGAGTTACTTTCTTATGCAAATGTTACTTTCTTATGCCAGTGCTTTTCAAAATGCAAACAACTAGGGGAAAAAACCTCATTAAACCCCATTAACACTAATCAAAATAGATATACTTTATGTTTTATAAGAAAATCCAGGATGCAGATGACTTTGGGACAAATCGGCCTGATAGTCAAATCTAACCAATCTGGAAGGCATTCTACAAAAGAAGTAAACATTCAAAACGAAAAAGGATAGAATATTTTACTGTTCATCAATTAAACTATACAATATTATATACCTGCATTTTTTTCTCTTGTTCGCTGTCACCTATCATTCCAGTGCTGCTAACATTGTCACTTCCATCAATTGATACCTAGAGAAAAAAGCAGAAACATCTTGAAATAATTACTTGCTATCCAACTTTACCCAATGTCAAACTTCTGTGAATCCAAAAAGTACTCCTATGCACTTGTGCTGGTTGCAGATGTAACATTCACTTCATCTCTCGCTCTAATTAAAGAAATCAAAGAAGGCCATAGAATTGAGTATTTACTCTTCCAAGCCCTCTTCCCCTCTAAGAAAAGAATTCCTGATGATTGTAGCTTAATTCAGGGGTAGATCTACATTAGATTTAATTAAATTAACCAAATTCAACTTCAAAGATCACTTATGATTACATTACTGGTTAACAACCATAGTTAAGGCTGACACAAATATAGTTAACTATTGCCAAGGCTACTGAGTGAAATTAATGTCCAAGTAATAGTTGACTGTAGGGGAATGGATAATCTTATGTCTTGCTCCCAATGATCTTGACCACAGTTAGATATCAGGAATATTCCATCCACACCAAGTTCATGTATGCCATTAAGCTGATGAAGAGGCAGAGTTCCAGATGAATCCTCACTTCCCACACATAATATTTGTGTGACATCACTCTCCACAGATAGTAAATACTACTTCAGTCTCATGCATTTTATTTAGACATCAATGCCACTAAGTTCACAAGCACTTACTAGTAAGTATAAATAAGACTGCAAACTAAGTTACTCACATATCCACTACATATATTACTGTCAAAATGAAATTCATAATTATCTTTGATAATTCAGTGAATTTCTTTAAATTGGTTTGACTTCATATCTCTCTGGTCTATTCGTGGAAAGATCTTTAATCCATTGGGAGATTCTGCTGGTGGAAGCTGGGAAGGGAAGCAATAGTTCTTAATTCCCTTTCCTAACTCCTCATGCCAATTCACAATGTTTTGGGAGATAACTCAACCACCAGAGCAGATCCAAGGGGATTGTAACTAGAGGAATTGGTGGAAGTTGCCTCTCTTCTCTTATGACAGGAATTCTGGCAATTCTGCCACCTCATTTTCTACATATTGAACTTGTGTACAGAGAAAGGGAAATACTAACAGAGCAGGCTGAAGTCCTACCAGATGTTCTGCCTTTTTGTTTAAAAGTAAACAAAAAGACAACAAGCAATAGACCCCATACAATTAAAATGCAAACCACTACAGGGTTCTCAAAACTCACTTTTATGAAATAGCTACCATTTAAGAAGCAGGAAGCCCCTGAAAGGAAGCCAAATTGAGTTTTTGCACTCTAAAATTGAGCTGGGACAAGAAACAGGGACTCTTACTCATGACTGGACAAGGGAAATGTCAACAGCCTGTTTGCAAGCTCTATACAGTGAGCCCTCCACTTTCATGAGGGTTGGGGTGCAAGACCCTTGTGGAGAACAAACCATTAAATAAATAAATAAATAAATAAATAATCGCACACACCCTTTTTTTTAACATGAGAATGCTTCTCTAGGAATCTCTAGGTTCTCCACTGCAATTCTATAGTCAACTTCAAGCAGAAGTGGGCCACAGAGTCATACTGTAGAACTTAGAATTGCCTAGAGATATGTTCTATCCAGGAATTTCTAGGTCCTCCAGCATCACTCTATGATCCATTTCCAGTAAAAAAATTTTTTTTCTGTGCAAAAGCAAACAGAGTAAGAATTTTTAAAAATATAAATAAATAAAATAATCTGCGAATAATAAAATCTGCAAATGCTGAAGTTGTGAGTGGATGGCCACTGTATAAGTAAAATGGCTTGCTTTTTGAGACCAACTGCTTATAGGCAACTGTGCCAGAAGTGGTCGGCTGGCTGAAACTCCTCAAGATGGATAGGATTAATTCCAATCAAATACTGATCTAACAGAAGTTTACTCTCTGTAACAACAGCACACTGAAATAATACAACGTATGTACATGTACTACAATGCTGAGCTAAAATGATATTGTATTGTGTAGGAAGCGAGATGCCTTACACATACTACAATATGTTAGAAAAGCTCAAATGTTTTCAAATACTGAAATGTATTACCTGAAATATATTACATTAAATATAAAATATGTACACATATATAATACAACACATAGACTACCATAAACATTAGTTGAACTCCAAATGTACCTTGGCTGCATATTGTTCCAAAGCACTGATAGTATCTGGATCGATGGTAGCATCTCCTGTATGAAGACCAGCCACTGTGCCATCAGCCTGAATAGCTAAGATGGTATCCGACTGTGGCACCTGCACTGTATGGTGAATATAAGCAGTGGTCCCATCCTCCAGCTGTACTGCTTGTAGGGCACTCTGGTCGTAACTGTCTGATAAAGCATTTCAAAAAATAGTAAGAGTCAGACCCCATTGCTTTGTGTATTTCCTTGAAAACATGGGCACAGCTAGGGAAGTAATACTGTTGCAAAACCTCAATTCATTTCAAATGGATGGAATTTAATTTTTGAATGGTGCTGTAGTTGACAATTTAATGTACCACCTTTTATTCTGATCTTTGAAATTTTTAAAAATGACATAGCAATGTTTGCAACAAGACATACAAACTTGACGACATACCACATTTTTTATTTTCTTGCAATATCCTCATTAAACCTTCTGGAACAACAATTTTGACTTGATTATTAATTAATGAATTCCAGATATAAAAACCAAGTCACAAAACCAACTGTTACAGTAAAATACATTGATTGTTTTTAATACATCTAATATATGATTTTTTGCAATTAGAAATTAAACATAATGGTGTACATCCAGACTTTCCATGGAAGTTCAGGGGACTCTCTTGAGGTAATGCAGGGGGCTGCACAGAGACTATGCGAAAGTTATGCTTCTACTTCCTTCAGTGGGAGCCTTTACTGAGTTTTGGTCCCATTTGTGAGGAAAGGAACCATACACGGAAAGGGAAATCTGGGTAACAACCATCACATTTCACTTACTTAAAAGAAACCTACTTTTCATCTACTTTGGTGGAAATAAATCACACACACAAGTAATGTAAGTTACCTTTTGAAGTGTGATGGATGAACGCTGTTGTTCCATCTTCAAGCTGAACTGCCTGTCCATCTTCTAAGCGAAGACTATCTCCTGTGTCAGAAGAGGAAAATATTCTTTAGCTATACAATGAACTTATGAACTGCAAGACCAGAATTGCAAGACCAGCACATTCTCTGCATTAGAAAATATTAGTTAAGAAAAACAAACTACATATCATAGCAACAATAATGTAGAATTATAAAAAATATATTTAATTCTGTCATAAACATCTATAAACTTGTATTCAGTATAGCATACTTATGGTATACTTACTACTTTTAGACATGGGAACATGTTGAACATAAGCAGCTGAGCCATCTTCCAGCTGAATTACCTGGCCATCCATTAATTTGCCATCTGGAACATATGCACATTGATAATTAAGGAGACTGTTGCTTGATTATGTGATCTGTGTGCAGAAGCAGGCTTTTCAGTGCATTATCAATTCTGAATTGGCTCCCTTGCATGCAAAAGAATGCTGTATGATCCTTATATCACATCTCTACTTTCACTACATGGAGAGTAGATATTGTTCCTCCCGCTGGACAGGAGCCACACACATAGTCACACGCAGATAGTTGTTGCTATTTGGGCCATTTCCGTACTAGACTGTTATAGCGCTATTATTCCACTTGCAACATCCTATGGAATCCTGGGGTTTGTGGTTTTGGGAGGGGCTGGCTGGCCTCTCCCGAAACCGCAAACCCCAGGATTTCATAGGATGTTGCAAGTGGAACAATAGTGTTATAACAGTCTAGTGTGGAAATGGCCTTGATATTGACCAAATCATATATGCGCTGGGGTATGGGAAGTGAATTCATATGTGTTTTCACTCTCCCACTCCAGGGGACAGGCACCATCATAACTGATAGCACTGATTGCATAATCTGAAAGAATTCCTTGTGGACAGAAACAGTAATAAAATTTTCTGAAAGACACGGAGAGATCTATTTTGAGACCCATATATGTATCTCAGAAAAGTGAGACATACTTTCATGTTCTGCTCTTTTACTGGGTTTTTGAGTTACTGAGTTGCTGTATTTTGTTGCATTTTATAAAATGCTGTCAAGTCAAGTTTTATTTATGGTGAGCCAATGGCGATTGCAATTATATAAAATGCAACACAATACATACCAGCAAACATAATTCAAAATAAAAGCTTACTAACACTAATACTAAACTAATGCTTTATTAGTGCATGATTAAAATATTATTGAAATATTACTGAAAAAGAATTAAAATATGACTCAATTCAAGTCCCTTCTATACATAATTTAATTCCATTGAATACCAAAATGGAGTTAATACTAGAGATCTGTGACCATGAAACTTGACGACAATGGCATTAATGTTTGTGTATATGTACAAGAAAGCAGATGGTATGCCCATTCCAACTTTTTGAGTCCTTTTGAGGAGAAGAGCAAGGTATAAATAAAGATGATAATAAGAAAGATAATAATTTTGCTTTGTCTCTCAGTAGTCCCTCACTAGTTTAGCCAGTAGGCAATGTAGTCCTCAACTGAAAAAGATGCCCTTTATGAATTAAACAGCAAACTAGAAGATTTGGGGAAAGGTTTTTGTTATTGTTTGTGATACACATTTTTATCTATGGAGCAGGTATTCTAGATTTCTGCAACGGTGAACACAGATGGCAAGGCCACTGCTTTCATCAGTTAATATAGATTAAACATGTTTGATATGCTATTAAATCTTTTTTTGATTTGTATGAACACAGTTCGGCTTTGTAAACTGATACTGGTATAAATCAACAGTTTATGAGATTTATTTAGATAAACTCATAGTACATTTACATTTGGATATACCTTTAGAATTATGTTGTATGTAGGCAGTAGAACCATCAGATAATGTAACTGCTTGTAAGCTTACTCCTTCCATGTTGTCTAAGTTGTCTCCATCTAATAACAAGAAAAAAATGTTTAGCTTTATTTGATGTTCTTAGCATGTCATTCACCTTTAATGCATAAACTATTTGTGAAGATATGTCAGAATCACAGGAAAATAAGGTTTTACTATTTAGTATAGTCATGAATTTTATAGTGCACGTCAAGACCCCAAGCATCCCTGTGTTCTAGAAGTTCACTAATATAGCTTTTCTACCATACTATCACTGACTGAAAATGGTTACTATTCTAGTTTTACTTACCTTGAACAGCTACAGCTTCTGTTAAACAGAGAGTTACATGCTGAGCTTCCATCCCCCCTCCAGAAAACTCCGTCATTCCCTGAGAGTCTCGATTGATCTGAGCTAATAACATTGTCTACCTAAACATAAAAGAAAGAGAATGTGTGTTATGTTACTGGTAGATTCAGAACAACATTGTACATCTTATAAATTAAATAATATTCTTCTTCACACTAAATAGTATTTTATTTATTTATTTCTTCTAGTGAACCTTTGCCAGGAAAGAAGCAGTTCTTCAAAATCTTATTTATTTAAAAATTTATAAGCCTTCCTACAGCCAGAGATCTCAGGGCAGATTACAATAACATTTAAAACAAAAATTAATAACAACAATTTTAAAAGATTAAAAACATACTAGCTAGATACCCTCTAAAAACCTGATTAATTTAAAACCTGTTAAAACAGTCTTAAATAACATTATCATAGGACATGGGCACCCCAGATAAAATCAATTATGCCTGAAGTCTTTAATAAAAAGCTAGGTTTTGGCTTGGTGCCCAACATTTAACCCTCCAGGGGGAGAGAATTCCATAGCTGGCGTGTGACTGCAGAAGCCTTCTCCCACGTCCTCCCACAATATACTTCCCCTCCTAGCGGAATACAGATGAGGGCCCCTCCAACAGATCTCAGTTCTCTGCCAGGCATATATAGAGTCTCTTAATGAATCCTTTACCGGGCTGGGGTATGTAGAAGCTTAATACTGTACACCTTTTACAATGAAAGAATACTAGCTCTATTCAGATATGTAGATTTCTGAATATTTTTCAGTATTCTAGCATTCAGTGAAGAAAGTTTTACTACAGTGCTTTAAAAGTTGAAAACAAAAAAATTAAGTGTTGGGGCTAGCAATCTAGATGTAGCAATCCATTTTATGGTATGTATTACCTTACCATGTGCCAAGTACGCTAGAGCGGCTTTTAAAAATACAACAGTACCCCCTTCTAACCAGTACTCAATTTTAGTACAGTGGCCCCTCCACTTTTGTGAGGGTTCGGGGCACAGAACCCTCACAAAAGCGAAAAACACATTAATAACTCCCCCCCATGATCCCCCTCCCAGTCCCTTCTGGGGTTTCCCCCTCCCACTCTCTTGCCTTTTTGCACGCAGGAGCCAGAATCAAGGGAATGGGAGGGGGAGCTCCAGAGGGGAGAAAGAAGGCTTCCACGAGCCTTCCTCCCACATTCCCTTGTTTACTGCCTTGGTGCAAGTTCTCAGCAACAGGGCCAGAGGCCAGGAAATGGAAGAGAGGAATTCTGGAGGGGAGAAGGAAGACTCACACAAGAATCCTCCCTTCCACTTCCTATCCCTTTTTGTCCTCGGTGCAAGTTCTCAGCACTGGGGCCAGAGGCAAAGGACGGGAGGGGGAACTCCAGAAGAGAGAAAGAAGGCACACGCGTGCTTCTCCCCATTTCCTTGCCTTTTGTCTGGGTGCTTGCCTTTTTTCTCCCCGTCCAGCAAACACAAGGGAATGGGAGGAGAGTGGGGGAGAGGCATGTGTGCATCTTGCAAATAATCAAACCCATGAATATGGAGGGAGGACTGTACCTCTAATTTATTTCAAGAAAACTATTATACTTAACCTATCAGAAGGCTGGAAATACTATCCTAAAAGTTTAAAGGCCTACACGTTGCATCTATAAGTTGCACACAAGTTTATACTCATTCTCCCATTATCTAAATAAATATTAACTTAGGGTCTTTTCTGGTTTATGTTTCTATGTCCAAACTATAATGTTAGCTTGCACAGCTTTTGGGGCATACCAATCCCCCCACATTCAAGTTCTATGGGATATCCATTACCACAGGGAAACAGTTCTCACATTATTTTTTGTTTCATAATTGACATCATAGAAACATAGAGTCAGAAGTGGCCTCATGGACCACTGAGTCCAATCCCCTGTTCAATGGAGGATCTCCAGGTAAAATATCCCCAGTAAGTAGCTGTCTAGCCTCTTTTTGAAGACATCTAGAGAAGGAGATCTCATCACTTCTCTAGGCAATTGGTTCCATTGTTGAACTGCTCTGTCAAGAAATTTATTCTAATGTGCAATTGCAATGTATCCTCCTGTAACTTAAACCCATTAAATCTGGTCCTACCTTCTGGAGCATTAGACAACAAATCTGCTGCCCACTCTCTGTGGCAGCCCTTGGGGTACAATCACCTCAGTCTTCTCTAAACCATGCTGAACAAGCCCACCTCCTTCAACCTTTCCTCATATGTTTTGTTCTCCATATGTCTTGCCATCCTTGTTGCTCTTCTCTGAACCTGCTCCAGTTTGTCTACTACTGAACGCCTGACTAGTGCAGAATATATTGGAACTATTATCTCCCCTGATTTCGAAACTATGCTTCTACCAAAGTAGGCTAAAATAGCATTTACCTGCTTTGCTGCAGCATCACACGGCTTATATTCAGCTAATGATCAACAATAATTCCAAGGTCCTTTTCACATGTAGCACTGAGTCATGTATCCCCCATCCTATACCTGTGCATTTGGTTTTTGTGGCCTAAATGCAGAATTTTTTCATTTGTCTCCATTGAATTTCATTTTATTAATTTCAGCCCAGTTTTCTAGTTTATCAAAGTTCTTTTGAAATCAGAAGCTTTAATTGTGGCACAAACATTTGTAAATAAAATATAATAAATACATTTGCAAAATGTTTCTCCATCCCACAGAAACAATATACAATAATAATATACACAATAATAACAATGAATACGAATTACTAAGTATCAAGGCAATACTTTAGACATAGTCATTTTCACTGATGTATTGCTTCCGTTGGACAATACTTGCATTGAAAACATACATGCTGCAGTTTAAAGGAATGCTTTACAAAATAGTTTCATAGTAACTTCTGAGTTTTGCCTGTTTTTACTACATTTGGATTTAAACGTAAACTACAGTTAAGTCCTTCTGAATAGCTCAATGCTATCAAGAGTAACTAGCAGAATTAATACAGAATAGAATGGGAAGCCTTTCTGTAGTTCTATTATTTCGGAATTTGCTTAGGCAAAACTGCCCACCAGCACTGAGCTTTTAAACAAATTCCTTTTAAAGCAATTTCCTTAACACCAGCAATGGCTAGATTTCAAACATAAAGGCATAACTACTGTACCCTAAGACAGCCAGCCTGGTATAGTGGTTTGAGCATTGAACTATGACCCTGGAGACTAGAGTTCAATTCGCCACTTGGCCATGGAAACCCACTGGGTCACACACTTTCAGTTCTGAGAAAGCCCTGTGATAGGTTCACCTTAATGATGACATAAATTAGAAGCCACTTGAAGGCACACAACAACCTACTTTCTCTTATGTATTTAGATGTGGCCATAAATCAAAAGACTATGTTACCTTTCTGCATAAGATTGGCCTAGACAGATTTAATAGTGGATCAACTGTGTTCTTAAATGAAACTTATTACAGGCAAATTTCATCTAAAAGAGCAGTGCACATTTTAAGAACTTTTATACTTTAAAACTTCACTAGTCAAATTTAAGGACTCCAGAATAACTCTGCTAGATGAGGCCAAATGTCCATCTGAAAAATATGAATAGAGAAATTTAGGCCTTACAGGTGCTATGGACCACAGCTCTCATAAACCCTTACCACTGACAATGCTGGCTGGAACTTCTAGGATGTGGAGTTCAAAACATCTAGAGAGGCAAAACATCTTCAGAAGCAAAACTGATGCCTCAGAAAGCCCCCAAGAAAAGCAAGAAGGCTTTTCACATTATTTCCTACATGAGCAATCTAAAGACGAGATCAAGTCTGCTCAATCAACAAATCCAGGTTCTAATTCTATTCATGAAGTAGTCCACTGAAAGAAAGAGTAACAATGATTTCCACTGATTCCTCCTTCTCACTATGCCCCTGAAAAATGATCTAAATAGTGCTTCAGAACAGCACAGAGCACAATTAGGAGGAATAATCAAAATAAAACCCCATCCCCACTTTCCTTTAGCGTAGAGGTGTGATGGTTCAACTAAAAAAATCATTTTAAAAATTCCCCTAAATTCTCCCGCCCGCCAGGAAAAATGGATTATGGAATATTTTCTTTTAGAATAATAAATTATTTTAAGGATCTAACTACATGCTTTCTGAAGCTTATGTAGCAGGTAGGCTTTTCTGTAACACTATACAGTATTTCACATTATTGCATTTGCTTTTAGTTTCCTTTTCTCTGTTTTTTCAATAGGAGTTAGTGCTTTGTATCTGATTGGCACTGTAGAGGACTATAGGAATCAAAATAATTTCGCTTTATTAATGCTAGGGAGTCTTCTCTTTTAAATTTTTGCCTGGTAAAAAATCAGAAACAGCAAAGAAATTCCTTTTAGTTCATCTTTCAAAAAAAAAAATTTTTTTTTTACAGTACAGACCTTGCACTTGAATTTGTAAATATACAATAAACTGTACTTTTAATATATCAAATATTATGCTTTTATGCCAAGACAACTTATATACCCATATTTGCCAGCATATAAGACACACAAACATATAAGATGCACCCCAAAATACTACTTGCTGGCATATAAGACACACTGGTGTAAAAACACACCCCATTTTTCAGGAAAAAAATTTGAGTCTTATACACCAGCAAATAGGGTACATTTTATGTTCCTAAAGTAACAAAGTGACTTACAAACTGTAAAGTGTGCTAATATTCTATGTTTAAAAATTTTCCCCTCGAAAAATGGGGAAACTCTTTTTCTGTGGTTTCAGAAATTCCCAAAGTCTAACATCTCCACTCTAGGGACACCATATGCTGAATCTCAGTCCTTTCCATGAACAGTAGGTGCTCTTCTGTACATGGACAGAAAAATGTTGACCCACCCCAATATAATCAGATTAACTTTATGATCTACATATAATTTTGATGTGAGGGTCTTCAAAATGGAGTATTTATTTGCTAGGGACAGGAGAAGTCAAATCTCTGGTATCAGAGAAAAAATTGTGCGGAAAAAAGTATTTCCTTGATGAAGTAGTAAACTAATCTGAATTTTCACTTCACCAGTGGCACTTCAAAAACAGTAAGCACAGCATGTTTGTGCCCTTTTGACCAAAAAAAAAAAAAAGCCACAGTATTTCAGAAGTTATGCCTTATACTAGCATGGACAAGCCACTCAGTATGAAGAGCAACACTGGACATCATGATTCAGGAGAGGAGCTAACCTAATTCTCATAATTATAGGGGAATATTTAATACATCAGTCTATTTATGCAAATACAAGTGACGCCTAGCTACCACTGGCAGGACAAGTCACTATTTTGCTGACCTTATTATGGAATTATAATGGAATTAATCCCATATTTGAAAATCCAGACCCACCACATAGTTTAGCTTTGGAAACACAGATGCATGAAGACACTGGATTTTGATCATTTTTGTAGCTTTCTAAATCTTTCAACATCAAATTCTTAAAACGCTCTATGCAAACATAAAATGACTTTAAAAAGAAAAAACCAAGGAAAGACTGGCTCTAACAAAAGCTCACGTAGGATACAAATCGTTTTTTGGTTGTATGCTGCTTTCCATCATTTGTTGGCTGAGGTTACTGGATTCTGAACATAAAAACATGGTTTTTATCTTTGCAAAAAATTGAGAAAATGTAGTAGTAGTAAGTGTTTGAGTGGTAAAATTATGATTTGACTCAAATCAAGATCGTGTAGGAGTCTGTAATGAACCAGAGGACAGAAGCCAACATCTGAGGTGCAGGGTCTTTCCAGGACTGCAGCTGTAGCACTAAACCATCAGTTGGTGCTAGTTCTCAATATACCCTTGAACTGAACTGAAAATATTAAGAAATATAAGAATGTAGTTCACAGATGGTTAACGCATACAGATAATACATACACAGTGAACTGGTTGAAGTAACTACCATGCATTTATTGAAAATATCAAGTGCTTGTTTTTAAACTTTCAGGAACAGTAGGCAAAACACCTACTGAATGTGTCAGATCCAGGCTTGTACAACTTAAAAGGTGTCTCTTCCATATTTTAAGTAAGCTCTTCTTTTCCCACCAACTTGCCCAATTTAGCAGGGCCCCTCATTAGGCCACTGGTGAAATCACTACCGCCACAAACAATCTGACAGGAGCTATAGAGACCATCACCGGGAGGAGGGAACAGACAAGTCTGTTTCTTCCAGCCTTGTGACCTGTGTTTAACTCTGAATCTAAACAAGCGTTCTTCTTGCATGTGAATACAATGTTAACTATGAGTACTGTAAATCAAACTGAAAAAAAATTATCACATGAAGTAACTACGAACGTACACTTACTAAGTAGCAAGTTCCACTGTTCTAACAATGTGATCCTAGGCATACATACTAGAACAGTCCTACGTATGTTAACCTACAAATTCCATTGGTTCAACAGAAATGAATCACTAATGTCTTTAAAGACTGAAGTCCATGTCCTTTTTATTTCAGTTAAGACTTACTTTCATTTGAGTGCTCCTAAGCTTCCCAACAAATTTCTATCAGAGATCTTTTCCTTTAAGTGGCTGTTGAAACTTTTTCAGAAAGGTTTTTTTTATTACTGTTCTAGCACAACACTGGAGCTATATTTTGTGCTTCTTATGTATTACCATATAATAGATAGTGCTGAGAATTTTAACCACAGATAACTTTTGTAAAAAAGCACATGCCTAGGGTTGCAGCAGTATGTTTGAAATATTTAATACTTGCCAAATATATCACAAAAACACTGCAAGAAGTATAGAAATGGGTCTTGCATCTATCTCTATGCCTTGAACACACATCTCGACAATGGATGGGCAACTTGTGGCCCTTTACATTGCTGGACTGAAACTCCCATCAGTGCTAGCCATCACAGCCAATGATGAGACAACAGGAGTTGCAGTCTAACACCTGAAGGTTCACAACTGCCCATATCTCTAGAATTTATTTTTTATGTTATATGAAAACCTAAAACATTGGTATGCTACTATTACATGAAATGAATCATGCTAAGCTTTAAAAACTAGTTACTCAGAAATTATCACAAAATTATCATCAAAACATAGCAAGTAACAAAGTAATAACTTTACTCAATTACCATGTTATTACTTATTTTTTATTTGAAATGAATTTTCCATTTGGTTTAGAATTTGAATGTTTCTGGGAAAAAGTCCTACTTTATTGTGCCATTAGCACTCTTTTAAAATAAGCCTCATCTGCTATGTTTATACAATCACATACAGTACAACAAACTTCAGCAAGCTTCAGGGCCCACTGAAACAATTAAATCTTTCAGCAGCAAAGGTTTCAATCTCATGAAATTACTACAGTTACTCTTGCTGATAAACCCAACTGCACCTCTTTGTTGGATAGTAGCAATACAGCACAATGTACAAGGAACTAAGAAAATCCTGTTAGACCTATGGAAGTTCCTATGCCACGTGTTTACACTATAGCGTATTATTTCATGAATAAAGCTGATGGGATCTTGAATTCTTGCAGTATCTCATACATGATTATTCTCTAGCATCTCAACACTGGCACTTTTTACTTTTGATGTCACCAGATTGAACCCGGGGGTGGATTTATTCTTCTTGTGTTGCCCCTTCACGAAACAAAGAGCAGCAACAGAACAAAGACGGAAAAAAAATGCAGGCTGTAGGAAGCACATGAGAAGAGGCATTCTTCTGCACACACAAAGGAATACCTCTTCACAGATAGTGCCCTAAGCCACATGGCTAGGTATTCAGGCAGTATATGAATGCATCACTTGAAACAACCCCTCGCCCTCTTCCTATTTTCTTCAAAATGACTGTTCTTAATTTTGGTAATAAGGTAATCTATTAATCACCTGATTGGCCAGCTTTTTCACTATGTGGGCAAGCTAACAACGATCAACGAAGGCTGCACATCTGCTTGGGAAAAAAGCTCAACGGAGCCCTATGGCGTTGAAATCCTCACCCCAAAAAGTGGCCTGGCCGAGATCTACCCCACTGCTTCCCTGTGCTCGCGCAGTGTGTACGTGTGAACGCACCGCGGGCCACAGACGGCGTGCGGTGCTCGGCATGTCAGCCCCAACCTAACAGCGCTGACCTCGGAGCTGGACAGAGAAAAGGTATTTCTCATGAGTAAGCTCGGCTACGATACAAACCTTTTCTCGCACCAGCTCGGTAACGAAGAGGGCACCCTATGACGCAGCCGCTAAAAGGAAAGCTCCCCTCGTCCACACCCCTGCAAGTCAGCAACGTGCCTCAGTTTGCTGGGCCTGTGCCTCCACATCCTGAGTACTTAATGTATTATTTCATGCGACAATAACCTCTCCGGAGGCTCAACGCGCATCGTAGGGGAAAAGAGCGGGAACCACAGAGGCCGAAAGGAGGGAGCATGGAGGAACGGGGAGGGAGAGGAAGGGCCAGGCGGCGGCGGCGGCGGCGGCGGCGACGCCTCGGCTTTTTATTAATGTCAGCCTCGGCACTGTGCGCCGCTGCCCTTTTTCTCTCACTTTCCCCTCCATTTAATATCACCGCAGAGGGATTAGGCTAGGCCGAGCCCAAGAGTGAAGCGTCCCAGCCGGAGATGGCGGCGGTTAGAATAAGGCACACTGGGTAAAAACACATTTATATACGAACCTCGCCGAGAAATTTTCCAACAATTCCTCCGTCCGACCACCATGCACCAGGACAGGAAACGGCCGTCTCAGCGCCCGCCCGCCTACCACAGCGCCGCCCAAAGTTGTGCGGGCGGGCCCTGCAACCAGCATCTGCATAAGGCTCTATTGGACAGCCGTTCGACTCAAAATACCGCCCACAGCTACTATTGGGTAGTTGGTGTCTTTATCTCAATATTTATTGGTTGTTGGTCCAAGAGCCCGCGTCCGCGCTACGTCCTCTCTTGTTTATGCTAGGTCCGGGGGCCCTGTACGCGCCATTTTGTATTTAGTTGGGTGAGGGATGTGTTGGTGAAGGAAAGGGGGCCGGGCGCCATTTTCTTCGCCCTTTTTTTGAGAGGCAAAAAGGTGCGGTCACAGAGGAGGCAGCATCTTACCTTCGGGACTACCTTGGGGTTTGTGGCTTTAAAAAGAAGCCGCATGTTTGGGTTGTATTTGTTTGAGGTTGGGATAGAAAGCGAATATGTATATACAGCTGGGACTGTCGCTGTGGCTGACTGCCAATTACCTTGGGACTCATTCGACTTGAGACTCGAAGTAGGCTTTCCTTGTTCGAAAAAAAAGGGGGGGGCTCTTCCACAGCGACGAAAAGAGACATCCTTCCTGTAGGAAAATATTTTAGTTACGGTAAAGCTGTTTTAAAAACCAGGATGCTCTTTGCTTCCTCCCCGGATTTTGAAGATTGGTATCATAATGTTACATTGACGGGGCTGACATCAGCCGGTTCTATATTAGCCTGGAGCATTTTTCATGCTCCGTTTGCAAAAACGTTCATCTCTAAGTTGGTTTAGTTGACTTTTCTAGGGTGCCCTGGACGAAGTAATTCAAATTCAGCACCTGCCTTTCCGAGCCAATTGGAAATCGTTTACATTGATTGTTTTAATAAAGATTTGCTGAATGCGAGCATATTTAACAGTTACGGATCAATATAAAGAAATGTCTTTGTTTTCTAGTGGTTTTTATCCAAACACATGTTAAGATGCACGAACTGATCCTTCGTCCTCTTGAATATTCTGCCTTCAAAGCAGTACACATGGTTTTCTATTCGTCTTTATGTGTTCACAGGAAACCTATAGCCAGCTGAGAGGGTATTTAAATGGCCCATGCTTGACTTTCAAGTTTTATGGAGGAGTGACTACATTTCCGTACTAGACCTTTATAGCGCTATGACTCCACTTTCAACATCCTATGGAATCCTGGGGTTTGCAGTTTTGGGAGGGGCCGGCCGGCCCCTCCCAAAACTGCAAACTCCAGGATTCCATAGGATGTTGCAAGTGGAACAATAGCGCTGTAGCAGTCTAGTGCGGAAATGGCCCTAGTCTTAGGGCTTTATCACAAAAGGCAAGTAAATCACAATTGCAGCAGCATAATAGAGTCTTTGGCTGAGATTTACCACATATGGTCTGTCCTCTTGTTCTCCAGCTGAGGGACCATTTGGAGTTTCTTTTACAGTGGAAGTCATAGTTTTGGTGTGTGTGTGTTAAACTTTTCAAATGGTATCCCACTAGGAGAACAACAGAAGACAACATCATGTGATAAGTCCCACCCTAAGATGCTATTATCCTGCTGTAATTGCAATTTACTTGCCTCCTGTGATAAAGCCCTTAGACACTTAACAGCAGCTTTATGTTCTGTGTGGCAGTTCCTACTTAGGAACAAAATATAATCTTAAGTAAATTTTTGTTCCTGACTGTTCATGATTAGTGCGTTAGGTCTATAATTTACTACATGGGGTTGATTCTCCCCATTCTTGTGCAGATTTCATTTACTGGAGGAATATACACACCATGCTTCAATAAAATTCTCAGGAGCACCTGGAAAAGAACTGACACTTACACTTCTTCCCAAGGTAGTTGCTTCACAAAATGAGAGTGCAGTAATTCCTCTTTATTCCCCAGCGATCAAGATCCTAAAGAATTCTAAAGATTTGAAGTGTCCTGTTTTGTAACTCAAAGCTGATATGAGATCAAATGTTAAACAAGTGCTGTGGTTAATGTAAAGCTGTTTTGCAAACTATTATAGAGGACACATATATACACACACAAAGTCCCTTAACTGGGATAGGACAGGGAACAATGATGTTGCTATGGGGAATTGTCACAAGAAAGTGAAAATGTTTTTCATCAATGAGATTATGGCTTTTAGGTTGTCATTACCAATGGCACAGTCAACCAGATATGTTGACATGAGTATCAATGAGATCCCACTTACTCAGATGTAAGGGTACAACCTGTTCCAGTTGTATTGTAATCTGCAGACTGGGCTTGACTGCATATAGAATGTTTCCTGTTTTCCTTCATGTTTGGCCTGTGAAACTAGGCCACTGGAAGTCACACCAATTGTTCAGGCATATGAAGTGTATACAAGATTACTGCAGTTCTGGAATTCCCAGGGAATGTACTTTTGGCATACAAATGAATCACCAGCTAAGAATAGCTATTTAACTACATCCTAAAAAGCAGGGTGCTACTTGTTTTAAAAGTCTTAATGTGACTATAGCATTCCTGTCTGCCAAATGGCCTTCCTGAATAAAGTATGTAGGTCTTCATTTCATTGCTGCGAGTTCATAATACAGATCTCACAAGTACATGTATATTTATTCAGAAAAAAACTAAGATCCTCAGTAAGGGCAGTAACATTTTCTGATTGGCTTCCCATTTCTACTGAATTGCCAGTTTTGCATTTCTTCTTGTCCTGTAATGTCCACCATCACTTTAGCCATTGTAATGCTTCCATAAAATTTCTGCTTTAACTGGTCAACAGAATCTTCCTTTAGCAGGGAAAACACTATCACTGCTCATCTTCTCCCAGCCTTTTTAAAAGGATTGTGATTAGCATTGCATGCTTTTAGGAAAAAGTGCGATTATGTATTCTTTTCAGGGATGCAAGCCACTGTCCAGGACAATCCAAACCTCTTATTCCCACCATTGCAATATATCAACTGTTTCAAGCCTGATTGGTCTGATCTGGGATTCTCCATTCTCAGCACTCCTCTTCCCCCTGCCTTCGGAGTTCCTGCAAACCTGTTACTGTCTCCCCTTTTGTGTGTGGATATGCCATTGTAACTGTAAGGAGAAGCACTCATAAATTAGTATTTGCCACCACCCGTTCATTGGATTTAAAAAAAACCTTTCAAACTTTAGAAAACCTACACAAAGGTAAATTTTTATTCATAGCACTCTTAAATCACAAGTGTGAATATACTATATGATTAATTTTGTTGAGAGCCAGCAGGGTGTAGTGGTTAGTGTATTGGACTATGACTCTGGAGACCAAGGTTTGAATGCCTGCTACTGACTTGACTTTAGGCAAATCACTTTCAGCCTCAGAGGCAAGCAAAGTTAGACACTCTGAAAAATCTTGCCAAGAAAGCTCTGATAGGTTTGCCTCAGGGTCACTGTAAGTTAGAACAACTTGAACGCACACAACAATTTTTTTGGTCTTAACATTGCAAAAGCCACTTGTTTGTGAAAGTACAGAAACAGGAATATGTTCTATTTAAATTTATGACAGTTGAAGGAAAAAACGCAGTCCAGAAGTGGGATATGTGTAAATCTCCAAATGCTGGACTACAACTCAAGGCAGCACTATGTGGTGCAAAATAACCAACTGCATCCCAACACCATCTGAAAGGTCAAATTTTCTTTGTTGCTCTTTAGTCTCAGTTTTCCTTTCTGTCTTGTAAGGCTCAGCTTTTATGTATCAAATAACAAAAGCCTAAATCTAATTTAGTTTGAACAAAGCAGATCAACTGACTCAATAGAAAACATACTCTACAAGGGTTGCCTTATCAGGTTCCTATGGAATGTGTGGGTGGGTTTCTTCTAGTTTAGGTTTAGGTTCTAGCTGCTTTGGATTTCCATCTCCTAGAAGGCCCAGCCAGCATGGCCAATAGCTGGGAGGTAAAGTCCAAAAGACCTGGAAGGGCTGAGACTGAAAACCACTAATCGTGATAGGTAGTAAAGAAAAAAATGTTTTTCTGCATTCTTTCAATTCAACTCCATCTATCAGCACAAAACTGCTCATTCTTTTAATTATTTCTATAGAAGATCATTAAGGAAGTGCTACATTCTTAGACTGTATTCAGACCTACAGGCATTAGTAAGTTATATTGCAGAAATTAAATCAAACTTAATGTGCTGATATACCGCTAAGTGATGGTATAACACAGTACTTGCTTAACTACCAAGTTGCAAGTACTCAAGAAGGGTTATAATTACTAGTTGTCACAACAAAAGGTGCTTTTCCAACATGCTAGACAGTTATGCCAGCAGGAATAAAAGAATAACGATCTTTCCAAATACCTATGAAAACTATCTGAATCACAACGTAGCTAAAAGTGGATTCAATTTTATATTAAGTGAAACAGCTGTAGTGTAAATAAAGCTTCCAGATGACCAGTACTAACAAACTTTACACAGAAAATAATAGCCATGTATTGGAGAAATAATTTGGTGCATCTGCAATCAGTTTTTAAGACTGTATACAGTAGTACTTTCTGCTCTTGATACCAGTTTTTTAACAGAAATATCTGAATAATCACATCTGAAAATCTAGTCAACATATATATCTATAATAAAAAACTTTGCAGAACAAGAAATAAATTCAAAAGAACAGCAACAAAATTTACAAGACAGGTTGAGCAACTCAACTTTATTGTGCTAGTCTGCCCAGAACCTGAATGCAAAATTGAATGGATGGAAGATGCCCCTCTCTTAAGCAAGCTAGGTAACAGATTACAGTAGCCTGCTTCCTATATCAAATCTACATTTTGGCAAAGTTTGGAATCAGAAAAAGAAGCATAAATGAAAAGGGACAGCCCTTGGTCTGGCTTGAGACAAGTTGAGAGGTAGGTATTCTACTGGGAACCTTAGTTCCAGCAACCCCCAAAATGCATACATATGAAAACAAACACACATCACACAAATTAATTTTCCGAAGACTGCATTTTTGAATATCATAATATATATGTTCATTTCAGTTTCACTTTATAAATTCAATTAAATTTTCAACCTGTCCTTAAAAGTTTTGGAGGCTTACATTTAAATTAAGGTAGCTTGTTCAGTATTAGTTGTAACAGCAGATGACAGTGAATATAAAAACAGTCAGGAGAAAGAAATATTTTACTTAAAAGATTTGACACCAGTGATCAAGGCAAATCAAAAAATTCAGCATTTAAAATTTCATTTTCATATTTATTTTGTAGATGGGGCACTAAGCAGAGTCACATCATTTTGATGTTGGTTTTTTCCTAGAATCATTTTAATAGTGGTCCCAGTAGGGGGGAGTTCATTGCCTTTCTAGTTAAAATGCTACCTACTATACCTGGAGGCAAGAATATAACAAGGGAGAAAGAATGGTTGCTTGAAAAATGGGACTTGGTAACCCTGAAGCCATTTCAGATGATCATATCTGTTTAATAAGCCACGACAGCAGTCAGCCTTTTGCCTGTACACACAGCCCCTTTGCAGAAGCACAATTATGTCAGACGTCTCTTCAGATTCCTATTTCATGCAAGCTAGGAAACTCTTGTTACCAGCTTTGAAGAAGCCAGGAATTTAAACCACAAAACTGATTTCAGGGTTCTGGCTTATTCCAAGAATCACAGTTCCCTGACTCCCACAAAACAGGAGAGGGACTTTCCAGCTAATTGTGACTTGTTCAAAGGTGCTACACATGTGTGCCAGACTTTTTATATTGACTTTCTAAACCAGAATGATTGTCTGAACTGGACCACTGTCCTAGCTGGATCAAGCAAATGAAAGAATGTCAATTTTTAGGTATCTTAGAGTCAGCTGGAGGAGATGATGTTAAAACCTCCACCCAGGTGCTGGAAAAGGAATAACGGGATGAGAATAAACATATTCCCAAATATGGAAATAAAACCTCAGTCCAACCCAAGTTAGCCAAATTATTTTTAATAGATTGCCTATGTAGATATCTCACCACCACACTTCAAAACACACTCTTGTAAAAGCAGAACTTCATGTTAGATTTTACATGCTGTTGAGAAAATGAACTCCCATCTCAAACATGAAGGTTTCTGTATTCAAATTTCCACTTGTACATTGACAGCTTTAAGAAAAAAAAACAAAGGACACAGAAGGTGTTGCCATTTTTTTTTCTTTTTTAGCAGCAATGAAATACCACTAACCCCTTTTTACATAACCAAATTCAAGTCACAACCAGTGGTGACTGCACCACAAAGTCACCAGGTACAAAACTGCTAGTTTTAAATTAATAACTTGAAATTTTCCCCAGAACATCCCTTTTTTATAAACAAACAATTTGCCATTTTTGTACATAGGCTAGCAGGCTTGTTTCAATATGAAAGTGCTAAATCATTTACAGATTTAATCAGTTATGTAGTGCTACAATAAGTGTCCGATATTCTACATATGAACAACCCTGATAAATGGAAATGATGGAAGTGTTAAGTAAGGCTATCCAATTACCTTTATGTACATTAGAAGAATAGATACCCGGCAGGGAGGAGGTAAAGGGGAAAAAATTGGGCAAATACTCAGTCCCACAGGTGTAAAAATTAAATTGGCCTTCTAGCTTTTGTACTGTAAATGAATCCTTTCCAACAGTCCTGCAGCCAATGCCTTTTTTTTTTCTTCACAGAAAGGAAGCTGCCTTCATGACATTTCCTCTTGATTTCTGATTTCCACAGCATGTCATTTGAAGCTCAAGTGTCAGGTTCTTCCTATCTTCATAAATCCTTCTTTCCAGTATAAGGTTGCATGATCAAGTCCCACTTCCTGGGTTGGTTTTTCTTTTTTAAACGTTCAATCTACCAATTAATTTAGAGTGAGCTGTAGATAACATGAACCAGTTCTGGAACCACTATATTGGGAGGAACACAAGCTCTTCACTACAATCACACAGTAGGAGGAAAAGTAGTGATAATTCAATTCATTCCTGGGGCTGGGCCACCAAAATTGAATGAACTTGGCACAACTGGAGCACTGAACTTGTATCCACCATGCTTTTCAATCATTTTGGATTCTGAAAGATTAAATAAAATCAAGTTATTGGAAAGTCACAAACTATGTCAATACAGGTCATGCTCATACTCATGATATCCATTATTACTTCAACTACAAACGAGCCTATTAAAAAAAAGTTAAAGACATCCTCAACAGAAGCTCAAGAGCACTTTTAAAAAAAGTATAAAGTACTGCAAAATCTGAATAATAAAAATGAAGTCTGCCTCTAACAGGTTGCTTACCTGTAACTTGCGGTTCTTTGAGTGGTCATCTGTGAAGTCACACAAATGGGTCATCTGCCTCTGCACAGTGCTGCATTCAGAACTTTATATAACAAGATATACCTCTTATTCATGGCATCTGTGACTCACACAAATGGGTCACCAGCACCATTATGACATGCGTTTTGGTGAGAACTCCACCCCTGTCGCCAGGGGCTATACAGCTATCTTCCTGCCAAAACCTCCAATTTCTTTTTGTCTGCTGCAGCAGCAGCAGCACGACAAGCCTTCTGAGTTTCTTTTTGTTACAATGTTCATACTTATCCCGGCTTTGTTTCACAAGTTATGGCTTGTCTTGCATTTTGGCTTTGTTGGATCTCTCAGATCAGATACTCGCTTCGGGATGATGGACGAACGGATAAGGATTCTTTAGTATATGACCTCGTCAGCAGTCTTTAAATGCTGCTCCTCATGTGGAAGCAAGATCCCGGGGGCTCCAACTGCCCTCTCTGCCTTGCAGAGGGTCACAATGTTCGATCTTGCTTTCATTGCCAACTCTTTATCCCACACATAAGGTGTAACAGAGCGGCCAATTTAACGCCTTGCTCTAGGAAAAGTATTCAGTGCTTCTGACACAGCGGTGAGGATCAGGCCCTTGCATACCGCTTCTGTAACAGGAGTGCACTTGAGGCAATGTAAGGCACCAAGGGAACCTGTGGCATAGCATGCTTCGAATTTGGTTGCCAGGCATGCCTCTCAGTCTTCAGAAGCACCTTAGTCTCAAACAGACTACCCCCTATTAGCTTCGTCAACAATTTCTACCTGTGACGGTACCACCAGCCTCAGATGGTCTGCCATCACCTCCATCAGTGGTTTCTATCTGCGACAGTACAGACTTAACACCCTTTGATATCAAGACAGTTGCAGGTGGAAGGTGAAGGTGAAGGCTAGGCAGTTGCCTCGTTAATGCTGTGGCACAAATACCATCACAGGGTCCTGTTCATTCATCCTTCCTAGTTGACGCTCAGCCTCAGACAGTGAGTTAGTCGAATTCTCACCAACCATGAGGTCTTCACAAGCCCACTTCAAAACCCAACTTCAGTAAAACTTGGAACAGCAATTTATTGTTCCAGAACCCCAAGCAAGACCATGACTGCTTCCTTTTCTTCATCAACATCAGTGTCATACATCACCGTCATCATCCTCATCACAATTAAGTTCAAGGAGTTAGAAGACCCATTCCTATTCATGCTACCAAAATCCTAGGCACATATCTCTTGGTGAAGAGACAGAGATTTTTCCTATATGTACTCTACCATCATAGGAAGAGTTCTGCAGGGGTTGGCATCAACAAGAGCATTGGTATCGTTATGCACAGGATGTATACTACCAAGCTCCTCACTACAGATACTCGCCTGCACCCGTTCATCCATGGTGCCGTTCCTCCTTGCCCTCAGGGTTGCTACCTAGAAAGATGACTTGAGGAGTTGATACCTACCTTAACCACACTTCAGATGCTGGGGCTAACCTCAACCCAGTCTGAACTGGCTCAGGAGACCAGGGCAGTACCACCAGTATCTTCCCATCACTGCCAGAAGCCACTGCCACAATCCTCCTTAGATTGTTCAGCCTCTAGCTCAGTATCAGTCTTGAAACCTGCCCAGGTCTTCCCTGGTGGATGGATAGCAGTCTGTGTTCCTGTCTCTCACACTGATGATGTGAGGTCATTTGCAGATCAGATATTGCATAGAGCTAGGTCATTCAACCTGCAAGAGGAACAGCAGAGAGAGTATGGCCAAGATCCCGTCTTTCAGCAGCTTCAAGATGATGCTCCAACTCCGCATAACTGTCTCTGCTGCCTTATTTCCTTCAGTCTTCAAGAAGTCTTGGACTTCACCATCTTCTACCCCTTCCACATTTAGGAAACTGGATACACTCTACAAAGTAGTACAGTCTGGGTCAGAGTGGCTGGTGCAACATCCAAAGTCCAACTCTATCACTGTGGATACACCACGATCTCATCTTTCCCCAATGAAGGGAAGAAATTGCACTCAGTGGGGTGGAATTTCTATTCTAATTCAACCCTGCTTTTTTGGATCCCAGACTGCAATGTCTGTATGGGGGCTTGTCAACAGTTCATACAGAATAAGGAGAAGCCTTTTCTGCATCGTTTGCTGGAAGAGGATAGGCAGTTGACAACCACATGTCACATTGTAGACTGTAGTGGAAAGGCATTAGCAGGAACAGTTTCACTCTGTTGTCACGTGTGCCCCAGATTTTCAGGCTTGTTTGAACCAGCTCAATCCATTATAGAAGATCTGCCTTTGCTGAAGCAGGCCTGTTCATCTCAGCCACTGATGAGAAGTTACAGCACACACAGAAAGTGAGGAATACCACTAAAAAATATGGACTGCAATCACCATCACAGTGATTCAGATACAAGTATTGCAGGTTTTTCCCATTGTCTAGGCCTGCCAGTGGTCCCACTTGGACTAGATAGCAGTAATCAGCTCAAACGCCATCTGAGCAACCTGTTACCCGTAGCATACCTGTAGTGTACAATCAATACCTTCCTTCGGCAACAGGTTAAACAAGTTTCATCCCGCTTGCACTTCAATCACCTCAGCAAGAGGTGGCATGGTGTAACAATTTGAATTTTGGATTACAACTATAGGGGCTGGAATTCCCCTGCACACTTATGAAAATCTACTGGATAACCACGGGCAAGTCACACTCAGCCAACTTTAGATACTGTCAATGCTACCACACCATCTTCGATACCTTCTTTTGGTAGTAGAACAAATTCCACCCCACTTGAGCCTCAATCACCTTGGATGCCTGGGTATTAGACATCATTGCTAGAAAGTATGCTATAGATTTTTGAGGGCCTCTACTCATAATTCGCATCCATATTACTCAACCCTCTCCTGTGATGAAGAGAGCAATAGATACCTTGCTTCAGAAAAAAGCTGTAGAGCCCATTCCCCCTCTCACTTTCGCATTGAGACCTTTTTTCTTGCTACTGTGGAGTCTTCAAAAAGGAGGGGAGGCTGCGCCCCAAATCGTATCACTGAGAAGTTATCTTCTGCATTTGTCCCAAGTGGTTCAGGATGATAACCCTTGCTACTATCTTTCCCTTGTTGCAGAGAGGAAATTTGTTTGCTACGCTGGACATGAAAATTGCATATTTCCACATTTTCATCAGATAATCCTACAGGGAGTTCCTTTGCTTCACAATGGGAAGCAGAGTGTGCAGTCTTCAAGTCCTCCCATTCGTCCTCAACACAGCTCCACGTGTCTTCACTAAATGTGCAGCAGTGATAGAAGCAGTGTTGTGTCAGTGAGATAAGATCATTTTTCCATATATCAATGACTGTCTGTTGATCACTCCCACTCAGGATTGTCTTTTTCAAGATATCAGAAGTCCCACCTAGTCCCACTTCAACAGATCAAGTTTATCGGGACATTATATCAGAATCCCACGCTCCAACAGCCTCCCTCCCCATGGACATGTGGTTGGCATTCCACAAGGTGGTCTCCTGCTTCCATCACTTGAGACAAGTCAGAGCAAAAACTGTACAGGTCCTTCTTGGGCACAGGGCATCAACTGCAGCAGTTTCTCTGTTTGCCAAGTCTCTAATGAAGACCTCTCCAGGCATGATTCACAAGAAACTTTGAACTCTTTCAAGACCACTGATCATAATTTCTCAAATTGTCCTTCATTTCCCCGGATGGTGGTAGAGCAATCAGAACGACCAAATTGGCATGCTCTTCCTACCTCGACCTTTGTCAATAGCAGTTACTGCAGCCACCTCTCTATAGGGATGAGGAGTGTACTCCAAGTGAGTGATGGTCAAAGATTGCAGGTCACAGTTGGAGAAAATGTTATACGTAGATGCCTTGGAACTCTCTGGCTGTTATCGAAGCATTCTGGGCTTCAACAGTCTCTTAAGTGGCAAAGCAGTCCAGGTGGTGTCAGACAAAACCAAAATCAAGTACAACCTCAACAGGCAAGCACACGCACAATCAGACATTCTCATCGATCTCACAAATGAGTTGCAGGACTGGTATATAGGCATGCAGGTATCACCAACAGCAATCCAATCCATGGAAGCTACACAACGGTACCTTGAGAAATATCAACAAAGTGTGAGTTACCCCACTGACAGACCTGTTTGTGTCCCCACTCAACTAACACTGCCTCACTTTCTACTACAGGACCAGAGACGAAATAGAATCACTGGAAGATGCATTCATGTACAGCTGGAAAGGGCCATCATGTACACTTTTCCACTTTTTCCTCTAATCATCAAACTGCTGGCATATATTTGAAAGGTCAGGGCTGGAGTCATAATGATCACACCAAGGTAGCCAGGGACAACCAGGGTTTTCCCTGCCGATGAGCCTCTCGCAGGAATGGTATCAAATGCTTTGGTAGAGACAGAACCTGCTCTCCATACACAAAGTCAAGCTGAGGAACACAGACATTCAATCTCTTAAGCCTGAGACATGGATCCTATTACACTGAACTCATTGTCTTGTCTAGTGAGGTACATCACTGAGACAGCTCACGAGCCTTCAACTAAGCGGTCTTACACATATAAAGAGGCCAAATTCACAGACTTTCTCCTAGGAAATCAAGTGAATCCTCATTGCTTTGGTACTTCCCATGCTTTAGTCCTTCTGGTGTCTTCATTACATATCTTCTATAAAATGCTATCTCTCTGCAATCCCATCGTAGGTGACAAAGGAGGGTGACCATTTTATGTCATGGACTCCCTAATTAAAGGATTCTTGAAAGGATATAAGAACCCCCATCCAGACCTCACAACTGTCTGGAACTTGCAGCTGGTAATTTCATAGCTTTCAAAGAAGCCATCTGAGCCCACAGCTACCAGTGGCATCTGATTTCTATCTTGAAGGACCGACTTTCTGGTAGCAGTGACCTCCCCCAGGAACTTGGTGTACCTATGAGTAGACCAACTCTATCTCAGGTTCCACAAAGAGGAAGTAGTCCTTTGGCCAGATGCTTCCTTTCTTCCAAAGCTCATCTCAGCATTTCATTTAAACTAGGTCATTATATTACTGGCTTTATGGAGATCCCATCCTCTGAACTGAGGCATGACCTTCACTGCTTTGAAGTTTGTCATCCTATAGCCTTCTATGCACAGCACACAGCTTTCTTGAAATCTCAAAGACTCTTCCTTTGCTATTGTCTGATAAGTAAGGCATTTCAGTGTCCTCCCAGAAACTGTCCAGCAGGGTGGTGTCCACCATTCGTCTTGCTTCTGCACTGGCTAGCAAGCCACCTCCTGTCTGGTAGAGAAGCCACTCCATCAGAACTCTCACTGCTTTCATAACCTTCTGGTAGAGGGTGCCATTCCAAAAGGTTTGCGGAGCTGCCATATAGTCATAGCCTTCCACACTCATCTCTTGCTACAGAATAGGCAATAGGTCAAGAGATTATATTGTTTGGGGGAGTGTAGTGTTGTTTTCATTGGTAGCATGACACTCCCACCTCCTGTAATTAGTAGCTTGCTAGTCTCCCATTTATGTGAGTCACAGACCATGAAAAAGAAGAACAGGTCGCTTACCTGTAACTGTGGTTCTTCCAGTGGTCATCTGTGAACTCACACAACCCCTTCCGACCTCCCCTATCCATGTCCTGCTGTGTCCTTTCAGTCTCTTGGCTGCTGCCTTTGGCAGCCATGGAACTGAGGATCTGAGCAGGAAGGTGGCTTTATATCCTCTGTGGAAGGGGGCAGGGTTCCCACCAAAATGCATGTCAGAATACTGTAGAAGTTTCTGAAATGTGCACTGTGCAGGTGCAGATAATCCATTTGTGTGAGTTCACAGATGACCATCAAACCACCACAGTTACAGGCTACTGGGAATAGAATCCTACATAAAACTAGACTTTGAGAAGGGGAAGTTCTACTGAGTCCTATGGTTGAATCTGCTGGGAAATACATGCATTTTATTTCTTTAGATAATTTACCACTTTAGCTCACCCCTCTGGATGGCTGTGACTAGGTCACTTCTGCTTGATTTCAGCAAGAACTAGTTGATATCAGGTTCAGAAGTGTTTACATCAGAAATAGGTGCCTGGAAAAGCTGTGTTCATCCCACACAAACACCTCCTAAACACACAGGGCCTCTTTTTTCTTATGTACATACTGTGTTGGGGCCTGCTTTTTCTTCCCTCAGAGAGGTAGGGCAGCTCCCCAATCTGATAAAGCACCCTGTTACTCCACACACACAGCTCTGCCTTCCCCTTTAACCACTGCTTCTGAGTAAAGAGTGCGGCATTTCAATGGTTGTTTAGAACCCCTTTAGACTTTTATGGTCATTTTCTATTTGGATTTTGAATGCTGTATATTACTTTGCTTAGCCAAAACTTATAAAAATTAACTATAATTGTTATTAAAATAATAAACAGAACAAAGAATTGGAGTTCATATACAGATCAAATCTAAGTTCTTTCAGTTTCTGTATGTCTTGAAATGCTCAAATGAGCACCAGCATCAGAAACAGCCCCTTGGCTACACTGTTTCTAAAGGCTCAACCCCAAATCTAGGTCACACTTCCTGACCAAACTCTACAATGGTTTGATTTCCCTTCTGCCTTTCTCTAGGCCTTCCTTGAGAAACAAACCCTCCCACTCGGACTACAACCCCTGCTTGACTGGGGAACTTTATTTCAGAGCTCTCTCTGGCTGAAATACTCGCTGAAGGACTGCCAATTCCAATCAGTGTGTGTCTTTTTATATATTCTCCTCTCAGCCCTTCTCTTACCCTACTGGGCTCTGTTTCTCTCCTGAGCAGCTATGCTGGCTGCCTGGCAACCTGCTGCTGGGTTACTCTGGCACTCGGGATAGCTACATCCCCAGAACTCCATCACATATACACTCACTACAACTAGATCCCAGCAGCTAGGGTCAGAACTTCAAGACCAGGAAAAAGTAGAATTAGATTACAACTGCTCTTTCAGAGCGTTAGTTATCTGTCTTCAGGAGGAGCACATTCCTTAGACATTTCTCTCTTCATACAGAAATAATGGGGAATGCAATGAAGTGGAAGAGAACATTATCATTGTATCAACTGACCGCGTTACAAACAAAAGAGTTATACTGGAACCGCGAAATAGTACGGAACCACAAAAGAGTCTACATTAAACCTTTGTTCTAAAGTAGAAGTTCTAAGGCAGAAGACTTTATACTTGCAGCATCTCTACCAAATGCTGCTCCAGTCATTCCAAGGAAGCTTGTTCTTCGATGCTCTCCTTTTTGACTATCTGTTCTTTCGACTCTTTTCAATTACAGCTAGAACACCTATACTCGATACATAATCTGCTCTTTCAACCAAGCATACTAATTGAAAAAGGTCGAAAGAAGGAACTATGGAAAAGCAACTATGCACTTCTCTTTCTTCCTTTCCCATGGTGCCCGCCACTCCAGCAGCTCCAGCAGGACAGAAAAGGAGACAGCTGGGCAGGAGGAGAGGAAGAGGACCAGCATGCAAAATGCCTGTGTGCCAGATGAGCTTCCACCTTCCTCCTCTCCCTGTGCCTCAGGAGTTGGGTGTATGTGCATGTACATGTAAATATCTGTAAGATGTACTAGCTCCTGATGGTAGGCTGTGTGAGGAAGACATGAGAAAGAGAGTCACTAGCAGTGCCTTTCAATAAAATGGGGGAAGGATGGGGCACCTGTGACTCTTTCACCCCCACCTCCATGTCCCTGTCTCTTGGTTTCTCAGTGCTGAAGAAATCCAAAGTTGGACAACTCACCTACAAGTTGAAAAACAGGGAAAGATAGGGTGGGAGGTGTCAGGCTGCCATTCATTCTTTCTTTTACAAGCTGAAAAAGGACTCAGTTCTGCTTTTCAGTGATTTGTTTTTTGATAGTGCTCTGGTCCCTAACCTGTCAAATAAGCAGGGGACACCTGTACTAGGGAGATCCTGTCTTTCTAGAAAATGCATTCCATTGCTAATTGATTCTTACCAATTGAGTATTTACAAAGAGCTCCAGGAATCCAGAAGTTTTCTCAACCAATTATCTACTTAGTAGTAATATTTACGACATCTATTCAATCTCAACCTCAAGTGGCGTTATTTATTCCCTTTTCCTGTCCCCGTTTTAATAGCTGTTACCATTCCTTTTGTAAAATGCTTCCAACTGGAGTACATACTAGATGTGACAGTGCTTCAGCTTTGAACACCAAATGGGAGCTCAGAGTGGTCTGATCATAGATTCCTCTATTAAAATGTCAATGACACAGCCAACCTCAATTTAAAAAAAAAACTCACCATGGGCTGCTCTCCGCTGATCTGCTAAAGTTGCTATGTCCTGTAACTGTTTTCTTTGTTCTTCATTAAGACCACGTGTCAATGCTTGATACCACACAGGGTTACGGTTCTGAATTGCTATAAAACAAAAAAGTAAGAATTTGAAAAATGTCGGTCAGACTAAAAATAGGCACCAATGATACACACCAAGATGGCAGACAGCTTTAAGTCCTCTCAGCCACTTAAATTTTTAATTAAATCAAAACTACAAATAATCACAGATATCAAGAGTACATTTTGTGGGTGTGTGGGGGATGCCCATGGGCACAATGTTGTTTACTTCTGCACTAGAGAACAGAGCAATGTGTTTCATGACAGTAGTTAATGTCGCTGACTTGTTTTTTCTTATTTGTACTGTCAAGTATTCGCATATTTTAAATATCTGTTAATATATTTCTTGGCCTTTTTCTTTGTGCTGCTGTTTTAATCACTCATATCTGAAACACCTCTGAAGGAGGAATGTATTTCTAAATGCATTCTGGCAATTAAAAAGTCTTGCTTTTTGCACGTGCTTGAACTTCAATCTCCCTTCCCTCTCACTTCTACAATACAGGTGCCTATTCTTCTATTTTTTCCTGAATTAATTTTACACACACGTCAAAACATTTATACATTTACACACGTAGAGAAAATCTGGGATTAGGTTGTACGGGACTCTCTTTTTTAAGGAATAAGATTTAACAGTCAATGGACAAATATATACCAGATCACATCCAGATGCTTCCTAAAAAAACCCTTCCCTTCAATGTACTAATTTTTTTGTATTAACTGCCAAATTTGCCTATTTGATTTTTTGGTTCAGATCATCATTCTCATCATCTCTGAAAAATGCAAAGAACATGATGGAACGTTTTCCCCAAGAGATAAACTGGAACAGAAAATGAATTGGTACAACTCTCCAGTCCTTGACTGGCAAGCCAGATAGGTCTGAAGAGCTTTCAACTGCTGACTGGTAATAATTTATGCTACCTTTGGAAAGTTTTTCTGTTTGGCGGTGTGTGAACCTGTGTGTGTGTGTGGTGTAAGGCATGCCAATTCTTCAGGCAGCACAGTATCATCACGCCAACATCTTGTGACATGATAAGAATAGGTTAGAGGTTGTTGTCGTTGTGTGTATTATGCAATTCTAAGACAAACCAATCACAGAGTTTTGTGGCAGCTGAGAGTGCATGACTTGCCCAAGGTCACCCACTGGGCTTTCCAAAGCTGAGAGGGAATCAAACCCTGGTTTGCAGGGTTGTAGTTCTACACATGAACCACTTCACCACGCTGGCTCCCAGGTTAGAGGTGCATTAACAGAACTCTAAACTTTATGCTCCTTCTTTTCATATTTCAATATTCCTAACAAAAGATACCCAGTATGATTTAGCGGCCGAAAAATCCCTGTAATAGATTTGCCTTAGGGCTGCTGTTAAGTCGGAACTTGAAAGCACACAACAATTTCTAACAAAACAAAAATTAGGTTCATTCTCTCCAAATTTGTTTTCCTTCCAACAAAAGCTACAATCCCTTCCAGCTACAGTAAGAAACTATGATGTCTGTAAATAAAAAGCAGCATTTCTACAAAGAAACAGATAAAACTTTCTCTCCTTCAAAGCTGGCCTGTATCAATGTAATAGGATGCCATCATTGTAGTCATCCACCTGCACTAAATCTTCTATAACCTCTCTGCATCCTAATCAAAACCAAAATCCCACAAGCTCTTCAATCCTAGATATTTTTCAACACAAAGGGGAAAATAGTATGAGCTGTACAAATCATTACTAGCCTTACTCTGAAAAATTGCTTTAAATATCTGGTACTCATCAACAGGGTTGTCTTCATCATCAATAATTGTTGAATATCCCTCCAAAGCTGTCTCTTCTGCATCATCTTCTACCCAGTCTTCATCATCTCCAACTTCTCCAGTATGCTTTGCCAAAATCTCTAAATATTCTCGTCCATCTTCATCAATATCATCTTCATCACTCCCAAGCTCCTCTGTATCAAGATGCAGAATGAGAAGAACGGCTAAGGCATAGCACTATCACTATAATAGTTGTATTCCCCACCTTTGTCCTAGCGATGGGAAAAACTACCCTCTTCTTAAAATGCAGTAGATACAAATCTAATTAATTTGTATGACAGCTAGCAAATTAGTAATGAAAACTGAACATCAACATTAAAAGAAGTCAAAATGGACAAAGTGATGTAACATCCAGAACCATAAAAGGTAGACCTGCAGGCTTCTGTGACACCAACAGAATTTTTGGTTCCCTTTCCTTTTTTTTTTTTAACCATTTCTGCCTGATGAGATTGAAATCTACCACAATGTTTTTAATGCCTTCTGATTAGCCTAGTAAAGGTACCACCAATGCATACTTTGGATTTTGGAAAGAATTAGGAAATCTCAGTACAGATTTATCTTTTTAAAAAGATAAAAGACTGAAAAAATAGAAACAACTAAAACCCTTGGCACAAAGAAGCTGTTATTCTCCCAAGAAGTGCTAATCAAATAGGTAGCTGGAAGCAGAGCAAAAATGAACAAACACAGTAAGAAACACATATAATACAGAAAGCAGAAGTAAAAATAGGCAAGGGTAGACTGCAATGCATAAACACTGAAGAAAACAGAAAATACAGCATGGAAGTGTTCATAAGCGAAAGAAAATGCAAACACAGACACAGTAGGCCTAAACATTCCTGACAAAACGGCTGCTGAATAGCTGCCAAAGAGATGATCTTTGCTTTACCTGCTTCCTCATCTTCTTCTGCTTCTTCTTCATCATCACTCTCATTTTCATGTTCAGCATGGCAAGCATATGCTCTTTTCAAGCCATTAAATAAAAGGATGAAGGCTGGCAGGATTTGGCCTGAAACCTGATTTAGAACCTGTGGTATCTGCTCCAAATCAATAAGAGCACACAAGCCTAGAACACACATTTTTCTATCGTGAAGTCTGAAATGCAAAAGAAATGCCATATTATGTTATTTTCAACATTTCAGAAAGAGAAACCAAATTATCAGCCAGAAGAGTCCCTGATTCATAAAAGTGCACAAGCAAGAAGGGCCTACATGTGCTAGTTTCCTGCCATTCTTCCAAACACACATAACTCACATTGGAAGTAGCATCCAGGTAGAAAAGGGTGGATGCGACATGAGCATTAGAGGGTTCAGCGAACCACTGACGCCAAGAAGCTTACCCCAAGAAACAATCAACATCATTAAGCCACTGTGTAATGAAGTGATTTGTAACAGGTTCCACGTTATTGGGGAAGCGAAGATTTTCCAAAGTATTCAGAAGCAGATGAGGATTGTAATACAGAGCAGCTATGGCAACCTGGAGGCACATTGTTCTCAATTCACTTGTTTTAACTTCTCTGGTCAATCGCTCTAAAGCAGCTTCCACGAATAAAGGTATACACTAAGAGAAGGAGGGAAATAATTCACAGTTCATATCACAACACAGGATGCCAATTTTTAAACAAAGAACACACTTATTGTGACATACAACATTTAGTATTTTCATCTTAAAACCCAAGCATGTGGTACTGAACTTTCAAAATCTCCAACTTAACAAGAAACAAGGAAGCGGTAGCTTCTCCAACCCATTCTTTTGTCCCATTTCCCGAATTATCTCCTCCTCTACTTGCTATATCAAGTAAGAATTTTGATGTGCTCCACAATAGGCAAGGACACCAACCAGTGAATGGATGGTGAAATAATCTGTGTTGCATTAGGCACCAAGGCTATTTAAAACTACACAACTGGTATTCAGATTATAACAACTGCTAGCATACATAATATGTGTTGTTATAAAAATACGTATTTTCCATTCCTTTAAAAACTCATACACTTTTAAAAACAATCTCAGCAGTTTCAAAGTTTTGGCTGCTGTATTACTTCTAATTAATAAACAGCGTCAGAAGTATAAATCAGAGATAAGAAAATATTTGGGGAAAGGAGTGTTGGCTGGTTGCTTATCAACAGAACTTAAGGTTCCTTTCCAATAAGTGGAAAGCAAGTAGAAATTTAAAGAAGTCTCTATTAATATTACAGTTCTATAATTGGCCCTCCACATTTGTGGGTTTAACTTGCATGGGTTTGATTATTTGCAATTTTCTCCAATCCCTCTCCCCCACCCCACAAGCACTTCTTTTCCAGGGGATGTTCCCTCTTGGTGGCTCTGCTCAGGCCATGTACCGGTTTAAAAACCTGTCTCTTCTCTTCCACTGGCCCCTGACTGGCCAGCTAAGGATGGACCGCAGCCTGATTTCTCAGCACCAGAAGTCCTCTCCCACTGTCCCCCCCAATCCAAGGAAAGAGATGGGCAGGAGAGAAGAAATATAGGGCCACCATGCCAATTCATTCCCCTTCCTTCTCCTTTCTCTGATCTGGTTTGGAGCCTGAGTGCCCGCTCTTCCCATCATGCCTCAGCCCCTCCTCACATTTTGATATTTGTGGTTTTTCCACTTTCCTGGGGTCCTGCTCTCCTAACCTTAGCAAACCTGGAAGGTAGGCTGTATTAACTTGACAAGACATACTTGTCTTCAATCATTCGGTGATTACACATGCAACTACACACCACACAAGAGTTGCAGCTGTTATGCAGTTTGCTAAAAATTACCAAAAGTATGTTCTACTTACCTGATCGATGCCACGACCTTTACACTGTAGAATGATAACCTCTAACAGCTTTGCTGCATGACATTCTGCATCTTCTCCAGCTACTCCTGTAAGAACCTAGAATAAAATCATAGATATATCCTGTTAACTTCAGTACTAAGTGCTTAGCATGATTTATTCTTTACTTTTCTAAGGAAATTCAAATGTATGTGATTCCACTAGACTTTGCCATATGAAAAAATACCTGCATAACCACAAAATTGAATTATTGTTTATATAAGCCAATAAAGGATGTAATTTGCCATTTTTACAGAAAAAGGTCTGAATCCTGTTGGGGTATATTGGCATAAAGAGCTGAACAAGCAGGTGCACTTTAACAGAGGTTGTATAAGTGTGGTCTCTGGTGCAGCCAAGTCATTTTACAAGCACACAGAGCCCTTGTTCTCATTTTTTATTTGGTCAGGACCTAAATCAGCTGTAGTCCAATGGGTGAGAGTGAGGCCATGGCACTGTTTATGCAATAATGTATCCAATGTAATTGTGCTGGTATATATTCATGCAACTCTAACAAATATATAGGATCTTGAGTGTACCTGTAACTTAATAATTGCAAGGTCAAATTATCAGGTCACAAAACTTGTGCTCAGGCTGCTGAACAAATTATTAGTGCAAACAGAAACTGTATGGCAATTTCAAGGACCACAAAGCTATACAAAATCCACAGGAAGTAATCTCCATGAAGATATTTTGGATTAAGGAAGTGAATCCTTCATGTAGCATACAGAAATTTGGCTCCAGGTCCAAAGATTCTTCCATGCAGATAGGGATTGGTACCTCTTCCTACAAAAGAATATCTCCTCCTGCCAAAATGCCTAGCACTATCAGTTTTGATCATACTCAATGGTAAATTAAGTGAAAGTCAGTATCTATTTAAGAGTTCAGCTTCTGAGCTTCTTTTCAAACACAGACTCTGTTTGCAATATATTCTGTGAGCAGTCTGAATTTCCAAACAAGATTTGTTATGTTCTAAAAATTTTACTTGCATGAATACACTGAAACTTAAGTTATCATTCAAAGAAACAAACTATACAGAAAGCAGCAGAGGGCTGCATACAATGCAGTTTTTAAAAAGTTATTTTGTATGTTTGAGAGTTTGGAGGCTGATCAGTGGGTAAGCATGTCTTTCAACATCACTACATCAGTACTATGATCTCAAGTTGCTCTATGGCCACAGGTGGTGTGTGAGCGATATAGCCTAAATGCAAAACACAAATGGACCATATCACTAGACACAGATGAGTAACTATGCACACGTGACTGCAGCCATTTTAACCCCTTTGGAGACAAAAATACAATACACATGACTAATTATGTTAGACACCGACTAATTACTTATCTTCTGTTCTCCATATATGTGAACAGGCATGGAAAGCTACTAAAGAGTTCCAGTCTATTGGATCTCAGCCTGGTTAGAGTCACAGGTTTTCAAACAACCACGAAACAGCAAATGAACAGGAGATTTCAATTAATAGTTAAGACCTCATTCTTTTGAATTGCTATGCCTAAAATCTAAAATCTCATCTCTCCCAAGCTTTAGATCTCCGTTGAACTGCTAGGTCTTGCAATCTCTTGAATGTGAATTAGGATGGGATGCAAGAAAATCACAGCTTTTTTTTATACCGTATGAGTTATTTTCAATAGGATTTCATATCTTCACATTGTGGTCAAATAAAAATTAAATTAAACAAGAGGGGGGGTTACCTTACCTTTTTGCACATACTGTAGATCATTTCTAGATACTTTGTATCTGACAGCAGTGTATCTGTATCAACGGTTACATAGTTATGCAACAGCGGCATCATATCTGTATTTTCACAAAAATAACATGCAGAAGTTATTTATGCTTTCACCTCTTAGTAAATTATGAAGAACACAAGATGTTCTGGTAAACATTATCATGTCAGATTTGCAATGAAACAACGGATACTAAGAAACTTCACCTGTAAAGTAATCAAAACCATCCTGCTGAAAAACTTCAAAGACTAAAGGCAAAAGCTGCCACATCTGTGCTGAAACCTGCTGACAGGTCAGACTGTGAGCCAAGGAGAAGATTTCCTCATAAAATTCTGAAAGACAGCAAGACACCAATAAAGTTGACTTGATCAAACTAGTAATCTCCATGCACATTTGCAACATTTGGGGGAAAAATCTTACCTAAAACATGCTGTTGCAAAACTGTTCCAATTACTTGCAAACAGATACCTTCCAGCTGCTGGGTGATCTGAAAAAGAACAGTTTGAATAAAACACATAATATGCTTATCAACTGGGCTTCAATGCTTGTTTTAAATTAATCTGTTTTTAAAAGTACAGATAAAGTAGGATCTAAAGAATCCTTTTCAGGCAGACCAAAGTTTTTGCATACATTTAGGTTACGTTGTTCTGCTTAGATTTTGTCAGAAAGGGTTCTGATGTTCCAACTTTAAGGCGCAATTTGCTAAATAACAAAAAGGTTTTTTTCCAAGAAGACAATGCAGAAGCTCCATCATGAACATGTTTTTCAGAAGCACTGCTGAGTCTGTCATTTGCACAGTCTATTTATAAACAAGAATATAAACACTGTGGCTGGGTAACTATCTTGAAACACCTATGCTGTACCACAAAAAGACCATACCAGATAGCACAGCTCTCTAAAGAATGCCCAGAACAGATGATGACTTTTACTTCTTTTTAACTTTTACTCTTTTACACAGGTATAAAGAACACAGAGAGGATCCACATAATATTATTATGAAACACAACTGAAGGATAGTTTTGGGTCTTTAGAAAATGGAACACACATCGAAAACTACTGGAAGGCGTTATAAGCTTTCAAGTCTTTTAAAAACTCATGTGTCCATCCTGTACTTGGTGACGGACTGAATGAAAGTTTATAGCACTATCATATCTTCATTGCTCGTCTAACCTGGATAGTAAACCATTTGCAAGATCTAATAGCAGCCCAGCCAGACCTTCGGAACAGCCAAATTTCAAATTTAAAAGCTACACAACAACCTAACTGGCCTGTTTTAAAATGCACAGACTGATCAGAGCACTTTATTTAGTTTAGTTAAGGGTACCAGCTGGGGGTTAGAGAACTGCAGTGGTCCTTCAGTGGGGCTTGAAGGGCCTTGTTGTTCTTGTGTTCCTTCAAGCCAGTTCCAACTTATGGAGACTCTAAGACAAACTTAATATGGAGTTCTCTTGGCAAGATTGTTCAAAGGGAGTCTTGCCATTGCACTCCTCTAAGGGTGAGAAAGTGTAATTTGCCTAGGTTCACCAGTGGAGATTCCATGGCTGAGTCTGAATTCATATCCTGATCTCCCAGAGTTCTAGTCCAACATACAAAACACTATTCCACGCTGGCTCTGAAGGGCCACAGCCCAAAAACAATTTCCCTCATTTGCCCCCCAACACTGCCTAAGAGCCAGGCAATTTCACCATATTTTTTATCATCTCTGGGCCATTTTAGGCCTGGGAGAGATTCCCCCCACCCAATAAGTTTTTTTTAATATTTTTTATTTTATACCCATGACTTTGTTTAGTGGATTATCAGCCACTGAAACTTTCCACTAGAACTGGAACAATATGACAGAAATTCTGCAATCCTTGTCAATCAGTGTTTGTTTGTCGTTCTGTGCCTTCACATCATTTCCAACTTATGGTGACCTTAAGGAGACTGTACCATGGTGTTTTCTGGGCAAAATTTGTTATGAAGGGGCTTGCCATTGCCTCCTCTGAGGCTGAGAGAGTGTGACTTGCCCAAAGTCACCTAGTGGGTTTTCATGTCCCAGTGAGGATTTGAACGCTGGTCTCCGCAGTTATAGGTCAACACTCAAACTACTACACCATGCTAGCTCTCTTTTGTATCACATCTCAATTGGGATCTATGACATGAATAATACTTTCCTTGTGTGTAGGAACAAACGTCAATACTTTTTTAAAAAGTTGGCCCTTCAGATTGCTAGGAGCATCCTATTAAAAATATCTAAGCATACTTGTTTTATATATGTACATCAGATTTTGTATTTTAGTTGTAACTGCTCAAATGCTCCAAGCAAACACCCAGGAAAGAGATCAAGTTAGCAAACAATGAATTCATTTCAAAAAACAAGTTTAGAGAATGTAAGTACTCGTGCTAACTTTCTATTGTTTCTTTTAATTACTGCAGCATTAGTAACAAATTCTCACCTCTTTGTGATCTTCAACTACACTGAGAAGTGTATCAATTGTATTCAAGATGCCCATAGCTGTTACTGCTTTATCATCACTGCCTTCTTCATCTGGTCCTGTCTGAATCACCTGGTTAAAAGTCATTGCCTGCAAAACAAAACAAAAAATCAATGAAAAAACTAACAGAGACCAAAGGAGTAAACAAAACTACATATATTTTCCAGACACAATCAGTTAATATTTTTATGGAAGGGAACTACTTTCTTCACCTATAATCATAATCAAAAGAAGAAGTTAGCTTTTCTTCATTTGGAGAATTTTTGGTGGACCAAAGGAAAAAGGGCTGGTCTAGGTCCAAGTTCATTCTGGCCAGTAATTATGTGAGCAGACATGGCCACAGTCACTCTCAGAGTCTTCGTCCTCTCCTTTTAAAAAGGCCAGTGACATATCACTTTTTGATGAATTTAAGTAATTTTTGAAAACTGCTGAAATAATTTTGAAAACTGCTGAAATAATTTCTGCTCCAAGTTCAAATCAAGCCAGGAGAATAAACGCTATTCACCTATGTAGCGCCAGATAATGTCTAGCATAAATTACATAGCTAGATCTGATCCATAAGACTGGGTGCAGAGCTTTGAGTAGAACATCTCGAAATAAAACATATTCAGCTCTTACACACCATTTTTGACATTACAAATCTGCTACTAAAGCCTAATGGACTTCTTTAAAGTTCTAATTGGCATTAATGCTAAAGAATGATTTCAAATAACAGTTGAACATAGAAATTGGTATTGCATTTAAAAAGTATGACGCAAAAGTTATTGAAGTGCACTGAACCTCATAATGTTAACTGGATTTCTTAACCAAACTACTGAGAATCTGGGACCGGGGAAATAAAGAAGGGATGTATTGGTAAAATACTGAGCCCATAATAAATTTCCCATGTCACAGTAATACTATTTTGTTGCAGTACTAAGCCACAATGTGCTGTGTGCGCTATCCTTTAACTTTACTGAAATGTTTTAAAATGATTTTATACTGTTTTAAATTATAGGTGGTTTAATATGATAGTTAATTCAATTGTGTGTTTTTTAGATTTTTATATTATCAGGTTTTCCTTATTTTAATCTTGCTGTAAGCTGCCTTGGATGTCATGTTGGAAGAAAGGGATGATATAATTAAATAAGTACACACAGGAATGTGCAGCAACTTATTTTTCAACAAGAACAGAAGTAACGTACTGTACTGCTGTTCAAGTGGTCTAACTACACAAATGGAATTTGTGATACAAGCAAAATGCCATGCCATTTATCTTAACCTAATTCTGAGCAATTGCTAGTGGCAGAATGGATTCCAATTAGCTTAGGCTTGGTTGCCTGGCTTTACTATTCATATCAACAGGCTGCTGAAAGCCTAATAAGATAAATGCAATTTTAGGGCAATAAAACCCTTAACTATTGAGGAGTACATAAAGAGAGCCATATCAGTGCATCACACCCAAGACTATTCTAGTTTAGCATTCTATTCCCACAGTGGGCAACAACTTGGCTGTGGGAAATCTCCAAGCATGACACGAATGCAACAGAGTGTTGCAGCTCACATTCCCCAGCAATTAGTCTTGAGAGTCATATTACCTTTGATACTACATAGCCATCAGGACTAACTGCCAGTGATAACCTAATCCTCCATGAATTTGTTTAATTCTCTTTTAAAACATCCTAGTTCATGACCAACCCTACATATGGTGCTTACAAGCAGTGTGAAATACTTCCCTTTATTTGTCTTGAAACTCCCACCCTGATTCAAAATGGAGTATTGAGTGGCTGAGGTTTAGAAATATACTAAAAGCAACTGTGGGGATTGAAATAAATCTTTAAAGTTTAAAACATATTTTTACCACCGAGCAAAAGATACATACATTAGAAGATTCAAGATTTAAAATATTTACTTTAAAAACCCTAATTTAAAACAAATCTGACCTTCTGAGCAAAAAGCAAATACAATTACTGCACGTTTAATCAATATTAAATATTAACTGGTTGTAGCAGGAGGGCTTTTTAAATACGGGTGCTGTAATTTTTTTCTGTGTTGTTCCAGATGCTTTTAAACAGTTTTAAACTAGTGTTGTTTTTAACAGTATAGCTACTTAATTCTTTTTAAACTCTCAGTGAATGTAAATAAGAGCTTACAAGAAAATGTCAAAAGCGATTTGAGACAAGAGCTGGAGTACAATAAAGGCAATGGAAATGCTGAGAAATTTACGAGCAGACTTACCAAATGCTGGGTCATCTCAACTGCTATAGGAGTAACCTCTTCACTGTACTCACAGATCATTTTCTGAATTACATTGGTAAGGTCATCATTCTCAGTCTCTCTAATAATATGAAGAAGAGCCTGCATCACAGGTCTGATGAATGGAGTAATATATTCCTTAGCTGCAAAGCAAATAAGAAGAGAGAGATTGCTTCCTTGTAATCTATAGGAAGCTGTCAACTTTAAATACCTGACATGACTTTACCAACCTACACTGAAAAACTCCCTTTATTCTGCTTCTTGTTATTAATTACTTTAAATATATTCCACCATCTTTTTATACATTAGTATATAAAAAGACAAATGTCACCGCTCCCCTACCCTTTTATCTTTTCCCCTCCCTGTCTTGGCTGCATTTGTTTCATAAAGAAATGCACGCTTTTTCAGGTCTGCACTGTTTCCTCTTAGGAAAAAGAATGGCCATCCTTTACTGTCCATATGGGGGATGCTTCTCTAGGAGTTCATGTCAAGCGAAACACTGAAGTCCTCAATAATAGTATCTAAAATGTTCCTTCATGCTAAACCAGGTAACTCCCCCCTCTCGGTCCTGCATTTTGTTCCTTTTGTCTCCTTCTTTCCTGTTTTGAAGCTCTGTAGACCATACTAGTAACTACAAGAATGCAGAATGTATCTAGCAACTTGCTCTGAGAGCCTTGAATTGGTTAAGATGCACTGAAAGAGGTAAGGGACAAGGAATGATGGGAGGTAATAGGCCAGACAGCTAAGGAACAGCAGAACTTCATATAAGGTTTTAAAACAATTTGTTAACTTGGATTAAGACTCTATATTTGAAAAAGGGGGTTCTAAAACAACCATTCTATTTTACATGGCTTTGTTTCCCATGCTGTTTATTCAATATGCGTATGAAACCACTGAGAGGACTTATCTGAATTTTTCAGCTTTAGTGCCACCAGTATGCTGATGACAATTTACCCTGTGTCTCTTTTCCATCTAATTTTGAGGAAAATATTTTTGGTGCTAATCTGGTGTTTACCTCTGCTAATCAAGTGAATAAGAGTGAACAAACTGGAAGTTAATCCAGACAAAACAGAGGTGCTCCTGGTAGGTCAAGGGCTGGTCAGGGAATAGGGATTGGCCTATGAAGGACAGCATTACACTCCCCCTGAAATTCCAGGTTTATAGCTTGGGTGTTCTGCACTCAACCTTGAGCCTCGATGCCCAGCTTTCAGCATGGCTAGGAGTAATGCATTTGTTCTTGAAGATTCAGATCTGGCTATGATAACACATGCCTTGATTGCAACGCATTTGGATCACTGTAACATACTCTTCTGAAGGGTTTCTAGAAGCATCCCCTATATACTTTGGGTCCAAAATGCTGTGACTAAACTGATGACTGGAGCTGGTTACAAGGAACATCTAACTTTCTTTTTTGAAAAATCTTCACTAGCTACTGTTTCATTTTCTGACACAATTCAAAGTGCTGGTTATGATCTATAAAGCATGACATGGCTTGGATCCAAACTATTTTAAAGACTGTCCCTATATGAGCCTGCCAAATTCCTCCTTGAGGAAGGCTTTTCTCACAACCTCACCATTCTCACAGGCCCATCTGGTGAGCACATGGTGAATGTCGCTCCTAAGCTGCAAAATTCCCTCCATAAGAAATTATGCTGGTCTACCTAGAAACAGGTCAAGAGTTATTTCAGGTGAACCTACTTCAATATCCTTGTTTTGCAACATAACTTTAGCTATTATTGTAATGATCGTTAGACTAATGTGCAAAGCTGCCTTATCTCCCAATTTTGGGAGAAAGGTAGGATACAAAGAAATAGAGGAGGAGGAGAGTTTCAACTGCCTGTACTTGCTACATGTAAACTTCAGTGTAAGGTCAATGTAGGAAAAAGTACCTCTCTCCTGATTACTAATCAAAACCTGTAGTGCAATGGCAGCTTCCACTTTGACAGGCATTTCTCTGTCATCAATTAAGCATCTTCTTGTGAGCTCAAGTGCTGTCTGCAGATTATGGTCATTTTTAAACTTAACTTCACAAAAATAGTGAAGAACCCAGCAAGCCTAGAGAAGAGGGAAAGCAAGTAGTTAACACATACGCACATAACTATTTATCTGTCAAAACTATGAATTAAAAATAGAAATGTTTACATTACATTATATTTTCTTTTCTTTCTTCCTTTACACAGACTTGTTGGAAAACTCTGAGGCTGGTCTTTGTCTTTAGACATCACTAGGTAAGTCCTATGATCTCAAGCTGCACTTAGACTGTATGATGTACGTGAGCAACACAATCTAACATGCTACTAGGCACAGATCAGAAGGTAGACAGACATAACTGTACCCTTTCAATCTCCTTCACTAGAAGCAGTGGCAAAGTTATAGGACCAACTACAGCTTAAAAGAAGAAACAATTTCAAGGTTCTAATGGGAAGAATTAACTATCTTGCACCAATCTTCAGGAACAGCAATGACACTAAAGCTGACTGAAGTTTAAGTCCAATTGTTAGTTCCAAGTGAATGAATGGGAATTTGATAAATCAATACTTATGTAAATTTCAACTGGTTCACAATGAGTCTACACTAGTTGGGACTAACTGGTTTTAGATTTGAATTATACTATTCCTGGATCATTGCCATCATTATCCTTGCCCTTGGGGGAAAAAAAACACTTGAGACTTTGAAAACAAAACCTTGCATGGACTTTGTTTCCCTCTAAGCCCTAGTTTCAACCAACACCTGATAAATAACAACTGCTTAGCCAATATCATCCTCTTTTCATTATGCCATATTCCATACTTCACAAGGCAGGTACTCTTCCTTTTGACTCAATATCTTCACAGAGAGGATAGCAATGAGAAAGGAGTAGAAGAGGCTGGATCTGGCTTTGCACTTACCCGTGCTCTCATGTAACCTAGTTCGCTACTGAAGAGAGGAAACACATGATTGTGCAGCATGTTCTCCATTTGATCTTTGTATATTTTTTTCTGTTGGAGTATTAAGACAACAATAGATCATTTTTTCGTTTGTTGTGCATACAGAAGTACATGTCTTATACGAAGAATTCTTCCCACTCAACCATCATATTAATATTGTGAACCTCACTATCAAGGTTTGATATATGCTGGCTTGAGTTAGCAACCAGAAATTAATCATGGTTACCATCTAAAGGAAAGTACAGTCTTTTGTCTCATGTGGTGTCACTGTCTGGAAAAAGCAACCGCTTCTTGCTATTTCCCACTTTCCAGAATGCCAAGTGCAAAGTGAAGAAAAGATCCCTTATCCAAATGCTCTGTGTGTAACAGAGAGCTTGTCGGAGATGTGAAGTCACCTCTCAATTTATGATTAGTGTTGAAGAAGAGAAAATAAAGATTCTGTCACACCTTCCTGCTCAGTGCAAAGTTAATGACCATATTCTACTCTTCAGCTAAATTATCTGTGCATGTCTATGGAGGAAGCATTCAACCAGTGAGGGACTAGACTGGACCAAACATATGAGGACTCACTAGCTAATCAGTAAGGAAATTCTTTCAAATACAGCCTATAAAATCTCAGGCCTCTATCTTCTGGGAGAGATGGGAAAACAGGCAAAAAGCTTGGCCCTTTCTCCTGCAATAGCACAATACCAATTCATACTAGTTAGTATGCATCAACAAAAAACTTTAGCAAATAAAGATGTTGCCATGGAATTAGATTTGGCTATAATTACTCTAGCAAACAAGATGTGATTAATATATTTTTTCCCAATGTCATCTTTATGTAGCGAAAACGAGGCACCACTCCAAGGATAAGCGTAAGAGAATTCAAAAGAGCCACTCAACAGGCACTTACTTTCAGGAGTATTTCAGCCAAAGAACCAATCATATGCAAAGCTCCATCTTTTTTACGAGGATCAGCATTTGGTTCTGTGAGAATCTGGTAACAGAAGCCCATGGTCTTTTGCAGAACCTAGCACAACATTTGTTAAAAGTTACTGATCATTTATTAAAACATTTAGATCCAATATTGTAACCAGAAAGTTTCCTAATATCTAGGATATTCTTGTTTACTTCCCCACCCCCAATTCTAATATATAAACACTGCACAGCTACAATATTGGAAAAAACCTTACACTAAATGAATAGCATAAAACTGCCTGTTGGCACTGAGTTTAAAGGAGATAGTAAAATATATATTACAAAGGCTAATTCTTAACTAGAATAAAGCAGAATCCTCACAAACACTTTCATATTTCCAGTGCTATACAAATTTCAAATACAGACACGAACTCCACCTGCCTGATGCTCTTATATGGCAAATTAGGACATCACTAATGCAGCCCGTATGCTTCAGGTGGGTGGTGACAAGGACTGAGGACCCGACTGAGCCACAGGGATACCAAGGTTACCTAACAGAACTATGCAGAGTTCAAAGACTGCCACCTGAATCACATTGGACCCATCTCCAATGTATAGGATAGTGTACTCAGATGATGGAACAGTGTGCACAGAGAACCAGTGTGGTGTACTATTTTGAGTGCTGGACTACAACTCTGGAGACCAGGGTTCATAGCCCACTCAGTCATGGAAATCCACTGGGTAACCCTGAGCAAACCTCAGCAAGCCTCTCAGCCTCAGAGGAAGGCAAAAGCAACACGCCCCCCCAACAAATCTGGTCAAGAAAAATCCATGACAGGTTTGCCTCAGGGTCGCCAGAAGTCGAAAATGATTTTAAGACACTCAACACATAACATACACAGCATGTGCTAGTACAAACAATGACTTTGTTTGGTGCTTGAGAAGGTACCAAAAGCAGCTTTTGCCAATGCCTTCCAAACCCTAAAGTCAGGCTGGAACTTTTATTTTAGTCACTCATTCATTCAATTGTCCAGTTCACTTTTCCAGCTAACACACACGATAGCCTGCCCAACAAATCAGGAAGAAGTACTATTGCTTTTGGACTGAAAGTAATCTTTAGAAAGCATACCTCTTTCCTTTTACCACATGCTATAAACAGTAATGTCTGTGCAGCAGTTGTTGGGGAAATGAAGTCTTCAAACACATCTGTTAAAAACATAATAATCTAATTGTTGTCTTTTGGAATATAAAGGGAACAGTACAAAACAAAAGCAAACTCAGACATCAGAGTTGCTTCAATCCCAACCTATCAGAAATTTCTATTTTGAAATTGCATTAAGTTTTTAGACCACGTATAACTTTCCACAAATCTAGAAACATAAAGACTTCAATACTGTAATGTCCAACAGGTTAATGATTCTAAGAACTATAGTAACCACTCAATATTTAAAGTCTTTTTTAAAAGACTTCTAAAGTACAGTATTCTAAAATCCACACATCATCCAGTCTGTGCATAAGAACTGATCAGGACAAATTCCACCACAATATAATATAAAGCTTCATGGTGGTTAAAGTATCATTGAGGCAATTAAAAACTGCTATGCTGAAAAAAACCAGACGAATGTTGTATTCCCTATGAAGTCAATATTATTTTAGGAAATTCGCCTGAGAAGAAAAAAGGTTATCCAAAGGCACTTTATAAAACCAGGTTTTCATCTTATGCATATTTCCATGGATGTGCTTCAGTCAACACAGCAGTATTCTTTCGAATAAATAAATGTACTCAGGGGCCTGACCTATATCTTATACTTTGGATAGGATTCCAAAACAAAAGATCAGCCCTGCTCCTTCAACACAATAGCACTAGGGAGGGACCAAACCTCAGAGATAAAAAACATGCTCTGAAAGCAGAACATCTCAAATTCAATCTCTGGAATCTCTGCATAGAAGAACTGGGTAGCTAGAAACACGTTTTGTTTAAAACCACAAGGGCTGCTTTCAGTCAGAGTAGAAAATACAGGGAAACCAATTTGACCTATATAAATTACTGTCCTATGCTTCTAATAAAAGAGTACACGAACGACATACCGTAGCAAAGTCACCATTTGAGCTACACTTGGATTTGAGAAGCAGAGTCAGAATTTACTTGATTTTAGATTGCAGTAGGCAAGTACCAGGGGTTTGGAACTGCAAACTGACTGTCTGGATTAAACCTTGTCTGCACCCTCCTAAAAGGGACTCTAAAAAGTCCCCAAACATAGCAAAATTATTAGTACTACCCACAGAGATGTGTACAGGATGTCACAGTAAATGCTTATGAGACATTTATAGGAGAAGCAGTACCAAATGCACTGAACATGTACAACATTTTCTCATCATATTCCCTAGCTGAGAAAATTTTCTGTGCAAATATTTATACTGAAACACTTACCAAATTTCATGCGTATATATTCATATGGATCTTCCTGCCATAGCTCTTCATCAGCATCTGTGTAGCACATCAATGGGAAGATAACATCCTGGATAATTCCCTGCAAGCAATAAAGCAATTTATTTATTATTTCAGTTTACAGCTCTTATAGGTTGCCCTACAAAAGGCTGGATGCCCTCCACCATGAAACAAAAGTTCTTAAAAGTATAAAAACAAAAACTTTAGAAATTTCAAAAATAAAATCAAAAATAACATAAAATGTAATGCAGCCTAAATCTAAAGGTTGTATTTTGTTGTTATTTCTTTTTGGTACAGAAACGGCATAGAAAATCACATAGAGATGCCCAGTACATCATACAAAAAGCTAATTGTATAACTTCAGCAAGAAACCTCAGTTTGGTTTACATGACATCAAAGTAATCAGTCAAAGAAAAAAACTGTACTAATACATTTTGAACCTTAAGAAAAAATTATATCCAAAACCAAAATCTAATGACCTGTCCTAGGAAAAAAAATATGCAATGTGTCCCAAATTTTCCAAGATTGATTGATTGATTTAGATAGATAGATAGATAGATAGATAGATAGATAGATAGATAGACAGGCAGGCAGGCAGGCAGGCAGGCAGGCAGGCAGGCAGGCAGGCAGGCAGGCAGGCAGAATTAAAAACAAAAAGAAAAAGTGAAATTAAATGCTTTTCTGGAGTATGGAGCAGTGTCAGCTTTAGTGGGCTGAGGGGCTACATGAAGAACCTTGTTAGGCCACACCTCAGACTGTGTTCTCTAGCACTCATGGGGAAGCATCGTTCTACTTTTCAAACCAGAAAGCTGCTCTATACCTACGGGGCAAATTTTAAGCCAAGAAAGATCTTTTCTCTAAATATTTGGAAAATGGTTGCTCCTGAGTTATATCGCACTGAAATATGTTGAAACAAGACTAGAAAAAGCATCTTAAGAACAATAAGGAACAATTTAGCTTTGAAAGTATCCTTTAGGGAAAAGAAAGAAAGAAGAACTCACCTGGATATGAGGTTTCAAATTCTTCCAAGTGACTGCATGCGACACACCCTGATTGATGTAGTTCAGTGTTTGCTGTAGAACTCTGGGAGCTATGTACTGCTTTTCCTTATACTGATACAATACCTTCAGCAAAACCTAAAAAAATCAATCCTGGTTAGTTTTCCTAAGGATTCAAGTTTTTCTAAGCATTTCTAACAATTAGTTTTTCTCTCGGGATTCAAAGATATTAGGAAATGTAGGGTATACTATATTCACATTTCACAGTTATTCTAAGAATAACCCATCTAGTTATTCTTTTTTAAGATAGCAGTGATCAACATATTTTCCATGTATTTAAGTACTATGTGTATTAAAGCTCTTCCTCTGAAAGCACCCTAGACTGGGGTCATGCAAATGATGTTGTTCCTCAGGGAAAAGACTGCAGCTCAGCAGTTCTGCAAGACAGAAAGCAAGCCATCTCCACACTAGGTTGTGAAAAAATTCACTAGGTTGTGAACACTCAAGAGATGCTACCAGTCAGTGTAGACAATAATGAATTAAACTGAGCAATGGTCTAATTTGATTAAGGTAGCTATATATTTTAAGGTGATCTACAGTAGATGAAGAAAAGCAAATGGGGGGACAGGTAGGGATAGGGTGGTGTTGCTTGGAATGCAATGACCGGAAGCCACCTAAACTGTGTTTAGTTTCTACATCACCATTAAAAGATCTCCTAATAGCGCAAAAATTAAATTCTGCTAAATATGAAGAATTTAGTAGTGGTTTCTCTCTGACTGAGAGACAGACAGAGCCTCTCACTAGAACACCATTCCAAATGTTGTCTACCCATCACAATACAGTTTTTAAATCTGGTGGAGGGAAGGATTTGTAAATCCCAATTACTTCCCAAACAACTCTGTAAGGAATCTTTTCTTACCTGTTGCACACCAACAGCAAATGCCTTTAAAAAAACTTCAGCAAACTCATTGTACTCCTTGGAAACATTACCAGGGCTTCCATACCTAGTATCGTTAATAAAAATTCCAAGACAATGCTATTATATATCATGTATGTAGTAACAAAAGTTACATTTAATATTTTGAAAATAAACTTGGGAGGTGTCATTACCTTTCAAAAAGTCTAGCCAAGATATGCAATGCCCACTTCTTACATTTCCACCATGGTAATTCAGGTCTATCATCTTCATCAACTTGTAGGGTTTCCTTTAAAACCAACAGCAAATTAACAGTATAAAAATTCAACTTAATATTTGCATTTTTGCTTTTGTTTTTTTCATAAACTAGTGTGCTCAGGGGGTGAGGACATTCACTTATACTGTCCAAGGATTTCAAAAGAAAACATAGTTATACTCCAAAGAAAAACATAACATGGGATTGTAGAAATATAATGAGTAAAACAAACATCTTCAAACTATTGATTATTTTTATATGATTTGTGATTCAAAGAAGCTGTAACATGAAAACAAGAGAACCACACACATATCCCAACTGCTTTTTCTAGTCCCAGGAATAGCAATAGTTAACAAAGCAAATCTGTTCAGTTTCAGAAGGAGCTTGCCTTATTGCTGTGAAATTTACAGAGGTACACTTAATGAAAATGTATCAGATACAGATAAGAAAACATACCAGCTACATGTATTTATTTGCACATTCATGTTCCATGTAAAAGCATGGAACAAACTAAAAGACATTGACGAAGCACTTACAGCTGGTACATCTCTGTCTACAACTGTCTTCAATATTTCTATCCATTCTGCTAGGTTTTGTTGATTGATCAACTCCAAAGGCAATGTGTACTATTAAAAAAATAACAAAACAAACAACAAAAACAATGAATGATTACACAGCAACAAAAATATAAAGGAACAAAAGTATTGCATAACTATAGTGTAAATCCAATTCTAGTCCCAACTATAGCAGAACCACTGAATCAATGGGATTTATGTAAGTATGGATTTATTCAGCAACTGACTTACAGTGTATCTACACCAGCTGAAATCAACAATGGGATGTGGGCCAAAGTATCTTCTTAAGACTTGCTTTAGACTTTTTTTTGGCCTTATCAGTATTACAGTCTTCTGTGCACATTGTAACAATATCTAGAGTTATGACATCTTATATCTAGAGTTATCTAGAGTTGTATGTGAAATTACAAGATCAGCTTTGGGTATCTCAATCACTCCTGCTCTGTTGAAAGTACCTCAAAGAAATGCAAACCAGGAAGTACTGTTTTAAGTTCAAAAGCACTGATCAAACTATGCCGAGCTTTGCTGCAGCAAAAAATATGAACATCTTCTAAATCTGGCCAGCACCAACTTTAATTGAAAATTTAGAATTCCTGGAATCAAGGGGGGTGGGTGAATTCTGGACAATTCAAAAAGTTTTCTTGTAGAAATCAACTTAACATTCCACATTCCTTGTACCCAACCTGCATCTCTTTGTGCTGGATGCGTGGTACGCAAATACATTCAAAACGATTCTATCCACAAAATTCTTTCTGAACCCAAAGATTATTCAATGATTTTAAACATCATTGCTCTAAAGATGATAAATTGCTCCCACCTGAACAAGAGCATAGAAGATTTTGAAGATCTGTTTCTGAATAAGGACAGACTGATCAGATGAATCAGGGAGGAGCTGGATAAAACGATCTTTCAGAACAGGCAAGAAATGTTGCATTGCTGCTATCAAGGGAGTACGCTCCTCTGGTTTCTTGTATCTTCAAAAGAAGTTAAGACCCAGCTTTAGAAGCAACTTACTGTTTTAAAATAAACAGACCTATGCAGATAGTGCAACTTCAAACAAGGTAGTGCAGCAAATAGCATTAAAATAGCCACCATCTTTCTCTGGAGACATATAACTAAGATTTTATTATCAAATTTGTAATTTATAAAAGAGCTCCACTGTTCCCAACGTAGACTGAGATAAAGCCATGATAACTGATGTGTGATTATATGTGCTAGATAGTGTTGCTGGTGTGTATGTGTACGTGAGTTTTTAAACTACATATTTTTAACTTAGTTCTTTTTTAATTCTTTTTGACTGTTTAATTGTGCTTTAACTTCTGTATTTTGTGGTTTTTAACTATGTCTTTTTAATTGTTGTAAGCTGCTTTGAGTCCCAACCTGGGAAAAACATGGGATATAAATAAAGATAACAACAGCAATAACAATGATACAAGCAATCTTAATCAGCAAGAGAAGAGGCAAGGGAAGAGAAAATTACATAGGCTATGGATAGTGTAGATAGTGGTGGACAACTGCTCAGGGGCCAGGTACCAATTCCCTCCATGCTCTGATAGTGCTCCCAAATACCTCTGTCTTCACCTGAGTTCTTCTCAAAATGTCAACTAGAAGAGACATTGTGCCACTTCCTGTCGCCATTTTGAGAGCGACGTAGATGAAAATAGAGGTATTTGGTGGTCTTAGGACACTTGGAAGGATTTCTATGTGGAGATTAGGGGTTTTTGTGTACTTTGAGGGCTCTCCACATGGTTTTCATCCAATGAACAGTCCAAAACTATGTCAAATTTATAATGGGGGAAGTTTAGAGGGCTGGCATGGAGCTTCAGGGGACACAAAAGTAGGGTACAGAGATGCCAGGTGGCACACAAGCCACACTTCGTCTATTTCTATAATCGGACAAGTTTCGTTTTAAAAATTTAACTCACATCCAATCCTTCCTTCAAGGAGCTCAATGAATCCTACATAAAGCTTCGAGCCAGTTCCCAAACCCAGATCTGTTTAGCTTCAGAAATAGAACTGTGTCATAGGCTTCAAGCCACTTTCTGTGCCATGGACAAACTAAACCGTTAAAATAACCTTGCATGATCACTTATGCGTGATTTTAAACACAATCACACCAGGTTACAAAAACTTAAGGGAAGTGTAAAGGACTGAGTATTGACTGGTGAGGGTTAGAGCCATGAGCTATTACACCTTAATTCCAAAGTATTTTTTAAAAGGATGCTAGTATGATAAAAAGGATCTTAATAGGAAATAGTTTGCACTAATGGCATTTTTAAAGAGAAAAATATTTCAAGGCAATTGAAAAAGCAGAAACATAAAACAGTAAAAGATTATATATAAACAGAACTAACGGAAATAAAATACAAATCTAAAACAAATCAAAATAGCAGCAATAGATTACAAATCAAAAAACATGGGTCTACATCAATTAAAAGCGGTCTGAAACATCCAAGTCTTTAACAGTATTAAGTGAGTGAGCCTAGAATGTATTTTGAGGAAAGGGATTCTATAAAGATGGGGCCATCACAGAAAATCACATTTCTTGTGTCTGCCAACCTAATTTATCTTATCAGGGAGCACACAATTCATCTCTGTGTCTGATCTTAGGGTCTACCCCAGAGCTTACAGAGCACAACAACCCCTACTACTTTGCTTTTCAAAATATAGCTAGTTAATCCTCTAAAAGAACAGTCATACCTCCTTGCTGTGTCTCTTTTAACAAAATTAGTAAAAGACAGACAGGAACTTACTCATAGTTCTTCACAAGTTGATAAAGACAAAGAAGGATTCCAAGCCAACAGGCACTATTATCAGACTGAAGATAAAACCCAATTTTCTCTACCACTGCAGTCCAACGATTGGGATAATCATGCTTGATAATATGATGAATGCAAGTAGTAAGCTGTACTCTGGAACACAAGACACAGGTTGTTACATCAAAACTCTTGTACCATTTCAAGAATTTTGGCAAGGGTTGCTTTTTTCTGAATAGCTGAAGAATAATTAAAATGGGCAAGTGAAGTAGAACTACAAACTTGTGAATACAAAGGAGTTGGCTCAACTATGTTTACTACTTCAGCCTGACAGAGTGACCATCTTTAGTTTTGCCTGCTAAAACACTTAAGTATGTGGTGATCATATTTTTCCCCCTTACATATCTGGCTGTTTTTAGGACAGTTTAACCATCAGTGTTACCATTTCTTGGCTTAGTGTAATGAAGAATGGGTTTGGATCAAATGAACTTGTGATCAGAACTTGAACTGTACCTAATCAACTCAGGAGAATGAATAATGGCTTCTACAATATTTTCACGGATACAATGTCTATCTTCTTCTGGTATTGAGTAAGGTGGGATGTCCCCTGGAGTAGTTTCCCGGTCTGGCCAATATTGGGTTATCATATTCTTCAAGTAGATAACACCTGTTAACAAAGAATTCAATATTATTATAGCCCAAATCACTGTACTAAGATTATGCATTTATAGTAACAATAACCATACCTGCATATAATTCATACACACACACACACACGCGCGTGTGTGTGTTAGTGTGTATGCATACATCTATGAGCTTCTTCTATGAAAGTTCTTCCAGGTTTGTACAACAAAACCAATATCCACTAAAAATATCTGTTTTCTGCACTCTGTTTTTATAAAGCTTATGTTTTTCAAACAGTTACATGAACTGCATTTTAAAGATTTTACAAAACAAAAAAAATACTGTCGGGAAAAACGAAACAAGACATCTAAAGACTGAAGACTAGCCTGGGACAATAATGTATTTCAGAAACGATCATTATCTCCACTATGACAGAGAGTCCATGTGGTAAAGCAGGTTGAGATATCCACTCACACACAACGCTCACTGGGTGCCATGCATTCTCAACCTATCCCATATCACAGAATTGTTTCAAGGTGAAAATGTGACAGAGACTAAGTACACATGACTTCTCTGGAAGGTGGCATATATGTGTGAGATAGAATGTTTGCTCGAATCCATAAGATTCCAACACAGGGTATTCTTTCATGCTATTACTATCACTGTGTCATATTTAGACACAAAGAGAATCCCTAACTAAAGGATTACAAGGCCCTGTCCTTGAGAAACTTATCGTTCAGAATCAATAAAAGTTTCTCCATTTGCACTGACAGAAGTTAAGAGGAAAGGGACTGAGATGGTACCACTGCTCAGAAAAAGCAAAAGCACCAATTATTTTGTTCAGAACCTTATTCTAATTCCTTATTCTGAATCAAGGTTGTACTGAGCAAAAATGTATTGCAATACATTTCAAGACTAAACTGTTCCACTACAGATAGCAATGTTGACTGGGGGCTATATTCACTAAGCCTTTATAGTTTTATGGAAGTTATTTTAGCTTGGCTTGTATCACAGCGGAACCACAGATCAGCATATTCCCTGTACACTTCAGCTGGCCAAGTCTAAGGCCTAAATCTAATTGCTATCTCCAGCTGCAATAAAACAGAGCAGCTAGAACTAACTACCAAATGGCAAATCAATAGTTACATAGATCTTATTTATTCAATTGCTCAACTCTACTTGTAACCCACTTCTTGCGAACAGGATATTTCTACTACAGAACTGTAATGAAGGATGAAATGAAGTCTTAAATCTGAATTATGAATTCACATGTTATCATATACAGAACTCAGAAAGAGCAATAGAAACAGACAGACAGTGAGACATGCATACAGAAAAAGGTTATGTGATTGTCTACTATGCTTGGAAATAACATTTTTGGATAAAGGTGTAAGTCAAGGGTGAGCAAAATGTGCCTCTCAAAATGTTATACAGGAGCTCCCCAGTATTCTTCTAATGGCTGCAACAAGTTGCAATCCAGTGACATCAGAAAGACTGAAATTTGCCTACCCCAGCCTAAATCCAGTTGCTAGTCTCTGCTACAGCAGATACACGGATTCAATTACTGAATGCTAAATTTACAGTTATGTAAATCTCACTGGTCCAATGGATCTGCTCTAGGTGCAATTAGCAGTTCTATTTAAGCACAAGATTTTTTTTCCACCATTACCTCAAAATTCTGTGCCATACATTTTCTATTAGGAAGACATAATCTACAGTAGATTTATAGTTTAGTTTTCATTTCTTATGATTTGCCATCTAGACATATATAATAGTTATATGTTATACCGCATAAGAAACGCAACACTTGCCTGCTTGTCTCACTGGTAAATCCAGTTGGTCTGACATAGTGATTTGAAGAAGAGTTGAAACAAAGTTCACTGATTTGTGAGCCTAAAAGCAAAGTATGCAAAATAGTCAAATGGAAAAATACTTAAGAAATCATAACAAATACAGGCCTTTAACATGTTAAAATTGTGTATGTTTTTCAAATAATTAAATTGGGTTCTCTGAAATTTCCTTATCCTCCTTCCGCACTCCTTCTTCATGCCACAGTTACCCAACAGTTCAACCATCACCCCAGCTCACTTCTTGATCCTGTTATATTTAAACAATTCTTTATGGTTTGTCTTGACAAGCTTAGCAATATAGGCTATTCAGACTCTTGGGGGGAAGGGGGTTATACAATCTTCTGCTTTTCTTGTGCCAACTTTGTGCTCCTTTCAGTTCACTTTACTGGACAACTTCTGAAGGAAGTCTTTTTATTTCTAACAGATTCCTTCACATAGCTCATTAGCCAAGGTGGTGATCTCGTGGACTTTGCACTTGCCTTTATGATCTGTGGTATATCTGAGCTCATATAATTACTCAGAATACCACAAGCCACTGTGGAAGAACAGCAGTTGGATTAAGACAAATGTATAACCTTTTTCAGACAGTTGGTTTTACCTGTAAACTGCCCTGAGTTTTCACAATACAGAACACAATATAAATATTTAACAAATAAATAGGTATCTCCTTTCCTTCTGGACCCTGTTACATAGTTCAGAAAGATGGCACCGCAGGATTTCATCTTGTCTATACATGCTAAGTCTGGGAACAGCTGAATTGCAGCCTGTCGCTTTCTCTTTTCATTTCACAAACACAGCAGCTGTCTTCTGTGCTCTCCCCTTTTCTTCCTGGTTTTAGAGGTCTGTGCTTTGACTAGATGTTTATGTCTGAGGAGGAGAGTACCTCACCTTTATATATACTTAACAAAAATGGCAGGTTAATGAGCAACTTGTCTATGTGGCTTAAGCTTTCCCAGACTACAGTTCACATCAGATACACATCTGGACCAGGAATGTAAATTTTAAACAGTTCTATAAGAAATTAAAAAAGAAAGCAGAGACCATGCAATGGCATCCTCAAAATAACTGCTCACAATAACACAACTTGCAATTTGTAGCTATCTAACAACTGCTGCATAATAACACTTTATCCCTGATTCAAGCCACAATTGGTACACATGCTGATGAAGAATTAATCTAACTTGGTATAATTGGCTTGATGTACGCAAGTGAATTCTAGTTGTCCAAAACAAATGGCTTGCACAGTATAGAAAAAGAAATATTACGTAAGCACCTTTCTTTTTGTAGTTGCATGCCTTCAAGCTATTTCCAACTTATGACAACTCTAATGTGAACTTATCATGGTCTTTTCTGGGGCTGAGAGTGTGTAGCACACTCAAGATGAGTGTTTCCATGGCCAAGTGGAGAACTGAATCCTGGTCTCCAGGACTGCAGTCCAATGCTCAAACCTCTATACTACGCTGCCTCTCTTTTACCCAAGAAGAAATTCATTTCTAGTTTAGGATAAGTATGCTTAAATATTAACTAGTGTGAATCATTCAGAAGAACATCTTTTAGGGAGTCCCAGAATTTATTTTCAGAAACCCAGACTAAGTATCAACTTAACTGGCTAAAGAACCGCAGTTCATAGTGTCACTATAACCCAAAGTATAGCTGCTCTCAAAAATATGAGTATATTGCAACAATGGTGACAGTCTAGTGCAGGAATGGGCAAAGTGAGGTCCTCGGGCTACACGTAACCCCAATACCCCCAAGGTCTCCATGCCCCATAAAAAACTTGATTGATATTTGTGCCCTGCTCTGCAGCCAGAAAGGTTCCCAGAGCAATTTACAAACTGATAAGTTGCCAAAAATAGCTAAAAGACTGTGGGTGTGACTGGCCACTTTAGCCTGTTCCCTCCTGCTCCTTGTTTGAGGACCACATGGGCATCAACCAGAGGAAATGAATCTGAAAATGGAGTGAAATAGCCAAATGTGCCCTCCAGAGAATTTCCACTGTTAGTGGTCATTTTTGGTTTTTAAAAGATTTTTTGGGGGGGACGGTAAGGGTAAGTGGCATGTGGGATAAAAATGGAGGTGTGGTCTTCTGGGGTCCCAATCCGGCCCTCTAAGCCTTAGATGTTGCCCACTCTGGGTCTAGCAGATACAACCCCAGAATACAATGTGGGTTTTTTTTGGTGCCATGACAATTGTTTAAATCTTTGTTTAAACTAGCTAATACACTGGTAATAGATTGGAAATAATTGTAATCTAGACTCTTTAGATTAGAGGATGAAGCTATTTAGCCACGGATCTGTAACTTTTCAGTTCTTGAACTAGAAAATATCATAATCAGCTACACAGAAGAGAAATCTTAGAACTGAAGGAATATAACTTTCTGTCACCTAATGGTGCAAGAGACTTTGACTATGGAGGAAACATATGTTTTATCTACTTTATCTATCCTATAATAGCTTTACATACTTAGTTCATCACCTAAAGTTCATCCCTCACTTAGCTAAACTAAGGGCTATAGTACTACAATTCTCTGTCTTTATGCTTCCATGTCTTCCAATTAATGCTATGGACAGATACAAATAAGGCCTGCATTTTTTTTTAAACTTCTGAAAGGGAGAGCAATGGTTGGTCCTGTTGCAACCTGAGATTTATTTCCCACAAAATCTCTTATCTTTTTATTTATGATGTTTGCAAGCTACAGACTCAGTTCCAAATTAGGTCCAGAAAACATTCTTTTCGATTTTTAGTTCCAGGCTTTTTTGTTTTGACTTAACATCTAGAATCAAACGGGAAACTACAGCCTAGAGGGTGCATATGGACTCCAGACTGGCTCTTAGCACCTTTATTAAAGAAAGATTTCCCCGCCCCGACCATTCCCCCACAATGACTCCTAAAGGTATGGGACGCAATTCCAGCTCCCTGAGCCATTGAGTTTTGGACCACTTCCTGGGCCTCTCTTGGGGCCAAAATGGCCTAGAGTGAGCAAAAAAAGGCACAAATTAGCTCAAGCTCCTGGAGAGTATTGGGGACAAAAATTCAAGTAGGGAGTGCAACTTGTGGGATACAGCCCTCCAAGTGCTCAGGGGCCAATGTGATCCCCTAACACGGACAGTTGCCAGCCTTGTTCTAGAAAAAAATATGGAGAACTGTTTTGAGATTTTAGTTGGACCTTTCAAATATTAATTATTAAGGCTGCTCATCAGATTTTTGATCTAACAGACAATCATGGCTATCTGCATTTTTGGATGCATGTACAGTCCTGGATAATCTACTGTAACATCAAAAATATTTTTATAAAATTGAATAATTGTCCCCTACAGCTTTTAAAATTCCCACTCATCCTTTCGTGTGTATGGTGATGGTGAGACAACTCACAGTAAAATTTTCCCATTACCTAAAGAAAGGATGAGTCATCTCAGAAGGTTATAACAAATTCAAGTTGTTTGCGCATACATTCTACTCATTAGTGATAAAGAGGAGGAAGGAAGTAGGAGGGGGGGAAATGAAAAAGAAACGTGGTGCCACCTTTAAGACTAACTTCTTTTTATTTTCACATGAGCTTTCAGGGATATAAACCCACTACATGCCATGTAATACAGAATGATAATAAGTGCTCAGGTACAAAGTGTATTTACACAATTGTGGGAGTAGGATGAAATGTAATAAGATCCAAAAAGATGAAAATCATATCCTTTACCCTAAATTTTCAAGGGGCTGCTTAAGTCTACATAGCTCTTTCAGATATTTCAGTGGTCAGTTATTGTTGATATGTGAAAAGAATAAATTTGCTTGAATAAATCTGCTTACCAAAAGTCAGTCTTCCAGGGTTAAAAACTCTCTCTGAAAAGATTCCTTTTGCTACATGTGCAGTAGTGAGGATTCTTCTATTAATGTATGTAGTTTACCATGAAGCCATTGTCTTTGTTCACACCTCAGCTGATGAACTGGAATTTGTGAATGTAAAACAATTGAACAGCTTCTTTTTCTAATCTTCCTTTGTAATTTCCTTGTTCAAGGACTGCAACCTGTAAATCAGTGTGTTCAGGAAGGCTAAAATGTACTGCAACAGTTTTTTTGGGGTACTGTCACTACTAATGTATGATCTGTGTCTCAAATCTGAGTGTTTCAATGATGACTCATTTTTAATTGCCTGCCAGCAAAAGTAGCATGACATAAAAAGAAAGCTATTCAAAAGAACGACATGATAGTGGAACAATCCAATCTTGGTTCAGATATGCTACCTAAAAAGGTATGATGTCACTTATCATGTTTGGCAACTTTTAGTCTTAAGAGAATAGTTTCTTTTTCATTCATGCATTAGGTTTTGTTTCTTTTCCCTACAAATCAAACACATCCATACAAGAGAAGAATTAAAAATGTTGTTTGAACTGAAGGACTGATTTAAAAAATCAATGATTTTTTAAAAAACAAATGAGACTGGAATTTTTTTTTTACTAAAATCGACTTCAATCTTTTCTTAGTAAAAAAATGCCTAGGTCAAACATGTCATCGTGACTACCATGTATTCAACTTCTAATTACATTCTGTGAATGTCTGCAGTGGTTTATATGCAAAGACAGAGACGCTGAAAGAACAGAATTTGTGGAGAAGAACTAGATCTGAACAAAGGGGAGGAGCATGAATATAAATATAAAGAATCACATTTTTGATTAACTGAAAGGGAAAGTAAAAACAATTTAGAGTAATTGCTTAGTTTGTACAGACCTCATAATGAAATCTACATTTCTAAATATGTATTAAGACAACATAATGCTTCCAGTTCCATACTGGGAGAAAGGAGGAACATAAATAAAATAAACAATAATGTACTTCTACTAAAAATAATGGTTCAACAGAATTTTCCTTACTAATGATTTAAACTGTGATTTAAACAGTTAAAATTCAGTCTTTTAGATAAATGATTTAAATCATGATTCAAATCAAATCCTGGTGTATTTTCATCTTCACTGAGATACAATTCTCTATCACTATCTATCTTTTATTAACTTACAAGACTTATAACAAAAGAGCAGAGGTGGAAAGTTTTTAAGACAAAAGACAAAAAAAAAACATGCAATGCATGCATGCCCTTACATTTATGAGCTTAAGTAGAAAGATTTTTTTATTATTATTAATTGCTATTTGTGTAAGTGTACAGGTACAGTGGTGTTCTCAGCTATATTAAAGGCGACATTTTCATTAGCACTAACATTCAGGCATTTCTAGGAAGCTGCTGCTGTTCTTTCTTTAAAGGTATTATAATAATGTCATAACACTCCAAGTTTCATTCTAAATAGAGACTGTCAGGAACAGGGGGAGGTGGCCAGCTCCTCTGTATCTCCAAAATATTTCCATTCACTTCTTCAGTATGCTTTTCTTATTGTTAATCTGAATACCTTAAAGGCACCAAATCTCATCTGATCTTGGAAGCTAAACAGAGTCAGCCCTGGTTAGTACTTTGATGGGAGACCACCAATTAATACCAGGTGCTGTTGGATGTATTTCAGAGGAAGGACTGGCAAAATCATCTCTGAGTATTCCTTGCCTAAGAAAACCCTATGAAATTCATGGGGTTACCAGAAATCAACAGGTGACTTAAAGGTATGCGCATATACACAATTTTTGCTGTAACTACGAATCCAGCGGAAGTTCCCAATTTTGCAAAATGGGGAACTAATCTTAACATTCAACATGGACACCACACTATTCCTCAGTTAAGCTTCTCCTTATTAATCTGCCCAGCTTTCTGCGTCCCTTCTGGAGACAGGAAAAGATCTTTCTGTTCAAACAGGTCTTTGGCTGTTAACTGGTTGTGCTAGAAGGGTACACTTTTATTCTCCTTACTATGTCTTAAATATGTTTTAAACTAGTATTTTAATAGGATTGCTTATTTGTTTTTGAACTTTTTATTTATCAGATTTTCGGCTGTACTTGTTTTAATCAATGCTGTAAGCCACCTTGGGTCTCACATCAGGAGAAAGGTAAGGCCCAAAGGTGGAACACACAACACAAAAATTATTGTCCAGCTTCCTTTTGCATGTACCTTTTTGCAAAGCTTAGCCCCTACTGCTGTGCTATAAAAACCCTGCAATATTTGTGAATGTTTTTCCCACTTTATACTTTGCACCACTATACCACATTGGCTCTCATATAATACATTACAGTAATCCAAAACAGAAGGTTATGAACACTGCGTCTAAGAAATTCACCTCCTTTATAGCTTTACAACTGTCATATCAGTGGACGCTAGTAAAAGAGACTCCATACCAAAAACCAGCTGAACCCTAATGGCAGTGATGGATGCTGCAACACCAAAATTACACATTTGGCCAACTCACCAGTGTGGTGTAGTGGTTTGGGCACTGGACTATGACCTTGGAGATCAGGGTTTGATTCCCCGCTCAGCCATGGAAACCCACTGCATGGGCTTGGGTTTGTCACATACTCTCAGCCCCAGAAAATGCCATGATAAGGTTGCCTTAGGGTTGCCGTAAGTCACAAATGACTTGAAGGCACATAACAATAACAACTCACCCAAGAACAGACTGAATCCCCCCTCATCTGGTCAGAGGAACAATCTACTAGAGATGTCTTCAATTGTGTCTCATTTGAGCTTGTTAGCTTTCATTAAGTCTATTACCACAGCCAGCCACCAATCCAGCACTTTGCAAAGCCTCATCTGACTTGGAAAAGAAGGTGAAACAGAGCTGTGTGTCAGCTACATACAGATGACAATGCACTCCAAATCCCTAAGTGACCTCACAGAGCAGTTTCAGGTAAATAGCATGGGGAGTAACAAAGCCTTCCTATACTCTAAAGCAGTCCTACCCACACTCATCTCCAACAGTACCCCAAGGACAGCACTGCTGCAGGTTGAACACAGACTGCCAAATATTTGAACAGCACCATTATATGTCAAGCCTGTTTTTCTTATTTAAAAAGAAACTAACCAGCTTTTTCCTCAATGTGCTGTGTCATGGGTAAGCCGTCTCAGCAGTATAAAAATAAAAAAAATAGGAACATTTTCCAAGGGCTATGTTTGCTATGTAGTCTTAACAAAGTTGCTTTCACAGTTTCACCACAAAACCTGAATCATTTTATCAGCAACTGAAAGCATTTTACAGCAACAGATTTATGGTACTTCATCTCTGGATAAATTATTTTTAAAATACAGCTGTCCCTCCACATTCACGGGTTTGATCTTTGCAAATTTCATTATTGCAAGGTGCACACGTGCCTCCCCACCATTCTCCTCCTCCTCCCATTCTGTTGCACTTTGGCTGGCCTCACGTGCCTTCCTTTTCTACGCCCAGGCAAAAGGCAAGGGAATGTGAGGAGAAGGCACATCAGTCCCCCCATCCACCCATTCTCTTGCTTTTTGCTGGGTATGGAGAAGGCAAATGTGGCCAGGCAAAATGCAAAGAAATGTGGGGTGAGGCAGACATGTGCCTTCTTTCATGAGTGGTGCTCCCCCTCACACTCCCTTGCCTTTTGCCCTGGTGCAGAGAACGCATGCTGAGGTAAAAGGCAAGTGAATGTGGTGAAGGCACACATGTGCCTTCCTTCTCCGCATGCAGTGCTCCCCCTCCCATTCTCTTACCTTTCCCCCACCGCAGAGAATGCACGCCAAGGCAAAAAATAAGGACATGGGGGGGAGGCACACAACCGCCTCCTCCCATTCCCTTGCTATTTGCCAGGTATGGAGAAGGCAAGCACAGCTGGACAAAATGCAAGGGAATGGGGAGGGAGGTGCACATGTGCCTGCCTTCACGCACAGTGCTCCCCCCCATTCCATTACCTTTTGCCCTTGAGAGGAGAATGTGCGCTAAGGCAAAAGGCAAGGGAATGGGAGGAAGGCACACATGCACCTTCCTTCTCTACACACAGTGCCCCCCTCTCCCATGCCCTTGCCTTTTCGCTGGGTGCAGGGAAAGAAGGAAGACACAACAAGGCAAAAAGCAAGGGAATTGGAGGGAGAAGCCCCAGAAGGGAATGACTGTTTTAACAAAGTGACCCTTCCCATGTGTCTTCCAACAGAATCTTATAGATCAGTAGTTCTGAAACTTTTCTGTACTGGAGACCCTCTGTAAATATGATTTCTTGCCAGGTGTGGGGGGGGGGGGCAAGACTTAACTCAAGATTTAAATATCATAGCAGTCATATCTTGAAAATGAAATCTCTGGTTGTGCATTTGGTTCTCTCTCATACATTCTGCTTAGCTACTACAAGGGGGGGGAGTCTATACATGACTCCTATCCAATTATCTAGAATGATAAAAAATGTACTACCAAGTTGTCAGAAAAGTTGTGAAGACAGAGGGGCACAGTAACCGTATGTGGCTAGACTGTCCCAATATGGTTAGACAGTCCCAATATAAACTGCTTTGGGACTGTAATTATCAATCAGATTTCACAAATAACACAGCGAACCATCCACTTCTGTCCGGCACTTTTGTCATTTTCCATTCACCTTAACAACAGTTGGTTAAAACACAGGAGATTAATTCCTTTCTTTTAGCTGCTCAAGCAGAAATAGCCATATGCTGAAAATCAGGAGATCTTAAACTAGATAACTAGTGGAAAAGAGTATGCGATTCTTAGCTATTAGAAAAACTCTTATACCACAAAGACCTGTAATGGACACAAAAAAGATAGAACATTTTATGAGGACTGTTTACTTTTTACTGGTTACGTTAACAAAAACTCACAGCAGTTTCAACCACCAAGTGGACAACTGGACTTCTGGAAGGACACATTGCGCCTTGACTCTTCCCTCCAACCTGGTGAACATCCAACAAACTCAGCAGACAGATCACATGAATCAGGCATGAACTAAATGACTTTCTGTTCCAGTTTTAGCTGACACAAACTGAAGTAAGCAATCTGCTGTTTCTATATCCAAATCCTATGCCTATGTTTCTTGTATAATCTGTTTGTTTTTATTTTTTTATTGAATAAATCTTCAATTAAAAAAACTGAAGCTCAGTAACGGAGTATTTCACAATATATAACATCATTTGGTGGAAGTTGTTACCTAATCCAAGAGAAACACAGAGATTTATTTTGAGTAGAAATAGAAGGCAATAGCATTTCAACTAAACTATTGTTATAAACCAGTTAAGAGAAAGGGGGGGGGGAATCTTACTGCCCTCAGGGGAAACAAACAAACAAACTATAGTTTCTTCAAGAGAACTCAGAAATGCTATGACAATCCCTATCACCTAGATTTTTATTTGCTATGGTTTACTACCATTTTAGCTAGGCAACAGCACGACAAATTATCTTTAATTATATTTTAGCATTTTTTCTATGTAGCAATGACCAAGTATGATTAAGATTATAATACATAAATCAACCATGGGAAGGCAGATAAATATTAAATTATTATTTTTATCAACTAGAAATTAAGTGGATTATGGCTAATCAACATTTTCTTTTTGTACTGTGATCCAATCTGGACAGCCAAAACAGAACTTCCTCCTGAACATCCTGCTACATTACAAATTCAGCAATGTATAACCAAGAGTCCTCATCATTCTATCCAAGCCCACCGCTCTGTTGTATTTTCCCAAACAACAAGAACAACAAAAACCACACCAGAATGTGCGCCTTTGTTTCAAATCAGCCCTGGTAGAGCTACTAACAACCTTAGTTAGGGAAAACATATAAAACTGGCACAAATATTTAAAATGAAAGTAAGAATTCTAACTACACCTTACCATTATGTCAAAATCTGAGATTACAACTAAATGCTTCAAGACAAGCTGGGACTGAAGGCCAGCTTTAACCCATAATTTGAAGCTGATCTAAGAATTCTGGCTTGTTCTGTAGCAAGTGACCATAGCTCCTAGTCTGCATGGTTAACTGTGGTTTCCTGGTAAAGTTTCTCTCCTTCTGTAAAAGAAAGGGTGAAGTTAAAGGGAAGGAACTGCATGCATTCAGATTCTACTGATATATATCCTGGACAAGTGTTACATATGAAGTTGACTATATTTCTGTTAGGTAACATTACGAACACCAGCAACCTTAACATTAAACAAAAATGGAAGTGTTTTACTTGTATTTGGAGCAGGAAACAGATTGTCTACTTTATTACACAGCAGGTGCCAAAATAATGCTTCTGGACAAAGATAGTCTTGTACTATTATACCTGTACATCTTTGCAAATAACTATAACTTGAACTGGAAAACATACAACCAACAAGAGAAAAGTATTGTGCCTCAGACCTGACTTCATATCTTTGAATGCAACATGAAAAAGCACTCAGTTACCAACAGAAGTACAATAGTGGCCCTGAGTCCCACTGTCAAGAGTAAGACAGGGTATAAAATAAATAATAATAATAATAAAAAACACAATCTACACTAACTGTTATCAACCTTTGAAAGCAAGTTACCTAGCCATAAAATCCTATTATTTTATTAATTTATATTCAAAATTTCCCCCATATCTGCAACTTAAGGTAGCTTACAAAAACTGAAACAAATACAAATAAAAAACTCACATTGCTAAAAAAAAATTAAACTATCAATAGTATTAACACTAATTTTAAAAATGTCCTTTGCAAATAAAATATGAGAAACAAAGCAAATATTAAAAGCCCTTCCTTACAAACTGTCAGTTCCAAAGGTGTGTTGCATTTTTTTAAAAAAAGAAATCTTCACCTGCCACTAAAAGGACAACCAGAGCAAATCTAACCATTCTAGGAAGGAAATTCCAAAGCCTGGGAGCAGCCACAAAGAAGGTCATCTCCTGTCTTCCTACCAGATGTACCTATGAGGTTGGTGGGATGGAGAGAAAGGACTTCCCTTAAGATCTCAAAAGTCAAGCAGGGTCATATGGAGAATATGGTTCTTCGAATAACTTGGACCCAAACTGTATGTCTTTATAGGTCATAACCAGAAGTCTGAATTATGACCAGAAAAAGACTGGTAGACAGTAGAGTTGTTGTTGCTAGGAGCTGCATGTTTCCTGTTAACTAGCCCAACAACAGTCTGACTGCAGCTGTTTTGGATAAGCTAAAAAAAGACAGCTCCACACTGAGTGTATTGTATTGTATGTACTGTATATCCAAATTGGATGTAATTAAAGACTGTGTCATCACAGTCAGAAAAGATGCCTCTATGAACTGGCACAGTTGATGCACAGGTTTTAAAACTGTGCAAATGTACATCTGACTACCTCAGATACCTGAACTTCTAGACTTCTAAAATTGAATCCAGGAGTACATCCAAGGTGTGAACCTGTATCTCTGAAGACAGTGTAGCTCCATCCAGCACAAGCAGAATCTTTACTTCCTCTCTTTCTTTTGACAGACCAGGTGTATGGATTAAGCTTCAATTTATCTTCACCCAACCCATTATTAATGACACACACTGGTTTAGAACCAAAACAGCTTCCTTGGAATGAAATGGAAAGAAATAGTAGTTGGGTGTCTTCTGCATACAAACAGCACCAGACCCCAAAACTCTGGACATCTTTTAGTGATTTCTAGTGTATGCTAAATAGCATGCTATGTTGCAATATTTTAAAAACTGAACCCGGCTGAAGTACTTTAAAAACTGAATGACACTGCAGGTCAATAACTAAAGGGTTGAACTGAAGTCCTCCAGCACCACTTTCTGGGATTGCTTTCCCAGAAGGAACAGAGCCCTTTGCAAAACAATGCCTCCAAGTCTCACCCTAGTATGGCAGCCCAGAAGGGTACTAAGGCCAACATTAGTGAAAGATGCTTCCAATTCTACTGACGCTCCCAATTTAAACTGGCAAAATTTGTCAGCATTATTAGTGCTAGACCTATAAATTTTTTCAAAGTAGAACAAACCATATATTATATGCCTAAAGATTTATGTGGGATGATCTAAGGATATATAAATGATAACTTCAGACTAATAAATTCTTCTTTAAAGTGAAGATGTTGTGTAACTACAATTCCTGTATTTGGAAATTCCCTGTAACAGTTACAGAGAACACAGCCTTCAAACAATCATTTACAGCAGAGGTGAAAATCTATTCCCAGAAGCCCTAGCCAGCATAGGTAAGGGTAAGATATAATGAGAACTGCAGTCCACCAGGAAGGCAGGTGTTCATATTACAAGAGCTCTGTGAACTATTTTAGACTTCCAAGACGTATCAACTGCATATATAAATATTTATCCATTGCATTTACATCCAACACTTCTGCTGAGGAAGACAGAACAGCGCACATCATTACATTTTATTCACAGAACACTATGATACAGAGGTCAAGCAGCGAGAAGGGTGTCCTTGGTCGGGCACTAATGGAATATCTTCTCATTTAAGTTCAATGCTCTTGTTCACTGGCCCTCAATACGTCTGCAGCTGACAAACGTATGCCTAACTGAAAAGTGACTGGGGCTGCACTGAACACTAACTGAATCCTGATCGCTATTGTCAGCTTTTGCTAAGTAGATTTTGGACAGTTGTTAATGGAGAGTTGTAAATAGCTTTGCTCAAACTGGACATTATGATAGCAGATGTATTTAAGCCGCAAGAAAGCAACTGGTGCCCCAAATACCAGAACAACCCTACAAAACCTTATCAACCAGCTTCTGGTCTCATGCTCTGCTCTTCCTCAGCACAACCCCACACACTCCTGTTTGGTGACTGGTGATCACTTTAGTCCTTCTTGAAGCCAGAAGCCAGCTCAACCTTCTTCCTATCAATTTAAACTCCTTTCTGAACTTTTTGGGCAACTCTGGAAATACTCAGGAAGCATTAGAGGCACTCCGGCTTTGGAGGTCCATAGAGATCATCATCAGTGCTTGGGAAACAAAGGCAAATCAAGAGCATCCAGCCTCTGTCAACTACAATCCTCCCATCCTCTGGTATTAAGTGCTATTTGGTGTCCTGGTCACTCAGAAAATTAAGCAAAGGAAAGGGAACAAAACCAACATAGGAAGAATCAGTGTAAATAAAGTAAGTAATTGTAAAGATCTGTAAGGAAGTTAGCATTGGAGAGGATGGAGGGAGCTTCCTGGTTACATCAAACTGCAACAACCAGCATTAAGTAATGAGGAAAATTACTGGCTTCATTTGGAGGGACCATTTTCTATGCAGATGCAATTCTGATTTTGAAAGTTTTTTTAATTAAAAAGGTTTTCTAAGTTTTCTAAGACTTAGGACATGTTTTGGTGCAATGGAGAAAAAAAAGGACTCCTGATAGGAGGAAAGGTGATCAGACGTTTCTGGCAATTACTAATGCCTCTTCTTCACAAGAGATGTCTGGAAAGTAGAATCATTTTTCTTTTGTGGTTCTCAACTGGAGATCTCTAGATGTTAAGGCCACAACTCTCAGGATCTCTCATCACTGGCCATGCTAATTGGGGATTCAGAGATTTGATGTCCAACAACATTTGAGGACCTGAAGTTCAGAACCATTAGAAAAGTGTACACAGAGTGCCACATTTTTAATGACACGTTGTGCTTTTCTGCAAGGGTAAGGAACACACCTATTACTCTCATTTTTGGAGAAGCAGCAGAAGTAACAAAAAGGCAAACACAGAAAACGTCACAATATCTCCCCCGAAAAAAGTGTACAGTGGTGCTTCTGTATATGCAGAAGTTCCATTCCAGGAATCCCTGTGAACAGCAAAATCTGCAAATGCTCACACCCCATTATATGTAATAATTATGTGCACACGAATGCTTCAGCATGTCCACATGCACATCACCACCAGTTTAATAATAGGGATGCAATGCTTCATGTGACCTGGAAATTCCCCAAGTGGAGGTCACAGGTAAGAAAGGCCCACTGTATGAAAAAAATAACAGTTTTGTGATGACAAGCTTATTGAAAAGATAGGGAAGCACAACAAATCAAAAGGGACAAGAGCTGTTCCACAAGCCACTTATAACAACAAATGGTCCTATGGGCAGAGACCCTCAACCATATGCAATATATATAAACCTGAGCCTCTATTCTGTGCTGTAGCTCACAAAAAACTCATGTTGTATGTCTTAAATGTATCAAAGGATTAGTTGTTGATTTAGGTACAGTAGACCAGCAAAACCACCACTTCGGATACCATACTGTTACGTGGTAAGTGAGCTTACTGGGAAAAGAGAGGCCTCATTCAAGAGTCAACAAAGGAATAAATAGTTGCAACAGCGATACAGTGGTACCAGACAGACTTTCATTGTTTAAAGACTTTGCTTAAATCCCAGGGCTGTATAAATGAGGAATAACAATTTGGCTGAGAATACACAATAATCTGCAAAAGGTTTTGCGTGTAAAATTATGTTCTATTTTCTGGCTATTGATCAGATGAACACACCCTAGACATCTTAGCCCTAATTTAAATTCAAATCAATCCCAATCACATGGGAAGCAGCATATGAACAAACAATTTCAGCAGCAAACAAGTTCACAGGTGAGGCTAACAGAACCATCGCACCTTCTGCTAAACCCCACCATATAGCTCCTCCTGCCCCAAGACTTTTCTGTCAGCTACATTCACTTCTAGCATCCTGAATGCAGCTAAAGGAGAAAGGAATCTGAATGAAGAACTAAAGGAAGACGATGCACAACAGAGAGTAAGTTCAACATCCCTTCATCTCATATTTGTTTTGCTAATTAAACCTGAACTCTCACTTCAACTTCATACATAACTGGCATGCACCCAGAGTTTAATTAATGAGTTTGCTTCCCTCACGTTCAGCTTAATCTTAAACATGGCACAGCACAGCAGCAGCATCTTAATCCTCATCATCACCGCCGTCACTGTCACTACCTTCTTTATTTGTACTAACTCTTTTCCCCAAAACTTAGGCTTAACATGGCTAAAAATGGGTGAAACACAGTTAAAAACAATAAAAAGGTCAATAGTCAAATAGAATAAAAATATTAAAGATATTAAAACAAAAACATAGAATTAACAATAATAACAAGCAATTAAAAAGGCATAATTAAAACTATAGAGTACCCCTTCAAATACCCTTTCTTTAAAAACATTCAGTTCTAAAAGCCTGTCAGAATAAAAAGTATTTGCCTGGAGACGGGACAGCAAGGAGGGGCCACCCTGGCCACTCTGAGAAGCAACTTCCAGAGTCAAGGGGCAGCCTTCAAGAAGTCCTATCTTGGGTCCCCACCAGCTGTGCCAGAGAAGGTGGCTGGAATTAGACAAGAGCCTCTTTTTAAGATCGCAGGGCTTAGGCTCATAGCCACAAGGTCTATCATACAGTCTGGACCTAAGCCTCACAGAGCTTTATAGGTCACAGCCAGCACTCTGAATTGTGCCTGCAAACAAACAACAGCCAGGGCAGCTCCCCTGTAGGAGAATCGTAAACATCCCCAGGTAACACTCTTTGCACCAACTCAAGTTTCTGAACATTCCTCAAAGGCAGGCTCATGTAGAACGTATTACTAAGGCGTGTGTTGCTCTGCCAAACCAGTGTCTCCACAAATGAGTGCAACTGATATACTAGCTTTAACTGAGCAAGAGCACTCCTCACCACAGAAACCTGGGCCTCCAGATTCAGGGCTGGGTATACACTAACTGTGAACTTGCATTTTCAGCAGGAGTATAATGCCATCCAGCAGCGGCTGAATTCCTATTCCCTGGCCCAACTTTTGACTGACCTCTGTTGTGTGAATTAATTAATCCTCAATTTGATTGCCCCCATCCAGTTCCTCACTGGTACCAGATACTGGTTTGGAATCAATACAGCTTCCTTGCAGCTAAGTGGAAAGGAGAAACAGAGCTGGATATCATCACCTTACTGACGGCACCAAATACCAGTCCTCTGGAAAACTGCTCCCAATGGCTTCATGTCGAATACTGGTTGGTAATTATCCATTAAAGAAGAACTTACAGAAGACTTTTCCAACAGAAGCCTTACAACTGCCTCCTTACAACTACTGCAACTATGCCTTCTTTGTGAGGAGGCACTGACCCCCTGCCCCCACCTTCAATCACTAAGCCAGTCTCTCTCTGGACTGTTTAATGAGCCAAGAACATCAAGGGTCTAGCATACATGTGGTAGTTCTCATTTCCCTAAGGATCCTGTCCATATCCTTGAACTGTAAAAATAGAAAGGGTCCATTATTATTGGACAAATCAGGGATGAAAGTGTCATCCAATGGGACTGTAACTGTTACAGCACCCAAGTTTGAGCAGATCTGAATGATATAATCTGCAAACTGCCATGCAGATTCTTCACAGTGGGCTGTTGAACAGTCTATATTCTCTGCTCAAGGGCCAGAATGTCTCCTGACCACTCAAAACAGTTCTGTTGGATGGTTTCCTGCAAATGCAATGGTAGCATATATTGATTAATAGACAGACAGACAGACATACAAATTTGGTGATAGGCTCTAGCCTAGGGACGTGGGCAAAGTGCAGCTGTTTTTGTGGTCCTTGGCATCTTCAAATCCCAAGCCTTTTCTGCCCAAAAAATCAGTGTGAACTACTACTCCTGGAAGCCACCAGGTGTAACATTTTACTTTTAAAACAGATTGCTAGATCTCCCTATATTATGCAATACTTTAAATTATCCATTTTTGAGAATCAGCTGTGGAATTCCAGCCACTTGCTTTTTGGTCTTCTTTTTCAGTAGTCTATGCAGGATCAAGAAGGTTCCCCTTGCTACAGTTGTCTGAGACAGTGAGACTTGCTCCAAGACTTCTGTCAACGATGCTTTAGTTTCTGCCTTACTTGTTTCATTACCATCAGCTCCTTGGAACAATAGTGGGCTGGCTTAGCTCCATTTCACAAAAGGGGCTGCTCAGGAGCTGCCCCCTCTACTGTCCTGGCCATTCTAAAGGTTGAGCAAAGCTTCAAGAGAATCACCTTCCAATGCAAGTATATTGTTCACAGGTGAACTTCCTGAATATAATATAGTATGATGTCATTCTATAACATTCCATCCTTTCTCAGATGCTGCAAGTACAAAGCAAGATTGATTACCACTGTTAATTAACACCTTCTATGCTTCACTTTGATACTGCCGTTGTGGAGCTCAGGGTGGGGTGAGGGAGTCTATATCCATAACTTCATCCCAAAATGGCTGAGGAAATAAAGGAATAAACTTTTCAGCTTTATTACATCAGTTTACAGGATTAGATGTGATTATTTCATCCCATTAGCCAGGTTATATCTTTAGAGTCTGGAATTCCTCCCCCTCTTCAGTCTCAGACCACTTTCTGACTTATTTCCTGTGCCAAAAGACTTTCTTTCAGTAACTGTACCTTAAAATGTTTTCTGCCTCAATTCATCTCTAACTGTCCACACAAGTATGCTTAGCTTCTACCCTGAAATTTTTCATAACTGGGGCTAAGTGTGAGCAGAGGGCCCCCTCTCTCCATCCCTCATGCTGCTTCCTTCCCTTACCCACTTCCACCACAAATAATCGCTGATCCTTGGTGCTGCATACTTCTAAATCTTCAGTCCATGGCTAACCCCTGTCTTAGCATTTGGTTTGGCTCTCTTTCCTTGCTGGCTACAGCCCTGGGTTTTTTTTCATGTATACCTTAGTCTTGCCACACTCCTTTCCAGATCTCTCACAGATACCAAGAATTAATCCCTTACAAGCAAGTATTATCAAATGGACTTAAAACAATGTAAAAAAGGTAATCAAGTGTGAAATCTAATGGCCTCTTATATGATGGAACACAATGTCTTCTGGATATTTAAACAAGGCACTATACAAGACATGGTTTATTTATGTGATTAGAACTATTGAAGGTTGCCAGCTACAGTAGGTTCTAAGACTGAAACAGAAACTTTTGTTTTTATGGAGAAAAATGCAACCACATGTTCTTCCTCACTATGCACTTATAAGGTTTTCTTCAGCTGTATTTGCACAGGAGGTAAATCATCCCTCTTTTTAATTATTCAATCATTTATTACAGAAGGAGAAAAAAATGAGTTGAGAAATTTTGATTTGATCAAATATCACTTATTTCAACCTCCAAAAGTACTTAAACATTTAAATCAATTTGAGATTAATGTCAAGAGAATATTGTTCCGCTGTGCAACATATCAACTCATCTATAGTTTTCCTTTCTCCATGAATGTAGAACAGCCACTATCTGGTTCCATTAGTTGGAGTCCACTGTACCTTGTAAGAATAACCTGAAAACACTCAAATACAGTACTGGGAGCTATACACAGCAATACCATTAAATTCACAAGGATTACTGTACTAGTGTGCTATAATAAAACATTACCATAACACATGAACAAAGCTATATATTTTTAAAACAGACACTTTATCTACAACTGACCTATGTATCTTAACTTTCAAAGGAAAAAAAATGAATCACAATAAAGTTTTAAGGAAGTATTTTAAAATATATACTAAAAGTAGGACAAAAGTCTTCAATTACCAGGAGAAAAGTGTTGCAACATATACTGTATGCTGGCATGGAAGACTCACTTCCCCCCCCCAAAAAATACTGTTTGAAAATGGAGTGCATCTTATATGCTGATGTGTTTTATATGCTGGCAAATAGTATTTGCCAGTCTATAAATGGGGTGCGTCTTATACACAGGTGCATCTTATATGTCAGCAAATATGGTATTCAGTGTAGATGCAGATCCCTGTTATCTAAGATTTTCACTTCAATGAAGACCTTAGTTTAGGAGGTAAAAACGTACTGTATATGAGCTGTGCTTTCTGAATGAACGGGATATAAGCACACATAAGTATACAAGAGATCATGTTGCACCACACAAGAGAAAGCAGTGAATACATTAATGTTGCAAGCCCCTGCTTATTTAATTAACTTAACAGGACCTAACCTTCGAACAGGTGTGTATATGACTGCATGTGTTCAACTGATATTGCTTCTGATATAGTAATATTACTACACTATGCCCTTGGATACTTCATGTAGCAAAAGCAGCAAGCTATATCCCCGCTTCACCCTGAAACGTATATGTGGTATCAAACTTATATTTGCCATTATATTATTAGCAGTCGCATACAGCTTCTTACGTGACAATACACACATACACACACCTGTCCTTTTATTTAAAAAAATAATCACAGAAAGGAAACTCACAAAGTACTGAGCATCAATATATATTTTCCAAAACTGGGTAAACTGTCATATTATTGAATTAGAAATTAAACTTATTGAACTTGCAATGTATAACTTTTAAAACTCATATACAAACTGGAAGCACTTTAAACATTTCCAGGCACAAACAGGCCCAGAAAAACTTTATCCAATCAATTTCCTCTGGGAGTCACAGTACAATCACCCCATTTTCAACACCGTAGGCTGCACGAGATCAGATGATAAATTTACGCCCCAGTATAGATTTTTGAATTGGCATGTTGCTTTCATATCTCTACAGTGATGTCACTTCCTACACTTTCTGAGTTGCATGTTCACTTAGACCAGTTCTTACTAAGCCATGTTGACTCAGCTGGAGTCATCACTTTATCTTTCATTACTAGAAACAGCAAACCTGTAGATAACATGTTTTATATACAAAGCATCACCATGTCTCCTAACGCACTGCGCGGGCTCAGCCAAATGAAGTGTGGTACATCAAATTATCTAAAAAGGATAATAGAACTATATAGGGTAAGTTGTCAGCAGAAGCGTAATGATACCTCTCAGCCCTGAGTTTGCAACCTCCATCTGTCCATTACTGCTGATGTCACACCAGCTCAAGCTTATTATGATGAGATATAATTCAGCTATTCATGTAAAGACGTAAGGAGAAATGGCCAATTTCCTGAACATATTAAGCCTAATATGACCCCTAGTTCATTCAAATTTAGCAGCCTGATTCCCAAGGTCCTCAGTTAAGCATAAATGAACAGGTCTTAAAAAGTCTCCATAACATTTCTCAAAGTTTTTATTTTCACAATCTGGTGCACTCTTTAAAAAATAACACTCTCAAACGGTTTATACCCATCTGGGAGCTACCTACAGAAATATACAGATAAACTAGGAGAATACATGGCATGCAAAAATGTATTTTAAAAAAGCTGTGGACACTATCAGCTGAACACAGTCATCCTCCATATTCTCAGGCTACTTTCTTTGACATCACAGCATTCAAGTTAAATCTGCATGGTGCCTACTTCAAGACAACCAACTTGTCAAAGTAGAAACCACGTGTTTGAACCTTCTAGCAATGAAGTTCTGACAATACCATTAAATACACTCTCCGCAAAAATCTAGCTTGACTGTGTCCTTGTAACAAAAACCTGGAGTTTTACAAATGATAAGGCATATATCAGCAGTTATTGATACTCAAGCATACAGTTTCATTCCGTTTCTACTTTTGACTTTGAAAAGTAGATGACAGTTTACAATATGAGCAAGGATGAACATATCATTTATATTAGCCCCATCGGGATTATAGGGGAAGGTTTACTGTTCACTTCTGAGAATTTCCTTGGCTTCCCGACTGTAGTCCAAGTAAGTAGCTCAAGTTTAAAGGGCAAACTGGAACATGAAGTATACGACCTCTTAAACTTGGTTCCAAATGCACTTTCCAGACTCCAAGGTTCGTTAACCAGTACCATTATGGAAGCGTGCTAGAGCTTACTCATAGGGCTATTGAATCGATTCTCACCGCCTTACCGTGTCAAATCGTTTCCCCACCCTGCCTTTTACCCACCTCGCTTTACAGACTGCCTAGCCTCAAATCCCGAAGCCGTGCCCATATAAGGCATAATGACACGCTCAACGGCTGCCCCTACAAAACCCTTCGCCAGCCGCGGGGGTTTTGAGAAGGGGCAGTTTAAAACTCCCTCGGCGCCGCGAGCAGGCGCCCCCCTGCCCGGGAAAGCCATCCGAAGGGACGGCGGGACGGGAGCGACTTCGCCCCCGCTGCGCCTGCCCGGGGGAAAACGCGGCTGCCATGTGCCCGAGGGGGACAATGCTGGAGGAAGCGGGAAGGAGGCCTGACAGCGGGGCCGACCATGGCGAGGCCTTGCCTTCCGCCCCTGCTCGCGCTCCGCCACAGCCAAGGCCTCTCTCCCTCCCTCCCTCGCTCGCTCGCTCGCTCCCTCCCCACCCTCGCCGCCGCCTCTTCCTGCCCACATTTCGCTCCTCCGGAAGGCAGCGCCGTGCGGCTCCTGCCCGGGCCCCGAACCCTCCCCGAACGTGTGCACGCCCGGGTGTAAACGTGGACGGCCACACGCACACGGCATAATCCGCCCTGGCGAGCCCTGCCCGGCCCTCGCTTTCAGTTCCCCCAGCCTCCCTCCGCCCGGCGATGCCCGGAGGTGACCTCCTCCCAGGTAGCGCTCCTCGCCCCACCGGGCGCCATCCCCTTCACAGAGCCTCCCGCCCCGCCGCCCCATCCCCGGCTCGACCCGCATGGCCGTCCCCGGATCCCACGCCCAGCCTCTCCCCCAGACGCCTCGGTCGCGCTCGCGGGCCTGCGCTCGGCTCCTGCCAGCCGAAGCCTCCCCACCCGGGCCGGCCCCTGGCGGCGTGCTCCGCCGCCACCGCCCTCCTCACCTCGTTGAGCTGCCTCTCGGCGGTCTCCCGCAGCGTGGAATCCATGGTGCCCCGCAGGGCCTCGATGATCGTGTTGGGATCCATGGCCGCGGGTCAAGGCCCCGGGAGGCTGGGCTAGGCGAGGCGGAGAAGAGCAGGCGGAAAAGAGCCGCTCGATGCGCACATGGATCCCGCCGCTCCACAGCGGCAGCCGGCGGCGCGAAAGGAGAAGAGAAGCGCCAAGGCCCCGGATAGAACTCTCGCTCGTCGCCGCTGGGAGGCCGACGCCTTCCGCTCGGCTCTTGCCGCCTCTGACGGGCATCACGGGAATTGTAGTCCATCTCCAAAGGCGGGAGAAAAGAAGGGAGGGAAGTTCAGCTGCGGCTGCTGCTTCTGCCGCCGCCGCCCCCTCACAGGCTGCCTCACTCTTCAAACCAGGGCTTCTTACGCTTTTAAACTGGCAGGGGTTTCCCCCTCCCCATGTACCAGGACCTGCACCATGTTTGGCCTCAGTGGGAAACTTGCCACAAACCTGCGGTCAATAGCTTACGGACCGGCACTAATCTACAGACCACCACCACTCTGAGTAGCACTGATTCAAGCAAGGTCTTCCGTCGTTTTCTTACCAGGGTGTGTGTCAGGACTTACACCGCCATTGGGGGGGGGGGGTAGTTCTTCCTCACAGTCTTGCTCATCCGAAATAAATAGAGCACGGTGCAGACAACGTGTAGGTAGAACAACGGGGTATCAGGACGAGAGATGCTTTGACTGGTTTGTTCACAGAAGCATTTTGGATATATGAAATCTATAACGTGCATACACACACACACACACACACAGTACGTAGGTACATACACACAGTATAGGGCCTTTCTGCATTACACTGTTATAATGCTACTATTCCACTTTCAGCATCCTATGGAATTCTGGAATTTGCAGTTTACTGAGGCCAAAGAGCTCTCTGGATGAGAATTCTAAATGCCCCCCTAAACTGCAAACCCCAAGATTCCATAGGATGTTGGAAGTGGAATAATAGCACTATAACAGTGTAGTGCAGAAAGGCACATAGATTTTTCTATATATAAAATGTTTACATGAACCAATTAGTGAGAGCGTATTTCATCCTGATATCCTGTTGTGAACTATTGAGGAACAAGGGCCAATTTTTATATTTTAAAGGAGATAGAAAAGAAGCTATTTCACTGTGCTTCCAGCACTCACAAGAAAATGGGCTGGGGTTATGATGTTTACCTATATATAGCAGATGTTGATCCATGACTAATGGAATTTATAGGACACCAACCCAGGCATGAGATCTCTGGGTACATAAGCTTCTTGCTTAACTGTTGTGTTCAGTCCAAACTGAGTGATGGAAAATCCCTTATACTGATACAGCTCCAAACCAAAGAGTTCTTCAAAATTAGATTTGTAATCCTATGGCATAATCCAGTGAAAGGCAGGCATTTAAGTTGCCTGATTTCAGCTGGTATGCCTAAATGTGTAGCCCATCATTTTTTTTTTTAATGTGTATTATACTAACACGTACATCCTGGTTTTCCTCTAATAATCTGAAAGTATTCTAAATGCTTTCCTACTTCCCACCAGTTTATAATCACAACAACTCTATGAAGTAGGTTGAACTGAAAGAAAAAGTAGCCATGGTCACTCAGTGAGTTGAACACTAGATTGTAGTGTCCCACTCCTGGCCGGCATTTGCAATGGTGAGATATCATTGATACAAGTTGTAGCTACTGAAAGGTGAATTTCATTTAACTCAGTGGGACTTACTTCTGCATAGACATGTATGATACTGTTCTGTTAACTCTGTGGCATGTCTTCAGGAGCTGTAATACTTTAAAACTCACATAATAATGATCAATAATAATAATAATAATAATAATAATAATAATAATAATAATTTGTTACCTGCTAAGCTGCCACAAGGCTCTTTTGTTACTTTTCCTAGGGCCTGGAAGTAATGAGTTAGAAGTACTGTAGCAACCGTAACTCACTTTTTTTAAAACCAAGCAGCAACGTTTCAGAAATAATGAGGGAACAATGATTACAAGTGTGCATGGGTGTAATGAGTAGTGTTTTATACTTACTTTTAAAGGTAGTTTTAAAACATTTTGAGTTGTAGTTTTCAAGTTTTATGCCATTATCTTATTAGTCCTAAGGTTTTTAAAGTAACAAAAGTTAACAAATTAGTAATGCAAAAAGTTCCTTGAAAGCTTGTAATTTCATTAGTGATTAATTACTTTGAGGGCTTTGCAATAAATTGCATAATTAATTTCCTTTACCTTTTACTGGTTCTACATCTACTCCTGCTTATGTAGCGTGGACAGAGCTTTAAAATCACTGCATCATGCTGGTACTTCTTTATACCACACTGCGAAAATGTACCTCTTACTTGAAGAAGTACATTGTTTATGTTCTGTTCATCTTCAGCTTTCACTAAAACTCTATTTTCTCTCATCTTTCCTAATCACTTTTAATCTAACCTCATAAGAAGAGCCTTGTGGAATCAGACAAAAGACCTTTCTAATTCAGTATTCTGTTAACACAGTGGCCAGCTAGTTGCATATAGGAAGCCATAGGACATGAGTGCTAGATCATCCTCCCACTCATGTTCCCTTGATACACAGAGGCACTTGTCTCTAGTAATGGAAGTAGTATATATCCATCATGACTCATAACGAGTCATAACCCTGTCTTCCATGGATTTATCCACCCATCCCCCTTTAAAGCTGTATAAATTCCTGGCCACCATTACTGCTTGTGGTAGAATATCATAGTGTTCATTTGTTTTGTGAAGAAGTACTTCCTTTTATGTGTCCTGTATCTTCTGCAGTACTTATGGATGATTCTGGATTCTCATGTTATAAGAAAAAGAAATCTTCCTATCCACTTTCTCAGAACCATGTATAATTTTATGCATCACTGCCATGCCTCCCCTTAACTGTTTAAAAACCTAAACAGCCCCAATATTTCTTCACAGGGAAGTTGCTCTGATCCTTAATCATTTTAATTGCCCTTCTAAACAGCTTTGCTCCACCTGCCTTTCTGTCCCGCTACTCTTCTGTATCCTATGTATGTCTTCATTCCTCTCTCTTTCCTGCTCTCAGTCACCCAAAGCCTCCTGGTTCGCTAAATACTGTTATTCATCACTGGCCTTTACACTTGGAACTCCCTCAAAGGAAAAAAAAAATACTAGAAACACTTTTTTTATTTCAAAATCCTGGTCAGAATTCACATCTTCTATGAAATGTTAGTGTTTTGTTTTTTTTTAACTTCAGGATTCTGATTTTCAGTTCAGCAGTTCTCAAACTTGGGTTTCCTCCATACATTGTGAATTGCAACCTCCAGAATACCCAACCATCAGACATCCTGGCTGAGGCATCATGGAGTTGAAGTCCAAGAATACCTGGGGACCCAGGGCATCAAATCATATTTATATAGGCCATCATATTTTAATGCAAGGAAAGACTACACTTGATTTTAATATTTGTTTCATTCAGCAGTTTCCAGAAAAAAAAAAAAGATGAGAAAACTAGGAATTAAGCATATTTTTGCTGATTATCTCATATTTTACAAACTTGATCTTTCTAAGAGATTTGGTTGTAGCTCTTCTGTAATTTGACTATACTTTTTGACTGCATAAATAAGGCTGAAAACACTTTTCCAGTACAGAAGCAAGGAAGTATCAGTTATTATTATGTGCAGTAGTCTCAGTTTGGGCTTTGCATGATGGCAACAGATTTCTTCACCTTATAAAAATTACATACACAGTTGCATTTTGGGGCTGGTCCAGCTAGGTATGGTTAAGTATGAACCAAATTGCTCAGAACCTCTGCTCTGCCTGCCCTAGAAGAATTTGTGTGTGTGCGTGTGTGCACACACACATTTAAGTTGCCTGTCATGGTGACTTTACCTTCAAGTCACCTGTCAACTTATGACTGCATGAATTTCACAGGGTTTTCTCAGGCAAGGAATACTTTAGAGGTGATTTTGCCAGTTTTTTCTTCTGAAATATATAGCCTACAGCACCTGGTATTAATTGGCTGTCTCTCATCCAAGTACTAAACAGGGCTGACCCTGCTTCACTTCCACAAAATCAGAGAAGATTTTGTGCCTTTAGGGTATTTAGGCCCTTTGTTATTGTATGTCTTCCAGTTGTTTCTGACTTATGACAACCCTAAGGTGAACCTATCACAGGATTTTCTTGGCAATATTCGTTTAGAGGAGGTTTGCCATTGCTCTCTTCTGAGGCTGAGAGAGTGTGACTTACTGAAACTCGCCTAGTGGGTTTGTGTGGTGAAGTGACGATTTGAACCCTGGTCTCCAAAGTTCCAGCAAAACAACCAAACCACTACATTGTATTGGTTCTCCGATGTTTACTTACCCCTCAAGATCCAGGCCCCAGGCATGGACACAGAGAAGCTTTACTGAGGAATTGCTGGTGATTACAGCTTTGGAGGCAGAGGCCATTTCCGCACTAGCCTGTTATAGCGCTATAATTCCACTTGCAACATTCTATGGAATCCTGGGGTTTGCAGTTTCGGGAGGGGCGAGCTAGCCCCTCCCAAAACTGGAAACCCCAGGATTCCATAGGATGTTGCAAGTGGAATTACAGCGCTATAACAGGCTAGTGCGGAAATGGCCAGAGATGTGGTAGTAAAACCTGAAGTGGCAGACACTCAACATGTCAGCCTCCATAACTGTGCCACTAAGAAGAATCTAAAAATGTATGCAGCTCTTTAAATCCCTATTGGCAAACCAGTTCTGGTATTTTTCATCTCCTCCTGGGTCAGGTCTTTTATATAATTACTGAGTCTTATGTACCCATTCAAGACCAAACTGTCACAAAATACCTTGCATAACAAAAAGAATAGTTGATAACTACATGTGGATTGATTCAGTCAAGGAAGCCACTGCCCTGAGTTTGCAATGCAGGGTATGATCAGGGGTCCTGGAGGTCTCTCATTTACAGGGTTGCCATAAGTGGAAAGTGACTTGATAGCAAAACAAAAACAAACAAAAAAACCCACAAAGGTGATAATATAGATTTCTGGGGAAACCTATTTTCTTCCTAACTAGAACATATCCAGCAGAGAGTAGTTCAACATACCTTACCCTGTTACTACCACAATGTTTTCTGCTGTCAACTGTACTCTGCCGGGTTTTGAAACTGCAACAAGCAAAACAAATCCTACAGGGAGGTTTAAAAAGAAAACCATACATTCCTCTGCAGCATAGGCACAAAGAGTACAATACACAGACTACAACTATTAGGAAGAAATACACTGTGATCTTGCTATGCCAAAGTTTGAAAATGCATGTACAGTAAGACACTATTTGTCTTTAATGTAAGTAAAGAGGGGGAGACCTAAATACCCTAGAAGGCATGGGATCTTGGAAGCTAAGTAGGGTCAGCTCTGGTTAGTATTTCAGTGGGAGTCTGCCAAGGAGTACCAGGTATTGTACGCTACATTTCAGAGAAAAGAACTGGCAAAATCACATCTGATATTCCTTGCCTAAGAAAACTCTATTAAATTCATAGGGTCGCCATAAGTCAACAGGTGATGAACAGACAACAATTCCTCTGTTTCCCCCACAAGATGCCTTTACAGGTCTCTCAGATATTATGAAAAAGAATTAATATTAAAATATTGAGATAAAAATAACCAATTGGAATCCTAGTGTTCAAGATAAGCGATAATCCCTTGCAGGCCACTGGTTATGGAGTGAAATTAGTGCAACTCTGTTCGTAATCTCTTCTACAACCATCCAAATAAAAACACTAATCCTATTTAGCTGTTAAATCCATGATCCTCACTGGATTAACTTCTGTTAGTGCTGTAACTGATACTATGCTTTCTTCAAATGCCCTAATTTAATAATGGATATTCAGGTAAGAGAGCCAACATAGTGTGATGGTTTGAGCATTGGACTACAACCGTGGACACCAGGGTTTGACTCCCCTGCTTGGCCATGGAAACCCACTGGCCGCATCACATAATCTCAGGCCCAGAAAACCCCATGATAGGTTAGCCTTGTTGTTGTTATGTGCCTTCAAGTCATTTCCAACTTATGGCAACCCTAAGGCAAACTTATAATGGGGTTTTATGAGCCTGAAAGCATTTGACATGCCGAAGGTCACCCACTGAATTTCTATGGCCCAGCAGGGAATCCAACCCTACTCTCCAGGGTTGTCATCCAGTGCTCAAACCACTACACTACACTGCCTCTCCTTAGGGTCACTATAAGTCAGAAACAACTTGAAGACACACAACAACACAACATTCAGTTATAGCAATTGTTTACCTCGACATTGTAGTAAAGAGCAATAAAGTAACTAGTAAACTGTCTTTTGCAAGGTCTATTCAATATTGCAGAAGTGATTGGTCAAGCTATTGCATTTCAATTATCAGCTTATGATGGGTGAACAACTTCAGCAGGTCCAATGGCAAAAGTTTCTGCACTTGGGACCCTCTGAACTGAACTGTCCAAAATAGCAAACAACATTTGAAAGTCCTCTTCTGGTTTGAAAGAGGAATGTTTTTATTCTAAACTTTATGTTCTAAACTTGCATCCTTGCAAGTTATTTAAAATGTGAATGGCTGCTTTCAGATAATTCTAGGAAAGGTGGTTTACCCTTTTCGAGGACAGAAAAAGCATGTTCTAGAGAAGTCTGGTGGCCATAAAAACAGCCTTGGAGGTCACATTTTGCTCACCCAGGCTTATGAGATAATGTTTGAAGACAGCGATTTGTGTTTTGATCCTATTCACTTAGTTGAGAGTGAGTCTCCACAGACTATGTGAAGTCAGGTCTTTTAAGTAAATATTTACATTTTGGATTGCAAGTAAGTATATAAGAGATCTGTTATGCCTTTTTTATCCTTCTAAAATAACATAATTTCATCACACACTTAAATAATTGTGTAAGTCTTGTCCTTTCTTTTTGCCTTGTTCTTGTTGCGGTCTGAAGTATTGTTACATTATGGAGGGGAACACTATAGTTAAGAGTCAATTACCACTTGTAATTTTTTTAAAGCTCAGGATTGGATAGATTACATTAGATTCTGAGATTAGTAGGCAGATATCCAAAAATCTATGCCATGAGGATGTTAGGAGCACCTATGCATACTAATCTGGTAGATCAAGAGGTAAAAAACAACCAATCTCTCTTATTGCATTTTGTATTTGCAATCAAAATACACCAGATTGACTGAAACAGAATTGTTTCATCAGTGTCTATTGGGAATGCCAATATCTTCATTCAAGCTCAGTGTAGTATCAAATTCTTTTTTAAATCCAGTATTTTACAGGGAAGTTCAAACTTATTTGAAGATTCTACAGTCTGCTCATACTCCCATCTTACTTCATCTCCATTACATTATTCTTTCCATTTTACAGATTATTATTAAATCTTAATGAGTTATAAGCAGAGATGTTAAGTTTTATCATGTTCCTTATGGAGTTGTGCCCCTCCAGATGATTAACAAATTGTCCTATTTACTCAGGTACTATTTGAGAAAAGATGTTTCCCTTCCCACTTTTCCTTCTAAAGTGATGCCTGTAACCAAAAGCGCTACTACCAAAGCTGTTCCTACCATTAGGCAGACTGAGGCAATCACCTCAGGTGGCAGATGCTGGAGGGGAAACAGTGATCCACCTCCTGTTCTTCCTTCTGAACCCATCACCTATTTCCCTCTTTTGCAGGACAGAGCTGTATACCTAAAGTAACCTGCTGTCTCAGTTGTGATACAGGATAGAAACCTCTCACCACAAACATTCATCTTCTACTCCAGACAGCTTCTGTGCATGAGCAGGACGAACACTCTTGCCTTGGCGTCATTCAGCAAAATGTCTTGGATTAGTCTTGACCACTGTCAGCACTGGGACTTGGGTGAGAGAATGGGAGGGAGGGTAAATGGAGACACTGAGCTCTTTTGCATGGTAGCACCATTATACATCTTCCTCTTACCTTATCTTGTACCCTGAAGGAACTGGATCAGCAAGGAAGAAGAACAATTAGCCCAGCCCAGTACAAAGGGGAAATGTCAAATTGGGAACTATGAAGCAGGCTGTAATTGTGTAGATCTCCCTGGAAGAAAGCCTGGTTAAAACTAGAAGGACCGGCTTCTAGTTTCTGACTAGGCTGTAAACATGTCATTTATATGATCTGTTTGTCAATGACTGCTCCCAGACTCTGAAATCCCCCACCTAGGCCTAGAATGGTCCCCTCTTTGCTGTTCTTTCTGTCAGCAGTTAAAGCCTTTTTTTGTAATTCTGACGGGCTTTTGAAACTGGATTTTTTAAAAAGGGGGCTTTTAACAGGGTAGTGTCATATTGTTTTTAAACAGCTTTTAATAATTTTGTTTGTTCGTTTTAGATTTTAAAAAACATTACAGATAGTTTCATTCTACAGTATTGTATTGTTGACCTTTTGTATGCTTTAACTATATTGAATTTGGTGTTACTTGTAAGCTACCTTGAGTCCCAGTTTTGGGGAAAAGGTAGGAACATAAATAAAGAAAGAGGAAGAGGTGGAGGAGGATATCGCTACTTATTTACATATAGTATGTATAATTTTTGCCAGTTTTAACTACAGTGTGTGTAATTTTTCTGCATTTTAAATAAACTTTTTTTTTTTAAAGTGGGATCCTTGAGTACTTATCCAACTCAGAAAGGGGCTCCCAGGCAAGTTAATGTTGCTGCTGGGCTGCTCTCAGCAGGTATGTTGGATGCAAGGCTGATGTCATTAGCATGGTGGTAATAAGCAGTAAATACACTTCTCTTGGTTCCACACTGTGCCAAGAAATAAATAACTGGCATGAAATAGTTAGTGGGAAGAACAAAATGCCACCAAAGCTGCTTGCCTAGGGCCTTCCTAAATGTGTTTCTGGGGTGGGATTGGTTTTTTTACCCTTCTCATGACATTAGAATCTGAACACCTATTGAAGCTGACTGGTGAGAAAACCAGTCTAAAGAAAAGGAACCATTTTTCACATGCAGTTGAACTATGAAATTTCCTTTTCTCCCCTCTGTTGCTTGTAAGCCTCCTTGGGTTCTATGTTAGGAAAAAAGGCAGAATATTAAATAAATAAATAAGCAAGCAAGCAAGCAAGCAAGGCCCTTTCCACTCCCAATTTAATTAATTTAGTTTCCTTCCTGGATATTATGATTGCTTCGAAGTAAAGCAATGACATCTATGACCTTCTTTGTTGTCCCTTAATACTTTTCTCTGCTCACCAACAATTGGCAAAAAGCCATGATTAGGAAATAATGGGCAGCTGATGGCTGACACTCTGTCTTTCAATGCACCCTCAGTTAGCCAGAAAAGTGGGGGAAGTGAAGAAAGAAGAATGAACCATGTTGCTACTACTGCCTGGTAAGGTGTTTTTAGGAGAGCAATGGGCAATAACAGGTGAGGTGAGTGTTGGGACAATAGGAGGGATCCAGTGAGGTGGTTGGAAGGCAGCAAAAACCAATGGTGGGGGGATGAGGAGGAGGAAAAGGGAAGGACATGTATACATATGTTTGCTGGATATATGGTGTGTGTTCTACTGTAACAAATGGATAGGCTTGGGGGCATTGCTCTGCAGTGGTCCTGTTTTTTCTTGGCTGAACATTCCCAGAGGGTGGTGCTGGGGGACTGTTGTTTTGCCTGGTGGCCATTAGCCTGTGGGGTTTTACAGGGATCAATACTGCTCCTTATGTTTTTTAACATCTACACAAAGCCACTAGGAGAGGTCATTTGGAGCTTTGGAGTTGGGTGTTATTGGTATGCTGGTGATACCCAGTGCTATCTCTTCTTTACAACTGATGACAAGGAGGGTGTGGTAGTACTGAATCATTACCTGGATGTAGTAAAGGTCTGGGTGTGGATGACCAGACTGAGGCTTAATCCAGACAAGATGGAAGTGTTGCTGATCAGTAGGAAAACTAGCCTGGGATTAGGATTGCAGCCTGTTCTGGATGGTGGTGAACTCCCTCTGAAAGATCAGGTTAATTGCTTGAGACCACGCTTGGATAAAGCGCTGCTGCTGGAAAGCCAGGTTGCTGCAATAGCCAGAACACCTTTGCCCAGCTTTGGCTGGTGTACCAGCTGCACCCTCACTTTGGGAAGACAGATCTGCCCAAAGTGATTTGTGCCTTACTTATCTCCTGTTTAGACTACTATAATGCACTCTACATGAGGCTGCCCCCGAAAAGTGTTCAGAAGCTGTGGCTAGTGCAAAATGCAGCAGCCAGACTGGTGTCAGCTGTGCATTTTAGAAACCGTGTAACACTGGTCTTGCAAGAACTGTGCTGGCTTCCAGTTTGCTTGCAAACTCAGTTCAATATGCTGCTGTTGATCTACAAAACCCTAAATTATTTGGGACCAGGAGATCTGAAAATCCACCTCTTCCTATATGAGTCACTTAGAAATTTGAGATCTTCAGAGAAGGCTATGTTGTGTGTCCCAACACTTTGTGAAGTTAGGTTGATCCGTATATGTAACAGCACTTTCTCTGGAGCAGTGCCTCAGTTATGGAACTCCCTACCCTGGGGACTTAGTCCGTCCCCATCTCTTTTAAGATCCCAGCAGCCAGACAAAAACAATACTTTTCTGCATGGCATTGAAAATTTGAAAACGTTGTTTCCATTGTTTTAAAACTGAACTCTAGGATTTAGACTTTTAGACTTTATTTTAAAATGTTTTTAAAATGTTTTTATTTTTGCATTTTTTTAATTGCCTCAGCAACCCTTGTGGGCTGGGAGTAATAGAAATACTTTAAATAATAAATACATGTATAGAAAAGTTTTGGACAGCAGTGTTCTATGAAAGGGGAAATATTTTGGCCTCAGTGATGGTAAATGAGAAAGCATATGTGCACAATTGGTGACTGTAGATGAGAAAAGGTGTGCATGTGATCAGTAATCCAGTTTGCCTTCTGTGAAACCAGTATTTTATTGTGCTTTGTGAGGTCAAATATGTGGCTTGGCATTTAGAGATTCACTTTCCGTCTTGTACTCAGGATTCTCAGCTAGTTATTTGCCCCTTCTGATTATCATGGCAGTTAGTGTATGGTGTCCAGAGGAGTCTGTTACTTGGCCAGAATTGTCCATAGGCCCTGAAAGAGGGGGGATTCTTCTTTAAATAAAAACTGACTCACACAAAAAGATCTCTGGCTTGTCTAGACTCTTGAATAAATACTGGCTTGCATCCTTTTATTACTGTACACAAGAGGTAGGAAAAGTTCAGCTTGTACATCACATGCAGCTTCCAAGGCTATTTCAGGCACAGTCCCAAGGTTTCTTTTACCTTCCACTCGCAAAAAGTTAAGCATCAAATATTGGCCAATAGTCTTCCCCAAGCCTGCAGGTGGGCACAGTTGACCATTTTGGTACATTTGGGGCCTCTGTGCACCCTTCACCCTTTCTTTTCGTAATTTAAATCATCTTGGTTTAAATCAAGTCCACCATAGGGCTGGAAGTTGTTGTTACTGGATTCTATGTAAGACAGGGTTGCAGTTCCTGCCTAATACATCACAGCTTTGTTAAAACTGTGTTGCTCACTGAACACTAGATAGTGCACAGCTTCCATTGAGTTAAACTAGAATGCATTGGTGTAGAAAGCATCTTGTCAGAGTCATTTGATGATACTGCACAGTTGTGATATTATCATCAAATTTCTCCAACTTTTATTTCTATTCCAACTCAGTATGGCTTATTTCTGGATATCTACATTTCAAGTACATCTGAAGTTACCTTTAAAGAGTCAGTATAGTGTAGTTGTTTCTGCGTTGGACTATGACTCTGGAGAGCAGGGTTTGAAACCTTGTTTAGCCATGGAAACCTACTGGGCAATCTTGGACAAGTCACATTCTCTTAGCCTCAGAAGGCAGCTAAAGTAAATCTCCTCTAAACAAATCTTGCCAAGAAAACCCTACGATAATGGTGATCCTAAAGCAAACCTAACTTGGGCCATTTCCGCGCTAGCCTGTTATAGCGCTATGATTCCACTTTCAACATCCTATGGAATCCTGGGGTTTGCAGTTTTGGGAGGGGCCAGCTGGCCCCTCCCAAAACTGCAAACCCCAGGATTCCATAGGATGTTGAAAGTGGAATCATAGCGCTGTAACAGGCTAGCGCGGAAATGGCCTTGGAAACGACTTGAAGGCATACAACGACAGCCTTTAAAGTAGACTCATGTATTTCACATTTCCGTTTTGTTACGGTATTAATACATGACTTGTATTCAACAGGCAGAGCTACATGATGGACAAAGAGGCAAAGTGGGAGGAGGCAAAAGCTACTGGGATATTTTGAAAGAAGCTAGAAAACTGGGACGGCAGAGGATTAACAGGGATTGTCCTTCCCAAACCGGGACAACTGGAGGGGATACAAGACCGATCCAATGCCTGTTTTACTCGGAGTTTACCTCACGCGGTCCTAAACTGGACTTGCTCCCGCCCAAGGAGATGCGGGCAGGGTTTCAGAAACTCAGTCTTCGGATGGGAACAAGTTGCCAAAAACAACCGGCAGGATAGAGGCTCAGGCTCTTTTGCGTTACCCCAGGTGCCTGTACAAACACGTCTCGGACTCCTCTGGGGAAGGAAACCCTAACGCTACCGTATTCCTTTAGGGAGAGGGCACGCCGTCCAGCGAGAAACCCGAGGCTGTGAGATCGCTCGGCAGCGAGGCAAAGCCTCTGACAGACCCAGGTTTGTCGTCCGCGGCTGCGCCGTACGCATCAGGCGAGGCGGTGGTGCGGGGGGCGGGGCCGAGCTGATCTCGCCTCCTCTCGCGGTTCTTGGCGCCGGCCGAGGCTGAGCTGGGCCTGCGTGTTGCCGGCCGGCTAAAGCGGTTGATGTGGCGGCGACGACGGCGGCGACCGCGGTTGGTGCTGAAGGGACGATGGTGCACCGAGGCTCCGGGAGGCCGTCGGAGACGGAGGTAGAAACACGGAAGGAGGCAGAGGCTGCCTTGGAACGGCAGAAGCTGATCGCAGGTGGGACGGCAGGAGTGTGAGGAGGAGGTGTACGTGAGAACGGCAGTTGCGTGTGTGAGAGTGGAAGGAAGAAGCGGTGGGGTGACGGTAGGGCGGGATGGAACCGGCTGAGTCGGAGGGGCTGTAGTGAACTCTGAGGGAGGAAGCAGGATGAGGCGGGCGGGGGGAGGTAAGAAGCGGCGAGTCAAAGGGAAATAAATGCGTGTGTGTGTGATTGGGAATAGTGCCCACTGTCTTCAAGGAGAAGCGCCGGGGTTCAGCTTTGCGCGGAGGTCATGATTTCTAACTAATAAATCTTCGCTCTCAGTGTCTGATGGGTTGGTTGTCGTTTCTCGGGTGTATCACACGGCTTCGTGATTTTAAACCCTGGACTGAACGGTTTTACTCGCTCCTGGGCTTTGCATTGCCATGTGTGTTATTTTTGTTGTGAGGCACACAATTAAACTTTTTCTCTCCCGCTACCTTACGATTTCTTTGACAACATTTCTTGTCACAAAACAGGCCTGAATAATTGAAGGCAAATACTCCGAGCAGACGCAATTTTGCACTTGAAATTCACTTGAAAACACAGCATCATCAAACTACAGGAATAAATATTGTGGAAGTTTTTCTTTTGTGGTTCTGATAACACATTTACCTTGCAATAAGCGCTATTTTGTTGTAGAAAAATAAGTGTAATAAAATGAGTGTCTCTAAGCATGATCCTAGCATGGCTCCCTGGCTATGAAATGTTGTTGCTGTTTCAGAAACGAAGAAAGAAGACTTGAGCATTGTTAGTCTGGTGGCATCTTATACTTGCCTATGTCCTCCTGCATCTGGCACTTTCTGGATGGCTGTGACTGGGGCATCCTGGACATTGACTCTGAGGTCCAGTTCAAGCCACACCACTTTTCTTAGGCATTACAAGGGTTCAAAAATACTTTTGTTACATCTTTTTCGGTATAAGCTCTGCTGCTGAAAACGTGTTTTTGGGTCGAGAGCTTTCTGGAGTCCTACTTGCTGAATTTTGTGGGTGTGAATACACATAAGATAACTGTGTGAGGCAGTTTTTGTGCATGTTAGATTTTTGAAATAACGTTAGTAAGAAATGTTTGTGGGTGATGTTGGACAATTTATTTGCCAGATTTTCCCCAAAAGTCTGCTGTAAAAGCTAGACGTACTCCATCATCAGTATAGCCTTTACTGCAAAGATGTTTTGTGGAGATATGGTAAATGGCTATCATACGTTTTATTTCTTTGTATGTTCATATCTTTTAAAAGGTACATTACAGATATAAATTCTACTAACACTCAAATACCAGCTGTCCTCATAGAGCATAAATATTGCTGTTGGATGGCTGCTCTGAAAACACCAAGCCTGCAAACTAGGATGGGAACTATGCAGCTTTCCACATGTTGTTAGATCAAAGCTCCTAGCATTCCTCACCTTGGCTATGTTGGCTAGGGCTGCTGAGGTTTGTAGCCCAACAACAGCTGGAAGACAAGACAATTTTATAACCATTTATTTGTAGGCTGGGTTCTCAAACTGATAGAGAAGATCTCTGAATAGAGGATAAGTAGTTACAAAACCCCCTTCATTTTATTGAAGAGTAGCCTGAAGTTGTTGTTTAAGGCATACCTTGAAGGCATTGTTCCTAAAACTTTAAGGATATGAGTTAATCTGCTCTGAAAGGATTCATAGCTTGACACTGATAAAGCTAACAGATTTTCTTTGTCAAAATATGGAGCCTTAGTAACTTGATATGAGGAAGAATGTTTTGACACATACAGTTTAGAAGGTGAAGGTTTCAAAATACATAATTGGTCCAAACTGATATGGCAACCTTGCTCTGTACTGTATTTTATTAGAATTTGTGAAAATACAGTAATTCACATGTCACATTTGGCATAGTTAATCAGTGTTGTTGTACATGGATTCTTAAAGGCTTGTTTGATAAAGTAACAAACTTGTGGAAAGTCTTAATGTATTATGTTGAAAACCCAGTTTGCCTTAATTAAAATTATTTAGATCAAAGAAATTTACAATGTTTGTCACAACTTTAAATTAAGTTATGTTTTAATATTTACTTAATCACAGCTGTGCATCAAAGTAGCATTCACTGTATAATTTTTATATCAAACCTTTTTCAATAGCGGTTTTCTAATTCAATGGTCCTTGCCAAATTGTAGTTGTAACTTGATGTTAAATTACCTATAAAGTCTTCTGCAGCTGAGGTGAGTCCGATTAAATGTTCACTCACAGGTTTTTGCGCATGCTGTTACCTCGGTGGTCATAATAATCTTTACAATTTGCTTGCACTAGAATTTATTTCAAAATGGATCTTGATATACTTTTTATGCAAAGAATATTCATAGAAGAATGTACAGTTTGATGCATTGCTAACCTAGAATCTTTTGTGGAGCTGCCAAAATGGTAACAAATCTTAGAAACGAACATGGCATTTTAAAAAACACTTAAAGGCAGAGATAAAGAGCTTAAAAAGAATTGTTAAATTATTTTTGTCAAAGCTGTGATTAACTTGAAAATCTTTTAAGTTTCATAAGTATTTTCTATACCAGTTCTTGCTATTGAGTGCATAATTCAGACCCACATGAATCCACATTTGTACAGTTGCCTGCTTTATAATGGTTACATTTTGGTCCTGAGTATATGCGGTTTTGAAACACTCTTCCATTAAATCTGAAATACAGTTAAATAAACCATTAAATTATGTGATGCATGCTCTGCGTTATTTTATAATAGACCTACTGTTGTCAGTGTTGTCCATTCTTCTGTATCTCCTGACTTGTTGGTAGGACTAAAAGTTGTCAGCAGTGGTTTGCACAGCTGATATTTATAGCCACCATTAATAAGCAAATGGTTAGGCTGAAGATTTCTTTACTTTAAAAATGTCAAACTAATGGCAGTATAAGTATTAACATTTTTATTTTCCATATTGCAAGTTTTGCATGTTCCATATTTTCACATATTCCATAATCACATAATATGCAATTATGCATAAATGCATAATTTATGCATTATACATTTATGCATATAAATGCATAATATGCATTTTTGCATATTCCATAATTTTAGCATATTCCGTATTCCATATTGCAATTTCCGTATTGCAATCTTTTTGAATAAATGGATGAAATAGAAATAATTTCTTTTCTGTAAAGGCTTCCAGATGTTGATAGTATACAGTTTCTACCTCTGTCTTGTGTTGTCAGCCAGGAAGCACAGATATTTTTTGAAAGAAGTAATGAAACTTTAGATATTAGCAGCTGTAATGTGGTCTGCCTTCTGGAAAGGCACACAAAACAGTAGAAAAAAAGATGCTAGACAGCAGCAAATTGCTAAAGCTGGTACATTCCTTATGAATCACCGTCATATTTTTTCCTACCTATATGGTCCTACTCACACGTATGTTTCATCACTTCTGTTCTCTTTCTGCCAGCTCATAACCATGTCATGTCACAAGAGGCAATATGCTGTATATGTTGCACAATCATGCCACCAGCAGTTGCAATAAACACTCTGGGATTATTATTGCTTTTGTGCAGTTAAGTAGCACTGGGTGAGTCAGCCATTTCTCTAACAGCAGTGTTTTACACAGTTATCCATATGAATTGTCTTGAATCAGCTACCACGTGCAAGTTTCCTATATCTAGCAAGAGATGCAGGTGATAAACTTACTGCATGATTGTCTCACATCTGATGAGATAAGAGAGCTGCCTTGAAGCTGGAAAAGTGATCTTGAGCAAGCTTAAATCATTTTGACAAAGTGATGATTTTTTTCTGAAAATATTAATTCATATTTAGTATACTGTAAACAGTTGTTGTGTTTAAACTGACTTTTTTATGTTTGATCTATGTAATTATGACCAAAGCAGAGTTAAGTCTGTTTGTACTCATTAAAATAAAAAAATAAGCTTAGGCATGGTTAACTTTGGCCATTTCCGCACTATGCTGTTTTAGTGCTATTATTCCACTTTCATTATGTAGTGGAATTCTGGGGTTTGTAGTTTACTGAGGCCAAAGAGCTCTGGTTGAGAATTCTAAATGCCCCTCCCTAAACTGCAAACCCCAGGATTCCATAGGATGTTGAAAGTGGAATAATAGTACTATAATGGCCTTTGAGTTGGACAGGTGGGCCTCTCTGCCTTTAAGAATATATAAGCCAATACCCCTAGTTGCCTTCAGTTCTGCGGTCCTACAGAAGTTGACAATTGGAGCTGAGTTTTCTTGTAGAGAAAGGGCTGAGCCATCACTGTGAGGTACCTTCTCTGGTCTATGGATAGAGTTTAGTAACAAAGGCTAGAGTGTGTCCCAAGTGAATGTAGGCTGCAAACATTTCTGAAAAGGCGGTTGTTGCTTATGATTGCACTGCAACATTGGATCCAGTGAGGTTTCTGATGGTTTTAAATGCAAGAGATAGGTGCGGTTAGGCCAAATGTCCAGCCGTGCGACACTGGATCTTGTTTACATATTCATTCTATCGCCCACCAGGCTGGGGCTCAGAGTGATTTAAAACAAGATGTTTTTTAAAAGATAGCAAATAAAAACATAGGATTGTAACTAATTAAACTAATTGTAATTAAAACAAAACTGAATAGATTATCCTTTAAAAACAACTAAATTAAAAGCAATCTAAAAGCATATAAACAAAAAATTACCTGTTAAAAATAGCTTTCTTGGCAGCCAGTGGGTTGTTGTGAACTTCCCTGAGCAAAAAAAAAGGGGTTTTGCCTTGACTATATTGGGACCAGCTTACTTAGCAGTTCTCAAATAATGTTGTCATTTTAGATTTGTTTCCCCGTCTTAGTGGTGAGAAACATTAAAAACAGTTAAATGCAGACCGACCTTATTCTATAGCTAATGAAATGTAATATTAAAGACTGCCTCTTGGTTGGCTTGATTTCATACTGTACTTTTTAAAGAAAAGATGTGGGGAAAAACATCTGTATAAATGCATATAAATCTTCGCTATCCTCATCCCAGCTTCTATACTAATTACATATAAGAACTCTTGAGTTAATTATACATTTGTTCTATTTCAGGAAAAGCCCATAAAGAAGGTGGATCTGCCCGTGTGTCACTTCTTATATTGGTGTCCATTTTCTTAACAGCTGCTTTTGTTATGTTTTTGGTCTATCAGAATTTCCCACAGCTTAGTGAGTAAGTATGTCAAAAAACTTCTTTTGTTTCTAGAGTGTCATCAAGCATACCTAGAGAATCAAACAGATCTCAAGAAGTCTTGCTGGAGTAGGGAATTTCCAGAAATGGCCATTGTAAAAATGGCCAGTGTTGGTATCATGAGTTCCCAAAACATCGTGAAGTATTCTCCCTGGCTCTGTTCCACCGTGAAAAGGCAACTTGCTCACTTTTTTCTGATTATTGTACAATATTAGTGTTCCCAGTGTAACATGAATATTCTTCAGATTTCTGGGTAGCTCTGGTCTTTGTTTCCAAATGTTAGTTTGTCTAAATTTTCTGCATAGTTATATATTCTGGAATTAAAAGTTAAAATAACCGCCTGTTAATTTCTGGGTGAACTTCCCAGTCCTGTGAAGAGCATATTATTCAGTGTTTCCTACCAACATTTTTTTATTAGGTAAAACTCCAGCAGCTACTCATTTCATTGAGCCATCAGTTCTACAGGACTATGAATAAACTGTTCCAATACTGGTCTCAAAGAGGTTTTTAACTGTCAGAGCTTCCCAGGTACAAAAAACCCCACAGACTCTGGCATTGAGGTTTAAGCTTTTAGAGAAGCTTTGCCTTCCATCCTCTGAGAAAGAGATAATAGAAAACTCAGTCCCTTAAACAATGTGATCAACTTTTTTTCAAAAATTTTGGACTATCTTATTCATTAGGATATAGTGTCATATGTATGCTACCGTCCTTTTTTGTTTGGGACAGGTGTTATCTGATGGTATTAATTTCATCTTTTTTTTCCCTTGCAGAGAAGAGAGAGAATGTATAAAGGTTCCCAGAGACATGGATGATGCTAAAGCCTTAGGAAAAGTTCTTTCTAAATACAAGGATACTTTCTATGTACAAGTATTAGTGGCCTATTTTGCTACCTACATTTTGTATCCTTGTTTGAAAAGTGCACATAGGTGTGGTTCTACTATGATGTGATACAACTTCTAAATATTTTTTCATGAAGCAAAACATAATTTAATTATGTACTGTATGGAGAAGTGTTTCTTTGGCAGTTTATGGTATTCTGCTTCAGAACAGATTACCTCTCATCCTTGTATGAGAGAGGCATAAAAACCTATCTATCTACTTTTTTGATTGATTGATTTTTAACATTAACAAGCTAATGTATAATCAGAATTACAATTAAAATACAATCAAAGAAACAGAAGAAAAGGGGAAAAAAGAAAAGAGAGAGAGAATAGGAAAAAGATGCATGTAAAACACAGTAGGATTGTAACTCCACAGTCCTGACTATAATGAAAGGAAAAAGAAAAAAAATACTACAGTACGGCCCCCATATTCAGTTATCCGTGGTTGAAAACAGCAGGCAGTGCAGGATCACACTGCCTGCTGTTTTCCTGCCTCTAACCGCAGGCCCAGGGCCCAATTGCCATGGCGTCCAGTGGCAAAACAGCGGGCAGTGTGTTTCCCCACCTCCAACCATAGGCCCGAGGCCCAATCACCACAACACCTGGTGGGAAAACAGTGCGCAGCACGGGATCACGCTGCCCACTGTTATCCCACCTCCAGCCGCAGGCCCAGGGGCTGATCGCCGCGGCGCCCACAGGCCCAGACTAGTCACCACAGCGCCTGGTGGGAAAATAGCGGGCAGCAGAGGATCATGCTGCCCACTGTTTTCCCACCTCCAGCCACAGGCTCAGGGTCCACTGCAGTCAGGCCTGAGATGTTCTATACTAACCGTGGATTTCTGTATCTGCAGGGGCCCCCAGAACTAATTCCCCGCAGATAAGGGGGTCGTACTGTATTCTACCATTATGGGTCCAGCTAAATAATCCTACTAAAATTACTAATAACCATAGATTCTTACATTGCTAGATTTCTTATTATTCAAAATATCCATGAACAATTTCCAATCTTTCAAAAAAAAAATGCAGTGGTTTATCCTTCAAAAGCCATGTTAATTTGGCAATCTGGGCCAACTCAGCTACCACAGCAATTCATGCTTCCATTGCCAGTGCTTCAGTCTGATTCCAGGTATGGGCAAAATAGCTATTTACTTTTTTGATGCTCCCCTATAAAGCCCCTCCTCATCTTTTTTTTTCCTGAATATCTAAAGATCATTACCTTTCCTCATGGAGGAGTTTGTCCAGTCCTCTAATCCTTTTGGATATCCTTTTTGCATCTGTAAGATCTTTTTTTGATGTGTGGCAACTAGAACTGTACAAGGTAATCAAAGTGTGATGGCACTGTGATCTATGAGAGGGCACTGCAGTATCAACAGTTTAATTTTTAAAATCTCTAACATGGAATATTCATTTTTCAGTCTCCATACACTGGGTTGGCATTCCCATTCAGCTGTCTTTCTTGACCACAAGATTCCTTTCCTAGTCAGTCTCCACCAATTTAACATCATCCCTGCACATTTGAAGCTAGTCTTTTCCTGTAGTCTGCATCAATTTACACTTGCATTGAATACTCAAAGTGTTAATGCAGCAAGGAGACATTTTTGGATCTCTTTGCATCTCCTACTCGCTTTACTGTTGTTGTTGTTGTTGTTGTTGTTGTTGTTGTTGTTGTGTGCCTTCAAGTTGTTTCCAACTTAAGATGACTCTAAGATGACTCTGTCACAGGGTTTTCTGGAGTGAAAAGTATGTGACATACCCAATGTCACCCAGTGGCTTTCCATGACTGAACAGGGAATTGAACTCCAGTCTCCAGGGTCATAGTCCAATGCTCAAACGACCACACCATGCTTGCTTTACTACCCCCTGAATAATATGGTGTTATTTGCACACTTGGCCACCTCACTGCTTTCCCCAGTTTCATGTTGTTTGTGAACAAGGCAGCACTCTGATCCTGGTAGCGATCTTTGGCCCCTAATTTTCTGGAGCAGGTTTGAGGGTGACAATGCAGGGGGACTGCAGAGAGAAGTGGGAATTTGTGAAATTGCTGGCCTCTCTTCTGTTCATGGTATTCCAGAAAACAGAGGAACTGTATGTGAATGAATGCAACAGCAAAGGACAAAACCAGACGTTTTGGTAATTCATTATTCACAGATTTTAGTACTTACTGCTTGGTTTCTTTCTGTAGCAGTGTTGTGGGTTTTCTAGACAACGTTTCTGGAAAAATTTCCCAGTACTCTAAATAATGTTATCTGGTTTAGCACATTTGGTTTAAATGTTATATTCAAATAAGTTGATGTGTTATCTGGAAATTATTTTATTGGAATATTTGTAATAATGTAAGGAAAAGAAAGTAGTATATGCTTACACTTGACAGAAAATGACGACAACTAAAGAAGCACTTGGTTTTTTAGAACATAACCTTAAAGACAACTGCACCTGATACATTATCAACAGTTTCAATTTCTTTTGCTCAGATATAGCTGTAGGACCTTCAGCTTCACTCGCTATCTGCACTGCTTATCGGTTCTATTTCCTGTTGAGAAAAATCAAATTCATTACAGGTAGTCTGTTTAACTAATGAATTGATTATAAGACAACAGTCCAAACAACTATGGATGAGCATGTCACAAGTATGTTATTTTCAAACACACACACAGAGTATAAAATTTTTTCCGTGAAAAAAAGCACCAGAAAATTTTCCACCCCACATCATGATCTGAAGGCTTTTTCTTTTCCCATTCTTAGTATCTTTGTGTTTGAACTAATGTGAATACAGAATTTATTTCTGTTTGTTTTTCTGTCAGAGGAATTGGCCCAAAAGGGGGGGAAAAAGTAAAATGTATTATAATAATAGAAGATGACATTTAGGGGACTAAGGCTAGAGTCCTAAATAGACCTATTAATAATGCTTAATTGAAGACAGTGGAGCTTACTTGTGAGTAAACGTGGTTAGTGTGGCATTGGAAAAATAGTTGTTTTAAAGCTCTACAACTATGAAGTGTGTTCAGAAGGTAGTTGATTTCATCTTTGTAACAATCCTGTGAAATTGGTGATTTTAATGTTTGAGAAAAGATATGATGACTAAGAGGGATATACCTGTGAAGTCTGATCAGGAGCTTTAAAGCAGGTCCTAGTGAACCCTCAGCACACAGTGCTATTCTTGCTTACTTGACTGATTTTAAAATGTATACGCTCTTTAAGAGAACATTGATTATGTAAGTGTGTGGATGGAATGTAATATGAATCAATAATTAGAGTACCTTGAAATGTTTGGTGTTTTCAGAAGAAAAAAATTAATACCAACTAAATTAGTTCTATATTTTTAAATTGTAAAAATTCTGCAGAGGAGACATCATAGGAAACGAGGGCATTCAGGAATCTTTTAGTTATTCACACAAAGGAAGGGTTTGGTGCTCTGTGACGCCACTTTTGAAAATAAATTCTTAAGACAGCTTTATTTTTGTTGGTGCGCTTTTCCTATGGGGGGATAGAATGTGCTAATTTGCTATTGCAGTGTTGTTAAAAATACTGGGATAGAAATTCGTCTGTTACCTTTTTAAAAGATTTTAGTCATTCTAGAATTAATTAGAGCAGCCTTTAAGAACTAAAATCTAAATGCCAAAACTTGGGTTTACATAATTGAAGAAGCTTACAAAGAAAATAAAGGTTAAGATTAGTTAATAATTGACAAGTGTAAACATTAGAGAACAGCACTGTTTGTTCTACATACTTCAGATGTAATGTTTAGATAGGTGGCATACTTCTCCACATTTATTCTGTTTTAAAAGCATATAGAAACAGTACCTATAATTTTTCAGTGAAGCATGCTAATAATTCTCCTCCTTGTTGATCAGGCCAACACCTGTAGGCTAAGAAATGAGAAAATACACCTCCCTGACAAATGCACGTACATGATAACAGGTACTATTCTGTCACATTCCCATTCTGTATTTGGGAGGGATGTCTGCAGCCCTGCCTCAGCTGCCTTGGATTTCATCCCAGGATTAAAACGGGTTACAAATCAATCAATCAGTGTTTTAGGCCTGCCCTTAAAATATCTTGGTCTAAGTACAGAATATACTTGCTGAATCAATTGAACTTACATACACAAACTTACCAAGTTCCTGTTGATTGAATGAATGTGCTCTACATGGGACTAACAACTGGATTTAGGCACGTGGGTGTATACATAAATGTAGCGAAGAGTTTCTTAAACCATATTCTTGTGTTTATTTTGTTTATAAAAGTAGAGGGAGCCAGGCATGAGCACTCTAGCCTTATATTCTCTCCTCTCAACTTCTCCCAACTTGATAGAGGAGGGTGTGAAAAGATGCTGTAGCTATGTTCTACTGAATGTCATTGTAGATGTCCATGCAGTTGGAAGCACTGCCTCAGCCAAACACTGTTACAGTTCTTTCTTAAACCTTCCCTAGCAACTTAGGGAGGGAGAGAGAGAATAACAGAAGCGAAATGAAGTATGTGTTCCTGGATCCCTTTATTTGTTTAGAAAAACAAATGTCTGAACAGGGCTAGTGTGCCATTTGCTTGAAAACCATATGCATCACTGAAATAGTACAGTGACCTTTATATTACTTACATGGGCAGGGCTTTTGATAGTGAGTTGTTCCTATAAAATAGATCGTTAATTTTACATTTCTAAGGTTGCATTCATAAACACAGCTTCATTAAATCCAGTGGGATTTACTTGTGAATAAGCATGTGTAGGATTGGCTTGCATGTTTATAACTTTTAAGTAATTTTGTCCTTAACTTAAAACAACCATCCAGCCTGCAAACATTTGCTATTCCCGGATCTATATTTCTGAGTATACTTTCTGGATTTCTCTATCCCTTTCCACTAGCACTGTTTCTTGTTTGTTTGGTAAGTATTAATTGCTAGTAGAGAATATACTTTACAATTAGTTTATTTGAGCTGTTCTATCAAAACAGATGATATGAGCAATACAGGAGTAATAACTCTGATCTTTATTGTATAAATATGGAATAAATGCACAGAAGAATTCTTATTTATTTACTGAAATATTTTAGGCCACCTCTCATGGAGTAACAAAACTACAGTTTATAACTAACACTGTACCAGCCACAGAAAACACTTGAAAGCAATAAAAAAAGCCTAAGGGAAGGAGGTATAGCTTATATCTCCTTAAAAACTGTGAAATGAGTAATCTCCAGCAAGAAGGGTCTACAGATACAGGAGGATTACAGAAGAGGCCTGGTTTTTGGCTTTTGTTGCCCCAAATGTTCAAAAAATGGTCTGAGCAAATGACCTGATGTACAGGAGATGGGCCTTTATGTATGAAGCTTAAAACCATCACCTTGAATTATGCTGTGAAGCAGATTGGCAAAGAGTGCAGCTGGTACAAAGCAGACTGAACATGTGCCCATCTGCTAACAGCCCTTAGAAAGATTGTATTCTGTACAGCTGAAACATCCAAGCTACTCTTAAGGGCAGTACAATAGTGCACTGTGGTAATCAAGCTGGAAAGTTACAAAGGTGTGGTTTAGTGCAATAAGATCTGTCCAAGAATTTTGGATTCAGACTATTGAGCTGAACTTTTCCATCTTCCCTCAAATAAATCTAATCCACAGTTAGGGATGTTACGAGATCTATATCTGGCCCTATGGCTAAGCATCATGGAAGCATATAATCTTTGAAGCCAACAACATTAGAGACAATCCAGTCTTCAAATGAATGAATGGCTTAAAAATGATAAATGTACCACAGCTGCCTAGTCTGTTATTGATGCACTGAAAGGAGAAGTGGCTTGTTTTTCATAAAATTCTTAATAAGAAATAGAATAGGTAATAGAAATCTGGCATTTTATAAGTCAAGACCATGGAGAAAATCTTGTAGCACTAGAGCAGCTGAAGTTTTCTTTTGACACATGTAGAAGTAGTGATAAGTGAAGGGACAACTTTCAGAAAGTGAAATGACTTTCTAAATGAGCACTGAATTAGGCAATGCCTGCTAGCCAGGCTACTAACATTGTACCAATGCAGAACTTTAGAACATGTAAATAAATGAATTATTGCCATTTAATGGCCCATAATTTTTTTTATTTCAGAAGTGTGTATTTTAGACACGTGCTTTCTGAGATGCTTATAAAACTGGATAACAGAAAGCATTTGGAATGTATTAATTTTAAAATGCTGAAAATTAGGTTGTCTCTAATGTTATTGACTTCAAAGATTATATATGTTCATGTATACCTTCATGTAGAAAAACATAGCATGGAAAGGAAGTGGTTATAAACTCATTTTTTCCTAAATTTAGAAGTTGTCTATACACAAGATTATTTTCTTTCAACATGAGAGTACTCAAAAATGTCCTGCCTCTTCAGGCACAGTCCTAGGAAAAAGTAATGTATAGATGATTTCTTTACTGGAGAAATAGTTGGAAATGCCATTATTGCATGTTAATTATATTGAAGATGGATATGTAAGATACTATATCAATTTTCAATTCACTTGCAGTGCTCTGGACTTGGGGCATCTTTCTGCTATATGTTATCCTATTTGGTTGGAAGACCAGTTGTATATAGATATTTAACAGAGAAAGCAATGAAATGGTCAAAACAGGTAAGGTCATTGATGGAATATCTGTTCTAAATTATTAAACATATGGATGAGAGAACAGCAATTATACATGGTATAAGTTATTGGGTTGGACATGTGTGTTCAATCATAACTGCCATTTTCACTAGTGTGTCTTTGGCAGTATTAATTACATGTGTACATAATGGTGTAATTAATAATAAGTGAACTAAAAGTTCCCTAAATAGTGAGATAAGTTTTATGTTTTATGTCCTCGTCTCTAGAAGCTCACAGTATCTTTCTGGTCCTTTTAAAATTACTTTTCTCGCTTAAGTGGAAATAGTTATTCCTCTGTACAGACACAAATGTACCTAAGGGGTAGTGTAATGCCTAAATACCATAAAGGTATCAGATACCTTTGATCTGATACCTCTCTGATCTTGGAAGCTAAGTAGGGTAAGCCTTTGTTACTACTTGAATGGGAGACTGCCAATGCATGCCAGGTGCTGTAGGCTATGTTTCAGAGGAAGGATCTGGCAAAACCATCTCTTGAGTATTTCTTGCCTAAGAAAACTGAAATTTATAGGGTTCCCATAAGTCCACAGTCAGCTTGAAGGTACACACACACAAGGGATCATGTGAGTGTATAGCAAATGCTCCTTTGTTTTGGGGTTGCCCTACTTTATTCCAAATGGATAGGTATACAATCAACTGAATGCACTGTTGGCAGTGAATTAATGGTATATGCAACAACATATTACAGTATGGAGTGCTTGTTTTCACTGTCCAGCCAGTCAGCCATGGCTGCCTTTCACAAAACTTCATTCCCTTCCTATCTGTACACAATTTATTGTTTTCTCACCTCAGCAGTTCGGTAGCATTCCATGCCTGGTTTGTTCTCAGCCTGTTTTGGGTTTTTCCTCCGGACCTTGAATTTTCCCCTTAAGTATTTTCTGTCTTACTGCTAGCCTTAGGCTGTATTGAGCTCTCTTACCAACCCCAAATTCATTTTGCCCTTAAATATTATTATCCATATTATTGCAAGCCTTTTAGCTTGCTGATACTTCCCTTTTGTTTGTAAACGGTGCATGTTTAGCTAGAAGAAGTTCTGGTAGTCACCTCTTAACTTTGGATTTAGAGGAAATAATTATGCAGTTAAGATTGATGTTTATCTATCTAGGACTTGATGTTATTAATTCGGAGTTTTTATATCTCACAGGTTGAACGGCACAGAGAGCACCTCATTAACTACATAATATTTTTGAGAATAACTCCTTTCCTTCCTAACTGGTTTATCAATATAACCTCTCCTGTAATAAATGTGCCATTAAAAGTGTTTTTCGTTGGTACTTTTCTAGGTAAGAATTCTAATTATTACTCAATATTGTAAAAATGTACTATATGATTTATGAGTACATAGCCCCACCTGTTGGACAGTTGTAGAAATTTTGAAAAACTTGCTTGTGCTTGCTTTTAATGCTGAGAGGTTTTTGGTCAAAGAATGCAGGAAAGTATGGTTTACTGATGAATAAAACAGCTGAAATACTGAAGACCAGTCACAGCTAAATCTGAGTAGGACAGTGACAAGGAGGTATGTAGACTAGATGGATCTAACATATTTTCTGGATCTTCAGATTCTGCCATGTCCCTGTTTTTACCCATGGCCATTGCAGTGGCTCTTGTTCTCTTACCAGGTATAGGCATTGTCACTCTTTCATTTTGGAATAGGTAGGTTCTTCTTTGAAATGGTAGCCTCAACATCCAAACCTTCAACACAGAATTGTAAGAAACCAAAAGGGCCATCAAGTCCAACCCCTGCCATACAGGAATACAGAAAGCACTCCCAGGAAATGTCCATCCTGCCTTTATTTAAAAACCTCCAAAGAAGGAGACTCCATCACACTCTGAGGAAGCATATTCCATCAGGAAGTTCTTCCCAATGTTTAAGTGGAATCTCTTTTTCTTGTAGTTTGAAGCCATTGCCCCTTATCCTAGTCTCAGGAACAGCAGAAAATAAGCTTGCTCCATCCCCCATAGGACATCCCTTTAAATATTTAAATATGGCTGTCACTTCTTCGCCTTCTCCAGGCTAAACATATCCAGCTCCCTAAGCCTGTCCTCATAGGTCATGATTTCCAGGTCTTTTACCATTTTCTACTTGTCAATATCCTTCTTGAATTGTAGTGTCCAGAATTAGACACAGTATTCCAGATGAAGTCTCACCAAAGCAGAATAGAGTGGTACTACTATGTCCCTCAACCTAGACACTGTACTCCTATTGATACAGCCTAGAATGCCTTTTTTAGCTGCCTCATCACACTGTTGACTCATGTTCAGCTTGTGGTCCACTAAGACTTCAGGTTTCCTCATTTCTTCAGTTGAGAAGGCCAGATGTCAAGATGCTCTACTGTCTTTTTGGCTAAAAGAAAGTTATACCTTTTTCTTCCCCTATGACTGCTTGCTTAAATCATAAGAAAGAAGAAGAAGAAGAAGAGGTCTTGATACCACCACTCTGGCCATAGAGACTCCAGATTTCAGAAATTAGTATCTCCCATTGTTGTCAACTGGTGAGACTGGACCCTTTAACTCAGGTCCTGTTTGCATGTTTGGAGCTGGATTGGCTCCACCTAGCTACTTTGACACTGAGTAGATGAATCTGTGGTCCCTTACCTAGAAAAGATAATTCACACTCTGGTAGAATCCACCTTGCTACTCTGCATATTTATGAGGCAACCTGGAAGGATTTCATTCTGTTATAAATCCCATTTGGTTGTTTTTCAGCCAAAATTTTCAGACTTGCTGTTTTTTCTTCAAGCTGGTTTGGACATGGGGCTGCAGTGTAATACCTGGGCTCAACTGAAAATGTTGACTTTCACTTTTAAGGCCACAAACTGTTCAGGACCACAATATGTCAAGAATTTCACCACAACCCAAATCTATTTAGGACGTTTGTTCCACTACAGATGGCTTCCTTTGGATCCTGCTGCCACCTGAAATAAGATGCATGGGTCTGTGAAATGTCTTTCCAAAAAAAAGTTTGCCTAGCTTTCCGGCTGTCTGTTTTTAG